>OY728152.1:1751308505-1753808505 GCA_963277665.1 Viscum album
CATTAAAGACATTTTAGGTAAGGATTATACGAACTAATAATACTTTCTTTTTTTTGGAATTTTATAATTCCCACAAATTTGAAAGAATTAAAATTATAAATGATATCTTCTATGATTATTGGAATAAATTTCTATATAAAATACATGATTAATTGAAGATTATGTATGTGATGAAACTTAAGAAAATTACTCCTGAACACCTATAGAGGAATTAATATTAAGAATGATAAAAAATAGTATTAATGTTGAATTTAGAGAATTCTCTCAATCATATGAGGGAATATTTGATCCAATGGTTTGAAGACACCACATAAGGTTAGTATTTTACTAAAAATATTATCATAGTAATAAATCCTTATAGAATAGATTTTAGAAATAGTGACCACATATAATTAGTTTTTAAGAATATATTTTTTTAAATGAAGAAAAATGAAATGGATTTGAATGTGGATCGAAACCAGAGAAGGTTTTAATAATAGAGATAAAAAATAAAATGGATATAATTTTATAACTTTATAATCTATAAATTAATTTTAAAAAAATGAAAATCGTCGAATGGTTTGTTAATTAGACATTAATATTAAAGATAACCATTTCTCTATGGCATGAGAGTTGAATACATTCATTGAAAAATTCATTTTAGATGACAAGTACCATTATCAATTAATAATATGCTTCTACTAAGTGAATTAGAAATTATAATAGGATGAGGGAAGAAGGGAATCATTATGAATGTTAAAATATTGAATAAATGTTGTGGGAATTTTCATGAACTATTTCAATAGATCACACTAATCTAAAATATTAAAATTAAAACACTAGGATATCCCTCTTCATTACATTTTTTATTTCAATTCAACCATAATTAATTAATCACTATTAAAAATAATAAACATTCATTGAGAACACTACTATAATCACACCAATTTTTCACCATGAACATCACCATTAATGATATGGCGTGTTCTTCATCCAGATAAGACATATAAAAAATGTAGAAATAGACTAATAAATATAAGAATAATTATTTACTATAATCATAATGAGTTCACAGTTTCTCAAACATCAATATATTGAGATTCTTCATAAAATATTCTATTATTAGTTATATGATGGTGATGATTTTTTACCGAGATTATGCCACTAATTCCATCCATATATGCAAATATATATTTATAGGCCGTCTAGAAATTTCTTTTACTTTGAAAATGTTATCCTATAGATATATCCTAAACATAATGTGGTAATGTTTTCTATTATATTTTATTTAAGAGCTATTGGAGAAACAATTTAACACATAGATCAAATTTTATATCCATTTTATGTTAGGATTAATTTTATCCAAAGTGATGGTTGTGAAATATCTAAAAACTTAATGTTACATATACTAATTATGTGAAGCACCCTTATTTATAGTAAGAAGTCAAGAATATATTATGTTCCATAAGAAATTATAGTTTCATGTTTTTATTTATTATTCCAACAAAAAGTTCCCTTATAGATAAATAAATTATATTTATAGACAAATATTTATAATGTGAAAGTAGGATTGAATAAGTGAATCATATACTATTACATGGTGCCCTAATTATTAATGATGTCAGTGAAAAATCCGATTCAACTGAAAAAATATATCGTGATCATGATATAAATATTAAATTAGAAATGGTATTCTTACATGATAATGAAAATAATATTCTGATTGAATATTGTACATCTGTACAGGTTGTGAATAACCAATGAATTCTTATAAATATACCTCATTAGTATTTATTTCATGATAGTTATAATATTATAGATAATAGAATTTATATAAAAATAAATCATTGTTGGTATTTTTTTTACTGATATATATATAGAGAAAAATTAATATATATAGACTCTTGATATATGTCTTAAGATAGTGTATGTCTGCCTCATGAGATGTCCATGTCGCTTTTCCAACCACACAATAAATTTATAGATCCCTCTATATTAAAATCCATTACAAAACATATCACATGAATCATTTATGACCCACCACATAATGATTTTGTAGCTTACACTGAATCTTATATAACTTCTATAGAGGGGTTCCAACATTTAAAACTTACAAGGTGGTTTGGCTTAAATATTAATACATGTCTTTTTAACCCACCCTTTTGCATCAAAGCAGCCTAATGTTATTCAAAGGCATCTTGAGGTGTGATATGTTCCCTTTAAAGTGGTCCATAATTGATATTTTTTGAAAATTGGGTAATGACACTTGAAAAATATCCTTTATGGGGTCTAAAATTATTTCTCCAGGGAATCATTAAATTTCTTGATTTTTTCCAACATTTAGGTCTACTCATGGATTCTCTATTACTATTGGTCCCTTAATAAATTATATTTCAAATCTACCTATCTTAATAGAATGAACGAAATTTCTAGAACACATTCACCTAGTTTAAAACATGAAAAATGCTACACCATCAGTATCACCTCTAACATCACCTAAATTATATTATTGTTAATATAAGGGTGATTAAATTATGTATTTTTTTTATAATCGGTCTCAAAAAAATTTTATAATTTAACTAAATACATCCACATAGAGGTGAAAATAATATATCACATTGATAAAGGGAATCCCTATCCTCAAGTGACTAGTGAAATATATCTTATACCATGATTAATATTATGGAAAATATGTACTAGTTCTCATAGAACTTACGCATTCGACTGGTTTCCCAATTCATGTAAAAAATCAAAGGAAAATGAAATGGTCTTTTGGTCTAGTGTTAGAACCAAATATTCATTAACATTTCAGTAAACCCATTTTTTGTATTTCCTTTACATTCTAGTCAATAAATAATTCAATATAGATGAAATTGGCCACCAAACTATTCTAATCCCCAACCCATCTTTACCTACCTAAACTGTGACGTCAAATCATCATGGGAAACATTAGAAAAAATACAACACCATGACATTTATTGTTTTCCATCCCTTAATAGTCATCTAAATATTATTTTTTGTTTATTAGAAATGTTATTAATTCAACATCCTTAAATGGAATGACATAATAATCCTATCAACATGACTATAAAATGGCCTTATTTTCTCCAAGATGAATTAATTTAAAATGAACATCAAATATCCAAGATACATGAACAGAAATTACAATTCATTGAAAATGGTAGAATGAAATTAAAAAAATGATTGTCCTGGTAACATGACATTAAAAATTTAAAACATTTCACATTAAGTGGATCCAAACTAAATGGTTTTCATACCATTCTCATTGATAAGTAAGTAACCATTTTTATTGTAACAATCCTGATCATCCAACATCAACAATATCCCTTGATGGAGAAAAATTCCAAAGTTACTAGATATATTTATTTACAAAAAAAATATAATTAATCAATAATGGGAAATATGGGTAACATATCATACATATATAATTATTATGAATTAATCATATCAATTAACCACTTTGGGGAAAAGGGAAACTAGTATTTTCAATATCAATAATAATATAGACATATCTTAAATTTATATTAGAGTAATAGATTATACAATATGTCGCTTTATTGTATGGCACCAGTCTTAAACATAACATAATTTTGAATTAAGTTAATAATTCACCTTGAGGTTCTTTTCAGGTTCAATTATTTAAACAATTAAGTCATAATATATACATAACAATTTATATTTTACATGTAGACTCTTCTACACAGTATCTATTTTTTCCATAAAATGTAAACTCTTAAGAAACAAAACATGATTATTTGCATGTTTTAATCATCATGAATTTTCAATGATCCCATCCTTGAACCTATTCAACTTTATGTCATGTGAAAATCAATTCAAAATGTCAACATGAGCATAAAATTCTCATTAAGGGATTCAGAAAAATGGAAAACAATTAGTTTTTCAAATCAAAAATTAAACTATGAATACATTATCATAAGAATTAATTTTCACCATTATGTAGTCCTAAATACTCTTCATGGAATAAAGGATCATTTCATACCCATTTGTAACAAAAATATTAACATAAAACATATAGAAACCACACATAACATATAGTGGTATCTTAGGACATAAACATACTTAAATGGAATTACCAAATAGTAAACTTCCACACATATCACTAATTAGAATAGACATATGGTTGAATTTCATTCCTAATTTATTAGTGGTTATATGGTAACCATTTTACATTGGTTTATCACATAACCACCCATCAAATGTCCATGAACAATTACATAATCATGACCCATAAAATATTTCAAATAATAAAATTTCTTAATAAAATTAATTAGTAATCAAAAGATATCATTTCTTGATATTGAAATACAAAATCTATTTTTTAAAAAAAATTTAATACCAAAACACCCAAAAATGGAATAAGGGGTTTCAATTTCATTTTAAAAACATTATGGCTAGTAGAGGAAGCCAAATAATGATTACAGTGGTGAAGTGGTCATTGTCACCACAAACATAAAGGAAATTCGATTTTTTCCTTTAGTAAAATTCTTCATAGAAAAAAATTCCTTTTTATTGAATAAAAAATTTAAATGTGTTTATTATACACCATATTAAGTAAAGTGTTGAATATTATGAAGACATGACTCAACGAAATGAGATTGAGAAAAAGTCCCTCCTCCCCCTTAAATAAAATACCCTGATATAGGAAATATTTTTATCGTTCTAATAACAATTTATATAAAAATATATCAATTATATAACTCCACAATAAAATTGTTTTAGCAACACAATACATGTTTATGATATTTTTATTTTTACTTTAAGAAAAAGTTATTAATGTAATTATCTGATGCAACTAACTTCCAAAGGCAAAACGTTCTACCCAAGAACTGTATTGGTCATCCTAAAACACATCAAATAAGGTTAGGAAAATTATTTATGTAATTTTATATTATTAATATTTTATTTTAACCTTAAATTTCCCTATTTACCTTTATCCTCGGTAAATAAAAATCAAAAGTTACTATTCACCAAAAAATATTTTCATCCTATTTTACTAAATTTTACATATTGATGAAACCATGTGTTTCATATTTTCAAAAATCAATTTATAGAAGTGATAAAATATCAATTAAATTATAAAGATGGGTTTTTGACTACTGTGTAGTGTTTTTCAGTATTCATAAAAAAATTGATTGCTTACCAAAAAATACCGAAACATCATCCAAATATAATTTTGATATATCGAAATAAAAAATGATGTCTAATTTAAAAAATTAAAAACATATCAATTTCATTAATTAATTAAAAATTAATTTCTATTATCAAAACAAGAACATGTGTTTTTAAGAAGTAAAATATATAAAAATATTCACATGTGTTTATGTACAATTTCTTTGTGAAATTACATATAATGAGAAAGATTTGATTAGATGATAATAATATAATCCATTTACACTTCAAAAAAATTAAAAATTATAATATATCCATATAAATAAATCAGATGAAAATATAGTTTTGACTTAAAATTCATTATTTTTTATTATATGTTAGAATAATGAACTTTATTATAAAAATACCAAATATTTACCCAAAGATAATTTTGATATAAAACATATAAAGAATAATTTTATTTTGTGATATTCAATATATAAAAGTGAAATAATGTGATTTAAAATTATTTCATCATTAAAAGGTGGTAAACTACGTTGTAGAAAATATTATATTATTTTCTTCTTAAAATTGGATTCATTGTCATTTGAAGCCTCTAAATTTTATTGGATAAATTTAACAAAAATAGCAAACACATTTGATCATAATATTGTTAGTTTTACTCATTTCCACCAATACAACGACTAGGTGTTAACTACTATTCAAACTAATAATATTATTATTTTATTTTATTATTATAAATAAACATTGCGTGAAACGTATGATTTTTGAGAAATACTTTGTTGCATGTTGAGTACGCTATCAAACATGACATCCCCTTTAAGGTAAACATTATATTTAATTCAGTGTTTTAAAGAAATATGTGAAAATTTTATATTTTTTATTTACCTGGGATGTTATTCCTATCCTCTATTTTGGGAATTCTATCCTCATAACTTTATAATTGGGCATGGAAACTTCATTGAATGTCTAATATCATAAAATGTGTTAATAAAACTATCAATATAAAATAAATAATGAGAATTAGAAAGGTTACCTAAGATAACACATAATAGGATTGCATGTTTGAAAACATGGATATGGAGGAGAAACTAAGTGTCAAATTCCAATGGAGAGATATTGAAAACATGATCAGGAAAAAATAAACATCAAGAAAACTAAAAAATAGTGATGTGATAAACAACCATTAGTTTCTCATAATGAAATGTGAAAAAACATCATTTCTGTTTTATGTTATTTTACATAATGTTGGAGAAATTATTTATGAGATTGAATAATATCATAAGAAAATATAATAACTTTTCAATTATAGTCATATCTTTTAGTATATTTCTACCAAAAACTGATCTTTCCTCCAAATGATGAGTATTCATGATGACATAGTCACACATGAAGAACTAGAATCAAATTCTTGAGAATCAAAGAATCCAAACAAGATGAACTATATATTTCCACTATATTTAGAAATTAACCAAATCCAAAATTGATTGTACAAGATTAGATAATCCCCAAAAATGGTAATTTTTTATAGAAAGAAATACTACACATAATCTCCACAATTGAATAAACAATTTCCAAAGTTCAAAAAAGACTATTCAATAAACAATTGTCCTTAAAATCCTTCAATATAATCCTATCTATGATTGAAACTCAATGTTTATAAGAATTTAATCACATAGTCTTACATAGTAAGTATTAACATTTATTTTCAAATAACATCAACTACGATTGAAGTCTCATACTAAAAAGTAATTAACGTAATGGAATATTCTCTATGATAGGTTAATCATTTCCATAAATAACCCAAATCATATTATATCCAAAATAATAAAAATATATTCTTGAAAAATAAAATTTAAAACCATTTATCCACAAATAATATCCAAATGTATTCTATTTTCCTTACGTATATAGTGTTCCTAATAGAGATAATATCATAAAAAATAGCCTTTATCACTTAATCAACAAATAATTTTCTTATACTAAGGATATTATTTTTATAAAATTTACGTTTCAAAAATCAACTTATTCCAGATCAATAATATCATCTAACTAAAAATAATTAGTCATTCTAACTAGGGAATTCAAGTAGTGTAGTGGTAGGTGATAAATCCCATTCGCACATTGGTTGTTTGTTCGATTCATGCAGCTTTGTCTGATGTGAAATGTTGTCACACAGTATGCATGTTTTCCTTTTTAAAAAATTATATAATTTTATAACATTCCAAAAAAATTATTAATTCTAAAAAAATTATTGTATCATATTTTAACCACAAATGTTATCTCACACATCACATTTTCATCCCAAAAAGTATTAACCTATAATTTCCTCAAAAATAAAAGATTATATGCACCCCTATGGTTATCCATTATGTTCACACAAGAAAAGATAATTATTTTCTGAATAAAATTTTCACATATCAATCTTCAGGGATATATATACCAGAAACTATTTTTCCAAATTAATCCCATCATTAATAAATTTGGACACATCATCATACATAGATCTAACATAAGTCTTTAATTCCTAAATTATAGACATCTTAATCATTGTACATTATTCCTGATGCTTTTCCATGTTTTTCCATCTTATTTTTTCATAATTCTTTTCGACAAAAAAATCATCCATAGTGTCCCATGATTTCCGTAATGTCAAAACAGGAGCTAAGAAATAATCAAAACCGTTCATAGTTTATTTCTAGTTTACTCATCTTTAATTTGAATGACATTAAGTATTATTAAACTTATATTTTTATGCACCATATAATCCCATTATTGAAACTTCTTCATAAGACATCAATTTTTATTGTAACCACACACACAGCATTTAAAACATTTTACTAATACCTTAGAAAAAACTTGTTTCCCTTACCTAGAGTTAACATGATGATTATTTTTTCCATGGTATGTTATTGCTTTATGACCATCATTATGACATCTGAAACATATTCCCAAACCTTTGAATCATTTTCCTAACTATTTTATTCCTCATCCTTGACACAGTGGTTTTTGAATATAATTACTTTTATGATTATTACCAATACTTCTATAGGTATTTGTTACTACAATATAAAATGCCTAATAAATATCACTAAGGTTCAGGTTGATAATCATGACTCCAGATATTTGTTGGAGAATAACCCAAAGAGTTATCATTGAATCTCTCATTTCATTTGGTTTATTATTTTGAAAACTGTCATAATTTTCTTCACATTCATTATTACTTGTGTTCCTATTAGATATATCCATTTACAAAAACCAAAATTTTAAGTGTGAGTATATCAGTAAAATCATCATATAACATCTTATGAGGAGGGTAAAAACTAATATATACTTATTCATGTTATCATAAAGTCATTCAACTTTATAAAATAAATATGACTATTTCTATTATGCTAACCACTATGGTTACATGACTTATGAATAAATCACACCATAACCTCTAAAGATATATATAGAGACATTTCAAACCAATTTTAAGGCCCCAAACATAAAAATTACATAATCATGAATTATGTTAATAATTAAAATTTAGGATATTTTCATGTTTATAGATTTATAGAGTTGTGTCATAACATATAAATAACAATGTAAATATAACATGTTGACACATCAACTCAGTATCCATTATAACAAAAAATAAAACTCCTAGAAGAAAAGAATCTTTTTTTCTTCCATGTTTTTTTCATCACGAATTTTTATTTATCCCATCAATGATCCTATTTCACTTTATTTACTGTTAAAAAAAATTCAAAACATTGGGTGAGCATAAAAATATCAATAAGGTATACACAAAGAAATAAAACTATTAGTTTTTCAAAACAACAATTAAACCATGATTACATTACCCTAAGTTAAAATTTTCACATTTAAGAAGTATTAAATACTCCTCACTGAATAAAATATAATATCATTCATTTTTATAACATAAATATTACAATAAAAAACATAGAAAGATAATATAACATATAAAAGTAACTTAGGATATAAACATACTTAAATGGAATAACCATACGGTCATCTTACACACATATCACTAAATAGGAAATCCATACAGATGGCTTCCATACCAAATGCATTAGAGGTTATAAC
Source organism: Viscum album (assembly GCA_963277665.1). Taxonomy (NCBI): domain Eukaryota; kingdom Viridiplantae; phylum Streptophyta; class Magnoliopsida; order Santalales; family Viscaceae; genus Viscum; species Viscum album. The sequence continues at coordinate 1,751,317,728 of OY728152.1, forward strand.
ATGACGACCCATATTTATTTTATCACGAAACCACTCATCATTTAGTTTACCACGTAACCACCCGTCAAGTGTCTATGTACCTTTACATAGTCAAAACCCATAAAATATTAAAAATTTCAACATTTCTGTAATAAAATTAAATTTTATATCAAAATATATCATTTAAATATGTTGAAATACTCAATATATTTAAAAACCGATTTTCAATACCAAAACACCCAAAAATTGAACAAGGGATTGTTTTTCATTTGAAAAACATTAAGGTTTATAGAGGAATCCAACTAATGATTACGGTGTAGATAGGTCATTGTCGCTGCATACGTAAAAAACATTCATTTTGTGATTTTTTAAAATAGTTTGTAGAAAAAAGATTCACCTTGAATGAAAATAAAAGTAAAATGGGATTATTATACACCTTATAAAAGGAGTTTTATATTTTCAAAACATGCCTCAATTAAAGAATATTGAGACAAATTTCCTTATTTCATTTCTGACATGAGTCCTTCGTTCTTTAATTTCCATTAAATCAGGGTACCTCCCTTTGGATTGAGCAAAAATGTTTTCGTGAATTGCCTTTTTTCTAGGGGAGGCTTATAAGAGTATGAGAGGTTTTTTGAGAGCTTATTATGGTAGAGGATGGACTAGACTGGGGGATTGATGGTGTGAGTTAGGGTTAGAGGTGATATCCATTTATAAAGGGGAGGAGGGGCTCATTACGAATGCTTGAAGGTAATATTTTATTTTAAAAGGATTTTAGGTTTCATATGGTTCATAACTCATTAAAATCAATGATAAGATGACTATTATTCCATATAATCTAAAACAATATCGTTTAGACATGTTTTGGTTTCATTTTTAACCTTATATTTTAGCTTTAACCCATATTTAACTAATCTAACTCTTATAATGTCTTCTTTTATATTCATAAAATATGGTAAATATACATACCATAAAATGTCAAGGGAGAAAAAAATCACCATTAATGGAATTTTAAAAATCATATATTTCATTTGGCAGAATCTTAGATTTTGAGGTCTATTTTATCATTTAATAATATACTAATTGATTTTAAAACTAATTTATGTCAATTGTTATACGATTCATATCTTGAATTTTTAAAAATTCATAACAACTTGATATATTCAAAATAACATAGTTTAATAAAATTTAACTAGTCATAATCATCCATAAATGTTTTTATGGCATTAAAAGGTTCAAAATAAATTTATTTTAATATTTATAATATCATTTATTTAAAAAATTCATTATCGAGGTAATCATTACATCATCATTGTTCCATACATAAATTTATTTATTGGATATCTAAAAATTATAAATAAAATATCATAATTTAGTAAATATATTTAAATGTTTAATGACTATTTATAGTCAAATATATCAATAATATATCCCATATTTAATTTTTTAGCGAAATAATACATTTTTATGATATTTTTATTTTTATATTAAATAAAAAGTTATTAATGTAAATGCCTTACCAATGTGGCTTCCAATGGAAAACAATTCTACCTAAGGATTGTATTGGTCGACCATGACTCATCCAATATATTTAGGACAAGTGTAAAAGAAATTTTATTTTCTTATAATAATATTTTTACCTTGAATTACTTTATTTACCCCTTAACCATAGTAAATAAAAATCGAAAGTTACTATTAACCAAAAATTATATTCATCCTATTGAACCGAATATTACATAATAATGAATACCATGTATGTCATATTTTTTGTATTCAATTTACAGATGTGTAAAATTTTCATTTTAATGAAAAATTATGGGTTTTAATTACTATATAGTGTTTTTCAGTATTGAAAAGAAAATGAACGTTTTAAAAAAATACAAAAAAATCACCCAAATCTAATTTAGATATTTAAAAATAAAAAATTATGTTAATTATACCAATTTAAAAAAATATAAGTTTCATAAATTAATTTAAAATCAACTTTCGTTGTCAAAACTATAAAGTGTGTTTTTATGAATTTATAACTACAAAAATATTGACATGTGGTTATGTCCAATTTCAAAGTGAAATTATTTATTATGAACAAAATTGGATTAAATGGTAAAAATATAATCTAATTACACTTTAAAATCAAATAAAAAGATAATCTCGCCATATAAATAAATCATATGGAAAGACAATTTTGACTTAAAATGCAGTATTTTTCACTAATCATTAAAAAAGAGAACTTTATCAGAAAAATACAAAACAATTACCCAATGTAAATTTTGATATCCTGCTTCTAAAGGATAAGTTTGTTTTTTTCCAAATTCAACATCATAAAGTGAAAAACATTATATTTAGAAGGGGTTCTCCATCAAAAGGTGGTAAAACTACCATTTAAAAAATATTACAGTATTTATTATTAAAATTGGATTTATTCTCATTTTATGCCATAATTTTTTTTGGAAAAATGTAAACAAAATTAACAAACATGTTGAATAATAATGTGGATTTTTATGTTAATTATCTCTAATATAATGGAATGTCGATAAATTCCATTTTAAATAATAATATTATTATTTTATTTTTAGGTATAACTCAACATTGTGTGTAATGTATGATTTTTGAGAAATCCATTGTTTCTTGTTTAGTACACTATCGAAAATAGCACGCTCTTTAATGTAAAATTAAAAATTAATTCCAAAATGTAAATATATTTGATTATTTTGAATTATTTATTTATCTAGGGTATTACATTTATGGTATGATTCAACTAAATATCTATCAATTTTTACAACCAATTCATGTCATAAATATCTCATCCTAGTGATATCTCCCTTTTTAAAGAGGGGATATAAAAAAGAAACCATGAAAAACCCATAATAAATATATGGAAAACATGATGTGGAATACTTTACTCATAAAAAAATTAATAGATTGTAAACACTTATTTGTCATTTTTTAACAATGGTATCATAGTATTTTTTTTCCCTCTTCTATATTCATCATTTCTATATTTCATATTTAGTCAACACACCGACATGAATCAAATTTTTTATTAATGATTTTTAGAAAATATAGGAAAAGATAGTGCATATGAATTACTAACAGATGGTTCCCCACATTTCGTCATCTAACACAACGAATGATGTGTCCCTTCAACCTAAATGAGTTTCCCACCCCCCAAGAGTCTATTATTCTAGTTGGAAAATATCTTGGATTTAAAATACAATCATAATTGATCGATTTCCACTCATGAGTGGACTCGTAAATGTAAAATGGATTTAAATTCATCTCATTCATCTCATCTATGATAGTCCAACTAGATACATGTATCAGTTTTATGTATGCGAAACCATTTTGGATCTTGTCCCCAAATAGAGACAATATATTCCTTACCTAACATTGATAGGAGGATCAAAATATTCATTATATCTCGACTACTATTCAAATTCTACATAAGAAGAGTCTTGTAATATATGGATAGTTATATAACATTCTTATATCAATCCCATAGGATCCCACGAAGGATGTTAATATTGAGGCATTGTCCCCCACTTTTTTTAATTTGTCACTTTGCATGAGGTTCTACTATGGAAGGATTTCCTATGAGACTCAGAATTTTCCTCGAAGTAATCCTAATACCCTTGTTCATTTCTATAACTTGAATTTGATCTCATTATAAGATATTATTAAATCTCTAATCCTATTATTATATAGTAGGACACTAATGAGATCTCATGAAGGGAATCCAAAATGTGTGGCCCAAGTATTGATGTACACCCCTTCTATATCTAAAACACTTAAATGAAATCAACTTATTCTAGAGGTAACCTAGAGATGGTTTACGGTAACTATCTAAAAAATAATTTAGTTTAATTTACTTATTCATTTATTATTGCATAAATCTATCCCACGTCAAAAATCGATAACTCTACCAAAAAATAACTCTCTATGACAAATTACAAATACATAACTCTGGAGGTGATCCCTAAAGTACTAAATATGATGGTACTACCTATAATAATATGTCTATTAACAATATATTCCCTTTATATGAGGATATATTATCCAACAATTATAGAGGTACCCTCTATGGATGTTATTTTTTTATTATCCCTTCAATGTGGTAATCAATGGACTAGGAATCCCTCCTCATGTCAATCGACATAATATCTCTAATGTTACTCCATATTATTTATTTCTTAAATATACTCTATATGAAAAAATATCTAACCAATGTGGAGGAAATTACCATGTAAATGATCAAAAAAAAATTGTGGAATTACTCTCCATAGTGATCAGACAGTAACTATCATCCCAAGAGGTCCTCCCCAAGGAGATGAAAAAATAACCAACGTGGAGGTCCTATACATAATGAATAATGTAGGAAAACTGACCATGAAGGCCCGACTCATGGAGTTTTTTTGAAAATTTCATCCTTATGAAAATATATATTATCATCATTAAGGCCTTACCCTTGTTTTAGTTGTTCAAATACTTCCCTCATGTCAAGATGTAATGGAAACGGAAAATCCTCTAACACTATTCCATCCACAACCAACCCATGGTGTTTTATCAAAGTTTATGTGAAAATATAGATAATAATCATCATTGGATAGTCCCTTAGGAAAGGAAACCATTATCATAGTTAGTAATATTCAAAATAATACAACTCATTTTCATAAAATGGTAAAAAAATGACCTTTATGGTTGGTGTTGGTCCATGAATACCGGATAAGAAAAATTCCATTTCATGTGGATAAAATTTGATAAATGTAAAGTATAATTGATATTATCTCCCATTTCCACAACATATTATGAATTTTAATGACCTTTAAAATAAATGCATTCCCCATCTTTTGTAATAGAATATGTGATATATTTAATCACATTTAATATAAGAACCTCACATCTGAGGAACAAATTTATCATCTCAAGATGATTAATTATTATATCTTCTATGTTGGTGTAGATATATTTTTTGAGGATTTGAATATTAAATCAATGAATTAGCATGACTGTCTCAAAAAAACTATATTAATATTTTAATGGTGCTCCTACAGAAATATTAGGAGCTCCATATAATGTTTTTACGAAATGATGGGGTGAATATATATCTCTTTAATTGACATTACTCTACTATAAAAATGGTTCTTTACAAAATCCAGATAGAAATTTAATTATATAAAGCCAAATTCTATGTATTAGATCAGGATATACTTGTTGGATTGTCTGATAAAATCCCATATCACTATAGTTAAGATATTATTATATCAATGGGAAAGACCCATTGGATAAAGTCTCAACCAGAATTTCTAAGAGGTGAATCATGAGGAAAAGATTTGAATATAAAATACCATGATTTTTGAACAACATTTGTTATAAAAAACTTCTCACCTAGAGTAATAAAAATACATACATGTCTTAACTTCTATATTTGTGAGTTCCAAAATGGTGAATATTGATAATCTAGTCGGTTCGATGATAACATATGGGAGTCCTAACAATTTTGCGATGGTTGAATTTTTTATTATATATCCAACCTAACAACCCTAAAACATGAAACACAGTTTTTTCCTAATAGTATTATAGTATATTTCACCCCATCCAACATGGCATGTGGTATTTTTGACACCATATCCTTTATAAATGAAATAATTCTCTAGGATAATATAATCTATAATAATATTTCTATCATGGTTTTTGCCACATGAATTTTAGGGCACATACACTCCCTCGAGGTAATATTTAGTGGTAGTTATGAGAGATTCACAGTAAATCACATTATATAAAATACCCCACTTTATCTAAATATGAGATCAAATAAAGGGAATTTATTTATGAAAAGATAATATTATAGAGGAAATATTCAATAAATTAAAATTTTATGAGTGTTTATGATCTATCAATTTAATGATACTTAGATGTTGAAAAAAACCCACACTACAATGTTGCGAATAGGGACATAATCCCAACCACCTGATTTGATTTGATAAATATTATTGATAAAACCCACATGAAGAATGATGTGAGTGAATGTGATATAGATGAATATAATAAAAGAGAATATGTTAATAATTAAATTAATATTTAACTTTGAGAATAATTCATCTTTAAACATCTTCAAATGAAAAATCATTTTTAGGAGAACTACTAAATATACCATTTCTAGACAGTGAATGTAGATCTACTAAAGAAAAATGGAAGTATATATCCATATCAACTACCAAAAATCCACATGAAGTTGTTGATGTTCTTTCAACTATGAAAAATAATGACTAGTTATGAATATAAAACTATGTAATTTAGACAAACTCGATATTTTGATAATTATGGGAAATTTGCCTAATATATGAAAAAATTACATTGATATAGTTATGCCTCCTATGTATGATACCCTTGACAAAGAAGAAACTAATCATCTAATGTGATAGGAGCGAAACTAGATAGAACATATGTGTTTGAATCACCCCAACTACATATCCCGAACACTGATTAATTATTTGGATTTTCCTCTATTAGGGAAATAATATCCATCGATTCAAGAAATCTATACTAGGACAACATTGGTTAGTTATCAACTATAATTTTATATTTCAATGTAATATTAGGTGCAACCAAATGTATTCACTCAAGAATTATCATTAATGTTAGTACCATAATAGTTTTGTGATTTCATTATTGTTCATATGGATAGTTTGGAGTGCTGGTTTGTACTAGTGTAGTTTGAGAAGAAGTCATATTCTATGTGGGTGGATTTGAATCCTCTAAAAATGTTTTAAATAAAACATTTACCAAACAATATATATAGGATAATGTAAAATTATCACACACATTTAGTGTCTGGATGTGTTTCTATGTAATGATCATTTTATCAATATGATTAATGGAATCATTGATGTTTCATAATAACTGATAAAGGATAATGATTATTTTTCATACACTTATTTCAACCACGTCCATTTCTAATTAGGAATATCATCACTAGTAGTTGTCATGTCATTTTAGTTTCATGAGTATAAGGATTTCTATTAATGACCTTTTAAATTTAAATATTCATGAACGTATAAGGGTTTTAGATTTTATTTCAAGATAGAAACATTTAACATATCCTTAAACATAAATATCCCATGATAAATTTCATTATATATGGGATAAGGGAATCTTTAATATGAGACACGTTATTAAAAATATTTTTTAAAATAATTTGGTTGATTTTAACCATTCATTATAATGGATCAATGATTATAATATTGACTCCAGTTCATTATAGACAAATATTGGTTGAAAACATCAATAAATATGAAGATATTTGGAAATATAAAAGTAATGACCATTACTATAAAACTAGAACATGTGTTAGATCTCTCTCTTATTCCTGAAAATTAGAATCCAATGTATCCTCATGGTAAACAAAAGTAGTAATCCCTCCAGGATATGAAAATGTATTAAAATCGAAAAATAGATAAAAATTGAAGAATAAAATCTATTATATTAAATGAAGAAATTATTCTGATATTTTTTTCCACTTCAAAAGGTAAATTTGGTCTTATTATCGGATATCAGATGTCTTAATGAGGTGTGATATAATCATCAACCAAATTAATAGAAAAAAATTTAAATGTTTGTTTAAAATATACGATATTTCATTAACATCTAGGACATACTATTGGGGATGATTTATAATGTGTATATAAATCTAGGAAAATTATAAAATCCGATAAATAATGTCTCTACAACCACATATAGATAATAAATAGAGAATAAAAATATTATAACTGGGAATTAATAGATGTAAATTGATAATATTTTCATAGAACCATCCATCTATGAAAGATCAATTATTTATCCATGACTACATTAGTTGGACAAAAACCTTACTCCCCCCACAAATATGATTATAGAATATTTAACTTCATAGAGTTATAAGATTAATTGAACTATAGTTGATAATTAAAATATAAGAATGTTATCTCCCACATGTACATAACCCTATTAAAAATACTCTATACATCCTTCCATAATTATTGGTAGGATGGGAACTACTAGACCATATTCATTTCCCAATTAATTAATTTTAAAAATATGATATATAAATTTCTTCAACATAGAAGACAACTTCATCAATGATGATGACTATAATGAAGTAATGTTCTCTATGATAAATTTTATAAGAGGCTATAGAGGTATATGATATTGATATCATGATAGATCCTGGAAACATCACATTAATCATGCTAAAATCACACATACAAATTACAATCGAATAAATGTTCAATAACAAGTTTAATAGAAACACCAATAAACTAATGAGTATTTTAAGGTACAATGTGATATGTTCACATTGGTATATAGATTATGAGGTAAATATTTAACTGGTCAACCTTGTGATGTGGATGATAAAGCTCAACATGATCTATAATAACAAAAATACACCCCTAAATTATGACCTGTAATGGGTCTCATCATCATGTATAAATCTAGAAAAACTATTTGGTAGGATGGTCCTAATCTTGACCTAAAAGTGTCTGGTGTTGTAGAATCCCCCAATCATCTCTTCATAATATAAAATCTTGGACACCGTTCACCTCTCTAAATATCTAATGGAATCCTTAAAACATGATGAATTTTGGATATGATTAGAGTTAGTCAATATAACAACTCAAAATTATATAAATATAATTCTATTGAGAATGAATAAATTCTGAATTACAAAATGTATCGATAAAAAAAAATTCACTACATATAATTTTTTATCTATTATGGACCCATATAATATATGACCATGATTTTTATATCAATATTATATCAAAATTAAAACCACTAATCCTTGATATCAGTGAATTTAAAACTCGATTGTTATGATTAGCGAATATTAAAGGCATTGATAATTTCTAATTGATAAAGACATAAGAAGTGATGACCTCATCTATTAGGATTTTACCATAAAAATTCAATTTATCTGATCTTTCGAGGTATATGGAATCATTGTTTTATATTCCAGAACCCATACACCCATATTTGGTGCTAAAAACAATAATATTACATTTATAGATTCTTTACCAATAACGGGGATCCAATTTTTTTCCTTCTGAAACATACAATGTCAAAAGGAAATATTAGATCATTTATATAACAAAGGATTAATTATGATTTGTGTTTTAGGGAATTAGGAAAAACACATAACCACACGGCTTCGTAAACAACTATTTGATAAATATCATCATAATCACCCACTAAAATATTCAAATATATTAACCCTCATAGGCATAACATATTGAAAACCATTATTTAGTACATAGAGAAAAGTAACATAATAAAATTTTGAGCTCAAATGATCATTAAGGTTTATATATAATGGTAGTTATCATGAAGAAATTAAAAACAAAGCATAATCAATATGACATAATAAATATAGAATGGAAAATACAAAAAAAATTATATTTTTTAATAACATGACTACAATGACTGTAAAAGAAAAAAAATTTAAATAAATGGACAATGAATAATTCTAATTAATATCTTGAGAAAAAAATGAATCCAGAGAAAATTTCATTGTGAAAATATATGGGATAATAATAGTTGAATTATTAATGATGAAAGTACTTAATTTTTGGATATCATGATCTAATGAATCACGATTCCAATATTTTCATGATCTTTCACATGAAATTTTATTATTTATATTTTTTAATACAAAATAAAACCATTTAACTAGGGTTATCCAACAGATTTATCTCATGAGACTGAAAATGATTCGACGGGTTATCAATAACGTTTCCCACCCATCTTTGCATGTCTAGAGGATTCCTTTTATATATAATATTCAATTTAATTCACAAAAAAATATTATTTATCAAAATACTTTTGATGCAAGGAATAAAACATTATAGTATTTACCCTAATAAATAATATAATCTTAAATGTAAAACCTCGTATGTAGAAATGATAAAAAATTTTGGGAATAAAGATATCCATTATAAATAATATTCAAAGGTTAGGGTATTAGTAATTTATAATGATATCAAGATAGTGAATATTTCAAAATATGGTATCAATAAAGCCTATCACCAATGGGAAAAGGAAAAATAAGGGTATTTCATTGATGAATAAATGTACTATAAAAACATCATTAAAATTTTTTTTGAGGAAAATATCCTTATCACATTGAAATTCATTTTAGAAAATAAACACCAAATATATGAAGGAAAACATTTTATCTGAAAATAACCATGTAATTGTGAAATAGAAGCTTCAAAACAAAGATAAGTCATGATGGGGGGAAAATCTAGTGAATTTTTCTACAAAAAAACATTCCTTATATACTTTTTCTAGAGATTCCACAAAGTACCTCATTTTGAATATGAGATAAAGATGCATTTGAACCCCTTTAAAATAATTCAAACATGGGTAAAAATAAATTCTGATACATCATTATAGAAGTGTACAATTTTTTTAAAACATTCCTTAAATAATATTTGTATCAATATCATATACCTAATAATGAGTGAAATAAGATCATTTTTTCTTTTATGCATTTCATTGATAGATTCTAGTTCAAATGAGATGAAATGTTGGAAGAAAATTTGGAAACTATTTAAGAGACTAGACAAGAAATGAACTTTGATCATTATGAATTAATATATATTCATGTTTATGGATTAAATGGGGAATTATATACATCACATTAATATAAACATTCAAAAAATACATAATATGTCTTAATAGAATGGGAATTGATAAAAAATACTTTACAATGTCTATATCATTCATGTGAAAATTTATCAATAAAGTCATTGAGTGTGGAAAATTTAAATCCAAAAAATAAAAGAGTAAATAATTCAATGGTCAATCAAATGTTTCTTCTCACATTAACCTTCTATGATATAGTCAATGAGGAAGTGATACAAACCAATGAATTAAAATTGAGTTATTAAAACCCTTACCTTGAGACTGAAGCATTGCATATATTTTTTGTCTTCTAAAATTATAAACCTATGAATTTTTTTTACATTCTTATGAACCCTTTTTTTAGATTATTATTACATTTATATCACTATTTACTATATAAAATGAATCATTGAATCATGTATGTTCATGTTATACTTATTTGTGATTTTTGGTAAATAACTTCAAAATGACTTCTACAGGTTGACTATGGTAAAAGTTTTAATGATTCTTCCATATTCAAGATAATAATCAAGGAATTATTAAAAATTTTGTACATCCATTATTAATTATAATCTAATAATTAATTTTGATGATGAAAAATGAACAATCTATTAACTATATAGATAGTAGGTCGAACGTACACATGATTAACATTTCATGTTTTCAATGTTCAAATTGGAAAAAAGTTAAGTATTTTTTTATCTTTAAAAAATTATTATAATATAATAACAAGAATATTAATACTTTAAATATAATTTAATATATTATCAGTGTTAAGTTGTTATCAAAAATTAATCACATTTCTTCATAGAGGTGGTTGTCAACACATAAGCCGGAATGACATTATCATCATTAAGTGCATTAAATCGCAAGAAGGTAAATGATAAATTATATTTATATGATTACATATATGTACTGAATATATTATAAAGAAATTAATTGCATCATTATAACCATTATTGAGAGTGATTAATAGGAAAAAAATTCATTGTTTTTCGAGGCAGAAATCCACCATACACACGAATGATGAATTACATTCCCATTTGGTTAATGTTGAATATGGATTTAGATCATGAAATTATCTTAAACAATATCAGTATATAGAGGATGTTTTTTTATGTTAGTTATGATTCATAAAAATTTAATTTTTAGGATGAATAAATATAACCAAAATGACATATTAAAAACAATACCACTTATTTGGAAAATCTTCATTGATAAACATCATAATACCACTAAAACTTCTGTTATATCTAAGAAACTCTAAAATAATAGTGGTATTCTTGTAAGGGATCTGTAAAGTAATTTTTTGAGCCAAAATAATTTTTGTATGTGTGATGATAAGAGAAGAATATGTTCCCATTTAATGAAGAGGGGAGGAGAACTCTTAGCATCTCTACGAATATAAAATTATTATAAGTTAATTTTAAAGTGTGGATGGATCCAAAGTGATTAATAATGATGATAAAATGAATACGGGTACAATGATATTCAAAAACAATTAGACAAGTATAGACCATATTTTTACCCTATTCATTTTTAACAACAATTTAAACTCTTTAACTCTTACCATTAAAATATATATATTTTTACTTTTTTAGGGTCAATATAGTTACAATAAAAAGAAAAATGACCCATAAATGGACCATGGTTGATATTTGTATCATTATTTTAAAAAATTTGTATAATTTATTTATTTTTGATAATTTTATATCATTTAATAAAATATTATTTATCATAAAATATATATTAGTTTAGTTTATATATATTCCTTACATTGAATAAAATAATATCACGATAAAATTTATAATTTTAAAAAATTATTTTAACACATTTATAAAACATGATGGTAATATTTAAAATTATTTTATTACATTAAATATCTGAAATTATATTTATTTTAATATTTTTAATAACCTTCATTTTTTTTCTATTAATTCAATATTTATTACATCAGGGTTGAGTACGAATTTAATGTAATTGTTTTTTCACTAAAAAGAAAAAATTTACTACCTTTTTGAATAAAAATCATTTATATTTCAACATAATCATAATAGTTAAACATATACTTCTAATACACTCATATTAAAAATATTACACATATTAAAAAAAAGCATGACACGTATGACCATTAATTAAATAAAATACTATAAAGGTTATAATATCATCATAATATTAATAAAAGATCATAATTTCACACAAAAAATTGTTATGATAGCTATTTACTCTCAAAATAATATTTATCTTAGTGCTTATTTAATTTTATTTTTCTTATCATTTTTTAACCTACATTACCCATTAGCCCTTTTATAGTTGTAATAAAATTATGGTGTCTACTATTCATATTGATAAAAATTAAAATGGATCAATATATTAAATATGGATGCACTGATTCCAAATATGTAATCTATTTATAAACATTCAAATCACATAATAATAAGAATTTATTTCAATATTAATCTATAAAAATGGAAATAAAAACAATTTTTTTTTGGAAAATGGTGTTTTTAAATATAATTTTTTGAATACTAAATTCAATTAAAAAATCAATATCGTCGACCATAATTATATTATTTTAATTAATAATGAACTAATTATAATTAAAAAAATCCAAAACATAATTTAACATTGTAAACACATTAAAATAAATTAATATATTTAATAATAATATTTTATTCACGATTCCTTGAAAATCAATAATTTTTCGAAATTTCTAAAAAATTTACAAAAAGATAATCTCAACATGATTAATAAACCGATGAAATTAATTTTATAAATTTTACATCTATATTTTAAAATTTAATATTTTAAATACAAACATATAAAAATTAGTTTAATAAAACGATTTCCATTTAGATTTGAAGTATTTCTAAATATATTTACAATGAATATGATTACACAATTCAGGATTAATAATAAATTTTAAATGATTTATTATATATTTAATTGTATTATTTAATTCTCCCCTCCTATGAAATTTCATTCTCAAAATTTTGACCTTGTGCTAGATAATCAAGGTTTTAATATTTAAAATATCATTGTTGAAAGCCCACATCTTAAAAATTGAAAAAGAAAATTCTATAAGAAAATAGAGAAATAGAAATTTGAAGTTCATATAGAATTAAAAAATAGTTTTTCAGGTAAGGTAACCTAATTGGGAAGTGAAAACATGAATATAAAATAGAAAACTAACTCCAAAGGAATGAAAGAGAGTGATAAATAATATGTTCAAGAGATATTTAAACATCACATAACCAAAGATATAAAATGTGTTAAAAAGAAAGTGATTTCCTTGTATTAAAAGTAAATAGATAGTGTTTCTGTTAAAAATAATTTCTTGTTTAAAAGAAATTATTTTACTAAAGAGAAGAAAAACATAATAAAATATAAAAACATGAAAATTATAGTTTCATCACACAATCAATGTCCACCACAAACTCATATTCCTTACCAAATTATAAGTATGAATTTTTCATTCATGATTCCCAAGAATAATAATCTATATATAAAAAATTCCTCAAAATAATAAAAATAATTCGTCAAAAATTAGATATTAACCAAAACCAATAAGGTTTTTACAAGATATGATATTTCCAAACCAAATTAATAATTCATAAGAGGAATAGTACTTGAATCTCTAAAAAATCAATAGTAATTCCAAAAACTCATCTTAGATCATTCAATAAATATTTATCCCTAAAATTATTCAAAAATATTATAGAATAATATTTAAACTAAAATATAAGAAGGATTTGATCACATAGTCTTCAAATATAAATTTATTATTTGTATCCAAATAATATAAATCACTCTAAAAGTCCCATAACAAAATGTAATTCCACTAATCACATTATCTATAAGATATAATAATCATTTTCATAGAAAACAGAACCCACCATAATTCCATAATAAAAATACATATTATTCTAAAATTTAATTCAACCTTTATTTCTCAAATAAAGTCACCTAATATTCTATTTTACATAATCGTAATTTTCCTTAAAAAAATAGGGAACATCTTCCAAAATAACATTTATCACTTAATTAAAAAATCAATTTCCAAACAAAAACATTATCTATTTGACAAGATATATGTTACTAAAATGAACATAAAATTCATCTATAAAATATTTTTACAAAATGGAAAATTTCATTCTAAATGGGAATTCACATAGGCTCATAGTAGAAACAACACACTTGTCTCCCCTGGATTGTGGGTTCATACTCTTTTGCCTTTCCAATGTAATGAGTGGTCATATGACACTTGGAGTTTCCATTTTATTAAAATATTTTAATATAAAACATAAAACATTCATTGAAATGTGAACCAAATTCACAAAATAACCATAATATATTCACTATTAAATTAATATTCTAACCTCAAAGGTTACCTTTTTATTTTCATTTTGCATTCCAAAAAATTCAGTAACCCTTAATTAACATAAAATAAGATTATATAAACTCTAAAGGTTATTTATAACTTTAAAAAAACATCTAAAAAATTAAAATACCATTCAACCTAAACTAATTTTTCAAATGAAAAGCTGAAGGGTTATATATAACTTATTCATATAAAAAAACTAAAAAATTTCCTAGATTACTCCCATAGAAAATAACCAATGTGGCTATATTAGAGTTGCAAATAATTCATAATTTTCATCATACCATCTAATTATATCTAACAAATCCTCAGATTCCAACTCTGATATCCTCAAACTCCCACACTAAGATCTAGGAATAAATACATTAACATTACATTTATGTTTTTAATACCAATTAAGATTCTAAATTTGGTCCATAAAAAACATACAGATTCAAAAGGAAATAATGGATTACTTACATACCTAATGAGATTTTATGTTTATAGTTTTAGAGAAAAAGGATAAAATCATACCCACTCTGTTTCACAAAAAACTGGTTCATAAATATCAAAATAATGTAGAAATAATATATTATCATATATTAAACCTCATAGTAATAACACAAATAAAAAAATATTCACTTCCAAATTCAAATAAACATAAGAAAATGATGAGATAAAATTATCAGTGAGAGTTATGTACAATAGAATCTATAGTGAATAAATAATAAATGAAACATATTCAACAACCTATAGTCAATATGGAAAGGAAAATATTAGAAAATATATTCCATTCAACCATGAAATTCTACTAACCATATTAAACTAGTAATGACATGAAAAATAAATGAAAACACATTCTATTTAAATAATATATTAATCAAAAAATTCTTTTTAAATAATATCTTCATGAAAAATACATGGATAATAATAAATAAATTATTTAGTAAAGAAAGGATTAATTATTATGAATCATGATCTCAGGAATCATGATGCATATACTTTCAATATTTTTCAAAATATAGTTCCAACCATATGGGTAGGTATACAAGATAAACCCATTTAAATATGTATAGCCAACTGATTCATCTTGTGAGACTACTAATTCATTGATGTCCAATATATAATCATTCCTGAGTTATATATACATGGCCAAAAAACACTTTATATATATAATAATCAATTTAATTCATGAAAAATATGCATTATCAAAAAATTTACATATAGAGTTTGTAATAACGGCTAAAAATAATTTCCCCATCCAATCATATAACTTTAAATATAAAAAACCCAAACGTAGAAATGATCTATGGTTTAACTAATAACTAGAAATATGATAAATTATATGGACATTTAGAGGAAAAGTAATTCCCAATGATTTAAAAAAATAGAATATTTCAAAATATAGTATTATTATAGAATATCCCTAGTTGTGAATAATTACAATATAAGGTTTATAATTATAAATAAAAGTTCTATAAAATTTATTTTACTTTTTTAGGAAAATAAAATTTTCACATTTTTTTTCTCTTTAAAAAAGAAACTTCACCAATATGAGGGAAAAATTATATTTGAAATTATCCTTGTAAACATAAAAAGGAATTTTCAATGAAAATATTTTCCATGATAGTGGGAAAACCCGCTCATTCATTATATACAAAAAACATTCCTTCTTTACCTTTTTTTAGAAAACTCCCAAAGTACATCAATTGGGAAAATAAAAAAATATTCATTTTAAATCATTTTGTAAAAAATAATGCTTTGGTGATAATGAATTTTGATAAATCATTTTAATTTTTTTTTTCAAAATAGTTTAGATAAAATAGGGATAATATGAAAAATATATAATTTCAATAGAGATATTAGATATGTTTTTATTTTAATAATTTGTCGGGTTGATACAAATTCCAAAGAAAAGAAAAGTTTGAAGAAAAAAAGGAAACTATTTAAGATAATAAACGTGAAATAAAATTTAATAATCCTGAATATATAGATATTCATGTTAATTACCTAAATAGGGTATTATATACACCAAATGAAATATATTGGAGCATAATACAAACAATGTATCATTGTAGTGCAAAATGAGATGAAATCCCTTACAAAGGTCATACAATTGAAGTGACAATTTTCCAATGATGTAAATCAAACTGAAAAATGTCAATCCACTCATGAAATGCGAAAATAAAACATAGAAAAATTAAATTTTACTTCTCCCAAAATCTTTTTATGACATATTTAGTGATGAAGTGACATAACCCAATCAAATTAAATTAACCTTAGAAAACCCTTATATCGAGATTGACACATCACATATATTCTCTATCATCATGAATAATAAATATTGGTTAATTATTGAAAATATTAAGAACAATTTTAGAATTTATTATTCATTTTATATCTCTTATAACTGCTTGACATCAATCGTTTATGTTCACATCAAAAATTGTAGTGATATTTAGTACATAAGTCCAAAATGACTTGGTAGGTTGACAATGTAAAAATAGTAAATTATTCCATTATATATATACTAATCATCATTACATAATGAAAATTTTTATATATAAATTATAATTATAAATCCAACCATTAACAATGGTTATTAAAAAAATAACAACGTTACAACCATTGAAACACTTTGTCATATGCACACATGACTCATGATTCCATTTTCCCATGATAAATATTGAAAAAATATAGTACTATTTTATATTTACATATTTATAATAATATAATAAATATAATATTATTTATTCTATATAATTATATATATATGAACTATGGGATGGGGTGATGAAAAAAATTCACATCGCTTCATGAAGGTGGTAGTCCACGTGTACACACGAATACCAATATATTTCCTTAGAGAAAGGAATTGTAATGAGTTAAATGATATATTTCATTTTTTTAATGATAAATATTATTTAATATCAAATAAAAAATATATATCTTCATTATAACTAGTCTTTACTTTCAATAATGGAAAATGAATTCTAATTATTTCTTAAGAGGTTGTCTGCCGCACACATGATCAATGAATTATTTTCCAATTTGGTTGATATTGGAGACGAATAAAAATAAGTTTATTAACCTAAAAAATCTTATTATTTTTATTATTTTTTATTATATATTTTTAATAATATTTGAATAATATGGATGAATAAATAAAACAAAAACACGTAGTTAAAAAAATATAAATTATTTTGGCAATCGTCTTTCCTTAAATCCTTAAGAAAACTAAAGATAGTGTTATTCCAAAACTGAGGACTTTAAAATAAGGGTATTTATTTATTAATGTTATATTTTTAGTAATTAGTTTAACCAATTAGATATAATGTGTAAATAAAATTGATGAATTTATTCCCTATTATAAGAGTGAAGAGGGTCACTCTAGGTATTTTTCAAATTCTTAAACTAATATCAATGAATTTAAAATTCAAAATTGCTAAAACTGAGTTATTTCAAATAAAATATTAATATGATTCTAAATAACAAAATAAAAAAAATATTAGAAATGTTTTTACTGTATTTATATCCTTATCATTCGGGTATTTCCCTATTTAACCCCTTTAACACATACCACAACAATGTAGTTTTTTTTACTATTTAAGGGTCAATAGAGTCACTTTAAAATTACAAAAGGCCAATTAATTGAAAATGGAATATATATTAAACAATATCCAATTCACTTTTAATAATTTTATATTTATATTAAATTTTAAATCATTTAATTAAAAATTATTTTATAAAATTATCAATTTTGAACATTTTTATTATGTTTCATTACATGGATTTTAATAATATTTAGATAAATATTAAAATAAGAAAAAATTATTTTAATTTATATAAAATATTTGAAATTTTATGTAGAAAATTATTATATTGTATTATTTATCATATATTATATTTGTCATTGTATTTTTTATAACAATTAATTTATTTTTCCATTAATTGACGTATTTCTTTATGAAAATGGTGTAATCATTTAAAATTATTATTTAGGAAATAAAAAATTAAAATAAATATTCATGATTTAGATAAATTTTTAATATTTAAAAATAATTTTTATAGTTCAACGTATCCAATGGATTACAGTATGTGTAAAATGTAACACTAATTAAAAATTATTGTGTGACATGGTGGATTTTTTATCAAATAAAATACTATAAATGTCATAATATCATCCAAGTGTCCCCAAAAGAATAAATAATTTATCCATAGACGAATATAATATAGATATACTTATAAAAATGTATTTTCCTATGTTTTTGGGTAATTTTAGGGTTCTTAACATTTTATTTATAACCTAAATTACCAAATTTACCCATTATCATGGTAATACAATAACTATGATTAATATTCATATTGTTGAAAAATAGAAGGGGAATATTTCAAAAATATGGTCCCACTAATTCCATCTAATGAAACAATATTTAAAAATTGTAAAAATAAAAGAGGATTCAGAAATAAATTTAAAATTAATCTGAAAAAACATAGTGGAAAAATATTATTTAAAAAATTCCCGTTTAAAAAAAAATTACATTGCACTCAATTCAACTAAAAAATACATTTAAGAAACAAAAATTTGCTAATTTTAAATCAAAATGAATTACAGAAAATTAAATATTAATCTATAACATAATTGTTCATTCTAAATAGTTTAAAATTAAATGTATTTTTCAATTAATATCAATAATTTTTAAAATTCATCGAAATATCAATTATTTTTAAAAATTTATCAAAATTACATTCAAATATAACTTTGAAATTATCAATTTTATATTAACATTAAATTTTGGATTTAATGTTATATACTTTGAAAATTAATTTTTTTAATAAAATCTATAATAAACGACTTTAATAAAATAATTTCCTTTTTGATTTTAATAATTAGTTAATATATTTATTATTAATATAACAAAATAATTAATGAAAACAAATAAAAAATGAAATGATTTATTATAAAATTAATGGGTTTGTTACAAATAGTATCTACTATTTATCAGACTTGATCTATCATTCGAAAACTGAGACAAGATCAATATTTTTTACTATATATTTTTAAGCTCCTTGATATCATGACCTAAAAAATGTTCACTTTACCACATGATGAATGTAACAACATCAAAGACATTACCGTTATGTTATTAACTAGTTTAATAAATTTCATTGTATCTAGATCATAATTGTATGAAGTTTTTTATATTTTTAATAATTAAATTTTTATATTTATCCATATTTAATAAAAACATTACATATATATTACTATATAATTAATTTAATAAAAATTAGATTTTTATATGAGGGAACTAAAATTTTATTATTTATAAATATATAGTCCCAATTATTTTTTATTTAAAAAATTCTATAATTTTTCAAATAAATTTCATTTTAATGAAATATTATAATTAAATAATATTTATATAACTATAAATGATAATGTAATTTTATTATGTCTAATTTATTTTTTATTATGGCCATTAAGTGGATAGTGGCATAAAAATTAGTATTTTCCAACAAATAATAATTTTTATTTTTTAATTATACATTGTCTTTTAAAAAAATTAATTTGGTAGAATAATTTTAATTTTATAAATGAGAATTTCCATATTAAAAATAGTGACTTTTTTAGAAATTTTTGAGATAGTTGAAAATTTGTTTAAAAAATAAATATGAAAGGATTGTGAAATCATATTATCCAAAAGTGATGTAATAAATATTATAAAGTTAATAAACAACCAAAAATAGATTTCGCCTATAAAATTATGTGTTTTGGCATTATTTTTTTAATTAAAAAAACCTATAATGAATATTAAAAAACTTATATTGTATTTTATCATTTAAAAAACAATTTATTATGTACATGACTAACATCCACATCATGAATGGTATTATTTTATAGAGTTTGATTATTATCCTCATAAAATATTGAACTCTACTCCTATTTTTCTGAAAATATGGAAAAAACCATAAAATGTTTTTAGTTTTTATTATATTATCACATTGTGTCTAAAATATATGTTTGTAATTAATAAATAATTTCCCTCTCATTTTCTATAAGTACACACACAACATCTAATATGTTGACACAAAAACCCATTGAGTATGAATCAACCCTCCCTCTCCATCTATAAATTAATATCAAAGTGTTATCAGTATCAAAATAAGCTCACCAATATTTTTGAAGCACCCTTCCAAGGGATGATATTTTATCATCCTACACATTATTCAAGTAATTTCATTATATTATTCGTTTTGATTTATAGTTTTTCATCTTTGAAAATAGTTGAATTTTATAAATGGAAAAAAGAAAACAATTCCAGAAAAAATAGAAAGAAGAAACACAAAACAACCATAATGTATGGTTCTGGGGTAAGATATCAAAAACCAAAGAAAGATGAAAAACCCATTATGATAAGGTGAGCGCTGGATAACAATTAGAAGATCATCTTATCTATCCAAATTAGAAGGAAATCTACATGCATTATAAGCATAAAACAACTAAAATACAGACCACTCTTGGCCACCTCTCCAAGAACTGCAAAAAAGGGGGCCATATCATTTAAAAGCAAAACATAATCCAACTACAGTAACACGACCTCTCCAGTGACCCCCTAAGAAGGGAATAAGCCACCACATATGAAAACAGAATCCCCAAAAAAATTTCCTAGAGACCCCATGCAATCAAATGAATGAATTGAAGAAGAAACATGTTGACTTCAAATTAATGAAATTCACCACGATAAAAAATAGGCCACTACATACAAGATAACAACAAACAGAAATGAACTAGAATGAGAAATAATTAGTTGACATAAAAAATCAGATAAGAAGAATCCTATTATAATAGAGAAAGCATGCTAAGAAAGAATATCACCATAAGATGCCCAATCAAACACACAAACCAATATGTAATCAAATATATACACCCTGAAAACCAGTGTAGAAATTAACAGATAATTGTTGACCTACCACTTCTTACTGTAGAATAAAATAGAAACAAATAACTCTAAAGAAGAAAAATTAACTAAACTAAACAAACAGAACCCAAAGAAATAAAAAAAACTCAAATATGAAAATAACCTTACAAAATTTCCATGGTGAGATTTTGTATTATGAATACACATCCCAATTTACACTCTAGGGTATTCAACCATGTATAATTATACAAATTTTATCATTTAATTCCATTAATTTAGTCTACACTCTTCAATAATGGGAGTGAAAATGTTAAAATAAATTAGTACTTTTAATGATCAATCTGAATCACAAATACATGAAAGTGATATGAATGTGATCGGTGGGATAAGGATTATATATCCCTATATTTGATTTAGAAATTTTATTATCTCAATATATAATATTTATTGTGCATATGATTTTATCCTAAGACTATGTGATGTTTTATTAGTGGTTAGAACTTAATTTTTATTATGATTACAGGTTTTATGTTCTTTCAAAATTCCACCTTCACCTTGATGTTATTATATTGTATCATGAATTTTTTCCATTTCTAAAATTCTCACACTTTTATTCCACCATGATATGCCTCTTGAGTCATAGGTATTACCTGATCATCTTTTCCTATAAATTTTTCCATAACGAGAATTATACAACATCGCTTGGTCAAACACATCCTTCAGTTATCCCAAGGCGATTAAGAAGATCAATGTAATTTAGTCGAATGTTATATAATTTTTATGTAATTCTTTTATAAACTATATTCAAGTTATTTTTATATGTATCAAAATTAACCAATGAAACTATGACTCCTAATATTATGGGATGTTATTATTTGTATATTTATATAAAAGATAATAAAATAAATTGAATAAAAGAGATTGTTTTTTGTATAGGAAGCCTAATTGAATGATGAAATGAAGACTCTAGTTTTGGGACCTCATTATTGACTCCTACATTATTTTTGTATACTAAGGAAATATATTAAATTTATTATTAATAATGAAATGGATACATAGAAAAATTAAAATTTCCTCTTCAAATCATTAATACTTGAAATATTATTTTTATAGGTGGGTGTGGGTATACTACAAGGATTACCCCCATTTGAAGCATGTGTGTCTGAATACATTGACAAGTTGTATTTCATTTCTAAGAGGGAGATATAATTTTTGAATAACCACAAACTATACACGACTACTAATATCATGGAAGACATTATGATTAACCCATTGATATTTTCTTAATATTTTACATTTACTATTTATCACATTCAGGAAACAACTCTAGAACACAAATATTTCATAGGGTGAAAAATCCTACCCCCATATGAAATAGAAAGTTATAATTTGAACATTTATATGAAAAGGAACTCTTACATTTAGTATGACATTCAATGCCTTATTCATTTTAAAATATATAAAATACATTAAAAATTTTTTATGTCATTAAATGGTATGAAAAATAGAAGGTTGTGGGGGTTTTTTATTCAATGAAAGGATAACCTAAAAATTAATGTGTTTCAATTAATAAAACATATCCCAAAGAATAAATAGAAGAGATGACGTGTAATGAAATCAGGAAAAAAGTTTCTGATAAATATTCTCTGTACACAATTTGGTTTAATATGGAGAGGGATTACCATATACTAATGTAAAATGATCTTGGATCTGGTATGGAAGTTGAGGAAAAAGTCACCAGACTTGTGTGATTTGACTATGAATTTTCCTTTAACATATGTCATAATTTTGACATAATATTATTGGTCTAAAGATGAACCTAAAAATCGATTTCATAATTCTTGAAATTGAATGTTGTAGGAAGATTGTCTCATGTTAGCTTAAAAAAAATGAGGATCAATGAAACCCATCTATTTAATGTGTCTGGGGTGGTAATCAAGACATTGGATATGAATTTTAGTTTAGAGATGGTGAAATATAATAGTTTTAAGAATATTAAACATCCATAATATCAAAATTATGAGAAAATGAATCCCCAAAATTTCCTAAATGGGATAAGGTAATTATTTTGTTGTGGGGAGTAAGGGTAATTAAAAACAAAATAAAAATAGGAGAAACACACAAATGTGATGGATGGATTGAATACTTTAGAAATCCCCTAGCTTGCTATCTAATTTTTCAACTATAACTAATAAGGATAATCTGAATTCTAATACACTATTCTAAGGATGTTAAATGATTATTGATGGGAAAAAACATCATGGAATATAGAGTAAATAAGATATTATTCAATCATGATTGCAGAGGAGGGTCATGATAACAAAGTAGTTACATGTACTCTTATCATTCAGTTTTGGATATAGGACATATTATTTTATTATAGTTCAATAAATTCATTAATGTAATGTTTTTAGGATAAATCTATAAACACTACCACAAAAAATGTTATAGACTAATTAGTGAAAATGAAAATGGCGAAATAATTTTATCCCATGTATATTACATTTCCAATTAAACATGTCAATACTGAAATTCCCCGTGATCCTTGTTGTAATTATTGTATTAGATTTTAATTTAATTGTAATTATATATCATCCTTCCTTGTATATTGAAAAAAATTAAAGTATAAAATCAACCATAATTTAAGGAATTTCCATGATATTAAATACTATTTTAAGGATAAGTATGGTTCAATTTTGGAATAATAATCTCAATATTGTGTATTAATAAATTATTATAATGTTTGTAATGGTAAATTTAAGGTGATTAAGGAATAAATCATCCTTTATATCCTAATAGTTTTTTTAGAAAAACCATAGGTGACTGTAGAAGATATTTTTTGATCATCCAACAAGGTGAGAGGTTAATTTCTTAGTAAAAATTACCCTCAGACCTTTTCCAATATCTAATAATAAATATAGAATGAAACTATTGGGATTGAAGTGTTGAAGAAGAAACTAGTGAAGAATCTTCATAAATGGTTAATGTTCTCACATGCTACACTATGGAGTGCATCAATCCTTTTGATATATAATAATGATGGGCTAATGAACCTATTAATTGATTATCAGGAACATAACATGATCATGATAAAGAATTATTATCCTTTTAAAAAAATAATGAACTACTTGAATAACTATATATATCCCATTAAATCATTATAGTGGATCTAATTCCATTATATTATTAGGTAATTAGAATGGAGGATAACCCTCACACAACATTTCATAGTAGTTATAATCTCTATGAGTTCATTGTTATTCTATTTGGACTCACTAATTCTTCTATTGCCTTCATAGAATTAATGAATATGGACTTTTGGGATTAACCAAATAAATTATTGGTAGCTGTTATAGACACTATTATTATCAATTCGAAAAGAAATAGGAACCTGAGGCTAATTTAATGATGTTCTAAAGTAGTCATTATAGATGATTCTTATAAAATTTATAAAATATATATTTTTTACAGGGATAAATTGAAATCATTATTCTTTTTATCACATAAAAAGAATATCTATACATAATTGAAATATAGAGGAAATTTAATGACAGAACATGCCACGATATTTGATAGATATCCATAAATTCCTTAAATTATCTAGGGAATATATTGAATTTGTGTGAAAATTTTCATGATTATTTCCCCCACAAATCAATAAAACTCAGATGAGATTTATTTTTAAGACTGATAAATTTGATGAATGATTTAAATAATTAAATTATAGGATAATATTTATGCATATGCTCATAATATCCACAACTTGGGAGGGATTTATTATGTACAGTGATGTTTCAGAAAATGTTTTTTGGTTGTGTACTCCTGCAATATGAAAATGTGATATGTTATTCATATCCCCAATTAATTATCCAAGGATAGAATTACCCAACCCTTGATTTAAAAAAGGCTGTACTGGTCTTCACATTTATGAAATTAAAATATTATCTCTAAAGTGGGAAGTGTAACATATATACCGATAATAAAAGCCACAGGTATTTATTTACATAGACGGAATGAAATTTATAGCGTAATGTGGCTAGAGATGATCAATTATTATTATTGTTCAATCCATTATCATTATAAATAGGTGAATAATGAGTTTAATGATCTATCGATAAATGGTTTTGGAAACTCATTTCATGATGAGTTTTGAATGGGATATACTCATCATATACAGGAAAATAATGAACATGTGAATCATAAAAGGATATCCACCATACTTTCAAATATAACATCTTAACCATCCATTCTAGTGAAGTTCAATGATGCCTGAGACCATATTGGAGGGATACAAAAAATGGTTGAACATATTATAGATTCAAAATGTTGAATGATAGAGTTATATGTTTTGGAACATGGATATGTGTATAATGAAAACCTAAATAAAAGGAGGATATTATTTAAGAATCCTATAGTTAACTCTTATCTATTAATCTGAGAAGAAATAATATGTATAGAGATATGAATAAAGACGTTTTATGAAATAATTTGAAGATATTGTGAGATATTTCATAATCTATTTGTCAATGATTGATATTCTTACAAGAAAAGGATAAAAGAAAAAAACTGTAAGGGTATGATGAACCGTTTACCATAAATGTATTCAAATGGGAAAACATAACCCTGATTTTTATTATAGGGCTCCCTAAAACATCTAATGTTAATGACACCATTAAGGCAGTAGTCATTCACTTTAAAATGTCAATGAATTATATTAGATGCATTGAATATTTATCTCATAAGAAACTCCCTAATGTTTATATAAGATAGGTTATAATCTGGCATAAAGTACCGTTATACAATGCATTTTATCATGATTTGAGGTTTTCCTTGATTTTTGGAGAATCCTTCAGCAATCATTGGATTTACATACGAGTTTCAACAAGGATTATCATTAGTATAATGATGTTTTGTCTAATAGAACCATTTAATATCAAGGGGATAAACAAAGATAATTTTTAATGAATTTCAAAGGATGATAGGTCCTCCACCTTCTCGAAGTTTATTTCTCATAAGGAAATTTTTCCATTATTGTATCTAAATGTAAACATATGAGGCTTTATATAGGGAAAGGGTTTTAGACTCCACTATAATAGAATGAATTTCGACAAAAAATCTAATAGGACCAGATATTATCTTAGATATAAAATAGAAGGTACAAGTCTTTCAGGTCATATTAAATATATGAAATGTCCATAGAAATATTATACATAAAACTATCAAGGTGACCAAATGATTAAGGTTTATTATAAGATGTTATTTTATATATTTAAAAGTGATAATTTAATGAGGTTTGTGAAGAAGGGAAATCATAAATTAAGATACATTTTCCCCTTTGGGATCTATGATCACATTAGATCTGTGGCATGTCAACTATAATTTTTACATATCTTATATCAGATACATTAAGACTTGTTGTTATCTATCATAAGGAAGTATATAACCCCCCCCCCCCAGGTGAATAATTTAGATGTCGTACCATTAGAGAATGACCATTCAAATGTGGAGTAACCATTAATGATTTTAGATCATATATTAATAAAAACATGAAACAGGAAAAATCACCAGGTAATAGTTTTATAGTGGAACCAAAAGTTTAATGAGGTGACAATGGAACATGGATGACTGATAAAATAGAATCACCCATGTTATTTTTACAATATAAAATAATATTTCAAGGGAAAATGTTTCAAATATGGAGAATGTAGAAATGAAAAATTTTATAAATAAAATTATCATTTGAATTAATAAATACCTCATTTTGAAATGTAGTTAAATAAAAAACAAACACAATTACTTTTTTTTTATTTATAATAATTATAAAATATGTCCATAATTTTTCTGTTGGGATGAAAAGACCATTAGGAATAATATCCATTGATAATATAGTGTTTCTATAGTTACCATTCATATTAGTATATATTAACAATTTTGATAAATTCAAATTGATATAGATAGAAGACGATATGGTCTAGACTAGTATAATTGTATACTGTGAAGCCCATTTATATATGATTACGAGGTAGATGACATCACTAATATTTTTACATGACCAAGTTGATACCCAAATCATAAAACTAAAAATAAATTGAAACATTATATGAGAGAAGTTCAATCTTATCAGAATTGTGTTCCAAACCATTTTCACCAAACCACACCAAGAAATAACCACCAATGTACACCTTACTTTCATGGAGTATTCTAGTGTAATAATAGATTATATATCTGGAATATTTTAGTGTGAATTAGTATATTTTATTTTTAATAAAATAATTTCAATTTTTGTCACTTTTTTTTTATTACATTACATATATATATTATTACATGATGATTTTGACAAAAAAAATATTTTTTTATATGAAGAAACTAATGTTTTACTTTTTGGAAAATTCTAATTTCAATTAAAATTATCATTTTTATAAATTTAAAAACATTTAAAATAAATTGAATTTTCATGAAATTTTCTTATTAAAAATCATTTTTAATTATAAAGGTTAATATAATTTATGTTCTTCCAATTTAATTTATAAAAAGGATTGAAAATGGTTATTATAGTTCAATAAATTCAT
This sequence comes from Viscum album, assembly GCA_963277665.1. Classification (NCBI taxonomy): domain Eukaryota; kingdom Viridiplantae; phylum Streptophyta; class Magnoliopsida; order Santalales; family Viscaceae; genus Viscum; species Viscum album. The sequence continues at coordinate 1,751,346,215 of OY728152.1, forward strand.
TAATGTAATGTTTTCAGGATAAATCTATAAACACTACCACAAAAAATGTTATAGACTAATTAGGGAAAATGAAAATGGTGAAATAATTTTATCCCATGTATATTACATTTCCAATTAAACATGTCAATACTGAAATTCCCATTGATCCTTATTGTAATTATTTTATTAGATTTTAATTTAATTGTAATTATATATCATCCTTCCTTGTATATTGAAAAAAAATTAAAGTATAAAATCAACCATAATTTAAGGAATTTCCATGATATTAAATACTATTTTAAGGAGTAGTATGGTTCAATTTTGGAATAATAATCTCAATAATGTGTATTAATAAATTATTAGTATGTTTGTAATGGTAAATTTAATGTTATTAAGGAATAAATCATCCTTTATATCCTAATAGTTTTTTTAGAATAACCATAGGTGACTGTAGAAGATATTTTTTGATCATCCACCAAGGTGAGAGGTTAATTTCTTAGTAAAAATTACCCTCAGACCTTTTCCAATATCTAATAATAAATATAGAATGAAACTATTGGGATTGAAGTGTTGAAGACGAAACTAGTGAATAATCTTCATAAATGGTTAATGTTCCCACTTGCTACACTATGGAGTGCATCAATCCTTTTGATATATAATAATGATGGGCTAATGAACCTATTAATTTATTATCAGGAAGATAACATGATCATGATAAAGAATGATTATCCATTTAAAAAAATTCATGAACTGTTTGAATAACTATATGTATCCCATTAAATCATTATAGTGGATCTTATTCCATTATATTATTACGTAATTAGGATGGAGGATAACCCTCACACAACATGTCATAGTAGTTATAATCTCTATGAGTTCACTATTATTCTATTTGGACTCACTAATTCTTCTATTACCTTCATAGAATTAAAGAATATGGACTTTTGGGATTAACCAAATAAATTATTAGTAGCTGTTATAGACACTATTATTATCAATTCGAAAAGAAATAGGAACCTGAGGCTAATTTAATGATGTTCTAATGTAGTCGTTAAAGATGATTCTTATAAAATTTATAAAATATATTTTTTTTATAGGGATAACTTGAAATCATTATTCTTTTTATCACATAAAAAGGAATATCTATACATAATTCAAATATAGAGGAAATTTAATGACAGAACATGCCAAAATATTTGACAGAAATCCATAGATTCCTTAAATTGTCTAGGGAATATATTGAATTTGTGTGAAATTTTCATAATTATTTCCCCCACAAATCAATAAAACTCAGATGAGATTTATTTTTAAGACTGATAAATTCGATGAATGATTTAAATAATTAAATTATAGGATAATCTTTATGTATATGCTCACAATATCCACAACTTGGGAGGGATTTATTATGTACAGTGATGTTTCAGAAAACATTTTTTGGTTGTGTACTCCTGCAATATGAAAATGTGATATGTTATTCATATCCCCAATTAATTATCCAAGAGTAGAATTACCCAACCCTTGATTTAAAAAAGGCTGTACTGGTCTTCACATTTATGAAATTAAAATATTATCTCTAAAGTGGGAAGTGTAACATATATACCGATAATAAAAGCCACAGGTATTTATTTACATAGAAGGAATGAAATTTACAGCATAATGTGGCTAGAGATGATCAATTATTATTATTGTTCAATCCATTATCATTATAAGTAGGTGAATAATGTGTTCAATGATCTATCGATAAATGGTTTTGGAAACTCATTTCATGATGATTTTTGAATGGGATATACTAATCATATACAAGAAAATAATAAACATGTGAATCATAAAAGGATATCCAACATACTTTCAAATATAACATCTTAACCATCCATTCTAGTGAAGTTCAATGATGCCTGAGACCATATTGGAGGGATACCAAAAATGGTTGAACATATTATAGATTCAAAATTGTGAAAGATAGAGTTATATGTTTTGGAACATGGATATGTGTATAATAAAAACCTAAATAAAAGGAGGATATTATTGAAGAATCTTATAGTTAACTCTTATCTATTAATCTGAGAAGAACTAATATGTATAGAGATATGAATAAAGACGTTTTATTAAATAATTTTAAGAGATTGTGAGATATTTCATAATCTATTTTTCAATGATTGACATTCTAACATGAAAAGGATAAAAGAAAAAAACTGTAAGGGTATGATGAACCGTTTACCATAAATGTATTCAAATGGGAAAACATAACCCTGATTTTTATTATAGGTCTCCCTAAAACATCTAATGTTAATGACACCATTAAGGCAGTAGTCATTCACTTTAAAATGTCAATGAATTATATTAGATTCATTGAATATTTATCTCATAAGAAACTCCCTAATGTTTATATAAGATAGGTTCTAATCCTGCATAGAGTACCGTTATACATTGCATTTTATCATGATTTGAGGTTTTCCTTGATTTTTGGAGAATCCTTCAGCAATCATTGGATATAGATACGAGTTTCAACAAGGATTATCACTAGTATAATGATTTTTTGTCTAATAGAACCATTTAATATCAAGGGGATAAACAAAGATAATTTTTAATGAATTTCAAAGGATGATAGGTCCTCCACCTTCTTGAAGTTTATTTATCATAAGGAAATTTTTTCATTATTGTTTCTAAATGTAACCATATGAGGCTTTATATAGGGAAAGGGATTTAGACTCCACTATAATAGAATGAATTTCGACAAAAAAATCTAATAGGACTAGATATTATCTTAGATATAAAATAGAAGGTACAAGGCTTTCAGGTCATATTATATATATGAAATGTCCATAGAAATATTATACATAAAACTATAAAGGTGACCAAATGATTAAGGTTTATTATAAGATGTTATTTTATATATTTAAAAGTGATAATTTAATGAGGTTTGTGAAGAAGGGAAATCATAAATTAAGATATATATTCCCCTTTGGGATCTATGATCACATTAGATATGTGGCATGTCAACTATAATTTTTACATATCTTATATCAGATACAATATGACTTGCTTGTAACTATCATAAAGAAGTATATAACCCCCCCCCCCCCACGTGAATAATTAAGATGTCGTACCCGTGGAGAATGACCATTCATATGTGGAGTAACCATTAATGATTTTAGATCATATAGTAAAAAATACATGAAACAAGAAAAATCACCTGGTAAAAGTTTTATAGTGGAACCAAATGTTTAATGTGGTGACATTGGAACATGAATGACTGATAAAATAGAATCACCCGTGTTAGTATTACAATATAAAATAATATTTCAAGGGAAAATGTTTCAAATATGGAGAATATAGAAATGAAAAATTTTATAAATAAAATTATCATTTGAATTAATAAATACCTCATTATGAAATGTATTTAAATAAAAAACAAACACAATTACTTATTTTTTTATTTATGATAATTATAAAATATGTCCATAATTTTTCTGTTGGGATTAAAAGACCATTAGTAATAATATCCATTGATAATATAGCGTGTCTATAGTTACCATTCATATTAGTATATATTAACAATTTTGATAAATTCAAATTGATATAGATAGAAGACGATATGGTCTAGACTAGTATAATTGTATACTATGAAGCCCATTTATATATGATTACGAGGTAGATGACATCCCTAATATTTTTACATGACCAAGTTGATACCCAAATCATAAAAATAAAAATAAACTGAAACAGTATATGAGAGAAGTTCAATCTTATCAGAATTGTGTTCCAAACCATTTTCACCAAACCACACCAAGAAATAACCACCAATGCACACCATACCGTCATGGGGTATTCTAGTGTAATAATAGACTATATATCTGGAATATTGTAGTGTGAATTAGTATATTTTATTTTTAATAAAATAATTTCAATTTTTGTCACTTTTTTATTATTACATTACATATATATATTATTACATGATGATTTTGAAAAAAATATTTTTTTTATATGAAGAAACTAATGTTTTACTTTTTGGAAAATTATAATTTCAATTAAAATTATCATTTTTAGAAATTTAATAACATTTAAAATAAATTTAATTTTCATGAAATTTTCTTTTTAAAAATCATTTTTAATTATAAAGGTTAATATAATTTATGTTCTTCCAATTTATTTTATAAAAGGGATTGAAAATGGTTATTTTAGTAAAAACTAATATTTTCTTATAGATAATTATTTATATTTAAATCTATAAATTAAAATATACAATTTTTTTGGAAGTATATGTATAGTTTTTTTAATTATAACATTAAAATCCTAAAAAAAATTAATAATTTTTATAGAGAGTTAAATTTTTGGTTAATAATTTACTGTAGTATAAATATAAAATATCTATTATGATAATATAATATCCCACAAGTGATTTTATAAGTACCAAAATGGATATAAAATATAGTATTATATTTCTACATTGAAATGATGTATTTTTCTTATTATTTAGTTAATTTTACAATCTTTTAAAGAATCCTCAAAAAATCTATATTATTTTATAAGATTTTAATAATTATTATTTAGGAACATGACCCACATGCCAAAAAAGAAAAGAATAATTTAAAGGATTTTATTTCATGGAAAAATAAAATATTTAAAAAATTAATCTTATGTAAAATCCCCAAGAAAATTGGAAAATTTGTGGTTGTAATTATATTATCAAAGAGATTGCAAAATGTATGTTAAGAAATTAATAAAAAATATCACCACTTTTTTTATAAATAGCCACCCAAACTACCATTCTTTAACAGTAAAAATCCATAGGGAACAAATTTCCAATAACATACCTCAATGAATTCATCCAAAGCTATTCTCAATAACCTTATAAGATACTCTAATGATTTTATAAGCACCCACTAAAGGATATAGATTCTCTCCTCTTAAAATTTTTCAAATAAGTTTCATTGTATTAAGAGTTTTTATTTCCAATTCATCATGTTTTAATTTTTTTTACTCATTAATTTACTTTTATTTTAATTACAATGTAACATGAGACCAATTTTTTGTATTTTTAATCCATTTCATGAATCATTATTTACACTCGTTATGCTGCTAAAAATATATCTGGATTTTCCATGCCAATATTTTGGACCCATACCCATTTATAATCAAGGTTATTCAACTAATTATAATAATCCTTAATTGAATAATGAATTACATGTACGTAACACATACTATATGATATTTAGTTAATAGTGATGAATGAAATTATTATATTTTATAATCATTGTGGGAAAAAAATTCTTGTTTCAGGTATTAATTTTATAGTTGAGTCGACAATTATATAGACCCAAAATGAAATTGGTTGTGTTTTATCTCATGAGATACTATATAAATTGCATGGGAAGTTATCATAATAAAAATATTTTATAATTTCTCATCAGTTTGCTTTAACTTATACATATGATTACATGTTTTATGTTTTTGAAAATTTTGTTTAGTGGATTGATGTTATCCTATTTTGTTATTCTTTGATGTTCTTGATTATGATTCTCAAGAATTTATTACACCTTGATATTCCTATTGACTCACATGTATTCCTTTCCCTATGTTTTTCATTTATTATTACCTCAATGAGATTTATAGAACACCTCATTCTTATGTATGTCTTTAGGTTACCCATTATGTTTTATAAGATCAAAAACTTTAATGCATGTAATGGATTTTTATAAATATTTTTTTGACTACCTTTTTCATGTTATTATGTTAATTATCTATTTACCAATATACCCTAGGTATATTTATCTTTTGAGATTGTTTTTTTTGTATATTTATTTAAAAAATAATGAAATAAACTATTTAGAAGATATGTGTTGTAATTGTTGAATCCACTTAGAATGATGAAATAGGGAAGCCAATTTCGAGGCCTCCTATATCAGTCATAATTTATAGTGTTCTACAAATACTTGATATTCAATTTAATTCTACTATGGTTAAAGATTTTTTTATAGAATAATTCCTTATTAAAATTTTTTATTCCTTAAGTATACATTATCTTTTTGGGTTTATTCATTCTATGGAGAAAATCCCATTTTGAATCATTCAAGCCTCAATACATTGGAACACGTTATTCAATAAGATGCATAAGTTATTATTGATGACAAAAACCATGTTATTTACTACATAAAATATATCTGAAGTCACTTCGATCTATCTATATAGTTAATTGGTTAAATATTTTTTATTTCCCATCAACCAAAATGAGGAAAAACTATAGAAATAAGATGTTATAGTGTAGTATTATCCATTTACATAGATTCTCAAATTACCTTCCTCTTCATTGATATTTAAGAAATTAGTTCCATTTTATAAACTCTATTAATACTATCTGTTATTTCCTTCACATTTATGTGAATAAATATGTCATTCCGGCATCCCTACATGAATGTAGTCATAACTGAGGTTTTATTTACATGGAAAAGGATTATAGATTTGCATGGATGTGAATCATAATGGAAAATGTTGTTTTAGAACCATTAAATAAACTCTTATGGTGTGATTAACACATAAAAACCTTAAAATTATCATATTCATGTCATCAAGATATGAATAATTACACTTCGATAGTGTTCCCTAAATATTTTTAAGTAAATAAAATATCTACTCATGATTATTAGGAAGATGAAGATAGTAAGGATTCTCTTTTAGAATTATACAAAGGTGTCTGAACAACCAAAAACGAACTGTGATAGTTGAAACTAGTTGTTTAGATGGAATTGTGAATTTGTGTAGAACAAAAAATTCGCGATTCTTGTCTAACATAATCATTTTTTATTTCCATTTCGCATCATGTTCATCATTTTCTTTCCAGATGGAAACTATTAGCGCCACATATTCATTGGTTCTGTTTGTTGAATTGATAAGTATTATAGTTGGAGGATTAATCTATTAGGGAGATAGATTCTATTCTATAATGAAATAGATTACACCTTATTATAAGGTATTTTAATCATTATATACCTCTTAACATAATATAAAACATAGGACAAAAATAATCAAATTTGAATGTTACTAAAGCCTCAAGGGTGTCAACACCACTGATAAAATCCTACACTATGAAGATATTCATAGGGTTGAGCAGTTTATTTTTAATTTCAAAATATTTTTTAAAGGGCCTACTCTCTGGAGGATAGCATATCTCTGGCAGGTTGATGTGGAAATACACAATCCATTGAAACACTATAATTTGTAAATTGTGTGAATTTAGCTGTACAGTTGATTAAATTTATTCATATATTTTAGGGACTCAGGATGTAACTGGACTTTAGGACGTGTAAGGAGAGATTTTAATAGAAATGGATGATTTGGTGATCATAAATAATATTAGTATCCTTTTCGTAGAAAAATAGTATTATGAAATACAATGATTGATGTTTTAATGAATTTATGTAGATCATGGCATGATCGTAGGAAGTTCATGAATAAGATTTATGTGGGATAAAATGGATCCGGTTATAAAAGTTTCATGTTTTCTAGAAGAATACTATTATCAAATGATTTGACTAAATAAAACATTTCCATTATTGTAAGGAAGCCTATTCAATATTAATGTTTTAAGAGAAGGTGTTTAAATCATTGTATATGTGTTCATTCAACACCCAAACAGTTACTGATAAATATTTTTTAGAGAATTTTTTAACTGTACTTGAGGACTTTATTATGAATTAAATGGTCATTAATCTCTAAATTCATGTGGGGATAACATATGAAATTTTAATAAAAACAGGGAAGAAGAAATGATTTATCCTAAACCATGGATCAAATAAATCTTTTTTATTTCTCTACAACTATAAAAAATAGTATGTATTGATTTTCATAGTGATATAATTAATTTTGAAATCTATAAATGCCTTGAATGAAGGAATAGTGAGGTGATTAATATGATTACTAAAAAATGAATGATATTTCAAAGGAGGATATTCTAGGATCATCATTTCACTATAATGAAATGAGGTTGTGTATAAAAGTCACACCATTTAAATTTTATTTTCAATATCATATCTCATACAAAATAATTGCTTCATGAAATTATTAGTGAGTTCCACTTATTTTAAAATGGATGAGACTTGTTATAATTGTTATAATTGAGAGTCCAAAGGGTCATATTTACCTCTCTATTGTGTTAGCTGAATATAAGTACGGATCTTTAGATTTTATAGTGCATGGTAACATCTCCCTTTCATGCTCCATAAACTACCTTGATTAGGGTGAACCATGTAAAATATATTTTTTCTTTCGTTATTTGATAAAACTTATTGAGATAGTATATGAGATAAATTGGAATTCCTCACATTAAGCTAAAATCATCAAATTTAAGGGGATAATTTTTTAATCTGTAATACTCTGATTCACCAAACTACCTTTTATGATTATGTTATTGATAAAGGACCAAAAATTATTATTAGATCTCAGTTAAATGGTAATATATTATATCTCCTTGGAAAATTTTTGTGGAATCCATTATTAATACCAATGGAATACCGATTTTTGAATGAAACAGTTTACTTTTATTGAAGAATATGATTCAATAAAATGTTAGGTTAATGGGGATACAATTTTATATGATATAAAATCATTATATATCAGTCATAATGTTATTTTGATATTTATAAAAATGAGACCATTTTTAGTGGAATATAGATTCTACGGAAATCAAATATCAATGTGAAACCCTAGGGATAAATATTTTCACAAAGAAAATTTCAAAATAAAAACTATCATTCTATGAGGGAATAATTCATTCATAATTACAAATGTTATTCAAGTATTTTAGGGGTATAGATATAAGTGTTCTTGAATAAATATGAAATAATAAGGATGAGATAAAGTGAAACTTTTAATGTAATTTTGATCATCAGAATTCTCTTGTTTAAGGAAGCATAACTTTAGAGATAATAATTATGATTCGATGATTATAAAAAGAAACATTAGGATACTACCTACATGGTTTAATGTGATGTTATTAGTTCTTGAGGTCATTTTTTTAAAAAATTAATTATTTATATTCTGTAGAGTAATCTTATTGCATTTGATGTGAGAAATGATGACAATGAATCTTGGGTAAATGACAATTCAAAAGATGATTATTTAAAATACATGAATAATTTTTTTAATGAATATGAAAACTAATATGAAGATTATGGTGTAATATATATCATTTCCTGCAATCAGAATAAGCGAAAAATAAAATTCGAAGGTGATATTCGACATTCTTGTTCTAATAAGGTATGTTAGTACACCTCACATCTAAGTGATGTAAATTTTTCAAGATGGGGACGTCGAAGAAATTATAAAAAAACCCTTCAAGAGTGAAAAATACATGATAAAATGTAACAAAAACTACTCATTATGAGAAAAAAGTTATCTTTTGGAGATGAATGCTATGATTATTTCAATGTGAAAGAGGATGAGGATTATAGGGATGTTATTAAATTTTTTTTAGTGACCATTATTGACATTGGTGAGGCTTGTGATTGAAATGTTGATAATAAAGATGTTGATGGAAGAGTTTATCTTCCAGTAGAATTTGATGTAGCTCATGAAGAAGATGAAAAATGAAGGATAAAACCAAGATGGTTAAAAACATTTATCATGATAATAATATTTATGTGAGATAATAGGAGGAATATAATTTTATTTTAATGAAATGGGATTTACCAACATGTGTTAGTGGGGAAGAATCTTTATCAGTATAGATTTGTTTTGATGAGAAATCATATTGTCAATAATATAGCGAGTTACACTATTATTTGTAAGTCATAAGAAGATAAGTATCATAAAAATTTTCTTATTATAGTTTTTTATATAACCAATCATGTATTATAATGTCCAAATGAGGAAAGCAATCTATAATAATTATTTTTTTCAATGAATTCGACAATTAAATATTTCTAGGTGTTTGGATGAATGTAATTTATTCATAATAGGGGTAAAATATAAAGTTTTAAGAACATTAATATGGTGGTATATTTCATGTAAGATTGTTGAAAATATTTTTTTATAGATTCTATGAAAAAAATTTGGGAAAAATTGTTGAATTAATGATGTTTTTATAACTGAAAGTGATTATATTTTTATTAAATAAGAGAATATATTCACTATTAATAAGTATAATTCCCAATGAAAAAACAATATTTTTTTGTGTGGAATAGTGACCAGATCATGGGGAATTCAAAAATTAATAATTAATGCTAATAATAGCTCTAATAGTTAAGATAACATTATTGGTACACCATGAACAAATAGTAGACCCATAATAGGTAAAATCATTAATAACTATATTATTAGGGACAAGATATCAACCATTTAAACCAAATGATTGACGATAAAATTTCATCATTTTAACATGATAAGGAACCAAATCCTTAAATGAAGCTTCCAATCATGATATTTGGTTGAAGTTCATGCATTAAGACATTATCCAAATTGATAAGAACATCCCTTTAGAAGTTATCCTAAGGCTACAAAATAATAACATGAATAAAACATTGTGTTTTTTCCAAATGAAACATATTTCACATGGAAAATTGATGATGTAAAATTCATGAATAGAAATAAAAAAGTATTCATTGATTAAATGAATAGATGTATACATGAAATTATCACTACTGGTTTATTTGAAGAATAATCTATTTAACAATGATTTGACTATAAAAAATAATTCAAAGTGTATAAAAAAATTAATATAGGCCTTAATTAATGATTTCCTTAATGAGGATTTCTATATTGATAAACCCAAATGGGTTATAATTCATAAATTAAATGAAGGGTTTCTCTGTTAAATAAATATTTATATGAGAGAAATTCAGAACCTTTCTTCTAATATAAATAAAATTATTAATACATAAACAATATATATTATTATATTGTAGGGGTAAATCCTAACTACTACCAATAGAAGGATCAAGGGTAGTGGATTGCAGTGCTAATATATGTTTGAGACATCATTATTGGAGGATTTTATGACAAACAATTTCATCTATTTTCAAGAACCTATGTGGTGTGAATTAATGATTCCCATAATCAAGGACTATCTTCTTTCCAAGGTAAATAGGTTACAAAAATTCATTTTGGGACATTTATATCCTAGATTAATATTCTATGAAATTACTTAAATCAGTAAAAATGGATTAATCAAAATATATGGCTACTATGACCAGGACCAAATTAGAATTTAAGAAATATAATAAAGGTGGAGAGATATATTTGATTCAATACATGATCGATGGTATATTACTATACTTGACCGCAACTGTAGAAAACATTGTTTTTTCCACTTTTATAATCACGTATTATAATATTTTACAAAAAATATTGTCCCATTAATGATATCACATGAATACACCAATACATGTACAAAATAATTTATTTTAGACTTCTTTAATATAGATATTCCATAAAATAACTCTTAATATTCACTAATGAATATTGGTATGGTATTTATGATGACTAAAAATAATCATATAGTTGTGTATTCTATCTTGGTAGATCATATATTTCATGGCAAAATAGAAAAGAAACATTTTATATCATTAAAAACAATAGATGAAGAGATTATAATAGTAACATAGTCTTGAAAAAAATTGATATTTATATGATAATAACATGATGTAAATATTTTTAATTTTGTAACTCCTATTCCAATTAAGAGTGAAAACTATCTCAAAACTGATTTTTTTCAAAAAGGAAAAAATTATGGGATGATAGAAGTGGAATTTTGGGGTGGGGGTCTGATGTTATGGATACAAAGGGAATCCCCAAGGATGATGGGGATGAAATTCAAATGTAAAGTACCTAATAAAATTATAATTATGATCATTAATTCCATGTTACCATTTGATAAAATTAAACCCATAACATTGTTAACATCCATCCATTTGGGAAGGATCTATATTTTCAAATGTTGGATTCTTGGACATCTCGTGGTGGAATAAAAAATTCCTCATACTCATAGGATAGGTCCCAAAACATTGTTTTTTATTATATATAAATTAGAATAATTATATTATAGACTGATGTAGTTGAAGTGAAAAAATGAAATGCTAGTAAGAATTTTATTAGAATATTCATGAACAGATATTCCTTGTCTATATTTGGAAGAGAAAGAAATATTGACCAAACCACTTAAATAATTAAATAGGTTTCTCAAATTAATTACCCCATAAACCCAATAATCATATGTATTAATCTTGAGTCAATGATTTGGGGCATTCGAGCAGACCCATAGACCCCTGGTACATTAACCAAGCCTGACACTATCTGCAGGGGGATGTTGAATCTAGGACAATACAATATGTTGATGAATAACATCATTAAATAGTATTGAGAGAGAATTAACCTAATCAAGAAGACTAGATTATATATATCAACTATTGGGAGAATTACCCTAATGGGAGTGATTATTATGTTTTTATTAAATGACTAAACCCCTAGAAATAAATGAGATGTTTTTCTCACTTCTTTTACTACAGGAATTAAAGATTGATTTGATGTTATGAATTTATTTAAATATTTCATAAATAATTAAAATCATGTATTTGGAAAAAAATAGAAACTCAATTTCATTTAAATCATTTTGATCTCTAAAATAATGAATAAAACCATTGAATATGATTTTATTAATATTACTTCTGATGATGTCCTGATATATAATAAAAAGGATTATTCAATGGGGTTCACAATGTCTATTACCCCATATAGATATAAGGAAACCTAATATACATCCCATTAGATAAATAGTGAGCCTTATAAATTCCAAATATCTAAAAATATATCAAAGACCCATTCTATGAAACAATATTGTCTCAAGGAATTTAATATATAGATCCATTCCATCATATCTTATGCCTTTTGATTATATATTTTATTCATGATATTATATCCCAAAAATATCTATTATGATCTGATATCATTTCATAAACCAAGAATTTGGATCAACTAAAATTCCCAATATTGATATAAGTTGTTTATTGATTATAATGTTTCACTCAATATTCTTGGAATTAAATTTTTTGAAAATAGTCATTAGAATCATGCATGAGGAATTGCATAAATTTCTAAGTAAAAATTATTTAAAAAGAATAGGGTTGTTAAACATTTAATTTATAACCATGAATGTGGAAGGAACATCCCTAGGAAGGGGCCCCATTTTTATTATGTAATGGATATCATAAATTACACTAGTTTTCAACACAGTCAATATTGAAAAAAAGAAGGAGCCGGTCAAGCCATCGAGGATATGGGAACTCTTTGGAATGAGGATTTTGATGGCCTCTAAATTTCCCCACTCATAAGGTATCACACCAATTAGAATTTGGTATGAAAACTAAATTAATATTGGAAGACTAATCTATAAAAATTAATCAACTTCATCAAAAAAGAGTCAATATTTTGTACTCATCACTGGGCTTGCAAGAAGCATGGAGAAATGAGAAACCATAAGGAGGCAAGTGGATCTGAAATCAATAGACTGTGGAATAATATCCAAGAGAAAGTTCATTTTTCCAATGTGATTTTTTTACCAAAAAAAATTCATGAAAAGGAGAAATCCTGAGATATTTTATCAAATATTTCCCCTTAATTAAATTTATGTTCATAGAGAGCTTTCATAACATGCAAAAATTTGTTTGGATGAACCACACAAAATTATTGAAATATTATGTGTCCATTATCCAATAGCTAATTGGATTCATGGGTATGAATAGAAAACAGTAAATCAGGAAAAATATATTATGTAAACATTTATAATATGAATTTAGATGTTTTAAAATGACTATAATATAAAATAAAAAATATAATATCAATTGTGAGGCTTTTTCATAAAATTTATTTTATTGCACACAATGAAATAAATATATATATAAATTTAGTTCTTATTTGTGAATTTTTTTAACAAAAAAGATATATTATTTACCTGAAAATATGTTTTAATCATTCCAAAATATTTCTCTTGTCATAGGATAAAGAAAAATATTATTTTATGTTTTAAAATTTATTTTTCTAAAAGAACTTTTTTTCACATTTTACACACATACATTGAAAATAACATCCTAAATTTATATGTATTGAATTATATAAAAATAATTACATATTTTTATTTTCTAGGATGACATTTTTTAAATATACACCTTTTATTTCATGTCAAAAAAATTGTAACCGTGGTAAACTTAATCACCTCAGTAAAGGGTAAATCTGGTAAATCTAAGATACTAATAAATTATAATGACATAATATTTCATCCAAATTTAGATTAGATGATTTTAATTCTACACATAACACCTTAGAATAAATATTTTCTTGGTTAATAGATTCTTTTCAACGAAAATATCATTTATATTATTTAAATCATATAAAATTACCAACTGTCACTATATTAGTTCTAAATATCCATAAAGTGTTCACATAAGAAAAAAATAATTTTAACGTATATTACTATAAAATTTGTCCATAATGAAATAATTTTAATAATTTTAATATATTTTTTAATTTTTATGTATTATATTATTACGTTGAATGATTATATAACTCCAAAATATTATTTTTTCAATTAATTTACAAATAAAATAAAGGATTGTGAAAATATTAAAAGTGAAATAATATGAGTATATTATTGTTTCTCTGTAATTTTATATCATAATATTAAATTTTTTAAAATATTTATATTCAATTTCAACAATTGTATTCAGTTTATTAAATAAAATTAAATGAATAGTGTCAAAACAGTTATTAAGGATATTTTATCAAAATAATATTTTATTAAATAATTTAAAAATCATAAAAATATTAAAATAAGAAACTTTGGAAATTATATAAACAAATAATTAATAATATTTCCATTTAGGTTCATTTTTTTACCTTATATATATATAATTGCAACCCCTTAATATTAAAAAATTGTTTCAATGGTTAATATTAAAATTATTTAAATAACGACTAATCAAAATTATAAAGTTTATAATGATAAAAAACATGTGTAAACTATATTTTAATGGTATTAGAAGTCAATACTACCTTATATTCATATCCTTGCCCATTTTGAGATATTTATAATGATAATTAAATTATAATAAATCAATAGTTTATAAAATTCCAAACGTTTTCGTCACCAAAATTATAAAATATAACCTCCTACCTCATATCTATAGACTACATTGTGAAATATAGCTCGAAAATACTTTTCTAATTTATTTTATAATATTATCTATCCACATTAATGTGGTTCTGGGATTCCTAAAAGAATAAACCCAAACCCCCTTAGAGGTGATCTATAAGAGCCATTTCGATGAATTGTTCATCACCTTAACGTATCATATTATTTAATAATACTATTTACTAACATTTATTAAATTGTATTTATAAATAAATAATAACATTAATATCTTCAATATAAATAAATTCAATTTTTTATTATGAAGAAACCATTATAATCCCCGTTCCAATCAAACAATATGTTAAAGTGTCCATCTCACATATGTACGACTTATCGTATCCAGGTAACAATAAGATTTATTTTTCATAACCATATTTTATAGAAGGGTAATATTATAGGATTAATGTTTATATATTATATTTATGAATAAATATACATATATAATGATAATATCATGTCTACCTTCTATTCATCCAATCCTTTGGAAAATGTTATTGCCACTTCTGCATACGTGTGAAATACCACCTCAACCAAATCATGTGATTTATTTTGCATTATTAATTTAAATGGAAGGTAATGAGGTAGAATATTATAAATAATATATATATATATTAGTTTATTATAATGTATAATTAATAATTAACTTTCTTTCATTCCATCTATCTAAAATTAAAACAGTATTCGTGCGTATGTACAACTTGTCGTCTCATTGAATGATGTATTTAATTTTTCTATATATAACTATCTTAGATAAATATAAATATGTATATAATGGATCTAAATGATATTTATATCATTATTCATATTATTTATATTATACATCCTTGAAAATTTTTCTTGGAGTGGATCTTTAATCTAGAACACCAATGATAAATGATATAGTTAAAACAAAAAAATAACACTTTTCAAAAATAAGTATTCGATAAAAGTGGGCCTCAAATTGTTAAAAATGATAATATAAAATGTTATAAGTATTAAATTAACTTTTAATAGTTTAAACTAAATTCATATTTTTATATAGTATTTTATAGTGCTTTAAAAGAAATAAAAACTCATGGGAAGGGGTTTTATGTTAAAATCACATTATCTTATAGGATTGTTTATTATTATATATTGATGGTTAAATAATATAATATACCTCTCATGATATTAATTACTTTTTTATTCACATAATATTTAGATAATATTACATTTTCCTCTTATTTTTCTCAACTAATGTAGTCAAGACATCAAAAATATATTTTTAATGAAAATAAGCATCATTAATACCTTCAATGACAAACCATTTTTAATGTATAGTCATGTTTTATAAAAATACATAGAAGGGGTTTTAATATTCTAATATTATTATTTAATTTGAGTTTTTCCCAATTTTTTACCTTTTACAAAAAAAATTGGAAGCGATATGTTTTTTATTTTTCAAATGATGTACTTTGTGACTTTTTTGAAAAAGGTGTGGATTGAATGTATTTTTAACTTATATCAAATGAATGAATTTTGCTAACATCATGAATAATTTTTTATTTTAATATTAAATTTAAAAATTACAGATTTATTTTCAAATAAATTATTTTCTATTATAAGTTCATTATCTTTTTAAATATTTTATTTCAAAAATAAAATATTCTTTTTCTAATGATTTTTTAATGATATTTTAATGTTATTTATTTTCATAAAATATGAAAACCCATGATTTCACACCTAATCAACACGAGATATGATATATTTATAACCTTCTTATTATCTCTCTGGATGTTTTTTTATATAATTCATTTCTTTTAAATGTGTTATATAATGAATAATTGATGACTTTTTTTGTGAAACCGATTTCGATTCCATGGGTTATGTTATGATGAAATGTTTATGATTCCCATTTCTTTTCAGGTGTTTCAATATGATGACTTATTTTTGATCATGTGGCACACCGATGTATGAATTTCATTATGTCATAGGTGGCACATATATCTCCCTACAAAGAAGGGGGTAAAGATTAATTTCTCATGAGATAAATAAGGCTGGAATAGGGAGTGAACCTAGTTCATTGAAAGACTATATCAACTATGATAGCCCTATGAGTGAAAAAATAATACTATTATGGTTTAGAGAGTAAAATTATTATTCTATTATAATCTTTTTAATGATCCCTAACTACTAATTAAATGATTTAATATGCTTATGTGTATTCCAAATAATTAATGTCTTATTCATGTGTGATGATTGTTTTTTGATTCATATTATTTTACACCATTATTATCCCAATATTATGAACTACCATAAATTATTCACATAAAATAATATTATTACCAATAATATACAAAGTATAGTTTTCAAATGATAAGATCATTCCCTTATACCCTTAATCGTGCATAATTATTATGTGATCATAGATATCTCTATAATTTACCTTTACTGAGCATCTAAGGTTACCCTTTTCTTATGATTACTTTACCTAGGTTATAGAGAAATTTATTATGTGTGATATATCAAATAATGGTTCTAGTTATGATTAAATAAGTTGGTGATGATGTAGATATTTTATAAAATATATTTTTTGTGTTTGAAATCATAAAAAATTCTATACTTATATGATTCTGGAATGGATGAAAATAAAATGCAATGAATATTAATATATAAACATAAAATATATTTGTATAAAAAGTTTGGGTCACTATAGTTAGTATCATAACACGATTTAGTTATCATTTGGAAAATAATATGAGAATAAATTACAAATAACCCTAGAGATAAGTCTATGTATAGGAGAAAATCCCAATATTTTTAATAATGATGAATAACCAAGGTCAAAACTATTATTTCATTGCAGAATGTTCCATTATTTTGACATCATATAAATTATTTTCTTGATAATGTGGTTTCTCACTGTAATTATTATTTGAAAAACTACGATGTTTTTTATTTTTTATGTTTGGAACGTGAAGGAATAATCATAATAGATAATATGACATATTATAATATAATTGTCCTCCTGATGAACTCAATGTTATGGGAGATGGAATGAATAATCCGGTTTATATGTTCACAATAATTAATCAAGTTTTAAATCATTCTCATATTCTTAATAATAAAATATTGGAACAATGTTCTATTGAGTCCTTTATGAGGAAACCTTCAACTTCATTTAGTGGGTTATCTGATCAACTATTAACTGAGTTATAGATCAATACCAATGAAAGGATATTTTCATTTCTTTGTTTCTTTAAACACGATGAGATTATTTTGTATATTTATCATTATGAATTTATAGATGATAAATTGTGGATTGTTATAAAAATTATGAAGAAACTTGATGGAATTGTGTATATTGAATAAGATGAGTTTAAGACAATATTTATCAATAAGTATTTTCCACATATTATTAATACCAAAATTGAGAAGGAACTCAGTGAGTTGATAGATAATTATTTTGACTCTATTGAAACATACACGGTATATTTTTCATGCCTTGGTAGGGAGGCATTTGGTATTATTATTCTATTTAAAAGTATGTTTTATATATTATTTGTTGGCTTATAACCAAGTCATCGAATGGTGTTTTCCATATGGTAATTTTGTGCATATGAATATATTTTTTGATGTTATATAATTGTAGACATTGACATTATAGTTACCCATAAATATCATTGTCATGATAATAAAAAAATGGAATTTTATGGAAATTATAAAAAACATGATGAGAATAAGATAGCATTTCGTTTTATTCACAACATGTAGAAGGAAATGTGTTCGAAATTATCATAAGGGAATCAGTAAAGGTTTCTTGGGTAGAATGGAAATTATTTTAGAAATTGAATACTAATGTAATTTGAAAAAGATATAAAGTTATCATAATAAAGGGAAAGAACCATAGAATGAAGCACCCACACTCCAACGTGTTAAATTTAATGATTATTTTAATTGTGATAACATGTTCCCAAATCCAAATCTTAATGATGATGATTGATTTCAACAAATAAATATGACCTGATAAAAAGGGAAATATATTTTTTTCTGTATTTTTTATGAGAGGTATGATAACAACATGGTGATAGGTACAATTACCATCCAACATAGAACTAATAATACGTTATTTGAATTTTTATCTTCCCAATATTTGATTTCTCAGTAATTTTCTATGGGTATCACAATACCAACTAAAAAAATTAGATATTGAGTTATTAGTAAAAACCCTTAATGGTTTGATGATCAAATCCCATGTATATGATTCTTATCTAGTTGATTTTTTTGGGAATATTTTTCTTGAAAATATTTTCATTTTTCCTCTTAATGAATTCGATGTTATTTTGGGTATGGATTGGACTCCTTACCATAAATCCCATATCAATAGTTGTTGAAGGGATGATATATTTGATATTTCAAACCAAAATATGAACACAAATCAATGCTATGAAAAAATTGATTTCCAATATAATTAAAATCCATAGTATCTGTCATGATTCCAATTCAATAGGTAAGATTCATTCATATTATTGGGGATGAAATCATTATCGAACAAATTATGTTATTGCATTAGTCAATTGATATTATCAAAACATTTTTCTTGTATTCCACCTAATCATGCAGATATGTTATCAATAAAATTCATACTAAACACTGCACTAATTTCTAAGACATCAAATAGAATGGCCTGAATTTAGTTGCAATAATTGTAGAAGAAAAATAATGAAAATCTTGAAAATGGATTCATTCGAAAAAGTGCATCAAATATGGGTGAACCCGTTGTATTTTTTGGAATAAAAACAGATACATGGTAATTTAATTAATTTTTGAGAATATTTCTAGATCACATTCATGAAAAATTATTCTCTAACATGTATTGAGGAATTGGTTTAAAAATTACACAGAGCTATATAATTTTCACAGATTGATCTTCATTATAGATATCAATGGTTAGGGTTCAATTTCGAGAATATACCAATGATTTAATTTTGTACAAGGTATGGAAACATGGAGTATATTGGGATGCCATTTTGTCTTACTAATTCCCTACCAATATTCATTTATTTAATTAAAAGAGTGTTATATATTACCTTGAAATTATTTTGGTTTTACATATAGATATTATCCTTATTTTTTAAAATTGAAACGAATAGGATGAAAATCATATGATAATTGTGTTCACAATGCTACGAAAGGATAATCTTTATAAAAAATTTACAATGATTGAATTTTTGTTTTTGAATGTTTCATTATTGGGCCACATAATCACATGTGACAGAATATTAGTAGGCCCTTTAAAGCCCAAATTCATTAAACATCGCAATAGAACAACCACTATTATTATGATCCATATTTTTCATAGTTTTTATGAAAATTACCAATTATTTTTGTATAACTTATCAAGATCATAAAATCAACTCACCATTTTGTCTTAGAAGTGATACATATTCTTTTGATTGGATGGATATGGAGAATTCTTAATGGAGCTAAATACAAGGTTAGTAAGCACAATTGTTGTTACAGTTACCTAAAGTAATGAATGTCTATAATTATTGTGTTTCATAAAAAATATACTAGAATGAAACCATATATATAAGGATATGGTTACATATTATTCGTCATGATAATTGAAATTCTATGATAAGAATTACAAAACTCACTATTTGGAATTAGCTGTTGTTTTTTTATTAAAGGTTTGAAGGCATTATCTTTATGGATAAATGTGTAAAATATATACTTATAAATAATGTTTAATGTATATTTTGACTCAATAATATATGAACATATTCCAAATAATATGGTGGAATCAAGTTAATTATTAGGACTTCTTAATAAATTACCTCCCTAGGATTGAAAAATGTAGAAGATGCTCTATGTTAAAATTTTCATTTTAGAACATCAATGATAACTATCACAAAATATCTAATATTTTTAGCATTTAATGTTTGGATATTGAAATATTTAATGAATGACAGAAATATTATATTTCTTAAATTAGTCTTGAACTATCTAACTGTTTTATGATTGAAGGGGGATACAAGGATTATAGATATCTCTAAAAGATAGTGAGAAATGTGCATGAGTTCAACATTTATATTTTTGGAATAATAAGGATTATGGACCATGAATATGGAGCTTCAGTTATAGATTTAGAGATGGAACTAACGGATGAATCTTATAGTTATTCATTCTCTACTCATTTAGGAAGTACAAGGATTTATAAATATTTGAAATAGTATTTATAGTTAGATTACATGAAAAGAGATACTACAGAGTATGTTTCAAAGAGCATGGAATGTAAAAATATAATTACAGAGATTGAATTAAATGGTATGTTACAACACACACCCTTTCCAAAAGGTAATTAAAAAAAATCTCCATGGATTTTATTTTTGGACTCCCATAAACATTTGAAGAGAATAATGTTATTTGGAATTTAGAAATTATCTTTATGAAGTCATTACACATCATTTATATTTGTGAATATTAATATCTTGACAAAATTACTTTGATATACATTATGTAAGTGGAAATATTTCTGGGTGCGCCATTATGAATTTTTTATGATTATGATCCATAAAAGTTATCTTTTCTATTAATCATATTAATCAGTTATTTGTATTTATACCCAAAAATTAAATTCTTTTTATTTCCACCTAAAAATGTTTATATGACCATTCCTCCTCACGAAGGAATGTAGGGTGCGGCCTCTATTAATTTCAAAGGTTTTTTTATATGAACATATTCATTTTGAAGAATTTTATATGAAAATTAACTTTTACTCCATCCTTTGGATGGATTATTATGTGTAATTATATATTAGTAAGTGATGAAATCAAACATTATTGAATGAAATTTGAGAATAAAATATATTTGGACAATATCGAGATGATGAAATGGACAATAATGAATAGTCTATTAATTATCACATAAGAATATCTATAAGATGGCAAAAAAAAATTAGAAAATCATTGGAAAGATCTAGAGATTGATGATGGTTATAAGGTATTCCAATAAATATCTCACTCAATGAGGGTGATTTTATTATGAATTAATCGAAAACTAAACCATAAGTTTATCAACACTTTTAATATTCGTTACTGTATTTAGATGATAGATTATATATTAGAACATCCAATGAATCACTCTAATTTACATGATGTGTTCCGCGTATCTCTCTTAAGGAAGTACATTATTGATCTATAATATATACCAAACATAGAGTTCATACCACTAAATCATTATTATTATTATAAACAAAAACTCGTGTAGATTCTGGACCAAAAATTGAAATTACTATGAAATAAGACCACTCATCTATTTAATTTTTGGTGGTGAAATAACCAATTTGTGGAAGATAAATTATAATTTTAAGATATGATGAGGAATAAGTATCTTCTTTTTTTATTAGAGTCAATAATTTTGAGGGAAAATTTATTTTATGGGGTGTATCATTTAATACACTGATAGTTTTTATGATATAATTCTAATTAAATATATTTAATCTCTTGGATAACATTTATTATAGTCAATAATGTGTTTAAGAGAACCAATAAACATGTTTTTAATATAATATGTCAATTATCGACAAATAATTGGAATTGTGAGTATAAATAGAAATTTCTAAATCCTAATTAATATATCTTCAAAACATTTATAAAATGAATTCATTCGTTTTAATATTAATTGAAATGAAAACATATGTTATTTACAAATAAGAGTGTTTTTTAATTATGAATGTAATGCATTTTTTATCAATAAATTAAATTAATCCGATTTGGCGAATAAATTTAATTAAATATATATATTATTTACTATATAAATTGTTTTAAACATTGATTAAATATTCTTGAGGTATAGGATATGAATCAATCTATTTTTATTCTTTAGAATGCATTTGTCTAAAAAGAAGTTTTTTTCATATTGACCACATAATAAAGCATTAGTTTCAATCATTTATAGGTATGGAATAAGATTTAATTAATTACATATTTACAATCAAGTGTTTTAAATTTGGTAGACTTGCCCCTTTTCATTTTTCAATATGAATAGTAACCATGGAAAAATTTATCATATTACTAAAGGTAAAATAAAGATAATATACATTAATAATTAGTGATTTTGAGATATGTTTTCACTATAATTCTTATTGGTCGAAATTTATTAGAATCTGAAAAACTGATGTGTTAAATATACTTTTAAATGGATACATTTCCATAAACAGAACTTATATATTATTTATATCAAACAGACTTAAAAAAATTCACTATCTTTATTTTAAATTGAAATTATGTGTCCATATATGTACAAAAAGTAGTTTTGATTGAATATTAATTGTAATTATTTAATAATGAAATTATATTAATAATTTTAGTTTATTTATGAAATTTATCTTTTTTATAATTTCTCTAAATTCTTACACAATTAAAAAAATTATTCATTCCATTAATAGAAAAAATAAAATAAATTATTTTAAAAATACAAAAAATGAAATTATTTCATCAAATAATAGAGCTAAAAAAAGGTAATACAACCAATAAATTTTATTCAAAAAGATTATATTTAAATTAAAAATGTTCATTTTTTATTCTACATTACATTAAATGAAAAATATCAAAATTGAAAATAATTATATTTTAACTAAATAATATTTTATTTAATAATTATAGAATAATAAACTTCATAAAATAAGAAAATGTGGAGATTATATTTTTAAAACATCATAATATATCCATTTAGGGGACAATATTGACCCTATATGTAAAAAATTAGAAACCGTTAGTGTTGAAAAAGTAGTATCCATAGTTAAAATGAAAATTTGTTATTTATGAAAAAAAATTATAATGTTTAAAATGGCACAAAAAAGAGTCAAAATTATATTTTTTTATGGAATAACAACCCTATTATACATTATATTGTAATCCCTGTACATTTGGATGCATTTGGGTTGAGAATAAATTTAATATAATTTCATCTTCGATAAAAATTACTTTAACATAATTTTAAATTATACCGCATCACAGACATATTTACAACACATTGAAAAATATAGATTGAAAAATATATTCCAATTTATATTATAATCCTCAATATAAATAGTCTACAAGTTTTGGTAATACCAAAACACCGTCCCTATATTTCATTAGTGGTGATCTAATTAATTCATTTCAAATAAGAGGTTATCTCTATAATCGATTGGTTTTTTTCTACTATTTATTAACTTATCTAAATAAATGGTACTTATAATAAAATGATAAATTCAGTATCATAAATTATTTTAATTGTTATTAGGATTATGAAAACACCATTTTAAATAATATTTCTTATCAAATGAGATATGAAATTATCGCTCATGCATACGTATGACTTACTATCTCCATGTAGTATTAGAATCCATTGTACATCAACATATTTTATTTATATGTATTTGGTTATTTTAATGGTTATAAATGATATCTATGAGAAAATTATATATATTTTTTCATAATATATGGTCTATGTTATTACCATCCAATTCAATCAGAAGCAATAACGCCACACGTGTGTATGTGTGGAGTACCACCTCCATGATGGAATGCTATTTATTTTTCATTTATATTTTAATTGGTTTGTAATGATGATAAATATTATGAATATATATTATATTGATGTAATGGATTGGACGATTCTGATCCACTACTTTTCTGAAATCTAGTGTCTGAGGCATTCTAGGAGTTCAAGATGAATTATTCACAACACATTACCAAATTCGTAGTTCAGTGATTAGTGTTTCTAGTTTTGTGAAAAGTGTCATTGGTATGTCATCTATTGGTAGGTCCAATCAGTAGGAAATCAGGAGATAGGTCATGTCAGTATCTTATGCCGATAGGTCCAGTCGGTAAGTCATATATCAGTAGGTCTTGTAAGTAGGTGATGTTGGTAGGTTTTATATTGTTAGTTCATGTCAGTAGGTCTTATCGGTAGGTTTGGTTAGTAGGTCATGTAGGTAGGTCATCTATCAGTAGGTCATGTTGATAGGTAATATATCGCTAGGTATTGTCTGTAGTTCATCTATCAGTACGTCTTATCTGTAGATCCTCTATTAGTAAGTCATCTACCGTTTGGTCATCTTTTAGTAGGTCATCTATCGGTAGGTCATCTTCTAGTAGGTTCTACAGTGTTCCTAGGCCAGTCGGTGAACAATTCTTCCATATACCTACAATTTCTCCTATTAGATGTTTACTTTGATATAAAATACATTGAAATCCTTTTTGGCTGGTTCAAAGACCATAACTCCTATATTATTTTTCATAATGTCCAGGGTGACTTTACTCAGTCAAACCGCATAGTATTGACAAGATCCAACAGAAATTTAAAATCTAAACTATGTCTAAACTGATGCATCATTTAGATTTTCAAAAAGTTGTGATACATTCTCTTTCACTATTCCATCTATTTTTTCCTTCGTATCAGACTCCCAGAGTTATTCCTCACGTATGATTTCTGTGCTCAAACAAAAATCCTTGGATTGTTTCCCCAGGGTGTTTTTTCCTACTGCATGTCCACCCCATATATTGGTTGATTTGGGAAGGGTTGATCCATATTTGATGTAATGTATATTATACCTCTATTGTTATAGATCCCTTGATACATTCCCTCCTATTCTCTTTTCCAGGTTTCGGCATGTGATATCAATGTTTCTAATGGACCTTTTATGGGTTTTGGTTGATGGGGTTGTGATGCTGCATCCCTGGGTGGATGCATTCATTTTGGGAGAAGAGATCATGGTATGTTATTTTATTCATTCTCATGGAAAAGAACATCATAAAAAATATTGTGTTAATGGATTCATGGATTCTATATTCTTGTTACGTGTTGTCATACATTTAGTATGATTTAGAAACTGGACAATAATGAAATTGACATTACAAATAATGAAACGAAGAAATGAATTGGCATCGATTAGATATTTCTACTTTATACCATGATAGAGGTTTGCCTACTGATTTTATATATAGTTTGATATCTATGAGTTTCTTCTATAACATTTTTTTCAAATTAAAATTGGTAGAGAATGTATATTCAGGATTAATTATAAATTAAATGGCCAAAGATAAGAGGATTGTTTAATGAATCTGGTTATTGTTGGTGTTCTTTGATGATAATCAAATAGATGCAGTTATGCATGTTTAATGGAATCGGTTAATTGTTGATGGAATAAATAAGTGATTGTGGGATTAAAATAATGCATTATACGGTTATGGGTTACCTTCTTACTTATAAAGTACTGATGCCTTAGGCTTTGGAGCTATGATTGCTCATTTTATGTGAAGTATAAATGCCCGGTATACAAAAAATAATAGTTTCATTGTTTTTTGTTTCATATTTATTATGTTTTAGTGTGAGATAGGGTTGGATGATTATGGAGGGTTGTTTTGGTATGTGGTGGTAGAGAGGTCTCCTATTTTTGGTTGCATCACTTGATTCCTAGAGTGGCGATATTCATGGGTTTATTCATGTGGGTGTCAGGGAGAACACTAGAGATGATAAAACGGTTAGGATGTGAATTTTCTTTGATTGTTAAAAGTTACTATTTTTTTTCTTCTTTAATTTCTATACCAATTGAGGAAGATGGTTTTTTTAACCAACCTTCCAAAAAAGGTGAAGGTGTGCGGGGTATTCCACGTTCTTTCATCTGTTTTATTCATGATGATTGAAGGGAATGCACTCCAGCTATTGGTGAAAAAACTCAATGAGTAGTTCATGTACACACCATGTTGATCCCCTTGTGTTTGGAATCGTAGAATGATTTTTATAGAGTACCAGAAATTACATATATGTGATAATTCTTTTAATAAATTACTGTATAATTTTTTTAAACCATGAATTTGGAGCTCATTGTGATACAATGGTGAGGTTAAAATTTAATGGAATGGTGGAGATTGTTTTTTATTCCTGGAGGGCATGGAACATTTTTCTGATACTAATAAAGTGAAACATGTTATTGATAATGGTTAATTAATGTTTAAATAATTAATTAACGTAATTTGAAACTGATAAAAGGGATTAGTAATTTAATAAATCTATTTTAGTGGTTGTGTTCTTATAGGATATATAGTCGTAGCAGGGGCATCTAGGAGTCTGAGATAATTTAGATGTAGTTGAGTCTTTGTCTAGGTTATTCCCATAGTGTGGTATTGAGCTATATTATATTTCTTACTCTATTCATTTCTATATTCTTCTTCACCTTACCGGTTAGGGTAACTAACACTGCAAGGATTCTTATCATTGGAGGTGTTTTCTCAAACATCCTTATGGGTGGATGGATGAATTACATCCTTGTTTTCCCCCGTCTATACACTTGGTTGTAACATTTTGTGGTAGAAAAAATGGATTGTTTTCCCTATATATGTGTGTAGAGGGATCTAATGGCTTGTGGTTATTTGCACACATATATTATGGATATATATTCCAATGTTGTACTATATTAATAATGTTTATAGGTTGTGATGGCTTGGGGATCCTTACCCAGTGTATGGGATATAGTGGCATGTGGTATAATACCTGACATTTGATATAGGTTATGCATTAAGTGGTGGATCTCAGAAACTACCTTGTTAAATTGGTCATGTGGGAGTGGTGGTTGTGTTCCATGAGGTGCATGTGGTGGTGTTTCACCTAGGTTTATGTGTGAATACCTTTTGGAGATAGATTCTCAGGACGTGTGATGTTGGGGAAAAGTAGAAAACCAGAGGGGAAGTGGTTGAAAGGTACTGTTGACATTATTTACTATAATATACCCTCTTGTATGAAATACTTGTGGATAATTTCCATCGTGGGGATGGAAACATAGTATACCAATTTAGGTGATGTGTCAGTTTCACTTATTTTTCACTATTCTTCAGGATGAGATTTTTACTTTTCATGAGAGACTTCGAAGAGGATCCTTTTCATTATGTTTTTATACTCACCAATTATATATATAAATTATTTTTAGGTAACATAGTGAATTTTTGAGATAAGGATGGTAACTAATATATTGGTATTTTTGTAGAAATTCTTGCTTTGTGGTCGCTACTATTTCACTTTATTTTTTTTCTATAAGTTTTCACATTCAGTT
Source organism: Viscum album (assembly GCA_963277665.1). NCBI lineage: Eukaryota > Viridiplantae > Streptophyta > Magnoliopsida > Santalales > Viscaceae > Viscum > Viscum album. The sequence goes on from OY728152.1 coordinate 1,751,374,426, forward strand.
GTAGTAATTCATGCATGAAATTAAATATGTCTACTACATATTTCTATTATATTTTAGTCTGAGTAGGATTTAGATTTTTTATGTCTAATATCTCTCTTTTTCATGTGTTCTCTATGGGTGTAATGTCTCCCATTTGTGTTTTTATTATACCCTTGATGCTAGTCACCAACCTGGGGCCAACATGAGGTGTTTCTCAGGTGTAACTACATCCTTTACCCAGTTACCAGCCCTAGAGGGTGACACTTTGTGGGAAGGAGATCATGAAAAAGTGGTATCAGAGGTATAGTTTTGGTATAGGATGGAGTTTGGAGTTAGGCATAGGTGATGTTTGATGGGTTGGTAATGAAATAGTTCCATTTATGTTTATAATTCACTATAAACGTGGGATACTTGTTGAGACATAGTTATTTAGGGACCCCTTTGATCTAATGCACAGAAATTTATGTTTACATTGGATTCTAAATGAGGTGGAACGTGTATTAGGGTAGAAACATAGGAGAGGGTCATGCATCATTCTTATTTGATAATGTCTTTAAATGGGTAGACCCCAAAATATATTAACCTATAATGAATAGAATAAAAAATTTATTAATGTTATTACATTCATATTTTAGGTTTAGTAACTCTAACTATCTAATTTATTTTTCCGGTATGGCTCTAGGTGAACATCCGCACCAGGTTCATGCAGAAGGTGTTCTATTAGTTGTGTGATCCGATCATTGTAATTTAGAGGTTGATGACGATGAAACGTAGAGGACGACACACCTAGAGTTATAGTACCAGAGTATGTAGAAGTACAAGGGATCCGTTTCAGATGCAGTCACAGAAGATTGTTAGAGGTGGTTGAGGTATCTTCAAGATTTATCTGTCCTTATAAGGATCACTGAGCATCATTTTTTGCGACAATGTTGCGTAGGTAAGTGAGGTAGTGGGGGTTATTATTACATGGGATCATGAGGAGTCATATGTATTTTGGTAGGAGTTCTGATACCAGTTTATAGTCGAGTTTCTCTCTTCAACTGTGATGGTGGCCGGTTGTTTAGAGTTGCATACCCTTCGATAGGGGAGCTCCAGTATGTGAAATATTGGAATCACATTTTAGTAACCTAATGCAATATCCATCACACCTATTTCTAAATAATGAGGATAGGTAATGTAATTTTGAGGAGTCTTTGTGTTCATATATCCCGCTCTAGGTCACCCTGTTTATGGTGAAATCATTTCCCAAGGTGATGGTAATGGAAAAATTCATTAGGAGGACATTATCCAGAACTAGATCATCAGAATATGGTAGTCTTTAGGTTTCTAAATGAAGCATAATTTTGGTCAGAGGATGATGATTTTTATGTAAGAAGTGTTTTCATTCAGTCGGGGGTAGGTCCCTCAGTATCATGTTTCGCCAGGGGCATCAACTCTTAGGCATAAGCCATGGGGGACTACACTTGTTTTCGTGTGGAGGATGATTTCATCAATAGTGAGATTTCCTAACCTTTCTATGTTTTCATCATGATTCTATATTTCCTCTTTATTTTACTACATTGAGGTAGTTCCAACTGAGGTAGCAGCAATATGATGCACCAGTTGTGGAACAATAGAGGGAAGATGAGGCATACAGAGGAAAAACACAAGATGCATCCCATCATTAGATTGAAGAGTGGTACTGGGGTGGTGGTCATCATTATTGTCATAGAGTCCATAAAGTATGTTTTCGATAGCTTCATTCTTTAGCATTTATAGTTCTTGGTGATCCCGACGTTGTTCGAGGTACCCTTTTCTTGTCTTCTACTTGGGTGTACGCCTTATTTTATTTAGGAAATACACACTTCGTTATATAAAATACCCTTGTCTATTAACTGGGAATTGAGTTAGAGAGTCTTCCAGTTCTGTTGTCATTGAAAACCCCATTTGGAGTTTGAGATGACTTGTTGGAAGTATGTAGAGACATCATGATAGTGTTGGGGCAGCACCGCTCTTGTGAATATTTTCATGTGTTTACAGATACATCCATATGATGTCATCCTCAGCATGGATTTGTTTTATTCAGTATAGGATATTTTGGATTTCTTTTATAGGTGGTTTGTGTTATTTGATGCTGATGGTGATCCAATAGTTTTTTTGGCAAGTGAAACCCTTGGATGGGTAAGATGCATGTTCCTTTTTTATCATCTGTGATGGATGAGCTGATATTTAGTAGGTCAGTGGCTCAGATGTCGGCATTTTCCAGGGTCATGGAATAATACCGTAATGTCTTTCTAGAAGAGTTTGAAGCATTACCACCATAATGAGAGATAATATTTGGGATCGAGCTTTAGTTATGCATGTCTCTTATCTCAATGTCTCTGTATTTGGTGGTGCCTTTTTGAGTATTGAGAGCTACCTATTCCTCTTGATGATCGTTTTTAGAGTGGTTTTGTTCAACTGAGAGATCCACCATTGGGTGCATCAAATTTTTTCATGAAGAATGATGATGTTAGTTTACAGTTGTGTGTTTATTATCATCATTTGAACAAAGTAAAGGTGTATAATCGCAATACTCATCAAAGGATTGATGCATTGTTTGATCAACGGAAGTGTGCAGGTTTGTTATGAACAATTGATTTGTGGTCTGGATATCATCAGATTCATGTAAAGGTTGAGGATCTTCAGTAATGTACGTTTTCTTCCCATTATGTTCATCACATGTTTTTTTTGATGTCATCTAGTGTAATGAATACTCCAGTTGTTCTCATGGGGTTGATAAACGCTATGTTCTATGAATTTCTAGAATTGATCATGGGGGTCATCATTGAGGGCATCCTTGTGTACTCTGCATATGTGGAGGAGTATGAAGAGTATCTCTATGTCGTATTGAGAGATATTTGTTGACGAAATTTGGTTAGGATGTAGTAGAAGATAGTGTTTTAGGCTAAACAAGTCAGTTACATAGGTCATGTTGTATCCCTGTAAGGAGTAGAGGTGGATTTGTTGAAGATAGTAGGAGTTGTGCCTTGGAAATCCCCAAATAAATTGGATGTGGTGAAAAACATTAGTGATGTTATAGAATATTATAGGATATTTTTTGCCAATTTATCTTGGGATATGAATCCTCTAATAAAATTGAACAGGATGGATTAGGCGTTCAAAAGGACTACTAAGTGTCAAGGAACTTTCGAGTATATGAAAGGGATGTTGGTCAACGATTTGGTTAATTTTATGCTAGTTGAAGGATTTAATTTTGATGTTTTTATGATGCTTCACATCTAGGGTTATATTTCATTCTAATGTAGTATAGGTTGGGCATTTCTTATTGGTATTATCAGTTAGATACCCATGCACATAACTATACCACCCACTATCATGAGTTGATTTCAGTTGGGTTTTCCTTGATTTTGTGGATACATCACCTGATCGGAGAGTACATTGTGGTCTTAAATGATCATAATATCATGAGTTATTTTTTCTTCCAACATGACTTTAAATTTTGGAAGCGTCAATGGGTGGATATCTTACATGATTATGACATCGAAATCTCATATACACCTAGTGTATGAACCCAGTATTTCTCTCAGTTATGGATCCTTTAAATTTCAGTACAAATATTCACTTTAGACCTAGTATGGATTCTTAATGAGTTACTAAATGTTCCAAGGGTGTTTGGGACTTGTTCAAAGCCCAGAACCCATCCTTTTGGAGAAAACTATCTTGGGGAATGTTTTAGAGTATACAAGGTAGGAATTCCACTTAGTTTTCCTAACCATGTAGATGATGTTTTATTAGAAAGAGCCATCTCACACAGTTTTCGCATGGTCATGCAACCTAACAATGTGAATGCACCTTTTTACAAGTTACATGTACATATATTCAATACGTTTTAATCAAATCAAGCGGTAGATGTTTTTTTCAGACAGAACCATCTTGCACGGTTTGCGCACAGTTTGAAAAACTGTGCAGACAAACCGTGTGCAAGCTAAAATTCGGGGTAAATTTCTTGTATCACAATTAATTATATATTTACCTAATTCATCCATCCTAAAACATGAACCATTGGGATTACCCCATTTTCATTTTATTTTGGGGCTTTTGAAGGCAAAATATCAGGATCAAGAGATCTCATTCATCTAACATATAATTGAGCTTTGGTTCCTCACATTGGATGTGCAATGGTAAGTACTCGGGTCCTCCTTGGACATTATTCTTCTCTCATTATCTCGATAAAAATATCATCATGTGAGTGTTTTTACCTTTTCTTATATCTACTAATGTCTGAGGAAAATCATTTGCCGATACCAGAGGAGGATAATCGGACAAACCTAAGGTGGGTGGCCTACTACTCATCCCTAAAGTTCATTGACATTGGAATATTCATGATGGGCCACCAATTTCATCAGAATTAATTTCATAAATTTTAAAGCCTGGATTATACTTGTTTTAATCACATGGTTATTCTCTTTCGAAATAAGTGATTAGTTGTTAGTGGTTACACCTAAAACACAATCTTCCTCATGAATAAGTTTATTCCATAATTGGGTTTTACTATTTCGGTTTGTTTGTCACACCATTTTGGTGCACCATTTCTTGAGATTTCTAAAGGGGAGTCTTCTTATAATAAATGGCTTGTTATTAATGATTATTAGATAATAAAATGTATCATTAATGATAATCCCTAGACTCACCTAAGGTAAGTGCATCAAAATGATTATTAAACATCAAATTTGAAATGGAAAATATACAAAGCATATGACATTGTCTTATTAAATGAGACTAAATATTGGTTACATGTTTGTAGAAACCGTTTCCATATTGATATAAGATTAAAGAGTGATCCTCAATAATTGAATAGTCTTTAATGGTTTCTAATGTATTGATTAAATGGTTGACATGCTACTTGGGATGTCCACACTAATTGAATACCAGGCTTAAACCAATTGATTGATTGCAAGATTATAATATCAAATCAAAATGGACTAACATGGGCCACCATGGATTATGATTGGAGAATACCATGGAACTCGAGATCCCCATTTCGATTCAAGGATGTAGTTTTCTTATGTTGATACCCACCTATACATCAGTTCATTACTCTACCTCAGATGCTCGGTATACTACAGTAGGGTCCTTTATATTATTAAATGATACCATTGATAAACTCCTTGAATCTAGCATTGACTAGTTGGTTCTATGGTGAAATACTATATTGTCCTATTTTTTCTTATCCATGTTTTACCTTGTTTGATAACCTTGGACTGGGAAGACACATTATTTGAGAATGACATGGATTACACTCCTCTAATTGCACAATTACCCTTTATCTATACTCAAATACTATCGAGTTAGTGTTCCATGATATCTACATTACCTTTTTTATTACCCAAGAACTCCCTTAATGGATCACATTTTTAGGCTTCCTTGTTATGACTTGGTACCTTCACTACATATACCATCACGAGGTTATGACAGTACTGTCTATTCCTCACGTGACATATTAACAATAAATGGTTATTAAAAAATTTATTAACTAGTTACATGTTAAGACACCAACTGCGGGTTGAAGCAGGTACTTGGGTATTTACATTTATTGTACTATTTTCTTCACATTATATATGAATTCATACAAACTACTATAGTTTATTACACATGTCGGATGCTATAGACACCACATTTTGTGGCCCACTGAGATTTGTCTCACACCCTCTCTCGGTTCCGTTTACTACCCATAGTAGAAGACATGACTGGAGGTGTTGAAAAAGGGAAGAACAATGCTTCAAGAACTTAATTAATTTCTGATAGGATGGATCATGATAGAAGATGACCGAGTTGAATTTCATTATTCTTGGAGTAGTATTTGTTTTCCGTTACATTGTGGAACATGTTATGCCCATTTTCTTGTATCCATGTTTTCTCGCCATCTAGTATCATGACATTATATCATCATTTTCCCAGTTTATATAGTTATTTTTACTCTCATTATCTGTTGCAACAATTTTCTACCATTATTTATTTATATTTCTTCCATTGTTTAATATTTATTTATATTCATTCTATTGTGAAAAAATATACTAATGAATGAATATTATCCCCATAGACACACCCTAGGCCCTCGCTGCTAGTCAGCATCCTCTGGTGTTTTGGGAGATATGCTTGTAGCTATGTAGCCCACCAGGCTCAGGGCACATGTTGAGTGGCATCCAGGTCCGGGATGTCCCAAAGTGGTATCAAGAAGAGGCTACTTTTATTAAATTCCTATTTGGAGACAATATATTGGATAATTGGATCATTTGGGTCATGGTACAAAGTAGTAATTGGTCTTTACTCACCCATGTTCGGGGTTAAAAAACAATGTGACCCAAAATACAATTTTTTCACTATTTTTCCGATACAATTGATATTATTTCACCATTGGGTGACAAACATGATGCTTGGTGTGGTTGATTATTACTATATTTTGGAATTTATTTCTTCATTGTCCTAATGATATGAGGTAAAGTATCATTGTAACATGCATCATTATAGACACCTTGAGTTCATGTGTTATGCATATTTGCATTCCATATATGTGAATTTCACTGATTTTCAATGCATGATATGCTTGTGATTATTGAGTGATGTTGGGATAGTTTACTCGTGTATATATTACATTGGATGTTATTTAGTTATTTCATATAAAAATTCATGAGGTGTATGTTCCCTCATGGACCAGGATGATTAATTTATCGAGTCGAGCCATTATGTTATATGTAAGTGGGTGTTATTTATACCTATAGGCGTATGGGAACATATTCGTCAAAAATGGATATTCATTACAATGTGAATACTGAAATCTATATTTAATTGGGTTAACATCCATATCCCATCTTTTCATGTCTATAAAAGAGGGAAGGGTGAACCTATAAATTAACAACAAAATGAAATTAAACTTATACATGACCACATAACGATACCACTTTGTCTAAGTAGGTAGTTTGTGGTAATTTGACTTGGGTAGTGAGTTTTATAATGATTAGTTTATGGTACTGATTCTATCTTATGCTTCTAATCTTGTTATTAGGTGAGTTCATGGAATTTGTAGACCAATGTTTCCATGACATCCGATGGTCTTTCGCCATAAAGGTGGTGACGACCATGCTCCAACCATGCTGGTTCATGAGCTGCTAGTCATACCTAAAAAAGTACCACTTGAGGCACTGCCTGCTATACACGATTCACGCACTGATGACCAAGTCTACGATAGTTTCCCACGTCTTATTAATTCCATGTTTTCTTCACCACAGGTAGCAGCTACGACGGATTTTCAGACACACGAGTTCCAACAACAGCATATTCCTTATTTCTCAGGGGATGGTGGTTATCGAGGTGAAAGTTATTGGCTAGAGGCCCTACTATATATCTTTTTTTGCACATTTTAACCCCTCCCAAATGGATATTCAATCTTTCTATATACATTCTTCAGGATTTGTACAATTTTTGGTGGGATGTGGTTACCTAGGCCGGTCATCATCAGGACATGTGACAGAATTATTTCATTACTACCTTCTATGACAAGTACATTCCCCAGGCTCTTAGATATAACAGATCTAGAGAGTTTGTGCATCTCGAGAATTGTTCTATTTCAGTTATGGAATATTCCGCACATTTCATTGATTTACAGCTCTTTTCATCGTTTCTAGTCTGTGATGATATTTCACGTGCACGATGTTCTTAGGATGTGATCAAGTCCGCCATCTGAACATAGGTGAATGAATTTCACCTTCTTACCTTTTCTCTAATAGATGATCAGACCCTTATCACTGAACCTAACATGAGGTATGGCACAATTTAAAGGTTTAAAGGATTAGTGTAGCGTCAGTATAATAGTTATTCGAGAGGAATAAAATGATTTTTTTAATGATTCTTATCAAGGAAGTGGAAGCCAGAGTATCTATATTGATAACATTGTGGTATGTCATCAACATGGAATACCATGTCTTAAGAATCCCTAATGAGATAGATACCCTATAGAGAGTCGGTATTGTAGCTGTATGGGCCATATTTAGAATTTTTACAAGTCTATTCCACCATCATCAAGTGGAGAATATCAATATTAACATCCCCAATAGGAGAGAGTTCTTTAGCACCACATTATATGGGGAGTTGGAAAATCACCATCAAGTATGGCTGAGGAGGAGGTCATGCCCGTGGTTGTTTGACCCCTGATCACCAGCAGCGCTAATATAGCATTCATGATTGTGGTAGTCCATCTATTATACATGGTTGTGGATCATGTCAGTTGCTTGCTTTACCACCGATACCTATGGATCATGACGTGAGAACATCTATAGTATGAGGTACCACTCTAGTAGCATCCAGTATTTTCTCTAAATTTTTTGATACATGTTCATCAAAATCATTCATTGTTGTATCATTCGTGGAATTTCTTGGATTAAGGATACAATATCACTATAGTGTAATGACCTTTTATGCACCATTGGGAATATTAACAGAGGGAATTCACCTATGTAAGGATTGTACCCTTGAGGTTGGTAGTTACCCATTATTGTGGAATCTCATTATTCTGGAGATTATGGTCTTTTATGTCTTTCTTTTGATGGACTGGTAAGTCCACTATCATGAATTTGTAGACTTTTATATCTATAGGGTCTTTTTTATGTCACCAGATGGAATCATTTATCTTTTCAATGGTCAGAGGAATGTCATGGCTATGAGTGTTGGACTAAAGAATCATGTGATATGTGGAGTGACCACCCTAATTGGAAATATTTTCATAGTGGATTCATGTTTTCTTCAAACTGATTTCCCTCCAGTAGTGGATCGTTTTATGGAAGTCATTCCAAATTAATTTTATAGATTACCTTCTAAAAAAGAGGTAGAATTTATAATTTATTTTGTTCTAGGTGTAGCTATAGTGTACATTCCTCCGTACAGGATTACACCTACTGGGCATCTGGAACTCAAGCGGGGATAGAAGACCTTGAGTTCAAAGTCATTATATGGCCTAGTATATCCTCTTGGGGTTCAACTGTACATTTTGCTAATAAGGAAGATGGAACACATCATTTTTTATGGAATAATGAAGGTTGAAAAAGCATATAGTCATGAACCGGTATCCACATCCTTGGATATATGATCTCGTTGACCAGATTTGGGGACCAAAGGAGTTTTATAAGATCGTCCTGTGATTGGGTTATAATCAGGTGCGAGTCAGACCATCATACAAACCTCGTACGCCTTTCAGTAGTAGGTATGATTTCTATTGGTATATTGTTATGCCATTCAGTCTTATGAATGTGCCATCCATTTTTATGGATATGATTTATATGGTTTTATAACCCAATATGAAATCTTTTGACAAGGCCTTTTAGATGAAATCATGATGTATTCTCACACCCATAACGATTATTCCATTCATGATGATATCCATCTTAGTACACTAAGAGAGCATCATCTTTATGCCAAGATTACTAAGAGATAATTCTAGATTGACAAGGCCCAGTTCTTGGGTCATATTATCCCAAAATCTGGAGAATTTGTTGACCATGAAAATTTTAGTGTGGTAGTTTCTTCGAGGAATCCTAAGAACATGTTTGAAATCATGAGTTTCATATAGATTTATATATTTTACATACATTTCATAAAGGTCTTATCACATATTTATTCACCTCTTACTGGAATTAAGAAGAAAGTAGTTAAGTTTTAGTGGTCAGAAAAATACAATAATACCTTTTAGGAATTGAATGTATAGTTTGTCTTGACACCGATTATGATTATTCTAGAACCAATAAAGGGTTATATATTCTTTTATGTGGAATTATGAATTATCCTATATCCATTTTAATGTAGGATGATAAATTGTTTGTGTACAGATCTCATTATTTTATGACTCATGAGAGAAATTACCCGACACACAACCTCAATATAGTCGTAGTTGTCCGTGTATTACATTGATGGAGACAATATCTATTGGGTGATCACTTTCTGGTGTATACAGATCACAAGTGCCTCAATTATATCTTCTCTCATGGTGACGTGAACCTCAAATTATAGAGATGTGTCAAATATGATGAATCCATTGATTTTGAGCTTTCATATATGCATGGAAGGTGTAATTAGGTTGTTGAAGCACTGAATCAAAAAACGAAAAATTAGGTTGTAAAGGAAGCTAGTGATGAATGGAAGTTAATTACCGTATTTTCATAACATCATCTAGAATTTCATGGTAGTCATGAGTGGACTTTCCTCACAACCTTAAAAGTTACCTATTCCATCCCTGAGAAGGTAATGAGTATGATGTTTCTAAATTATGAATATTTGGTTCACCATTAGTGTATATAAGGAGATCACCCAGCTCTAGATTGGTATGTAGACAAAGACAACATCCGGTGTCTATGTGATTGTATCTAGGTTCCCGCAGATATGATAGAGGAGTTGATGAAAGATTCCCATACATCATAGTGGGTAGTTCATCCTGGAATCTCGAAGATATATCGAGACATGTGAGCTCAGTATTTTTTCCCTGTAATGAAATGTCAGATTGTAGGATTCATCAGTAGGTGTTCCACCTTTCAGTGGGTGATGGAAGAGAACTACAGACCTAAAATCATGTTACAACATATTCATGTATTACAATATGAATGGGAAGAAATTTCTATGGATTTCATAGTTGGCTTACCTAGGTCACCAAGGGGTTTTTGATGATATCAGGGTATTCATTCAAAAACTAACAAAATCATCCCTCTTCATTTCTATACCAGAGAATTTCTCAATAAGTGATTTGCGATGACTGCATGACTATTATATCATATGACTACACGAGATTCCACATACTATCATTTCAGATATGGATGCACATTTCAATTCATAGTTTCAAAATGGATTGCAGAAAGCAATGGAGAATCAGGGGAATCTAAGCATATCTTTTCACCCACAGATTGATGGACAATTGGAATAGACAATACAGGTTCCATAGGATATGCTCTAATCATGTGTCTTTGATTTCGGTAGTTCTTGGGAGAAGCCTATCACTCTCATCAAGTTCTATTTTAATACAAGTTTTAGGTGAAATTCCAAATGGAAGTTTTTAGGCCATTTTTGTTGGCCATGTTTTCACCCTTGTGCTGGATAGAGGTAGGTGAGGCAGCCCAACTATGTCTTCATCTTCATTGGGATACATTAGAAAATGTTCAGCAGATTAGAAATATTATTATTGTTGCTCAGTCTAGATAAAAATATTATGTCGATTGTCGTCTAAAACCTCCTGAATTCAAGGATAGGGATTGTGTTTTTTTCAGATATTTCCCAAGTTAGGGAAAAGTAGTTTAAGGAAGTAAGAAAATCAATATCCTCATTGCATCGAGACGTTAAGAATTCTATAAAATGTCAGTCATGTAGCCTATTAGTTGCTACCACCACATAGGTATCATGCCTTGCATGATTTATTTAATGTCCCACAGCTTCACCAATATCATGATGACCCATATCATACCTTTGATATGGAGTACACAAAGTTGTATGATGATTCTACCTTTAAGGAATATCCAGAACAAATAGTTAACTAAAGCATGAAGTCTCTTCATGGTTATTCTGTCCCTCTCGTATTGGTGTTATATGGGCTAAGTCATGTATATAACGAGACATGGGAGAGGGAAGCTGGCGTACGTTCCTAATTTGTAGAGTTCTTCATGGATAGTCTTTATTTACTGTTGGAAAGAGAACTCGAGGGTGTGTTTTTTAAGGATGAGAGACTATAAGAAACTAGATTTTCAATCAGGTATAGATCATTTATTTTTTGGTTTAAATTTTTACTTCTTACATAATATGGATTTCAACTCAGTTGGTAATGTTTCTGAGGGTGTTTGTGGCTTGTTCGGAGCCCAAAACCCCTATTTTTGGAAAAAACAATATTGGCGCATAGTTGTAGAGTAAACCATGAACAAATTTACATGGTTTTCCTAATAGTGGAGATAGTGTTTTTCAAGATAGATCCATCTCGCTTGGTCTGCGCACAGTCATGCGGCTTAATCATGTGAATGCCCTTTTTTCTCATAACCAGTGCATGGCTTGTAGAACGTCTAATCAAACTGTGTGGAGGATGTTTTTATGGACATAACCATCTCACATGATTTTTCCATGGTTTGGAAAACCGTTAGGACAAACAATGTGCAAAAAAAATTGGGTGAATTTCTAATTTCACCCTTAATGGTATATTTACCCCCCCTCCATCCCTAAATCGTGAACAAATGAGATTAACCCCTTTTCATATAATTTTAGAGATTTATGAATGCCAAATATGGGGATCAAGATATCTATTTCATCCAAGATTCGATATACCTTTTGTTCATCAGGTTTGATGTGAAACAGTAAGTACTCAAGACCTCATTATCAGCTCTTCTTCTCTCTTGATCTCAACATAGATATCATCATGTGAGTGTTCATCACATTTTCTATGATCTACTTTAATCCTAGGAAAATCATGTGCTGATACTGGAGGAGGAGAGTCATATAACCCTATGTTGGGTGGCCTATAACTTATCCCTAATGTTTTTTGATATTTGAATATTTCCGTGGGGCTCGCTGATTTCAGCGGATGTCATTTCTTAAATTTACATGCAATGATTATAAATGTTAGAAATGTATGGTTATCCACTTAACAAATATGTGTTAGTTTGTTGGCGGTTACACCCACTACTTAATCTTCCTCATGCTGAAGGTTATTCCATAATTGTTTTAGTGTTTGGGTACCCTTGAGACACCGTTTGGGTGTTCCATTTCATAGACATTCTAAAGGCGAGTCTTATTATAATAAATGGAGTGTTATTAATCAGAATTGTGTAATTCCATGTACCATGTATGCTCACCACTTTTCCTGCCTAAGGTAAGTGCTTGAAAATGATTATTAACTATGAAATATAAAATGTGAAATGGAAAATATTCCATGTATATTACATTGCCTTATTAAATGAGATAGAACAAAGGGTACATGTCCATATCACACCTTTCTATATTGATTGAAGGTAGTTGAGTGAGCCTCAATAATTAAATAATCTTTAATGGTTAATTAAGACTTGATTAAAGGGTTTCAATGTTACTTGGTCTATCCACACTAATGGAAGACTAGACATTAACCTAATGAATGATTACTTTATTACAATATCAAATAGGAATGAACTATCTCAGTGTATCATCCCAGGTAAATAAAGAAATAATTCATTTCCATTTGAATTAATATTTTTTAAATTAAATATTAATTTTACTTTAAATGGGTTTCTATGTTCGATGGCATACCCAATAAACAACAATAGGTTTATTTGAAATCTTACATTGGAAAATAACAATATAATATTATAATTTTTAATTGTATTTAATGCATAGCCATTGTATTGGTGGGAATTAACAGAACTAACTACAATTTCATTATATATGTTATTTAAATGTTTTTACATTTATCCAATAAAATTTATAGGATTAAATTGTTAATGACTCTAATTTTAAGGATAATTTAAATTAAAAGGTTGATTTAACACCTTTTGATGCAGAACACTCATTAAATATAGTTTTTGTCACTGTTTTATGTTCTATATGGCCAAATTAAAATTTTCTTTAAAATCAGGACATCCCAATTTACTTTGGTTAAATTTAGGTATTATTTCGATAAAATTCAAATTTTGATGAATAATGGAAAATACTGTATTTTAATTCAAAACTACCTTTTAATATAATTTATTTATATGGATATATTACATTTTTAATTTTTTTTAAAGTGGAATTGGATTATATATTTACTATTTAATCCAATATTGGTCATTGGAATTAATTTCACATTGAAATTGGATAAAATAAAGGGTTAATCTTTTGATAGTCAATATTTCTTAAAAACATGCTTTTTGTTTCGACAATGAGTATAAAATTTTAATTAATTAATCCAAATTAAATGTTTTGAATTTTGTAAAATAGACATAATTTTTGAATTTAGAATACCAAATATATCTTATACTGATAATTATGTAATTTTTTTTGAAAAACATCAATTACTGATGAATAGTGAAACCACTAAGTAGAAGTTAAAAACTGAATTTTTCATTTAAATGAAATTTTACTGCTTTTGTGAATTGAATTTTAAAAATCTTACATTAACGATTGTTAATAGTAAGTAAATTGTGGATCAATAATCTGAAAATATTTTTTGGTGAAGAGTAACTTTTGATTTTTATTTACTACGATTAAAGGTAAATAAGTAATTCATGGTAAAGAGAATATAATAATAACAAAAAATTACCTAATAACATGTACTAAAATTATAGGATGAGTAATGGAAGAACATGGGAATCATTGGGCCTATTTGGGGACCCCATGGAACTACTTAAGGGTTATAATGACACATTATTTTAATTAACATAAAGTAAAAGAACAAATAACACAATCAAATATCTTTTAGTAAATTAAAATTTACATAGGTTTATATAAGATATATTTTCAACTATAAATATTATTTAGAACTCTAAAAATATTTCCTGTATCATGGTATTTTTTTTTACAATTTTTAGCTATTAAATATATTAAATTATTTACGAAAAATAATGATGTATTGTATACCTCCTTGATTAATGATTTAAATAAATTAGATAATGAAGATTAAAATAATATCCCCAACCTATCTAATTATTATTGGATGAACTAATTCCTGTCATGATTCATTTTATATTCCATATTTATTTGTTTTGGTCATTTAGAAACTGAAAATAATTATATAATTAAATAATATTTTCCAACTTTCATAAAAATCCCCACCTTCCCCTTATAGAAGACCTCACATCTAACCAATTCATAACACTTCTAAAGAACGTTTTATTTTCCTAACTCTACCCAAATAATCTCTCAAGATACCTATTTTACTTCTATATGCCTTAATGTAGGCATAAGGCACTTCAAGAAAACCTTTTGGTTCAAACCAAAGAGAGTTACCTGATTTAATGGTAACATCAACTTTTCAGTTATTTTGTTTTATTTTACTTCAAAAACCCCCTAAACACTTTTTATTAATTTATTTTATAAAAATAATAGTATCTTAAATATACTAGGATGTTTTTATGATATGTATTCTAACTACACTTACACACACCTCCATGTAATGGGTAATGAACATACTGTTTCTATGAATGACAAACCAACGCCTTACAAAATGATGATTGCTTAATAATATCTTACTGCCTCTCATAGTGGCCATTATAATGGGAATATATATATATATATTATATATTATTTTTATTTTTTCATTATTCTTCTGTATTTTTAAATTATATTTTACCTTTATGGTTTCCATTACGGGTAAAAACGGTAATTTTATTTGAGGAAGTGCAGACTACCGCCCCCTCAAAGTGATAGACTTGTTAATGCCATATGTGAGACTTATAAAGGATATATATAATGTTATTATATATAAAATTATAATATAATTATAAAAAATTATTTATCATTGTGTTTTAATTCCATTAAAATAACAAATTGAAATGAAAGTAGCGTTCATGCGTACATACGGGTTACCGTCTCCATGAACGGTGAATTTCATTTCTTATCTCGATATGTTTTGTAATATTATAAATACATACGTATACTGTATATATATGATATATATGATATCTAAATCATGAATATAATTTTGGATATAATGAACTTTTGACCACATGAACAACATGTAATTATAACAAGTTCATTTTTGACTCAATTACCAAATGTCGACAAAATGATTGTTATTAAAAAAATGATTACATAATTTTTATAACCTAGGAATACATGATATAAAAATAATAATAAACTTGAAAAATAATATTAAGAAAGTATAAATTAGATTTAGTTTTTTATTCAAGAAATTAAAGAATGAACGGGTCAGATCGAAGACGAAATAAGGGACTTCGTCTCAATCTCCTTTCATTGAGAAATATTTTATTTTAGTACCTGAAATTATTTTATATTCTTTATAAAAACCATTGAAATTTAAAATAATTCAAAGGGAATATTTTTCTACGAAGCGTTTTACTAAACAAAAAAATAATAAGGTATTTTCTTAGTGAAAGAGTTGACAATGCCCTTTTCCACTGCCACGAGTATTATTTGACCTATTGATTCCTTAACAAGACTTAATGATTAAAAATATACTATATACTATTTTAGTTATTTTGATAGTATAAATGGTTTTGATAATGGATTTGTTATTTCAATATATTTAAATGATATATTTTGATTTAAATTTGGAAATGGTTTCCTTCATTTATGTTTTGTTTTATGTGTTATCAAAATGTTATAGTTCTTGGGAATCATTTACATATACTGGTGGTTTCGTGATAAACTAGGGTGGGTGAGCTTGAGATATCTCTCCAATGCATTTGCTAACATGATAGATGTAAACATGATTGTTTCTCCAAAAATATTTAGGAAAAATACTTTTATGGGTATTCCAAATGTAACTCACTACGTAGCTATGAATGCTACAACATATGTATATTATTAATGCCAAAGATACCTTTATGATTTGTGTTTAATATGTAAATCATATGATTTTATGAAGTATGTTAAAGAGATTTTGTTATGTATGTTTTTATAGACTAATGTTTTCATTCTTTGTTTTATAAACCTTACTGAACTTTTTATGCTCATACTATAGATTGAAATGTTTTTCATAGGACATATAGATTAATAGGGTCAAGGATGTCATCCTAGAAAAGTCACGTTGTCTAAAAAATGGGACTAGACATGGCACTTTTTTCAAGAGTTTTTATTTTATGAAAAAATTGGAACTAAGTAGAAGTGTCTACCTTTTAATTTTTTAGATTTAATGTAATAATTATGGCCTAATTCTCTAAAACTCTAAACATGAAAAGATCCTTAATGTGAATTATACAGTTAATTCAATATTATGTAATATTTATGGTCAGGTCCTTATAGTTTCTATCAGATGTCGATTTAGATAACATTAGGAGTTGAGGTATTGTTAAATTAATATCCATAAATTAATTTATGTTAATATTGAAATGAGATCATTTTCAGATTACCATGTTGCTTCGCCTAAGATAACTCTGTGTTGAGAATGGTTTTCCACAGTAGAAATAGGGTTTCTATATTTGGACGACCTCAGGAGGATGACAAACATTCAAATCAGAATACTGATATGGTCAGAATCGTAACTGAACAGTTTATTTCAGTGATGGAATAGTTGACTCTGACTATAAATGGTTGTGGTATCCAGGAACGAGATCAGCCATAAGAACCAGAAAAGAACATCTTAGTAGTGGATCATTACATGAGGCAACTTCCCCCACCACTCAGAGGATCATATGACCCTATGCTAGCTGAAGGATGGTTTAAAGCACAAGAGAAGATTTCTATGGTAGGGGGTGTTTAAAACATCCAAACATTAGTCTCTTTGTTTACCATTTTGAATGTGAAGCAGATCAATGGTGGTCGATGGTGAAAAATATTAGGGATAGTGAGGATATTGATGCTCTTTATTGGGATGAATTAAAAGGTATGTTAATTAGAAATATTTTCTTAAGGCGGTTCGTCTTAGAAAGTAAAATCAATTCCTAGAATTGTGGCAGGGGAATGACTCAATGTCTGTTTATGATGAAATATTCACTCTACTGGAAAGGAATTCTCTAAATTTCATATGAGATCTTAATTGTAAAATCAACCGTTTTTACTTAGGACTAAAGCCAATGAATCAAATGGACTTATCTTCTTATGAGTTCAAATTTTAAGAATAACTTGTGTGATGCGATGAGAAGGTGGAAATGGAGTTTTCCGATGATCATGTGTTCTTTGACAAACCACAGAATAAGAGGTCAAGGTGGTAGTCGAAAGGGAAGAACACTTAAAAAAATTCAGATAGTAAGATACTTAAGTTTTCTGTTTCTAAAAATTGTTGTAAAAATAATTATGGGGAATTTATACTCAATTCTAGTAAGTGCTACTGATGTTGTATAATAAGACATAAGGCTCGTAATTTTAATGAAAAAGATTAGGGTAATGGTATGAAAAAATCTGATTTTCAATCACTAAAATGTTTTATGTGCAATGAAATGGGTCATTATGACAATGAGTTTCCAATGAAGAAGTCAACTAAGGGAAAACAACAAGACTAAAAGATGAAAGTTGTGGTAATGTTTTTTGCAACTACATTAGCAGATGTTAGGACATCAAATGAAGTAGTATTAGGTACAATGTTTGTTTTTTCATATTATGCTAATGTGTTGTTGTATTCAGTGTCTACACATTCATTCATTTATGATATGTTTTCTGGTAAATTGTGAATTCCATATCATGATATAAATCCTAATCTTATAGTAATTACATATAGTGGAAATGTTGACACAAAAAATATATGAACCTTCCAATCATTGTGTGGAGAAAGAACCTACCTCCAAAACTTATTTTTTTTCATATAGTATATATTGATGTTATTTGGGGTAATCATTGTCTTTCAGTTTATCATTCTATTATTGACTGTAGTGCTAATGAGGTTTCCTTTCAGAAATATTTTCTGTTTGTGTACAATAATGAACACTTAATTTTTATAACATATCAGGAAGCTGATAAACTAGTAAATGATGGAAATTAATTTTACCTTGCACAATTGTTGAAAAGAAATGAATTATTCAGATTAATGATATGCTAGTGGTAAATGAGTACCTTAATGTTTTTCTTGATGGGTTTCTTGGTATTTTACCTTATTGGGATGTTGAATTTACTGTTGACTTAGTTACTTATGCTAATCCAATTTCAAAAACCCCTTATCGAATGACTCAAAAAGAACATGTTGAGTTAAACAAGAAGTTGTAGAAGTTATTCTATAATAGTTTCATTAGACCTAACACATTACCATGTGGTGCTCATGTCTTATTTGTTAAAAAAATATGTTTCAATGAGACGATGCATTGATTATTGAGCACTGAATAACATCACTATTATGAACATGTATCATTTTACTCATATCGATGATTTTTTTGACCAGATCGAGGGAGCTTAGTATTTTTCGATGATTGACTTGAGGCCGGGGTACCATCCGTAGAAATTATATTAAGCATACATTTCAAAGGATTGGCTTCATATTAAATACGACTATTATGAATATGTAGTTATTCCGTTTTGTTTAACCAATGCATCTGCTGTATTCCTAGATCATATGAATATAATTTTATATGAGTTCTTGGATAAGTTTGTGGTTGTCTTCATTGATGATATTTTGGTTTATTATAAAAGTAAATATGAGCATTGAATTCATTTAAGGGTTTTCTTTTTAATCATAAATGAAATGAATCCATTTGGTAAATTCAGAAAGTGTGGGTTTTGGACACAACCAATTTCATTTGTTTGGTCACATTGTTTCAAAAAGCACCATAACTGTTGATCCTCCTAAAACAACAGTTGTCGAAGAAAGTCCATGACCCACAAATATAACCGAGGTCTATAGTTTTCTAGGTTTGGACGGTTATTACTGGAGGTTTGTTGAAAATGTTTTCATGGTTATCTTTTCCAATGATTATGTTATCTTTAAAAGGTGTTAAGCATGTTTTGGCCAAATAATATGATGATTGTTTTCGGGAATTGATAAGAAGATCAGTGAATGCTTCAGTTTTGGCACTACCTACTTGAAATTGTGAGTTTGTTATATATAGTTATGATTCATTGAAAATACATGGTTGTAACCATATTTATAATGATAATGTAATTTCTTATGCTTCACGTTAGTTGAAACCTCATGAGTTAAATTACCCTACACATGATTTGGAATTAGCCGCTGTTTTTTTTCTTTAATATTTTGGATGCATCATTTGTATAGGGTAAAATGTAAAATATATACTAACCAAAAAAGTTGGAATTATATATTCCCTTAGAAATAATTGAACATTAGACATATGAGATGGTTGGAATTAATAAAGTATTATGATTTTACAATCCTTTACCATCCGAGAAAATAAAAAAAGTGGTTGATGGATTGATTCGAGAATGTAATTCTTAATTAACCAAGATATATATGGAACGAGATACTTTAGTTTTTGATTTGATGAACATTGCCATGGATGTTGTTGGTGAATGATATTCTTCTGTTTTGTTTCATATTTTAGGGAAATAATCTATATTATACGGAATAATGAAAGCGCAGAATTAAGACTGTGAGTTACATAAAAAGATAGAGTTGGATCAGAAGGGTATGTTTCTTGAATTGAACACTTATAATGAATGTGTTTTGAGATTTGGAAAGAGATTATGTGTTCCTTGTTATTCACATTTGATCAATGAGTTATTATGTGAAGCTCATAGTTCCCCATTTTCAGTTCCTCCTGGCAGTACTTATATGTATAGAGATCATTGGGAGTATTACTATTTGGATGGAATGAAAAGAGGTATTGATGATATTTCATTGAAGTGTTTGAATTGTTATCTGGTTAATGCCGAGAAACAATTATCTAAAATGATGATGCAGTCTTTATATGTTCCATCATGTAAATAAACAAATATATCAATAGACATCATTGTGGGATTTCACAAGACATATCAAGGTAATAATGCAATCTGGGCTAATGTTGATCGATTGACTAAATCTGATCATTTTCATCCTGTTCGATATAATCAATCTATAGATCAACTTTCTCAGTTTTAGGATAAAAAGATAGTCAGGTTTCAGGGTGGTCCCCTCTCTACTGTATCTGATCGTAAACCCAGCTACACAATTTTTTTCATGTTTCAATGTTGAAAAGTATATTCCAGATCAATATCATGTTTTATGTCATGTGGTAGTTTATTTGGAAGGGAATCACTTTTATGAGGAATAACTAGTCCAAATTATTGACTATAGAGAGAATGCGTTACCAATTAAGGTAATTTACCAGGTAAAGGTTTTGTGGAAGAACCATAAAGTTGAATAGGAATCATGGGAATCTGAAAATGCTATGAGGGATAAATACCACTATAAATTTGATAAGTGAATCATAATTTCCATGACACAATTTCAAAAGGGGGGAAGGATGTAACACCCTTGGTAAATAACGAAATAATTCATTTTCATATTAATTAATATTTTTTGAATTAAACATTAATTTTACATTAAAGGGGATCCTATGTTCGATGGAATATCCGATATGAAACAACATGTTTCTTTGAAATATTATGTTTCACAATAATAATATAATATTAATATTTTAAATTGAAGTTAAGGACTAGCTGTCGTATTGGTGAAAATGAACAGAAATAACTAAATTAATATTATAAAGGATTGATAACTTTTTTCACAATTATCTAATATGTTTTAGAGGATTAAAATGTGAATGAATCTAATTTTAAGCATAAATTACTTGAAATGGATGATATTAATCCTTTTTATGAAAAAAAACTTTAAATATAGTTTTTGGAACTTTTATATGTTATATATGACCAAAATATTGTATTTAGAATCATCACATCAAAATTTAATTTGGTTAAAATGTTGGTATTTTTCTGATAAAATAAATTTTTTCATTAAGAGTGGAAAAAAAATTTTAATTCAAAACTGCCTTTTAATCTATTTTATTTATATGGTTTTATTATCTTCTTAATTGTTTTTAAATAGTAATTAGATTATATTTTTTCTATTTTATACATTGTTGGTAATCAGAATTAATTTCACTTTTAAATTGGAAATAAACAGGTTTCAATCATTTGATAGTTAATATTTCATAAAAACAAGCTTTTTTTACAACAAGAATTAATTTAAAATTAATTAATCCAACTTATATGTTTTTAATTTGTTAAAATAGACATCATTATTGAATTCGGAATAAAAAATGTATCTTATGCTGAATTTTTAGTATATTTATGAAAAACATAATTTTGTTATGAAAAACAAAATTTTTTTATTAATATTGAAACCACTAAGTATTAGATAAAAACTTACTTTTTCATTTAAATTAAAATTAATTTTTTCTGTGTATTGAATTTTGAAAATATGACATATGTTGTTGTTATTTGTAAGTAAACTGTGGTTCAATAAGATGAAAAATATTTTTTCATAAAAGTACCTTTTGATTTTTATTTAACGCA
The DNA here is from genome assembly GCA_963277665.1 of Viscum album. Classification (NCBI taxonomy): domain Eukaryota; kingdom Viridiplantae; phylum Streptophyta; class Magnoliopsida; order Santalales; family Viscaceae; genus Viscum; species Viscum album. The sequence goes on from OY728152.1 coordinate 1,751,396,464, forward strand.
TTTAATGGTAAATAGGTTTATTCAAGGTAAAAATTATATCAAAATAATATAAAATTAACTTAACACAAGTTATAACCATATTTTAGGAGTGATTTCCGACCACGGTCATCTTTGGGTATATTTTGGTACTCCATAAAGCAACTTAAAAGTGATAATTACACTTTATTTTAAATAACATAATTAAATGAAAAAATAACATAAACAAATATATTTTAGTAAATTAATATTTACATAATGTTATATAAGTTATCATTTCAACTTTGAAAATTATTTGGGAATATTCAATGTTTTTCTACATCATGGTATTTTTTTATAATTTTTCGACATTAAATAAATTGAATTATTTCTGACACAATAATAATGTAGTGTACCTCATCAATAAATGATTTAAATGAATAAGATTATAATTATTAATATAATATACAATACATATCCAATTCTTGTTAGATGAATTTATTTCTACCATAATTCTTCTTATATTCGATGGTAATTAGTTTTAGACCTTTAGAAACAGAAAATATTTATATAATAAAATAATATTTTCACGCTTTCTTAACGTGCTCATCATCCCCCTTATAAAAATCCCTCACATCTAACCCATTCCTCACACTTCTCAAGCCCCTTGTCTCATCCATCCACTACACAAATAAGCTCTCATGATCTATTTATTCTTCATAGATTCCATACCTAAGGCAAAAGGAACTTCAAGAAAACCTTTTGGTTCAATCCAAAGGGAGTTACCCGATTTAAAGGTAATGTCTTCTCTTATGTTATTTTTTTTATTGTTACATATCCAACCCCATAATCAATTTTTATAACATTATTTTATAACAACACCAGTATCATAAATATACTAGGATGTTTTTATGAGAGTTATTTGAACAAAACTTACACACATCTTCATATAATTTGTCAAAAACATGCAGTTTATATGGATGGAAATCTAACGCCTCAAGAAATGATGAGTGTTCAATTATCTCATACCACCTCTAATGGTGGTCATTATGATAGAACTGCATTAATATATGATATTTATGATATTTATGTTTTCTTTAATCTTTTTTATTTTCCATTTATAGCATACCTTTACAGTGTCCATTGTTGGTAAACTAGATAATTTCATTTGAGGAAGTACGAACTACCGCCACCTCAATGTGATATGACTCACTAATGCCATATATGGGACGTATAATGGATGGAGTTAATGATATTATATATGATATTATACTTTAATTATAATATAATTATGTATAATTATTTTTTAATTCCATTAAAATAAGAAATATAAAAGAAAGCATCGTTCATGTGTACGTACGACTTACTTTCCCCATGAACAGTGCATTTCATTTCTTATCTCAATATATAATGTACTATTATAAATACATACATATACCAGATATATATGATATATATTATATCTACATCATGAATATAATTTTTTATGAAATGAACTTTTGACCACATGAACAACTAGAAATTAAAGATGTTCATTTTTGACACAACTACCAAATATCGGCAAAATGACTATTATTTACTTAAATGATTAAATAATGTTTATAACATGGTAATTAGGGATATTAATGGAATAATAAATGTGGAAAAGTATCTTAAGAATGTTTAAATTAACTTTAGTTTATTATTCGAGAGATTAAAGAATGAACGGGTCAACTCAGACACGTGGTTATGGACTTCTTCTCAATCTCCATTCATTGAGGCATATTTTGTTTTCATACCTGAAATTATTTTATACGATGTATAAACATCTTTGAAATATCATTTCATTCAAATTTAATCCCTTTCTATGATGTGTTTTTCTAAACGACAAAAAAAATATTTCTTTTTAACCTAAGTGGTGACAACGACCTTTTCTGCCACTGTGACTATTAGTTGATCTATGGATTCCTTAACAAGAAGTAGTGTTTTAAATGGAAAAGAGATACCATATAATCTTATTTATTTTGGTATTGAATATGGTTTTGATAATATATTTTCTATGCCAAAATATTTAATTGATATATTGTGATTTAAATGTTGAAATGTTATCTTTCCTTTATGTTTATATGTGTTATGAATATGTTATGGTTTCTGGGAATTTTTTACATATACAGGTGGTTACGAGATAAAAATAGGGTTGGTGATCCCATGATATCTATATAATGCATTAGGTAACGTGATGGAGGTAAACATTAATGTTTATCCTAAGAGATTTAGGGAATATAATGTGACGGGTATTCCAAATCATACTCCCTACATCGCTGTGAAAGCTACAACATAAGTATGTTATAGATGCCACATGTTACATGTATGATTTGTGTTTACTATGTAAATATTATAGTTTCATGAGGTTTGTTAACGAGCTTATGTTATATATGTATTAAAGATCTAATTTTTTCATTATTTGTTTTATAACCAATACTGATCTATTTATGCTCATCCCATGTTTTGAAATGTTTTTCACAAGACATAAATATGAATAGGGTTAGGGATGGGATCACAGAAAATTCATGATATCTTAAACCTGGGACTGAACATGACTATTTTTTCGATAGTTTTTATTTTTTGAAAACATTGTAAACTAATAAGAAGTGTATACCTTGTTGTTTTTGAGATATAATGTAAAAGTTATGGCCTAATTCTCTAAAACTCTAATCCTAAACAGATCTTCATTTTGAATTTTGAATTTAATTCAAGATTATGTAATGTTTTAAGCCGTGTCATTATACTCAGGCTCCCATGGATTCTGAGAAGAGAATACAGTGGGACTTAAGAACCCCATTATATTCTAGGGTGACATTTTTTTAGTTTTATAACCACCATGACTCTAGTTCTTTTCTATTCCTCATATTTCTAGTATACTACTTTAGGGTCCATTAAATTATTACAGGATACCTCGGATACACTCAATGTATCTAGCATTGACTAGTAGGTTCCATGGTGAATGCCCACAGGGAATTGCCTTTCCTTAGACCCATTTTATATTCGTCGATCACCTTGGACAATGTAGACACCTTATTATGGAATGCCTTGGATTAAGATCCTTGGATAACACTCTTACCCATTAGATTGAATTAGAGACTACTAAGTCAAAGTTATCGTAGATCTACATTTCCTTTGTTATTACCCTATAATTCCCTCACAAGATATCAATTTTTTGTTTTTCTTGTCATGTATTTTGACCTTTAACACTATTTTTATCACGAGGAGATATCAGTGCTGGCTATGCCTCACATGAACTATTATTATTTAATAGTAATTGCATAATAAATGAACTGGTTACTTTTTTAGACACCAGCCGAGGGTTGAAGCAGGTACAAGGGTATTTAGATATATTTTAATGTTTTCCTCACTTTATGTATTATTTTATGCACACTCATATATTCCATTACACTGGTCATATGTTATAGACACCATTGGTGGTGGCACACTGGGATTTATCTCATACCCTCTACAGGCTATGTTTGGTACCTAGGGTAGATTACATGACTGTAGTTGTTGACAATGGGAAGGAAATAGCGTCGAACACTTGATTTCTTGCTGATATGATCGAGCTTGATAAAGGATGAATGAGTTGGATATCAGGATTCATGTTGTAGTCATGGTATTCGATTAATTTGAGGAACATGTTATGCCTATTTTCTTGTATCCATGTCTTCCATTTTTTTAGTACCATGCCATTTCATCATTATTTCCCTAGTTGATACAGTTATTTTTATTCTTGTTATTTATTTCCACAATTTTCTTTCACAATTACTTTACATTTCTTACATTGTTTAAAATTTATTTATATTCCTTCTATTGTGATACAATCTACTAATGATGAAATACCCTCTACAAAGGCACACCCTATGCTATCATTTCAAGAGGTAAGCCTCTAGTATTTAGGGAGATATGATTGAGTCCATGTAGCCCACATATCTTGAGGCACCCGTTACATAGAATCCGGGTCTGGGACTTCACACCTGGTAAGAGAATATAGTAGATGATGCGCTAGGATGGATGTTTCATATTGATGTAGTGCATGATTCATTTAATTATTTTGGGGTGATCGAATAACTTTCAGCATTACATTTGGATATGGGAGAAGGTGGGGGTTGATGTTGTCATTTTCAGATAATAGTGAAGTCATATTTGGTGTGACAAGTGGATGAGTCCCCATTGGGGGACAGTGAGGTGGAGGTCTAGAGAGACTATGTTTTTTTTTGTGGTGAGTCCCTTGAAGGATGGTCTATATTTGAATAACATCGATTATTGTTTCTGGGAAATCATTTCGTTCCATCAGGGATGCATGAAATGGTTCATAGAGAGTTTCATATTTTTTTCCTTTTGCAGTAAATCCTTGTGTGATGAAAATGTATCGAACATTGAAGAGTCAGTTTTGATGGCCTAGTATGAAGTGAGAAACTTAATAGTTTGTATCTCGATGCTTGTTCTGTTAGAATGTGATGGATGTTTAATTGTTTCCTCATGCTTTTCTAATTCTGTTTGATGTTCCTCTGTGTATTTGGGAGGACATCATGATGGAATCTATTTTCAATATACCTCTAGCTCAGGGAGGTTATTATTCTATATGGGTAGTAGTGTATTTTTTAATTAAATCTTCCAACATTATTGTTATCAAGGAGTTGATATTCGTGATGGTTTTTTCCATTTAGTATCTAGAAGAGGTGGTGAGACTCCACAGAGTCCCTAGGCTGATCAATTCTGATAAAATTCTCATTTTCCCACCAAGTTGTAGAGTGTCCTTCAGAATAATTTTGGTTCTCAGCTATTCCTTACCATGGCTATTGATCTGTAGATGGATGATCAGATAGAGTGGACCATCCATACTCTTAAAATCATGTTGTGCTCTTGTGTCCTAGATTTTGGAGGTTTGTGGGTGAGTCACTTACCCTTAATATAGTTTTTTACTACTATTGCTTCCACTCCACCATCGGTGTGGATCCTCTTAAATCTTTGTATGTATACCATTGTCATTATACATTTTTTTGGACTGGGGTAAAATATTCTGCATTTCATGGGATGTAACTTGTATATAATATGTCAGAGATGGTACAGGTGATTGATGAAAGAATGAAGGCATTGCGAAATAGTCATAAATCCAATGCTGATCATAGGAGGATTCCTTTGGAGTTTGACCATTATAATCACATGTTTCTAAAGGTGACCCCCATCATGGGAAACAAAGGTTTGTTTTTGTGAGTAAGATTTCTCCTTTGTTCGTTGGGACATTCTAGGTGTTCGACCATGTTGGATTCATGGCATATCAGGTAGCACTTCCCCCACAGATGAACCAAATACACTATTTTTTCCACGTATCGTAGCTCTCTCATTATCTTCATGAAGAGTATCACATCTTGGATTGGTGAATGATATATATTGATGATGTTGCAACCTTATAGGAGATGCTTCTAGAGATCTAGGACTGCAAGGTGAAGTTCATGTGCGAGCATGCTATCTACTTAGTTTGTGTCTTGTGGTGGAACGATGTCATGGAAGAGAGTACCTTAGAACATGAGTCACAAATATGTGCTTAGTACACAGTTCTTTTAGATGTTTATCCACTTTCTTGTAACGATGATCATTTTGGGTTGTAGACCATTCTTATCTATAGATGTCTATATGTTGTTTCTTGTTGTGTATTTCTCTCTTTTGAGAGGTATCTCCCCTTGAAGAGTCGTTAAGATTTGGTTGTGGTTTCTAAATAGATTCACATGATTCCTTTGAGGAAGCATTTGAGACCCTATTGTGGTGAGAGCCTTGAAAAGTATCTCAAAAGGTGGTTGATCGGACCCCTTTATATGTTTACTTTATAGGATGGTTTTGGATTCTCTAGGAATAGAATGTATTTATAATTACCTAATATAATGGTATAGACCACTTCAGTCCATTCCATTGCTAAGATCTAATTTTCGAGGTTTTTTGGGAAGTCAAGTTGACTTATTCCCAACACTTTTCCAAATTTCTTATTCAGTGAATAGTGTTTAAAATTTCTGAATAGTACCATTGTTAGGTCATCATTAGATAGGTTTTGTGGGATGTTCATATATCCATAGGTCCAATTGATAGGTATTCTATTGAAATTTCAAGTTAGATGTTCATGTCATTTTATAGTTTGTGAGTAGATACTATCGGTTGGTCATTTGTTGGAAGTTCTTCTCAGTAGGTCCTGTCAGTAGGTTTTGTCAGAAGGTGGTTTGTCAGAGTGTCCTACACCTAGGTCATGTCTATAGGGTGCCTTTTAGTAGGAACTATATCAGTAGGTGTTGTTAGTAGGTCCTTTACGTAGGTCATCTTTCATGAGGTTATCTCAGTAGGTCATGTTGGTAGGATATATTTCAGTAGGTCATATTGGTAGGTCATATCATGGTATGTCCTTTCGGTAGGTCATATGTTGGTAGGTCCTGTCAGTAGATCCTATTGTTAGGTTTGTTATCCGTAGGACCTATTGTAATGTCGTGTAAGTAGGTCCTGTAAGTAGGTCACCTTTCGGTAGGTACTGTCAGTAGGTAGTCTGTCCATGGGTCTTGTCGGCAATTCTTCTATCAGTAGGTCCTATTGGTAGGTTATCTATTAGTAGGCTATTTTTCACTATGTGCTACATTGTTTTCAGATTGGTTGAAAATAGTGTTTCTATCTTCCTATAGTTACTCCCTATGGACATTTTCATTGATGTAAAATGCAATCAAAGCCTTGTTTTATGGTATTTAAAGACTGTTCAAATCCCATAATTCCAATATTAATTTACCTAATGGGATAAGTGACTTTACTTGGTCACTCCATTTATTTTTTACGATTAGTCCTTTAATGGAAAATCTAAACTGTATCTGAACAACTAATCCCTTTAGATTTTCGAAAGGCTGAGACACCTTCCACATTTTTCTTCCTTCTTTTTTTCCTTAATACCAGATCCCTAGAGTTCTTCCATAAAATAGGAGTCATGGATTGAACTATAATAATTGTATTGTTTCCCCTTGGAGTTTTCATGATACATGTCCACCCCCTATCCTAGTGCAACAAGGAAGTGTTGATCCATATTCAAAAAAATGTTTGTTATACCTCCATTCATACAGGCCACTTCATCTATTCCCTCCCATTCTCCATTATGTGTTGGGGAATGTGATCTTTATTTTTATAATTGGGATTTTGTGGGGTTTGGATGATGTAGTTGTTCCAGGACATCCATTGGTGGTTGTATACAATGAGGGGGAGGTGATCATGATATATTGTGTTGGTTGTTATAGTGAAAAGAACATCTGAAACCTTTTTGACAGAGGGTATTTGTGGACTTTATATTATATTGGGTGGAGTCATACATTTAGTATGATTTATCCACTAGAAAACAATGAAATTAACATAATAAATATTGAACCACAGTAAATAATTGGCATCAATTGTATATTGTTTCTTTATTGCGTGATAACAATATTCCTCATAAATTTCTAAAAATCATGATATATATGATTTCCATGTTTGACATGTCACTGCTGATGGATATAGGTAAATAACTAGAGCCATTATTAATTGGCCATAGATAAGAGGATTGTTAAATTAATCTAGTTTTTCTTGTTGTTGTTCATTGATAATAATAAAATGGATTTATTTATGAATGTTTAATTGAATGAGTTAATTCAAGATAGAATAATGATATGGTTTGGCACTATCATTAATTCTGTGAAGGGATTTGAGTTACCCTCTTTATTTAATAGGCTATGAACCTAATTATTTGGAGTTGTGATTGCTCATTGTGTGTGAAGGCTGAATGCTTTGTTTAGGTATAAGGCCCTAGTTTCCATGTTATTTGGTTTATGGTGCTTGAGTTTTCTTGTGAGCCTGGAATGTATGAGCCCAGAGGACGGGTTTGATATGTGGGGGCATAGAGGACTAGTGGTTTTAGTGGAAGTAGTTGAAACCTAGAGTAGAGAGACACATTCACTTTTTCATTTGGGTGTCAGGGAGGACACCGAAGATGATGAAATAGGTTGGCTGTGAATGATGGATTCTTTGTAAATCATGATGTCTATATAACTGCTTTACCCACTACTTGTGGAAAATGGTCTTGCATACCGTCTTTCCAAAGGAGGAAAAGACACATGTATCATTCCAACTTCATTCCATGTTTAGGATATCAATGATGGATGGTCATGCACTCTGGCTATAGGTGGGAAAGAATTAATTAGAAGTTTATCTACTCACCGTGTTGAGATCATTATGTTTGGTTTCTTATAATGATTTTTCTTGGATATCTAGAATTAAAAGAAATGTGATACTTTTTTTAATAAATGATTGAATAAATTATGTTAACCATTAGGGTTGGACCTTTTTGGGATGAGATGGGGATCTTATAATATAAATAAACTATAGACATGGATTGGTTATTCCTAGAGGGAATAAAACAAAGTTGTGATGATGATAAAATGTAATTTGGAATTGATAATGGTTAATTAGTGTTTAACAAATTAATTAACGTACTGAGAAACTAATAAAAATGGATAAGTAATTTAATAATTCTATTTGAGTGGTTTTTTTATTATAGGATATCTAGTCTTAGAAGTGGAAGCTAGGATTCCAAGAGAAGTTAGCTACAGTTGGTTCTAAGACTAGGTTATTCCCATAGTGTAGTTGTTAGATATATTATATTATGTTCTATTTTTGTTTATATGCACTAATCAACCTTGTCGGTATGGGAAACATACACTCTAGGGATTCTGAACCATGGGGGAGTGGTGTTTTTCCCATCATCCTGATGGGAGGGTGGATCACTGACTACCCCCTTTGGCCCCTCTCTACTCCCTTGGTAGTTAATTTTGATGGTAGGAATTGGTGTTAGTTCTCCCCATATATTTGTGTAGATTGTTTTAATGTATTTTGGTTATTCAAACAAATGTATTATAGATATATTTTTTATGTGCTATTATAGTTATTACGTGTATGGGTTGTGATGGCTTGAGGATCCTTACTCGGTGTATGGGATGCAGTGGATTTAGGTATAATACAAGGAATTTGATACATTTAATGTAGGTTTTGGTGGACCCCAAAAACTATATTCTTACATTGGTTATATGGAAGTGGTATTTGTGTTTCATGAGATGCATGTTGTGGTGCTTTACCCTAGTGCCTTTAGGCATGCCTTTTGGAGAGATATTTTTATGACGTGCGACGAAGGATAAAAGAGGGAAACCAGTGGGGAAGTGGCAGCAGGCTACCCTATATATTAATTACTACATTATATACTCTCATATGTGATTATTGGTGAGTTTTTCCATGGTGAGGTTGGGAACCTAGTATAACGTTTTATGTTATGGGTTAGTTTCACATGTTGTTCAATGTGCTTTAGCATGCTTTCATTACTTTTGCACAAGATGCACATAGGAGGATCCCGTAGAATAAACTATTATAATCACCTTATTTATATATAAACTATTATTCATGACACGTATAGTAGGATGATGTTCAATCTGGTGAATACTAGCTTTGGGTTACTGGATCTATTCAGGCTTCATGGTTGCTTTAGTATTATTTCCTTTTGGTACTTATAGTATTCCCTTTTAATTGTAATAGATCTTGTAGGAAAATACATATTTGTAATTGGGATATCCTTTATATTGTAGTCTTATAAAAATTTAGTGTGTTTCTATTTTATTTATCTCTTTAAAATGTGTTCTATAAGAGTGTATTTCCTCCTATTTGTGTGTTTTCTATACCCTTGTTACCCACCAAAAAACCTGGGGCCAACAAGAGGTGGGAATCAGTTAAAACTGTTTCCCTACTCACACTGATGGACTAGAAGAGGTAAACATTTTTGGGAGTGGGTACATACATTTTATATTATATAATAATTATCATATAATGGTTATTTAAAATTTTCATTTTTTCATCTTTTGGAAAATGAAAACAATGATCATTGGTACATGTAGCCTACAATCTCTTTGAATATTGTAATAAATTTATATATATATACCATTAATGGATGAGTATATATATTAATATAATGAATATATATTTGATATTTTTATAATGAATAGTATTCTATACATGGTGTAACCAAGAGAAATGTTTATGGACTAGAAATACTAAGCTGAAATACTCAAGACAAACAAAAACATTAACAACTTGCAATAAATATTATAATAAGCTTTTTTTATAAAAAAGATGTCGAAATGTTATAAAATAATCATATAAGGAATTATAAAATTTAATATGATTTTTCATATAATTATAATAAATTAAAATTTAATATATTCGAGGTTAGAGAACATTAGAAGAAAGGAAAACATAAGGAACGGGGATTTATGTTAAAATATCTTGGTTTATAGAAATTTCATATGATAATGTTATGATTGTGAAATAATTTAATATTCCTTTAATGATAAGGATAGATTATATTATACTCTATAAATTTATTGAAAATAAATGTACCCCTTTTATTTCCATCATCAAATGTACTCAAGAGATAGATTAAATTTCTTTATGGAAAATATATTTTGTTTCAGTCTTTTATTTGAAATCCTTATTAATCCATATCAATGTTTTTTAATAATGTTTTAAAAAAGATATTTAATTTTTTTATGGTTTTTAGATTTCATTTTAAACGATTTTTCGTTTTTTTAAAAATGGTTTAAAATGAAACTTTTTTCCTTTTTTCTAACAGGGTTACTTTGAGACTTTATAAAAAATGTATAAAATGAATGGTTTTTATTTTATACAGAATTAATATATTTTCCTACATTCATGGATAATTTTTTTCTTTGTAGATTCATTTACATGTTTAAATTTATATGTGAATGAAATTTTTTTCCTTTTTATTTCTCTAGTGTCTTTTATTATGAATTTATTTCAATATGGAATTTTTATATTACTCAATAATGATTCATTGATATTTCAATGGAATTTATATTAATTAAAGACAACTACACTTTATTTAACATATGAAGTACTAGGGATATGATCCAATGATAGAACTCTTATTTATTCTCTAGATTATTTACCTAAGTGATACCAAATTCATTTCCATTTATTATACTATGATGAATGATGAACAGTTTATGTTATCCATTTCATTTTAATGGGTTTTGATATTACTAAATGTTTATGAATCCCATCTACATTGATGGGTTTTAATAATATTAATTCATTATGAACATTTGGGGCCCATATATATGATTTTCGTTATGTGATTGGTGTGACCTCTATATACATATAGTGTATTCAGTTAGGACTTATATCTGATGAGATAAACAGGACTAGAATTTGGAGTGAACCGAATTCATAAAGGTACTTTGTCCCCCATGATATTATTGGCAATGATCATTGACTACTATGATTGCGGGTAGGTTAACCCATTCCACTCTGATAACCCTAAAAAGATCATCGAATACTATGGAAATGATTTTATATTATTTTTATGCCAAAAATAAATGTATTATAACTATTTTGAGCATTTATGGTTCATGTAATTTGATTTCATTATGATTCATTTATTTAGAAATACCATGATTTATACTATGACTTAATTTTATGAACATTGATATTCATGTCATGGTTTTCAATTCCAATTATCATGTTCACATACCCTTCTATTTATGTTATACATTGGTAATCATTGATATATCCCTTCCTACCCTAAAAAAGCATCTTATCTCACACATTTATTATCTTATGTTTCCCCCTGTTATGTAGAAATGTATTTCGTATGAAATTTATTTTAAGGGTTATATCTATGAACTAATAAGTGAGAGAATATATATATATTTTATGATCTAGTTGTTTATGGTTCAATATTTTAAAATATACATGACTTATAAGATTCTGGAACATAGCATAATATTTTGTAATTAATGTTCATCTATAATTATGTAATATCGACATTCGAAAAGTAAATTCCTCTATATAAAATACTTGGTATTCATATCACCATCCATTCAATATTTTCATCTTAATATATCAATGAACACACATTCATGTTCCAATAGGGCAACCTATATGATTTAGTGTCATTGGGATATTTGAATAATGATATAATCATCCCATAGACTTGCAGCCGATTATCATGCTGGTTAATTTCCTCTTTAAGATCATGAATATAATATTCCAAGGATGGTTGGTTAATTTTACACCTAATTAAATCCGTTATAATTTCGAATGATTACTATAGTGAACCACCCAAGGATTCCACTTAAAGAGGTTACGTATGAATCTGAAGCCATTTTATTTATTCCCAAAGCCTCAATCTATTTTTTGGAGAAAATAAAGATTTTATACTCAGACATTATGGATTACATATGAAAGGATAGGGGTGAATTTTTTGAGAAAGCTTGAGATAAATTTTTTACACATGAATTTGATAATTAATCAATAGATATTATCCAATCCAAAAATATATATAATCTAATAAAAATTCCAATCGATCCTTATTTATCAATACACATGGTGAAATAATTGTAAGTGAATGTTTGGCCATGAAATTATTCAATGATAAAAATATACTAAATATTCCACAACCCTACTCAAATAAATACAAATACCATTATTTTCTAATACGTTCAAAATTATGTTGAATTTAACCACAAAAAACAATAAATCTCTTATGTGATTAAATGTTGATAGGTAGTTTAATGTGTTTCTATTTCATTAACTTCAAATCTTGATTAAATAATAGAAATTAATAATATGTTTAGTGTTTAATTAAATTTATTTATATATGTTGATAAGGGTAATCAATGTTTTTAAAATGTAATTGATTATTTCAGATGTTAAAAATGTGAGTGTAGGTCAGATATATATGTACGATAATAACAATATATAAATTTATTGAAAAACCCTCTATAGTATAGATTACTTTAATGGGTTCTATAATTACAATAATATAAATAAATTTAATCCCAATTACTCGTATTCTGTATTTGATATTTATTTTATTACCAATCCCCATAGTGTTTTACATAAATTTGGTGATCAAGAAGATGACTCTGTGTGGCGGGGGGGGGGGGGGGATGAGGGCCTAATACAACCTTGGGTATAGAAAAAATAATGGTATTTGAATTAAAAATAGTTCATGTGATAATACTATTGGAATTATGGGGTAGATATATGAACATTATTATCATATTTTTTTGAGATAATTTCCTGGAGTTCAGGGATATCTTATGCTGGTTTCCATTATGTTGAATATATGATGAGTAAAAGTAATTTCGAATAAATTATTATCAATTGTCTACCTATGGTTGACTTTGAATGGAATTGGCCACATCTAATATTCCAACTGAACAATTATCTCTATATGGTTCTAGATATGGAGTCCCACACTACCATCATTTTTAGTATAAAAATAGTGAAAATAAGGTGGAAGACATTACTATGAATGCTCAATCTATGTAGCATTTTTAGTGGCATAGGTTGGCCCTGGGATTCAAACTAAGCCCTTGTCTCTAGATTATTCTTGAGATGGTGTCTCACACTCCCCCATGGAAATTTCATATTAATAAAGGTATATTATATTTATTAAATTCATTTCTTATATTCATTACACTCTTTTGTGAACCTTCATGAATGTGATTTTTTTGTTTGTTGGTTGGGTAGTACACATTTTCGGTATAAAGATAATGTTTTTTTCTTTATTTCTATGTTTTCATAAATAGTGTTCCACTAAGGAGGAGAAATTTTGAATGATGATTTAAGGTAGATACTTTCAAAGTTATTTGGATTTAAATAATGAATTTCATTTATGTGTTTTCAAGAGAATTCGTTAATCTAAATATTATTTTCAATATTGAGATATATCTCATGTGATATTAGAGTTTATTATTGATGAATCATATACCAATAATGTTGAGTAATTATTTTATTCCTTTTATGTATTTCCAATAAACATAATGGGATTTATAGTTTTAACAAACCATTCATTGCTTTTATTTGTTAAAAATTAAATATTTCTTTCAATGTTAATGAAATTTATATATAATAACTAATTCAAGGAAGATTCATAACAACATAAGGTCATTAAATAAGTGATAAAAATGTTTCAGAGATATATTATACAATATTGAGTAATGGAATATTCCTTAATTTAAGTATGCATAATAGTTTCATACCAAATAAAATATTGTACATCATAGGATGTGAACATTTGAATATCAATTTCTCTAGATTTTCAATGTTTTATTGATAATAGATGGAATCTTTAACGCTGAGAAATATTTTAGGGATGAATAACATATTTTCAATTTCATAGGGAGTTTTAACGATTACTATTCACAGAGGATATGTTATTCCAAATTTGGTTAGAAAAAAAATTCCCTTATCATAGGAAAACATTATTATGTGGAGGGTGTGAATTTATAGTGTTATTTTTTTTATTTATTCCAATCCTATAAGATATAATGTTGAAGATAGACTATGAATAATTGAGGGTGTCTTTTAAACTAAAATGAATTTCTTTGTTATCTCACATACTATTGGATTCCATGAAAAAACCTAATAAGATCATGAAGTTATTAGTTAGGTGTTCAAAGTAGGTGAAAGAGATCATTGAATGATAATGTCTAGTAAATTGAAGAGATTTATGCGTGAAGAAAATTAACCTGGTTATAGGATGTCCAACCATAGAATACTGAACCAGGATCATATAATTTTATTGTAGACCTATTCTACTCTTTAGTATGGAATAATATGTCCTGGTAGAGATTTTGAAGATGGTTTCTACACATTAGTATATGTTTCCATGCAATAACTGAGTAGTTATAGTGAAATAATGATTTCTTAGAGAAGTTATACTCAATTTTTAATAACTATAATGTTAATTAAAATGAACATAATCACTATATTCATGAAAGGATAACACAAATAATGTTACTATGAATAAGGAGACGTAATTTCTTAATCCTAACGATTAGATCAAATCCACTTCATTAATTTTTACAAAACTAAAGAGTATAGTTTTTGTTGGTGTAGAGAGATATAGAATATAATAGGGTATATATAGTGTTTCATATACGAGGAATGTAGAGGATATTTTTGGATTGACATAATATTTAAGGTTTTATGAATTTGGATACCTTAAGAATATCATCTCGCTCGAACATCACTGGGTTTTCAAAAAAATACACACAATTTTAGGTGTATTTTAACATTATTATCTCATGAATAAGGTGGGTGTAATATAAGGATTAGTGAGTTTCTATTTGTGATGGAATGATTTTTATTAAATTTTAAAATATTTTGTTTTATGGGTTTAAGTTACCCTTATAATGTTTAAACCAAATAGAAGTACAATGCTCTAGTGTTTCTAGTGCATTAGAACATCTTAATTAAAATCTCATTTGACTATAATGGTTTGGGTGAAACATGTAAAAAATATAATTTATTTATTAAATTCATCAATCATATATTATGAATGGTATAGAAATAGGTATTTACTATAATGAAGGAACTAGATCACATTTATGGGATCAAGGATTTAATTAGTAATTATAATAATCTAAACTCTTGTAACCCAGATTCAGTGAAAATAATATTAAATTTTTATAGATATGATGGTTCTAATCCTAAATGACCAATACCATAAGTTTTCTTAGAGTGATAGATCCATACATGATACCCATTTTCTGTTTGGAATAAAATATAATGTATTGTAATTTGAAAAACAGAACCCCTAAACACATTCAATGAATTATTCTTCATATTCATAGGAATGGAAAAAATAAGAGAGAGATCAAATTACTAGTAAGTGTTACCTACATAGGAATATATCATATGTAAATATGGTATAATTAATATTATAAGATAAATAAATGAAAAAAACTATAAATTTAATCAATAACATGACCATGAAATGAATCATATGATTATATTAAAGCATTAATCTCATGTATAACAATAACAAAATTATAAATGAAATAAATTATTACTATTTGATGTCATGATATCAAAAATCATGATATATATAATGTGAATACATAGTTATAAGAAATATTAATCAATCGAAATGTATTCCACAAAAAACAATTTATTTGTGACATTTTATTCATCCCATGAGACTTTTTGATGCATAAATAGGATATATATAACTGGGGCCCCCATATCATTTCATTTCGAATGAGTAACCCACTTACCAAGTGACTGAATCAATTCTTAAATAATATTATTTATCAATAAATATTCATATTTTTTATAGAATATAAATTTATAATGGTTTTCCCCTGTTAATAAATTAACACTCAAAGTAAACAACATACGTAAAAATGTCATATGGTTTAGGAAATAATAATATCCATGATATAAATTGTATAGATATATTATAAAATCTAATGTATAATGATCAAAATAATGTAAATGTTTCAAGAGATAGTTAACAACTAAAATATTAATATGAATTGACCCTCGGTTCTTTTTAAATATAGGACTTTTATTAAAATATTTTCCTTTAGAAAAATAATTTAAAAAAATGTTAAATATTAAAATTGATTTTGATAAATTTTATATCTTTATAAAAAACGTCAATGTTTTAATAATATTCTAAATGTCATAAAGTTATTATAGTGTTGTATAAGTCCTTTATCATTTTATATGTGGAAAATAATATTTATGAGTGTAAATAATGTCAAAAATGGTAATTTGGGAAAGAATTATAATGATTAATTTTAAACCATTAAAAATAAAAAAATAATATAAAATATCCTTAATAAATCATTTTATAATTAAATTTTTTATTTATAATTTGTTTTTGAAAAAATATTGTTAATGAAGAAAAATAAATATCATTTAAAGATATATAAAATTAGTTTTTCTTTTGAACATTTATTTTAATTATTTAAGTGAAATATAGATGAAATATTGTAAGTGATTTTTTTACTCTAAATATAAATAAAGGATGAGAAGTTATATTTATTTTATAATGGATAAATTATTATATTCCATCAATAAAAATAACAGAAATACTAAAAATATGAGACTGTTAAATAAATACCTACCACTGTAATTATTTTATATTTTATCCCCTTAAAATAATTAAATTGATTTTATAGATTAATGTTCTTAAATAAATATTAATTCAAGATAAATTAATTAATGGGACATTATATAAACTATAAAAAGTAATTAGGGGAATAATATTAAATTTGACTTAGTGGAATGGAAACTGAGATGAAATCCCTTACCACATGATTCCCTTTTATTTAATATAATTTAAAATCATTATTAATAATTTTAAGAATATTATTAAATTATATAATAAACATATTCATATTTATAATATCTTATTTAATCATATTATAACATATTATCTCATATTGTTTAATAATATTTCATTATTACCATTATTTCATTTGTAAATTGATACATTTTCTCATGCATGGTTTGTATTGTATATTCAAATTCATGTTCATAGGATATAGTTATATATTTTATAGAATGAAATTGATGGTATAAATATCATATTTTATCATTATATATATTTTTATAATCATTAATGAAATTTGGACAATGAAAATGAATATCATTTCATCGTATATATGGTAGGTCATATGTACGTATAAATGACATTATAATTTTCATAATGCGATTAAAGGGCATGGAATTATATGATAAATTAAAAATTAAAATAACTATAATTTCATTAGAAACATATATATTCATTGGTTTTATCATTATGACTATCAATTTGAGTAGGTTATGGAAAAAAATTGCATTGTTCCGTGAGGTTGTAGTCTTCCATACAAACGAGCGATTGTTTTGTTTCCCATTTGATGAAGAAGAAGAATGATCAATAAAATTATTTCCACAAAATAATATAATCATATATGGTATATAATGTTTTTATTATATTTTAATTGTAAATATATAATTTTTGGTTATATAAAATAAGTGAAAATGTAAGATCTTGGTGAAGATAATTATGTTCGCCTTGAAAAACCTCACTTGGTTCTCTTACTAAGGACACTATGGTTGGTATATTGGGATGAGACATGGATCTAGAATGTGGATAACGATTTTTGGGAGTGTTTAATTCTGGTATTTTTCCCTAAATTTTATTAGGGGTGTCAATATGTGAGGGGAGGAGGTGCCCTTTTATAACCTATATTCATGAAAGACATGTAATCTTAAATGTTTTGCAATAATTTCATGTAACTTTATGGAAAATATTACCCCAAATTAGATGATATTATAATTGTTAAAATATATTTTCAATGTAAAATCATATAATATTGTTCTATCATGTGTTTTGGTCATTCTAACCATTATATTTATATATTTACTCCCAGTAAACCTATTTTCACCATAACTGTAGTAATCAGTTTTAACTATTTTTAGTAATTATTATGACCAAAAAATAGATTGAAATTATAAAAAATTAATAATTTTCCTCATTCCAAATATTATAACAATTTTATATAATTAAACTCATATTTTTTGAATAATTTACAGTAAAAATAAAATAGAATAATGATTCATAAATTGATTTTTCATCAAATATGTTTTTCATGCTTAATGTGAAAATACTTGAAATATAATTATATTAATAATAAATATATAAATTTTAATTAATATATAATGTTATGTAATCTATAAATTTCATTTTAATCTTTTACCATTATATATTTTTTTAATTATTTAATAGTATGAGACTTCATGCCTTTTTATAAAATATAGTTTTCTAAAAATACCACATTTTACCTCAAAATTATATTATAAAACATTATATGAAGTTTATAGTCAATATATAGTAATTTTATATATTATAAAAAATTAGCATAAATTAAATGACTAATTATTAAATAATTTATTTTCTTTTACTCATTAAAAGCAATTTCGAAAGGAAAATTTAAAAAATTCCTTCTAGGATTATTTCAACCTATCAAATTCAAAATCGATATCCATAAAATCAAAATAAAATGTATATAACATTAAATATTAAAATTATCATTTTATTATAGATTTGATAATATAGAAAGTTTTCTTATCATAATTCAAACTAATGTTTTACATTTCTCCCTCATAAAAGAATTTATCCTCAAAATTTTATAGGATATTAATTTCTAAAAAAGTGTGTATTTTATTTATAAAACCAATGTTTTCGATATTTTTTCCACTATTTTATTATTTCTAAAATTTAAATTTACCAATTTATTCATCTTTTTCCTCAATACATTCTCTCCAGTTTGACGAATTTTGATGGTGTAACACCCTGACCCCATTAGCTAAGAGTCGGTGCGTTATTTAAATACATTATCGTGATTACAAGGAATTAAATCTCGAAGGACATAGTAGTTTAGTAGTTTTGAAAAAACTAGATATATGAATATGTTCAACATTAGTAAATTAAATGAAAAACAACATATATGTTTTTTGGGAACATCAACAACTCAAAGATTTTCCATGTAGTTCATTCATTAAAAACATATTGATGTTCTATGAAAATGAAACATGAGAAAGGGGTGAGATCAAATTCTTAGTATGGGTAAGGAATACAGTGGAAGATATCATAAACATAATCCTAAGGCATGGTGAATAGTTGAAAATAGAAGCCTTTAAAAAATAATTTGATCATAATATGAAAGGAACAAGAGATGAATAAATATTTCCATTATAAAACACAATCATAGGTATTCTAATAGTTGAATAACCACATGAACTATCAATACTAGTTTTATAATGAGGGAAATACATATGTATGAAATTATGAATCATATATTCATGGCCTAATCCAAGACTTCTGAAATAATTAATTCCTCATCGAAAATTCTATCTCAAAACGGGAAAGGCCTCGACCTAGTCCATATCTATTTGTCTGATGAGACCAAACGATGCCTCGATGTGATATCGCAAGCCCCACCCATCACATAAAAAGTCAAATTAATTCCTAACATGAATGGGGTGAACATAATAAACATAAACATTCATATTGAAACTAACATATGAAATTCCCTAATTACTAAACATAAATTATAACTATTCGGAGTAACGTGGTGAACGATATCAAGATAGAATATCCATAATCAAAATAATCATAAACCCTTCAACAAAAAATTTTACATGATTTTTTAATTGATTCACATAAATTATGTACAATATTAATCAATTATGTTGACAAAGATAAGATACTTTTAATAGATACCATTAAAAATTCTTTGTGGAAGTAATCATTAAACATTAAAAAGTGTCCCATACCACCTTGAAACATTCAAATCATAATACCATAAATTATAAAGAGAATAAGGATACTATTTATATGATATTATAAAGAGAATTACATAAACCACATTTAAGTATGAAGTGGTGACAAATGCGTAATTATCATAAAAGTTAACGTGAGATAAGAAAATTCCTTTTTTTACATTCGAATGAAATGATTTTCTTTTATTATTCAGGAAATTTTATTTTTTAAAATTTATATACAAGAAAAAAATAGGGAAAACTATTTAAATTATATTTGAGGCATAAATTTTTTCCCACTTATGTGAAATCATGTTAAAATAGTTTGTAAATATTCTTTAGAAGAAAATCATTTATTCTTGTGATTTCAGGAAAATATTTAAGATAATTTAAAACACAAAGGTGCATTATATTTCAATATTCTATAAATTATTCAAGATGTGTTTTCTAGATAAAATATTTAATATTAAAAAAATAATAATGGATTAAAATAGATTATATATTACACTTGAATATAAGAAAGAATTTGAGATGTTCCATTCTAATGAAGTTGTTTATCAGGAAGGATTTTTTGAAAGATCCTTATAAAACATATAAATCCCCATAAATTAAAAATAATTGTAGTTGGTGAACATATATATAACATTAAAAATTAATTATGTGAAGTAAATATGAATAAATAATAATGTAATTGATGTATGATGAGAATAAGAGTAACCCTAATGAAAATAGAGGTTTGAGTATAAAAATGTTACGATATTATAATCAATCAGTTCTTTTTTCCCTCCAAATTAACTATCCTAAAATGATAAATTTAATAACATGAAAAGAAATATATTAATGTTATGATACATCAATGGGTAGTATACATACACCACAAATATTTAATAGTAGTGAATATGGAATATCTCACCAATATGGAAGTGAGGCGAGGAAACCCCTTACCTTACGTCTAATGGTGTTCTAAAATTGATATTAGTGTCATGTATAAAAAAATTAACTTCATTAATTAACATTTTTAAAAACTTTTATATAGTTAATGGATATATTATAGCCTTATTGGTTACATTCCTTGCCTTTTTATGGGATTAAGAGGATCAATTTTATTGTTTGGGTGCATTTTCTTCTTTGGTATTCATGACCGGTTTACTTATATACATGTAACGATAAACATGTAATAGGAGAATGGATGTCCATAATTATAGTTTTATTTTATTTTTTGAAATCCATATGATTATATTGTAATAAAATTAATTTCATTATTTGGAGTGAAGATGAATCATTGTATAAAATCATAATGGTAATTTTTTGGGTTAATTGTCAATTTTTATCACAAGAAACTCATTTTAATTTATAAATTAATATCATATCTTTAAAAACATTCCAGAACATTAAACAAGATATAATACATATATTATAGTCTTCATATACCATAAAAATGGTTTCATTAACATAATTTAATATGGTAATTGAAATTGAAAACTCATCATCCTTTAATGTGATAAATTAGCACATCTTAGATGGTGTTTTCATATCTAGTATAAAAGAATGGGAAAGATGAGATGATGTTGAAATATTCTATTACCAAAACAAAATTAAATAATATTTATGGTATAGGTGTAATAATAACATTTTGATGAATTTAGGGGAGGAATGAAAAAATAAAATAAAATAAATAACTCGAAATAAAATAAATGTTGAGAAATCCCTTATGAAAATTCAACAGCATAATGGTGTCGCAGAAAAATTAATAAAATATTTTGAGGATTGAAAACAATGAATATAATCATTATTAAATAATATTTAATTTTTGGTGTATATTTAATGACATATCCTAATATATGTCAATTTAAATTAAAAGCAAATAACATAGTAAGAGTTCATGAAAACAAGAGATTTTGAGGTGAATATTTTGTAGAATAAAGGCCATTGAACATGGTTTTAAATCATTAAAAAGAGAGAGGACATGTATAAAACACTAATAAAAGTATATTAATATAATAAGAGGATATAATAAAATGTAATTGATACCATGGTATGGAAACATGAAACACATTCCACGTAAATGAAAAGTTGAATGGAAAAGAGAATTTGAGAATTCTATTACCTTGTAGAGTGACTCCTATAATGTGAAGGATGAGACCATTGGTTCTTGATGACACATTTTTAGGACTCCTATTGAGGTAATAATACCATATATTAACTTATTATTCTATTTTAATAAAATAAAACGAAGTAATTATTGGGTATATATAACTAAAGATAGGGAGTGTTTTATTAATTTCAATATTCACCTCATTAGCGGTTTCGGAAAAACCATCAGATTTCCCATGCTATATTCCTCTGGTATTGTCCAATTTTGATATGTAATATAATATTTTAATGTACATAAGTATAGAAGAATATTATATTAAATATTATATCAATATGATGTCATTAAATACACAAATAACTCAATACTGAATTTTTACTATTCAATTAGAATACATGTATTTTAGAAAAATCCCAAAATTTTAACCCAACTATTTATCGACGTGTAGAATTAAAAAAATGAAATAATGTTTCTAAAAATTAATTTATAATATCTGTAATTTCATTTTTAAATAAAATCATATTTTAATCCAAAAAACAACAACTTTGAAACTATAACTAATTTATATCACCTTGAAAAATTAATCCACCTCCCATTTAATTAATTTAAATCCATCAGAATGTAAAGTTAACATTTATTCATAAAATTTTGGAAAATACATTTCCATTTTAAATTATTAAATTAATCATAAAATTTTAATTATAATATTTATGACATACAGAAATAACAATACTTATATTATAATTGTTTTTTCACTTATAAGAAGTTTGAATTTTATTTATACATCTATTGGTGAAGTTTTTATTTTTTCTAATTTTTTATTCATTAAAATTAATTAATATTCATTATGGTATATTTCTATTCACAAGGTTATGTTGTTGTTCTCCAAAAATGAGGATTTTCTTATCTGATTGTAAATATCTTATTGAACACAACCATGTATATTAGTTTTTCAAAATTCAGAACACAAATGTGGAAAAATTATGTTTATTGTATTGGTAATATAAAAGTTGTTCTTATAGGAACATTAAGATTTATGCATGTATTATTTAATTAATTTGAAAAATCTAGGTAAGTTACATTATCCCATCCATACAAATTTATTCCCCGAAATATGAAATTGATCATCAAATGTTAATGGATGATATATGAAAATAATCTTGTGGGAAACCGTAATCGGGAATAAATTTAAATTTAAATCTTAATAAGACTAAAGGGAAATGCATCAGTTACTAAAAAACAACGCATTTTAATTGGACCGCATGGTCATGGAGGAATAACCAATCCATCATGTTTTGATGAAAACTAATATTTAACTTGTTCTGATGAAATATCATTAACACAAAACATTAAACTACATAAATGAAAATTTATATTGATATCATGAAAAATGATAAAATAATGACATTTTTATTTAATCCATTTTTCTAATAGTTGATGAATTATTCCACTCTATATGAATATAAATATACATTTCAATTTCATAAACAATATATTGTACTTTTTTTGTGTCATGAACTATCTACACATTATCTCTTATGACTTGTTGCATCATGTAGTGACATTAAACTCTAAAACCTCAACCATTTATAAATAGAAACCATTTAACAAAAGGTTTATCTTACCAAAAGATCGTGATCCAATACATTAGAATCATTCCTATATCCATCTCTAATAGATCCACGTACACAGGGTCCTTGGAAAATACTCATTTTGTTTAGAACATGAAATTCTATCATTATCAAGGCATTTCCCAGCTTATTTTCTTTTAAAAAACATATAGAAGCCCTAAATTTTCTTATTCCAACATGTGAATATCTTAATCATCTGTCCTCTTGAAATATGGTAATGACTCGAATTACCATAAAATATTATTAGAAACATGCATTCATCCATATAGATGATGTTGGATATATTTCTTATATCCAAAATGTTGTAAACTCCATTAATGAGAGAAAATATCACATGTTGACAAGTCAAAAATCAGTTTTGAGGTAGTAAAAACTTATCCCAATGGATCATTTATTCATAATTATATTTTTCATTAGAAATATATTAATTGGTTTCCTTCCTTTAGTCATGTGTTTTCCAAAAAGTTTATCTTTTCAATTAATGTATTTTCTTGTTATCGTTCAACATATGGATTCAAATCCATAATGAGAAAGTATTTTAATACAATTCTCATATATTCCAAAATTCATATAACTAGTATATATCTGAAAAAATATTCAAATTACATGATTCATGACTATTTATAATAATCAATCTACTTCATCTACGACAGAATCATAACATATTCATTATCCAGAATCATCAGGTGGGGTATATTCCTTTGATGATTGGGAAATTTATTTGAATAATATCACATCAACTTGTAGATGAAGCATTTTACATTGGAAATATTTTTTATACCCATTAAATCCTGATCTTGGTTTATATTTTCTCTATACATATAACAACCTCCCATTCCCTTTTAAGTATTTAGTAGGATGATTCATTATATAGTTATCACATGTGGGAAACCCTTATTTATCTTCATCCCATTATCCATATTTTTTTATATCATCATCTTCTTTTTATTCAACCCTCCAAATCCATAGGACTCAGTGATTTCTATGCATAAATTATTAACACATGATACCATTTCATCATATGATTAGGACTCATCGAAGACTATATTCTTTAGAAATGATTGATTATGACCATGAAAGATATGATCCTTTTTACTATTAGCATCACGTGCATTATTGATGTTCACTTTCATTCAACTAGGCTCTATTTCTAATCAATTCCACATACTACATAAGATCATAAAATTATAAAATTTATATAACATGAAACATGGTATAACACATATAATGAATTTATACATCGTAACTTCTAGAACTATATACTTTAGTTACATTGGAAGCATAAAAACTTAAAAATGGTATGTATGAAAAAATTCTAATTATACTATGAAAATCGCAAGGTGGTGTCAAACGAGGCATGTAGTAAGGCTCATTGTCATATAAAAGGATACCCCAGGTCAAGACGAATACTCATTATCAGAGTTTTCACTCTTAGGTACATATGTGCTAGAACCACGACTACATGTAGTATCCAGATGGGGAAGTATTTCCTAGAAAGATCCACATAATATATTCCTTACCGAAAAATTAGAATATTTTCTTCTATGTTTATCCTCAATGACTATATTAGGGTTTTTTCCCCTAATGTATGTTATTAAAATCTAGTTTCCATGTTTTCTACTAAATATCCTTTGATACCAACCGCAACACCCCAACCTAAAAATCCTGGTGCCGGTGCATTATTTTAATACATTCGAATGATTATAAGGAATCAAATCCTGATGAACTGAGTAGTTTTGTAGTTTTGGAAAACTAGACACAGAAACAAGTTCAACATTACTTCCGGAAAAAATCCACATATAAGTTTAATTGGGAACATCCACAACTATAAGTTTATACTTACAAGTCATTCGTAAAAAACTTCTTCATGTCTTGAGAAAATGAAACATAATAAATGGGTGAGCTCAGATTTTAAAAAAGGCTAGGAAATAAAAGGGGTTTTATCATAATCATAAGCATTAGGAGTGGTGAGTAATTGAAAAAAAAATTCCTTTAAAAAATAAACCTGAACATAATATGGCTGGATTATCAGTTGAAAAAATAATGACTTAATAAAACATTATATTGTATAATATAATTGTCAAATTATCACATTAAATATCAATACTAGATTAAAAATGAGGAAAAGGCATATGTCATGAATTCTGAAACATATAGTCCATTCCTTATCCAATATGTCTAAAAATGATTAATGTCTCAGCCAAACCCATATCTCAAAATGGACAGGGGCTTTTCCAAGTCCATATCTATTAGTCTCATGAAACCTACCGATGCGTTGAGAGGTTATCATGGGCCCCACTTGTCACATACTATGTCCAGGGATTCCTCATATGAATGGGGAGAACATAAAAAATATATACATTCATATTGAAACTAACATATGAAATGTGAATTCTTTCCCCAATCATTAAATGCAAACACTAACCATTTAGAAAAATGTGGCCAATGTTATCGAGATAACACATCCATAATCAATTTAATCAAAAACCCCAAAAAAATATAGTATACATCAAATCATAAGAGATACACCTCAATGAAGTATAATATTAAACAAGGATGTTGATGTAGATAAGATAGTTTTTAATGATACTATTAAATATTTCGTGAGAATATAATATTTAAACAATCCAAAGTGTCCCATACCACATTGAAACATTCAAATCATAATCCCATAGAATATTATGACAATAAGGATACTCTTGATATGATATTTTAAATATTTGAACATACACCACAAGCAAGGAATAAGTGGTGATGAAAGAATATATGTCATAAAAGTTTAAGTAAGACAAGAGAAATATTTTTTACATTGGAAAGAAATGTTCATTTATATTTTTCACGGAATATGATTTTTAGACATTTATATCTCTGAAAACAAGAAGGATGAACAGAGAAATTATATTTTAGCTATAACATTTTTCCTACTTATGTTCAATCATTTAAAAATATTTTTTTACAAAACATTTTAAACAAAACATTTTTGTGTGATTTTAGGACAATATTAAAGAGATTTTAAAATGAAAAGGTGTGAATTCTTTCATAAGTCCCTAAATGAACCAATATGTTTTTTCATGATTAATTATGTGTTTTTATAAAAAATTAAGGGCTTAAAATATAATATATTGTGCACTAGAAAATAAGTATGAATTTGAGAAGTTCCCTTGAAATGAGGTGGTTGATCAGGAAGAATTTTATAAAATATCATTTTAAAATATATAACTCCCTATAAAATAAAGAAGGATTCTATTTGATACACATATATAGAACATTAAAATATAATTTTAAGGAGTATATATGAATAAATAATAATTTATATCAGGTAAATGGAGAATAAGGGTAACCCAAATGAAAATGTATGTTCGGGTAGAAAACGCTTACCACTTTGTAATCAATCAGTTTGTATGCCCCAATGTTAATAATATTAAAACGATACATTTAATATAATTAAATTAAAAAAATTAATTATATTATACATCAATACTATGTATAAATACATTATACTTAATTAATAGTAGTGAATGATGAATATCTCATAAAAA
This sequence comes from Viscum album, assembly GCA_963277665.1. Lineage (NCBI taxonomy): Eukaryota > Viridiplantae > Streptophyta > Magnoliopsida > Santalales > Viscaceae > Viscum > Viscum album. The sequence goes on from OY728152.1 coordinate 1,751,423,871, forward strand.
GAAATGTGAGGTGAGTAAACCCCTAACCTTATGTCTGATGGAGTTCTTCACTAGATCTTAGTGTCCTAGATAACAAAATTAATTCCATTAATTATTATTTTCAGAACATAATATTTATGTAATTAAATTATTATATACTTATTATGATCATTCATGGACTTCTTGATGGGGGTTTAGAGGATTAATTTTATTTTTTTGAAGCGTTTTCTTCTTTGGTATTCATGACCAGTTTACTTATATGCATGTGAGGATAAACATGTAATACGAGAAAGGATATCCAGAATAGAAGTTTTATTTAATTTTTTAATATACATAAGATTAAATGATTAAAATATTCTTTAGGTTATTGTTACATAATTTGAATCATTGTAAATTAATTAATTATATTTTTTTTGGTTAATTGGTGGGTTTTCATCACAACGAATCCATTTTAATTTTTAAATAAATATCATGTTTGAAAAAAAAATTACAGAACATTAAAAAAGTTTTAATACATATAATATAGTCTATTATAACTATAATATTGGTTTAATGTCTTAAATTGAATACGGTAATAGATATTGAAAACTCATCGTCTTTGAATATTATAAATTAATACATCTCGAATAGTGTTTTCATTTCTAGTATAAAAGAATAAAAAAGAAATGATGATGATGAATTATTATATTATCACAAAAAAATTTCAAAAAATTTAAGTTAATTGAGTTATCATATAATTTTTATGAATGTGTGTGTGGAGAGAAAAAAAATAGAAAATAAAGGAACTAGAAATAAAAGAACAGTTGTGAAATCCCTTACGAAAATTTGACAGCCAAATGGCATCACATAAAAATTCATAAAATATATCGATGATATAAAATGGGGTATCCCATAATTATTTCATAATATGTAATTTATGGAGAATATTTAATGACATATCCTGAAATAATACAATTGAAATTAAAATAGAATTACATAGTAAGAGTGCTTGAAAATGATATAGATTTGGAAATGAAAATTCTGCAGCATAACGACTATTGAACAAGGTTTTTGAAAATATTAAAAAGATATAGGACATGGGTCACTCATTAAAAAAATAAAAATAATATAATATAGGGGAATAATAAAATCTAAATAAGAACGTGGTATGTAAACATGAAATACATTCCACAAAAAGAGAAATTGAATGGAAAACAAAAGTGTAAAATTCCCATACCATGCAGAGTAACTCCTAAAACATGATGGTTGGGACCTTGCGGGTTGAATATCCCATCGGAGGACTCCAATTAAGTTAAAACTACTGGTTCCATTATGATAATGAGTTTTTATTGAAATAAATTGATGTAATCGGTGGGTATTTATAGTAAAAGAGTCAGTTTTTTTATTAATTTCAATGGATATCTTAATAGTGGTTTCTCTAAAACTACGGGCATTCCCATGTTATTTTATAATTTTATTGGACACATGGGACACATAATATCATATTTTAATGTAAAATTGTCTTGCAGAATTTTATATTTATTATAAAATCATTATTATGTCATTAAATATACTGAGAACTCAAAACTGTATTTTTACTATTCATGAAAATAAATGTATTTTAGAAAAATACTAAAAATTATCTCCAACCATTTTTCAATGCGTATATTTTAAAAATTTAATCCATTTTTTAAAAATTATTTTCTATATATTTTTTATTTAATTTTTAAATAAAATCACAATTTATTCCCTAAAAACAACATTAAAACTATAACCCATTTTATAACACATTGAGAAATTTATCATGTTCACCTAAAATTATCTTATAAAAATATGTCAATAAAGAAACACATTATGATTATATTTTATGAAAGTAGATTTCCTTTTAGAAATATTAAATTAATCATAAATTTGTAATTAAAATATTTATGACATACAAAATTATAAATATTTATAGTTTGTTCCTTTTCACAAATAAGATGTCTGAATTGTATTTACATATTAATGTGTGAATTTATATTTTTTCTTCCAATTAATATTTTATTAGTACTCATGGATATTCTTAAGGGTCTGTTACTATTCACATGGGTATGTTACTATTAAAAAAATTATTTATTCTATTAGACTCTCAATATCATACTGAAGACAACCGTGTATGTAAGTTTTTTGGAATTCAAAACATAAAGGTGGAAAAATAATTTATACTAGATAGGTTATAACAATTTGGATCTTGTACAGACTAAGTGTTTATTGAATTTAATATTAAATTTATTTAAAAAATATTGGGGTGTCATATATGGTCTCTTATCAATAGGATAGTTTAGGTTCTAAATCAATTTTTTTAGAGGTGAGAACATGTATTAGGCATCTATTGTACTTCCATGAAAATAATATATAGCACATATCATGTAGTCTATAAGGACCTTGTGGAATTTATTAACTATAACATTCAAATCCAATTCATTATCTAATTTAAAAAGGTGTGATATAATAGTGCATTTTATTACCTTTTAAAAAAACCATATATCATTATTCTAAGGATATACTTTCATGAAAATGTGTTATCCCACTTGAAATTAATAATCATTCTTTTGGTTATTGGTGTAACAATAATTCATAATATTTAATTATTTAACATGAGTCTGAATATACCGTAGATTTTTCATTGTCTCATTATTATGTTATTGTAGTATATTCATTATTTCACCATTTTCATCCAAAAAAGATGGTGTGAAACATCTTTTTTAAAATAATGATTTATATATCACCATTATTCTACACTAATGGATGATATTTTTATTGCAAAAATATACCAATGGAAAATTTTGACCCCTAATAAATTTAATGTGATGTGAGAAAGATATCAACAGTTTTTTTGAACATTTCAATTGTCTTTTTAGACATTGCATCAATTTGAGCACATTAGACTATGCTCTAATGATTATCAGCATCATGATCCCTCTAAAAAAATATCCAAATTTTTTATGTGAATATAGGATCATGAACATAAAAAATTGAAATAGTTTCCCCATGAATTATTATAAAATAATTAATATAGATCCATGTAATGTGATTTAAAGATAAATATTCTATTAAAATGAATATACAACGTTGTTTGTGAAGTCAAAAATAACACATATTTTATCATTAATTTAATGAGACTTTAGTAATATAGTGATAAATCTATTAGTATTTTAATTATATTTCCATATAATAATAGGAATATATTTCATGAATATTCTTGAATGAATTTCCCCATCTATAACCTATTAAAAACCAATCATCTTGATATATAATCATCATTTTACCTCTTCATATTATCTCATTAATAATGATATTTCAAATCCACATATATATTTTCTCTACAAAATAAATTTAGTGAAACATGATTTATGATCATCAACCAATAAGTCCCTTTTATCCTAGTTATGGATTTAACACATATTCCTTCTAAATTGCAGAACACTATCTTCAAAAAGTAAGTCTTCATATTTCCCATGATTCACATATTTCATTTTATTTTTAAAATTCTCATCATAAAATTGATTACATTTAATCTATTACAGATAAGATAATTTAAAAACCAATCGATTTTTTTGATTTATCCCCATTGTAAAAAACTCTATTATTCATCTTTAATAGATCCATGGATATAGGATAACAGTCTATCCACAATTTTGTAAAATATCCATGATATATCATTCTAAATTCGTACAATACCTTTCTTCACTTTCACGGGTGTTAGTGTGTTGAGAAATACTAATCATTGAGTGGATTAAGACATCACATTTTCATCAATCTACGCTATTCAATTGAAACAATATATTTGAGACTCTTTTGATCTTTTCATAACTCAAATATTTTTTCACATGGAGGTAAAGTCATCATTTTATCAATGTAATGATTACAACTGCTATCTAAATATCATGGGTTTGATGGATCTTTTAATGATTCATTAACTACTTTGATACATAAGTAGTAACATTATGTTTATAAATAGTGACAAAACTGACTCCCTTCATCGACGCATCACTATATATCACAAATATTTCATTTCATGGTGGTAGATTCAATATTTGAGCATTTACCAATCACTTCTTCAATTATTCAAAACATTATTCACATTACATTGACTATATAAACATAACCTCATTATGTGTATTCTTTGTTATAGGTTTAACCCATCAGTAATTTTTTTTGAAAATACCACTGATAGTATACTTCTAAAGCAGTGATACTATGTTTCTTAGTTATGTTCGTTGGTGTTTTCCATTATTTGAATGCCTTTTTACTTCATAGTATTAATTGATATTCCGTCACTGGATATAACAAGGAAAAAATAATAATACTTATAAAGATAAAATATAAACCATCTAAATTTAATGTATAACATATTTCTTATAAGAGTCTCATGAATGATCAAAATGTGATTCTAATTGTCCTCATAGATTTTAGAATACACCAATATATCATCTATTAGTACCACGAAAATATTATCGAGAAATTCATTGAATAATCAATTAAATAGATCCATAAAGAAAAATGTTTATTTTGTTAATCCAAATAGAATCACTACAAACCTATAATGTCCATACCTATTACAAAATGGTTTCTTTATTATATATTCATTATAATCATGAAATTTATTAAAACCAAAATGAATTTAAATACTTAAAAACATTTTACCTCCATGAATTTGATTGAATAAGGAACAAATGAGAATCCTAGGAAACATGTTTTTTATCTTAATACCAATCATTTCCTTATAATTAATGGATATAATCATTTATATATCATTAATCTTAATGAAAAAATATGGGATCTATATAGTTAAACACTGTGGAATATAAATCAATAATCACATAAATACTCTAGTGTTTTATTTTATTCTACTGTAAATCTTATATGATACGTTGATATCAGTCTTTCAACATGTGTTAGATTAATTAAAACTCTACATTTTACTTTTGGGGATTTCAAGGTAATTCTTAAGGATATAAGTGAATGTATTCCTGTATAATAGTTATATAATAAATTTCTAGATTAATTATTCCATCCATTAGATGTGTCTACTCTTCTTAAAAAATAATCTCATTTAAAAGAGCTACATGGGGAGGGTCTTGGAATGAATCAAAAGATGAGGTATTCCTTATATAGATAATAAGAACCACATCTTCATCATGAATCACAATTTCATTCACTTTGTAAAAAATGTTTCATCATATTTTTATAGTGAGTCATACCCATGTATTATGTCATATTTAACAATGGGTATAATTATTATTTTAGAAATAGAAAACCTTTATTTTTCATAATGAAAAATACTAGACACATCCTTGTTTATTTTAAATTTCAACAAGATGATAGGCTGAAAGACCACTTATTATGCTTAGAAGAAAATATGAAAATTTATTAGAAAACATAACGGATATAATGGAGTGAACGTTTCATGAATCAAATGAATAATTATTCAAATTTGATTCTATCATTAAATTACCTGCTACAAAATATTTTGGAACATCAACTATAGATGTATTGGTCATATAATCATGACCCTCTCCCCTTAGATTATTCAATATTATATTATCTTGATGATTTCGACATTGGTTTGAATAAGGACAAATTTTATTATAATAAAATAATAGATAACAGTGGTCTCTTTCATTCCCTTAGATTATTTAGAAAAACAACCATTACCGCCATACATATAACAAACTCCATTGCCCGTAAATGTATTTTTAGGATTTTTGTTTCCTAAATTTTTACATGATATAAATTACACCATCTTATTCTTATTATTTTAATTGTTCCATTTTACATGTTTTTCATATGGTATCATCTTCTATTTATTCTAATTGAATATATAGAATCTTGAAAATTACATCTCTATTTTCTAGTACATAAAATTATTTCATTATATGATAAGAAAGTATGAAAACCTAATTCCCTTTAGAGATATAAATTAATCCATTTAAATAAATTTTAAATATTTTTATCCCTATTAAATATGTGACCCATAGAAAACCTAACTACTCTAACAAAGTTATCCTTATACACAAAAATAATTTCAAATTATTTTTTCTTTAATCACATGAACTATAGTATTTTTTTAGGTCATTGCATAATAGAGAAATATTTATCAAAAAAAATACCTTTAAAATCTCTCCTTCCCTATGTTCTATATACTTATCATATCAAATATTTTGTATCAACAACCACCATTGATCAAAATCACTATTTAAATAATATATATAAATTATATCCTTTTCTATTTCATTATATCTCATGGTTAGAAATTTATTTTCATAGGACATAAAACATTTCTTAGCTACCATTGGATTAGTAGTTACACAGAAATATGAGTGACTGAAATCATATAAAATTATCCAATATAGGTATATTAATCAATGGAACATCATTTTTTTCTATATTTTAATGTTTACTAGTCATAAACCATGTCATATTCTTTATTCTTTGTGTGATCTTCATAGATACAAAAAATTTTGTATTATCTTTCTCCACAAGGAAATTTATACAGTTTCCAGGAGTATTGATACCATTATTTAATCGATGTTCCATCTATTTAAAATTTCATAAATAAAATTACCACATTCAATTATGAATTTTAAATCATAATATATTATTCTAAATTGATTGTAACAATTAACAATAATGAAATATTTATGCATTTTTTATCTCATAAATATTAAGTCTGTCTCTTTGGGAATATAATGAAATAATAAATATATTTTCAAATCATTTGTAATGTTTTTCAAATAAAAATTTAATTTTTCTAATAAGATATCATAGGTGTGTATAAGTAGGTTCTTATTAAGGTCACATTCAACACACACTATAATCAAAGATGATATATACTCAAACCAACACTTTTTAGAGTAATTATCCTTTGATACATTTATGAAAAAACAACACCATCTTTTTGTATATAAATAGGGGTTTATTTTTAAGATAAACTACATAATATATACCTTAACAAACATTTATGATATTATTTTATAAAAATAAATTTCATTGAAGTCTATTATAGAGTTATGTCCCCTAATCAATGTCTTCATAAATCTATTTCCTATGGTTTCTATAATACCTTATTGAATAAAAACTATAAGAAACAGTCCCCAGTATCATGGAGTTGGTATCCAATTTATTAAACTGTCTGAGATACATGTGTTCTAATCTGTATGTATCGATCAATAGATAATACATGGAGATCTATATATGTACATGATACCAATTTTATATTAGGAATAAAATATAAATCATAGGAACGAAAAATAATTGTAACCCTTGAACTCATGCAAAAAATTATTCTTCATATCATAGGGTATTGAAAAAATAAATGTGATGTCAAATGATTTTTAAGAGTTATATACAATCAATGCTATTATAAAATGATAAGGCATAATCAACAAGACAATATAATTTTCTGAAAAAACACCATTTAATCAACAAATTAACCATAAAATGAATACATGTATAATGTAGTTTCATTAATCTAATAGAAATAATTACTAAATTCTCAATAACGTAAATTCATAATAATGAATTTTAAGATCAAATAAAACATGATGTTTATAACATCATGATATTTTACAATGTTAATTTAATTCATGGGTATGTGTACACAAAAAAAGTAATTTAATTTTAACAACTAATTTGTCGCATGAATCATTGTGGTACATTGAGGGACTTTCAATAACACATCCCCACTTGTCACTAAATATCAAATATATTACTCTTATATTGAATGATTGATTCAAATTATAAATAATATTCCTTAATAATAAATATTAGTATAGTAAAAAGAATAATTATTTATCATGAAATTTCCCATCAAATCAAATAAATTTCATAGTAAAAAAACAAATGTAAAAATAGTTTACATATTTGGAAATAATCATATTCATGATAAAAATAATGTGAGTATTTAAGAATATATAATTTAAAATGATCATATATGAATATATCCTAAACTTTTATACATGTCAATACATTATTTTAAGAATAATTAAACATGAAATTATAATACATTCATCACAAAGTCTAGTGTCTTGGAAGACTAGATACATTAAACAAAAAACATGGTAAAAATATTCATTATTAATCATCCGTTATGAGATCCTAAATTATATTCTTCCCTTAAATTTTCATAGGATATCATGGGAATAAAATGAAAAATGGATGACCTAAAAATCCTTGTAAGTATTAAATATTGATATAATTCATAAGACATAAGTTAAAAAGAATAACATAATGATATAAAAAGGCATGGAAAATTATTAAACATAAGTAATCATAACATATAGAACATAAGAACATATAATCATGGAATCATTATAATTTATAAGAAACATAAAATATGACTTTATCATGAGGAAAGGATCATTTTACATAGTGGAACACGAGTCATGATAACCACCAAGACCGTTTCACATGGAGCACGAGTCAATGCTATCCACAAATTCAGTTGCACAAAACAACTGATGAGACTAAATATTATTCAATACATTGGAGCGTTATCTCCGAGAACCCATCATAAAATGTTCTTGAATATTTATTCCACCTAAGTAATCATACATAATAAATAAAAATAAACAGAAGGGTTACCCATAGAAAAAGTTGGGTATCATAATCCTGTCCAAAACATAATTAATTGGAGTATCATATAAGAGTCCACAATAGAAAAAAATTATATCATACACAAACATTCATAATGTACAGTATACATATATAATTATTACTGATTTCAAAATGAATTGATAACATGTAAGAAGAGTATTTAAGGAACATTAGAATTAAAACATTATAGTAAGGTTGAAAAAAAATATTACAAACAATTTGAATAAAAATAGAATAATATTTTATATAAAAAAAGAGGTGAACCAAAAAAATTTCATAATAAAAAGAGTGATTTTATAAAAAAAAATCATTATGGCTTCAGATATATAATAGAGTGCAATTGAAATTGGGTAAGAATTTGGGAAGTTTCCTTTAATCGGGTTTACTCATCCGGAAGAATTGTGTACCAAACCTTTTAAAAAACTATGGATCCCCAAAAAAGGATGAATGGATATTTATACATGATTTTGAAACATATACACATCATTTCGATGATTTTAAAAAATAAAATAGAATTTCAAATGGGAAAAAGTGAAAGAGTAACTTGATAGAATAATGGAGCATCGGGTAGAATCCCTTAAGTTAAGTCTGAAGGTGTTCTCCAATTTATCTAAATGTCCTGGACAATAAAACTAGATTAAATAATTAACAATTTCGACTCAAAAATTGTATTTATTTGATTTATTAATACAGTATTAATTTTATTTATGGATTTTTTGATGGGTTATGCGATTCAATTTCATTGTTTATAAGCATTAGATTCCACGGTTATCATGAATTGTTTACTTGTATACATGTTCGAAAGATCAAGTATTGGGGGGTAATTATCTTGAATTGTACATATATGTTACTAATTATATTAAATTTGATTAATCAGTCTTATATATAATTTTGTTTTATGGGATTAGAATGAATCATGAGATAAATAGGTAATGTTGATTATTTGGGTTTATTTTGGAGTTTTTTTCGATCACCATGTAATCATTTTGTTTTATAAATTTCAATCATGTGTAAAAAATGATTACAGAACATTAGATACTTGAATTCTTAGTCAGGGAAAAATTCTCCGACCATTTAATAAAATAGAGGAAAAGTACAGCGAGCAAGCTGCACAAGCTATAAAAAACAACTACATATCATAAGATCCATACCTGTAACCATATCCAAAACCGTTTGCTTCATCCGTAGTGGTTGAATCCCACTTCGAGCTTCCATAATGCTTCAGCATTATAACATACTTCATTCTCAGATTTAAATTTTCAAAATATAAAAACTCATCGGAGGGTTGCACACCTTTCCCATTGTTGAAAAAGGAATTGGTGGTCATCGACATCGACATATTAGAATGGTCTTTCCTTTGACTTCTTTTTGGTGGAGCGGTTAGAGATTCTTTACAAAACATTAGTTAATATAAAATTAAAATATTATAATATAGTTCAGTTTTATAAATGGTTCATAACGAATCATTGTTATTCTAATGGAAATTGAAAACTTCACCATCATTGAATGTGTTAAATTTACACAACACGGATGATGTCTTATTTTTTGGAATAAAAGGATGATAAAGAGATATGATGATTGATTATTCCATTATAATAAAAAATATTATAGTTTTATGCTACTAGAGTTATCATTCAATTTTTATGAGGGTATGTGAGGAGATAAAAAGAAAATAGAATAACATGAAAGGAAATTAAACAAAAAGGAAGAGTGTTTTACCTCTTGTTTCTTTCATCATGAGAACCACATTAGGGGATTGGTTTTTGGTTTTTTGTTAAGAAAAAATACCATAGGCATAGGGTAGGGTCTTGGGAGGACATTTGATCAGAATTTGGACAATGATCAAGGTTTAAGAGGTGTGAGGTGAATAGGTGACGAGGGTGGTATTTCTTCGGGACTAATGGGTATTTTCTCATTATATAATTCATAACAAAATTATTTATCTCCAGAAAATGAATAATGATGTTTTTTGAAACTATATATAGTAATTATATCATTTTAGATATAACTAATGGTTATTACATTACCCATGGATCATAAAATATTGTATTTAACTTATAATGTAAATATACCATAAATTACCATATTTTTCAATTCAAAATAAAATTCAAGTATTACTAGAAAATACAAAACTTTTTTACCCTAACCATTTATCAATGTGTAGAATTCAAATTTAAACTCGATTATATGAAAATAATTTTATAAATATGAAAAACTAATTTTTTAATCAAAATAATAATTTACTTGGAAAAATACAAATTTTAAAATTAAAACTATGTTTCAAACATGTTGAAAAATAAATTACTTTCTAATAAAATATTATCATTATAAATCGACATAAAAATATTAATTTATTAATACATTTTATAAAAATATATTTTCATTTAAATTATTTAATTATTCAAATATTGAAATTAATTATTTATGACCTATAAAATTGCCAACACTTAAATAATTGTACAATTTCGGTTCAAACACACACACACACACAAACCAAGACAAGGTCATTGACCAAATATATATCCCCTGCCAAGGGATTGATCAGACAATTCCTTTCACATTATTTACATTATATATATATATATATATATATATGGGACACCTATTGAAACCCCTTGGTCCTTGTTGACCAAACAACCCCTTTTCGTGTGCCCCAACGCTGTATGACCCATGTTAATGGTCCCACGTCCCAACACACTAAAATACCCTCATGTCGCCAGACCTGCCATACTTTCCATGCAGTATGCATGCAACTGCTTCGCTTCCTATCATCGGGCCTTCATTTCTCACCTCACCACATCATCCAACTTAATTTATAATTCATAATATATTTATTTACATATAAGATGATATAATTATATCATATTTTAACTTATAATATGGATAAATTTTATTTATACTATCATTGGTGGGGTTACTATTCTATTGGCCCATTTACTATTCATAAGGGTCACATTACTATTCCTAGGGCCATGTAACTATTTCATCGATATATGTTATTTAAATTCTAGAAATTATTTTTATTTTATTCATCCATAATTTATGAAGCATGTATTGGGTTTTGTATGTGTTTAAACCATATGAAATAGTTTTAAAAAGAAAATTCATATAGATAATACTATTGGTCGTCACATTCTTTCCCCATTATGAAATTTCTCCATCGTAACTTTGTTTTACACTCTATATTGAAAATAGGTGAGGGTTCTTTTCCATCAACACTACTTTAAGTTCCCATGTTGCCTATTTGTACTTATGGTTCCACCATATTACTTTGACCAGGAATGTACAATTTCTATGTAAAAAATTATCTCTATAATCTATGATCTTCACTGGAAGTTCCTCGCATGAGAGATCATTTTATTATTGTACCACCTTTGAATTTATTAAATGTGAGGGAGATATATTGAATTTTTATAATATGGATACATATAATACATTTTGTACGTGAGACATAGATGTTGGATGTTCTAGTCGATAGGGCATAGCTCAGACACAATCAAGTATCTTGAAGGGTCTGATGTACAGGGTAATTAACTTCACTTTCTCCACAAATATCATGGTTCTATTACATAAAGATATGCAGAGGAATAACATGTCTCCAACTATAAACTCTAGATCCCATAGATGATAGTATGTATATCATCATTGTCTTATTTGGGATTCCTTGATGTGATGATGAATGGTTTTCACACACTCCACTATATAATCCACTATTTCATATCCTAGTATCTTACGTTCACTGATCTCATACTAGTATGACTATGTTATTAACCTTTTACCATAAATGGATTCATATAGAGCCCTTCAAATTATCAAGTGGAAAATATTATTGTAAGATAACTCAACCAGAGGAATATTTTTGTCCCATGCACCTTGGAAGTCCATAGAACATGATCTTAACATTTATTATAGTTTCTAAAAATTTCACTCAAATTAACCATCAGCTTGAGGATGATCGACTATACTGAGTTTTAGCTTGGTTTTAAGAGCATGTTGGATACTTTTTTCGAACATAGAGGTGAATCTTGGATCTTGATCTGATACATTAGATAGTGGTACCACATTCATCATTATAACCTTGATGAAATATATCTGTTCAATTTGACCCAATGATATGTCCTCCAAAATTATGATAACACGAGTTGTCATTATAAGAAAATGCACAATGAACCATATAACATCATTCCCACTGGATTCCTTTTTATGTCCAGTAAAAATGTCCATATCATGTTCTGCCACTTCCATACTAGAATGATAAATGATTTCATCAACCCTTTAGACTTTTTTCATTCATACATCCCATGCTGTCATACCAAGCCTTTTTATGTATACTCAGGTATATTCTTTTCTCATATTATCTCACCAATAGTTCTCTCAGAGGTATCAATACATCTTTGAGCTCCCAATTTCAATAGTGAATGTAAATATATTTTCACAATTTATAATATCATTCATTATATATGTATCATTTAGTACACATAATCATGACCAAAATATCATGACTCCTTCATCAATTTGTATCTATGAGGATTTTTTAGTTATGACTGCTTCAACCATTTTTTCAATTTCCAGACAATTTTGTTGAGCATCTTTTATTCTATCCAGGAGAGATGGATTAGAAATCATTTGAGAAAGAATTGATGATGTTCCTATAATAATGATTCTCATGTTCATCAATTGTAATTTTCTGAATATTATATCCTTTAAAATTATCATCACTGATAAATATATATGATCTAATCTACATAAGACATTCCAAACCTTGTTTGACTTACAAGGATGGTAGCAGATTAAGGAGTCATAATCTTGGATGAGCTAAAACCATATTCACTAGAACATATTATGTGTTTTCTATGTGAATATTTATTTCAATGCCTTGATATTAGTATATATATCACACTTCTCCCCATATAGATAATTCTTCAGGATTTTCAACGTGAAGATGATAGACACCCACACCAAATAACACATATTTTATTTTTTCTCATGGATTATCAATTTCCATGATGCGTAGGATATCATTTTATCATTTTTCATCAGAAAAAATAATGAACCTTTATTTTATGCATATTTGTTTACCACAAATTGTTCTATACTTTTTTTGGAGTTTGAGTAATGGACTAGTGATAAACATGTTTTTCTAATCCATAGTGATTTCCTCACATTTTTGAGTGCACAAAAACATCATTATCTTTCATTTAATATTGTTTATTGGGTTTGACAGTATTGATCAGATCTTCATGAAATTTCAGTAATACCCAACTATGACAAGGAAACTATAGATATCTGTTACAAATTCTTTCCATGGCCCCACATCGATTGTTGTTGTCTTGGATGTTTCTAAATATATTCATTTTCATTGGATAACATTCCCCAAGAATTATTATTCCTACATCCATAACTCACATTTACTATAAATATCATATAGTTATGCCATGGAAAAGTTTATAGCATAGTATTAAAATGATCCCCATGTTTTTTCTTTTCTATGGAGAATATCAAAATATCATCAATAATGACTACCATATATTTTTAAAGGTAATATATAATGACCCTATTAATTATGTCCATGAAAATTGATAGATCATTAGTGAGACCAAATGGAATTACTATGACCTCATAGTGTCCATAACTCATTCAAAAGGCTATTTGGGGGATATATACCTTACTTAGCTTTAATTAGGGATATCCCAACTGAAGGTCCAACTTTGAGAAATAACAGTTCTCACATATCTGATCGAAAAAATCATATATCAATGGTCGGGGATACTTATTCATGGTATTTTTTTAAATGGCATAATTATAATCGATGTTGAGGCTTATTGTTCCATATTTTTTCATGATGGAAAGGATTGGTGCACCGTATTGAAAAGCACTCGAGCATATAAAAACATTGTCCAAATTCTCTTGTAATAGCATCTCTAGTTCTTCCAGCTTAGTTGTGGCAATTCTATATAGTGTATTATATATAAGAATAGATATTGGAATAATTTTAATTGATGAATTATTCAATCGATCATGAAGATGACCAGAAAATTCATTATGGAATACGTTAAAGTAATCCCTCATGATTGGCATGTATTCAATCATGATCATCTCCTCTATCTCAATAATTTTTTTGAGATATACATCCTCATTAGGCAGTAATGTCTACACTTGAGATTATTATTTTGTATGATATTCATCTTACTACATTACTTGTTAATAATTACTTCTTACTTCAGAATGTGAAGAGATATATACATTTCCTGATATTTGATGTTACCTTTGAATATATATCACCAATCTGTGGAAAATATAGTGTCAAACACCAAGAATGGTAGTACTCTAAGATTTTTTGGGAGGATTATTCTACAATCATTAACCGGGGAGGAGTCATGTAAATTGCATTAAATAATTTTCCCATTATCTAATCTCATAGACAACTCAAACTAAAAATTTTTAGGTGGTGTTTGAATAGTTCTACTAAACATTAAATATATGAAGTAATTCATAAGAAGATAATAAAATAGTCCATTAATAATATTTTAATGAATAACCTATGTAACTATTACCACATCATTGTTCAGATACACCTTAGCAGTATTGATAAAATATTCCCTTCTTTGGTGCCTTTGATGTTATTGTAGATTGGCTCTAAAAACCACGTGCTAAGGTATTTGGTCTGCAAAATTATGAAGATTCTTAATGGTGAAGCACTACACTACAGTATGGGTGTTGATAATAATCATCATTTATTCTTTAACATTAGTGGAATAATTTATACCCCTTCTATAGTTCGTCATGAGATACACTATTAATCTTTATTTGAATCATTTCTTAGTTACCATTAGATAGTTCCTTGTATGGTTCTTCCAACAATTATGACACATGGGGTATTTGGTATTATTTCTATCTAGGGATTTATTTTTTTATCCACATATATTAGATTAAATTTGACACTTTTTTCACCAGACCCATGAGACCATTGAGAGTCTTCGATCTCTATTTCAACCTTGTGGGCACATCAAACAATCTCTTCATAACATTATATGTCTAAAATCACAAATGATTTTAATAGATTCAGCTTCAGTGCACTAAAGAATCTATACACATTGGTTTTGGTGTTCATGAAAAAGTAAGAGGCTTATCCTTCTAGAATTGTCAATTTTTATTCATAATCCCTGGTTGACTCATCTACCTTCTGCTTAAGTCTGAGGAACTCTCTTTCAACCTTGTGACAAGGATCCAGAAAAATATTTATTAGAGAAACTATTACTGAATTCCTCCCAGTTCATGAGATTAATTTACTCCATGGACATCATATTTAAGAACAATTTATACCACTGATCAGCTTCAACATCAAAATGATAGGCCACCAACACAAATTTCTATTCTTTTGAGAAATAGAGGATAAATAATATCTTTTCAATGGATTTAACCCACTTTTTCATGAGGTGGGGGTCAAAGGATCGACGAAACATGGGAGGAATTTACATCATCAAGTATTTAGTGGATACATTCTACTTCCATAGATAAGGAGTACATTACACATGATTCATGTTATTATTCATAACTTTATATATCCAAGAAAGTACATTCATGAAATTTTGAGAACCTATTCTCTCCATATGTGGAATATCATTAGAGAAATTGTCACATTTCTTATTACATTGATTGTTTGAATGTGTTGTTCTTTTTCCCACCATTAAAAATGAAACAAAATGTGCAGTTATATAGGCTTTAAGACTTATTTAATAAGAATATGATAGAAAAATTAAATATAAAAGGATAAACTCGTAAAGGGGAAGAATATCATAACTCTAGATTACCTCGATTTCAATATTTTTTATCGATGATCTATTTCCGAACATATTTTCATATGGTAATTTATTATTCCTTTAATAATGGGTTGTAATGAGCTTATGAATTTAACAAATTGTATCCCAAGGGAGTTTCACACCAGGTGCACAGTAATGCATGTTTTAATGTACTAGTTTACCCCTATTCCGGCATGGATGACCTTATCAGAGATGTTACTCTTATATAAATATATGCCAGAAACATGTCCACTTGTAGTATCGATATAGGTATGTATTTTCTTGAGAAAACGCTTACTCTATATTTACCTAAATTTATGGATTTTTTCTCAGACATTGTCTTTTCCCTAATATTATTACTAAATTTCTCTATCCCTAGTCTCCAAAAATCACTAAACCTTCATCTAATTCCAACTATTGAAACCCTAGGATTTTACCCGTATCATTAAATTATTTTATTCATAATGAAACATCAAATTTCAATCCATGGATTGCAATGTATTTTTCCTTGGAAGACTATGTATATAAAACTATAAACATGGGACTTAATAAAAAATTTGTTTATTTATCACCCATTATGAGAATTTATATTCCTTTGAGCTCTTTCAAATGTATAGGATAGTCAATGGATAACATGAACAATGGTATTTGATGAAAATATCAAAAGGTTAATAAACATTAAAATGAATTTTAGTACACATGTTTGAAGGGATAACATAATGATATAAAAATCCAGGGAACACTATTAAACATAAGGAATTATAACACATAGAACATGGGACCATATAATCATGGAATAATTGTAATGTTATAACAATAGATAACATGGAATTAGTATGATTCTTATGTCATTTCATAAAGAGGAGCACAAGATAAGGCTATCCACCAAGACTGTTGCACAGAATGCACGAGTTGAGGCTAAACACCATGGCCATTGCACATAATGTCTCATGAGACTAAACATTACCCAATAAATTAGATCTCAATCTTGTCTCACTCATCATTACATGTTAATTAATACGTTTTCCACATAAATAATCATACATAATCAATCAAACATAAACATAAGGGTTACCCATGGAAATAATTGGGTATCATAATCATATCAAAAGAATAATAAATTAGAATATCGTAAAAGTAACAATAAAATATTGTAATTATATAATACATGGAAAATAATAATATATATTAAGAATAAATCATTATTTGTGAATTCTAACTGATGTGATAACATTTAAAATGATAATTTATGAAACATTATAATTAAATTATTTTACTGCAGTTTTAGAAAAATATTAATGAATAATTAAAGAAAAAAATGGGGTAATATTTTACATAAAATTAGAACTGAATGAATAATGTGTTCATAATAAAATGACTGATTTGAAAAAAAATGTTCTTTTAAATAGATTATATTATAAAATTGATGTTGGGTATGAATTCTGGAAGTTCCCCTAAACTGGGATTTCTTTTCTGGAAGTATTTATTATGAAACCTTTTAAAAACATGTATATCCACAAGAAAGAAGGATGAATGGATATAAATAACATATTTCAAACATGTAAACATCATTTTTTAAAATTGAAATAATAATAAAACATAATTTAGTTTGGGTAAAAAAAAGATAAGTAGTGACCCAATGGAATAATGGAGGTTCGTGTAGAATCTATTACCTTAAGACTGTTGTGTTCTTCAATTGATCTTTATGTCTTAGAAAAATGAAATAGATTAATTAATTAATAATTATATAACTCAATATATGATTATTTTATATTTATAAATTTATTCTCTGCAATTACTTCCTTTTTAATGGGTTAATCTATTCAATTTTATCATTTTTGAGCGTTGGTTTACTTGTTTTTTCATGATATGTTAACTTGTATACATGTATGAAATGTCATGAAAAGTGGTGTTAATTTTCCATAATTGATATTATATGTTATTAATTGTCATATATATTTTAAATAGATATTATATATTTTCTTTATTTCATCAGGATGAATCATTATATAAATAGTTAATGATAATCGTTTGGGTTTATTTTTGTGAGTTTTCGACCATAACAAAATCATATTGTTTTATAAATTAATTCCATGTGTAAAAAATGAGTCCATAACATTAAATAAAATATAATACATTTATTATAATATTTTTCAACAATAAAAATTATTTCATGACCATCCTTAATGTGGATAATAGAAATTGACGACATCATCATCCTCCAATGAGATAAATTAACACATCACATAAAATGTTTCATTTTTATGTAAATGGACTGAAAAAGAGAGATGATAAAACATTATTCAATTAGAATAATAAAATTCTGTTATATTTAAGGTACTCGATTTATCATACCATTTGTATGAGGGGTGGTGATGATAGTACAAAAATAAATGCAGTTGGAAAGTATTTAAAATAAAGGAATGATGAGTTTACCTCTAGATTTTTTCTACTTAATAAACTTTTAGGGGATTTATTTTAACCTTTTATTAAAAAAAATCTCTTGAACATGGGTGAGGGGAGTGGTAAGATATATGAATATAATATAGACAATTATCAAGGAATGATTGTTGTGATGACAAGAGGTAGTATTTATAGTTGATGAATATTATTTTCAGATTGTTTAATTCATTAGTTTATTATTTTTCTCAAGAAAAGCAATATTGTTGATTTATGGGACAAAATAAATTAATTATATACTTTTATTTCTAACCAATGGTGGTCACATCATCCAGGACTCAACAAATATTTTATTGAACATATGATGTATATATACCGTATATTAGAAAATTTTATTATTTAGAAAAATATTATGTTATTCAGAAAAATTCCAAAAGTATACCCTAACCATTTTTCAATCTGTAGAATTAAAAAATATATGGAATTTTTTGAAAATAATTTAATAACTTTGATATATTTAACATTTAATTAAATTCATAAATAATATGTAAAACACAAATTTTAAAATTAAAATTGATTTTTAACACATTGAGATATTAATCAACGTCTCATAATATTATCACATAATCATAATAAATAAAAATAAAAATTTAAGAATACATTTTATGAAGATAATTCTTCTTTTTAATTATTAAATAAATCATAATATTATAATTAGATATTTATGACCTATAAAATTACTAATACTTAATTAATAATTTATAAAATATTTATTTACTTTTACTCTTATATAATAACATGATACAGTCACTTAAAGTATGCATTAATTTTATTTATACTACAATTTTTTATGCCACTATTAAAATGGCCAGTTTTCTATCATAAGGGTCACATTACTATTTCATAGGTCATTTACTATTTTATCAGTATAGGTTCTTTAATTCATGAAATACTTCTTATTTTATTCATAAATTATTTATAAAGAGTGTATTGTGTTCCCGATGGGTTTATACCATATGAAATAATTAATATAAAGGAATTTATATTGATAAATATTTGGTTCTTTGCAGAACAAAAGAAAGCGAATGTTTCAAGAGAATGTTAATGACCACAATTTTAATGGTAGATGATCATTACTGAAAATATAAGTTTTTTAATTAAATATCACCCTTTAGAAAATAATATGGAAGTGATATATTGAAATATTATTTTATAAATGATTTTTCATTATATGACCATTAAAAATGTGCACAATAAGATAATTATCATTAAATGGGTAAATGAGTGGGAATTTTCATTAATGAAGTATACATTAAAGAAAATTATTTTTTACTTTTTGTAATGGATGAAGAAAATGAATTTTTCATGAGACATTATAATGATTCATTTCAAACCATTATGATGTAAAAAATAACCTAATGTTACCTAAATAAATTTTCATTAATACAAATGTTTTTTAAAATACTTTGAAAAATTATAGACATGGAAGAAAATCATATCATATTAAACATGAAATGAAATATATTTTAATTTTAAATATTTCCTTGGATAAAATTATTGAGAAAGAGAGGAATAATTGGAATAAAATGATAAAAATACTTATGTTTCGAGAGGATTTTGAAATATATTAATTTTTGATTGAATGATTTCAAGATACATTAAAATATAAATAAAAAAATCCCAAAATTTATATTGAACAATAAATCCTTACCACATTGGAAAATTTTAAATGATAACATCTTGAATGAATAATCATGTATTGAAATCATAATCAACATGAATAAATAGGCAGTGATGATAAATATTTTAATGGGGTAGTATATAGATCATTGAAAATGAATACGTGAATAATATCAAATATAAATCGATGTAATTGATATTAACATGAAATATATTTCCTCACTCTTCTATTTAGATAAATATGATTTGATCTCCCATATAATCGTTTTTATAGGGTAAATAATTAATACCAAGACAAAAAAATTATTTATAATATCATATATGATCATGTTATAACATCATATCTCCTATTTTTTAATATTATTTCATTATGAACATTGTTATAGTTGATAACTTCATAGTTTTTTATTTATGTTTTATTTAAAATTTTTAAGTTCTTATGAATAAGATAAATCTAAATCATATCAGTAATAAAATTAAATTTATAAGTTTTATATTATTTTTATTAAAATCCTTTTTCTAAACATTGTTAAATGATTTACTTATAATATGAATCCCATATCTTAGTAGAGATGGTAGAATGTATGTACGCATGAACATCATTTTAATTTAATAAAGTGTTAAAATTTAAGGAAGTAAATGATATATTAAAATAATTAATTAATATTACATTTTAATTATCAAACATTTCATTTATTATATCCTTATGAAAATTTATTTGATTCAGTAGAGGGAAAAAATTATATCGGTTCGCGAGCTGGTAGTCCACCATTATCACGAGAGATGGTTTTGATTAACATTTATTGATAAACTCGATTGATAAATCTTATTCCATAAACATAATGATATCTTAGAATATAGCTGAAAAGTTTATTATAACATTTTAATTATTATGATGTAATTGAAGTTGATAAAAGAAGAAGTAAAATAAGAATAATATTTGTGAATACAATTACCTTCACTTTATGAAAAATACTTTAGATGCCTTATTATGGACCTTAGGGAACGGATTTTGGGAATACCATTACTCTATAGTTTTTAAGGATGTTGGTGAAATATTATTGAAGTTATTTGTAGAACTAAATGTATTTATGGGTATAAATAATTGATGCGAAGGGGTGACATTTTATAATTGAGGAGACTGATACACTTGTAATTTTTCAACGTTATACAATAAAATAATGTAAATTTAATGGAAATATGGCTATAAAATGGTTCATTTAAGGATTAAATAATTACAAAAAATCAGTCTAAGCTACTGTTTTGGAATTTTAACCCTTATCATTATATATTCTCCCCTGGTAAACATGTTTTGACGTTTACTGTAGTAATTTATTTTTACTATTTTTACTGTTAGTTATGATGAAAAATTAAGTTTAACATATTAACTAATATTCATTATTCTGATATCATAAATGGACATATTTTATAAAAACAAATTTTTATAATTTTTATAATTTAATTTAAAAATAACTCACATAATATGGAAAAAAATAGTTTTTCTAGAAATTTATTTTTCAAGTAAAAGATGATATTACATTAAAGATATATCCTATAATTATAATTATATGAATTTTTATAAATATAGTTAGTTATAAAATCGATAAATTACATTTAACCCATTCATCATTAAGTTGTATTTTAATTAACTATAATGGGGAGTCATTATGCATTAAAAAATAGTTTTCTGAAAATTATCTTATTTTACCTCTATATGGTTGTATCATTAGGTCTATAAAATTGTTAGCCAATAAATTTTTTATTTTATATATTATAACACATTATTAAAAATAAAAGGATATATATTTAAATATTAAATTTTCAATTATTCAACAAGACTATTTCTAAGGGAATATTTTAAAATACATTTTAGGATAATTTTTACCTTTTATGTTCACAATTTATATCGACCTTATTAGATAATAATTTTTCTATCATGGAATATGAAATATAGCATTGTATAATTTTTTATTAAGATATTATTTTCACTTACTATACATGAATATCAGATATTATGGTATTACCACGATTCAAGTCACACCACCACCATGTTTTTCTTTTATTGTAATTGATTTATGGATGTTAGATCTATTTGTTGTTGGTTGGGATGAGTGTCTGATAATAGTAATTGGGTTATAGAAGTTTTATTTTGTTTATATCCCTTTGCACGATTATTTTTAAAGGTATTGGGACAAAGTGGACTTGTGAGGAGTTTTTGACACCCATGATGTCACAAATTTCTATTTAAAAATTTCAATGTTCTTTTGGTGGACTCTCCTACTATTTGGTTGCAGTTTTAGGGAATTGGAAAAATATTCCGGTCACAATATTTGAGCATTGGATTCCCAATTCATGTGATATAAATCTAAATGTTCAACAAATTCCAGTACCAGTCACATGGTTTGTCATGGTTTACAATACCATGTAGCAAAATCGTGATTCCCATTGAAACATAAATAAATATTATTTTGAAACACCAATCGATGTTATTACTCATCCCATTTGATGCCAAATTAGTAGGGTATCTACTAGAGGGTTCTCCCTTCATTTTCAATCATCTTTGGATACTTTTTGTGTTATTTCTTAACAATGGTTAGTGATTATTCACGATTTATTAATAAAATCATCCACTTTACTCTTCTTATTTTCAACATCTCCCATATAATGGATCTAAATTGGATTTGACCCTTGTTGTGTAGAAAATAGGGTTATTGTTGTCTGATTTTGGTGGATTTCATTGATTTTTGGGTATTTTGACAGTCATTTGGTATGTATTCTTCCTCTTTACATAATTTGATTTCATTCACACACAGTGGATGTAGGTGTCTCCATTATTTTTATTTCCATTACATTCCATTGAATACTTCATATTTAATGGTTTCTTCCAATGTAATATATTCATTCTTTTATTATGATATTATAAATTGATTTGGATTTTAAGATGGAAAATTTATTTAAATTGGGTTTTAAAAGTTTTTCATAAATATTATTATATGTTCATGTGTGGAAGGTGTTTGAAAAAAAGGTTTCATAGTACATTTTTATGATATTTATTATTCTGAGAGTTTGTTTGGCCTTTGTTACATTATAATATTTAATTTTTATGGTTATTTAAGCTTTCCGTGAAAGATCTGGTTCATTGAAAATGTTTTGGATACTCTCTTTTTCTTTCATGGGTTTTCCAAAAAATCATAAGTTTCTTTTTTAACATAAGCCTACATGATTTATAAAGATCCATTGTCTGATAGTGGAATTAACTGGAGTTTAAATGTAATGTTCTAAATTATAACCCGTCTTGTACAATGGAATAAAAGGTTGGTTTATAAATGATATACTAAGATCATTTTGCATTGTGAACACAAAAGTGGTGTTTTAGGTTTTTTGGAAATTGATAGGAAACATTTTATTAATGTATTATAATTGATAATGTTGAAGTACTGGTTAGCACTTTATAATGTTTTTGAAATGAATAGTGGGTTTTGAGGTGTAAATATCTGGTGGGAACCCTAGCCTATTATGAGAAATTTTTTGAAAGATAATGTGATATGACTAAACATTTGGTACTTGTGAAAGGATTTTTGTGAGATGGGAACACCTATTGAGGTTCCCCAATTGTGTCTTATCTCATAGGTTGAATCGGTGATTGGGGTAGGCAAGTGTGGTAGCTGTTGGTCCAGTGAAATATGATTATGAGGGCCTCCAAATTCACCATGTACAATTACTGTGGGTTTCTTGGTCATATTTTAGAGGGTTGAGTGATGGTTTCTTGTTAAAAAAGATTATATGGGTTGTTACCCTTTGAATTTCTAGGTCATGGTGGGATGTGACCCCCAGATCGGCTAGTTTGGAGCATTCAGTTTATTATTGACTATAGAGCTACAACACACTCTAGTAGATGAGTCTGATCTAAGTATAGTCAAGGATCACTATATGGATGTTTAGGAAACTCTCATGGTCATAATATGTGTGTTCATGATAATATTTCTATTACAAAGGGTGTCTTATTTTTATCCCTTTTTTCTATTTTTAGCATAGCCTAGTATATCTTGTTTTAGATCCATGTGTGGAATTTGGTTTCTAAGATGGTATTTTTTTAAATTGGGATAATGGCATGATTTTTTTGAAAAAAGAAAATGTGTCGTTTTTTTAAAATTCATAAAAACCCAATTCATTATATATATTTCAAAATAGTGGATGTGGACTGTTTTAGGAAATGAAATATTTGGTTTCTAAAGTGCTCTGCTACTGAGATTGTAAAGATCATACCCTAAATGTACAATTCATTGTTTGTATACCCAAGCTGAATCTTCGGATCAAGATTCATGTGGTAGTATCTTTAATAAAATGTTTGTCTGGGGGTTGGTGGTGACTAGGAGTTCACATCGAGATCATGCATGTGTGGTTTTGTTTTAGTTTTTTTATATGTTTAATTATTTTTAACTTTTTTTGTATTTTTATCACTTTTTATATTTATTGATGTTTATTTATTGTCCTTTACTATATGATCAATTTTGAAATTTAGATCTTATTTTATTCTTGGGAAATATGATTCCCATTTGATTATTTTTTTTATTCCTGGAACTAGTTTCTTGCTTGTGGGTATTGAGAATGCCCTTCAGTGTATTTCTTAGACTAGGTTTGTTATCAGGACAGATGGAATATAGGATTGGTTTTTGAAAAAATCTTATCATATAATGCCCAATTATATTTAGTGGGTCTTGTAAATTAAGGTATTGGACTACTGAGAATCGATAGGTAGGTACGAGAAAGACATCATGAACCCATTCTGATTCTGATCCTAATGATTCCAGAGGAAGTCGACTATGTGATATTTTATATTTTTTGCATTGATGAATTAAAATGGAGTAAATCTAGAATAATTTTGTTATATCACATAGTGTGGTGAACCATGTGGAGTCCGAGATCATATTCCAGGGTCCACATAGTTTTTGATGCTTACTTGGGACCTAGCCCACTAACCATGTCACAATGTTATGCATAGCCACTAGTTCCTCATCCATGGGGATTGGTGGGAGTTGTGATTTGGATTTATTTTGGTTTGTGTGGGTTTGTTATAAAGTGGAAAATGGCTTTCAGAAAAGGGGTTTCAAATGGAATGTTATTTATGAGCATGATTATTGTCATTAAATAAGAATTTTATTTTTGACGTTTATTTGTGAAGTAGATTTTGATAGTTGGGAAGTGTGCTTAGATTAGGGAGGTTTTTAAATTGTTATGTGATATGTGGTTTTGATATAGGGATTTTGGTTTTTTTGAAATTTTTGGCTTAATGGAATGTATTTTTGATTATTTTTGTTGTATTGGTTGAGCATTTATTTGGATATTGATTTTTTAATGATTTTGTGATGTTTATAGTATGCAAACCAAAAATTTCCACAATGACTATAGTGAGACTTATATAGTTTTTAGACCATCTCAATGGTTTATTTTATTTTTTGGCGATCATGATCTATTATAGATAGTGAAATGGCTTGAGGAATTCGAGGGTGACTCTAGATCATTGGGAACTATTGAAGTAACGAGGTTTCAATTTGTCTTCGGGTTTTTTGAAACTTCAAATTTGGATTAGTAGAAGGTGATACCCCCATCATCATTGTAATTTGGGAAGAAATTGGATGTTTTAAAGGCCAATTTCATCCAATGGTTTATATATTAAGAGGTTAAGGTTAATATAGTTGAAGAACATAATAGTATTCAGCAAGGCCAATAGACATTGATGTCCTATGATGAACTTTTCAAGGAGCTGGTTTCATTCTGTTTAGGAATAACATCACATATTCTGAGAAAAGTTTATATTTTGATCATGGGCCTTCGTCCAATGATCAAGGACTGATCCCTCTCCCCTAAGGGTCTTCATTTCAAGAATTTTTTAGATGATGAGTTCATAGATTTGTTGGTTTTCAGAGCCCAAGTTGGTTTTCTGGTGTCTTTTTTTGCCGATGGACGATCCCCATTTTCCAATAAGTTCATGCTAGAGGGGGAAATCCTTGGGGAGTTTTTTGTTGGTTCAAAACTCTCATTTTCTTGATATCTAGGTCATATTATTTGATGGGTATGTTTCAGGCTTTCAAAGTCGTCTTTTCACAATTCTTTGAGGGTATGCCATCATTGCCTCTGTTTGAGACCTGTAGAGAAGTTTTGTAGTAATTTTCTTCCAAGTAATCCTTGTTGATCAGTTAATATTATCACATGAAAATAAAAAAATGGATGCTTTAGTCATATGATATCCAACCACATGCCACAAAGTAATGATTATGCATAGTTAAGAGATCACTGAGGGAATGAGGAACCTTGGTCCAATTTATATCTCATATAGAAAAGTGGTCACGGTTTATGTTTCGTTTAGGGTTTTTTTGTTGATTTTACGAATCTATAGTCTTTGTAAGAGTCTTGGTAGTCTTTTTTCCTTTGTAATATCATTCTATTCTTTGGATGTGAATCATTAAATGGTTATCCTTCGTGAATTATTTTCATATTTTCATCCATTCCCATTTTGTATATATTAATTCTTCTGGAGGCGTTAAATTGAAGTTTCGTTCCATATTTATTTTTAATATAATACATGGTTTTTCTACATAGTGAAAGAGGTTTTTAGTTATTGTTGGAAGTATCTATTTTAGTTGGAAAAAGGTGTAATTTGTTTTTGTTCTTATGTAAAATTGTTGATTTTTTTTAAAAATTGGATGTTTTGGGGCTTAGAGTTAGGCGGTGCATGGGAGGACCACAATTACAGAAACTTTCTACCTTTTCAGGGGTAACCATGAAACTCATAATTTGGGGGATTGGTAATAGAATATGGAATATTAATGATATGGTAAACTATATGGAAAACATTATATATGATTCTATAATCTGGGAGTGTCATATTTCATGGTGGGTGCATCAATTGGGAATCCATGTGGCCAGTCTGTGTGGGGTTTCCATTTTCCTTAGTAGTGTGCCCATGGTTGGGGAATGGTTTTAAAAAACTGCATCCTAACCCTAAAAATTTAACTATTCAGTTAAAATGTAAATTTAAACTTTTCCCCTTTGATTTTTAAACCCTTATTTGGGTTTCCTTTTGTGTTGGGGTTTTTTATGGTTTTGGTAGTTTCTGTGTTAGGCCAGTCTAAAGTAGTGTAATGGTGTTAGTCAAGTTCTTATGTTGGGGAGAACCCTCTTGTACTCTCCCATCTTTCATAGTTCTATGGGATCTATTATAGTTTTTAGGCTGTGAATTTTGAAGTAAAATATCACACTAAGGAATGTGGTTTCATTTAGATTCTTTTTGAGTTAGGGTATAATTTCTTTTTATCGTTCGACTCGGTGTTGTTCTGGGGAGAGAATTTGTTTGTGGTGGAGCGAATTTTCACTCTCCAAACAACATTTTTATTTATTTATATTTATTTCCTGATGTTATATCATTTGGATGTGGGTAAGTTTGAGTTTCTAAAAGTATTCTTTGGGTTCTAGTGGTTTTTGTCTTTTTATATCCCTATGTGTGGTTAATGTGAAATCAATTTGGAGAAAGTGGAATTGTGGGGTGTTTTTGGCACCCACGATGTATCTAATTTTTGGTTAAATAATTCAGGGTTCATTGGGTGTACTTTCCTAGTGTTTCAGAGTGTAATTTGAGGATTTTGTTCCCAAATATTTAGGACCCATGGTTTATGCATGGGCTTAGCAAACTAGGTAACATAAATATGAATGTTTAAAACTTTATTCTAGTACATGTAACACCATTTTAACACCATTAAAAAATGATGAACGAAAACCATATAAACCATATAAACCGATAGAAATTGTATTTTAAAAATCTAATTTTAGTGATTCTACCTACCATTTGATGCCCTGTCAGTTAGGCATCGATTAAAGGGTTCCCCTTTCATTTTCATTCATCTTGAGATACTTTTTGGGTGATTTTTCACCAAAGTACAGCGATTCATCCTGATTTATTAATAAAATATTCCACATTAAACTTCTCATCTCCCACCTATATAATTTCATGGTTCCATCTTGTATTTAATCCCTATTGGATAAACCATAGGTTTAGGGTTGACTGATTTTGGTCGATTTCCTTGATTATAGGGTTCCATCATGGTTCCATCTTGGATTGAACCCCTATTGGATAATATATCAACGACATTTTGAGTGTTTGGATCAGTATAAATTAAGGGTTATTATAAATTCTGAATGAATCATAAGAAGTTATTTACAGAACTAGTAGGATCATACACTATGAATCCTAATTATTGAAAATTATAAGGGAGATATAGTCCATGGAATATTACTTTAACAAATAACAGTCTAAAATACAATTATTGTAACATTAAATAAACCATTTTTAGCACAAGATTAAGCTTATTCAGATCACCATACTAACCATATTCATCAAACTAATAAAATAAAGTACCTCCATTAAACACCTTACTCATATGGAATATGTGGGTCTAATAAGGGGTTATGTATTCAGAACCTTGTAATATGAATTTTCAAATTTTATTCTGAATAAAAAATTTATTATGTTTGTTTATTTTCATCATTACATTATTTATAAAATAATAAAGAGTTGATAAATATTATATTTCGATATGAAAAACCCAAAATAGTATCTTTAGAAAATATATAGTTTCAACCATGTTTTTGATAATTTAAATAATGTTAATAAATATTAAGTTTATATAATAATATTATTAAATAATATAAATTTATATTAAAATTATAACATAATTTAATAAAATATAATTTAATCATTATAAATGTAAAAAATAGTTAAAACTATTAATCATTAGAAAAAATATATTGGAAAAAACTATTTTAATGTTTTTTGGTTTAATTATTTTATTATATGGAATATGAAAGCTATGTTTATAAATTAATAAACAATTCACTACCACTTGATTTAAATACCCTCCGAACCACACACTTATCTTCACTAAAAAAACACTGAGAATGAATTCCATGTAACATATTGTTTCTATGATATTTTCTTCTTACACCTTTATTTGTATCCAGTTTTGATTGGGTTTCCATTGGGGTTTCTTCAGGTTTAAATTTTATGTTTTTTTTTTGAAATTCTTGGCTAGTGTGCATTTGGAGCATTGTTTTCCCAAAACATGTGCACTAGCAGAGAAAACCACAAATCCCAACATGGTGGTATTTTCAATAGATGGCACATGGTTATTTAAGTAATGTTCTCTCCCAGTAGAAACCATGCATCCCATTTAAAATTGGCTCACAACTTATGCATTATTTCTCAAAACCATGCACCTTTTCACAGGAAACAATGTATTTGGGATTTTAAGTGATCTGAAATTGAATTAAAATTTCCCAAACCCCCTATTTAGTACTATGATGGACCACCATCGACCCATACATGTTTTCCAGACCGTGGAGCTCCCAATAAATATTTTCCCCCCTCAGATCTCTTTTAAAAGTGATCTAATGCTCGAGGAACACCATTTGATCTCATCGTGGATAGTTTCATTATCCTGATACTATTCTCCTACTATCTCTCCTATTCATTATAGGGTTCTTTATGTCCCCATCTTGATTTAGGTATCTAATTCTCTATGTTTATTATCAATTAACATAGGTTTTATATTCTTGACCTAGATTCCTTAGTCATCATTTTTCATTGAAGAATCCAGGATGTGATTTGGTTATCTGAGATCCATTGATCCCGAGATTGGTGGGTCCACTAAGATGCCCAATTTATCTGAACACTAAATTTTTGTTTATAATTTTATTGTGTATTTAAATTAATGTTCTTGTTTTTTGGTTAAAATTTATTCCAATGTTTTTTATTAAAAAAACCAATTCCATTGAATTCGGTTTTCAGAAAAATATTTATTTGGTATGCAATTGGAAAACGAAAAATTCCAATATATTAGGGTGTGTATATAGAAATTTTTGAAATTTAAATTTTTTAATTTAAATTTTGGTTTTTTATTGAAGATGGTTCAATTTAATTTTTGAATTTAAATATGGAAATATAACTAATGGAAAATTAAGGGAAACCAATATTCCAATGAATTGGAAATTGTTTATGAAATTCTTGTAATTTTTTTTAAAATTAAATTATTAAATTTATTTTGTGAAAATTGAATTTGAAATTTCATGTGTTTATTTCAAATATATATTTTTTATAAATTGCATAAAAATAGTTTGATGGAATCCTTTGGGTGTTTTCTTTGTGAAAATTCATGTTTTTGATTAAAAGCCCATTATGGTTTTTAAATAGAAAATTGGAATATTATTAATATAGAATGAGATTAATTTTATTTTAAAAACTATTTAAATAAATTTATCATCATTGTTTTCTACTAGAACACATTAAAAAATTAGGTAGTTTGTGAGTTTTTTTTGGAACATCATGTCTTGGAAAATTTTAATACCTCATATCAGCATATCACATCCCTTAGGTGATAGTGTGGATTCCAAATTGATTTTAACCCAAAAGTGAATTTGTACTTATTTTCCATTTTATAGTGTCGAGAATCTATATCCTAGAACTATCAAAGAAACTTTTAAATTGACCATTTGTTTTTATTATTTGTATTTAAAATTTATATATATGTTGTTTTTCTAAGGTGTTTTACATTCCTTTGGAATTTATATAAATAGTTTTATACAAAACTGTATATTTAAGCCATTTTTTAAACATTTAATTTATGTAAATAACCTTTTTTGAAAGGTAAATTATATAACATGAAATTTATTTCCATAATTTTAATTGTGAAGCAAAAATTTATAATGTATTTGTATCTTTTGAAATGAAATGAATTAACTTTTTTATTTGTTCTTATTGAAATTAAATCCAATTTATCATAAAATTGATATTACATTACATGGTTAATTTTATATTTTCATCTTGTTATATAATTGTTCTTGAAATACGGCTTGTCTTTGTCTCAACCCATACTTTTTTCCTTTGAGTATTTCTATATTCTCTCTTTCTCAGTTCAAAAAAGGGTAATTTATTTCTGGGTGGTGGTTCTAGCTATTGAACAATGGACTTGGTGAGTTGCCTCTGAGTTGGGACTTCAGAAGTTTTCTTGTTTTTTTGTACATGGTTTTAGTACTTTTAGTTTTTTTTTTTAATTCTATTACATTACTCAATGTGATTATTCTTCTTATATACATACATTGTTTTTTTACATAAAAATTGTTAGTGAAAAATCATTACCACTTCCTTTTTGTATGAAGCTGGGTGATGGTCATCAAAGAGTGGGGATCGAGAATTCCCTTCAAGCTATGTCAGGGGTGACTTAGTTATCTTTTTAACAAGGTACCTGTGTTGGTTCCTGACAATGTGGTACCAGAGCACCAGGTTGGGATCTTGTCCTGATGTTAGTATGCATTTGCAAATTTTTGTCGGGATGTAATAGGTTGTTACGATTGAGTGTTTTGTCAGTCCTCACTACTATAAACCTTATGTCATAGTGGGGGTTAAAAAATGAAATCATTGGGATTATTAATAGTCTTTTACTATTTTTTGTGTTGAAATATAAATATTTTTTTTATCTGTTTAGATTAATTTCCATTATAGCTCGGTTTGAGTATAAATCTAATTTCTTACCTAATAATGTTGTGTAGAATGATGCCTTCAAGAAGACGTGTGAATCAGATCATGGATAAATATTTTTCTGATACTCTGTGAGGGAATCTTATTGTTGACCCAAATCATCTATATTTGAGTGTTCTGACTATCAATAATCTAGGAGAGGCACCACCTCTAATTCCCATTTGGGCTCTAGCTATGGAACCTAAAATGGATTTATTGGAGATTTTTTCCAAAGCGTTCCATCACAAGAATCTATATACATTCAAAGGCTTATATGACCATCAAGTGTTTGATGAGTGGTTGATCTGAAGGGAGCATTTGATTGGGTTCTTGGACACAAATGATGAAATCACGTTAATGTTCACCATATTGATGATGGAAGGACTGAGGTGGGGATGGTGGGAAACTATGGTAATAGTGAAAACGAATAAGGTATTACAATGAAAAGACATTACTATTTTTTCACAAACAACTTCTATCAATAATCTATGTTGTTTTCCAAGTGTACAGAATTTTTCAAACAGGAGCAGCATGACAGGATTATGAATGAGTGTAATTTTTTTTCTAAGATTGTGTATTTTTCATCTAAGATTTTATCAAATTATAGGATTAATGACTTAAGGATTAAGTTTTTATCATTAATATATTCATTACTATTATTTCTTGATGAAGTTTCCTTATTATACTAACGTACATGATAGATCACCTATTGTCGAAATGGTCATGGCTGGAAAGTCGTGGTTAACAAGAGTAACTTTATCTCCCAGTGGAATCTTGAGTTCCCTCAAGGGGAAGTGGAAGTCTGATGATATATATGACAGTTCTCATTATCATGGTCATTATAGACCTCCTTAAGTTCATGTATGAGGTCCTTTAGGTTTTTACTAGTGTATAAATCCAGGTCATTCAAAGAGATTCTATAGTGAGTACCCAAGAACTATAGAACCTACAAATGTTAAGGTTACCTGACATGAATATTCTATTTTTATTCTACTCTATATAGTGGAATTAGATAATCATATCATCCTAAAACTATGGTGAAATCATACGCTACATGTATAAACAGTTCCCATCCAATGGAATCTAGAATAAAGATTCTCCATGTAGTGGTAGAGTCTCTAGAGGAATCAGATACGGGTCGAGCGATTGTGAGTGGCACCATTAATATAGCTTCCTCATTAGTGACTAGTATATTTTATACTAATTCATCTCATTAATTTATTCCAATCCATATTTTTAATCTAATTAATCATCTTAGGGATATTATATCTTCCACAATGGATATTTTTAGGCCCCATGGTAGGAAAATATTGAAGGGTCTCTCTAGTCCCTCATGTGATTTATCTCTATAAAATTTGGATCATTAATTGTGTTTTTTAATTATCTATATGAAACCTCATGATATTATTTTTATGTTAGATTTGATCATTTTCAAATAAATCTCATATTGATTGATATATTGAACCAGTATCCATTAATATTCCAAGTGGTGTTTGTTGGGTCTTTAATGGAGATCTGGACATAAGGTCAAGTAAAGAAAAGGCTAATAATACAGAGTTTGGGAGTGTGATATCCATATTTAAATTTTATATAGAGTGAGAATCAATGAAAATTGATCTTTATCTAGTGGTCTTTCTGTTTCCTAATGTCTTTCCTTCTGACATCTCTGGTCATACAATTGTAAGGGAAGTTGAGTTTTCCATTTACATGATGCTTGGTACTCAAAATGTTTTTATTATCTCATACCATAAGGAACAACGTCATCTGAATGAGGTAAAGTCCCATTTAGACTAAAATTTAGAGAAATGATTTATAGTCTCGATATTATCACCTTAGGAGGCACCTATTCTCTTTTCAAATATGGAAGACTGTTCTCTTTTCTTATACATTGATTACCTAGAGCTCAATGGAGTGATGGAAAAGAAAAAGTATCTTTTTCAATAGATTGATGATCTATTTGATCAATTGAAAGGGGGAAAGTGATTCTAAATGATTTATCTTCTATCTAGCTAATATCAATTAAGGATAAAATAATCTGACATTCATAAAATTTCATTTTGATGGAATTATGGTCATTATTAGAACATTGTTATGCCATATTGGACTAACTAATGATCTTATAGTGTTTGTGGTGTTATTTAAAATGACTTTACATGAGAATATGGATACCATTGTGGTAGTGTTTGTAGATTACATCATCATTTACATAATGTCCATGGTGGATCATGTGTATCATTTGAGAATTGTTCTGAATTTTATAGGAAATCACTTACTCTATGCCATGATTTTGAAATGAAATTTTTGGATACATGAAGTGATATTCTTGGGAATCATGGTGTTGATACAAGGAATATCAGCTGATAGGGATAATGTAAATGTTATTAGGACATGGGTTAACCATGATTTTTCTTTGAGATTTTGACCATCTTGGGATTAACTGGATACTATCACAGTTTGTGATGGTCTTCTCACAATTGGATTCTCCAAAAACTCCACTAAGTCATAAGTGAATACTGTTTTATTAGGATGAAGGATGTCGTAATTATTTAGATGATCTAAAACAATTTTTGACTATTACAGCAGTATTGAATCTCCATGATTCAAGATAGGGCAACATGGTCTTATATTATGCATTGTGTTCAACCTTCTGATGTATTCTTATACATGGTGATCATGCCCATTCTTATAACTCTCATCATCTTCGTCCATATGAGAATAATTATATGACCCTAAAACATGAAGTATCATCTTTCATGTAAGCGTACAAAAATTGACATCATTACATTTATGGAGAAAGGATTACCATGTATTCTGACCACGAGATCTTGAGTTATATCATCTCTAAAAAAGATTTCAATATCCTTATGAGGAATTGGGTGTAATACCTATACTTTTTATATTTCGACATCACTTATACCATGGGGAATTCAAATGTCATTGTAGATGCTTTGATCATGAAACATCTAACCCTGGATGTGAATGAATCATTTGAAGCATGAAATTTGATGTAATTCTTTGAACAATTTCATATTGGAGTTTAAGAGAATGGGGATGAAGTTATCTTGTACAATGTTCAGTTGAAATCTAATATTATCAAATTTATTATTCAGGATCTGTATCTTAATGGCGAGTTCCACAGCATTATAGACTCTATCTATATTGGGGAGATGATTGCCTAGTTTTCACTCTCTGTGTAGGGAATTATGTTCTATAAAAATCATTATGTGGAACGGTATTTAGTATGGAATGTGGTGATGGTGTATTTTCATAGTTCCTAGTGGGACGTGAACCTAGGAAAAAGAAAGATGTTCTATGACATTCGGAAGAAATTTTGGTGGCTAGTTTTGATATAAGGGATTGTTGAGTTTGTTTCTCTTTCTTAAACATGACATCATATAAAGGCTAAGCAGTAGAAGCATTCAATGTTGCCTCATCCACTTCCAGTAACGACATGGATGTTGGGTGATATCTTTATAGACATTGTGGTTGGGCTTTTTCAATCCTAGATAATGAAGAATGCAATATGTCTTCTGATTGATCTGTTGATGAAATTTTCTCAATTAATACCCAATTGTGATACAAACAATGTTATAGAGTTATGAAGTATCTATCTGAAATATATTATTTGGTTTCATGGAGTCCAATATAAAATATTTTATCATGGGGATACTTGGTTCACATATCATTTTTAGGGAGGCCGTAATAATGCACTGAGATATCTTGTCTGTTTGAGTATGGCAGGCCATCCATAATCAGATTGCCAGACAAAAAGCACTAGATAGTTTTCGGGGGATATGCTTTTGGTTTGTGTTATAGGAAATGGTGTAGCTTAGGATGATCATTTCGGGCTATTTGATTTTTCATATAATAATATTTACCAGTCCATGACAAGGGTGGCATTTTTTGAGACCTTTTATGTCGGGCTTTATAAATATATGTTATGCTGGTCATAGATTGGTGAAAGTACATTTTTTAATGTATATTGGTACAAGATAAAATATAAAAGAATTAGTTTTTTCATAATATAATTTTTATGGAAAATAGCCAATATAATCCTTATGATAATCATAATTGCCTGACTTCAAATATTTAAATTGGAGGCAAGGTTTTATTGAGTGTTACTCCTTTGTTTGATCATCGACGGATTGAGAGACAAGGAAAACTTGCTCTTCATTTTTGGTAACATTTGAGGTTGTCGATAAGGTGGGGAATGTTTCATTTCATTTATAAATACCACAATAATTGAATTTGACACAGAATGTGTTTTATGTATCTCAGCTATGAAATTATTTATCTAATCCATCTGAGGTTCTGAGTTGGCATGATTTTGAAGTTGAACATGATTTATCCATGATGGAAAATACAAAAAAGATAGTTTATTATTAATACAAGGTACCTCATGGGAGGATGATTCCTTTGGTTAGAGAGCTATGGAATCATGGTTCTATAATAATGAGAGTAGGTAGAGGGAGGAAATTATGAGAGAATAGTGGTCTTGTATTTTTTACATTGAAGTTATTTTGTAGGATTTTGGGGGAATGATTTTTTTTATTATTTGGTGGTTTAACATCCAATTAAATTTTATAGGTACTATTAAACCCATATTTTTATGGATATTTTATTGTGTTTTTTGTGTTTCCTCATGTATAAAACATATGAGGGTTGGAGGCTCTAGGTTAGTGCAATGTTTGTGCACAGTTTACGCAAACTGTATACCCTATCATAGAAGACTGTGCAACCCATGGTAGTGGGATTTTTATTTTTTGGTGCATCATTATTAAGGATGTGAATCCTATTTATAGAAACCATGAATCCCATTTATAATTTTTACACAACCTTCACATTGTGTTTCTAAATGGTTATCCTTTTTTTAGTTTACCATGCATATAATATTTTATATCTTTCAATATATAATTAAAATTTTAAAACGCTGACCATTTTGGTCCCTTATGGGGCTCCATTAAACAAAAATATTTTTTCTCAACCTTGGATCTCCATTGAAATATTTTTTCACCTCAAATCCCTTATAGAAGCGATCCAAATCTAGATGAACACCCTTAGATCTCATCATAGTATGTTT
Source organism: Viscum album (assembly GCA_963277665.1). NCBI lineage: Eukaryota > Viridiplantae > Streptophyta > Magnoliopsida > Santalales > Viscaceae > Viscum > Viscum album. Next base: position 1,751,460,991 of record OY728152.1, read on the forward strand.
CCATTTCCTGATCTTATTCTCCCACAGTCTCTCTTCTTCTATCTAGGGTTAAATATACCACCATAGTTATTTATGTATAAAAGAAAAAAAATTGTTAATAAACCTAGGATTGATCTTAATCTCTAGGATTCCTTGGTCATTACTCTTTGTTGAAGAATCATGTCAAAAAATTGGTGATCTAAGATCCATTGAGGTCGAGGTAGCTATTTCCATTAAGATGGAAAATTATCATAATCATAAATTGATATATTAAATTAAATTTATGATTTAAAACAAATTTATGTATTTTTAATAAATTTATTTTGATGATTTTGATTGAAAACCAAATTCTATTTAATCAGTGTATTTGGAAAATTTGGGTTTTCATAAAATTTGAAAAACCCCAATTTAATTGAATTTTCAAGTGTGTATGAAAATTTGTGAAATTTTAATTTTAATTTTAAATTATTAATTTTTTGGAAAATTTTTTAATTAAAATATTATTTTAAATTGTGGAATTTTTTTGGATTATTTTATAATAGACCAATTCTAGTGAATATGGGGGTTATTATAGAAATGATGGATTTTATTAATCTAAAATTTTAAATTTAGTTTTTCAACATGGATTGTGAAATTTCCAGGGCTGGTTTCAAATACTTATTTGTAAAAGATGGTTTAAAATGATTTGATTAAAACCTTGTGGTTTAATGTTTGTGAAAAATAATGTTTTTGATTACCGATCTATGATGGTTTTTAAAGATAACATTTTAATATTTTATATATAGAATGATTTATTGTATTTGAATAAGTCTTGAGATGAATTTCCAATAATTATTTTTAATAGATAACCTACAAGACATAGGAAGTTAGTGGTTTATTTTGGGTGTCACTTCATGGCGTAAAATGTTCTAAAACCCCATATTAGTATATCAAATCCCTTCAGTGACAGTGGTTTCTCTTTGACTTATGCCAAAAGGGTAATTTATAAATATTTTCCCTTTCAATGTGGCAGGTCCTTGTATCCTAGCACTATCATAACTACTTGAACATGACTATGTTTATCACTTTTTTAAATTTCAAATTCATATATATTCAATTATTGTAAAATTTTTTACATGCCTTGTGAATTTAGATAAACTATTTTATATAAAAGTGTTTATTTAATACATTTTTGGAAAAGTTAAATTTGTTTGATAACCCATCTAATTAATGGTATATCTACCCCTTAAAATGTATTTCAATTATTTGAATTGGGAATCATCAATTTCTAATGTATTTCTATCATTTGAAATGAAAAGAATGAATTTTTTTATTTATGCTCATTGAAATTCCAGACCTACTTATTGGATTATTTAATGAACATTTCTTTATTAATTTGATATTGGAATATTATAATGGAATATTTGGTAAAATCCTACAAGGATTTGGCTTACATCCTATATATTCCTTTTATTTTTTTTATATTATACCATTCTATGTTTGAGAAATTGTAAATGATCTGTTGGAGGTTGAAATAACTATTGAACCTAGGACTTGGGGTGCTGTGACTGAGTTTGGACATGGATACATTTTCTATTTTCTGGTACATAGTGTTAGTAATTCGTCTATTTTTGGAATGTTTTACTTATGGTACATTATTCCTAGTTGAGTTTCTTTTGATATAAATATATTATTTTCATACTTATTTTTTATTTTATAAAAATCATTCCCTCTTCCTTTTTGTATGATGCAAGGTGATAGTAACTGACCCATGGGGATTAGGAATTCCCTTCAATCTATGTTAGGGTCATCTTGATTATTGGGTTACAAGGGAACATGGGCTGGTTCATTATAGTTCCTCTCCCTTCACCTCTCTAAATCCCTCCAATTGTTTTCCCATGCTCTCAAGAATCCCCTCCCAAACATTTATAATCACCCTCTCTAGTTAATGGATTCTATTCCTCTTCATCATTCAAGTGATGTATTTCTATTAGGATTTTTTATTTGTAATTTTTCATGTTTTTATATTTTTTTACACTTTTATTTACTATATTTATGATTTCTATGAATTGCTAGGCCACATATCAATCTTGTCAAACGCTTACATGACCCTTTATGTACACCCATTATGCTGCATAAGTTATCCTGTGATTATTCCTAAATAAATATTTATGTTTAGTATACATATACTTGTTTTCACTCAGAGGTATTAAAAAAGGTGAAACTATCCTTTATTTGTTCATGGAATCCCTTATATGTTACCTGTATTCCATTATCGTGCGATTAAAATGTTTGAAATAAGTTGGTCTATAGTATGATATATAAGGATCACAAATTCATATACATGGTATGAATGCGACAGGTGGGACCAGAATTATATATAGAAAAAATTAATTGGTTGATGTGTTAATCTCATGAGATACCATATATGGAACATGGAATATTGTCCTAAGAACACTATGTATTGTTGTCTTGGTGATTATATTTTATTTTTACTTATGATTTCATGTTTTCTATTATTTCCAAAATATTTTAGTTTCTCTAATTTTATCTCCTTATATCATTATTTGAGGTTCATTTTTATGATTCTAACACCTTTTATTCCACCTTTATATGCCAAATTATTCATAATTATTAGTTTCATCATGTCAAACATCAAGAATTCACTTACAATGCTTTATAGAGTACCACCTATATTAGGTAATCCTCGTGTTTATCACATGTTATATTAAAAGATCAAGGGAATTTAAGGGAGTATGTTTTATTTTTTTTAATAATTTAATTGTACCCATGTCTCATTTTATTGTGATATATATCTAAATACCATATTTCACTTGGCCTCACAATCTTTTTGGGATTTTCAGGGGTATAATTATGTAATAAACAATAAATTATGGTATATTAATGATATGGGTTGTTATACTTAGTATCATAGTAAGGGAATAGTTATTTTGTGGTTTAGGATTATAAGAACTCATTTGAAGTCTTTTGTGTAAGACTAAACATAGGAAAACATCTATAAATTTTTGGTAAAGTATATTAGATGTGAATTTTAAGAAAGAAATTCCTAATATATATACTAAAATTTAATATCGATCTAGAACTGTTGTACCTAGTGGTAATCACCAATAATTTTCATTTCATATTAAATTGATCTTCACCTAGTGAGTGATAATGAATCAACACTTGAACCATAGTTCGATACTCATAGAGGATATGCATGGAAAATTCCCTAGAATTTTATGAACCTTTATAAAGGGAGTAAAAGTTCCCATAATATTTTATGTTACAAGATAGACCCAAAAAAACATAGATAGAAACCCATAACATCATTAGTGTATTAATGTATGTTATTTATGAGTTATTTTTTTCGGGATTTCTAATATTATTTTAACTTGATTAATATTTTTTTAATTGTAACATCTAATTATTCCTTTTTTATATTCAATTTTTTGATATATTTGGAAGATAGAAAACAACCATTATGAAGGGAAATAGAATGAATACACAAATGAGATATACAAATTAATGGGAGTATGAGTTGAGAACTTCATGACAATTATTTCTCAATTAACTAATGTTTTGAATAGAAACATGAAATAAAAGAAAACCCAAATCCAAAAATAAAATTGAATGTTGAAATTGAGACCTTCATGTGAGGAACACATCCAAATTTTAGAAGATCTTACTTTCCTTTAATAAAAAACCTATCAACTCCTTAAAAACCCAATTCCCTATTTTTTAATACACTGGAAAAAAGAATGTCATGATGGCCATTTTCTATATGTACTGAGAATATGATCAATTGTATATATTAATATAATATAATAAGTCTAAGGTGTATATTTAGGTGATGGAGTGGAATGAGATATATGAATTTTTATGGAAATTATATTAGTCACACTATAAAACCTTAAATAGAGATATATTTCCTAATAATCACATAAAATGACAAATAATACATCATGTCGTATGAGGTAACATCAGAATAAGTGAATGATAAACCTATGGGTTGTCTATTTACAGTGAATTTAAAGTCATCCACCTATTTGGTCAGTTAAAAAAATTTATACGAAATTATTTTCTGATTTGAGACTTTACAAATTATGGGGAAATTTTAAAAAGTTATCTCAAAGTTGAAATATAGATCATATATTTTTTATAGTCACACGTGTATTAATATTGGATGCATAGATTATTTTCTAATTCATTCTGATCTATATAAAAAAAATCATTAATGAAAAAACTCAATTATACAACAAGACAAATGTGAATGTATAGAAATCATATAAATTTCCTAAGCGACATAATGAAATAATTTATTTATAAAAAAGAATGTCACCCAACTATATAATGTCAAATGGTGAAACCCACCTATAAAATGTTAACATGGAATTAACTACATACAAATAATCCCATTGTACAATTTTTTATGTCTTGGAATAAGGAAAACATGTGTATATTCCCCAAGATAAGGGATAAAAATTATAACCTATGAAAACCACCAATAAGGTATAACGATAAAGGAAAATATTATTCCATCTCAACTATTGAGGGGGATCCTGACAATGTTGTGGTCACAATTATAATAGTTATTCATTAAAGGGTAGTGGATGAAATATTTTATTCTACTCTAATTAATTCTTTCATATCGTAAAGTTTAGTTGAACTATTTAAACCCCACATCAAAATAGGGAAGTGAGGATATCATTAAAATTGGAATGATAGGAAATTATCACCTTCTATGTATGTAACTCTTCCAATATATATGCTTATTTGATAAAATTCCCACTAAACCATTTGATACCCCTTTTGGGGAATTAAATTCATCTCATTGTATGTATTGAATTTCCTTATATAGTGAGAATCTAAATTACTAATAGAGGGAAATAACCCTCAACATAATTAATCACCCTCATATTCTAAATAAGTGACAAGAGGATTATTAATCGCTTCTACAGTAAGTATCTCAATCATGAATAGAATTATCTTATGTTAATGAGTATCTATATTAAACAATTGAAAATATAAAAAATACCATCCTTGATGATATTCCTATTTTAATGGAATATACCCACGTGTTTCCCAAAGAATTTCATTGTCTTCCGCCATGAAGTGAGGTTGACTTTTCAATTGATCTTATACCTGAAGGTTTTTTCACTATATTGAATGGCCACTGTTGAGCATCAAGAGATGAAGTAGGAACTATAGGATAATCTAGATAATGTTTTTTTATGCCAAAGTGCATCAACATGGGGTGTGTTCGTCCTATTTATCAATAATAAATATAGTTCAATAAAATTAAGCATTGATTATTCTAATATCAACAAGATAATGATAAATATAAATTATATCCAACCACGGATTTCTGACTTTTATGATAAGCAACAATGTGTTTAGTACTTAACTAAGGTTGATCTCCATTTTGGATTAAGTCATGTATGTTTGAAAAAGAAGATATACCAAAGTCTGATTTTTGCACGAGATATAGGCTCTATGAGTTCATATTGATTCCATATAGACTCACTAAATCATTTACTATCATTATATACATAATTAATAGAGTCTTTAGGGATTAACTTTTAAATTTTTTTTTGTAATAATATATTACATTTTTATTTTCATGAAAATAATTATGAATGTTGAGGTGAATTTGACTATTGATCTAATCACTAAATAATATGAATATTTATATGAAATGAACAATAAATCAGTTTTTTGGACTAAGGGAGTAACATTCCACGGGAATTTTATAAATAGGAAAAAAATTTCCGGGTATCTTTCAAAGATGGAGATAATTGAAAGATGGACCTCACTGATATCTCTGATGGGATCTATAGTTTACATTGATTACCAGGGCACGATCATAGATTTTTAATTCAAATCTCATGGTTTTCAAGACCATTAAACAATATGACAATATAAAACTAGGATTTAATGATATAATTTTCTATAGATAAATTATATTTTTGTGATATCGTACTTTACATGTAATAAGGATTTTACATGACCCATGGTAAACTATTGGAATATTGTTATTTATTTTGAAATTTATTACCTAGACATTATATTGGATGATATGAATAATACTAACTCAATTATGAAATAATTATTATTTAAATAAGTATAAAATTATTTTATTCATTATAAATTTAATAGAAAATAAAACAAAAATCATTTGAATATAAGAGAGACATTTTTATAAAAAATATTTTTTATGAAAATAATGTTTTTTTATCTTAATAAATTAAATTAATCACTATTGGTGATTGATTTTATGGAAATTTATAATTTATAAATTTATAACAATGTTTTAACATTTATCAACTATTTTATACTAACAAACGATAAAAATAAATCCAGTTTTATAATCAAAAAGGTATTTATCTAAAAATGGGTTGTATTACATTTTTTATACTTGTTTTAAAATAATTTTCTTCCACTTAAGAAAATTATATAATGAAAAAATGTGTTCAATATTTGGAATTAGTTTATTTGAATTTTTTAAATAGGTCCCTTTAATTTTTGTTCATTATAAATTGAAATCCTAGGTTTTGTTTTCACATTAGTAAGGGTAAAACATGTAAAATAATGTTAAAATAAATGGATATGGGTATAAAATATCTCATTAACATGAATTTATCATATAGGATGAGTTTAGTTTTTACATTACAAAATTATTCTAAAATAAATAACCCCATGATTCCATTAAACATTGATTGTGAACATTATATTAATTTAAGAAAATAATAAATACAAAATGGATGTTTCAAGACTTTTATATCTTTAGATTTTTTATATTTTGATAAAAATATGATATGTTAGGATCCAAATTTTTATTTCAAAGAATAATATATTTATTTTCATTATAACGGCTGAATAATTTTTTGTGTTTCAATAATTAAATTAATGGATTAAAAATCTGTTTCATGATATTTATTCAATTAAAAGTGAAATAAAATAAATTATAAAAAATATTGAAATGAATATATTTTATTTGTTGAATTATAGTATTCTAATTTTTTTTTGACAATTATGTCATGACTGATATTATTTAATTTTTTAAAATTATATTTATTCTATGTTCTTTTCAAAGTCAAATTATGTGAATAGCATAAAAAATGACATTAATGGTATTCTATGAATAAAAAAATTTATTAGATTATAGAAAAAGAATATTTTTTAAAAGAGATAATGTAACATATAAGGTAAATATAGAATAAAAAATTTTCATATTTATTAATATTTTCAAATTAAATATGAATTTTACTTTAAAGGGGTTTCTATGTTCGATAGCGTACTCGATACACAATGATGAGTTTCTTTGAAAACGTATGTTGAACACTAGTAAGATAATAATATTATTTTAAATGGTAGTTAACACATAGCCGTTGTATTGGCAGGATTGAATAGAAAAAACTAAAATATGATTATATATGTTTTTTAAATGTTTTTACATTTATCTAATAAAAAATAGAGGCTTAAAATACGAAAAGAATTCAATTTTAGGCATATATACCTTAATTTTCACTAAGGGTTCACTTATCGCCTTTTGATGGCGAACCGTCATTAAATATAGATTTTTTCACTCTTATACATTCTACTGGACCAAATAAAACTCTTCTTTAGAATCGGGACATCAAAATTTACTTTGTGTAAATTTTTTGGTATTTTTCTGATAATGTTCTTTTTTATTGAATAGTGTAAAATGTTGTATTTTAATTCAAAACCTATTTTTAATCAAATTTATTTATATTAGTAGATTATCTTTTCAATTGGTTTTAAAGTGAAATTAGAATATATTTTTACCATTAAATCCAATATTGGTATTTGAAATTAATTTCACTTTGAAAGAGGACTTAAACTAGTGTCAATCTATTGATACTTATTGTTTCATAAAAACACGCTATTTGCTCTGACAACGGGAATTAATTATTAAAATAATTAATGAAAGTTATATGTTTTGAATTTTGTATAATGGACTTAATTTTTGAATTTGGAATATCAGATATAGCTTAGGGTGAAGTTTTGGTATTTTTCTGAAAAACATCAATTTTTGAGGAATAGTGAAACCACTAAGTGGTACTTAAAAAACTGTTTTTTCGTTTAAATGAAATTTTACCACCTCTTTGTTTTGAATTTAAAAAATCCAACATACATGGTTGTCATTAAGAAGTATAATGTGGTTCAATGGGATTAAAATTATTTTTTGGTGAATAGTAACTTTTAATTTTTTAACTGCAATTAGAGGTAATTAGTGTAGTTTAAGGTAATAATAATGTTATAATATTATGAAATGACCTAAAAACATGTCCTACCCTCATTTTATGTGTCATGAAAGACCATGAAAATCCATGGGTAAACATGGGGACCCCTTGGTGCCACTTTGGTAGGAAAATGACCTTAATACCTTTTTATTTAATGTTAAAATTAAAATGTCACAAACATGAGTTATTTTACTAAAAAACATTACATGGGGTTATAAAAGTCATGTTTTTGACTATAAGTAGTCATTGGAAAGCTAAAAATATTTCCTACATCATAGTATTTTTTTATTGTTTTTAGACATTAAATAAATAAAATTATTTTTGACATCATAATAATGCAGCGATTACCTCATTAATAAAGGATTTAAATAAAATGAAAAGATAATGTAAAATCTATGACCCACAGATGTCCAAAACCTATTGTATGGGTGGATTTCGTAACCTTATCACATTATCCTCGAATTATATCAATGTGAGACCTTTTAAATCCGAAACTCATTTTAAAATAAAGTAACATTTCTTTACATTCCAAGAGTGCCCCTCCTCTCCTCTTATAAAAGGCCCCCACCTCTACCACCTTACCCACACTTCCAAAGCCTTTGGCTCGGCCAAACCCTACCCATTGTGTCTCTACACATCCCTCTCTAACTCATAGAAGCCTCACTTTGGGATGAAGGCTTCCCAAGGAAGCCTTTGAGCTCAAACCAAAGGGAGTTACCCGATTTTAATGTAATATCTTCACTTGAGTCTTTTTGTTTTATTTTTCTTCTCCAACCCCCTAAACTCTTTTTATTAATATATTTTGTAACAAATCCAGTATCTTCAATATATTAGGATGTTTTTATAAGAAGGATTCGAGCTAAACTTACACACACCTACATCTAATTGTTAAATCCCATACTATTTCCATGGATGACAAATTTCTGCCTCACGAAACGATGATTGTTCAATATTCATCTAACACCTTCAAAGGTGTCCATTTATATGCCACTATATTTATATACGATATATAATATGTTTATATTTTCCTTAAGATTCTGTATTTTTCATTTATGGCGTACCTTTATGGCTTCCATTATGGGTATACACGATATATTAATTTTAGGAAGTGCGGACTACTGCCCCCTCAAAGTGATTTGATTCATTAATACCATATGTGGTACGTATGAAGGATTTATTTAATAATATTATATATGATAACATACTGGAATTAATATACTATTATTTATTATTATGTTTTAATTCTATTAAATATGAAATAGAAATGGAAGTAGCGTTCATGCATACGTACGGCTTACCATCTCCATGAACGGTGCATTTCATTTATTACCTCTAAATGTTATGTAATATTATAAATGCATGAATGTACTGGATATATATGATATATATGATATCCACATCATGAATACAATTCTGGATATAATGGATATTTTACAACATTAACAACTTGTAATTATAAAGAGTTTATTTTTGACTCAAGTACCAATGATCGTTACAACGACCGTTATTAACTTAAATAATAACATAGTGTTAATGACATGTTAATAAGTGATATAAAAGGAATAATGAACTTGAAAACGGTTATTATGAAAGTAGAAATTAACTCAAGTTTATTATTCAGGAGATTAAAGAACGATCGAGTCAAGTCAGACCCAAGGTAAGGGACTTCTTCTCGATCTCCGTTCATTGAGGAATATTTCGTTTTATACACAACTATCTTTTATACGGTGTATAAGCCACTTTGACTTTCACATTTATACAAAAGGAATCATTTTCTACAAATTGTTTTACAAAACAACATAAAGGAATGTTTCGTACGTGGTGAGAATGACCTTTTCCACCGCCACGGGTTTTATTTGGTCATTGGCTTCCTCAACAAGCCGTAATGTTTTTTAAAATGAATTAAATACCATATACCCTTTTATGTATTTTGGTATTGAAAATGGTTCTTAATAATGGATTTTTTATGTCAATATTTTTAAGTGATATATTGTGATCAAAGTGTGGAAATGTTTTCTTTCCGTTATATTTGTTTTATGTAATATGATTTTATAATTGTACTTGGACACTTGATGGGTGGTTACATGATAAACCATATGACGGGTGGTGCAGTGTATACCAGGACGGGTGGTTACGTTATAACCTCCAATGCATTGGGTATGGAAGTCGGCTGTATGGATATCCCATTAAGTGATATGTGTAAAAGTCGACCGTATGGTTATTCTATTTAAGTATGTTTATGTCCCAAGTTACCTTTATATGATATGTGATCTTTATATGGGTGTTATGGTAATCTTTTGGTTATAAAAGGGTAGGTAATGATCTTTTATTTAGTGAAGAGTTTTTACTGCTTCATAAAGGTTAAAAGTATTACTTTGATAAAGTATACATGGTTTACTTGTTGTTTCGATAAGCTAACAGTTTTTATTCTTTGTGTATCCCTTACTGAGATTTTTATGCTCACCATATGTTTTTTTATATGTTTATCACAGGACTTAATGTGGAATAGGGTCAAGGATGGGATCAAGGGAAAGTCATTCTATATAAAACATGTAAGTAGACATGTTTCTTTTTAAGAGTTTTTATTCTATGGAAATTTAGTAGAAGTGTCTACTTTGTAATCTTTTGAGATGTAATAGTTATGTCCTAATTCTCTAAAACTCTAAACCTAAAATGATCCTCAATGTGAATTATTCATTTAATTGAATATTAAGTAAGGTTTAATGTCGAGGCCTTATAGTTGGTATCATAGGTCGGTTTGGACAACTTTAGGAGTTAGAAAATTGTTAAATTATAAGTTAATTTATGGAATGACTGAAATGATATAGAATTTAAAGATTACAATGTTGCTTCGCCTAAGATATTTATGTGCTCAGAATGGTTTTCCGCAGATGAAACAAAGCGGCTGTATTGGGACGACATCAGGAGGAAGGAAACCTTCCAAATCAGCAACCTCAGATGGTCAGAATCGGAACTGAACAGTTTGTTGCAGTTATGGCACAGTTGACTCAGGCTATAAATGGTTGTGTTTTCCATGCAAGATATCAGTCAGATCAACCGTAGAGGAACATGTTAGTGGTGGAACATTTCATGAGGCAACATCCCCCATCATTCATAGGATCATCTGACCCTGTTCAAGCTGAAGGGTGTATTAAAGCACTGGAGAAGATTTTTTATGTCATGGGGTGTTCAGAACATCAAAAGGTTAGTCTTGCTGTTTACCGTTTTGATGGTGAAGTTGATCAGTGGTGGTCGATGGTGAAAAATATTAGGGATAGTGATGAGATTGATGATCTTCATGGGGACGAATTAAAAGGTATGTTTCTTGATAAATATTTTCCTAAGGTGGTTCATCTTAGGATGGAAAAACAGTTCCTAGAACTAAGGCAGGAGGATGACTCAGGGGCTTCTTATGAAGCAAAGTTCACTCGATTGGCAAGTTATGCTCCAAACTTCATACGAGATCTTGATAGTAAAATAAACCGTTTTTTCTCAGGGTTAAAGCCAATTTATCGAAGGGATTTAGCATCTCGCGAGTTCAAAAGTTATGAAAAACTTGTTCGATGTGCGGAGAAAGTGGAAATGGAATTTGCCGACGATCAGGTGACATAATAAGAGGTACAGTTGGCAGGAAAAGGGGAAGAATTCATCAAAGAAGCAAGGATGTAAGAAAACCAAATATCCATCCTGTGAGAAGGGTGGTCAAATGCATCCCGAAGAATGTTTATCCAAGTCTAGAAAGTGATTTCGGTGTGGTAAGTCAGGTCATATTTCTCAAAACTGTAAGGAAGATGATCAAGCTGGCACTGAAAAGTCAGAGTTATGATGTTTTAAGTGTAATGAAATGGGTCATTATGAAAATGAGTGTCTAATGAAGAACTCAATTGAGGGAAAGCATCCAGACTACATGTAGAAAGGGGTGGTGAAATCCTTTCCAACTACTTCAGTAGATGTTGGGCCATCGAATGAAGCGGTATCAGGTACACTGTTCGTTTGTTCAGATTATGCCAATGTGTTTTTTGATTTAGGGTCTACACATTCATTCATTTCTGAGAAGATTTCTAGTAAATTGGAAATTCCATCTCAATATATAAATCATGAACTTATGGTGAAAACTCCCGGAGGGAACGTTGAGACAAAAAGGAATTATAAGAATCTCCATATCCCTGTGTGCAGAAATAATCTACCAGCAAACCTTATTGTTTTGCCTCTAGTAGAGTTTGATGTTATTTTGGGAAAGGATTGGCTTTCTGTTTATCATGCTAAGATTGATTTCATATCTAAAATGGTTTCTTTTCAGAAAGATTTTCAGTTTGTGTACAAGAATGAACCATTGATTTTGATAACATATCAGGAAGTTGAGAAACTAGTAAAAGATAGAAATTAATGTTACCTTGCGCATATTATTGAAAATAAAGGAACTATTCAGATCAATGATGTGCCAGTGGTAAATGAGAATCTTGATGTTTTTTCTAATGTGTTTCCTAGTATTATTCATGATCGGGAAGTTGAATTTACTGTTGACTTAATTCCTGATTCGAAGCCAATTTCAAAACCACCTTATCGAATGGCTCAAGTTGAACTTTTAGAGATAAAAAAGCAATTTCAAGAGTTATTAGATAAATGTTTCATTCGACCTAGCACATCACCATGGGGTGCTCCTGAATTGTTTGTTAAAAAGAAAGATGGATCAATTAGTCTTTCCATTGATTATAGAGACTTAAATAACATTACTGTTAAGAACAAGTATCCTTTGCCTCATGTCGATGATTTGTTTGATCGGCTCCTGGGAGATCAGTATTTTATGAAGATTGACTTGAGGTCGGGGTACCATCAGTTGAATGTAAAAGAAGCATACGTTCCGAAGACTGTGTTCCGTACTAGATATGGCCATTATGAATTTGTAGTTATGCCTTTTGGGTTTACCAATGCACATGTTGTATTCATGGAACTTATGAATATAATTTTCCATGAGTTCTTGGATAAGTTTGTGGTTGTTTTCATTGATGATATTTTGGTGTTTTCTAAAAATAAAGAGGAGCAAGAAAGTCATTTAAGGGTTATCTTGAAAACCTTAAAAGAAAAGAATCGATATGGAAAATTCGGCAAGTGTGAGTTTTGGTTACAACAAATTTCTTTCCTGGGTCACATTTTTTCAAAAAATGGCATAACTGTTGATCCTGCTAAAACAAAGGTTGTTGAAGAATGGCCAAGACCCAAAAATGTAACTGAGATCCGGAGTTTCCTTGTTTTGGCAGGTTACTACCGAAGGTTTGTTGAAAAATTTTAACGGTTATCTAGTCCAATGTCTAAGGTAACTCAGAAGGGTGTTAAGTTTATCTGGACAAAAGAATGTGATGATTGTTATCATGAGTTGAATATAATATTGTTTAATGCTCCATTTTGGGCACTACCTTCCAGGAATGGAGAGTTTGTTATCTATAGTGATGCTTCATGGAAAGGACATGGTTGCATCTTAATTCAGAATGATCAGGTAATTGCTTATGCTTCATGACAGTTGAAAACTCATGAGGTAAATTACCCTACACATGATTTAAAATTAGTTGCTGTTGTTTTCGCTTTAAAAATTTGGAGGCATCATTTGTATAGTGTAATGTGTGAAATATATATCAATCAAAAAAGTTTAATGTATATATTCACGTAGAAGGAATTGAACATGATACAGAAGAGATGGATAGAATTAATCAAGGATTATGATTGTACAATTCATTACCATCCGGGAAAAGAAAATAAAGTGGCTGATGTTTTGAGTTGAAAAAGTAATGCTTCATTAGAAATGTTTCATTTGGAACATGATCGTTTGGTTATGGATTTGATGAAATTTGGCATAGAAGTTGTTGGTGCAGGATGTCCTTATGTTTTGTTTCAGGTATCAGCGAAGTATTCTCTATCAGACAGAATTATGCAAGCACAGAAGCAAGACAACGAGTTGTAGAAAAAGGTAGAGCTAGTTCAGAAGGGTATGTTGCCTGAATTCAATATTGATAATGATTTTGTTTTGAGATTTGGGAAGAGATTGTGTGTGTCGTGTGATTCACAGTTGAAGAGAGGGTTGTTATGTAAAGCTCATAGTTCTCCGTTTTCAGTTCATCCAGGAAGTACTAAGATGTATTGAGATCTTCGAAAGTATTACTGGTGGGTTGGAATGAAAAGTGATATTGCCGATTTAACTGTAAAGTGTTTGAATTGTCAACATGTTAAAGTAGATCGGTAGTTAAAAAAAGGGATGCTTCAGCCTTTACCAGTGCCAGAGTGGAAATGGGAAAATATATCTATGGACTATCTTCTGGGATTACCGAGTACATCTCCAGGTAATATTTCAATCTGGGTTATTGTTGATCGATTGACTAAATCTGCTCAATTCCTTCCTATTTGAGATACTTTCTCTCTAGATCAACTTTCTCGATTGTATCATAAAGAGATAGTCAGGTTACATGGAGTTCCCCTCTCCATTGTATCTGATCGTGATCCCAGGATTACTTCTAACTTTTGGAAAGGCCTTCAGATGTCATTGGGTACTGAAATAAATTTTAGTATAGCTTTTCATCAGAAATCGGATGGGCAGTCAGAATGAACAATTTAGACCGTGGAGGATATGCTACGAGCTTCTCTATGGATTACACGGGAAGTTGGGACCAACATCTTTCTTTGGTTGAGTTTTCTTATAATAATAGTTTTCATTCCAGTATACATATGGCACCATTTGAGGCATTATATGGGAAGCGTTGTTGAACTCCAGATTTTTCGGATGATGTGGGTGAAAGGAAGCTGATGGGACCAGAATTGGTAGAAGAGATGGCAGAAAAAGTTCATTTGATTCAGAAACACATGAGAACAGCTTAGAGCATACAGAAAAGTTATGCGGATAACTGGAAAAAGGATCTATCTTTCGAGGTAGGTGATCATGTTTTTCTCAAGGTGTCTCCATGGAAAAGTGTGATGTGATTTGGTAAGAATGGAATGTTGAGTCCAAGGTTCATTGAACCATATGAAATTATAGAGAGAGTTGGATCAGTTTTCATACAGAGTGTCATTACCTCCGAGTTTATCTTAGGTACACAATGATTTTCATGTTTCGATGTTGAGAAAGTATATGCCAGATCCAACTCATGTTTTGAGCCCAGAGGTAGTTCAGTTGAAAGAGAATATCTCTTATAAAGAACAACCAATCCAGATTCTTGACCGAAGAAAGAAGGTGTTGCGAAATAAGGTAAATCACCAGGTATAGGTTTTGTAGAAAAACCATATGGTTGAAGAGGCAATGTGGGAATCTGAAATTGCTATGAGGGATAAATACCCCCACATATTTTGATAAGTGAATAAAATTGTGAGGACGTAATTCCCAAAAGGGGGGAAGGATGTAACATTCCAGGTAAATAAAGAATGATACATTCTCATATTTATTAATATTTGAGAATTAAATATTAATTTTACATTAATGGGGTTTCTATGTTCGATAGCGTACTCGATACGCAACGATGAGTTTCTTTGAAAACTTATATTGCACACTAGTAATATAATAATATTATTTTAAATAGTAGTTAACACATAGCCATTTTATTGGCGGGAATCGATAGAAATAACTAAAATATGATTATATATGTTTTTTAAATGTTTTTACATTTATCTAATAAAAGATAAAGGCTTAAAATACAGAAAGAACTCAATTTTAGGTATATATACCCTAATTTTCCCTAAAGGTTCACTTATCGCCTTTTGATGGTGAACATTCATTAAATATAGTTTTTTTCACTCTTAAACATTCTATTGGACCAAATAAAACTCTTCTTTATAATCGGGACATCAAAATTTACTTTGTGTAATTTTTTTTAATTTTTCCGATAAAGGTAATTTTTTAATGAATAGTGTAAAATTTTGTATTTTAATTCAAAACCTCTTTTCAATTTAATTTATTTATATGATTAGATTATCCTTTGAAGTGGGTTTAAAGTGAAATTAGAATAAATTTTTACCATTAAATCCAATAGTGTTCGTTGGAATTAATTTCACTTTGAAATCAGACTTAAACTAGTGTCAATCTTTTGATACTTATTATTTCATAAAAACACGCTATTTGCTCTTACAGCGGGAATTAATTATTAAATTAATTAATGAAACTTATATGTTTTGAATTTTGTAGAATGGGCTTCATTTTTGAATTTGGAATATCAAATATATCTTAAGGTGAAGTTTTGGTATTTTTCTGAAAAACATCAATTTTTGATGAATAGTGAAACCACTAAGTGCTACTTAAAAAACTGATTTTTCATTTAAATTAAAATTTACCACCTCTTTGTTTTGAATTTCAAAAATCCAACATACACGGTTTTCATTAAGAAGTAAAATGTGGTTCAATGTGATGAAAATAATTTTTTGGTGAATAGTAACTTTTAAGTTTTTAATCACGATTAGAGGTAATTAGTGTAGTTTAAGGTAAAAATAATGTTTTAATTTTATGAAATGACCTATAAACATGTCCTACCCTCATTAGATGTGTCATGGCCGACCAAGAAAATCCATGGGTCAACTTGTGGACCCTATGGATCCACTTTGGTAGGAAAATGACATTAATTTCTTTTTATTTAAAGTTAAAATTAAAATGTCACAAACATGATTTATTTTACTAAAACAATTTTTACATGAGGTTATACAAGTCATAGTTTTGACTATAAATAGTCATTGGAAAGCTAAAAATATTTCCTACATCATTGTATTTTTTTATAATTTTTAGACATTAAATAAATAAAATTATTTATGACATCATAATAATGCAGCAATTACCTCATTATTAAAGGATTTAAATAGAATGAAAAGATAATGTAAAATCTATGACCAACAAAAGACCAATAGCTGTTGTATGGGAGGATTTAGAACCCTTATCACCTTATCCTAGAATTATATCAATGTGGGACCTTTTAAATATGAAACTCATTTCAAAATAAAGTATCATTTCTTTACATTCCAAGAGTGCCCCTCCTCTCCTCTTATAAAAGGCCCCCACCTCTAACACCTTACCCACACTTCCAAAGCCTTTGGCTCGGGCAACCCCTGCCAATTTTGTCTCTCCACATCCCTATATAACTCTTATAAGGCTCACTTTTGGAACAAGTCCTCTCAAGGATGCCTTTGAGCTCAAACCAAAGGGAGTTACCCGATTTTAAGGTAATGTCTTCACTTGAGTCCTTTTGTTTTATTTTGCTTCTCCAACCCCCTAAACTCTTTTTATTGATTTCTTTTGTAACAAATACAGTTTCATAAATATACTAGTATTTTTTTATAAGAAGGATTCGAGCTACACTTACACACACCTACATCTAATGGTTAAATAATATACTGTTTCCGTGGATGGCGAATTTCTGCCTCACGAAACGATGATTGTTCAATATTCTCCTAACACCTTCAAAGGTGTCCATTAAGATTTAACTATATTTATATATGATATATAATATTTTTATGTTTTCCTTAAGCTTCTGCATTTTTCATTTAAGGCATACCTTTATGGATTCCCTTATGGGTATACGCGATATCTTCATTTTAGGAAGTGCGGAATACCGCCGCCTCAAAGTGATTTGATTCGTTAATACCATATGTGGTACGTATAAAGGATATATTTAATGATATTATATATGATACAATACTGGAATTAAAATACTATTATGTATCATTATGTTTTAATTCCATTAAATATGTAATAGAAATGGAAGTAGCGTTCATGCGTACGTACGGCTTACAATCTCTATGAACGGTGCATTTCATTTCTTACCTATAAATGTTATATAATATTATAAATGCTTGCATGTACTTGATATATATGATATATATGATATCCAAATCCTGAATAGAATTCTGGATATAATGGATATTTTACCACATGAACAACTTGTAATGATAAAGAGTTTATTTTTGACTCAAGTACCAATGATCGTTAAAACGACCGTTATTAACTTAAATAATAACATAGTGTTCATGACATGGTAATAAGTGATATAAAAGGAATAATGAACTTGAAAAAGGTTTTTAAGCAAGTAGAAATTAACTCAACTTTATTATTCATGAGATTAAAGAACGATCGAGTCATGTCGGACCAGAGGTAAGGGATTTCGTCTCAATCTCTGGTCATTGAGGCATATTTCGTTTTATACACAACTATCTTTTATATGGTGTATAAACCCCATTGAATTTTACATTTATACAAAAGGAATATTTTTTTAAAAATCGTTTTACAAAATGACAAAAAGGAAGGTTTCTTTTAACGTATGCGGTGAGAATGACCTTTTCCACTGCCGCGAGTATTATTTGGTCTTTGGCTTCCTCAACAAGCCGTAATGTTTTTTAAAATGAAATATATAGCATACACTCTTTTATGTATTTTTGTATTGAAAATGGTTTTTTATAATGGATTTTTATGCCAATATATTTAATTTATATATTTTGATCAATCTGTGGAAATGTTTTCCTTCCATTATATTTTTTTTATGTCTTATGATTTTATAATGGTACATGGACATTTGACAGGTGGTTAAATGATAAACCATATGATGGGTGGTGTTCTGAATACCAGGACGGGTGGTTACGTTATAACCTCCAATGCATTGGGTATGGAAGTCGGCCGTATGGCTATTCCATTAAGGTATATGTGTGGAAGTCGACCGTATAGTTATTCCATTTAAGTATGTTTATGTCCCAAGTTACCTTTATATGATATGTGATCTTTATATGGGTTTTATGGTAATATTTTGGTTACAAAAGGGTAAGTAATGATCTTTTATTCAGTGAAGAGTTTTTACTACATCATAATGGTGAAATGAATTATTTGATAAAGTATACATGGTTTAATTATTTTTTTGATAAGCTTACAGTTTTCATTCTTTGTGTATCCCTTACTGAGCTTTTTATGCTCCCCACATGTTTTTTGAAATTCTTTTCACATGACTTAATGTGGAATAGGGTCATGGATGGGATCAAGGGAAATTAATTCTATATAAAACATGGAACTAGACATGTTTCTTTTTAAGAGTTTTTATTCTATGGTAATTTATTAGAAGTTTCCACTTTGTAATATTTTGAGATATAATAGTTATGTCCTAATTCTCTAAAACTCTAAACCTGAAAAGAACCCCAATGTGAATTATTCATTTAATTCAATATTAAGTAAGGTTTAAGGTCGTTTCCTTATAGATAATATAAATGATAATTTCTAAAATATATCCTCTCATTGAAATTTATGAGAAATATTACCACATTATGTATAATTATAAATCTTTGTGACTAAAAATTAGTTTTGATGATTATGGTCAAAATTTGTTAGCTAATGGTAAAACGAAAAGACATGGTTTACAAATACACTTAAGCATGTCAAAATTTTATTTGATGATATTATTTCAACTTATTACAACAATATTTTAACTCTTTAACAACTTGGAATAATTTTTCAGTAGAGTAACTTTATTATATATTAATTTTAAAATATATTCCATGAGAGCTCCTCCCCTCACTTATTGATGTGAATTCCTAATTTAGATTATTTAAATCACATTGAGCCTTATATCTAGAAAATTTAAAACTATAATAAATTACTAGATTCATACACCATTTCTATGTAATTATGGTACTTCAAGAAATACCACACCTTAATGGCATGATTTTTATGAAAAATATGTTTCTCAACAAAGAGGTGTAACTCTTAACAAAGTATTTTCAATTTTATTTACTCAAAAAAATCATATTCATGTTCTACCTATAAAATAATGAATTCAATATGGTTAATATATTGAATTGTTATTATTATAATAAAATAGTAATAAACAACATTCTTCTCATCAATTGAAAAATGATAAAATCACTTATGCATATTTATAGACTATCATATCTATGAAGTTATGCAATCCATTTTTTCTGTTTCTCTATGCATAGATGGTAATTAGGGTATAATTAATAAATATATATTATATATATTATTTAATAATAAATATGGAAATGAAATATATTATTTACTATTTATTAATTACATCCATAAAAAATTTAAAGTAATGATCTTGCATATGTATGACACACCCTCTCAATGAACCATGATAATAATATTTTTAACATAACCTTTTAATGGATAAATATAAATATATATATGATATATATATCATATTTAATTATTTATTTATTTTTACTATGAATCCATGATCAAATTACGAGGACCATAACTACCAAAATGAAATTCTCACGAGAAATTAAATATTTAACAATAAGAAACAACATTTTTATTAAGGAATCATTATTAATGTGTGTTGGAATGTCATAAATAGATTATATATGATATTAATAGCATATAAATGAATATAGTATATATAATTATAAAGAAATGAATTTTATTATAAATGTTTTTTAATCAATATAAATGTAAGTCGAACATAACGTAAGGGATTTATGTTACAAAATATTTTTTTAAAGAGATTGTTTATGATTTTCATTTTGAGGATAATATTTCCTAATATATCTCCAAATAAATGCATGAATCTTATTATATTTTTTTAATTTATTGATATTACATTTTTCCTTTTAGTTTTAACATTTTACGTGATGAAGTGATTGATATAACTTTTTTATGGAACCCAAACTTTATTTCTCCGTTATTGTTGTTTTATGAATGTGGTATTTTTTGTAGTTTTACCAAAAATGTTAAAGGGTTATTTTATTTTAACAAACACATCATGAAAAAAATTCACACATTATTTACTTCTTACTGATTTGAATATTTTTTACACTTATCCAAGGTAAATTTAAATGGAAAAATTTTCCTTAATATTTCAGAAATTTTTAGAATATATATATGTGATTTATAAAGTAAACAGATATTTTCAAGAAAAAAATTCCATGAAATTTTATGGAAATCTTTCATATATGTTCATAACCTTTGATATTACCTTCATAGTTTTCATTACATGACCCAATGATACCATCGTTATTATTTCCCAAGATAGTTATTGGTCATGATGATGAAACTTCAATGAAACATGTTTTATTTCATAGGATTAAGTTATGATGTGTTTTTATGATATTTTTTTTTCATTTATATGATTGGATTTATAATTATGTTATGAGTGGGCCTATGAATTATAATTTCTCCATAATGAAATGTGTTATTATTAATGTTTATAATATCAAAGTTTACATGATAGGTTATTACAACCCTAGAAAACATTGTACAAAAAGGTTATCTTAAGACCGAAGAAGGTATATGAGAGGATATCCCAAAACTAAAAGGTTTTCAATTCCTTTGTGGGTTTAAATTCAACAATATTTCAATGATTGTAATTATTACAAAATTCGTAACACTCTTGTATGATATGACTCTATGCTGATATTATGTTATCATGTATTTTGTTCATTGAATCCTTTAGGATTCATGTATTATGAAAATCCAATATGTATTCCATGACTCGCGATTATGATCTATGATATGATTTTCAAGTGTTAATATCATCTATTCATATGTATTTCCAAATCTTATTCCTATGGTATCATTGATATACTAATATTATACTCTTAATCAGCTTTGAGATCAGTATTTCTTATGATTTCTTTCCCCTTATTATGATGAATGGTTTTATGTATGAAGTTTCTAAGAGGGGTGATAGTTATAAATACCTATATGGGATATGATTTGGATATTTTATGAACAAACAGTTTATGTGCTCATGTATCAAATGACTATAATAATATATTATTATAGTGTGAACCATATGGTTATGTATTGAATATTTATGAAATATTTTGTAATATTTAAGTATGAATAGTATGGGTTTCTATAGTTTGTATCAATGAGAGGTTTAGTTACCTTTGGAAACTAGGATGAGAAAATATTATTGACAAATAATATGATATTCCAATGTAATGGAAAATTTATTATATAAGAAATGAATGTGGGTTTTCTATAAAAACATCCCAATATAGATTCTACAAGTGGACACCATTTTATCATAGATGCGTTATGGGTTATTTTACCAGAAAAGAGATATTCAGGTATATCTCAGCCATCATTCTGGTGCTTGATGAGTGTTCTTTTTTTTGTGCTCATAGTTCGACACACCATGGGTATTTTCATGGCATAATTACAATTTTCATTACGATCCATTATGAAGGATTTGAATATATTATGATCAAAGATGAAAGAGGAGAAACCTAAAGAGTCATAGATTAAATCAAATGTGACATGATTTTGGCATCCTATAAATTATTTTTCCATTATTATGTGGTATATTATAAGATTTTTTGATTCTCAAAACATGTTTTTTTTTATTATTAAATTTTAGGAAAATTATGTAATCATGTTAATATTGAATATGGAGAAAACATAAATGATTACACTCTTATGTGACTATGTTTTATGGGATCTAGAATGCAGAATACTATTTATATATTTATTAAAATTTCTCAATATTTTAATCATGATTATATTTTAATTTATTAAAGGAGGTACCAATATTCTTTTGCTTCCACCACAAGGAATCATATACCTTCTTTTATTGGGTCCTATGATCTAGTAGTTAATGGGAAATGGGATAGTATCATTGAACATATATTTTCTATTATCCAAAGTTTAGTGAATGGAATATTCAAATTGATAATCTATAATTTATAATTTGAATAATTTCAATGGTAGAATCTCCCCAGGAACATGAGATAACTAAAATAATTTTACTTTGTGAGGGATGAATTTAGATGAATACATTCAACATGAACATTATCTTTATTATCTATAAAAATTTGAGAATGAATTCCATTAGATGAGGTATAATATAGGGAATATATTACTTCTATTGAGGAAAACATTATGAAACGTGTGAGTTATTCTTATATAAATTTCATTGATTTACAATATAAAATTAATCAATTATTTAGTGGGTTAATAAATTGTCTCTAAATGGAGTGATCCAAAATGGGACATCAATAGTTATGAAGAATTAATTTGATGCACTACCAATGTATAAATAGAAATTAATGTTTCTATTAAATATCTTGTTTTTATCAGATAATAAAGGGTCAATTACTATAAAATGGTAATATTAAAAACAACTTATGGATGAAGATGAGGCTTTGATTATTATCAATGTGTGGATGGATAAATAGAGAAAATTTTAATGAGGGGACTAGTAAATTCATTATATGTGGAAATGAATGTAATATATAAATTTAATTATTATGTTATGGGAATAAATTATCCAATTATGGATAAAAAACTAAAAATGAAGCACCATTCACAATCTAGTGATTCCAATGAAACATTTTTGGGAATTATACATACCATTTCTAAAAAATTAATGTTAAAAAATTTCATAGATGGTAGTATCCTTTTAATCCTAGAGAAAAAGGGAAATTTCATCAGATCACTATTGATAGTGATGGGTATAATAGTGACCCCATGAAAGATACACATACTACCATATATAGAGATTCTAATGAATTATTTTATTATCGATCATCCCACCATTTTAATTTTTAATAATTTATTAATTGTAAGAAAATAAAACCTTAATGATTATATGTTGAATTATTAGTTAAAAAACCTAATGGTATGATGACTTTATAGAATTTATATGATTATTCACTATTTTATGTTTGTATAAATGTGATTCATAAAAATATCATTATTCTCCAACTAGTTGAATTTGATTATTTATTACATTTGAATTGTATTTATTTATATAATTACCCCCAATCATTTCTATGGAAGTGGTTTTATTTGTAATATTTTAAACCACCCAATGATTATCTATATGTTTGATAATAAATATTAAATTTTTTTTTTTGGAAATTATACCAATGATATTGGTCACGATTCTTATATAAATGGGGTGTTTATCTCAAATGGTAATTGAGAAACTCAACATCAAATACATGTACATTGTATGATACCTTTTTGTTTTCTATAGAGAAGAGTTACATATTCTTACACTAAATCATGAAGTTATGTTTTCAATAGAACTCAAACCCAGTGCAAGAACAAATTCAAGGATCCTATATTGAATGTCCCTAGTTGTGTTGGAATAATTCAAAAAGAATGTCTAGGATAATATTGATGACAGATTCATTTGGAAATGTGCTTCCAATTATGGTGAACATGTTATTTTTATTTATAAGAAAGATGGATCAATGTGGAATTGTATTGATTATCAAGAACACTACAAGATCACTATCAATAACAAGTATCATATACCATATATTGACGAATTTTTTATCAAATGTGAAAATATCCCTACATTTCTAATATTTAACATTATTCTATATATCATAAAAAGTTATTAAAAAAGGTGGATATACAAAAAGAATAATTATATGTAAGGTTTAGTAACTATGTATTTATAGTGATTCTATTTAGTCTTACAAATTTCCCAACTATCATTATATATTTAAATAAAAATTCATTAGAGATTACATAGATTAGTTTTTGGATGTCTTTAAAAATAATATTTTTATATTTTTTAAGATCAATGACGAATATATACATAAAATAGTGATTTTGAATAAGACACCAACGAAAGATAATCTATATTAAAAAATTAACAACTGATAATTTTTGTAATAAAAAGATTTATTTTTGGGCCATATAATCTATGTATTGGGTACATATTTGGATCCATAATAGAAAAAAGTTGTTGAATATTATCCCATACTGAACATATTGATTGAGATACTTATTTTTCATCATTTGGTGTCATATTATAGACACATATTGGGGAACTTTTTCAGTTCCATCCAATAAATTCAACAATTTTTCTTATAATGGATCCATGTTTCATTTGATAGATGAATATGAGGAAAACATATGAAAACATAATGGAATTCTAATCAACACACCTACACATACACAACCAGAAAGTAGAGAGTTGGTTTTTAATCTATATAGACTCAACGATGAATGTAATTGGATGCATCCTCATGAAAAATGATATTGTGATAGCTTATTAATCACACCAATTTATGTTCTATGAAAATTATTACCCAACTCATGATTTAGAGTTAGGTGAGAGAATTTTGAAGATGAATATATGGAGGAATTTTATTTCTAGAAAAAAGTGTTACACATCTACTGCTAATTTATTTTTCAAGTATATATTCCATCAAAAAGAGATATATATACCATTATATGATGGTTTATTATTATTAACGATTATTAATTATCAATATATTACCTCGAAATAAACGGAAAACAAGTTGGAATATCTTATATGATGAATGGTTCATGCTATCATTTCTCTGCTGGAGATTATTAAAGATTTTATATTTATGGATTTGATAAGTACGTGTAAAGAAATGATGACTGATGGGGAGAAATATTATGTTGATAAAATGTGTGTTCAACCTTCTATCCATGTGATTATTAATGATGTAAATAAGGAAAAGTTTGAAAAAAAGATGAATGTAATAAATTTTTATGATTTATACCTTGATGATGATAAATAAAAATTCTTATAAACTATAAATTTTGTATTTCCATAAAATATATTAAGAAGGATTTGTAGTATAAGGCTCATAATTAATTATTGTCAATCCGTCCTATATGTACAAAGAAGTATAGAGATATGAAAGAGTATTTTTGGTTAGAAATTAAGAAGGGATATACTAATGAGTATATATCTTGAGAACTGGTATTTCATAAATTTATGGCTAAGAGGAATATGTATTAAGGGATATTACAACCATTATCCATAAAAAAGTGTAAATGGGAAATCATCTCCCAGTATTTTTCCACCAAACTCTCCAAAACATCTAAATGGTAGAATCCTATTTCTGTTATAGTAGATCTTCATAAGAAGTCATCACAACTCATTGATGTCATTGAAGATATATCATTTGGTCATATTTTGAGAATATACATTAAGGATGTTGTGAGGATTAATAGTGTACCACATTCTATTACATATTCTTATTATATGAGGTGTACCTTAATGATAGGTGATTTCTGTAGTAGGATACAAATAAATAGGTGAGTTTCAATACAAATTATCTTCCTTAGATTTATGGAAATTAATAGATAAATACTCTAACCCTAGGTGATATACAAATATCATGTTATATGGATATTAAAGGTAATTTGAATCAACAAATTCCTATAGTTGAGTTTTCTTACAACAATAAATATCAATCAAGAATTCATATAGATCTATCTAAATATCTCTATGTAATGAAGTGTAGAGATCTAAAATTTTCATATAATGTTAGAAATGGAAATAATTTCATAATTGAGCTAGATGATGAAATTATTGTGAGTTCAGATGTATTCAACAAAATATCATAGCAACATAGAGTTGATAGAAATGATACACTAATAGTCATTGAAAAAAACTTGATTTCGATGCTAGTGAAAATTAATTTATATGAATTTATTCATGGAAAAAGTTAAAAAGATTTAAATATAGTGAAAATATTATAAATATTTTATATTTTTCCATTCGACGTTCTCGATCAAGTGGTGATGGTAGAATATTTCTTGGTGCCTCCACCAAACTTCTCCGAAGTTCATGATGAGTTCCCTTTATATCACCAGAGGATTTATAAACATGATATATCATATGCAAAGAACTATGAAGTCATATAACAGGAGCATGATATTTCATATTTAGAGTAACCATTAGATGTATTGTATTGTTGAAATAATGTGATAAAAAATAGGACTACTAACCTTGTTATAGTTCTATGGAGGAATTTGATATTCATAAAAGATAAATGGGAATTTGATGATGTCATGAAATAGAAATATCCTAATTTTTTTCAACAAAGTGATGAAATATTGTGGAAACGATTCATTAAAATGGTGGTGGAATTAAAAACCCTCAGAATGTAAGATATAATTATCTTTAAATTATTTATTTCTTTGATATATTTCATTACACGTAACCCTGAGAATAATTGAACAATGATATATTCTTGAAATATTATTATATAATATGATAGTTATATCCTATCTTCTAGGTTGGTGGGTATGAATATGAACAATTAATTTTATAAATAAATATGATTATCTCATGTCTGAAATGGATTTTTATGTTATTAAATTATTAGAAATGAAAATAAATATGACATGAAAGTAAAAGAGATCTTTTTTGAAAATATATTTTTCTCTCTGAAAAAGATGTTTTATTATCATAATAGATTATGTTACTCAGTTTTAGGGAATGATTTTAATTAAATTTATATATTATATATTCAATAAAAACTTTTAATTTTTATTTAATATTTTTTCTATAATATGATATAATAAATAAAATTTTATTGATTAAAATTTATTTTTATAAAATAAATTCTCATTGGTGTTTACACGCATATTTTAAAATGAATTTCAACCACTTGTAGAAATTAACTTATAAAAATATATACACTATATATGTAATTAATAGATTCATATTTGATAAATAGGTCACTTTTTTTTAGAAATGGTTAACTAGAAATGGTAAAGGGGGTATAATAGTGTTAAAAAATTGGCCTAAGGCTTTGGAATATCAAGATAACATTCATTTATCTTATTGGATGAGTGCTTTTAATCCATATACATACATTTATTAAATACATATCCACGTGGTACCATTTTTCATTAATTACGTCTTTTATATTAATTTATAAAAAGAAAAAATAAATGCCTTCACTCTCTTGACTTTATGATTTATTGATTTTCTATATTAGGATAAAAAGAGGATATGTTTTGTTTTTTATTATTTTTATAAATAATAAATAATTTCTTTTAGGTTAATTTATTTATATTTTTTGTTGAATTAATATTTACATTAAATTCTTACGCAAAACTGACATATTATTTATAAATTTTATAATAAATAAAAATAAATAATTATAAATATAAGGCCCCAGCCTTAAACCTTACTTAATATTGAATTAAATGAGTAATTCACATTGAAGATATTTTCAGGTTTAGAGTTTTATAGAATTAGGACATAACTATTACATCTCAAAAGATTACAAAGTAGTCGCTTCTACTAAATTTCCATAAAATAAAAACTCTTTAAAAGAAACATGTCTAGTTCCATGTTTTAGGAAGCATGACTTTCCCTTGATCCCATCCTTGACCCTATTCCACGCTATGTCCTGTGAAAAACATTTCAAAAACTTCGGATGAGCATAAGAAGCTCAGTAAGGGATACACAAAGAATGAAAGCTGTTAGATTTTCAAAACAACAAGTAAACCATGAATACTTTATCAATGTAATACTTTTGACCTTCATGAAGTAGTAAAAACTTTTCACTGAAACAAAAGTATCATTACTTATCTTTTTGTAACCAAAGTATTACCATAAAACCCATATAAAGAACACATAACATATATAAAGGTAACTTGGGACATAAACATACTTAAGTGGAATAACCATACGGTCGACTCCCACACATATCACTTAATGGAATAGCCATACGTCCAATTTCCATACATACTTAATGGAATATCCATATGGCCGACTTCCATACCCAATGCATTGGAGGTTATAACGTAACCACCCATCCTGGTATTCACGGCACCACCCGTCATAATGTCCAAGTACCATTATTACACATAAAATATGGAAAATATAAACATTTCAATAACAATATTTCATTTGCTATCACAATAAATAATTCCCAGATATTGAATTAATCAATCCATTTTCAAAAACAATTTAAAAGAGATTTTTGAATCAAAGTGTCCCATACAAATTTGAATCTTTTAATGGAATTATAATTTTAAAACATTAATTTCCATATAAATAAACACTGAAAGACATTTTGAAAACATGGACATTAAAGATAAAGATTTATAATAATAAATCTTTAAAACATTTAA
The DNA here is from genome assembly GCA_963277665.1 of Viscum album. NCBI lineage: Eukaryota > Viridiplantae > Streptophyta > Magnoliopsida > Santalales > Viscaceae > Viscum > Viscum album. The sequence continues at coordinate 1,751,490,052 of OY728152.1, forward strand.
AATGATATTTTTGTTAAAGGGGTTTTACCAAAATTAGAGACACGTGAATACAATAATTGAGGAATAACATTTAGTCAGAACTTTATAATATCATGAGAATAAATGGATTCATGATATAATACTCCAAAGGACAGTATATACACCATATAAGAGTTAATTGGTGCATAAGAACAATGAACCCTCAATAGAAATGTCAAATGTGATGAAATCCCTTATAAAGAAGGTATCCTTAAATTAAAGACAAATCAATCTCAAAAATATGTGTGAAAAATATAAATACACCAAATATAAGTGGATATTAAGTGTAAAACAATAAAAGGTCATTCACACATATTTAATCGATGACATATTCAATGACTACATGTTGAACCCAAAGAAATCGAAATTGGGTTAAAAAGTTCCCTTGACAGCCTAACGGCATCACATCAAAATGAGTTGATGAGAGATAAAAAGTGTATCTCATCACTTGGACATAAAATTGAAAACAACAAGGATATATGATAACATATCCCAACATAACAATATGTAAATTAAAAGACCCAACAAAAGAAGTCTTTTAAAAAAAGAGGAGGGTGAAAGGTTCCCTTACTGACTTGGGTATCTTTCAAAACATACACCCCATGAAATAAGGACAATATATAATTGATGTAAATACTCATAAATTAAAGTATATACACAAAGAGTAGAATAATGGAATGTACAACACCACTCAATGGAGTTTGTGGAAAATGTAGCATAAATCTCACGGGAATAAAATTGAGATGAAAAATCCATTACGAAAACCTGGAAGCCTAACGGCGCCACATAAAACATCCGAATATGGATTGATGAGATCAAATAGGGTATCTCATCACATTACAATATAATGTACAGAAATAGGAATATAGAAGAACATCCCCCAACATTACAAAGAGGATCTTAAAATAAGTGACATAAAGGAGAGTACTTGAAAAGAAAGAGAGAGGTTAGATCTCTAACGAAAGTTCGGCAGCCTAACGGCGCCACTCAATACCTCCAAAATGGATTGATGAGAGAGAATAGGGTCTCTAATCACATGAACATAAAAATTACAGTAGGAGTAATATAAAAGAACATCCCAATCATAAGAAATATGAGCTTAAAATAAATGACATAAAAGTGTGTACATAAAAAGAAAGAGAGGAGTAGGATCCCTTACCTCGGGTCCGACTTGATTCGATCGTTCTTTAACATCCTAAATAATAAACTTGAGTTAATTTATACTTCCTTAAGAACCTTTTTCAAGTTCATTATTCCTTTTTATATCACTTATTACCAAGTCATAAACATTATGTCATCATTTAAGTTAATAATATTTGTTTTGCCGATATTTTGGTTCTTAAGTCGAAAGTGGACTTCTTACAATTACATGTTGTTCGAGTGGCAAAATGTTTATTATATCCAGAATTGTATTCATGATGTAGATATCATATATTTCATATATATCCAGTACATGGATGAATTTATAACATTACATAATCATTTAGAGGTAAGAAATGAAATGCACCGTTCATGGAGACGGTAAGTCGTACGTACGCATGAACGCTACTTTCATTTATATTTCATATTTTATAGAATGGAATCATAATGATATAAATTTATATTTTAATTCCAGTATAATATCATATATAATATCATAGTTCCATCTTTTATACATCCCACATATGGTATTTAACGAATCAAATCACTTTGAGGGGGCGGTAGTCCGCACTTCCTTAAATGAAGATATCGCGTATACCAATAATGGAAACCATAAAGGTAAGACACAAATGAAAAATACAGAAGCATAAGTAAAACATAAACATATTATATATCATATATAAAAATAGTGACATCATAATGGCCACCTTTGAAGGTGTTAAATGAGTATTGAACAATCATCGTTTCGGGAGGCAGAATTTCGCCATCCACGGAAACCGTATGTTCTTTAACCATTTGATGTAGTTGTGTGAGAGTGTAGCTAGAATAAATATTATAACAACATCCTAGTATATTGAAGATACTGTTGTTGTTACAAAAGAAGTAAATAAAAAGATTTTATGGGGTTGGAGAAGCAAAATAAAACAAATGAACATGAGAGAATGAATTACCTTTAAAAGTGTAACTCCTTTTGATTTGAGCCTAAAGGCTTCCTTTGAAAGGTTTCTTCCCAAAGGTAATCCTCTAGGATGAGTAGAGGGATGTGGATAGAGTAAATGGGCAGGGTTTGGCCGAGCAAAAGGCTTTAGGAGTGTGTGAAATGAGGTAGAGGTGGGGGCCTTTTATAAGAGGAGAGGAGGGGCACTTTTGGAAAGTAATGAAATATTACTTTATTTGAAAATGTGTTTCGGTTTTAAAAGGTCCCACATTGATATAATTCGTGGATAAGGTGATAAGGGTTCTAAATCCACCCATCCAATATTTTTTTGACATGTGTAGTTCATAGATTTTACATTATATTTCCATTTTATTTAAATCGTCAAATAATGATGTCATCGCTGCATCATTATTATGTCATAAATAATTTAATTTATTTAATGTCTAAAAATTATAAAAAAACTACTATGATGTAGGAAATCCTTTTAGCTTTAAAATGACTATTTATAATCAAACATCTGATCTTTATAACCCCATATAAAAATTGTTTTCGTAAAACATATTATGTTTGTGTCATTTTTACTTTTACATTAAATAAAAAGTTATTTATGTCATTTCCCAACCAAAGTGTCTCCATGGGGTCCCCAAGTAGACCCATGGCTTGTCTTGGTCGGCCATGACACAACCAATAAGTTTGGGACATGTGTCTAGGTCATTTCATATTATTAAAGCATTATTTATACCTTAAACTACACTAATTACCTCTAATCGCGATTAAAAACTTAATAAGTTACTATTCACCAAAAAAATTATTTTTATCCCATTGAACCACATTTTATTTCTTAATGACAACCATGTATGTAGGATTTTTGAAAATCAAAACACAATGATGGTAAAATTTCATTTAAACGGAATATCAGTTTTTATAAGTACCACTTAGTGGTTTCACTATTCATCAAAAATTGAAGTTTTTCAGAAAAATCCCAAAAAATCACCCTAAGCTATATTTGATATTCTGAATTCAAAAATGATGTACGTTTTAAAAAATTCAAAACATATAAGTCACATTAATTAATTTAATAATTAATTCCCGCTGTCATGACAAATAGCGTGTTTTTATGAAACAATAAGTATCAAAAGATTGACACTAGTTTAAGTCCGATTTCAAAGTGAAATTAATTCCAACGACCACTATTGGATTTAATGGTAAAAATATTTTCTAATTTCACTTTAAAATCAATTAAACATATTATATAACCATATAAATATATTAGATTAAAAAGAGGTTTTGAATTAAAACACATCATTTTACACTATTCATTAAAAAAATGAACTTTATCGGAAAAATACCAAAAAATTACAAAAATTAAAATTTGATGTCCCGATTCTTAATAAGAGTTTTATTTTGTCCAAAAGAATGTATAAGAGTGATCAAAACTATATTTAATGACGGCCCGCCATCAAAAGGTGATAAGTTAACCTTTAGTGAAAACTAGGGCATATACGCCTAAAATTGAATTCTTTCCGTATTTTAAGCCTTTAGCTTTTATTGGATAAATGTAAAAACATTTAAAAACATATAAAATCATAATTTAGTTATTTCTATCCATTCCCACAAATACAACGGCTACATGTTAACTACCATTTAAAATAATATTATTTTATTATTAGAGTGCAACGTAAGATTCCCAAGAGATTCGTTGTTGCGTGTTGGGTACGCCATCGAGCATTGCATCCCCTTTAAAGTCATTTTAATATTTTATTCACAAATATGGATAAATATGAAAATGTCATATTCTTTATTTACCTGGGGTGTTACATCCTTCCCCCCTTTTAGGAATTGCGTCCTCGCAATTTTTAAAATTGAGCTTGGAAACATCCGTGAACGTCCCACATCGGAACAAGAGTCGGTAAAACAATCACTTTAAAACAATGAAAGATAAGTACAGAGGTCACCCGAGTTAACCCATACTAGGACTCCAAGTATGAAAATATAGACATGGAGGAAAAAAGGGGTCATGTTCTGATGGAGAGTGATAGAAAACATGTTTAGGAGAAAGTTAACCACGAGAAAATCACAAACTTGTGATGGGTTAAACGGTATTCGATTCCCCGGTAGGAAAAGTTAATAGACAACATTTTTGTTTTAAGTTACTTTTTATTGAGGAATTTATTCATAAGGAAACATAATCACTTATCATATTGACTTTCAAATTTTATTAGTTTCCTTACACAAACTCATATTTTCTCCAAAAGACGAGTATTTAGGAAGGCTTGTTCACATTAAGAGTACTATAATCAACTTCTAGAGAATCACCTAATCCACAAAAGAGAACTATATAATTCCCATATATTTAGACCTTAACCATAACCAAAACCAAAAAGGTTAGTACAAGGTCAGATAATCCAGAAAAGGATAACCCTTTATAAAAAGAAAATCTATTCTTAATCCCCAAAATTTGTCATACAAAACCCAAAGTTCAATAAGGATCATCCAATAAACAATTTGTCCATAAAATTCTTCAAAGTAAACCAATATAATATTGAAACCCAAATATTTGAAGGATTTAGTCACATAGTCTTCCAAGTTAAATCGTAACATTTATCTCCAAACAACATCAGTTGCTTCTAAAATCTCGTATTGAAAACTAATTAACCTAATCACATATCCTTAATGATAGGTTAATCATTTTCCTAAATAACCCAAAATCAACTTAGTCTTAATTCATAAAATCATATAACTAAAAAGAATCAGTCAAACTAACCAGGGACTTCACGTAGTCCAGTGGTAGGCGATAAATACCAGTCGCACATTGGTTGTGGGTTCGATTCCCGCAGCTTTGCCCGACGCGACAGGATCTCACACGGTCTGCGTGTTGTCCTTTTTCCAAAACTATATAATTCTTAAAACATTCCTCAAAATGAGATAAAATCTTCAAAAATAATCATAACATATTTTAACCTCAATTTTATCTCATTCCTTTCATTTTCCAGCATATCATATAATAACCCATAATTACCTAAAAATTAAGTATCATATAAACCCTAATGGTTACCTCAATAATTATTACCTGAACTTCCACATGGATTGGTCATCTCGTACATGATGCATTAAAGATCATACCAAGGTTCCAGTGGTTGATCATGACTCCTTGATAGTTGGTATAGAACAACCACAAGTTTCCTCATTGAATCCTCCATTTTATCTAGTATCTTAATCGTAGAACCACCACAGTTTCCTTCAAACCTGTTGTCTCTTTGGTGCCTGCTAGATCCATCCATTTACTAAAACGAAAAAGGTCAGTGTGAGTATATCAACAAAACCATCATGTACTAATGAGTAAGATAAACACTAAGATATACTTACTCATTCACTTTATCTAAAACTAGGACTCTTTCTGAAATCCTAACCATTATGGTACTGTCACTTATGCTTAAGGAATACCCTAACCTCTAAAGTTATCTAAACAAACCTTTGATACCAACAATAAGGCCCCAGCCTTAAACCTTACTTAATATTGAATTAAATGAGTAATTCACATTGAGGATCTTTTCAGGTTTAGAGTTTTAGAGAATTAGGACATAACTATTACATCTCAAAAGATTACAAAGTAGTCGCTTCTACTAAATTTCCATAAAATAAAAACTCTTTAAAAGAAACATGTCTAGTTCCATGTTTTAGGTAGCACGACTTTCCCTTGATCCCATCCTTGACCCTATTCCACACTATGTACTATGAAAAAGATTTCAAAAACTTGGGATGAGCATAAGAATCTCAGTAAGGGATACACAAAGAATGAAAACGGTTAGATTTTCAAAACAACAAGTAAACCATGAATACTTTATCAATGTAATACTTTTCACCTTCATGAAGTAGTAAAAACTATTCACTGAAACAAAAGTATCATTACTTACCTTTTTGTAACCAAAGTATTACCATAAAACCCATATAAAGAACACATAACATATATAAAGGTAACTTGGGACATAAACATACTTAAGTGGAATAACCATACGGTCGACTCCCACACATATCACTTAATGGAATAGCCATACGGCCAATTTCCATACATACTTAATGGAATAGCCATATGGCCGACTTCCATAACCAATGCATTGGAGGTTATAACGTAACCACCCGTCCTGGTATTCACGGCACCACCCTTCATAATGTCCAAGTATCATTATTACACATAAAATATGGAAAATATAAACATTTCAATAACAATATTTCATTTGCAATCACAATAAATATTTCCCAGATATTGAATTAATCAACCCATTTTCAAAAATAATTTAAAAGAGATTTTTGAATCAAAGTGTCCCATACCACTTTGAAGCTTTTAATGGAATTATAATTTTAAAACATTAATTTCCACATAAATAAATACTGAAAGCCATTTTTAAAACATGGACATTAAAGATAAAGATTTAGAATAATAAATCTTTAAAACATTTAAAATGATATTTTTGTTAAAGGGGTTTTACCAAAATTAGAGACACTTGAATACAATAATTGAGGAATAACATTTAGTCAGAACTTTATAAAATCATGAGAATAAATGGATTCATGATATAATAAACCAAAGGACAGTATATACACCATATAAGAGTTAATTGGTGCATAACAACAATGAACCCTCAATAGAAATGTCAAATGTGATGAAATCCCTTATAATGAAGGTATCCTAAAATTAAGGACAAATCAATCTCAAAAATATGTGTGACAAATATAAATACACCCAATATAAGTGGATATTAAGTGGAAAACAATAAAAGGTCATTCACACATATTCAATCGATGACATATTCAATGACTACATGTTGAACCCAAAGAAATCGAAATTGGGTTAAAAAGATCCATTGACAGCCTAACGGCATCACATCAAAATGAGTTGATGAGAGATAAAAAGTGTATCGCATCACTTGGACATAAAATTGACAACAATAAGGATATATGATAACATATCCCAACATAACAATATGTAAATTAAAAGACCCAACAAAAGAAGACGTTTAAAAAAAGAGGAGGGTGAAAGGTTCCCTTACCCACTTGGGTATCTTTCAAAACATACACCCCATGAAAGAAGGACAATAAATCATTGATGTAAATACTCATAAACGAAATTATATTACACAAAGAGTAGAATAATGGACAGTACATACACCACTCAATGGATTTTGTGGCAAATGTAGCATAAATCTCACGGGAATAAAAGTGAGATGAAAAATCCCTTACGAAAACCCGACAGCCTAACGACACCACATAAAACTTCCGAATATGGATTGATGAGATCAAATAGGGTATCTCATCACATTATAATAAAATTTATAGAAAGAGGAATATAGAAGAACAACCCCCAACATTACAAAGAGGAGCTTAAAAGAAGTGACATAAAGGAGAGTACTTAAAAAGAAAGAGAGAGGTTAGATCTCTAACGAAAGTTCGGCAGGCTAACGGTGCCACTCAAAACTTCCAAAATGGATTGACGAGAGAGAATAGGGTCTCTAATCACATGAACATAAAAATTACAATAGGAGTAATATAAAAGAACATCCCAATCATAAGAAATATGAGCTTAAAATAAATTACATAAAAGTGTGTACTTAAAAAGAAAGAGAGGAGTAGGATCCCTTACCTCGGGTCCGACTTGATTCGATCGTTCATTAACGTCCTGAATAATAAACTTGAGTTAATTTCTTCTTCCTTAAGAACCTTTTTCAAGTTCATTATTCCTTTTTATATCACTTATTACCAAGTCATAATCATTATGTCATCATTTAAGTTAATAATATTTGTTTTGCCGATATTTTGGTTCTTAAGTCGAAAGTGGACTTCTTACAATTACATGTTGTTCGTGTGGAAAAATGTTTATTATATCCACAATTGTATTCATGATGTAGATATCATATATGTCATATATATCCAGAACATTCATGCATTTATAACATTACATAATCATTTAGAGGTAAGAAATGAAATGCACCGTTCATGGAGACGGTAAGCCGTACGCACGCATGAACGCTACTTTCATTTCTATTTCATATCTTATAGAATGGAATCATAATGATATAAATTTATATTATAATTCCAGTATAATATCATATATAATATCGTAGTTCCATCCTTTATACGTCCCACATATGGTATTTAACGAATCAAATCACTTTGAGGGGGCGGTAGTCCGCACTTCCTTAAATGAAGATATCGCGTATACCAATAATGGAAACCATAAAGGTAAGACACAAATGAAAAATACAGAAGCATAAGTAAAACATAAACATATTATATATCATATATAAAAATAGTGACATCATAATGGCCACCTTTGAAGGTGTTAAATGAGTATTGAACAATCATCGTTTCGGGAGGCAGAATTTCACCATCCATGGAAACCGTATGTTCATTAACCATTTGATGTAGTTGTGTGAGAGTGTAGCTCGAATAAATCTTATAACAACATCCTAGTATATTGAAGATAATGGTGTTGTTACAAAATAAGTAAATAAAAAGATTTTATGGGGTTGGAGAAGCAAAATAAAACAAATGAACATGAGAGAATGAATTACCTTTAAAAGTGTAACTACTTTTGATTTGAGCCTAAAGGATTCCTTTGAAAGGATTCTGCCCAAAGGGAATCCTCTAGGACGAGGAGAGGGATGTGGAGAGAGTAAATAGGCAGGGGTTGGCCGATCCAATGGCTTGAGGAGTGTGTGAAATGAGGTAGAGGTGGGGGCTTTTATAAGAGGAGAGGAGGGGAACTTTTGGAAAGTAAAGAAATATTACCTTTTTGAAAATGTGTTTCGATTTTAAAAGGTACCACATTGATATAATTCGTGGATAAGGTGATAAGGGTTCGAAATCCACCCATCCAATAAGTTTTGGACATGTGTAGTTCATAGATTTTACATTATCTTTCCATTTTATTTAAATCGTCAAATAATGATGTCATCGCTGCATCATTATTATGTCATAAATAATTTAATTTATTTAATGTCTAAAAATTATAAAAAAACTACTATGATGTATTAAATCTTTTTATCTTCCAATGACTATTTATAATCAAAAATCTGATCTTTATAACCCCATATAAAAATTGTTTTCGTAAAACATATTATCTTTGTGTCATTTTTACTTTTACATTAAATAAAATGTTATTTATATCATTTCCCAACCAAAGTGTCTCCATGGGGTCCCCAAGTTGACCCATGGCTTGTCTTGGTCGTACATGACACAACCAATAAGGTTGGGACATGTGTCTAGGTCATTTCATATTATTAAATCATTATTTATACCTTAAACTACACTAATTACCTCTAATCGCGATTAAAAACTTAATAAGTTACTATTTACCAAAAAAATTATTTTTATCCCATTGAACCACATTTTACTTTTTAATGACAACCATGTATGTCAGATTTTTTAAAATCAAAACACAATGATGGAAAAATTTCATTTAAATGGAAAATCAGTTTTTATAAGTACCACTTAGTGGTTTCACTATTCATCAAAAATTGATGTTTTTCAGAAAAATCCCAAAAAATCACCCTAAGCTATATTTGATATTCTGAATTCAAAAATGAAGTCCATTTTACAAAATTCAAAACATATAAGCCACATTAATTAATTTAATAATTAATTCGCACTGTCATGACAAATAGCGTGTTTTTATGAAACAATAAGTATCAAAAGATTGACACTAGTTTAAGTCCGATTTCAAAGTGAAATTAATTCCAACGACCACTATTGGATTTAATGGTAAAAATATTTTCTAATTTCACTTTAAAACCAATTAAAAATATTATATAATCATATAAATAAATTATATTAAAAAGAGGTTTTGAGTTAAAACACAACATTTTACACTATTCATTAAAAAAATGAACTTTATCGGAAAAATACCAAAAAATTACAAAAAGTAAAATTTGATTACCTGATTCTTAATAAGAGTTTTATTTGGTCCAAAATATTGTATAAGAGTGATCAAAACAATATTTAATGACGGTTCGCCATCAAAAGGCGATAAGTGAACCTTTAGTGAAAACTAGGGCATATACGCCTAAAATTGAAATCTTTTCGTATTTTAAGCCTTTAGCTTTTATTGCATAAATGTAAAAACATTTAAAAACATAAGAAATAATATTTTAGTTATTTCTATCCATTCCCACCAATACAACGGCTACATGTAAACTACCATTTAAAATAATATTATTTTATTATTAGAGTGCAACGTAAGATTCCCAAGAGACTCGTTGTTGCGTGTTGGGTACGCCATCGAGCATTGCATCCCCTTTAAAGTCATATTAATATTTTATTCAAAAATATGGATAAATATGAAAATGTCATATTCTTTATTTACCTGGGGTGTTACAATAAATATTAAAAAGAATATAATTTGGGAAAATTATTATAATACAACAATTTTTAGGTAATTTAAATTTTTTAGAGATGTTTGAATTTTTTTATTCAATGTCCATTACTTTTAATTTTTTAAAATAAAATTATGTTAATTTTTTAAAACTGAAAATAATAATATTTTATGAAAATTATTATTTTTTTAAATTATTTAAAATTAAAAATAATTAAAGGTGAAAATTATGATTATAATTGTTCTAAAATTTAATTTATTTTTCATTTTTGCCCTATTTTTTTAGTTATATCTAAAATTGTAATCCTTTAAAGTGAAAAAATCATTATTTCGGTAAAGAAGAAAATTTTTTATGTAAGGGGTTAAATCATTTGATAAGGTTAAAAAAATACCATTAACATTTCTAAATTTTATTGTTTTATAGGATTTATAATTATCCCAACCTAATATTTTAATTTATATCCATTTGAAGCATTTTTCTTGATAATTATTTAAATATATTTTTGTCTTTTGAGAAATTTTAAGTATTCCCCTCCCCTCACTTATAAAAGGGTACCCATCCATCATCTTCTTTAAAAAACTGAGACTTATATCTCAGGAAATAACTACCATATTTATTTTCCAGATCCGATAAAAACATCTTCGTGATTCTCTTATTTCCAAAATTTTGTTCCGCCAAGATGTAATGTGTATACCAAAAAAAGATTCTCAATGAAGACTAACAACTCTTAACATATCAATATCAATTTTATTTTTTCTTATACATTATTTGAATCAGAGGAATTAAAAATAATATAATTATGTTAGTGTCTTCATTATAATGAACTATATTTATGAGAATGGATCTGCTATTTTTATCTTTTTTCCCATCTATTAAAAAATGATAACGTCGATCGTGCGTACGTGTGGAATAACACCTCTATGATGAGATGCGATTAATTTTTAATTTATATAATAAATAAATGGTAATAAGTGAATATTTAATTAATATAGGTTATATATATGATATAATAATTATTCTATAAAGGTGAACTAATATTTACCATTCTATTGTTCCATTTGACAAAAATTGAAAATAATGCTAATGCGTACATACGACCTATTGTCTCCAAAAATGGTGAAAATAGTTTTTATAAATATACCATTAATGGATAGATATAAATATATAATTAACATATATGATATTTTAATCATGAATAAAATATTATATATGATGGAAGGATGATTAATGAAAAAGGATTGGGGATACTAAACAGAAATTTTCAAGAAAAATTAAATACATAACACCCAAAAATGATATTTTCAATAAGTAATTACAAATAAATGGGATTTGGAAAATTTTAAATGCATCATATATGAATTAATATGTATGTAAAATATTCTATTCTATGGTATAAAAATGTAATTGTTCTATCTAGGGGATAAATCAATTCCAATTCATGTCAAACCCAGGGTAAGATATTTATGTTAAAATAAAATTATTTATGATTATGTTTGAAAGGATAAAATATCAAGATATCTCTCTCAATAATTTCAGGATTTATATTATCCTTTTTGTATTTAGAGTACATTTTTTCGTTCATTTACATTATTTTAAGTACCCTTGTGACCAAGTGAAATATTTTTTAGAAAAATCAACATTATTTATCTCTTAAGTTGAAAAACAAATTTTCTACCTTGTCCATATTTTAAAGAAATTAATAAAATATTTTTTATAATATATTCAAATGAGTTTATAAATATAATTTCACTAATATTTTACATTTTACAACATCATTTTAATGTATTTTTTTTCTTTTTTTATGAACGATTCAAATTTGGCTTTTAACTAATAATTTGAAATGAAAATTTGATTTTATATTCTCTACATGAATGTAATTTTCTATCATCATGATCACATAATACATAATATATTAATTTTAATTCTTCCAAGGTTGTTATAAATTAATGGGATTACCTAAATTTTTAGTTATTTTTTAATCTGTAAAACTTTATATTTAAAATGAAATGGTTATTTTCATGATGAATTATTTTAGTGGTAATTTAATTGAAAATATCATTTATGATTAAATATATTGGTTTTACTTATTATATATTTGGTATATGATACAACCATACCATTTTTATTCTTTCTCTAGATAGTTTGTGGTTATGATGATGAAATATCATTGAATCCCATTTTATTTTTCGTAGGTTATGTTATGATGAATGTTTTTTATGATCTTATGTTATATGATTCAATGGATTTATGATTACATAAAAAAGTTTCCATAATTATATATCCATAAAATGAATTCAGTAAATACTATTGGGTACACATGTGGTTATCCAAATCCAAAAAATGATGGTACATAGATGATTATCTGACGTTCTAAACAGGTACACCGATTGTTAACCCAAGACTAACATATTATTAGTATCACGGTGGTTAGCCTAAATATAATATATCTATTATTATGATTATACCAAACAATATTCTACTACTTATAAAATAATATTATCCCAATGTTATGTAATCATGGATTATTTTCTTTGACCCCTTTATGATTCATTTCTTAAGATCATAAAATCTTTTTTCCACGAAATAGGATTATGATGTATGAATTGTATGGAATTGTTTCATGTGTTATAATTATGTTCTAATTATATAATAATTATGACATTCTGAAGTGATAATCAATATATCCCTTTATTCCCATACTGATAATTTTATTTTATGACTTCTAATTTTTCCTTTCCCCATGTTATTAGGAATGTTTTTATGTTTGATGTGTCGTAGTTGGGTTCTAGTTTTGAGAAATAGGTAGGATATGATGTAGATATTTTATGAACAATTTTTTAATGTGTCCAATATTTAATATATGCTAAAAATCTATTATCATTGCATTGATTTTAATGTTTTATAATAAACATTCATCAAATATTATGTAATATTTATCTATAAAAATTATGGGTTTATATACTTGCTCGAATGTGAGTAAGGATTATTTGTAATGAAGAGTAGGAGGAGTGATTTTAGTAGATAATTTATAGGTCAATCACTATAATAGTTCACACATTTCCATCTATTTGGACATTTTTTGTGATATACCGTGATGAATCCTAATCGAGATTCCTCTATTTAATAATTCATAATTAAAAAGAGATAGTATATTCCACCTGTCAATTAAATATCCATGAGTAGAACTACACAATTTATGATTATTAATTGATTATAGTGATCATTCGGTTGATTATTATTAGACATTATCTATTTAAAGATATTTTTGACATATATATGGATAACAACCGAAAAAATTATATATTCCTACAAAAGGATCTCAATATTCATCAATAAATCTGGTTATATTAGATTAAAGATTATGGTTTTTCAACACATTAACATAGTAGAAATGAAAACAAATTGTTAGATTCTCTAGGGAGAAATAATCCAAAAAATACCAATAATCATGATTTAAAGGGATATAAAATTCATAGACATGAAGTGGATGGGGATATTAATTATAAAAGAATATTTTTCTTACATTTCTCAAATAATATCTCACCCATCAATTTTCTTAGCATCAAGGATATTTAGAAGGATATATTGGGCCTATAAAAAATGGTAGACAATATTCCACAATTAAACATTCAAATATATGGGGTAATAATGTTTAGATCCTAGACATGTGTCCCATAATAATAAGAATTGAGTAAGTAACATCATGATGATTCACATATATCACCACCACCTATTCATCCATGATGTACCAAGAGGTATGGATATCTAAAACAACAGGGGAAACATAAAAAGAGAGATTTCATAATTGTTTCTTGATCAACATTATGAAAAATAATCGGTATAAACTACCAAAGTCTAATTGTATTATTCGTAAATTACCTCTACCAAAAATGAAATTGTAAAATATAAACATATATTACATTGTTGGACTATGCGTGATATAAAATTGAAATTACACAATATGGGTGGTAGTTGATCACCATACAAATATAGCGCATTTTGTTACTATCTAGGAATATTTTTATCTCAAAATACTCACTATGATATAAGAAAGCTATGATTTAATTACACATGGAGTACAATATCTATTTTATATGATTGATATAAAAGGCATACCATGAGGTTTAACAGGGCTCATAACTAATAATTTAATATATATATGAATTTTAGTACCGATTATAAACCATAGATAGATGGTCAGTTTGAATGAACTATTCAAACTCTTGAGGGTATACTCAGATAATTAATCATGGAATTACAAGGATTTTTAGATTAACACATCTCCTATACGGGTTATGAAATAAAAATAGATAGCATACTAGTATTACAATGGATCATTTGGATGAACTATATGGGAGGAGGGGTCATACTCTAAAATATTAGGATAAAGATAGAGAACAGAAGCATATAGGACCTGAACATATACAAAATTTGATAAATAAGGATTAAATAATTCAAAATCATATTTAATACATATAATGTAAAAAAGAAAAATATAATAATCCAATCATCTACGAGAATCAGGTTGTGAGGATATATTTAATGTGTTTCTTTGTTTATTTATACAGAATAACGTAACAATGTTTATGGAATAAAGGGATTTCTTGTTCAGGACATATCCTCCCCTTAGAGATTCATGATGACATTTTAGATATAACCTGTCACCTATATCTCCGAACTAACCATTATCATGTACAATTTATATTCTTTATATCCCAAAAGATGATGAACAAACCAAACTAATAACATGTACTAAATCTGTAGAATGTACCTTTGTAAAAGGTTTTTAATACATGAATTATCTGGTGTTAATCATAGACCATAAAGATGAAGTTATATAAATCAAAGAAACTGAAATATTCAATGCTTTGTGGTGGTACAATTTGTTTGATAGGAAAACATGAGAAATAAATTTAGTGATGAAATTGAACTAACCTCATATATTATAGTTTACAAAACGATATTTCAAAGGTGATATTTCAAATAGGGAATAATTTATGTACCATAACTTTTATAAATTATATCCCCCTTTTTGAATTAACAAATTTTTTAATAAGTCATTATGTTATAAAAACGCATCCAATAATTGGGTTATTTTCAACTATTTTAAAATATATATAGCTGTATTTCAATGAACATTATACATATTGATCATTTAAATAATATTCTTTATAACGACCATGAATTTTATCAATGGAAATTACAACGACACATTATTTATATGCACTAATATTATATCAAAGTTGAATAATATTAATTAAAAAATTGCAAAGACATAGTATGACCATATAGCTGTAATTTATTTAGAAATTGGGTAATAGAAAGAATTGGTTCTGAAGACATCTTCATTATCTCACACTTATTTTATCATAACTAGACCACTTATGACATTTTTACCTAATAAAATTCTTAATGTCCTGGAAATATAATGATATTAAAGGGTTATCTTATATTCTATGTAAGGGAAAACAAGGGATATAAAAATCATAACATAATAATAATACATAACCAGAAAACGTTATCCTGCATATGAAAAATTATGATATCATTCCATGGTATAAATTATGAATGTTCGTAAGAATAAATAAATTTAATAGTAAGATTAATAATATTATATATTATGGTTTTTGGTACACAAAAGAATATTGTATGATTTTATATTTTTCAATGCTCATTGCCAAGGGAATCATAGAAGAGAAAGTACATTATTGTACCATGTTTTCCCTTCATTCCAACTCTCTATTACATAAAGAGATCATTTACCATTCCAAAAATGTCTATATCAGGTAATAGAAATCATTACCTAATACCTTGAAGGTAGATATATGTCCCAAACATCTCATTATTAAATCATTATTATGTTTTCCACAAAAGGTAAATAATTCATTATAACTTAAGGAATAAAATTGGTTTAATTGAGCATCATTCCACCATAAATTAATACATATAAAAATAATAGATTTCAAAAATATAATTCCATCACAAACACAATAATATAATAGGAAATTAAAGATATGATACTTGAAGAATAACCCATTTAATAAATTCCATCGTAGATTGAAAGAAATTTGATATAATAATTGAAATTAATTCATCTGCAAAATATCCTTTCTTCTTCAGGAATGTTTTCATTGCTAAAAATGTCATAAAATTTTATAGAAAATAATTTATTGAAAGAAAAAATAATTCTTGCAGACTAATTTCCTGGAATTATGGAATTATGAAGACATGAAAAATATGTTCATTCCATATAAGTTAAAATTACATTTTCGTCGTACTTTTTCTAGAAAATTCATAAATTACCTCATATTTAATAACGAAAAAAGATTCCTTTCATTCTATTTAATAAAAATTAAACTATAGATAAAATTAAAGTTTAAAAATTTTATAATAATATAAATAATATTAAATATTTCTGAAACATGGATGTGGATGATATGTATACACCAGTAAAAACTTGTGTATAATCAATCTTAGAAACAAATGAGATTGTGAAATTATCACATACCATTTAGGTTTGATTTCCGTTGAATGTATATGAAAATCCTATATAATGATTTATATATTGTAATTGAAATATTTTAGAATCATAGTAATTTTTATGACATCATATACGGTCATTTAATCATCTGTTTGTTAATAATATTTCATTATTACATGTTATTCAGGTATTAAATACATCATTTGATTTTGACTATTTTATCGAATATGTTCTAGTCTCCATCGTAGGCCAAACTTATATCATTAAAATATCATATTAACATTATATATATATATATATATATTATTTATTCATTATATACATTTACATACTCATTCTTTAATGAATAACATGTAGAATGAATCACATCGCATCGCGGAGACAAGCCTTACGTATGCACGACCGACGACATCATTCCCATAATGGTTGAATGGTATTGAATAAATTAGTGTATAATATTTTAGAATAAATATAATTTAATAATAATCATATATGGTTATTATCATCATCATTATACCCATCCAACTAAGGTGGTGGTGAAAAACAGATTACACCGTGGCGTTGAGATGGTAAGACGTACGTACACAAAGGTGGTGATTTGGTTTTTCATAGGATGGATATAATGTTGATTTTTATTGTTCCATAGTCATAATAACACCTCATTATATATGTGATAATTCATTTATTACATTATACTAAATAATTTCATGAATAGTATGTATAAGATAGATAAAGTTTGAGAGAATCGGAAGAGAATATTACCTCTTCTTCGACGTGCTTCCTATAAATCTACTAATAGAAAACTAGATTTGGATTTTGAAGAATAGAAAAAAATATCTAATGTGTGAAGGAATGTTAATATCAGAAATGGGATGGTTATGGTCGAGCATGAAGGCTCAACGTGAAGTGAATAGGTGAGGGAGGCGGTGTCCTTTTATAAATATGGTGAGTGAACTTGTGGGATTTCCAAACATATTAAGTTATAATAATATAAAACCCCATCCAAAAATCTAGAAAATATCATAAATTATAATATGAGATGAGATAGGGTTGTAATTTCATCAACCAGTATAGTTCAAAAAAGTTTTTGTATCATTTTAAACCGTATCATTATTATTAACAATTAGTAATTTTATTTAATTTTCAACAAATATATCAAATATTTCAAAATTAAAATGGTAACAAATTTCAATATATTATATCGATTAGACCATGAATAAATAACTTATAACATTTAAGAACATGTAATAAATATTATATATTTTTAAAAATTGATTAATTATATTTAAATAATTTAATAAAACATTGTTTTGATAAACAACCAATGGTGTCAATTTTTACAATATTATATTCATTAATTTTTAAAAATATTAAGACAATAAGTTAACTTAGAACTAAGAATTTTATTACATTACTAAGAGGTAAAGGTAATCCATAAAATTCATTAGACATATTAATTATCCCAAATTATATTTATCTTAATATTTTTTATGACAATTATTTGTTTTCTCTATTAATAAAATAATAAGTACTTCAATTTTGTGTAATAATTTAATATAATTATCTGTTGAATAATAATTACTAAAAAATACTATGATGGATATAAATATACTAAATTTTATAATAATATATGTATTTTAATTTATCATCTATAAAATGATATATTTAAATCGTTATAATTATTAAATTATGAATATGACAACTTTAACATCATATTAAATAAAATAATATCAGTGACACAATCTCTTTTTTAAGGCTCCAAATAGTCACTAACACGTCCCTTGGATTTTAGGGTCGATATATACTCAACAAATAATATTTTTTTCCTGGTTTTTGGTTATATTTATGTTTATAAGTATTTGAAAAAAAATGTTTTATACATTTCTCATTAATTAATTAATGTTTATATCATAAATGTATAAGTCATTAAAGTAATTATTTATTTCTGAAAAATTACCAAAAAATTACTATGATAATGATAATAAATTTATCATTAAAATTAGCATTTATAATCTTATTTAACTTATGCATAACTTTATATAAAAAATGATATTTATTAAAAATTTAGTAAGACGTATTTGATTTTTTATTAAATAAAATACACTAAGTGTCATAATCTCATCTATGTGGCTTCCAAATGAAATAATTTCGACCCAAGTATTATTTAGGTCAATAAAAAATCATCCAATGATATTAATAAAAGTTTTAGGGTAATTTTATAATACTAGTCTTAACCATAATTAATAAATTTCTTTTTTTACTATATTAATAAAATTTTCTAAAGTTACTATTCATGATGCACATAAATAAAATAAAACTATTTACATAGATTGTACCTACTGAATCCAAATATGAAATAAATTTTTAATAAATTAAAATCACTTATGTTTCAGTAATTAATCTCAAATTAATCCTCTTTTCGGAATGATAGAACGATGTTAAAATGTTAAAAGAGTGTCAATGATGGAAGTGGGTGTACATCTAAATTAAATGTATAATTAATTATAATGACATAAATTGATTTGAATTATAAAACAAAAGATTCTATTTATACTTTAAAACTATTATATATTATAATTTAACCATATAAATTCATTAGACAAAAAAATTACTTTTCAATTCAAATTTAGTGTATTTTTACTATTCATCAAAATTTTAAAGTTATCCTGAATGTATTAAAAACTTATACAATGTAAATTATTAAATTTTGCTTCCAAATAAAATTTTAATTTTATCATATAAAACATAATAATGTGTAAAAATATTAATTTAAAGGGGATATCCATTAAAAGGCATATAATAACGCTTTAGAAAAACACAAGTTTTTAAACATTAAAAAAGGTTTACTCAGACACCAAGATAATTATATCTATAAGAAGAATATAAAAAAATATTTTATTAAGTATATAACATATATATTTCAATTAATTTATTTAGTAATAGTAATTCACTCTGTTTATTAAAAAATACCAATGTATATGTTAATTTTTTCATAAATAATTAGTTATGAATGACTTCACCATGCATTCTCATAAGTTAGTTATATTTATTCCCTTTAACCTAAAAGATCATTAATGCTGTTAATTTTATACAATGGGTATCCCAATTTTCATTTAAACTCGTGATTTCATACAACACATGCGATTGAAGAATTAAAATTATTTAGAGGAAAAATTTAATAAAAAAATCAGGGTCTTACATTCTACCCCGCTTAAGCTAAATTGTATCCTCAAAACGAATCACATGGATAAAATAATTTGAGGATATATCTCCCTCATGATATCCTAAATTCTCACATAACAACCCTAAATTAGTGATCCTTCCCCAAAACATTAAACAAGTGAGTGATCTTGTTCCACAGAACTTTTTTGATACGATCCAAGATATATATCAGTTGTTCTTCATAAGAAGGATTGTGCTCCACTAGTATGACTTCTATGTTTAGTACATGTCATGTATCAGTTATATGATTTCATATGAGAGCTACATGTAACCGATTATGACATTTAGAGAGATTTGGTGGAAGCACTGATTTGTATGCTACATTCAAAACATGAACCATAATTTCAAAAGGGATAATATACCTAGGGACCAACATTCCAATATTTCAAAATTTCTATAATCACATCCATAAAGATATTAATTGAGATATTTTTTCAACCACATAAATCTCTAGGTATTTTCTTTGGTTTACAGCATAACATTTTTGTTGACACCAAGCAGTTATTATGTGTTGTTAAATAGATCCGACCATTTCCACCATTTCATCAACAAGACCATGTCTTAATAGATTTCATCCCCCATTTTCATCGAATTTTTTTTGAGTTATATATTGTTTTATGTATATGAAATTATATCGGGACATATGAATACTAAAGTGAATCCAATTGCTGTAAGAAAGTTCCACCAAACTTATGTGTTGATCCTAACAGATGTTGAAATCCATAGAACAAGATTGAGACATGTATTATGGTGTTTGAATTGTCCTCTCAGACATGACATCTATTTGAGCATGATAACTAGTGATGAAACATACCTCTGTATCCAGATCCTACCGAGGAAAGCACAAGAACATCACCGTAATCCTCAGATACTGATCATATATAATAGAAAGTGTTACTCCATATAATCTTACCTCTTTCTCTACATATTACCAAGAACCCTAATCAAGAGATAATTCCTCTATAATATAAATGAAGGGTACATCCATCATATGCAGATCAAAAATAACCCATATAGAATTACGGTGTTTAAATGTTTTGGGAAGTCCAATTTAAAAGTTCATAGTGATGTTTTCCCATTGCCATTCTATTATGCGTAATGTTTCTAACATCCCCTTTCAGTTTTGTCTATCAACTTTATCTTACTGAAAAACTAAGCACCGAGATACATATACAACATCTCTTTTCATTCTATATCATCATAAATATTCTTTTAGTTCCCAATATAACTTTTTTCTTCAAGGTTTAATAGATAATTAAGAACTAAGAGCCTCATCCAATAGATCTGTCTTTAATTCTAGTATAGGAGGAATACAAACCTGATTCTTAAACCATATTCTCTCAACACAATAATGGTTGAATTCAGGGACATTTCTCACCATCTTTGGTATATCTAAATCTCCCTTTTACACCCCCTTAATAATTACCTGTATCAATGGATAAACATTCAAATGAAAAGGATATTATTTATACCCTTCCCTTAATATTTCAATATCCATCGTTTGAAAATCCATAAATATAGGATTTTATTTACCCTAATCATGTATAGGCTATCATAGTCCTTTTGACTCAAATAACCTAGAACCTTTTTCTCATTCACATTATGTTAATGGATTGAGAATTAATAAATTTTAATCAACTACAAAAATATTATTATGTTCTTATTCAACTCCTTTTGTTTGAAAATATACATTAAACAATTATGATCAAAAAAAATTTCACACCTATAACCATAATAATATTGTCTCTGTATTTTTAAAAAATATTACCACATCTACCTCCAAATAATGAGTTGGGTAATTTTGATCATGTTTTTTCAATTGTAGGGAGTAATATGCTATCACCATGTCATTTTTTAGGAGAACACACCCTACACCCTTTTTGGATGCATCACTATATCTCAAAATCTTTTCTCTACTACATGGTATTTTGAGCAAAGGATCACTACCCAGCCTTATTTTGAGCTCATTTCAATTCACTTTACATTCTTCCATATACATGAACATACCACATTTTTGAGTAAAATTGGTGAGTGTATTAGATAATAGTGAAAATCATTTCACAAAACATTGATATTATCTATCCAAACACAAAAAACATTGGATCTTACTTACCATTTCTGGTCTCGACTGACATTTAATAACTTCTATTTTGTTGGATCCACATATATCCCCACTTTTGAGATTATGTGACAAAAAAAAGAAACTTTTTGAAGCCAAAAAACACAAAAGGAAAATATTTCATAATGCATATCATTTCTCAGGGTACTCAATATATTTATCAAGTGGTCTCTATTTTATTCTATTATCTTAAAATATACAAGAATATCGACTACAATGACTACAACAAACTGATCATAATATTCTATAAAGACACTATTCCTTATATCTATGCATATTGTTGGGGCCTTAGTATGACCAAAATGCATCACTAAAAATTCATATTGTACATACCTTGTTTGAAATGACTTATTTTTTATAACCTCTATATGGACCCTTAGTTTATGATATCCATAATGTTTGTCAATCATGGAAAATTATAGAGCTCCACATAGATGGTCTAATAAGTCACCAATGCATATAAGATGATATCTATTATTGATAGATATCATTTTAATTTCTTGATAATTATATGGAGTCTCATCGATACATATTTCTTCATAACAAATAGAATGGGCGCTACTCAAAGTAGCACACTTGGGTGTATTAATCACTTATCATGAATTCCTTGGAGATTCTTCTTCAATTCCTACAACTCAATTGGGTCCATTATATAAGGTGTTTTTGAAATAGTCATAAAAATGGTATAATTTCTATTGAAAGCTCAACCACCCAATTTTGTGGAATGCCTAAAAATTACTTCTTAAATACATAATCAAACTCCCATAAAATGGGTTTATTCTTAATTACAAGTTTCACCCCAACTGTAACATCTCATATAAATAAAGAATATTACTTTTTAATATTTATTAATATTTGTGAATAAAATATCAATATTACTTTAAAGGGAAAACTATGCATGATGGCATACCCATTTCGCAATAATGAGTTTCTTTGAAATCATACATTGCACTCTAAAAATAAACTAATATTATTTTAAATGGTAGTTAATTCCAAGATGTTGTAATGGAATTAATGAAGAGAACTAACTAAAAATATATTATATATGTTTGTCAAATATTTTTACTTTCATCCAATAAATGTTAGAGGCTTAAAATGTGAATGAATCCAATATTAACCGTAAATATTCGAATATTCTTTAAAAGGTCGATTAACCACCTTTTTATGGAGAACCATTTTGTTAAATCCACTTGTTGAAAATTTTATGTGTTATATTGGACCTAATAAAATCTTTCTTTAGAATCTGGACATCAAAATTTACTTTGTGTAAATTTTTGTTATTTTTCCGATAAAGATCATTTTTAGTGAAAATGTTGTATTTTAATTTAAAACCTCATTATAATATGATTTATTTATATGGATAGATTATCTTTTTAATTGGGGTTAATGTGTAGTCAAAATATATTATACCAATTTAATCCAATGGTGGTCATTGAAATTAATTTCACTTTGAAATAGGACTTAAACTAGTGTCAACCTTTTGATATATTTTATTTCATAAAAACACGCTATTTGTTTTGACAATAGGAATTAATTATTAAATTGATTAATGAAACTTATATGTTTTGAATTTTTGAAAATAGATATCATTTTTGAATTCAGAATATCAAATATATCTTAGAGGGAATTTGTGGTATTTTTCTAAAAAACCTCAATTTTTGATGAATAGTGAAACCACTAAGTGTTGGTTAAAAAAACTGATTTCTCATTTAAATTAAATTTTAACACCTCTGTGATTTTAATTTCAAAAATTTTACATACATGGTTATCATTAGGATGTAAAATATGGTTTGATGGGATGAAAATAATTTTTTGTGAATAGTAACTTTTATGTTTTATTAATCGCGATTAAAGGTAACTACTTTAATTTAATGTAAAGAGGATGTTATAATAATATGAAAAGATTTTACACATGTCGTACCCTTATTTTATGAGTTATGGCCGACCATTATAATCCATGGGTCATCTTGGGAACCCCATGGAGCCACTTGGGTAAGAAAATAACATAAATAACTTTTTATTTAAAGTTATAATAAAAATGTCACAAACATGTATTATTTTAATAAAACAATCATTACGTGGGGTTATACAAGTCATATTTTTGACTATAAATATTAATTTAAATATAAAAATATGTCCAAAATCATATTATTTTTTTAATAATTTTTAGACATTAAATAAATTAATATACTCATGAGACCATAATGATGCAACGATTAACTCATTAATGAACAATTTAAAAAAATGAAAAGATAATGTAAAATCTAAGACATACATTTTTCAAAAACCTATTGTATTGGTGGATTTCAAACCCTTATCACCATATCCTAGAAATATATAATTTTTGGACCTTTGATATCCAAAAATCATTTTATAATCAAGTAACTTTTCAAGACTTTCCAAGAGTGCCACTCCTCCCTCTTATAAAAGGCCCCCACCTCTACCTCCTTACCCACACCACTCAAGCCCTGTGCTCGTCCAAAATCTGCTCATATTGTCTCTCCACATCCCTCTCTTACTTCTAGAAGCCACACATTGTGTAGAAGTCATACCAAGGAATCCATTGATCTCAAATAAAAAATAGTTATCCAATTTGAAGGTAATGTCTTCTCTTATGTTCTTTTGTTTTATTTTGCTTCTCCAACCCCCTAAACTCTTTTTATTCCATTATTTTGTAACCAAATAAGTTTCTTAAATATACTAGGATTCTGTTATGATGAGGATTCATGCTACACTAACACACACCTCCACTTAATGGTTAACGAACATTCCATTTTTGTGGGTGGTGAATTATTGCCTCACAAAACCATGATTCTTCAATATTCTTTTAACATCTCTCTTGGTGGACATTAAGATGTCACTGTATTTATATATGATATATAAATTATATTTATTTATTCCTTATTTTTCTATATTTTTCATTTATTCCACACCTTTATGGTTTCCATAATGGGTAAACACAATAATTTCATTTTAGGAAGTGCAGACTACAACCCCCTCAAAGGGATTTGAATCGTTAATACCATATGTGAGATGTATAAAGGATGGATTGAATGATGTTATATATTATATTATACTGTAATTATAATATACCTATGTATAATTATTTTTTTCATTCCATTAAATTATGAAATTGAAATGAATGTTGCGTTCATGCGTACGTACGTCTTACCGTCTCCATGAACGGTACATTTCATTTCTTATCTCCAAATGCTATGTACTATTATAATAACATATATATAATGAATATATATGTAATTTATTACATATAAATTATGGATATCATTCTGGAATTATAATATATATCTCTCTCATATAGTTTTAATTCCAAAAATATGACAATGAAAAGAAAGTTGTGTTCATGCGTACATACAGCCTACCGTCTCCATGAACGATGCATTTCATTTTTTATATCCAAATGTTATGGAATTTTATAAAATTAATATATACTAGATATAAATTATATTTAAATCATTAATACTATTTTGGAGATTTTGTACCTATAACTACATGGAAAAGTCTTTTCCAACTAGTTCAATTTTGACACATGTACATAACATCGAAAAAAAGGTCTAATATGAACTCACATTATTAACCAATTATTATATAATTATAATATTTGATATTAAATGAATAATAATATTTAAAGGAGGTAGTTATGCAATTATAAATTCACCAATGTTTATTATTCAGGAATATAAAGAAAGGAACAAGACAAGTCGGACCTGAGGTAAGGGATCCTACCTCTCTCTTTCATTTAAAGTACTATCTTTATGTCATTTCTTTTAAGAAAATCCTTCTTATGATTGGTGATTATATTTTATATTTATCATACTGTAATTTATATTTTCATATTATGGGAGGCCCTATTTTATCTCATAAGTCCATTTTTTGGAATTTTTAAGTGGCACCGTTAGGCTGCAGAGATTTCGTAAGGTATTTTTCATCTCAATTTTATTCCCATGAGATTTTGGCTACATTTGCCACCATTTCCATTTAGTGGAGTTTTTAATTCCCATTATTACACTCTTTGTGTAATAATAATTCATTTATGGGTATTTACGTCTTCATTGTATAACCCTTCATCCTTGGGGTGTATGTTTCGAAAGTTACCCAACTCGGTAAGGGAACATTTCACCCTCCTCTTCTTTAAAAATAATTCTTTTTGTTATGTCATTTAATTTATATCTTCTTATGTTGGGATATGTTCTAATATATCCTTATATATATATATTTAATGTACAAGTGATGAGATACCCTTTTTATCACTCATCAACTCATTTTCTGAGTTTTGAAGTGACGTCGTTAGGCTGTCGAATTCTTGCAAGGGAACTTCTTAACCCAATTTTGATTCTTTGGGTTAAACTCGTACTCCTTGAATATTACGATCTATGAATATGTGCGAAAGAAATCTGATTGTTTTACACACAATATCCACTTATATTGGGTGTATTTATATTTATCACACATAATTATGTAACTGATTTATCCTTAATCTAAGGATACTGACTTTTTAAGGGACATCATCTCAATCTCTTTTCATTGAGGTATATTTTGTTTTATACAAAAAGTTATTTTTTACGGTGTATAAACAGCTTTGAATTTAAATTTCATTCAATTGGAATCTTTTTCTACGAAGCATTTTACTAAATGACAAAAAGGAATGTTTCTTTTAATGTACGCGGTGACAATGACCATTTCTGCCGCCGTGAGTACTATTTAACCTTTGGATTCCTTAACAAGCCGTAATTTTTTCAAAATAACATATACTATTATATGTATTTTGTTATTGAAAATGGTTTTGATAATGGATTTGTTATGAGAATATATTTAATTGATATATTGTGATTGAAATGTGGAAATGTTTTCTTTCCATTATATTTGTTTTATGTCTTGTTATTTTATAATTTTACTTGGACATTTGACGTGTGGTTACGCGAAAAACCATATGATGGGTGGTGCCATAAATACTGGGATGGGTAGTTACGTTATAACCTCCAATGCACTGGGTATGGAAGTCGGTCATATGGCTATTCCATGTAATGATGTGTGTGGAAGTTGACCATATGGTTATTTCATTTAATATGTTTATGACTCAAGTTACATTTATATGTTATGTGTTCATTATATGGGTTTATGGTAATCTTTTGGTTAAAAAGGATAATTAGTGATCTTTTATTCAGTGAAGAGTATTTACTACTTCATAAAGGTGAAAAATATTACTTTGATAAATTATACATGGTTTACTTGTTGTTTTGAAAAACTAACAGTTTTCCTTCTTTGTGTATCCTTTACTGGGCTTTTTATGCCCATCTCATGTTTTTGAAATGTTCTATGTATGACATAAAGATGAATAGGGTCAAGGATGGGATCAAGGAAAGACATGCTATCTAAAACATGGAACTAGACATGTATATTTTTAAGAGTTTTATTTTATGGAAACTTAGTAGAAGTGTCTACTTTGTAATCTTTTGAGACGTAATAGTTATGTCCTAATTCTCTAAAACTCTAATCCTAAAAATATTCTCTATGTTAATTGTTCATTTAATTAATTATTATGTAATGTTTTATGTCTGGGTCCTTATAGTAGGCATCAGAGGTCAGTTTAGATAACATTAGAGGATAGATTGTTGTTTAAGCCTAAGTGACATGTTGTGTATAACCACAATGGGTAGTATATTAGATGGAGTCATTTTTTTTCTTTGAAAGTTAGAAATCGTTTGAGATAATGTGGATAAATATATCTTATTGTTTATCTTCCTCATTATTATATGATGCTTTACTAATATGATCACACTGACCATTTTTTTTAGTAAATGGCTGTAACTAGTAGGAACCAAAGTAACAGTGGATGTGAAGAAAACTGTGATAGTTTTCTGGGTGAGCAACAGAATGATATAGGATCTGCAATGAGAACTCTTGTATTTATCGTCAACCAACTATCTGGAGTCATGATTGACAACCTAAAACTTGGTTATTTTTATAATGCATCATATATGCGGGAAACAAATCCCTACGGAAGATCAGGTAATAATCATAAAGGTAAGTGTGTTCCAAAACCAATGTGTCAAAGATGTGGAAAGAAACACGTAGGAAAATGTTTCAAAGGGTTAGAAAGATACAATAGATGTGGAAATGATGGTCATAAAGCAAGAACCTACGATGGAGAAAGGAAGAATCCGGTTGAATCGAGGAAAGGGAAAGAAGTTCTTTCTAAATGATCGAATAAATATTTTAAATGTGGTGTGAATTGTCATTATGAAAACACATGTCCTCTGAAGACGTTTTGTGAATGGGATCACCAAGATTGTACAAATATTCATTTACCAATACCTAATTCTGTTCCGATTGAGGATGAAGAAATTGACAATGACCAATCAAAGGTATGGATTATTTCTTAACATATGTTTTCCTATTTTGGAATCTTGGGATATGATTCATGATTTTGTTTGAAGGAAAGAAGTATTTTAGAATAAGTTGTAATGGAATGGTTAATGGATCATGAAGAATGTTTAATGAGTTGGAAGTCAACATATGAGGGATTCAAGAGTTATGGTAGATTTTAGGATGGTGAAATTATTCAATGTATTATGTCTCTTTTGATGATGGGGATATATTAAAAGACTATTTATAGTATGTGTAACCCCTATGTTTGAATTATGAAAATTTTATTCAAGGAATTTTTATCTTTTCTTCTGTAGACATAGTTATAAATAACCATATGGGTTTATATGATCCTTATATTTGAGGTAATTTTAGGTTACTGTATGTTATGATGGAAAATGAAAGGCATGTGATAAAATTGAGGTTAAATTATGTTATGGTTATTTTTTATGATTTTATCTCTTTTTGGGGAATGTTTTGAGAATTATATAGTTTTGGAAAAAGGACAACACACAGACCATGTGACAACCAGTCGCGTCAGATTATGTTTTGGGAATCGAACCCACAACCAAAATACGACTGGTATTTATCACCTACCACTAGACTATGTGAAGTCCCTGTTTAGTATGACAAATTATTTTTAGTTATAAAATTTATTGAATCAGTAATTAGTTGATTTTGGGTTATCTATGAAAATAATGACCAATAATGGAGGATATATGATTAGGTTAATTACTCATCAATATGAGACTTTAAGAGAAACTGATGTTTTTTGGAGGTAAATATTAATTTTTACCTTGGATGACTATGTGATAAAATCCATCAAATATTTGGGTTTCAATATTAGTTTGGTTTACATTGAAGAATTTTATGGGAAATTTTTTTATCTAATGTCCTTCGTTAATCTTTGGGTTTAGTTGGACAAATTTTGGAGATTAACAATAGAATTTCTTTTTATAAAGGATTATCGTTTTGTCTACTATCTGATCTTGTTCTAACAATCATGGTTTTGGGTATGGTCCAAATACATGGGAAATATATAGTTCTCTTTTTTGGTTTAGGTGATTCTCTAGAAGTTGATTATATCACACTTAATGTGAACAAGTCATCCTATATACTCATTTTTTGGAGGAAAAATGAGTTTGTGTTTGAAATATAGTAATAGATGAAAGTCTAAACAACAAAACATTATGTTTCCTTGTGATTTAGTTAAGCTCATAAATAAATTATTCAATGAAAAGTGACTTAAAACTAAAATAGTGTTTGTTAACTTTTCCTACCGGGGAATCAAATACCGCTTAACCCATCACAAGTTTGTGATTTTATGGTGGATAACTTTCTCCTGAACATGTTTCTATCTCTCTCCATCATAAATTAACCCTTTGTTTTTTTCTTCTATATCCAGGACTTCATGGAATCCTTGTACATGTTGTCTCAAGTGACCTTGGTACATTTCGTTCTATCTTTTAATGTGATAGTTTAATTTACTCCTTTTTCGATGTGGGGCTTTCAATGAAGTTTCCAAGCCCAATTTTGAAATTGGGAGGACTCAATTCTCAAATGGGGGGAAGGATGTAACATCTCAGATAAATAAAGAATATTACTTTTTCATATTTATTAATATTTGTGAACAAAATATTCATATTACTTTAAAGGGAACGCTATGCTCGATGTCGTACCCAATACGCAACAATGAGTTTCATTGAAATCTTACGTTGCACTCTAATAATAAAATAATATTATTCTAAATGGTAGTTAATTCATAGTCTTTGTAATGGAAGGAATGAACATAACTAACTACAAAATTATTATATATGTTTTTGAAATTTTTTTACTTTTATCCAATAAATGTTAGAGGCGTAAAATGCGAATTATTCTAATTTTAAGCGTAAATATTCGAATAATCTTTAAAAGGTCGATTAAATGCCTTTTAATCTCGAACCATTTTTTAAATCCACTTTTTGAAAATTTAATATGTTATATTGGGCCAAATAAAATACTTCTTTAGAATCTAGACATCAGAATTTACTTTGTGAATTTTATTTTATTTTTCCAATAATGATCATTTTTAGTGAAAATGTTGTATTTTAATTCAATATCTACTTTTAATATGATTTATTTATATGGATAGATTATCTTTTTAATTGGGTTTAAAATTTAGTTAAAATATATTATTACCATTTAATACAATGGTGGCCATTGGAATAAATTTCACTTTGAAATTGGATTTAAACTACTGTCGATCTTTTGATATATTTTGTTTCTTAAAAACACGCTATTTGTTTTGACAACATGAATAAATTATTAAAATGATTAATGCAACTTCTATGTTTTGAATTTTGATAAATACACATCATTTTTGAATTCGGAATATCAAATATAGATTAGGGGGAATTTTTGGTTTTTTTCTGAAAAACATAAATTGTTGATGAATAGTGAAACCACTAAGTGGTAGTTATAAATACTGATTTTTCATTTAAATGAAAATTTACCACCTCTGTGATTTTAATTTCAAAAATCCGAAATACATGGTTGTCATTAGGATGTAAAATTTGGTTCAATGGGATGAAAATATTTTTTGGTGAATAGTAAATTTTAAGTTTTATTAATAACGATTAAAGGTAATTAGTTTAATTTAATGTAAAGATAATGTTATAATAAAATGAAATGACTTGACACATGTACTAACCTTATTTGATGAGTTATGGCCGACCAAGAAAATCCATGGGTCATCTTGGGGACCCCATGGAGCCACTTGGGTAAGAAGATGACATTAATAACTCTTTATTTGTAGTTAAAATAAAAATGTCACAAACATGTATTGTTTTACATAAACAAATTTTACATGGGGTTATACAAGTAATATGTTTGACTATAAATATTCACTGGAAATATAAAAATATTTCCTACATCATAGTATTTTTTTATAATTTGTATACATTAAATAAATTAATATATTAATGACGCCATGATAATGCAGGGACTACCTCATTAATGAACAATTTAAATAAAATGAAAAGATAATGTAAATCAAAGACACACACTTGTCAAAAACCAATTAGATGGGTGTATTTAGAACCCTTATCACCTTATACTCGAAATATATAATTTTGGGACCTTTGATATACGAAAATCATTTTATAATAATGTAACTTTTCAAGACTTTCCAATAGTGCCCCTCCTCCCTCTTTTAAAAGGCCCACAACTCTACCTCCTTACCCACACCTCTCAAGCGCTTGGCACATCCGAACTCTACTCATATTGTCTCTAAAAATCCCTCTCTTAATCATAGAAGTCTCTCATTGGGCAGAAGCCTTTCAAATGAATCCTTTGATCTCAAATCAAAAAGAGTTATCTGATTTGAAGGTAATGTCTTCTCTTATGTTGTTTTATTTTATTTTGCTTCTCTAACAACATAAACTCTTTTTATAAGATTATTTTGTAACAACACCAGTATCGTAAGTGTACTAGGATTCTGTAATGTGGAAGATTAAATCTACACTAATACACACCTCCATCTAATAATTAAAGAACATACTATTTCTATGGGTGATGAATTACTGCCTCACGAAGAGATGATTGTTCAATATTTTTTTAACACCTCTAATGGAAGCCATTAAGATGTCATTGTATTTATATATGATATATAAATTATGTTTTTTATTCCTTATGATTGATTATTTTTCATTTATTCCATACCTTTATGGATTCCATAATGGGTAAATGCGATAATTTCATTTTCGGAAGTGCGGACTACCGCCCCCTCAAAGTGATTTGAATCGTTAATACCATATGTGGGATGTTTAAAATATGTATTTAATGATGTTATATATTTTATTATACTGTAATTATAATATACCTATGTATCATTATTTTTTTCATTCCATTAATGTATGAAATATAAATGAAATTAGCGTTCATGCGTACAAACGTCTTACCGTCTCCATGAAAGGTAGATTTCATTTCTTATCTAAAAATGTTATGTACTATTATATGTACATATATATAATGTATATATATTTCATATATTACATCTAAATGATGGATATCATTCTATAATTATAATATATATCTCTCTCATTTAGTTTTAACTTCATTAATATGACAAAGAAATGAAAGTAGCCTTCATGCGTACGTGTGACCTACCGTCTCCATGAATGGTGCATTTCATTTTTTATCTCCAAATGTTATGGAATAGTATAAAATGAATATATACTGGAAATATATTATATTTAGATCATTAATACTATTCTGTAGATGATGTACCTATAACTATATGGAAAATTATTTTCCAACAAGTTCAATTTTGACTCATGTACCGAACATCGACAAAAAGGTCTGAAATAAACTCACATTATTAACTAATAATTATAACATTATAATATGTGATATAAACTGAATAATAAAATTTAATATAGGTCCTTGTGGAATTATAAATTGACCAATGTTTATTATTCAGGAATATAAAGAAAGGAGCAAGACCAGTCGGACTTGAGGTAAGGGATCCTACCTCTGTCTTTCTTTTTAAGTACTCTCTTTATGTCATTTCTTTTAAGCACATAATTCTTATGTTTTGGGATGTTCTTTAATATTCCTCATATTGTACTATTTATGCTCATATTATGACAGACCCTATTTGATATCATAAATCCATTTTGGGATGTTTTAAGTGGCGTTGTTAGGCTGCCGAGTTTTCGTAAGGGGTTTTTCATCTGACTTTTATTCTCATGAGATTTATGCTAAATTTTCCACCAAATCCTTTGAGTGGTGTATGTACATCCCATTATTATACTCTTTGTGTAATATAATTTCATTTATGGGTATTTACATATTCATTGTATAACCCTTCTTACAAGGGGTGTACGTTTCAAAAGTTACCCTAATCGGTAAGAGAACCTTTCACCCTCATCTTCTTTAAAAATACATATTTTTGTTATGTCTTTTCATTTACATCTTATTATGTTTGGATATGTTATCATACATCCTTATTTCTGTAAATTTAATGTACAAGTGATGATATACCCTTTTTATCTCCCATCAACTCATTTTCTGAGTTTTGAAGTGACGTCGTTAGGCTGTCAAATTTTTGAAAGGGAACTTTATAACCCAATTTTGATTCTTTGGGTTAAACTTGTACTCCTTGAATATGTCATTCTATGAATATGTGTAAATGACCTATTATTTTGTTACACTTAATATCCACTTATATTGGGTGTATTTCTATTTTTCACACATAATTATGTAATTGATTAATCCTTAATCTAAGGATACTGACTTTGTAAGGGTCTCCGTCTCAGTCTCCTTTCATTGAAGCATATTTTTTTTAAACACAAAATAATTTTATACACTGTATAAACACCTTTGAATTTTCATTTCTTTCAAAGGGAATATTTTTCTATGAATTGTTTTACTAAATGACAAAAAATAATGTTTCTTTTATCGAATGCGGTGACAATGACCTTTTCTGCCGCCGTGAGTACTATTTGACCTTTGGCTTCCTTAACAATCCATAATGGTTTTTAAATAACATATACTATTTTTTGTATTTTGGTATTGAAAATGGTTTTGATAATGGATTTGTTATGTTAATATATTTAAGTGATATATTGTGATTGAAATGTGGAAGTTTTTTCTTTCCATTATATTTCTTTTATGTATGGAGATTTTATCATTGTACATGGACATTAGACATGTGGTTATGTGATAAACCATATGACGGGTGGTGCTGTGAATACTAGGATGGGTGGTTATGTTATAACCTCCAATGCATTGGGTATGGAAGTCGGTCTTTTGGCTATTCCTTGTAGTGATATGTGTGGAATTCGACCGTATGGTTATTCCATTGAAGTATGTTTATATCCCATGTTACCTTTATATGTTATGTGTTATTTATATGGGTTTATGGTAATCTTTTGGTTACAAAGGATAATTAGTGATCTTTTATTTAGTGAAGAGTATTCACTACTTCATAAAGGTGAAAAGTATTACATTGATAAATTATTCATGGCTTACTTGTTGTTTTGAAAAAATAAAAGTTTTCCTTCTCTGTGTATCCTTTACTGGGATTTTTATGTTCATCCCAGGTTTTTGAAATGTTATCAACGAGAATTAAAGATGAATAGGGTCATGGATGGGATCAAGGAAAGACATGATATCTAAAACATATAACTAGACATGTTTCTTTTTAAAAGTTTTATTTTATGGAAACTTAGTAGAAGTTTCTATTTTGTAATCTTTTGAGATGTAATAGTTATGTTATAATTCACTAAAACTCTAAACCTGAAAAGCTCCTCTATGTTAATTGTTCATTTAATTCATGATTATGTAATTTTTTAAGGCCGGGTCCTTACAGTTGGTATCAGAGGTCGGTTTTGATAACTTTAGATGTTAGAGTGTTGTTTAAGAATAAGTGACAAGTTGTTTAAAACCACAATGCGTAGTATACTAAATGGGGACATTGTTTTTTTGAATGATATAATTAGTTTGAGATAACATGGATAACTATATCTTAGTGTCTATCTTCCTCATTATTATATGATGATTTTACTGATATTATCACACTGACCTTTTTGTTTTTATTAAATGGCTGGAACTAGCACGCACCAAAGTAATAGTGGATGTGAATGAAACTCTGACAGTTTTCTAAGTGAGAAACTAAATGACATGGGAGATGTAATGAGAAATCTTGTGTTTATCCTCAACCAACTATCTGGATTCATGACTGACCACCTAAACCTTGGTTATTTTTATAAGGCATCATATGTGCGAGAAAAAAATCCCTACGGATGTTTAGGTAATAATCATAAAGGTAAGTTTGTTCAAAAACCTATGTGTCAAAGATGTGGAAATAAACACCTAGGAAAATGTTTCAAAGGGGCAGAAAAATGCTATAGATGTGGAAATGAAGGTCATAATGCAAGAACCTTCCATGAAAAAAGAAGCATCCAGTTGACTCGAGGAAAGGGAATGATGTTATTTCATAGGGATAAATTGAATGTTTTAAATGTTGTGTGGATTTTCATTATGAAAACACATGTCCTACGAAGATGTTTCAGGAATGGGATCACCAAGATCATACAAATATTTGTTTACCAATACCTAATGCCATTCTGATTGAGGATGAAGAAACGGACAATGACCAATAAAATGTATGTATTATTTCTTAACATATGTTTTCCTATTTTCTAATCTTAGAATATGTTTCATGATTTTGTTTGTAGGAATGAAGTATTTTAGAATAAGTTGGAATGGAATGGTTAATGGATCATGAAGAATATTGAATGAGTAAGAAGTCAACATATGAGGGATTCAAGAGTCATGGTAGTCTTTAGGATGGTGAAATTATTAAAAGTATTAAGTCTCTTATGATGATGGGGTTACATAAGAAGACTTCTTATAGTATGTGTAACCCTGATGTTTGATATATGAAAATTTTATTCAAGGAATAGTAATCTATTCTTTTATGGACATAGTGATAAAGAACCATTTGGGTTTATATGATCCTTACTTTTGAGGATATTATGTGTTACTAGTTTCATAAAGGAAAATGAAAGGCATTAGATAAAATTGAGGTTAAATTATGTTATGGTTATTTTTGATGATTTTATCTCTTTTTGCAGATTTTTTTTAGAATTAAATAATTTTAGAAAAAGGACAACACGCAGACCATGTGCCAACCCATCGCGCCAGACAACGCTGTGGGAATCGAACCCACAACCAAAGTGTGACAGGTATTTATCTCCTACCACTGGACAACATGATGTCCTTGGTTAGTATGAAAAATTGTTTTTAGTTATATAATTTAATGAATCAAGAATAAGTAGATTTTGGGTTTCTAGGAAAATAATGACCTATCATGGAGGATATATAATTAGGTTAATTACTTATCAATATGGGACTTTAAGAGCAACTAATGTTATTTGGAGATAAATGTTAATTTTTACCTTGGAAGACAATGTGATAAAATAATAAAAATATTTGGGTTTCAATCATTGTTTGGTTTACATTGAATTAATTTATGGACAAATTGTTTATCGAATGGTCTTCATTGAGGTTTGTGTTTTGTTGGACAAATTATGGAGATTAAGCATAGATTTTCTTTTTATAAAGCATTATCCATTTTGGGATTATCTGATATTGTTCTACAAATTTTGGTTTTGGGTAAGGTCTAAAGACAAGGGAAATAAATTGTTCTCATTTGTGGATTAGGTGATTCTCTAGAAGTTGATTATAGCACTCTTAATGTGAACAAGTCATCCTAAATACTCGTCTTTTGGAGGAAAAAATGAGTTTGTGTGAGAAATCTAGTAAGTGATGAATGTCTAAACAACAATAAAGTATGTTTCCTTGTGATTTAGTTAAGCTCATAAATAAATTCCACAATGAAACGTATCTTAAAACTAAATTTTTTTCTATTAACATTTCCTACTGGGGATTCAAATACCCCTAAACCCATCACATGTTTATGATTTTCTAGTGGTTGAAATTATCCTTAACATGTTTCTATGACTCTCCATCAGAACAAAACCCTTGTTTTTCTTCCTTATCCATGCTTTCATGGAATCCTTGTACCTGTTGTCTCGGGTGACCTTCATACTTTTCTTACTTTCTTTTAAAGTTATAGTTTAATTTACTCCTTTTCCAATGTGGGGCTTTCAATGATGGTTCCAAGCACAATTTTAAAATTACGAGGACACAAT
Organism: Viscum album; assembly: GCA_963277665.1. Lineage (NCBI taxonomy): Eukaryota > Viridiplantae > Streptophyta > Magnoliopsida > Santalales > Viscaceae > Viscum > Viscum album. Next base: position 1,751,527,421 of record OY728152.1, read on the forward strand.
TACCAAAAGGGGGGAAGGATGTAACATATCAGATAAATAAATAATATTACATTTTCATATTTATTAATATTTGTGAAAAAAATATTAATATTACTTTAAAAGGAACACTATGCTCGATGGCGTACCCAATACACAACAACGTGTTTTTTTGAAATCTTACGTTGGACTCTAATAATGAAATAATATTATCTTAAATGGTAGTTAATTCCAAGAAATTTTAATGGAGGGAATGAAAAAACTAACTAAAAAATTATTATATATGTTTGTCAAATATTTTTACTTTTATCAAATAAATGTTAGAGGCTTAAAATGCGAATGATTCCAATTTTAAGCATAAATATTCGAATATTTTTAAAAGGTAGATTAACTACCTTTTGATGGAGAAAAATTTTATTAAATCCACTTTTTGACAAATTTATAAGTTATATTGGACCAAATAAAATCCTTCTTTAGAATCTGGACATCAAAAATTACATCGTGTAATTTTTTTGTTATTTTTCCATTAAAGATCATTTTTAGTTAAAATGTTGTATTTTAATTCAAAACCTCTTTTTAATTTGATTTATTTATATGGAAAGATTATATTTTTAACTAGGTTTAAATTGTAGTCAGAATATATTATTACCATTTAATCCAATGTTGGTCATTGGAATTAAATTCACTTTGAAATTTGTCTTAAACTAGTGTCAATCTTTTGATATATTTTGTTTCTTAATAATATGCTATTTGTTTTGACAACGTGAATTAATTATTAAATTGATTAATGAAACTTATATTTTTCAAATTTAGTAAAATATACATCATTTTTGAATTTGGAATATAAAATATATATTAGGGGGGATTTTTGGTATTTTTCTGAAAAACATCAATTTTTGATGAATAGTTAAACCATTAAGTGGTAGTTAAAAAAACTGATTTTTCCATCAAATGAAATTTTACCAAATTTGTGATTTGAATTTCAAATATCTGACTTACATGGTTGTTATTAGGATGTAAAATTTGGTTCAATGGGATGAAAAGAATTTTTGGTGAATAGTAACTTTTAAGTTTTATTAATCACGATTAAAGGTAATTATTGTAATTTAATGTAAAGATAATGTAATAATAATATGAAATGACTTGAAACGTGTCCTAACCATATTTTATGAGTTATGGACGATCAATACAATCCATGGGTCAACTTGGGGACCTCATGGATCCACTTGGGTAAAAAAATGACATTAATAACTTTTTATTTAAAGTTAAAATAAAAATGTCACAAACATGTATTGTTTTACTAAAACAATTTTTCCATGGGGTTATACAAGCCATATTTTTTTACTATAAATATTAATTGGAAAGCTAAAAATATTTCCGACATCATATTATTTTTATTATAATTTTTAAACATTAAATAAATTAATATATTTATGTCATCGTGGTGATGAAAAGATTACCTCATTAATGAATGATTTAAATAAAATCAAAATATAATGTAAAATCTAAGACATAAACCAGTAAAAAACCTATTGGATGGGTATATTTCTAACCCTTATCTTCTCATCATCGAAATATATATTTTTGGGACTTGGATATCCAAAAATAATTTTATAATGAAGTAACTTTTCAAGACTTTCCTATAGTGCCCCTCCTCCCTCTTATAAAAGTCCCCCACCTATACCTCCGTACCCACACCTCTCAGGCCCTTGGATAGTCCAAAATATGCTCATATTGTCTCTCCACATCCCTCTCGTACTCCTAGAAGCCTCACTTTAGGCAGCTGTCTTTCCAAGAAATCCTTTGAGCTCAAATCAAAAAGAGTTTTCGGATTTGAAGGTAATGTCTTCTCTTATGTTCTTTTGTTTTATTTTTCCTCTACAAACCCCTAAAAACTTTTTATTACTTTATTTTGTTATAACACCAGTATCTTAAATATACTAGGATGTTTTTATGAGGAGGATTCGAGCTACACTAATAGACACCTCCATATAACGCTTAAACAACATACAGTTTCTGTGGGTGGTGAATTACTGCCTCACGAAACGATGATTATTCAGTCTTCTTTTAACACCTCTCATGGTGGCCATTAAGATGTCACTGTATTTATATATGATATATACAATATTTTTATGTATTCCGTATTCTTATGTATTTTTCATTTATTCCATACAAATATGGTTTCCATAGTGGGTAAACGCGATAATTGTATTTTAGGAAGTGCGGACAACCGCCCCCTCAAAGTGATTTGAATCATTAATACCATATGTGAGATTTATAAAGGATGGATTTAATGATGTTATATTTTATATTATACTATAATTAATATATACCTTTGTATCATTATTTTTTTTCATTCCATTAAAGTGTGAAAATAGAAATGAAAGTAGCGTTCATGTGTACGTACGTTTTACTGTACCCATGAACGGTACATTTCATTTCTTATCTCCAAATGTTATGTAATATTATAAGTACATATATATAATGTTTATATTTGTCATATATTACGTCTAAATGATGGATATAATTTTGGAATTATAATATATATCTCTCTCATTTAGTTTTAATTCCATTAATCTGACAAAGAAATGAATGTAGCGTTCATGCGTACGTACGACCTACCATCTCCATGAACAGTGCATTTCATTTTTTATCTCCAAATGTTAAGGAATATTATAAAATGATTATATACTAGATATATATGATATTTAAATCATTAATACTATTTGGGTGATTATGTGCCAATAACTACATGGAAAATTCTTTTCCAACAAGTTCAATTTTGACTCATGTACCGAACAACAACAAAAAGGTCAGATATGAACTCACATTATTATCAAATTATTATGACATTATAATATGTGATATGAACTGAATAATAATATTTAAAGGAGGTCCTTATAGAATTATAAATTGACCAAAATTTATTATTCAGGAATATAAAGAAAGTAACAAGACAAGTCGGACTTGAGGTAAGGGATCCTTCCATTCTCTTTCTTTTAAAGTACTATCTTTATGTCATTTCTTTTAAGCTCATATTTCTTATGTATGGGGATGTTATTTTATATTCCTATTACTGTAAATTTTATTTTCATATTACGAGAGACCCTATTTGATCTCATAAATCCATTTTTGTAAGTTTTAAGTGGCGCTGTTAGGCTACCGAGTTTTCTTAAGGTGTTTTTCATCTCACTTTTATTCTCGTGAGATTTACACTACATTTTCCACCATTTCATTTCAATAGTGTATGTATTACCCATTGTTATATTCTTTGTGTTATATTATTTCATTTATGGGTATTTACGTCGTCATTGTATGACCCTTATCCCATGGGGTGTACGTTTCGAAAGTTACCCAAATCGGTAAGGGACCCATTCACCCTCCTCTTCTTAAAAGAAGACTTCTTTTTGTAATATCTTTTAATTTACATCTTATTATGTTGGGATATGTTCTCATATAACATTATCTCTATAAATTCTATGTACAGGTGATGTGATACCCTTTTTATCTCTCATCAACTCATTTTCGGAGTTTTGAAGTGACGTCGTTAGGCTGTCGAATTTTTGAAAGGGAACTTCTTAACCCAATTATGATGATTTGGGTTAAACATGTACTCCTTGAGTTTGTCGTTCTATGAATATGTGTGAATGTCCTTTGATTGTTTTACACTTAATATCCACTTATATTGGGTGTATTTATATTTGTCACACATAATTATTTAATTAATTTATCCTTAATCTAAGGGTACTGACTTTGTAAGGGACTTCATCTCAATCTCCTTTCATTGAGGCATATTTTGTTTTATACACAACATTCTTTTATACGCTTTATAAACCCCTTTGACTTTTCATTTCATTCAAAGGGAATATTTTTCTACGAAGTGTTTTACTAAATGATAAAAAGGAATGTTTCCTTTAACGTACACAATGACAATGACCTTTTCCACCACTGTGAGTACTATTTGAAATTTAGCTTCCTTAACAAACATTAATGTTTTTGAAATACCATATACTCTTTTATGTATTTTGGTATTGAAAATGGTCTGTATAATGGATTTGTTATTTCAATATATTTATGTGATATATTGTGATTGAAATGTGGAAATTTTTTGTTTCCATTATATACGTTTTATGTCTTATGATTTTATAATGGTAATTGGACATTTGACATGTGGTTACGTGATAAACCATATGACAGGTGGTGCCGTGAATACCAGGATGGGTGGTTACGTTATAACCTCTAATGAATTGGGTATGGAGGTCGGCTGTATGGCTATTACATGTAGTGATATGTGTGGAAGTCGATTGTATGGTTATTCCATTTATGTATGTTTATGTCCCAAGTTATCGTTAAATGTTACGTGTTCTTTATATGGTTTTATGGTAATATTTTGTTTACAATGGATAAGTAGTGATCATTTATTTAGTGAAGATAATTTACTACTTCATAAAGGTGAAAAGTTTTACATTGATAAAGTATTCATGGTTTACTTGTTGTTTTAAAAAACTAACAGTTTTCCTTCTTTGTATATCCTTTACTGGGCTTCATATGATCATTCCATGTTTTTGAAATGGTCTCCATAGGACATAAAGGCAAATAGGGTCAACGATGGGATCAAGGAAAGACGTTCTATCTATACAAGGAACTAGACATGTTTATTTTTAAGTGTTTTATTTTATGGAAACTTATTAGAAGTTTCTACATTGTAATCTTTTGAGATGTAATAGTTATGTCCTAATTATCTAAAACTATAAACGTAAAATGATCGGCTATGTGAATTATTCATTTAATTCATGATTATGTAATGTTTTAAGGCTGCGTCCTTACACCAACCATTTGAGAAAGATAACCATCATATATAATAATGAAGACCCATAACATGGGAGAAATTTTCAGAGGAAGGTCATACACATCCATTAATTGATATATGATCATAGATTGTTCTAGAATATGAAGTGTGACTTCCTTTTCATGGTAATTTATAAGAGATCTATATAGAGAAACCCAGTGCCATTCATCACATTAAATTCTAATATGGGTGGATCCCAAGATTTTCATGAAGCATTATCCCACAAACATCAACCGAAGAAAAATAGTAAACTTTTGATGTGACCGTTGTGACATTAATAGTTGTCACAACTAACTCAAATCTATTTTTTTAAGTAATACAGTAATACCCATTGAAAATTATTCATAAATAAGAGATCGGGTTGATCCATAATGAAATAAAACATTTTATACTTTAGAGGGGATGGTAAGTGTAGTTGTCAACACTTCATTATCATACTCTATATTACCGATAGTGATCACATGTGACATGACATTTTAATTTTCCTTAATAGATTGTAGACATCAATTTCCATCAATATACCTTGTATTAGGGAATTTATTGTAATAATACCCCACTTCAATTTAGTAGTAATATTTAATTGCATGAGGTGTATTCTTTGTAGCATTTTCCCTATTCATATCATCAGACATCTTTTCTCAATCACATCAGTATTCAACAACCAAATTAACTTATTTTCCACATTTAAAACCAGTAAATAGTTTTTTAATACTATTTAATCCATGATTCTACCCACACAAGGAGAAAATTGGAAGAAAATATTATTTTTAGATTGGTCTTTATATTTTATATTGAATTCCATTTTATCTTGTTATCAAACCCATAGATTTGATGGGATTCTCCAATATCCATCTCAAACATGAGATCACCATGAATAATTAATTTACAGATATTAATGTCCATTATGGTTAATTCCATTAAGAGACTTGGTTTTAACCCACTGAATAATCAATCAATTTTACGCTGATGTTGGATAATAATTCCAAATGTGTACCTTCAAAGTCTTATAAAATATACTACATAGGTTCAAATATATTCATTTTCCATTTCCCCATGTTAAAGGAACTCATTCACCAAAATTGTTCAATGAATGGTATGAAATAAATTACGCAAAAATATTTTCATGAACTCATCCCATTCCATAGATTCAATTTCGTTCTTTTCCTCATATTATTGATATTTTTTCCCTATTGATCAACTTCTCCTTCTATATGATAGACTCCTAGGATGACATTATCATGTTATGATAATTGGATAACTAAAAATATCTTCTCAGTGGTATTGATCCATTTTTCAACGTCTAATGGATCAGAAAACCCACAAAAAGAAGGTGGATGCTACCTTAGTAAGTACTTAATAAAATATTGTCCCATGATTTTCTTATTTGGAAGTCCTACATGATTCATATCTTGAGAATTTATTGTGACCATAGCTACAAAAATTTTCAATCTGTCTCCATTGACATTTTTTTCTCAGTATTACAATCATTTCATTGCTCGTCATGTTCATCTTTAACGTGGTTCCTTTGGGTTCCACCCATTAACTAAAACAAAGAAGAATAATTTGAGAAACACAAATCATAATGGGAAAAAACACATAATAAATAATTGAATTTTAATTTAAGTCACATTAGATTTTATTCATGGTTATTAATGATCATTTATATGAAACACAGAATGTGACCTATACATTGACATATCCTTTGGTTTCTTACTATGATTTTCTCATCCTAGTATTGAAAGAATAATTATAACTTTCCCCAGATATTGAATATAATTTACCGTAAATTACAAACAATGATATTACTTCAGAGTTTTGGAATTTTCCTGACAAAATATAGAAAATCCATGATTGTACTCTATAAGTATTTTGCCTTTAGAAATTGGAAATCATAAACAATAGGTTCATATGACATCTTTGTTGTCTACCACTAATTTCTTCATAACTAGACCCCTTTTTGACATATCTTACATAATACCATTCTTCATGAATTGTGGAAAAGAATCATATGAATTGTGAGATTAGGTAGACAGTAAGGGTAAAAAAATGATATTTTAGTCATATCATAATCACAATTTATATGAACAGATCATTTGAAAATCTTATCCTACATATGAAAGATCGTGATATCATGCCATGGGATAAATCATGAATATTCATAAAAACCAATGAACATATTCCCAAATGTAAAAAAATAAGGAATAATGATTATGTGGACAACACATAAAAATATAAAATCATTTAATATTAGTCAAGGCGCATATCCAAGGCCATCGTAGTGGAAAAATCCCATTACTGAACTGAGTTCACTCCTCATTGCAGCCCTATATTACTGAATTGAGATCATTTTCCAATCCATCCTTGTTGGTATCATGGTATATTAATATTTACCCAATGAATTAGAGAGAGATATAATTCCCAAATATCTCATTATGAAATCATAGTTATGTGTTCCACAAATCAAAATCATTCGTCATAACCCAAGGAATAAAATGGATTTTTTAAAACATCATTCATGAGAAATTAATCCATGGAAAAAATGAATTTTATAAATATAATTATATAATAAAAATAATAAAATCATAGGAATATAAGGATATTATACTTGAAACATAACACTATTATATATTTCCATCTTATATGGAAAATAATTTTGATATAATGCTGAAAATTAATTCTTGATGAAAATATCCTTTCTTCTTTAAAAACTATTTCTTTTCTCAAAATGCCATGAAATTTTAAAAGAAAAGAATTTATTTGGAAAGAAACTAGATTTACTGAAAATAAATATTAATTTAAATAATTTTTTATAAATACAAAACATATATTCATTAATGATAAGTTAAAAATACATTCTCCTCGTTCTTTTTCCAGAAAAATCAAAAAGTACCCTATAGCGAATAAAATCAATATATTCATTTAATAAAACTTAATAAAAATTAACAAATGCATAAAATATACTTTAAAAAATTTTAGAAGAATAGAAAAAATATTTTATATTTAGGAAATGTTTATTTGGATGATAAAAATATCCCTGTAAATACTTACTTATAAACAATCTCATGTAATAATGATATTTTGAAATTATCCCTTACCTTTTATGTCTGATTTAATTTTTATGTTTTTGAACCACATATATAATGATTTAACTAATATCAATTAATAATATGTGAATTATTATAATTTTTAGTACATCATATATGGTCATATTATCATTATTTGGTTAATAAAATTTTATTATTACCTATTATTCGGGTGTTAACTACATCATTTTTTATGCATGGTTTTTCAAAAAATTTCTGGTTCTACTTCAAAGGTCGTATTAATAACATTAAAAAATAATATTAACATTTTATATATAATATTTATAAATTATATACAATTACATAATCCTTCTTTAATGAAAATAAAGTCCAATGAATGTCATCAAATCGTAGAGACAACATGCTTTAGGTACACACAAACGACCATATCATATATATGATAGTAGAATGCTATTGAATTGAATGGTGTATAATATTTCATAATAAATACAATGTTATAAATATAATATATTACCATAATTATACCCATACATGTATGGTAGTGTTGAAAACTAGATTACACCATGGTGTGCAGAGGGTATGTCATTTGTATGCGCCCGTGGTGATTGCATTTTTCATTGCATTTTTTATACTATATTTATTAATTATTAATGAAACAATTCATGACTAGGATGTATTAGAAGAAATATGCTTGAACGAATCGGTATAGGTGATTACCTCTTATTCGAAGTGCTTCCTCTAAATATCTCCTTAATGCACCTGAGTTGGAATTTGAAGGAGAAAGGACCCACTATAATGTTAGTAATTAATCTGATAATGGAAAAGTGTAGGATTTTGGTCAGATTTAATGATCAAGGGGAAGTGAAGAGGTGATGGAGGATGTCTTTTTTTATAATTTAGGTGTGTGACAATTTTTCGATCTCAAAAAATATTAATTTATAATAAAATAAAACTATATCCAAAAAAGAGACCAAATTTAGGATATGGGATGAGTTGGTGTCTTTATAAAAAAATAATATAGATTTTACACAAGTTGTTCTGTAAATTTAAACCTTATCATTTTAATTGAAACTATGTTATTTTTTTTAAAATTTTAAGTTATGTAAGAAAAATTTCAATATTAATATGGTAAAATAATTACGTATTTGATTTAAATTAGAACATGAATAAATACATTATAATATTTTATATCATATAATAATAAATAAATATTTTTAAAAAATGTTTTAGGATATTTATATAATTTAATAAAAATTTATTTTGATAAATAGTCAATGGTGTCATTTTGAAACCATTCAATTAATTGATTTTTAAATATATTAAGATAATAATATAACATAGATACAAATATTTTCATATACTAATAATATAAATATTTCAACTATAAAGTTAATTATTCATATTAATTATCCAAAACTAATTTTATTTTAATATTTTTATTAATTTTTTTTTCTCTCTAAAAAAATATCTACTACAAAAAATTATTGTAATTATTTTTTATAATGAGTTGTTGAATAAAATTTAAAATAAAATTATAGGATTAATATAAATTTACTTGATTTCATTCAAATATATGTACTATAATTTATCTTATCTAACGTCTACCATTTAAAATGTTGTACTTATTAAATTATGAATGGGAAAACATTTCCATCACTTTAAATAAAATGATATAACTATCACATTATCTTCTATAAAAACTAAATTGTCACTAACTAGACCCTTTGATTTTTATGCTCGATATATACTCTACAAAAAATAATTCGTCATTATTTTTTGTTTATTTATCATTATAATTATTTAAATAATCATTTATTTATAGATTTCTCATTAAATAATTAATTTTTACATTGATAAAGAATATATCTTTAAGGTGGTTATTAATTTTCAAAAAATTAAAAATAAATTACCATGAAAATGAAAATAATGTTATATTTCAAAGGAGTTTTTATAATTGAATTTATATTCTATGTATCCTTATATCAAAAATGATATAGTTATTAATATATGATTAAGACATATTTAATTTTTCATTAAATAAAATAAAATAAATGTCTTAATTTCATTCAAGTGGTATTAAAATGAAACCATTTTGACCCAAGGATTATTTGGGTTGAAAAAACTCACCCAAAAATATTAAGATAATTGTTAGTGTAATTTAATAACTGTATTCTTAATCTTAATTACTCGATTCACACTTTTACTGTATTAATAAATATTACAGAAGTCATTATTTATAATGCACAAAAATAAAATAATGATATGTACATAATTTGGAAATGATAATTCCAAATATGGAATACATTTTTAATATTTAAACACATCTATGTTTCAGTAATTAATTTAAAATTAGTTATGTTGTTGTATAGAGAGAAAATATTTAAAAATTTAAATTATTACAAAATAATGAAATTTTTTTACATCTGAATTCAATGAAAAATTAATGATGATGAAATAAATTAGATTGAATGATAAATATATGTTCAATTGATACATTAAAGATATTAAATGTTATAATTTAACCATATAAATTATTTCGATGATAAAATTTTCTTCAATTTAAAATTTAGTGTATTTTTAATATTAGTAATATTTTAAAAGTAAATAAACAATATTTAAAATCCATATAAATTTTATTTTTATATCTTGATTCAAAATAAAATTTTTATTTTGTCATAAAGAATTTATTAATATTTCAAAAATGTTATTTTAAAAGGGGTTCTCTATTAAATGTGGAAAATTAAATTTTTGAAATTTATTTGTTTTTAAACATCAAATAATATTTATTCATAATCCATGAAAAAATAATTTTTCAGAGGAATATAAACAATATTTTATTTATTATATTACATAAATATTTCATTAATTTCATTTAAAAATTTTTAGGCTATAATTTTATTGTAAAAATTATAAATATTTAATTGATTTATATTTTTTCATAAATAATTCGAAGCAAATAACTTCGCCATACATTTTCATAATTTAGATATATTTGTTCCCTGTAAATAATGGGTTGGATAAAAATTTTATTTTATACTAAGTGAATATCACATTCCATTTAAAATCATTATTTCACGCAATTCAAGCTATTGTATGAATAATTTTTTAGAGAAAATATTTCAAAAAAATATTCTAATGTTACATAAAATTACATATAAAAATTATTTCATATTTGATAATCAAACTAAATCATATTATGAACAAAATTAATACATTATAAATGAATAATTTATGAAATAAATATAATTTCTAGAAGTTTTGGAATGTATAACAAATGAATAATAATGAGATCATTAGAATAGTAAAATAACCTTACAAATAGTATAGAAGACAATTGAATAGTAGCCTCACCAATTAAATTATAAATAATTTTATCCCAAATTATAAGTGAAAATATGATATAATTATATCATCATATAAGTAAATAAAATTTTAATAATTGTTAATTATGTGTTGGTATTTTTTTAATTCATTAATATTTAATTATAATTTTTTGAGTAATTTGATAATTTAAAACAAAATTTAATTTCATAAAATTAATTCATCAATTATAATTTTTATTTATTATTATAATAATATACTTTTATGAGATCTTTATTGATTTTTCAAATTGATCTAAAATGGGTAATAATTTTAAAATATATATATTTTTAGTAAAATTTGATTTAAATAAAAAAATAAATTTATCATATATAAAAAATTATTTCCATAAAAATTATCTCATTTTGTAATTATAAATGTCTTAAAATGGGTTCTTTGTTTTTTTTTTGGATTTTTCTAAAATGCGTGAATTTTTTTTGAATAGTGAAATATGGTCATTTTTAGTATTTATACATTATAAGCTAAATACACTATTTCTTGAGTCATCACTAATTTATGAACCATAAACTATAACATCCTTTAATTATTTTAACAATTTTTTGATAATTCTCTAACTATTCATAGTCATGAGCCAAAATAATAATATAATTATTAAAGGAGTGAGAAAACACCACTCTCATTCAATATAAATACCACCCCTGACCACCTCTTATACTAACACCTATAGAGACATGTGACATTTCCCAATTATGCTAAAATATCATCCCAATCCCCTCCCTAATGTCCATGAATTGATTTCATAAAAAACGAAAAAAATGGTCCCCAATGGAGGGTCTCAAGATGAAGGAATCAAGAATTAAATGTAACAACCGAATGTTTTTAAATTGAAAATTCCCATCTTATATTTATGTCATAAATAACATAAAATAATGAAATATTAAGTGATAAGTGACCTTTATACATAATTTTGTCACACTATGATTGGAATTTTAAAAATCTTACATACACGGTTGTGTTCAAGATGGTTTTTGGAGTCTAATGAAACTAAAATAATTTTTGGTGAATAGTAACCTACCCTTACGAATAGTCACCTAACCTTATGAATAGTAATAAGACCCTTATTAATAGTAAATAAGAGTAACATTACCTATGAATAATAAAATAAAATTTCGACATCTTAGAAAGTGACAATTTGACCGTGGTAAACGTTTTAGTATTTTATAAGTCATAAATAAATAATTATATTTAATTAAATAATTTAGAAGAATATTTATCTCCCTGAAATGTATTCATAAATTATTTAATCAATGTCTAATATTTTTTAGATAATTTTATAAGTCCCTTGGTAATTTTTGAAAGCACCATAAAGTCGATTTTAATCATAAAACCTGTTTTTTAAGTAAATTATAATTTTAATTAAATATTAAATTAATAATATTTAGAAAATTATTTATTAAAAATAGACTTCATTTTTTGATTGTACAAGTCGATAAATGGTTGGGGTAAAGTTTTGGGATTTTTCTGAGATACTTGAATTTTTGATGAATAGTATAATCTGATAATTCACAATAAAAGATAAATAATATATTAATTGACTCATCGATGATGTTCTGATAATGTTATCCTACTTGGTTCGGGATTAAATTATAAAATTACTATTCTTTTCATTGAAGACTCACTATTCCTTGCCTTAGGTGAAATTAATAAACTAATCAATTTTATATTAAGGAAACCCCTCTCCCCTCCACTATAAAAGCCACCCTTCACTCCCTCTTTTCCACACACCTCTCAAACTCAATTACTTCTCTAAACTCTTCCCAAGAACCTTACCTAGCCCAACCGTCATGTCCAAAAGATTATGGTATCATCAAAAGACCAATCCTAGCATCCTTAAAGAGTATATCAAGAGGAAGATTCTAGAGGTAATTTCTCTCCCTCTTCTCCTTTAATTTCCTTTCATGTTCATGTTCCTTTCATGATCTCCCCCACCTATATTCATCTATATTGTTTTTTAACTCCAGTATTATACATATACTGTAATTTTATGTTTCTAATGGGATATTATATCACCCCACACACTTTCCCTTTTCCTTTTATTTTATTAAAGAGAACGTTGTTCAGGAGGTGTTAATTTATCACCTTCAAAAACGACATGCTCTCTTCTTCCATTTCTACCTTAAGATATGGTCATGAAACCATTTTTTTGGTTTACCCAGAATTTTTTATATTTAATATGTTCTATTTTAAGTTCTTTAAATTTCTTATGGCCATATTACAAAGTGAAAAGTTAAAACAAGTTCGTTGTGATCCAAAAACTGCTCAAAGTAACCCAAATAACCATCAGTAAATTACTATCTAATGATTCGTCCACATGGATATAATATAATTCATTATAAAATAACTAATTATACTATAATATCATTAATAACATGTAATATCAGTTCTTCATGTTTAACCCTGATCTACCCAAACATCAATTTAAGAATACAAGTGAACCACTCAAGAAAACCATGAAAACGAACATCCCCAAACAATGTTTTTAAACTCTATAAGTCATCCAAAGGAACATAATATGAAATAATGAAACCAGAATGGACCCTATTAAGTTATAAAAGGTTTTGAAATTTCTAATTAATGAATATAATGTCATTATACAGGACATTAAAGAGAAGGAGGCATTCGAGTACAAAGAAAAGGGGAAATCCCGAACCCAATTTTCTACCTTCGGGTTCTCCCTCTTTCACTCAATTTTTGATATGGGTACTCCTAAAAAATCATTTTTTCATCATTTACATTACTTTTCTGGGATATACATGGTTTTCACTGGTTTTTTATGTCCATGAAAGTGTTTTCCAAAAGAACACTTCTTTTAAGAACGCCCCTTTTACATCTCACTCAAAGTGAATGGTTCTTATAACATGAATGTTATTCCCTCCTTCTTTTGGGAACCCCAAGATTATGAATGTGTTATTATGAGATGAAACCCATTCCTTTTCATGGGATAATTATGTTGATTTATGTTATATGTTCATTGTGTCAAGCATGATAAATGATAATGTTATGATGTGACTGGTGCGCCCAGAAATATATAGCACTCCAATGCATTGGATAAAGTAATGAATCTAATGAGTAAATGAGAAATTATGTGTGAAAAATATGCTATCTTGGTTCACAAGTATGTGTGGTAGTTAACCACTAAGACATGATGTTTCATTTTTATGCATTGCCACATTTCAAGTCTATTATTTATGCTCCTCTCATGTTCACAATCTTTTGCATATGTCATGATTATGCTCACCTCATGCTATATTGTTCTTATCTATCCTCTTACTGGGATTATACCTCACCCATTTTGATTTATATCCTCAGCTGGATACATGTACTAAGGAGAGGACAAGTTCCACTAAGATTATATAGACGTAAAATTTAAATAAATGTTTATGGTTGATGTTGTATTTCATATGTGTGGTCCTAGTTTGCAGAAGACACTAAACCTTTGGATCCTCTATGTGTAATACTATTATGTTTTTTATCTTTGAAATTATGTAATAGTAATTAGAGAAATGGTCGGGTCGCTATAGTTGGTATCAGAGGAATGGTTTAGTTAATTTGGGAATTAGGATTAGTGAACCCTAGAGAAAACCAACAACATGAAACTAAGTACAAATATGCACACACGAATATTTACCTAGGGATCCCATATGTTATTTTTTTGGTATAATTGTTTAAATGAATAAGTTATTCATGACTTTTTACTTATGTTTTGTTCTTGCCTTTTCTATTTTAGAAAATGGTGGGAACCAGGAGAAATCTGGCCAACAACTCGTGCGAGGGACAATGTAACGATTCACCGAACGACATCCCCAATGATTTGGGGGGTGGAGTTCAAAACATCATGGTGATGCTTACCCAATTATCTCAGGTTATGAATAATAACCATAATAATGGGGAACATCTTCCTTCACCGAAGCGGGATAAACTAGATATAGAATGTTTTATGCGGCAATGACCACTGACGTTTAGTGGATCTTCCGATCCACTAGTTTAGGAACAGTGGGTCAACTCCATGGAGAAGAACTTTTCTGTTCTTCACTGTTCTGAGATGGATAAGGTGACCCTAGCCGTTTATCGTCTAGATAGAAAAGTTGATCAATGGTGGTCTTTGATTAATAACACCAAGCCAAGGGAGGAAATTGACGAGATGAAATGGGAAGACATTAAGATAATGTTTCTTAATAAGTACATGCCACAAACTCTTTGCACAATGATGGAGAGTGAATTCATAGAGCTCAAGCAAAAAGAAGGAGAATCTTTCACAACCTATGATGAAGATTTCACAAGGCTCGCAAGGTATGATTCAGCTTTTGTTATCAACAATGATAGAAAAATTTATAGATTCTTTAGTGGATTAAAACCACACCTTCAGAAGGCTCTTGAAATTCGAGAAATTGGGTGTTATGAAGAAGTTGTTCGGTGTGCTCTCAAAGTAGAGACAGAGTTTGGAGAATGGCCCATGGCTATGGTGATAAGAAAAGAAAGATGGAGTTTCAAGCTGGTGGATCTAGTGACAAAGGTGGGAAGAAAATACAACGACCCACATGCCAAAAATGTGGGATGTTGCACCATGGGAACTGCCTCAAAGGGATGGGGAAATTATTCAAGTGTGGGAAAGAAGGACACCATGCTGAAGAGTGTTGAAAAGACTTGAAAAGGAAGGAGAATGTTGCCGATGAAGGTGATAACCACTCATGGTTCAATGCTACAACTATAGGGAGCTAGGGCACTATAAAAACTAGTGCACTAAACCTCGAGCTCTCAAGGGTAATTAGCGTCAGCAACCACCAAATCCAAAGGAACAAGGGAAGGCATATGCCATCACTAGTATGGAGGTGGATCATGATAATGATTTCATACAAGGTACACTAACTATTCACTCAAGAATGGAAAAATTATTATTTTATTCTGGTTCTACGCATTACTTTATAGCTTGAATGTTTGGACGAACTATAGAATCAAAGCCCTGAAACCATGAAGTAGAGATATCTATAAAAAACCAAGTGGTGAAATCATTGCAACCCATGTGTTTTACTATTCTCCTGTTGATGAATGTAAGAAGATTCTTTCATAAAATCTCGTAATACTTCCCTTGGTGGAATTCAACGCTATAATGGGAATGGACTGGCTCTCGTCATATAGAGCACATATCAACTTTCTGGAAAATGAAATATCTTCCCATATTCCGAACCATCCCATGCTCCTGTACAAATGCAAGGAAGATCATGAATCTCCTTTAAAAAAATCCTTCAATGGTGTTGGTGTTGATTCCCAATGAAGAAGAATGCCTCGCCCAAATGGTTGAGTCGAAGGAAAGTTCCAACCTTTAGGAATTGCCCATCGTGAGGGAATACAGTGATGTATTTCCTGAAGAGTTACCCGGAATTCCCTCGGATCGTGAGGTAGAGTTCTCAATTGAACTCATACCCAGAGATACTCCTATCTCGATTTTCCCCTATAGGATGACTCATATAAAACTGGAGGAGTTAAAGAAGCAGCTGCAAGATCATCTGGACAAAGGGTTTATATGCCCTAGAGAATCGCCTTGGAGTGCGCCAGTGCACTTTGTGAAAACGAAGGATGGAACCATGTGGCTGTGTATCAATTATCAAGAACTCAACAAGTTCACCATAAAAAACAAGTATCCTCTCCCAAGGATTGATGACTTTTTCGACCATTTATGAGGAGCTCAATACATCTCAAAGGTGGATCTTTGTTATAGATATCATCAGGTAAAGGTGAAGAAGGAAGATATTCAGAAGACTGCCTTCCATACAAGGTATGGGCACTATGAGTTTTTGGTGATGCCCTTCGGACATACTAATTCCCCTGTACTCTTCATGGATTTGGTAAATAGAGTCTTTAGACATTACCTCGATAAATTTCTAGTAGTGTTTATAGATGATATTCTCATCAACTCGAAGAGAAAGGAGGAACATGAAGAACATCTAAGACTTCTATTGGCGACATTTAGAAAGGAGAATTTGTACACCATGTTCAGAAAGTGTGACTTTTGGATGAATCATGTCATGTTCTTGGGACATGTGATCACAAGTGAGGAAATTTCTGTGGACCCTTCAAATATAAAGGAGATTGAGGAATGGCCCAGGCCCTCTAGTGTCACAGAAATCCGTAGTTTTCATGGATTAGTTGGGTACTACCAACGTTTTGTGAGAAAATTCTCACGATTTTCAAGCCTGCTAACTAAGTTAACAAGGAAAGGGTAAAATATGTCTGGAAAGAATAATGTGAGAGAAGCTTCAAGGAGCTAAAGAGAAGGTTGATCACTGCACCTGTACACACACTCCCGAAAAGTGGAGAAAGTTTTGTGATATACAGTGATGCTTCAATGAAAGGCTTAGGTTGTGTACTCATGCAAAATGATAATGTGATAGTCTACACCTCATGACATTTGAAGATCCATGAGTAGAACTACCCGACACATGACCTAGAGATGGAATCCATGATTTTTTTCCTTGAAAATCAGGTGTCACTACCTTTATTGTGATAAGTGTGACATATATACCGACCACAATATCCTAAAGTATATATTCACACAAAAGGAGCTCAACATGCATCAAAGGAGATGGTTAGAGATAATCTAGCATTATGATTAATATATTCATTGTCATCCTGGAAATGTGAACAAGGTAGCTGATGCTCTAAGAAGAAAAGAACCTTCTACCCTATCCATGTTGCGGATTGAGAAAGAACCTATCTTATTGGATATGGAAATAATGAATTTGGAAATAATAAGGGCAAGGGATACATCCTACCTAGCCCAAATTATTGTGAAACCATCCATCCAAGAAAAGATTAAGGAAGCACAAAGGGATGATGTGGAGATACAAAAGAGGGTGAATGCAGTAAAGGAAGGGAAGCTGCAAGAGTTTCATATCGACGATGATGGTGTGATTCGGTTTGGAACGCGGCTTTTTGTACCTTAATCACCAAGAATAAAGAAGGAGCTATTAGATAATACACATAGCTCAACTTTCTCTATCCATTCTGGGAGTACCAAGATGTATCGTGATATGCAAGAACACTTATGGTGGGATAACATGAAAAGGAGATTGCAGAATATATATCAAGGTGCTTGGTTTGTCAGGAAGTTAAAGCTGAGCGAAAAAGGCCCAAGGGTATGATGCAACCATTGCCTATACCCATATGGAAATGGGAAAATGTTACTATGGACTTAGTCATAGGTCTCCCAAAGACGTCAAAGGGAAATAATGTGATGTGGGATGTGGTTGATCGACTCACCAAGCATGTCCATTTTATCGCTATTTGGGAAGACCTCTCACTTGAATAACATGCAAGGATATATGTGATGGAAGTGGTGATACTGCACAGTGTTCTACTCTCAATTTTCTCTGAACGTGATTCAAGGTTCACATCTAAGTTACGGAGGATCCTTCAACATGCTTTGAGTACTGAATTAAATTTTAGCACGACCTATCACACCAAAACCGATGGCCAGTCTGATAGGATTATTCAGACGCTTGAAGATATGCTAAGAGCCTGCTCTATTGATTTAAAAGGTGGTCGGGATCAGCATCTTCCATTGGTTGAGTTCTCATACAACAATAGCTTCCACTCGAGTATTCAGATGGCTCTGTATGAAGCTCTTAATGGGAAGTGATATAGAACTCCAACCTGTTGGGATGAAGTTGGAGAAAGAAAGGTGCTTGGACCCGATCTTGTTCAAGATATGACAGATATGGTTCAGGTCATCCAGAAACACATCAAAGCTGCTCAAAGTCAGCAAAAGATCTATACTGACAACCGTCGAAGGGACTTGGAGTTCTACGTAGGAGATAATGTCTTCTTTCGAATATATCCGTGGAAGAGATTCATGCGATTTGGGAAGAAAGGGAAGTTATTTCTGAGGTATAATGGCCCCTTTGAGATCCAAGACTGCATAGGAGTTGTGGCCTATAATCTAGAAAATCCACCGAATATGGCTCATGTTCATGATGGGTTTCATCTATCACTACTGAGGAAGTACATACTAGACCCCTCACATGTACTAAACTCAAAGGTGGTGCAGCTGGAAGATGATCTCTCCTATGAGGAGCAGCCAGTAAAGATTCTGGATCGGAGATATAAGGTTCTACACAACAAGATGACCCATGTTGTCAAAGTGTTGTGGAGGAACCATATGTTTGAGGAAGGAATTTGGGAACCAGAAGAGGCAATGAAGGATAAGTACCCTCTCCTGTTTGTGTAAAGTGAAATTTCGGGGGCGAAATTTCATATGGGGGGAAGAATGAAACAACACAATGTTTTTTAATGGAAAATTCCCTTCTTATATTTATGTCATAAAAAACACAAAATAATGAAATACTAAGTGATAAGTGACCTTTAAACATAATCTTGTCACCCTATGATTGGAATTTTCAGAATCTGACATACACGGTTCTGTTCAAGATGGTTTTTGGAGTCTAAAGAAACACAAATAATTTATGGTGAATAGTAACCTACCCTTATGAATAGTAATATGACCCTTATGAATAGTTAATATGAGTAACATTACCTATGAATAATAAAATAAAATTTAGGCATCTTAGAATGTGACTATTTTACCTTGGTAAACGTTTTGGTATTTTATAAGTCATAAATAATTAATTATATTTAATTAATAAATTTAAAAGAATATTTATCTCCCTGAAGTGTATTAATAAATTATTGAATCAATTTTTAATAGTTTTTTGATAATTTTATAAGACCCTTTGTAATTTTTGAAAGCACTATAAAATCAGTTTTAATCTTAAAAACTATTTTTTAAGTAAATTGTGATTTTAATTAAATATTAAATTAATAATACATAGAAAATTATTTTTGAAAAATAGACTTCATTTTTGTATTCTACACATCGATAAATGGATGGGGTAAAGTTTTTTGTGATTTTTCTTAGAGACTTGAATTTTTGATGAATAGTAGAATCCGATAATTCACAATAAAAGCTAAATAATGTAATAATTGAGTCTTTGATGATGTTATGCTGATGTAAGCCTACTTGGTTCGGGATTACATTATAAAATTACTATTATTGGTCGTTAAAGACTCACTATTCCTTTTCTTAGGTGAAATTAATAAGCTAATCAATTTTATATTAAGGAAACCTCTCTCCCCTCCACTATAAAAGCCACACTTCACTCCCTCTTTTCCTCACACCTCTCAAGCTCCAAGACATCACTAAACTCTGACAAAACACCATCCCTAGCCCATCCCCCACGTCCAAAAGATATTGGTCTCATCAAAAGACCAATCCTAGCTTCCTTGAAGAGGATCTCCAGAGGAAGATTATAGAGGTAATTTCTCCCCCTCTTCTCCTTTAATTTCCTTTCAAGTTTAAGTTCTGTATTTGATATCTCCCCAACTATATTCTTAAAAATTGTTTTTTAACTCTATTATTATACATATACTATAATATTATGATTCTAATGGGATATTATATCACCCCACACCTTTTCCCCTTCCTTTTATTTTATTAAAGATAACGTTGTTCATGAGGTGTTAATTTATCACCTTAAAAAACGACATGCTCTATTCTTCCATTTCTACCTTCAGATCAGGTCATGAAACCATTTTTATGGATGAACCAGAATAGTTTATATGTATTATGTTATTTTTTTAGTTTTGTAAATAACTTATGGCCATATTACTGAGTGAAAAGTTAAAACAAGTTCGTTGTCATCTAAAAACCGCTCAAATTAACCCAAATAACCATCATTAAATTCGTATCTAATGATTCATCCACATGGATCTAATATAATTAATCATAAAATAATTAAATATCCTTTAATATCATTAATAACATGTAATATCAGTTCTGGATGTTTACCCATGATCTACCCAAACATCAGTTTAAGAATACAAGTGAACCACTCAAGAAAACCATGAAAACGAACATCCCCAAACAATGTTTTTAAAATTTATAAGTCATCCAAAGGAACATAATTTGAAATATTGAAACCATAATGAACCCTATTAATGTATAAAATGTTCTGGAATTTCTAATTAATGAATATAAGGTCATTATACAGGACATTAAAGAGAAGGAGGCATTCAAGTACAAGGTAAGGGGAAATCTCAAACCCAGTTTTCTTCCTTCGTGTTCTCCCTCTTTCACTAAATTTTTGATATGGTAACTCCACAAAGATCATTTTTTCATAATTTAATTTAATTTTATGGGATATACATGTGTGTCACTGGTTTTTTTATGTCCAAAAATGTGTTTTACAAAAGAACTCTTCTTTTAAGAACACCCCTTTTACTTCTCACTCAAAGTGAACGGTTCTTGTAACATGTATGTTATTCCCTCCTTCTTTTGGGAACCCCAAGATTATGAATGTGTTATAATGAGATGAAACCCATTCCATTTCATTGGTTAATTAATTTTATTTATGTTATATGTTCATTGTGGCCATCATGATAAATGATAACGTAATGATTTGATAGGTGCGCCCAGAATTATATAGCGCAATATGAATGTTTAAATGTGACGGGTGTGCCCCGAATTATATAGCACTCCAATGCATTGGGTAAAGTGATTAATCTCATGATTAAATGTGAAATTATTTGTGAACAAGATTCTAGCTTGGTTCACAAGTATGTGTGGTAGTTAACCACCATGACATGATGTTTCATTTTTATGCATTGCCACATTTCAAGTCTATTATTTATGCTCCTCTCATGTTCATGATCTTTTGCCTATGTCATGATTATTCTCATCCCATGCTATATTGTTCTTATCTATCCACTTACTGGGCTTCTATCTCACCCCTTTTGATTTATATCCTCAGGTGGGTACATGTACTATGGAGAGGACAAGTGCCACGAAAAAGCTAGTGAAGAAGAAATTAAATAAATGTTTATGGTTGATGTTGTATTTGTTATATGTGGTACTAGATTTCCCAAGACACTAAACCTTTGGATCCTCTATGTGTAATATTATTATTTTTTTTGTCTTTGAAATGATTTAATAGTAATGAATGAAAAGTCCGGGTCTCAATAATAAACCCCTCTTCCTTTTCTTTTAATTACTTATCTTATACATTTCTATTCTTCATCTATCCACACATCCACTCTTCCAAGTGGTACTATAAATATAGTAACATAATTCTACTATAATATTTTATAATAAAGTAATAAGTAATCATCAAATCTATCTCCCATTATTTTTATACAAAAATGGAAACATCATATATAATGTGTTAATTTATCACATTCATGGACGATGAGGTTTTCAATTTCCATACTATTTTTCATGGATGGTCGTGGAACCATTTTTATGGTCTAAAATAATTATTATATTTATATTATCTCTTCTGTAATTTTATGGAATCATTTTTTATAGATGTTATTAATTTATAGAACCAAATTAGGTCATTTGAATCGAAAACCTCCAAAATAAACCCAAATGTTTTTCGTAAACAATTTATCTAAAAATTAATCCCAATGAAATAAAAAATTATTTATTATAATATTTTAAGCATTTTAATATCATAGTAACGTATAAGATCAATTCTATATAATTACCCCTGCATTACATGATCTTTCGTATATGTATACAAGTAAAATGATCATAAATCCCAAGGAAATAGATGCTCCCAATGGATAAAATTGAATATTTTAACTCATATAAAATATATATAAATTAGCATAATAATGTTATATTAAATAAAATAAAAGTTTAAATGTTTTATTATTTATTAATTAATGAATTTAATTTGATTGTCCATCACATTGAAATCATGTGATGAAGACCTTTAGTCATAAGGTACGGGATTCTAGTAGACACACAATTATTCCATAGAATTATTATTTCTCACTTTTTAACCAAATGAAATTATCTTATATTTTTATGTTATTAATCAAAATGTTTTTTATATTTTCCCTAAAAATTTTAAATATTTTTTAATCCTTCTTTTTCATGGATATACATTTTTTGAAAATGATCCATACACGATTCTATTCGATATTTAAACTCGATTGAAGATATTTTCCCAATTTATTTCCCATTTTCAAGTGTACTATATAATCTATTTTGAGCCACCATTATATTCCTAAAATCACTCGTTTTATTATGATAAAATTCTTCATTCCTATATGGTTTTATATAAAACATTATGCCATTTTCTACATTAAATTATCTTTAATATTTACCTTAAATCTCATGGAAATTTTTTTATTCTAATTTTTCTTAAATAATCTATTTACATGTTATACCTTAAATATTACATAATTATTCATTATCTATGCCTAATTTTTCTTATAAATTTCTATGTACTATAAAATTCTTTCATTATTGGAAACCATTTTTATATTCCCTTTTGATATGCCTTTTCAACAAGATTATGATACCCAATTATTACCATGGGTATCCCTTATGTTTTTGTTAGATTACTTATGACATATTCGTTATGTCGAGAGTATATTCATGAACATGTTATGATGGGTTTTCCTAGATATCAATTTAAATAGTTGGATAATTTTTAGACTCATGAAATGTAATACAGCCTAGGTGGATAGCCTTGACTCGTGTCTATGTGCAACAATCTTGGTGTTTACCCTTGACCTGTTCTCCAGAATGAGAAAAAGAGCCAGGAATCATGCTTATGGAATGTTGTATGTTTATGATGCATGTGTTATGATACCATGATTACATATGTTATTCTTCCTTACATATATATATTCTACTTATGTCCTCATATTATACTCACTATGACAAGTGCTATGATTTATTCTTATATTTATTCTCTTACTGGGATTTTTAGATCATCTATTTTTTGATGTTATCCCTATGTTATTGTATAGAGCTGTAAGGGATTAAAGGACGTTTGGAGATCATAATGGAGGATAGATATTGAAATATTATATTTAGCCCCATGTTTTCAGTTTTATTTACCTAGTCTTCCAGAGATACACGACATTACGACCCTTGTCTTTTAATTTGATAGTTAATTATTTGGAAAATAATGAAATATTATGTGAAAATGAAAGGATTTCTATAGTTAGTATTAGATGAGGGTCTAGATATTTTTAGAGATTCGTAATATAATATTTTAATAATAACCATAATGATAAGACTAGGTCTAATGAAACATCCCTAAATTTATATATGTATAAAGTATGTTATTTTTCAAGAAAACATATCCATGTATCGACACTCCAAGTGTATGTGGTTCTGGTATAGATATACCTAGGAGTAAAAACATCGACAAGGTGTTATGGGCATGAATCATGGTATCCTGGTACACGAAAATCACTCTTACTACACACCTGGTTTAACACACCCATGGGATATGATTTGGTTAGTTAATAAGTTCATTATGATCCATTTTTAAGGGAACAAAAAAATTTCATAAGAGTATGAGTTTTGAAATAATCATTGGATAACCTAGATTGAAACCAAAGAATCATAATTTTGGATATTCATTATTTTTTAATATTTATCAATTTTTTACTCACAATATATTATTATATTATTACTAGTAAAGTATTCTATCACCCTAATTGAAATTGATATTCTTAGTTAATGGTAGAAAATAGATGATCATGTTCCAATAACCAATATTATAGGCAATGTGACGATTACCTTAATGATTTGCCAAATATTAGTGGAAAAAGGGCTCAAAACACTAGAAAAATACTTTCTCGGTTAGATAATGATATAAATAATAACATAAATCAAGTGGAACTCCAACTTTATATATGTAAAGATAAAATTTCCATAGAATACTTCATATGGAAAAGGCCTCCCGTGTTTAATTGATATTCCGATCTCCTCATCATGGAATAGTGGATTAACTACATTGAAATGATATTCTCTGTCCAACACTTCTCATTATAAGAGAATTTTGTGCTAGAGGACAATAATTTTGATGGGGGAATATATTTAGTGGGGGATCATGATAAAAAATACTATGTTCAAAGGGGAAATTGATTCCATGGATTATGAGTAATTCATGAATTTTTTTTAATAAATATTTTCTCTGAAAGCTACATCTCTTGATAGAGAGATATTTCCTCAAGCATAACAGGAAGGAAGCCGATTTGATTAGGGAAAATAAATAAAAAACTAAAAGGATTTCAAGATATGCCTATGCCAATTTGATGAACACTGAAATCACAGTGGATCGCTAATTTAGTGGACAAATGTTTTGTCTACAAAAATCCTTGGCAATTTGAGAGTGTAACAATTATGAGGGGATTTTTTATTGTGACCTGAAGGTGGAAATGGAGATCATAGACTCTCAGGGGTCTCATGGTCCAAATGAAAAAATGTAAAATGTAGTGTAATATGGGTGAAACAGTAAATAAATATCATGACAGAAAGAATGTTGAATATCCCATTTGTCAAAATTGTGGGATATGCATAATAGGAACAATCCAACCAGAACATGTGAATAATTCAAATGTGAAAGAATTGGGATCTGGATATGAACGGCTGAAGGGAGAAGATGAATTCAAATAATATAGAAAAATAAAGGATGTTTCAGATCAAATCTCCACCTGTAGTGAGGTATTTCATCTCAAGGAATATAAATATTTTAAAATCCAATGTCCTAATCCTATAGTTGTGAGAAGAAATTAATAATAACCTCCAAGGAATCATGGAAGGGAATATGATATCAGAAATGCTATGCTGGATCTAAAAAATTATGTGGTGACAAATACACCAGTTATTCATTAAAAATAGTGAACTCTCTTTTTTATTATGGTTCTAAAAATTATTTCACATCGTGCATGTTTAGTAAAACTATCCAAACACCACCTCAAAATATAGAGGTTATGTTATCATAGAGAACCGAAAATGGGAAAATTATTATATCCAATGTATATAAATACCCCTCAGTTATTGTTTTTGGATTGAACCTCCCAGAAAATCTTTTCATACTTCCTTTTGTGAAGTTTGATGCTATATTATTCATTGATTGTAAATATTTATATAAAGATAACATCAACAATAAGGAAATATAGATCTTTATTTATTTCCCAAATAATCCTCCAATTATGTAAAAGATTAAGGAGGGGGATAAATGTTATTTAGAATCAATGTCTCAATTATGGATATTATAGCATTATTATAAATCACATCTGGCTCAAATGATTGAGACAAATGAGAGAATCATTCTTGAAGACACGCCCACTGTAAGGGACTACAATGTTGTATTTCCCTATGAGTTTCATGCTCCCACACCTAATTAATAGTATGAGTTACCAATTAAACTTATTTATCGATATATTCTTATATCAACGAAACCATTTAGAATGTACACCATAGAGATAGAAGAGCTAATGAAGAAATTATGGGATATTATAGAAAGGGGTTTTATATTCCTGAGTGCTTCACCATGGGGTGCACATGTCATCGTTTTCATGATGAATGATAGATCAATGTGCATGTACTTTGATTATCATGAGCTCAATAAAATCAGGATAAAGAACAAGTGCCCACTTCCATGTATAGATGATTCATTCGATCAGCTTCATGAAGCTATTTATTTCTCTAATGTTGACCTTCAGTGGAGATATCAAAGATTGAAAATGAGAAAGGAAGATGTTCCTAATAAATTATTTCTAAATAAATATGGAAACTAAGAGTTCATAGTGATTACCTTTATATTCAATAATATTCAAATAATATTCATAGATTTAATAAATAGAATATTTAGATATTACCTAAACAAATTTTTGGTAGCCTTTAGCAATGATGTTCTAATATACTCTATGAATAAGGTGGAACATAAGAAGAATTTGAATACTATTGTAAATACATTTATAAGGGATAATCATTATGAATGGTAAAATATATTTGATCTATAGATGGGGGGAATATCATTCATGGTGCAGGTTATCAAGGGAATGAAATAGATATGGAAACATCCAAGACAGTTGTTGATGAATAGTGGTCAAGACAACATCTATTACAGAGATAAGTAGTTTACATCTCCTAGATGGGCATTAAAGAAATTTTTTGATGAACCTATCATGATTTTAAAACAAAATAACCATGAATTAATTGAAGGGAGTAATGTTTTTCTGGACTCAATAATGTGGGGAAATATTTTATAAACTCCAAAAAGGTTTATCACTGTGTAAGTACTCAGAATTCCTACAAGTAGAGAACTCTTTGTTGTATAAAAATATTACTCATTTAAAGGATTACACATTTTTACTAATGAAAAATAATACTGTGATAGCATACACCTCCTGGTAGTTGAAATAAAATTAAAAAACCTATCATATGAATGATCTAGAGTTGGTGTCTATGATTTTCTTATTGAAAATTTGGTGGAATTGTATATATGGGGAGAAGTTTCATATATATATATTGATTAAAATAGTATAAAATAAATATTTAAATAGAATGTGTGTAATATTATTTAGTGAATATGGTTATAGCTCATCAAAAATAAAGGAGGCTCAATGAACTACCATCCTAGTTAGTTAAATTAGGTGGAGGATTCTCTAAGTAGAAACGATCATGCAGTTTTATCAATGATGAGAATTAAGAAGGATTGAATCTTCTTAGATGTTAAATGGATGTACATGGGAATTATTATTGGGGGAAAATAATAAATCCTTTGTCAAATTATTTCTTTATTATCCCTCCTATAGGAAATAAAGGATACAAAATGAAATTATGTGGGAAATCCAAAAAAGGGAGAGGCAATTAGAAATGGGGAATACATTGAGATCATGATTGATAAGGATGGAGTTATAGGATTTGGGTCATGATTATCAATATAAATCAATCCAAAGATAAGGAATTAGCATCTTTATTATACACATATCTCGAAATATCCCAATTCATATAGGGAGAACAAATATGTATTGTGATTTATGAGAGAACTACTAGAGGGATAATATGAAGAATGAAATAGATGAATATACATAAATGTGATTGGTATGTGAGCAAGTGATGGATAGAAGAAAAAATTCTAATCAGTTGAAGAAACCATTACTGATATCAACATGGAAATAAGAAAACATCACCATTTACTTTGTCATTGGACTTCTAAATACCTACAAAGGGAATAATTCTATATGGGTTATTGAGGAAAATTTTACCAAGACAATTAACTTTATCTATATTTGATGGGACTTTACATTGGATCAAATATCATGGAAATATATAATAGGTGTTAAGGATACGTGGAGTACCACTATTGATTATATCTGATCATGATTAGATAATCACCTCAATGATTCTGAAAAGTCTCCAATATGATCTAATCATTATGATAAAATTACGTATAGCCTACCATCCTCAAACTAATGGCTCATCTAAGAGAAATATTCAGACATAAGAAAACGTGTTGAGAGCGTGTTTGATGGACAACAAAGGAGTATGGTACCAATATCTTTCCTTGTTTGAGTTATCTAACAACAATAATTTCCACCCCAGCATATGAATGACTTCATATCATGCCCATTATTGGAAAAGGGTATGAACACTATCATACTGGGATGAATTTGGTGAGTTGATACTTCTTAGAACATACATGGTTGATGCAATGGTGGAAACGTTGAAGATAAGTCATCATCAAAACAAGGCATCCCAAAGTCAACAAAATATTTATGTTGAAATTTTTTAACGACACATTGATATTATAGTTTGTGACATGGTATTAGGCCGAATAGCTTCATTGAAGAAGGTCATGAGATATGGGAATAATGGAAAGATAATTCTTATGTACATCAGCCAATTTGAGATTATTGATCGTGTTAGAGCTCTAGCCTATCGATAGGAACTTACAACTAACATTTATAAAGTATATTATTTAATCCATGTAGCCATATTAAAGAAGAAAAAACTAGATCGTTCACATGTACTAAATTTAGTGTTGGTACAGTTGGAGAATGATCTTTCTTACTTGGAGTAGCCAGTGAAGATCATGAATTGTGGGGATAATGCTCTATGAAACAAAACTAATCACATAGTCAATGTATTATGGATGAAATATAAATAATATGGGGAAACATAGGATACAGAGGACGCAATGAAGGAAAATTACACCCAACTATTTTCATATTAAAATGTATAATGAAATTTTGGGGGAAAATTTAATAAGGGGATAAGAATGTAACGACCCCAAATTCTACTAATGGAAAATCCTTTCTTATAATTATTTATAATTTTTTAGTAACATGAAACCACAATAAGAAGTCAACCCAAACATTATAAATATATTATTAATAAAATAAAAGGCATTTCTAGAAGCTATGGAACATACCAATGTAATAGTAACATGACATTTGGAATAGTATCATGGGCCTTATGAATAGTACACTCACCAATGAAAGTATAAATAAAATTTATACATATTATAGGTGACAATACGAAATAATAATATCATAGTATATGTAAATAAATAGTTTTAAAATTATTAATTGAATATTGGTATTTTTCTATGTAATAATCAATTAATTAGGATTTTATGACTAATTTAATAATTGAAAAAAATAAATTTTCCTAAAATGTATTCATAAATTTACATAATCGTGCCTTATGGTTATAATATAATTTATGAGGCTTTAGTTATTTTATCAATGTGATATAAAATCAGTTATAATTTAGAAATATTTATTTTTTAAGTATTATATGATTTGAATAAAAAACAATTCCTCATATTTGGAAAATTATTTTCATAAAATAGAGTTCATTTTTATAATTTTACACGTCAGAAGAATGCTTTGTGTGAATTTATGGTAAATTTAAAAAATAATTGAATTTTTGTGAATCGTGAAATACGATAATTTAAGTTATTTATATATTATAAGATAAATACACTATTCCTTAATCCACCACTAATGTAAAATAAATAATATCAAACTTACCTTCATTATTTTAATATTTTTATTATAATTATTATACTATTCATTATCATGAGTGAAATAAATAAGCTAATGATTAATATCCGCCCAAGAACCTCCCCCGCTTCTAGGAGAATTTTGTCTTAATAAAATACCAAAACCAATCCCTTATTAAAGTTCTCAAGAATAAGGAATCAAGAGGTAAAACCATATTCTATTTCATTTAATTTTTTTCTAAGTACCATTATTTTATTTTTAGCTTCTTATCTACCTTCATCAAAATGATATTATATTTTCATTACCTTAAATTAACATTTATTTTGTTATGATAATAGAATAATTCTTCATCATATTTTTTACTACTCCTTTTATAATTTAAATAAAAACATCATCTATGATGTGATAATTTTTCGCATTCAAAAGGAAGAAGTTTTCATATTCTATTATTGTCTTCAAGGATGGTCATGAAATAATATTTATAGTTGAAAAATATTATAATATATGTATTAAATATTATTTAATTTTATGTAATCATTTTTGACATATGATATTGATTTATAAAATAAAATGAGGTTGTTGTGAGAGAAAACCGCCAAAATAAACCCAAATGATTATCATTAACTATTTATCTAAGGATTAATCTTCATGCTATAAAAAAATTGATAAATAATACCATTTTAACCTCTGGAAGATAATTAATAACTTATAATAGAAATTAAAGATCATTTAACCAACAATACATGGCCTTTTGTACATGTATACATGTAAACCGATCATTAAACAAATGTAACTAATGCTCCCAAATGATGAAATTGAATCTCATAACCCATCAAAAAAACCATAATTCAAATTAGTAAAGTTATAATAAAAAAAATAAATATATAATGTGATTAATAATTATTAAATAATAAATAAAATTTTATTATCCATTTCATTAATATCAATTGATGAAGGCCTTCATACTTAATGTAAGGGAATCAACCAGAACCTCCATTATTACTTCGAGCTATTATTTCCCAATTTTTAACCAAATAAAAATCTATATTTTTTTTATTTTAATAGTATAAATTATATTTTTATGTTCCAAAACCATGTATAAATATCAATTCATCCTCATTTTCTATGGACATACATGTTTTTAGATGCTTTTTTACTAGATTCATTTTAATAAGTAATCCTGATTTAAGAGAAATTCCCAAATTCTTACCCATTATCATGTACACACTATAATTTTTCTTGATACGCCACTAAATTAATAAAATTACTGAATTTTTAATGAAAAAATTTTTGGTTCAATTATGTTTTTATATAAAATATTATTAAATTTAATGCTTTATCATCCCTTAAATAGTTATCTGAAACGACACTAAAATGTTTTAATTCTAATGATTCATAAGTACTCTTTTTATGAGTTATCAATTCAAATTGACCCCTATTATAACGATCTATACCTATTTTCCCTTATAAATACTTTTTTATTATTTGAATACATTTTTTCATGGAAACCATTGTGATTTTCCCTTATGTAATTCCTTTTTGACAAGATTATGATACCCAATTCATACCATGGGTAGCCGTAATGTTTATGTTCGATTTGTTATATAAGATTCATCATGTGGAACACATATTCATGAAAATATAATGATGGTTTCATCTAGATAGTGCTATAATGCGTCGAGTAATTCTTTTTCTCATTATAAGTCACATGCAATGGTCTTGGTTTCTATCCTTGACTCATACTCCCTGTGCAATGGTATTTGTGGTTAAAATTAACTCATGATACATCATGTTAAATGAGACTTCAATAATGATTATTTCATGTAGTATTTTTATTTGACATCACCAATGAAACCATGTCTACACATGTAATGATTCCTTATGTATATCCATGCCTTTTATGCCATCATTTTATGCCTACCAACACATATGATGTGATATATTCTTATGTTTATTCCCTTACTTGGATTTTCATATCACCCCTTTGCTCATGTTATGAGTAGGTTATCCAATAATTATGAATGGGATCAAATCATTTTTTAATGTAATAATGGATGATAAATAATGAAATGTTTTATTTAGTACAATTTTTTTTAATTTTATGATCATAGTATCTCAAAGACACTATAATTTATGATCTTATTCGTTTATTTTTATAGTTGATTATCATGAAAATAATATAATATTATGTGAAAACGATAGATAATCTATATCTATTATTAGAGGAAGGTCTAGTTATATCTAGAGATTGGGAATAGATAACATTAGAAAGAACCTTAGGTATAAGACTATGTCTAAGAAAACATCTGAATATTTAGGTAAGAAAATAGTAAGCGGTTTTTCAAGAAAATACATCCTGGTATTTATAATACATGTGGGTGTAGTTCTTCCATAGATATTCCTAGAAGAAACATTTATGACAAGATGTTCTGAGCCTGGAATAGATTAACATGGTTCATGGAAACAAACCATTTTTTTACATCTGGTTTGAAACACCTAGGGTATATTCATTTTTAGATTCATTAATTTATTATGAAACATTTTTAAGGGAACACAAAATCCCCTAAAAGTATATATAAGGAAATATACTTGGAAAAAATTAAATTGAAACCTAGGAATCACATGTTTGAATATGCTTTTCGTTTCAATGATTATTATTTTTATATTTAAAGTTTCTTTTTATATATTTATTAGTTAACTTCTAAAGCCCCATAATCTGACATTATTTTCTTAGTTAATGGAGGAAAGTATAATAACAAGTTCAAACAATCAATTTTATTGGCAAAGTGATCATTTACCTAATGATATGCCTGATTTTATGGGAACGTGTGCTTAAAACATTATGATTTTACTTTCTCATCTTGCTAATGTTATGAAAAACAACATGAATTGTGTGGAACACCATCCTTATCCAAGTTAATATAATACGTTCATCGAATCCTTCCTACTTAAAAGGCATCCATTTTTAGTGGATGATTTGGTCCCCTCCTCAAGGAATAGTATATTAACACCATTGAAAAGATATTCTATGTTTTCCAGTTCTCAGAATAATATAAATTTGTGAATTTAGTCTATTGGTTTGATTGGGATGCTGATCAGTGGATAGACCTAATAAACAATATGATATCCAATGAAGAAAATTATTCCATGGATTAGGAGGAAATCACAAAAAAATCAATAAATATTTTACCCAAATCTTCCATCTCATGATGAAAAGAGAGTTCCATGGACTTAAAAATAATGAAGATGAGTTTATCGGGGCGTATGAAGAAAACATCACAAGCCATGAATGACACGCATCCATTATTGTCATGATCCCTAAAAATAAGGTGGATCACTTCTTTAATAGACTAATGGGAAATATATGAAAATCATTAGGGATTCTAGACATCGAATGTTATGAAGATATTGTATGTTGTTACCTCAGGTTTGAGATTGATATTGGAGACTATCAATGGTCTCATGGAACTAATGATAAAAGAGAAAACGGGAGTCTAATATGGGTGGATTATTAATTAAATCCCATGATGAAAAAAATTCTGAATATACCACATGTCCAAAGTGTATGAAAAACGAATCCTTGGAAAAACATAAATGGAGCCATGAAATTATTAAAATATGTAATAATAATTAATTTATCAAAGTACTATAGAAGGGGAATGACTAATTCCATTAATGTGTAAGAAAAATGATGATTCATACCAACACTTAGCCTTTAGTGAGGTTTTTCAATTGCAATGATCATGGGAATTTTTATAACCAATTCCCTAATCTCATGGATGTTAGCGGAAATAAAAAATAACCAATATGGAATCAAGGGAATATCTTACCTCATATATAGAGGTGGTGTCGAACAATGATGTAATGACATGTATGCTCCTTATTCATTCATGTTTACAAATTGCAATATTTGATTCTAGTTATATGTATTCTTTCATATCATTCATATTTAATGTAAATATTCAAACACCCCCTCAAAATATGGATGTTGAGTTATTTGTGATAATAGAAAATGGGAAAATTATTCCATCCAAAGTATATAACTCCTCCTTGGTTACAATTTGTGGACTAAACATCCCAAACAATCTCATTAAACATTCTTTGGTAGAGTTTAATGCTATATTGGGCATATATTAGAAATATTTATACAAATCCAACATCAACTATTAGGAAAAATATACCAATATTCACATTCTAAAATCATCCTCCAATTCTGTACAAGTGTAAGGAGGAGGATGAATATCCTATAGAATCATTGTCTCAAGGGTAGATATTACTGCCATATGGGAAATCATATATTTCACAAATGATTAATACATTAGATAGAATCATTCATGAAGACATGTCGATTGTATGGGACAACCCTAATGTATTCTCTAAAGAGTTCTCTATATTTCCTCCCGATGGGTGGGGGGGAAGAGTTCTCAACTGAACTTATTCTTATATCCCTACCTATATCAATGAAACCTTATAGAATTATCATCGAAGAGGGTTATGATATGATGATTCATTTACAATAGATTCTGGACAAGGGTTTAATATGATTGAGTTCATACCAATGGGGTGTACCAATCCACTTTGTTATGAAGAAGGATGGTTTAATTCACCATTGTATTTATTATCATGAGATCAATAAAATCATGAAAAATAAATATTATCCCCTATCACATAGAGAATACATGTTTGATCTGGTATGTGGGGCAAGTTATTTCTCTATAGTGGACCGTCGAATGAGATATAATAAATTAAATGTGATGATGGAAAATATTACGTATATATCTTTTTGATTAAGGTATATAAATTATGATTTCAAAGTGATTCCCTTAAGACGTTCTACGACAAATAAATTTTAATGGATTTATTAAATATAATCTTTAGATATTATGTTGACAAATTTGTGGTATTATTTAACGATGATATTCTGATATACTCCAAGATCAGGCAGGAACATGAGGAGAATTTGAATATTATTCCAGAGACATTGAAAAGGTATAAACATTATGAAAACTACATTAAATCTGATATTTTTATAGAGGAATTATTATTCTAGGGGAATGGTATCACCAAAAAAGTAATATTTGTGGACCCTGTGAAGACAAAGGCAATCAAAGAGTATCCCAAGCCAATATATATAATATAAATCCATTGTTTACTTGTCCTATATTGGTATTATCGACGATTTGTGAAGAACGTATCATGATTTTAAAACATACTAACCATGATTACTTGGAAAGGTGTAATGTTTTATAGGATTAAACAATGTGATAAAATATTTAAGGAGATAAAAATAGTCTTATCACTACACAATTGAAGACACTACCAACATGTGGATAAATTATTGTGGTGTGCATCGATGATTCAATGAAATACTAAGGTTGTTTACTGATGAAAATTGATAATATTAAATCAAATGCCTTAAGACAGTTGAAAATTAAAGAGAAAAGACTATCCTACACATGATATGAAGTTGACTGCTATGATATTCAGGATGAAAATATAGATTCATTATCTATATGGAGAGAAGTGTAAGATATATTCTGATCAAAAGAGTCACAAATATATATTCACATAGAATTATACTAATATTCTCAAAATAATATGGTTAATGTGTATCAAGGATTATGATTACTTAATCCACTACTATCCAGTAAAGGAAAATAAGTTTGATGATTCTATATGTAGAAGGACCTACATCTTTATTAATGATGAGAATTAAGAAGGATCCAGTCTTCCTAGACATACAAATTATAAACATCAGAATCATTAATGAAAGAACATCATCAATCTGTTATCAAATGAATGCCCAACCATCCCTCTTAGTGAACATAAAGGATGATGAAAGAAATGATATAGAAATTTAGAAAAGATTCAAGCTATCAGAAATGGAAAATCATTTATGTCCAATATTGATAATGAAGGTTTCGTAAGATTTGGGACATTATTTTCTGTAACATATGATCCAAATATAAATAACGATCTTTTGAATGAAAAACATAGCTTGACCTTCTATATTAAATATGGGAGTACAAAATGTATATAAATCACTATGAGAACAATTGATCGGATAATATGAATAATGAAATTTCTAAATATACATTAATGTCCCTGGTATGTCATCAAATGAAGGCTGAAAAGAAAAATTCTAAAGGGTTCAAGAAACAATTACCCATACCAATATTGAAATGGAAAACCATCACCATGGATGTTATCACTAGAAATCCAAATACATATAGAGGGAAAATGATATATGGGTTTTTCTGGATCATCTGACAATGAAATCTCACTTTTTCTCAATTTGGATGGACTTCACATTGATTCATATTTTATGGATATATATTGATGAGGTGGTAAGTCTGCAGGGTGTATCACTATTTATTGTGTCCAATTAATATCTATGATTCACCTCAATGTTCGAGAAATGTCTCTATATTGATCTAAGAATAGATATGATCTTCATATGACATATCATCCTAAAATTGATGTTCAATCTAAGATAAATTTTCAGGAAAAAGATGATATGTGGAGAGAATGTTCTAAGAGCCTCAAAGGGGGATGTGAACAAAATCATCCTCTGGTTGAGTTATCTTACAATAATAGTTCTTACTCAAGCTTCAGAATGGATCTATATGACATTATTTATGGGAAAATGTGTAGAACACCGATATGTGGTGATCAATCGAGTGAGTGTAAGCTACTAGGACCTAAAATGGTGAAAGAAAAAGTGTAAAAGTAGAAAACCATTCAATATCACATCAATGCATCCATGTGATTTGGGATGAATGGAATTATATGTCCCAAAAATATCAACCCCTTTGACATTCTTGATTTCATCATATTTTTTTCATATCGACTAGAACATCAACCAATAATATATAAATTACATTATTTATTCCACCTCCTAAGGAAGTACAAACTACATCTGTTACATGTACTTACTTTAGAGGTTCTAAAAATGGAGAATGATCATTCTTATGAGGAACAACTATTGAAGATATTAGATAATAGTGATAATGTTCTATGAAAAAAGATAACTTACCTGGTTAAATAACTATAGAATAACCATAAGTATGAAAAGGAAACATGGGAACCGAAGGAAGTAATGAAGGAAAAGTACATATCCTTTTTTTCATCTTAGAATGTAATACACAATTTTCCGGGAAGAATTTATAATTGTTGGGGAATGTAACGACCCTAAATTATATCAATGGAAATTAACTTCTTATAATTATTTCATAGACTATAATCACCAAAATCACATTAAGTACCCAATACAAACATTATAAACGATTAATTAATGAAATAAAATGCCTTTCCAGATGTTAAGGAACATATACCAAAGATATATTAACCTGAACATTGGAATACTAACATTACATTATTAATAGTAAACTAAAATATTTAATGGTATCCTCACCAATGAATGTATGTATAAAATTTATACATTTAATAACTATAAATATGATATAATTATATCATATTATAGGTAAATAATGATTTAAAAATTATTAGTTAAGTGTTGCTATTTTTCTATGTCATAAATATGTATATACAATTTTATAATGAATTTAATAATTTAAAAGAATATTCATTTTCATAAAATGTATTCATAAATTATTATTTTGATGTATTATTATTATAAGATGGTTTTATGATTCCTTAGTTTAATTTTCAACGTGATAAAAAATTAGATATAATTGTAAAATTTGTATTTTTTGATTAAATTATTAATTTAGTAAAAACAAATTCCACATTATTAGTAAATTATTATTATAAAATGGAGTTCATATTCATATTTTACCCATTTGAAAATGGTACGGGTGAATTTTTTGAATTTTTCTTAAATACATGATTTTTTTGAATAGTGAAATACAATAATTTATGGTATTTATACATTATAAGATAGATACACTATTCCATTATTCATCCCTGATGTAAAACCCATAATATCAAACATATCATAATTATTAAAATATTTTTTTTGTTAATTCTCAAACTATTCATAGTTTAGATCTGAAATAATAAAATAATGAATAAAATAATTAAAAAACACCCCACGCGTGCACTATAAACACCACTACTAATGACCTCTTCTCCTCACAAATGTTAACCCTTAAGCCTTGAAAAAATTCGAATAAAATATCCTCATAATCCCCTCAACCAAAGTCAAGTATTTGTTTTCTTAATAAGAGACCAAAACTGATCCCCTAAGTATATTCTCAAGATGAATTAATCAAGAGGTAGAACCCTCTTCCTTTTCTGTTAATTTGTTTTTCAAGTTCCTTTATTTTCATTTTATATCCTAACCTCCTCTCAACCAAATGGGAGGATATATATATTACTATAAATATAATATTATTGTGATATGATTATGGAATAATTTATCATCATCTCTTTTTACTGCTCATTTTATACTAAAAATGAAAACAACATTCATGTTGTGTTAATTTATAACATTCAAGGACTAAGAGGTTTTCAATTTCCATTATCATTATCAAGTCGGGTCATGAAACTATTTTTTTGATTTAATAATAATATTATATATTTATTTTATCTTATGTAATTTTTTTGAATAATTTAGTACACATGATACCAATTTATCAAACAACATGATTTCATTGTGATCGAAAGCCTCCAAAATAAACCCATACAGTTATCATTAAATATTTATATATTGATTCATCATAAATTAAAAAAAAATATAATACCAATTTAACCTATGTAATATCATTAATAACAAATTAGTTAATTTATATATAATTTATCTCACATTACATGAACTTTCATACTTGTATATAGGTAAAATGATCATGAATACCACAGAAACCAACACTCCCAAACAATGAAATTGAATTTATTAACCCACAAAAAGGACAAAAATGAGCATAATAAAGTTATAATTAATAAAATACATATATATAGGTTACTTTTATTATTAATTAATTGAACTAATTTGATTATATAGGACATTATGATCATGTGAAGAACAACTTCAGACTTAAGCTATGGGATTTTACCCGAACCTCCAATATTCATTAGGATAATTTTTCTCTCTTTTTACCTAAATGAAATTTTATTTTATTATTATGTATATAATCTAAATTAATACTATATGATAGAAAATAAATTATGAATAACCTTTATTATTTAATTTTTAGGGGTATATATGTTCTAAAAAGGTTCTATACTCGATTATTTTTGATATGATAGCCAAATTTAATGGAAGATTCCAAATTCATACCCATTTTCATTGGAACTTTATAATATGTTATGATATACCTTTATTTTTATAAAATTATTAATCATTTTATGAAAAAAAAAATTGGTTTACTTTTGGTTTTATTTAAATTATTTTTTTATTTTCTTCCTGAATTGCTCCTTAATATTAACTTTGAACTACACTAAAATAACATAGTTCTAAAGTTTCCTAAATAATTCTTTTATATATTGTCACATTTATTTGACAAAATTATCATGATATATTCCAATTTTCCCTAATTAATGTTCATATATTATTTAAATCCTGTTCTCAGGAAAACCATTATTATATTACCTTATGTTATGCTTTTTTGACATGATTATGATACCAAATTCTTACCATGTGTAACCCTTATGTTTAGGCTTGACTATTTATGTGTGATTATTCATGTCACAATAATATACATGAAAATATTATTATGTCTGTTCCTAGATAGTTCTATAATGATTTGGATAATATTTAGTCTCTTGAGACGCCTTGTGCAATAGTCTCATTATTTTCCTTCACATGAGCTCCATGTGCAGCTATCAAGGTTGTTAACCTTTAATCATTCGCCTTCAGGTGCAATGAGCCTTGAACCATTATTATGTCATGTTTTATTGTTTTACCAAAACACCTATGACACCATGATTACATAAATAATTCTAAATTATGAATATCTATTCTTTTATGTCTTCTTAGTATGACTATTGACAAATGTTCTAGGCTTTATTCTAATATTTACTCATATAATGACCTTTTTAGACAATCCATTTGTTCATGTTATCCCTGTAATATTATATCCAGATGTATCTGATCAATGGAAATAAAGATATCTTAATAGATTATAAATAATGAAAATTTTTATTTTATCATGTGTTTTCATTTATATGCACCTAGTTTTCCAATGAAACTATAGATTACGACCCTTGGAATTAAATTTGATAGCTAATTATGTTTAAAATCATGTAATATTATATAAAAAGGATTGGGAATAATATATATACATTATAAGTTAAATAAACAATTCCTTGAGGAATTTCTATTGTAATCACCATAATCTTGAACACCTTTTCATTAATTAAAAATATTTAGTGATTATTATCAAACTATTAATTGTTCGGGGCCAAAATAATAAAATAATAGGAAAATACCCCCATTATCACTTTTAAATATGACCCATCAACACATCATATCTTCAGACAATGAAATTGTTTATCCTTTTCCAAAATCTACCCAAAACACTTCCCATGCCCCTTACCCACATCCAAGTGTTTCTGTTATCAAAACTAATCCAAACCTAGGTTCCTTAATGAGGATTTCAAAGAGGAGTATTCAAGTGGAAAAATTTAATTTATTTTTCTTGAAATGTATTAATTTTTTTATTCTCTACTAATCTCCTGTATCCAAATATGCATGATAATTCTAGTATATTTTATATACTATAATTTAATCATGTTAATGGAATATTTATCATGAAACATTATTCTATGAATTTATTTTATTCAAAAAATGAAATCATCACCCGTGAAGTGTCTATTTACCGACATCATAGACCACATGATTTCATTTAACATCAACGTCTTCAAGGATGATCATATAAAAACTAAAATGTTTTGTAAATACTAACCATTTTTATGTTATTTAACAAAATTATATATACTATAATAATTAATGGAATAAAACTAATTTTTTATGTTCGAAAAACCGCCAAAAATTATAAATGATTATCATTAATATTTTATCTAATTATTCATCCTCATAAAATTTTACCAAATTATATATATAACAATTTAAACCTATGAATATTAATTACTATGATATAATTTCAATAATATATAATTATATCAATTCTAAATAACCTTTCATACTCATATTAAATTGAATCGATCAAATAAACCAAGAAAATGAACACTCCTGAACAATGGAATTGAATTTTATCAGTCATCTAAAATTCCATAAATAAAATTAATAAAAATATAATAAATAATATAGACGTATATGTTTTTATTTATTGGATAATTAATTAGTTCAATTTAATTATCTAGGATATTAACGTTAATATGTCACTAAGATATAAGTTAATGGGATTCTTTATCCCAGCTCTCTTCCATTGGATTTTCCCAATGTTACTCTATTCTCAATATAAATGTTCCACAGATGTTTATTAAATATAATTTATTTATCCACCAATTTTATTTTCTGGATATTCATTTCTCCAATATTAATTTTTGAAAAATTCAAATAATTTTTAAAAAATAGCACTTTATTCAAAAATATACATCTTTTTACATCATGCGATATTGATTCTTGTTCACAAAATATTGATGGTTCGTATACCAATTATGTCATTCTAACTTTATTTTTGGAACAAAAATTTTTATTCATGATATATTTATTCATGAAAGGAAAACCATTCCCTTCCATGGGTTATTTTATGTCCAGAATTAATTTACATTTTATTGGGCATGAATGATACTGAAAATTTTATGATGTGACTAGCATTCATGTAATTATATTTATCTACAATGAATTGGTTAGTTTTATGAATTTCATCAGATAATGTGAAATATTCATGAACATGGTGCTATATTTGTTCACAATTATTTTTGGTGTGGACTAATAAGGCCTAATGTTTGATTTATATTCATTTCCACAATACATGCTATTAATTAATGCTTTCTAACATAATTATGATGATGATACCATGCTTATTTTATGATTATTATGATTATTTTTACTGCATGTTTTGTTGATACATGTTCTTTTTTATCCTCTTGATATGATTTTATCTCATCATATTATTAGATGTATATGCCCAAGAGATTACATAGACTATGGAAAACATAAGGACTGATAAGAAGCTAGAGATGAAGAAAATAAATAATTTTTTATCTTATATTTTATAAATTTTATATATGGTCCTAATTTTTCCAAGGCACTAAACCTTTAGATCCCGGTTCTTTATAAATTTTATATTTTTTATCTTCAATATGATATAACAATTATGTATGGAATGTTGGGCCTCTACAGTTTGTATCAGATCACTGTTTAGTTAATTTGAAAATTTGCTTATGAAAACCGTAGTGATAACCCATAGTGTAAAAATAAGTATATGTTATCAACAAAGAATCATTATTTTATAAAAAATATATCAACATAGGGATCTTACAAGATAAGCCTTTAGAATTTAGTGCACAGAGGAATAAATTATTCAAGACCATTTGATTAATTATTTGTTCAATC
The DNA here is from genome assembly GCA_963277665.1 of Viscum album. Classification (NCBI taxonomy): domain Eukaryota; kingdom Viridiplantae; phylum Streptophyta; class Magnoliopsida; order Santalales; family Viscaceae; genus Viscum; species Viscum album. The sequence goes on from OY728152.1 coordinate 1,751,569,971, forward strand.
ATTTTCTATTCGAGAAAATATTGGGAAATAAGAGAAACAAGGAAACAACCCATGTGAGGGATAATGTCGTGATTTCATGAACGACATCCCTAATCTATTATGTGGTGGTGTTCAAAATTTAATTGTGATACTTACCAATCAATATCAATATATGAACCAGAACATGAAAATATTGGAACATCCTCTATAACCTAAGAGTGATAAACTATTTACCGAGACATTTATATGGAAACAACCACGAACAATTGGTGGATCTTATTCTCTACTAGTCACGGAAGAGAAGGTTAACTAATTAGAGAAAATAATTTTTGTGATTCCCAATTATGAGATGAAGAAGGTGATTCTGGACACTTATTATCTAGATGGTGATGCCGACCAATGGTGGGAGTTGATTAATAATAACAATAATAAGGAATAAATTGAATATATGGATTGGAAATACATTAAGATAATGTTTCAAAAAATTATTTTCCTCAAAATCATAGTACAAATATGTATACAAAATTCATTGAGTAGAAGAAAAAATAATGATAATTTGTCTTGACTTATAATGGAAATTTCAAAATAATTTCAAGGTATTATTCAAGTTGTTAAAAATATGATTGAAAATTTATTGATTCAGTATTGGATTAAAACAACAAGTTCTAAAGACCCTATAAATAGTGACTTTTGTAGTTTTGAAGATGTTTTTTTTATTTTCTCTCAAATTGGAGATGGTGACTGGATAATGATCCCATGGATAGGGTGATCCATTCCTCACAACTATAAAAAAAATACAGTTATGCTAGACCTGCCCAAATTTCTTGAAAAATGACCTACCTTTTTCCTTGAATCCTCATATTTGGAAGAAACCCTCTCAAGGAAACCATTTGGCACAAACCAAAATTAGTTACCCGATTTAGATGTAACATCTTCTATCAATCCCATTTACATTACATTATTTCTCCACCCCTCAACTATATATAATCCATTTTTTTGTGACATAAAATATATCCTACATATACAAGGATGTTGTTATGAAATTTTTATGACATACACATACACACACATCCATATAATAGATTTGAAATATATTTTTTTCTATGTACAGTGTACTATTTCCTCACAAAACATTGATGGTTTATTTCTCCATTACCACCAATCATTTTGGCCATTATTATGGACTCTCTATTTATATAAGGAATATATTATATTTATTATGTGTTTAATCTTTTTTAACCCATTAAAAATGTGGAATTTTTTACCATCCATTTGGTGTAAATATGACAATCCCTTTTGAGGATGTGTGGTGAACCGTCTCTTTAAAGAGATGTGATTCATTTACACACCACTAAGAATGTATTAATAATGGGTTTAATAACCTTATATGATATATATGATATATTAATTATAAGTTAATAATTATATATATATTTTTCATTTACATTCCTTCAATAAGATAATAAAAACGGAAAATAGTGTGCATGTGTAATTATGAATCATTGCCTCCATGAATGGTGTATTCTCTTACATACGTAATTATGATAAATACTATAATAATATTATTGTAAAATATATAATTTATATTTGTATCATGTTATACATTCTAAAATCCTGGTCTAATTATAAGGATAAAAAAAATATAACAAATTAATATACAAGCGAATAACATAATAAATATTACATGATGTGATACCATAATTTATGATCATTAATAAAAGTGTAATATATGGTTATTATCAAAAAAAATTGATATAAGAATAATAATATATAAAATATTTATAATAAAACAATATTTATTATACATGAATCCTGTATGAGTATGGATAGAGTCAAGACACAAAGTTATGTGATTTCATCTCACTTTTAATTTCATTGAGATGCAAGCTATTTTCACCACTCATTTTTTCTGGGTATTATGTAATACACATCATTGAAATATATGTTTCATGTTATTAAATTTATGGGTATTAAAATTCCCATATTATGATCCTCATTTCATGGGTTTTTGGTTTCAAATGGTAACAAATTATTAAATTTGTTTGGTATCAATCTGCCAACATTGAGTCTCTTGTTTTTCTTTGCACCTAACCCCTTTTCACTGTTTATATAATTAAATTGTACATGAAGAAATCATGAATTAAAATAATTTCATGATATTATATGATTAATTTAATTACAATTCCTTACATAGAGGTCATTATCCCAATATACCTTGTTAATAGAGTTTATTGAGACAATCTCAATGCCTTTCATTATTGATTATGTTTACGCTTACTTTTATAAACTATTATGATCTATATCTCAATAATATTCATGAGATTTAATCTCATTTATTATCTCATGATATAATAATGTATTGATACAATTTTATTCTATTTATTACATATGATAATTAAAAATGAGTTTTTAGTAAATCCTGACATTACTATCTCTTCGATAGGAAATATTGGTTTTCTAAAAACTGTCTCAAAGAATATTATACTATTCCCCTAAAATATCTAATATACATTTTTACAGTTTTTTTCTTTTACCAATATATTCATGGGAATATTATCCTCAATTTCCAAATAGGACCCTTTTCTATCTTTTTTACAATGAATAATTAATGCACTTTTGTCCTCATACAACATGTATGGATTTACCCACTATAATTTTTTTGGAAGAACCCTTTTCATTTTTAAAAGGGATAATCATTATGAATTTTTTAAAGTAATTATCAATGAATATTGTATTCACAATGGTTTAAAATTTATTTAATATATAATCATGGAGAAATATTTTCAAAATATTTGTATGTCTTATTTACATGTTTTCAATGTATTTTCAAAAAATGGTCTTCAAAATAATTTTAAGCTTTTTATAAAAGTTTTCATGTGTCTTCAAATAAAATGTTTTTTCCATTTTTTGAATCTTATATTAAACGTTTTCAAGGAAAATGTTTTTAAAAATAATTTCATTATTTCTTTCTATGTTTTCAAGTAATTTTCTAAGAAAAATATATTCAAATTGTTTTATTTATTAAAAATACTTTTACAAACAAGAAAATATATTTTCCTTAAGAAATATTTTTAGAGTATATTTCAAAATTATTATCCATTTAAGATGAAATATATTGATGCTAGTCAATCATTTCAAGGATATTGTCTAATTATTTCATTCATATCCTTTAAATGAATGAGTTATAATTAATGTCGTGGCCTTTATGAAACCCATTTCTTCTTCATGGGAAATATGTTTACGGACCCCATTTTTCTTTCATGGGTTACATGATTTTGAAATACATTTATTTTTATGGTTAGTATTTTGAAGAAAGTATTATGAAACCTATCTCTCTCAACATGTTATGATATGTTTACATGTTTACGATACTAATTTCATTAAATGGGTTATGATATGTTATTTATGATATTGTGACACTTGTGTGTATAATTTAATTATTTGATGGTTGGGACCTATATCTTTCTCAAATGCATTAGGTAAAGATTTATATCTCATGAGTTAGATAGTGATATAACTATGTTTTACTCTGTTTAATAATATAGGGCTGGATTGTGGGTTTACTCGGTTCTACAATAACGGAATGGAATAACGGTGTACTCGGTTTAATAATACTGGGTGGAAACAAGGGTTTACATGGTTTAGTAATAGAGGGCTCGAATGAGGGTTAGTCGGTTTAGTAATATTGGGCTATAATGAGGGTTTACTTGGTTTAGTAATATAATGATAGAATGAGGGTTCACTAGGTTCAGTAATACACGGTTGGAATGAGGGTTCATTCGATTTAGTAAAGGACTTTTTCCACTAAGGTTTTCTGGGAAGAGAATCCTTGAATAATATGGAAATCATTATATGCATATGTGTTGCCACTAATTACATGTCTTCTTCATATGTTATGATTTAATGAATTATTCTCTCTTTTTCATTATGATTCATATATTATGACCTTCCAATATTTGTGATGTGATCTTTGATATATAGTGTATGATCTTATATTTTCATGATCACATTCTCATACCCATATGATCATGTTTATACATACATGTATCGATTTTTTACCCTTAATGATCATTTTAGTTCACCTATTTTTATGTTTCAATTCCCCTGGGTTATGATGATATGTACTATATTTTATAAGTCTAAGTAGGGTCCAAGTCTTCAAGAACCTAGTGGGAGATGATGTAGCTCACATATGTACCATTGTTTATGTTTCCTAATTTCCAAAAGCACTATAAAAAATATGGTTATTGGGAGTATTTTTGTATAATGTTTATGTAATCCAAAAATGGAATGTAATGTTTATGTTTATAATATGAGGGATACTATTTTTGGTATCAAATTAAAGGTATACTTAACCTTTGTATACTTGGATGAGAAAACATTATTGAGATCCCTATCTATATATCTAAGGATATGACTTGGGATGTATTTAGGGATAAGTATAAGGATGAGGTAATGTTATGGAAAATGTCCTGAAATTTTGGTAATGGATAGAGTGAGTGAGTTCCAAGAAACAAATCCTTGTATGTATACTACAAGTGGATGTGGATCTGGCATAGATACACCTAAGGGTAAAAATAGTAAACAATTTTTTAGTCTTGACTCCAGGTACTCTGCTACACAACAATGGGCCTTGCTGCAAACCTAAATTGATTCTCCTCAGGGATATTCTTTGGGAATTCACAAACTCTTCAAGAAACATCATGAATGATTTAAATACATGTTAACTATGAATAAAATAGGATAAACCCAATGTATCATAGATTATGGATGGTTTAATGACATAAAAATCTAAGTAATTCTTTTCATCACAATGTGGGTTTTTGTGTGCTATGTAAAACTCACGCAATGATTTTTTTCTAGGTAATTGGGTACTAGAAGGAACTGTATTAATGTTTAATTTGATAGAATATGTTCTGATGGTAAATTATCTATGATTATCATTGGCATGAAATATTTCATGATCATACCTAATCAGATTTCACAGAACATGATTATCAATGTTTACATTATCCAATTCTAAGACACACTAAGGAAGAGAAAGGAGAAGTTCACTAAGATATCATGTAATGGAGACCATGGAAAAAAGATGATTCAGTTTTATTTTATGCCGTAAATGTGGGAATAATCACTAAGGATAATCTCATTGAGTAACAAGATGTTTTTTTGACTGTGGAAAGGAAAGAAACAAAAAAATTGACTATAACGAAAAAATAAAGAGTTTGGTTAATGAGATGGATGGAAATTTTGGCCTCCATATATCGTCATCAAAGGTTAAGTGTTTTATGTTTGGATATAATGGTCATTAAGCAACTCAATGTCTCTAGAAAAAAATTCTTGTTGAGATACAACATGGTGGTGAATGCAGTGGTCACATTGCAGATGATGATGAGACTACAGATGAAATACGAAGGAAAAAAAAGATATTATTTAATTGGATGAGATATCATTTTTAATAAAATAAGGATGAAGTTGAATAATCATTGTTTTTATGTATTTGGATTCAATAGTTATGAATAAATAAATATAAAAGGATTGTTCTACGTATGTTTTTTTCTATGTATTTACAAGTTTTTGTTGGACTAGCGAAGTGATTTAACGAAGAAATGATATTTTGACTAAGAGAAGGTAAATCTGAATATGATCTTTATTTTATGATAATGTTCTATGGATAATGATATAGGGTTGATTATGATGGGAATAATTAAGGAATTGTTATGGGCTTTTTATGCTGTCATTGATGATTCTTATATTATTTTTGTATTTAAGGAGTAAATCCAATATACTATAGAATGAAGAAGCATCCATGTTTTCCAAAAGGAGTTATGGTAATTGAAATTGTTACCATTATTTAATATAATATATGATGATGTTATTCACACGATTAGAGTTTGAAAACCAAAAGCTATTTTTTTGTTATACTATAGAATTAATGTTAATCTGATTTCTTGACTTTCTTTATAAGATTTTAAATTTTCATCTTTTTGAAGGGTTATAAGGTTCGTTGTTCATGAAAAGTATATGTAAAATTACAGAGGAGGAATTTATGCACTGATTTTGTGTTGAAAACATTATTTTAATTTATAATTAGTGATTATCATTTTTTCAATTATGTCCATATTATATAATATATTAGTGAATTTTTTAAAAAAAGTATATCATGTATGTTAGTTGACACTCAAGTGTGTACGAAAAGGTCATGGGTCCTGATCCCATGATCGAAGGATGATAAGGGTTTCACTCTTACCTCTGGAATACGTCATGAACTAGTTAATGTATATTTAATTTTAATGAATAAATATATATGATGAACTATTAGTGTTACTTTTTATAGATTAATTCATGTTTTTTAGGAGACAAATATATAGAATTTTTATTCTATTTTGGACCTTAATATCTGTTAAACGAATATTTTAGTTCTTCATTCATTATAGTTAATTTATGGACATTGAATCCATAAGTTAATGGATGTATTAGAATTTTTTCAAGGAACAAACCAGAAATGAAATTTTGATTATTATAATTTATCAATAATTACAAAACCTTCGGAATGTGATATAAAAAATATTTTTTTCCTAGAACAAACTTTTTATTGAGTTGATGACCTTTTAAGTCATCACATATTTATGATGTTAAGAAACTCATTGTTAATTTATTATTGACTTCTTTGTGATTGGTGACCTTGATAATTACCTATAAATATTTATGCTCTTACTCCATGTCTAATCTTCACTCCCAGCCTTTAATCTAATTTGGTGAAACCTATTTATATATTACTTTGGGTAACTTTTATGGCTACAAAAATAAAATTTTAAGGGATGTTTTACTATCCATTTTTTAAATGTTGGTTTCAAGGAATAATGATATCATGTATTAATTCTATGATTACAAAGCTGAATTTGAGGGTAAAATTCATTTTAATGGGTGTAGAATGTAACACCCTAAGTTTTTGGGAGTTATTTTTTAGAATTAATTAATATTTTCAATTTTATTCATTCACATGATAGTAGAAATATATATATATATATATATATATATTAACACCATATTTCAATCATTCCTTTCACCTAAATTACCTACTTCCCTTGCGTTACATGCAATAAAAACATATCTTGAACTACACGCAACACCGACTTGGCGTGTGATATCTGCAACACAGAGATTAAGTGAAACATCATTATATATATATATATATAATTAATTATATGTGATGATTAAAACCAAACCATTAATCATAGTTTTTATAATTTTAATATCTTCTTTCCATATATTAGTTATAATAGTTTTATATAAAAATACATATTGATAATGAATGATATACATTTTTGGCAATTTTCATTTATGTTAAAAATACAGATTTCATGAATGAAATGATATTAATAATAAAATTACTTTTACAAAAATTTAGAAATTGAATTTCATAAAATAAAAATCATTTTTAACTCAGAATATATAAATTATCCAGGGGTGAATTTTTTAGACTTTTCTGAGAAACAATATTTTTTAGATAAATTGGGACTAATACTTTTTTTATTTAAAAAATACCTTTTTTATAATTATTTATATATAATAAATGATATTATTAATAATTTTTAATTTCACATTATATGAATATAACATATATTCATACAATTTAATTCATTATAATGAATTTCAATTTGAAACTGAATATAAAATCTTAACAAACTTTTAAACTTTTTCCTACATTAAAACCCTGTAATTTCATCACGTCTATGGAATTAACACTAATCAAAAAAATTTCACTTCTGTGATTGGTATTTTAAAAATATAAATATACCGCATTATATTATTTCTAATATCTATATTATAATAATACCATGTTATTTTTTGGACATAATTATTATTAAAAGTGATCAAAATTAATCACACAACTAAAGGAAAAAATTGAGCTTAATTAGGGACTAAACCTTAATATTTAGGGACCAAATGACATAAAAAAATTTACAACACCAATTTTATGTACATAATCATTCAATTAACTATAAATTATTGAGTTTTGTTTGTTTTTTGACCTTTGTAGGTAAGAACATGGGGACACCTAATTTGTTTCTAAAAATTCAATGTGAGTCTTTGACCTTCACTATAAAAGGCCACCAACTCTACCCATTCTTAACTCTTATCAAGACTCTTAATATTAGAAAATACATGAATAAATTCAATCAAAATAGTACTACCTTAAACATTGAAGCCTCCCTTTGGGAAGATACCGCCTCAAGGAATCCTTTTGGCACCAACTAAAAGGAGTTACCTGATTTAGAGCTAACGTCTTCTTTCATATTCATTTATTTTATTTTCATTCTCCACCACATAAAATAACTTTATTAACTTCTTGGGAGAAAACACAAATATCATAAATATACAGGTATGTTTTTATAAAATATGTATGTACTACATTTAAACACATCTTTTTCAAAGGGGCGTTGAACATACTGTTTCTTCGTATGGTGAACTACAACCTCATGAAATGATGATTGTTCATTTCTCATTTTCCACCAATTCTGTTTTCTATTATGATGGAAAATATATTTAAATATGAAATATATTAAATATATTACTTTTTAATTAACATCATTCCTTCTAAAACACACATCTTTTACAATCCAATTATTGTTAATATGATAACCTTGTTTGAGGGAGTGTGGACTACCTCCACCTCTAAGTGATGTGATTCATTCACACACCACATAGAATGTTTTAAGGATGGGTTTAATGAAATTATATGATATATAATATATATTAATGATAATATAATAATTATATATATACATATATATACATATTTCATTTACATAATTTCTATCAATACGACAATAAAAACAGATAACCACATCCATGAAAATGTATGGCTTACGGTCTCCATAAACGATGTATTGAATTACATACACAATTATGCCATATGTTATTATAATATACATATAATGGATATACCTTGTATTTTTATCATTTTATACATCCATAATCATTATATTAGTATAATTATTAATGATATTACTAATTAAGACACATGCAAAGAACAAAGAGATGATTACATGAAGAGAAACCTTAACGTAGGATCATTAACAATACTGTAATATAATTTTATAATAAATCGATATAAGGAAATGGATATATGAATATTTTTCGATAAAATATGAATAATAAACTAATATTTATTTTACAGAAATCTTGTCTGTGTACATAGAGTGTCAAGACAGAAAGCAAGGGGATGTATATCACTTTTAATTTCTATGAGTTACAAGTTATGATAGACAATATTTAATTTTGTGTTTTGTATGTACTAAATGTGATTGTATTATATGTATCTGGTACATAAATTTATGGTTATTCACATTCCAATTTAATTATCCTGCTATCATGGTGTTTACATTTCAAAAGTTTCTAAATTGGTAAAATTGTTTTTGTCTCAATTTTTCTTCATTGAGTATCATGTTTTGTTATGCACCTAAACTCTTTTTCAAGGAGCATATATGTAAAAATTACATAACATATAAATTATCTCAATATTTTTATGATATTATACTCTTCATGAAATTAAATTTCTTTACATAGAGAGTGTGATCCTATGATACCGTGTTATAAGAGTTTATTTAGACAATCTCTTTTCTTTTCAAAATTGTTTATGCTTATGCTTCCTTAGATAAAATTTAATTTTAAATCTATTTATAATATTCATGAGTAATCTTATGCTATATTATTTCATGATATACGCATGTATTGGTACAATTTTCTACTCATTGTTAAATAATATTGTTATGAAATAGTTTTTTTTCAATATCGAATTTACCATCTCTTCCTTAGGAAATATATGTTTTTTAAAAAGAATTTATATGAATATTGTTCCATTCCCCTATAATATCTAAATGAAAATTTTACCATTTTTCTTTTACCAATATTTTTAGGGGAATATTCTTATTACATTCTAAAAAAAGAACTTTTCATTCATTTTAAACATGAAAGATGAATATTATTTTGACCTCATATGATATGTATGTATTTACCCATTGCTATTTATTCGATGATCCCTTTGCATTGTTAAAATGGTTCATCATAATGAATGTTTTTTTCGAAATTAATTTTCAAGGAAAATATATTAAAAAATGCCTTCAAACATATTTTATATGCTTTCAGGGAAAACTATTTTCAAAAATTTTTCAAATATTATTTATAGGTTTTTAAATTATATTCAGTGAAATGATTTTGGAAACATTTTCAATGTTTCTTTAAATATTTTCATGGGTTTTTCATGAAAAAGGGTTTTAAATTTTTTTGGGGCTTATTTTAATTTTTTTCAAGGAAAAATATCTTCCAAATGGCTTTATTTCTTCATTATAATTTTTCTTGTAATTTTATTAGAAAATTATTTTCAAATTGTTTTATGTATTAAAAATCCTTTTTAGAACAAGAACAGATTTTTTCCTCAAGAAATGTTATTAGGGCATATTTCAAAATTATTATCCATCTACGAAGAAATATGTTTATTCTTATCATGCCTTTCTAGGAAATGATCTAATGATTCCATTCATATAATTTCTATAAATGTTTCATGATTAATATTATAGTCTTTATGAAACCCATTTCTACTTCACAGGTAATATGTTTACATAACTGATTTCTCATTCGTGGGTTATATGATTATGAAACCTGATATTTTCAGGGGCTATGTTAACGATGAAATGATCACGAATCATGACTCTTTCAATAGGTTATGATATGTTTAAATGTATACAGAACCCTTTTCATTTCATGGGTTTTGATAAGTTATTTATGAACTTGTGGAACATATATATGATTTAATTATGTGACTGGTGGGACCTATATCTCCCTCTAATGAATTGTGTAAAGATTTGTATCTCATGAAATAACCAAGGTGGGAATGAGGGTTAACTCAGTTCAGTAATTCAAAGATAGAATGAGGTTTATTGGGTTCAATAATAAATTTTTGGAACAAGGGTTTACTCGGTTCAGTAATATAGAGATGGAATGAGGGTTTACTCCATTCAATTGTATAGGGAATAAATGAGGGTTTTCTGGGATCATTAATATAGGTCTAGAAGGAGGGTTTACTCGGTTCAGTAATATAGTGTTGGAATGTTGGTTTACATGGTTTAGTAATACAAGGCAAGTACGAGGGTTTATATAATTAAGTAAAAGAAATTTTCCACTAATACAGTCATAAATGTTATTCCTTAGCTACTATAGAAATATGTATATGCTTATTTTTTTCACAATTCCATGTCTTATTCCTATATTATGATTTCTTGGATTATTCTCTTTATGTCATTATTATTACTTTCTTATAAACTGTCAATATTTGTACCATGATATTTGATATGAATGGTATGATCATTGATTTTCATGATCACATTCTTATACTCTTATGATCATGTTTATGCTTACATCTGTCCCTAGTTTACCCTAATTGAAAATTGAATCTCGCCCCTTTTTCGGTTTCCTTTACCCTAGGTTATGATGATATGTAATATATTTGACCTATCTAAGAAGGGAACTATTCAAGAATAACCTAGTGGGAGATGAATTAGCTCACATGTGTACTGATATTTATATTCTCATGTTTCAAAAAGCACTATACCAACTACGGTCTTCGAGATTCTATTTGTATATTGTTTATGTATTCTAAAAAAATTAAGTAATGATTATGTTAGTAAAGTGAGGTTTGCTACACTATTATCTTGAACTTCATCCATGTATTGTTCATATTCATTGCATGTTCCATGTACCTATCTTGAGAATGTATATACAAGATTCCTCACATGTACTAATCACATAGGTGATACATCTGGAATATGATCTATTTTAGGAGGGTCCACCATTAATTATTCTAAAATTAAGACATATAGTTTTTCACAATAAGAAAAATCCATTTTTTCATAGTGTTTTGGAGGAAGTATAAGTACGAATAAGTTACTTGGGAACCATATGAGGTGAATAAGGAGAAGTACCCTCACATATTTGTGAAAAATGAAATTTCACTGGTGAAATTTTAAAATCGGGAAGAATGTAACAACCCAAACATTTGTAAATTGAATTTATAACATATTATAATTCATAATATAGTATAAATAACATAAAATAACATTAATACCAAAATAAAATCTTTATAAATGATTAATGATTGTAAAAAAGGATTTTCCAGAAATGGACGATCCTATACGAATGTAATAATATCAGAACCATTAGAATAGTAACATGACCCTTAGGAATTGTAATTAATCCAATAGAGTAGCAAATTATCATTTGATAGTATAAATAAAAATTTTGTATCTGATGTATGAAAATATAATATATTTATATCATGATATAAAAATATATATATATTAAAAATAAAAAAATTAATTATTGGTATTTTCACAAGTAATAAATATTTTTTAGCAACATAATAATTAATATAATGATTTAATAGAATACATATTTTCATGAAATAAACTCATAAATTTATATTTTGTTTTTTAATGATTATAAGATAATTTTTGGTGACCATAGATAATTTTTAAGTGTTATACAATCAGTTATAATTTTAAAATCACTATTTCTCAAATAACTGTAGATTTTAAATAAAAATTAAAGGTATCATATTTAAATTTTTTTAACAAAATGATGTTAATTTATAAATTATACACGTAAAAAATGGTTATGATTATTTTATTATATTTTTTTTATATTGCACATTTTTTTTGTGAACAGTAATGTATGGTAATATAATATATATAAACATTATTTGTTAAATACATTATTCGTTGAGTCATTAATGATGTAACCACCATAATCTAGTATTAACATTTATCATATTAATATATGTAGTGTTTTTTTATCAAAATATTCATAGTATTGATCTACAATAATAATCGAATGAATAAAATAAAGGGAAACCACTTCTCTACTCCCCTATATATACCACACCTCTCTACATCTTCTCCTCACAACTACCAGGATTTGATCCATTTACAAATTCTTCCAAAAATATTTCCCAACCCCCTTACCCACATCCAAGAGGTTATGGTTTCAACAAAATTCCAAACCTAGGTTCCTTAAAGAAGTTATCAAAGAGGAGAATTCAAGAGATAAGATCTGTTCTATTTCATTTTAAGTTCTTTTAATTTATTTTTCTTTTATTATTCTATCCTCAACACCTTTGTCTAAATATAAATAATATCTCCAATAAAATTTATATTCTAAAATTTTATATTATTAATGGAATATTAATCATCAAACATATTTCTCTTTTTATTTTATTCTAAAAACTAAATTCATCGCATCAATTTATTGACATCATGGGCGATGCATTTTCAATTTTAGTTAACATCATCGAGGATAATCCTAAAACCAATATATTTATTCTTACATTTAGTAAAATGAATTTAATAAACTTATCTATTTTTTAGTAACTAACATATATACACAATAATGTATAATGCAACAAAACTATTTTGTGATGTTCAAAAACCCACCAAAAATTTAAATGATTGTCAACAAACTTTTATATAATTATTCATCCTCATACCATATAACCAAATGAAATATATGACCATTTAAACACATGGTTCATCATTAATAGGATATTATATCAAATTTGGATTTTATACCCCTTCTTTATACACTTTCCTTATCATATTTGAGTTAACCAATCATGAAACCCAATAAAATGGATTTAATTTGTTTAACCAAAATATTAATGTGAATAAAGCACTGGGACATAAGGTATGGGGATTTTCAAAACCAAGTCCTGTACTTTCAGTTTTCCCTATTTCAGTACATTTTTTGTTTGAATTCTCCATTAATGTTACTAAAATATAATTTATTTATCCTACCCTTTTTTTCTTGATATACATTTTCCAATATGATATTAGGAAAATTTTAATGAATTTTTCAAAAGAACACTTAATTAAAAATATACATCTTTTACTTTTCATGAGACTATTTATTCTTTACTCAATATTGATGATTATTATAGTAATTATTTTATTCCATCATTATTTTGGGAACCCCAATGTTTATTAATGAAATTATTCTATATAAAATGAAACTCATTCATTTTCATGGGTTATTTTATTTCCAAGAATGATATACATTTTATGTGGAATGAATGACTATGTAAATGTTAATATGTGACATATCCACCTAGAATTATATAGCACTCCAATTCATTGGTTAATTTGATTAGTCTCTGGAGATAATGTGAAATATTCATGAACATGATTCTTCCATTAGTCACAATTACGTTTGGTGCTTAACAGAAAGACATGATGTTTCATTTTTATGCATTACCACATTCAAGGACTTTATTTAATGCTTCTACAATTATTATGATGTTTATCTTGTAATTATGTTTTTATGATTGTGATTATGCTCACCCCATGATATGTTGATCTATGATCTTTTCTATCCTCTTACTGGGATTTTATTTCACCCCATTTTTTGATGTATATCCGCACGTGATAACATGTACTATAGAGAACACAAGGAGTTATAAGAATCTAGTGAAGAATTAATTAAATAGAAATATATGTTTTATTTTTTAAATGTTTTCTTTGCTAATAATTTTACAAAGAAACTAAATAGTTGGATCTTGATTGTGTGACGAATTTATGTTTTTATATTTATAATAATTTAATAATCGTGTAAGATTAGTAGGGTCGTTATAGGGGGAATCTATTAAGATACCAATAGTTTTCGGTCACATTGACTTGATATGTTGTCAAATACTTATTATAAAATAATTTTATTCATACATTCATATCTTATATATGAGACTTTATGTCAGTTAGATATGGTTTTTTGATCATGAAATTCATTTGGGAACCAAAATCCCACATAAATGGGGTCTGAGAACCGGGAAGAGGGAATAATATTGATGATGTGAGAGTAGCCTACAACAATTTACCATGGTATTGTTTTTAGTTAAACAATGTAACATTTCATTTTTCATTATCTATATAAGAGATGTCATGTTGAGAAAATAGTCTTCTATTTTATCTTAAAAAAGGGAGAACCCCTATTTATTTTTCTTCTCAAATACCACTAACTTGATAGTTGAACTGAGGATGGTGATCATGTACAATACCCCACATAGAAACTCTATGGGTAGAATTTTAATAGAAGGTCTAGGAATGAATGTCGAAATTTTGTATCTTTTATACTCAATTTGTGAGTGACTGGAAACTCATCTGCGTTTAGTACATGTTTTGTAGTATATGTCAAAGATTAATCTTGTATGCATAGTTATTATATAAAATAAATGTACTTACTATAAATAATAATTTAATTTTATATATTATATGTATTCCATCAATGATTTTTTTATACTCATCACTTTCATTTCTATTTATATAGAAAATAGAATTGGAATCTATTCATTAATCATATTTTTATGACTACTGTTGATGGAAGGGTTTATATATCTGGTTGTGTTGAGTCTAGACCATGATATATGGTGTTCCCTATAATATGGCCTTGAAGAATTTTATCACACTGAGGATTTGATATTGTCAATTATCTAACAAATTTCCTTTATACAATTTTGACATTGAACATGCTGTCTCAAATTGTCTTCCTGATTATAACATATTTTCAAAACAATTTTACTCGTCACTGGAATTTATTCAGTTGAACATATCATCTTAGGGTTATATATTTATAAAATATCACCAAGGGAGTGCATATATATATAATAGATATATTTTAACTGAATATTATCATGATTAGAGTCAATGACCAATTACTCCAAATTATTAATTGATTTTCACCATTTCCCTAAACATCCCAAATGGTGGATAGAGTCTAATGTGGGATTTAGGCCCAGGTTATAGATTTTAGGGTGAATATACCTCACCCTTTTGGGTGAATAAATTTTTAATCAAGTTCACTAAATAGTGGTGATCAATTTATTTATATGAATTTGTATGGATCTTCAGTTTATTTTATACTTCTTTCATAATATTCTCTTAAAACTATTCAATATATTGTGTCTAAGTACTAAAAAATTCAATATATATAATGGAAAGTCATACATCTATTTATGGGACTCTCAATTATCAAGAGGATATATGATTAGATTTTCCCCTAGCTAATGTCTATGAGTATATAGGAAAAACCCATATTCAATAATGAGAGATCTACAAGACTAAGTATGTAAAATATTTTTATGGATTTTCTATATTCATTCAATTATCTAATTTAGGGAATGGGTATACACATTCATACAACCCCATGGGACATGGAATACATTTAAGCACCAAAGGATTTATTTTTCCCAAAAAACCCAGAATGTAAAATGTTTGTGTTGTGTTTCCTTGAAAGGTGACCAATACACTTACTCGAGGTACACATTTAAACAAAATGTATACCCCAACATTTTACAAGATGGATTCCATGCACATTTTATATTTAGATTGTTTTTCCTTTCTAAGGATTCTAAAAAGGGTGTCAGGGTAAACACCCTGATGATTTCAGATTGACTGGAACAGTTTCCCCCCATTAATCTAGATATATATATTCATTCATGGGCCTACTATAAGTAGGGAAACATACATGAGGGGATGAATTAATATAATATTAATAATATATTAAAATTTCTATATAGTTATTATAAGATAATTTCTGATAAATTGATTACCAGTATGTCTTAACAATATATGATTCAGATATTGACTCATGATACATAACATTATCAACTTTCGTATGATGAATTTTAGAATATGTGATGCGTGATACTTCAATTTCAAAATATTAGACTGTTGAAACTAAATCATGTGTCCAGGACACATCAATGTTTTCTTATTCGGTAAGACTCACTCCACTGTCATCTTCTCTATCAATGTTGTTCTTCTTCAGCAAGGTCCTCCTGTTAGACTAGATGTTTCACTGCTCCTTAAAAAATCTCTTAGCCTATTACAATCAGAGATAGTTAACAGTTCCCTTACTTTATTTTTTATAGAATTTTTTGATTCATCTTTGAGCATTCGCAAGTGGTATTTTGTGGTGCATTTTGGCTATGATCATCCTCATATCCATTACTTTTATCATATTTTTGATTCATGGGGATTGGATGCAACTACGAGGATCCCAGTACTAAAAAGAATGTCAATTTTCATGGTTCATTCCTCTATGGTGGATATGGTGGGTGTGTGGTCATCCCTTATATACTGATTAGTATATTATGTTTTCATTAAAATAATGGACCTTAGGACCTCACCCTAGTAATTATTTTTCAATGGCAGTGCTATGGGTCTCTCTTCTAGGTATTCCCATACCTTTTCAAATTGTATTATTTCTTCACCCCAGTTTTTATTTTAGGGGAAGCTTTGTATGTGTGTATGTTCATTCCTCAAATCTTCTGGATGCATCTATGTCTAGGATATCCAGGTTGGTGGATTTATCCCTCCCTATTAACTTCCACAACTTTCTCAGAGCGGGATACTTTTCGTGGTTGTCAAAAGTTGTGGTATCTTATTCTCCTCACTTTTCTCTAATTTTCAGCAGCATGGAATTCTATACAATAAAAATAAAAGAAATGAGGATACCTAGAACCCCCCATGAGGTGATGATTTATCTCTTTTGTTTCCACTTTAAACACCCCACTGATGGTTCATAGTGTGGTCACTGACCCTCCACCATTTAACTACCCACTTCCATTTACTTAGATCCTCATTAATTACCAGGATGGGCCCCTTCCCCATGGATTCTCTAGAGTTATTTTCCCATCTACCTCCCATCAGCCTTCCCTCCCACAATCATCCCCCAATTTTTTCCACACATGATGTAAGAATTTGGTTGGGTTAGGGCCCTCATGTTCATCCTCGGATGGTTGGTCTTTCCGTAGGGGAATAGCTTTTTTTGTAGAAATATAATTCAGTGCTGACTCATCTGTCTTCTCCAAATCACATTATTGATTAATGTCCATCATGATAATCTATAACTCCCTTTCATTCTGAAGATATTTCTCCTATCAATTCCCTTCATTCCCCTACAGATCTGGAAAGGCTGGTAGTATCCTCTCTCCCTCAACCTCCCTCTTCAAGATGAGTTTGAACACGATCCCAGTCTCAGAGAATCAGTCAGGTGAAGGTCTTTTCAGTGATACATCAATGGAAATAATAATTTACTATCCTCAATTTTATTACTACATTATTAAATGATTTGGAAGACATATGTCATGGGATCGTGGTACAAGAATGATTTTATAAAACATGAATTCCTACACAATTCAATTTGTACAGTTGTGGTGGTATAACCAAAACATAATCATTTGAAAATTATGAACATCTCTTAAATGATTTTGGTTCCTAATTTAATGCATGTTTCCCTCAAAACTGTCACATCTGGGTTTTCTAGAAGTATCAAATTTTTTTCTAGCTTGTTGAAGAATCATATCAAATCATTACTACTCAGGTTTATATTATAGGGATTAATCTTTTCACGACCTTTATCAAAGAGAAATTTAATAGATATGAAACAAATGATCTTTTGAATGATCTCATATCCATAAACCCCGGGGGTTTTCCATGATTGTGGGTGAGGATTTTAATGTTATCCTAGATAATAATGAGAAAATAAGGGGATGTGGTATCTCTAGAAATTAAATTATTGATTTTTCTAATTTGTTATCTCATAAAGGAATATTGTACATGGTTTATTGGATGACTACTATAGAAGGTTAAAAAATATGAAGAATAAAGATCACAACTAGTGCTAGTTGGACATGTTTTTAACTAATGTGTATCCCATTTCCACATTTCCTAATGAAATGGTCTCTGACCTGGTTAACTCCTTTTATAATCATTCCCACTCCAGAATGATATATCATTGAACTATGTCAAAGACGGTCATTTTTTCTCTCAAAGCTAGATATTTGGTCCTGGTTATGACTAGAGAGTTGTTGAATCTTAGAAGAAACTAGTATAGGTTAATACTTTCATTAGTTATCATAACATGTTATATGATTAAAGTGACATATTTTGGCTTGTTGGAAGACACTCCCTCCTAGTTTTCTATATCTAGTAACTTTATACATGCAAATTATGTAAAATAAGATATTCTTATTGGATGATTGGGATGAGGCCTTATACTCTAATATAATATTAAAAAGAATGATTTGGAAGAATATCTTTTGGAGCGTGAATGACAAGAAAGTGAACATGAAAGGATCATATGTCTCTGTGGTGTATACAAAAACAAGATATACTTTCATGCACGTATTAATGAAAAAAAGAGAATTATACATCCCGAATTTCATTTGGATGTTGGCTCTTTCACAAATGATCTGACAATGGTTTGGAATATGGAAATTAATAATTTCAAGATCATTATCATTGGAATTAATACAGGAATAGTGGGAGGATATATTAATGGTAAATATAATTTTTTCCTTCTATTCCTCGGGTGGCCTTACATAGTGTTAAATCATGTTTGGAGATGTTTCTCAATGGAAAAGATATCCAGGATGTAATTTTTTCCCTCATAGTTGACAACACACCAAGTGCTGATGGTTTCCTAGTTATGTTTTTCCAAAAATATTAGGATTTATTAATGAATTCTATTTTTAACATTTTACATGAAATATATCTTGGTGTCCATATTCCTCGCATTGAGAGTACTAAGTACTTAGAACTAATTCCTAAAAAGAAAGACATGTTGTTGTTGAATCACTATATTCCAATGAGACTATTAAACTGCAAAAAATATTTTATGGATACTGTGATTAATATGACACTTTCTCATCATCTGACAGTTTGGATATTAGAAAAACTCCACCGATTTATCATGGGCATGAAAATTGATGTTGTGATTAGACTGGGTCAAGAAATGATTTATGAACTGAATAAAAAAGATCTGCATTCTAACATCTCCATCAAGCTCGATAATGAAAAATCCTATGATTGGATTTATTGGTCCTTTATTCTCATAGATCATGCATGTATAGTCTTATTAGTTAGTGTCAATGACATTATTTTTTAGTGATTTTTTTCATTGTCGATAGTCCTCTCCTTTATGGGGAGAAATAAAGGGTTCTGTAAATCAGTTGGGGGTTTGTCATAGGGATACTCTCTCTATGTACGTGTAAGACCCATCTAGTATGTTCTTCAACGGGAGACTCTAGGAAGGATATATTACTACCTTTTGGTGAGAACCTCAACGGGAGGTCCATTCTCATCACATTTAGGTTGATGATACCATTATATTCATCAATGGAGGAAATAAATTTATAAGAGGAATCAATTAGATAATTTATGAATACAGACTATGGAGTAGAAAATAGGTTTGTAGGGAGAATAAAATAGTATTTATATCAAACTGATCATTATTAAAGAGTAAAAGTGGTTTTTAAGAGAGCCTTGTTATGAAACAAAGGAGTTTCTCCATGGAATATCTCAGAGATGCTATTTCAACCTGTCTTCTTCACATCCAACATTGTGAAAATGTAGTGGACAATGTCTCAAGTAGTATTTTGAATTGGTAGAATCATTATTTATCTTTTGGTGGGAGAATCTCCTTGGTTAAAAATGTGTTGAAATCCTCTACCATGCATGTATTATTTGCCACTGATTTTCCATATAGTTTCGTTTCATGGTTGTATAAATTAATTGTAGAATTCATATGGGATGCTTGAAAAAATAATAAACACCACTGGTCCTTGTAGACACATATGGGTATACAAGTATCTGAGGGGGGATCAAAGTACAGATCATTTATGATATTATGAATAAGGTGCATGAAAAGCTATCATGGGAATATATTAAGGGGAAATCATTATGGGGTTCCTTCATGAACACTATGTATGGTTCTTTTGTAGAAACTATAAACGAAATGATTTCATCAATTTGGCAAAAAATTATTCCTTTCATCCTTAAATTAGAGAAAAATACGGGATAGATTAGTGGAAGGGGATATATTACCTTTTCCTGTCACATGGGGAATAATATTATGCTTGGTTTTCCTAGATTCCCCACCCCAGTTATATCCTTTTTGACAGCAAGAGAGCACCCCCACGTCATCCAAGCCCTGATGAATGACAAAGGAAAAATGATATTTTTTATTATTTCATTGAATTGGGAACCATAAAGATGTGTGTTAACTAGTTATTCTTCTAGGAGTATATCAGTTAATGATTATCATAGGATGCATCAATCGATGATGGAGAGGGATTATTGGAGTATAATGATTCTTTGAATGTATATCCTAAAAAAATAAAATTTAATGGTATGTTATATAAGAAAATATGTTGAACATATTGATGATAAACTATAACATACATATATATCACTCACCTCTCTAGTTTTTTTGTTGCAATGATCCAAATATTGATGATTTTCACCATTTATTATTCAATGTCCAGTGGGCCGGATGGATGTGGAGTGGTTTGGACAGCTTCAAAGGGTTATTCCTCGACCTTTGATTTCGTCTCTACTTTTCTAGACTGTTGGATTCAAGGGTTGATGGAAAATAATATAGGGAATAGTTCACGTAATTATTTTTTTATTATGGGTGTTGGTGTCTATGGAATGTGAGGAACATGACTCGGTTTTGGGGGTATGTAGATCTCGGGAACAACACTAATTCTAATAATTTGTTGTCTATTCCATTTTTAGGTTTTCTGGTTTAATTGAGAAACTTCTATTTCTCTCATAATTCTAAATGTCGTAGGAAGGTCCTATTGCACATCCTTTCTCCTTACTACATACCATTTGATTTCATGGATCTCTCGCTATGTAAGGATGAAGGTTAATACTGAAAATTTATGTATAAATTGCTTTATTCGAGGTGGTATTTTGGTGCATCAAAACCATGGATCAGTGGTTACTTCATTCATGAATTATTTTTGAATTGGTGAATCACTACATGCTGAAGCACATGCGGTTGTTACTAGTCTAGAATTATGTAGCAGGAAAATTTTCATGCTGGTAACTTTGATGACTGTATCAATGGATATTTACAATTCCTTACAGAGGAATAGCCTAAATCTATCGGCTATACCTTATCATATTAGGTAATCCAAGATTCTAATTAATGGTTAGGTGGAAATAACTCACACCTAATGAGTGGAAACCAATGTGGCTGACTATCAAGCTTCTAAAGCTCCTCTGAGAGGCTATTTCTCCTGCCTCATCGACCTGGTGTCCTTTCATCGATAGGAAATGAATATTGTTATTAGTGATTCTATTAGGTTTCATTATTTTATCCTCACATGTCATTGTGTCAACTACATATCTTTATTTTTGACTATACTCATATTTAAATAAATAAATAAATATAACACAAATAATAATAATATTGAAAATAATAATATTCTACCTTTATTTATGTTGAAAAACCTTGTGGAATAGTTTTTGACCATGTCAGAGATACCTGGGAAAAACATTAATATATCAATTACTTCAAGGTTAGTGTTTTAATTAAATATATTTATGAACTAGTGATATGATATATTTATACCCCTTACATATTTTCACACTGGCTCTGGTCCTTATAGAGATATTTCCTATTGATATTTTCCTCCGTTAAGACTAAAAAATATCCTACTATAACCTGAAAGTTTTAGAAAATGATTACATGTGGGAAACAAATGTTGTGGTTTTATTACCTCTTAATAGACCTCTTATACACCTATCATGTGATTATTCTATGGAATGTGTAGAGAGTTACCAAAATGGGGATCTATAAATGATTATCCAATGGTTGATTATACCACTAGATTTTTGGATTCAATAAATGACATTACCTTTGATGGGATCATCCAACTAGAGGTCTATGTAAAAATTCTCTATATGTATTATATAAATCCACCATATTCACATTTCCTTTATATTTATAGAGTTGTGAGCTCAGTGTCTACCACAATTATTGAATACCCTATTGATGGTATTTATTGTACAATGCTTATATAATATGATCCATCACTACAGACTAAATCCATTATGATTATTCAAATAGAATTATAGGGAGTAATGATTGATGAATCACCCATACCAACCTCAAAACCAATATTTTTTCCTTCTTTTTAGAAAATATTCAAAATTATATTGCTCTAGCAGTCACTGAATTGAAGGTAGATCTCAATGATGTAACTGAAGATCAGGTAGCTACGTAGTGGTCACATAACCTTGTATATAATTATATTATGATGACTTTATGGGGGTGATATCAGTTAATATGTCTTAGAGTCTTAGCTAACTCTAATATATATTGTTTGTAGGTAGAATTCACTACCAGAAAATGTATTCCCTAATCAATTTTGTCCTAATGACCAAAGTGAAACTAATTTCCCACGTAATTAATCACCACATATTTAATAGTTCTATCTAAAAAGTAGATATTGTAGTGGAGAATATAAAATATTATAATCACATTACTACTAAATAATCAAGTTTTTCAACTAGATGTCTGTTCATAATATGGGAGTTCAAAAATATGAGGTTTGCACAGAAAAAGTGAAATAAAAAATGAAAAATAAAACCAATATTGATACCATTGATATGACAACCCTGCTTTTTATTAGGACTTAAACATGCTTTATTACATAAAACGTCACTTGATACAACAAGAATATAGAGAGGTTTAGTGTCTTTGGGGCATAGGATCATTACATAAAAACTTAAAACATGAAATACAATAACTTTATTAAAAACATCCTTTACATGACCACTACATTCCCTCGTACTTAGCATTGCATGGGATAACCTGAGGACATGCATAAGAAAAGGGTGAGCTATAAAGCCCAGTAAGGGAGTACACATGGAGTAACATGAGGATTACAATACATGTTAGGAAATAGGCATGACAATAGAGCATATGATAAACATGAACATAAAGACATGATAAAGCATTATGATCATAACATGTAAATGTGGCAACAACACTTAACATGGAATTAGCATGAGCCAAGGCTCATTGCACATGGAGCATGAGTAAACAGTCATTGCACATGAAGAACGAGTAAAAACTCGTTGCACTTGAATTAGCATGAGTCAACACTCATTGCACATGACGTATCATGATATAATACTTTACCCAATGCATTAGAGTGCTATAAGGGCGCACCCTTCTTAAAAATTTCATTTCATGCATAAGTGTTCCACATGGATCATAAAACATGGATTCGTAAAACATAATCATTTATTCGACGATAAAGGAATGTGTAATTCATACATGAAACTTTATAATCAATAAGTAAATGTTCATAAATTTGAATACCCTTGACGGAGAAATGGGCATGGTATTCACTACACAATGACATTAGCTTAGAAAATCGGTGCGATTTCGACAGCGTAACGGCGTGACATAAGAATTCATAAAAATGGTTGATGAGAGAGAAATGTGTTACTCATAATATTAACATGTAATGGACAGTAAGGAGGTAATATAGATACATTTCCAAAAAATTGAAAAGGAATTTAGATTCATCATACAAAAGTATTTCTTGAATGTAAAAGAAAAGAGAGAAGTTCCTTTCGGAATTTCTGCGTACTAACAGGTGTACATGGGAGGCATTTAATGAGAGATAAAGGTGTATCCAATCATTCAAACAATAAGAGGTAAGTATGTGGGAGGTGTGAAACCATACACCAACATTCATAATTGAAATTAAAAGGGCAATACAACTTAAGGAAAATTGACAAAAATGAGAAAGGAAGAAAAAACCCTTACTTGGAAGTGTGCTTCCAAAGGCTAGAGAGAGGCTTGTGAGAGGCTTATTGGGAGCTTGGGGCACCTTGGGAGGATTTTAGAGAGAGTTGGGCAGAGGTTGGATGAACTCCAAATTATGTTAGTGAGGAGGAAGTGGGAGCTTGGGTGGGTTTATATAGGAAAGGTGAGAGAATTCATTATTATTTATGTTTGGGACACCTTATATTAAACTAATCCAAACCACAAACCAACCCATGGATTTTCCCCATGGTTTCTGGAAAAGGAAAGAGGAAAACAATATTTTACAAGGCCAAGGTCCGAACTTATTAAAATAATAAGGTTGCTTATGTGGAGGTGAGTCACACTCCCATGGAAATTAATTTAAAAAGGCAAAGTGTTGAATAAGTCTTGAGGGGTTCATTAATGCTTTGAAAAGTATGTCAAAAAAAACAAAAAATCACATTATTTTAATGATAAAACATATATTGGCCGAACATAAGGATTATGGTATTTTATTACATCACCATTGGGTCATTATGATGTCATAAAACACATTTTATATTTAAACGGTATTTAATTTTTTACCAAAAAATTTGACTGTCTCAGAAAATTATGAAAAATTCACCGTTGGATAATTTCGACATCCTGATTCCAGAAATGAAATTTATTTTATCTAATTTTTTTTATAAATATGTTAATTTTCAGTTTTCAAATAAAAATCAACATTTATAAAAAATTCACGAGTTTTGACAGAAATGGATTTCAAACCTTAATAAAAATTTAATTTGAATTCATAAATTTATTAGATCATTTATATTTAATAAAAATTAATTTAATAATAATAATAATATTTTATTAAAATATTATTTAATTCAAAAATCCCTTAATTTGATAAAATTGAATTCTTAATTAAATAATAACTAAAAGCACCATTTGTACTTTAAAAATTATTTACAATGTATCAAAAATGACTAGAAATTATATTCATTATTATATACAAAATAAATAATGTACATGAACATTGTACTACTTATTTGTTACATAACCCCTTAAAACAACCTCATAAGACCTAAGGGTATGGTGTGCGATGGTGACAGACTCTTGGGGTGGCTCGGATAACATCGCTCGAGTGGTAATCTCTATCAAATTCCACTTTTCACGTAGACGGTCACGTTCGATCTTGACATAATGAAGCTCAGCTTGGGATTGTTCAAGAGTGAAGCCCAAGGATGCCACCTCTTTTCTGAGCTCTGACAAATGGGCTTCGTATGGGGAAATTCTACTGGATGAGGCCATCGATTCCTTTGTCTGAGTAAAATTGGGTTCATTAAAGCCTTATATTTATACTAATCATGTGATCACCGTTCAACGACTATAAAAGTAACAGTCACAACTCTTATCATAAAACCAATGAAGTTGACATCTTATAAAAAAAAATTATAAAGAGACATTTAACTGGATCAAGAGGGATTTTCCATTAATGAAAATTTGGGTCGTTACAATATTCCCCCCATAAGAAATTTCGCCCTCAAATTTTCCCTTTTCCCACACTAAAACAAATGTGGGTAACTCAGATTCATCATATCCTCCGACTCCCTAGTTTCTTCTTAAAACTTGTGGTTTCTCCACAACACCTTGACGAGGGGAATTGTCTTATTTCGTAGACCTTTTTCTCTACAATCTAAGATCTTCACTGGTTTCTCCTCATAAGAAATATCATTTCCAATTATACAACCTCGGAAGAGAGTACATGTGAAGGGTCCAGTATGTACTTCCTTAAGAGTGATACATGAAAGACATCATTCACCTTGGCCATAGTAGGTGGAAGTGCTAGTCGATAGGCCACAACCCCAACACGATCAAGAATCTCGAAGGGGCCGATGTACCTTGGATTTAACTTCACTTTCTTTCCAAACCTCATGACCTTCTTCCACGGAGATATGCATAAAAACACCATGTCCCCAACATTAAACTCATGGTCTCATCGATGATTATCTGCATAACTCTTCTGTAGACTCTGGGCTGCCTTGATATGCTTTTGAAAGGTTTTCACCTTCTCCACCATTTCATCGACTATTTCTGGTCCAAGCAGCTTACGTTCACCGACCACATCCCAACATGCTGGTGTTCTACACCTTTTCCCATACAGGGCTTCATATGGTGCCATTTGGATGCTCGAGTGGAAACTGTTATTATAAAAGAACTCAACCAGAGGAAGATGTTGATCCCATCCTCCTTTAAAGTCCACTGAGCATGCTCTCAACATATCCTCAAGTGTTTGAAAAGACCGCTTAGATTGGCCATCAGTTTGAGGATGATAGGTCATTCTGAAGTTCAGTTCAGTATTCAGAGCATGTTGAAGACTCTTCCAAAACATAGAGGTGAATCTTGGATCTCGGTCAGACACAATAGATAGTGGTACTCCATGAAACCTTACCACTTCCCTGATATATATCTATACCAGTTGATCCAAAGAGAAATCCTCTCGAATAGCAATGAAGTGTGTAGTCTTTGTAAGACGATCAAAAATAACCAAGATTGTATTGTTGCCTTTCGATGTCCTTGGAAGTCCGTTGACAAAGTCCATGGTGATGTTCTCCCATTTCAATTCTGGTATAAGAAATGGTTGCATCATCCCCTTATACTTCTGCCTCTCTACCTTCACTTGCTGACACACCAGGCACATTGATGTATATTCAGCTATCTCCTTCTTCATATTATCGCACCAAAATATTTCTCGGAAATCTCGATACATCTTTGTGCTCCCTGGGTGAATAGAGAAATTTGAACTATGTGCATCATCCAAAAGTTCCTTCTTCAGCTCTGGACTTGATGGAACACATAATCTTTTCCCAAACCGCACAATTCCTTCTTAATTAACATTAAACTCTGAGAATTTTACCATTTTGATAGTTTCCACTTTTTCTTGAATTCCCACATCATCCTTTGGAGCATCCTTTAACCTATCCAAAAGAGATGGTTGAGCAATAATTTTTTAAAGGATTAATGAGGTTCCATTCTTTATGGTTCCCACATCCATCATAATCAAGTCTAAGAAGATTGTATCATTATCAATTCTCATCATTGATAGAATCGTTGGACCCTTTCTACTTAGGGCATCTACCACCTTGTTCATTTTCTCATGGAGGTACTGTATTGAACAGTCATAATCCTTTATGAGCTCTATCCATCTTCTCTGGAGCATATTAAGCTCTTTCTGTGGGAATATATATTTAAGACTCTTGTGGTCAGTATATATCTCACATTTCACTCCATGGAGATAATGTTGCCAGATTTTCAAGGCAATGAACACAGCCTCCAACACTAGATCATGCGTTGGATAGTTTCACTCGTGGATTTTAACTGCCTTGAGGAATAGGATATCACTTTATCATTCTACATCAACACACATTCTAATCCCTTATTTGAAGCATCACTGAATACCACAAAAAGCTCCCCACTTGTTGGTAAAGTGAGCACGGGTGCAGTGATAATCCTCCTTTTCAACTCCTTGAAGCTTTCTTTTCATTCATCACTCCAATCAAACATTACTCCCTTTCTAGTTATCTTGGTAAGAGGGTTGAACAATCGTGATAAATTTCTCACAAATCGTCGATAATATCCAGCTAACCCCAAGAATCTACGGATAACGGTTACCGATGTTGGCCTCGGCCATCCCTCAATTGCATCTGTTTTGGAGGGATCCAAAGATATCCCATTGCTTGTGATGATATGGACCAAGAAGGAGACCTCCTTCAACCGGAACTCACACTTGCTGTACTTTGCATAGAGCTTCTCTTTGTGCAACGTCTCTATTACATTTCTTAAATGCTCCTCATGATCCTCCTTGGTTTTGGTGTATATTAGAATATCATCTATAAAGACTACCACAAATTTTTCAAGGTAATCTATAAAGACTCTATTCATCAAGTTCATGAATATTTCTAGAGAATTGGAGAGTCTGAAAGGCATTACTATGAATTCATAGTTCCCGTACCTTATACGAAAAGAAGTCTTGGGGACATCTTCCTTCATCAACCTTACTTGATAATATCCAGACCGCAAGTCCACCATGGAGAATTATTGTGCTCCACATAGCTGATAAAACAAGTCATCGATTCTTGGGGGAGGATACTTGTTCTTTATCGTGATTTTGTTAAGTTCACTATAATCGATGCAGAGCCGCATCGACCCATCCTTCATTTTGGCGAAGAGGACTGGTGCACCCCAAGGTGAAGCACTTGGGTGTATAAACCCTTTATCCAGATTCTCATGTAGTTGTTTCTTAATCTCTTTAATATCAACAAAAGCCATTATATATGGAGTCTTGGATATTAGTAATTCCCCAGGTATAAGTTCAATTGGTAACTCGACATCTCTTCAAGGAGGAAGACCAGGCAGTTCCTTGGGAAACACTTCAGCGAATTCCCTCAAAATAGGCATTTCTTCAAGGATGGTTTCTTCTTTGGACTCAATCATCTGAGCCAGATACGCATTCTCATAGGGCAATAATATCCATGTTTGAGATGATGGAGTTAAAGGAGATTCATCTTCCTCCTGACACTTGTAAGGAATCAGGGGTCAATTATCTATATGGAGTGTGATATCCCTCTCCCGACAATTTATGTTGGCTCTATATAAGGAAAGCCAATCCATGCCAAGAATTGCATCAAATTCCACCAAAGGGAGTATGACTAGGTTCACCGGGAAATTCAATCCACAGATTATAACAGGGGAGGACTTATATTCATGGGATGCAATGATTTCCCCATTTTCTGTACTCACCGACATCTTTACATCCATGATTTGTGGTGATGCTGGGATTGTTCTACTAAACATTTGAGATATAAAAGAATTTGTAGAACCTGAATCAAAATGTACGTTCGCTATTCTTGAATGAATAACTAGCATACCTGTCACCACTTCATTTTCGGGGTTCACTTCGGCAGATGAGATGGAAAAATCTCTTCCTTGCTGTATTGGAGGTTTTTGGTTGCCTCCGATAACCCATGGATTAGGGCACTGATTTGCAAAATTACCCAGTTCTTTTCATTTTTAGCATTGAACAACGCGTTGAGGTTCTAACAGAGCGTTCCTCTCCTCTGTCGCACTCGCGGGTCCTTCTTGCTGACTGTTAATAGCTAGGTGCCCTTCTCTTCCACACCTGAACCATTTTCTCGTCCCCTTAAGGAAATTTCCAGGGTGCTTCTTTCCGCACTTTTGGAAAGTGGGGTGCTGTAACTTCTTAGCGTCGTTGGATTTATCCATCGAACCACCAGCATTGAAGTCCACCTTATGATTCTTGTCCCCATGATACCCTTACAATTCTCCGATCTCCATTTCAACCTTGAGGGAACATCATACAATTTCCTCATAGCTGTCAAAGTCACAGATCGCTAATGCTTTCCGCAAGCTTGGCTTCAGCCCACCAAAGAAGCAGTCAACCTTGCATTCGGGGGTAATGACACAGCCGAAAACGTATCGTGCAAGCCTTGTGAAGTTTTCCTTGTACGGTCCCACAGATTATTCATCAGTTTTCTTGAGGGAAAGGAATTCCCTTTCCATCTTAAGCCGGAGGGTTTGTGGAAAATATTTATCGAAAAAAATCTTCTGGAATTCCTTCCATTCCAAAGCCTCGATCTCCTCCTTAGGATTCGTATTTTTTGATCAACGTCCACCATTGATCAGATTCACCCTCCATACGATAAGCAGCCAGAAGAACCTTCTTTTGTTCATAACATTGAAGGATGTAGAAGATCTTTTCAATGGAGTTGATCCATTGTTCAGTGATCGTGGGATCGGATGATCCACTAAAAGTAGGAGGTCTTTGTCTCATGAAGCTCTCGATAGTGACTTGTTCTTTCTTAGTGGGGGTTGAACGTTCCAATTGACTTGTGTTTCTATTCAAAACCTGAGTTAGCTGAGAGAGAAGCGTGCAAAAGTTCGCGATTCCCGCTCCCGTTAGATTGGGCATCTCATTAGTACAATCATCACACTGATCTTCACAACGGTTGTTAGCCCGAGTCATCCTATTACCGGCCATTGGATGGAATAAAAGGAAAGTTAGGGGTAACACATAAATGGTAATCAATAGACCAAATGATGATGACTTATAAATAAACTTTAATTTCATTAACTCATGAGTCTATAGGATTAAATCTAGGCATTTCATGATCTACTTCCTAACATATATTCTTTGGGGCATTTTTTACTTAAAAAGGGTTCATACAAAGATTTTGAATTTATCAAAACATATCCCACGGGAGTGTCGTAACCAAGAGTGCAGCAAGGCCCATTGTCGTGCACCAGTTCCCGTTCGAGTATAGCTCAATGCAGTGTTTTTGGGTTTTAACCCTAGGATACATCTGTGCCAGAGCCTCCTCTACCTGCTCGTATCCAGACAAGGATATATTTGTTTGATAAACCACTTACATAGTATTTACCAAATCTTAGGAATGTTTTTAATATACATATTCTTTTATCTAAGGTTTACTAGGGTTTTCCTAATCCCAAAAATAACTAAACCTCCCTCTGATACCAACTATGACAACCCAGCTTTTTATTACGACTTAAACATGCTTTATTACATAAAACTTCACTTGATACAACAAGAAGATCGAGGGGTTTAGTGTCTTTGGGTCTTAGGATCATTACATAAAAACTTAAAACATGAAATAAAATATCTTTATTGAAAACATCCTTTTTATGACCACTTAATTCCCTCGTACTTAGCATTTCATGTGATAACCTGAGGACATGCATAAGAAAAGGGTGAGCTATAAATCCCAGTAAGGGAGTACAAATGGAATAACATGAGGATTAAAATAAATGTTAGGAAATAGTCATGAAAATAGAGCATAAGGTAAACATGAACATAAAGGCATGATAAAGCATGATGATCATAACATGGAAATGTGGCAACTACACTTAACATTGAATTAGCACGAGCCAATGCTCATTGCACATGGAGCATGAGTAAACACTCATTGCACATGAAGCACGAGTAAACCCTCGTTGAACATGAATTAGCATGAGTCAACACTCACTGCACATGACGTATCATGATATTATACTTTACCCAATGCATTGGAGCGCTATAAGGGCACAAACTTCTTAAACATTTCATTTCATGCATCAGTGTGCCACATGGATCATAAAACATGGATTCATAAAACATAATCATTTATTCCACGATTAAGGGATGTGGAATTAATACATGAAACATTAAAATAAATAAGTAAATGTTCATAAAAGGTGAATACCCTTGATGGAGAAATGGGCATGGTATTCACTACACAATGACATAGGCTTGGAAAATTGGTGCGATTTCGACAGCGTAACGGCGTGACATAAGAATTAATAAAAATGGTTGATGAGAGAGAAAGGGGGTCCTCATCATATTTACATGTAATGTACAGTAAGGATGTCATATAGATACATGTCCCAACAATTGAAAAGAAATTTAGATTCATGATACAAATGTATTTCTTGAATGTAAAAGAAGAGAGAGAAGTTCCTTTCGGAATTTCGGCATAGTAACAGGTGAACATGGGAGGCATTTAATGAGAGAGAAAGGGGTCTCCCATCATTAAAACAATAATAGGGTAGTATGGGGGAGGTGCAAAACCATACCCCAACATTCATAATTGAAATTAAAAGGGCAATACTACTTAAAGAAAATTGACAAAAATGAGAAAGGAAGAAAAAACCCTTACTTGGAAGTGTGCTTCCAATGGCTAGAGAGAGGATTGTTAGAGGATTCTTGGGATCTTGGGGAACATTGTGAGGATTATAGAGAGAGTAGGGAAGAGGTTGGACGAACTCCAAAGGATTTAATGATGAGGAAGTGGGATCTTCGGTTGGTTTATATAGGAAAGGTGAGAGAATTCATTATTATTTAGGTTTGGGACCCCTTATATTAAACTAATCCAAACCACAAACCATCCCATGGTTTTTGCCTATGGTTTCTGGAAAAGGAAAGAGGAAAACGATATTTTACAAGGCCAAGGTCCTAACTTATTAAAATAATAAGGTTGCTTATGTGGAGTTGAGTCACACTCCCATGGAAATTAATTTAAAAAGTCGATGTGTTGAATAAGTCTTGAGGGGTTCATTAATTCTTTGAAAAGTAAGTCAAACAAACCCAAAATCACATTATTTTAATGATAAAACATATATTTTCCGAACATAAGGATTATGGTATTTTATTACATCACCATTGTGTCATTATGATGTCATAAAACACATTATATACTTAAACTGTATTTAAATTTTTACCCAAAAATTTGACTGTCTCAGAAAATTATGAAAAATTCACTGTTGGATAATTTTGACGTCCTGATTCCAGAAATGAAATTTATTTTATCTAAAAAAATTTCTAAATATGTTAGTTTTCACTTTTAAAATAAAAACCAACATTTATCGAAAATTCATGGGTTTTGACAGGAATGGATTTAAAACCTTAATAAAAATTTTAATTGCATTCATAAATTTATAAGACCATTTATATTTAATAAAAATTAATTTAATATCAATAATAATATTTTATTAAAATATTATTTAATGCAAAAATCCCTTAATTTAATAAAATTGAATTCTTAATAAAATAATAACTCAAAACACCATTTGTACTTTAAAAACTATTTACAATGTATCAAAAATGACTAGAAATTATATTATTTATTATATACAAAAAAATGTACATGAACATAGTACTAATTATTTTTTACATAATCCCTTAAAACAGCCGCATAATACCTAAGGGTAAGGTGTGCGATGGTGACAGACTCTTGGGGTGGATCAGATAACATCGCTCAAGTGGTAATCTCTATCAACTTCCACTTTTCCCGTAGATGGTCACGTTCGAGCTTGACATAATGAAGCTCAACTTGGGCTTGGTCAAGGGCGAAGCCCAAGGATGCCACCTATTTTCCGAGCTCTGACAAATGGGATTTGTATGGGGCAATTATACTAGATGAGGCCATCACTTCCTTTTTTTGAGAAAAATTGGGTTCATTAAAGCCTTATATTTATACTAATCATGTGATCACTGTTCAACGGCTATAAAAGTAACTGTAACAACTCTTATCATAAAACCAAAGAAGTTGACATCTTATAAAAACATTTTTTATAAAGAGACATTTAACTGGATCAAGAGGGATTTTCCATTAATGAAACTTTGGGTCGTTACATTTGAATGAAAGAATTAGTAACTAGATGAGTTTATTGGGAAAATATATCCATTTTTTATGGATGATGATTCTAAATAGATAAAATTATATCAACTTATAATCACTTTTCCATAGGAATTTCCTAACAAGATAAGAACAATATAATCATACTTATAATAACCATTATTATTTTTACGTTGTATGTAATTATTGTGGGTGATTCCAAATTGATTATTTTTCTCCACATTTTGATATTGTTGTTAAAAATGAATTTTATTTAAATAATTATAATATTTCTGTCCTTATTTCATTTCAATTATGAATTTATTAAAACATATGACTTCCTAGAAATCAATACCACGTTTACAAAAATCCACTTGAACATTTAATTATGATGGATAATGATAACGATGGTACTCATAAAATTTATTGAAAAAGGAACCCTCATAGGTTTAGAAAAATTATTAGTATAGATATAAACACCATCATCATAACAATAGATTTGGTCCATTTGGATGTGGAATGAGATGAACCAATGCAATGAGGATCAAAAAGGGGGAATGTTTGAATGAGGATTCGAATTATCTAAAGGGATAATGATTCATATAGTTACATCTTGATTCATTTATAATATA
Organism: Viscum album; assembly: GCA_963277665.1. Lineage (NCBI taxonomy): Eukaryota > Viridiplantae > Streptophyta > Magnoliopsida > Santalales > Viscaceae > Viscum > Viscum album. The sequence goes on from OY728152.1 coordinate 1,751,604,412, forward strand.
ATATTCAAATAATAATATGAGACAAAAAAATGGATTCACCAATCGTTTTCTAGGTCAATGTACTAGAATGATAACAACAAGACTTTTATTGGGATCTTATAGTGGACCTGATGATCACTGTGTTTTTATTTTATTTTCTTTTTTATTATCCCCTATAATTTGAAAAATCACCATACATAGAATCTTAACTGATGGTAATTATACACTTTATTGGTTAAATATTAATTGGATGTGAGCCAAATGTGTTTCTTATATCTTTTAATTTCAGAACAGATTATTTTTTCCAGATCATGCATTGTTCATATCGAGAATGTAGAGACTAAAAATTTATAAAGAATAGTTTTTTTATATGTTCGAATGGAAAATTAGTACACATATTTCGTAGTTTGGTTTGAGGAATCTAATAAATAGACATTATGATATGAAATTTATGGTTATTCAGTTCTAACTAAAAGTTAAGAAGGGTTTATAAAAACATGGAAAAAACTAACCAGATGTGAAATAAATCCCCTTGAAATCATAGATCTTTAATGGTTCATATAGCTTATTGTATTACTGGTTGAACAATGAGTGTTTTTTTAGTGAATAAATCATTGAATTAATGAAAATAAACCATAAATTAATAATGTTTTGACCAAAAGGAGAAAAAATAAATATATAAATTTTATTGAGACCCCATAGTGAATGAGGGACCATTTTAAATATTAGTTATCACAAATAGGGGAATACAGTTTATGATCATGATTCTTTGAATATCATGTCATTCACTTTAGGTTAATGAGATAAGAGACATAATGGGTTCAAGTATTGATTTGCAAATTTGTAGTCTAAATTTATTATGTGATATGAATGAAGAACATAGATAGAATTTAATCATCTTTAATGGTTAGATTGTGAGTTGTGTAAATCATGACTTAAGAAATTTGAACTTGGGACAATGAGATGAAACACATTTTCACGGGATTAATACTAAAATTATATGACCAAAAAGTTCCATTGTATAGAATCAAGGTTTATAAGGAACACATGACTCTCTCATCACGATGTAAAAATATTTATGATTTGAATGAAATATTAGAGATCATATATAGATCCATAATGTGGAATATAGGGATAACTAAACTGAAGAATCCCATAGACTAGAATTCACTCACTATCGATAACCAGGGATATTTTCATGGATTTATTCACTTGAAAAATGATACAATCTAGAATAGGAAAATAATATTTAACATTCTCTTAGACTACCATGATGTTACAACATTGTGTATAGATCAAACATATGGAATATAGATATAATAATCTAAAATTATAATTTTTTCCTGGAATATGGATCTAGACAAAATATAAAAACAATTCATGGTATATATAGTGGTCCCCATGAGTTATGTTCTTTTAATCCATATGTAGTATTTTTTTTCTTTAATACATTAATGTTGGAGGATTACTAAACAATGTTGCTGATATTTTCATAGGATCCCCATTAAATATTTATGGCCATATAGTTTTAGGTCTCTTTTATCTTCATTATAATGTATTTCTATTTAGAACTGTTGTGAACTAGGGTTTCAGTTTGAACAAAATCCACTAATGTGGTACCAATAATTATGTCAACCATGGTTCACCAAACCAAACTGATGTTTATGGATATTTTGATTTGACCAAATGAACTAATGAGGAGGTATAAATTGTGATGATTGAATGGTTTTAATGATAATAGTTTATTGATCCCTTCTATAAGAAACCAAATACTGGGATGTGCATGACATATAAGTTATTATTGATTGGATATATAATAATTGTGTTACATGACAACATAAATGGGGCTCAAGGATAAATAGTTCACTAACTGACCATATTAAAGAATGAAAATGGAATATATATGGTTCAACTTATTTTAATCAACAAATTATATTTGAAATGTATGAAATATGATGAACAATAACAATATTGGTGTAAATATTGTTGTTGAGATGATTCCAAAGGAATATTAGGACTAATGGGATTTCAACTTGTGATGAAAACATGATTCCAGTTAGTAATCCATGTTGGGGAACATATACATAGACATAATGGGTGAATTTATAAATAGAAGAAGTTCCTCCTAGAGTTGAATATAATCGTTACCAATATTCATGAATATTTTATGACTGGTAAAATTCTTAAAGCTAGATGTGTGATATATTGATAGAATAATAAAAAATAACGTTAGCATATATCCTTCCAAAACAAACAATAATTATTTTATATATAGATTATAATGATTTGGAAATTAATTAATGTTTGTGGATAGGTATAAAATATGTATTTCAGATTTCACCAAATTCCCTAAAATAGTATGGATCAATCCATATATAGTTATTTTATAATAAAAAAACATGGATCGATCTGGATAAAATTTAGTGTTAAGGGTGCTTCAATATCATTATATGGGAATGGAAATAGAAGGAATCCAACAGATTTATTATTTTGAATTCTATGATTCATTCTCAAATATAATTATATGGGTTCCAAAAAATGAGGAATATTATGGAAAATGTTTATTTCAAACTAGTGTATGTTGTTTTATATCATACACATATACATGGATTTGTCTCTTATTTATGGGAATGAGTGTGTTGTACCATGAAAAATAAAATTAGTTTTCATTATTATATGAAGAATCATGTATTCAATAGTTTATAATTTAACTATAAAGACAAAGGTTATATACATTTTATGCATTACGATGCGGAACTTTGCCTCATAGTTTACCCTCATGGAGTGAGGTCATTGACGAACCCCACAATGATGTAGACCGTGGGTAAAAATCTAATGTATATGTGATTAGAATCATGATAGAGGGTCTGAGTGTCACTATGCATTCCATGGTTTGAGAATCAATAAAAAATATATTTTTTGAAGTAAAATATATGTTATCTATCAATTGAGTGAAATATAAAAAGACCTGATATGAATTTGACACTATACAGATATATGAAGTTGAAAACTCAATGAATTATAACTTAGACCGAGATAAGGGATTAATGAATCACTATATATTCAGTTACATGATAATCAATACACATTTATTTCATTTAATATTTGATAAAATCCATTTCTTAACATTAAAGAATGATGGAGTAGATCCTATGAATAAGATGGTGTCATGGAACCTAAAAAATTCTAAGGGATTAATTCAATATGTGGTCTTTCCTAAAAAAATTTGAATGTATCTATGTACCCTTTAATAATAAAAATAAATACAAACATTGTTTGAATAGTGTAAATTTTTTATCAGTTCCAGATAATATATGAAGGATGGGTATTGTAACTCCCCGTGTTTTTATGGACAATTTTTCTATCGAATAAATTAAATTTTCCTTGATATCATGAATTTTAGTTAGTCAAAAAATTATTTGAAATGATATTTACATGACATACATTATAGTAAACAACGAATTTTCATACATTACCCGCAACACCAACTTGGCATTGTTACATGCAACATCGACTTGGTGTACGTTATGCACAACATCGAGTTTCTACAATACATATTATTGGATATAATTTTATAAATGTTATAATTATAACAATGCCTTTAAACATAGTAATATGAATAGTAATAACTACATTTAAAATATTCTATTATTATTATTATATATAAAAAATATTTATACTGAGATATTTTATTTGTAAAGTCTTTATATGTTGAGAGATATTATTTTAAAAAATAGTGAGATTTTTATAACCTTCTAAAAAAATAAAAATAAATTTAGACCCATTTATAAATTTAATTTTATAAATTAAAAATCATTTTTGAATTAATAATACTGAAACTAGTATAGGGTGAATTTGTAGATTTTTATTGAGAAACTCTATTTCTTGACGAAGAGGGGAAAATAGTGAATATTAATTCAAAAACAATTTTTATCTAATTTATTTATATTCGTAAATAAATTTTTAAAATATAGATATATTTTACTTTTATTTTTTTTATCACCTAATCCAATATATGTAATTAGAAACCACATCCAATTAAAATTTGAAACGAAATATCTACAATCTTTTGATCATTTTTACTTTAAAAACCTGTAGTGTTGTCCCCTTATTACGATTAAATTTATATTAATTTTTCACACATATTTTTTTAGAATTTATAAATATGGATTCCATATTTTTCATCTGATTAATTCATAATTTCTAGTAAGGTAATGAATGTTGGACCAAAAATATTAGTGAAATAATTAAAATTAATTACAATGATTAAGGGAAAATTAATCAAAACAAGTGAATAAACCTTAAACATATGGGCCCGAATGACCTAGAAACATGGAAAAAGACAATTTTCTTCCCATTAGTAGTACATAAACCTTCCATTCATTAGTTTAGTTGTCACGAATAAGCCCAGGTCAAACCTGATCTAGGCACTTGAACTTGTCTGCAACAAGTCCAATGGGGCATTCATGATCCCCTCACAATGGAAAATAGTGTCTGGCATTAGGATTAAACATGATGGAATGATTTGACTCCTAAATGAAAGAGAAACAAATAATCAAGAACTGAACAATTAAAATGAAAACTAACTATGGTGAGAAAATGAAGTTATAAATACCACGATGTAAACTTACGATTCACCACCACCTCAATCCAACATCACGCTATGGCGACATAATCAACGAAAAGCACATCACTCGAAGTTAAAAAACAATGATAAAGCAATCGGCGTGAATAATAAAACATAGTGGGCATTCCCAAAAAATATATTCTCATATTAATTTCCAGTAAATAAAATATCCATCAATTTCATGTTTTAAATAACATGTATAAACTATGGTTTCACAAATATTGTTCTTAAAACAAATCACTATCCACTGTCATTTTTCAATAAAAAAACATATTCACATTTTTTAGAAGTGGAGATTGTAAATTTAATGTTGTTGATGATTACACTGAAAAAGAAGGAAGTGTAAAACGTTTTCACACCCATTTCCAAAAATCCATTTAAACTATTTTATCACTGTTAAGAAGAATCAACACTAAACAAGAAAATAATATCAACTAACATACAACATTCAGAATGGAAAATAACACACAATTATAACCAACCACCAAATTCATCTTAATAATCATTCATGGATAAATAATTACAAGAAATCATGGGAGAAACTTGGAGCTCATGAATAGTACAGAACATACTATACTTGTGACTTTTCCCAAAGGTATGACTACACTCGATGACTTTATAATTCCCTAATGCACTGTTTTTCCCTACCATTCCTAACCAAGGGGGACCAATCCCCTGATAGATCAAAGTCTATTTTAGGTGCCACTAACCAGTATGTAATCTAAAATATAATGTTAGTCGTTCACAAAAATTTAACATACTATGCAAGGTCCCCTTGTCAACATGTGTAATAAAATGGGGGTGAGTCAACAAATATCAGCCAATCAATCGAACACATGAATTTTTATCATCAATATAGACACAAAAATCTCCCCATAATCGCTCCAAGGTGTTATCCCCATCTTTCCTTAAAGCATCAACACACAGGGGATGTATCATCTAGGAACCACCCATTTCCATAAAAATCAAACAAGGATAGGATTTTATTCCAAATATGGGTTTAAAAGTATGTTTTTACAATGTACCAAATGGGTCTTAGGAAACCATTCGGCAATAAATCATATTCAAAAGAAGAAAAACATGCCACATTCCCAAAAAAAATCCACATATACACTCATTTATGAAACTCAAGTCACCATATTAAATATAACACACATTTATAAAGTCAAAAGGGTCATTTAAATAAACAATTAATGTGAAAACACAACCCATATATTTAATGAAATATATCACAAGAAGACAACCACTCCAATTAAAGATAGAAAATTTTACTAATAAATCTTAATCAATAATTAATATGAAAACTAGGTGTGAAAAATAAGAAATAAATTATTCTTATGTACAAATGTCAATGCATAAAGATCCTACATTAATCATGCCACTTTTTGTAGATAACCAATCGACCTAACCATTCACACTTACATGCACATGCATTTATACAATTATATATATAAATTATCTTACCTGAATTCATTATATCTGTCATTCCATAATGTAAAATGTATAAAGGGGGAATATATATATATATATGTCTGTGTGTGTGTGTCTGTGTGTGTGTCTGTGTTTGTTTTACCATATTCATTTACATGTAGTAATTCTTGACACCTGTAACTCAAACCCAAACAACAAAGTTCAATGAAATACACCACAAACACTACAATCCTTAAGAAAAATAAATAACCTAATTAATTTAGGGCAGAACAAAAAAACAACATAGAAATCATACCTAGGATGGATGCAGCAAACCAAGACATTCCGAACCATCTCGCCTTCAGCTACGACTGCTCTAATCCACTAGAATATGTCTCTGTGGACCATTTTCACAACCCTAACCCAAATGAAACCAAAAAACCCAAATCAAACCCTATCCTATGGTTTCAATTAATTAATTAATAAATACTTCCATAATTTAATAAATCAATGGAATATAAATTTCACATTACAGGTTACGACTAGACCTTCACTCATATAAACTACTTTGAGCAATTCCTTAAAAAAATGGATGTTCGAAGAAAATTCCATGGGAAACTGTACAGAACCACGAACATAACCAAATAATTTAAGGGAAATCCATTTCCTCTTTATGAAACCAAAACACCCCATTAAGGAAAGAAAAACCCTTTAAACACAAAGAAGGCCCAGTCAAAAACCAATTTGGCCTAAATCCCAATGATCAAGTATATTTCATAATAAAAACATTCATTTTATTTTTTTATCAATAATAATAAATGCATAAAACCCCATTTGAATAAAGGTAAAATTCCCAATTTTAAAATAGTTTGAGGTCACCCTTCAATTTAAATTCAATTCACATTAAAATAACATTTTCACCTATTGAAAATTCAACAATCCAAGGCCCATTTACCATCATTAATATCATTAGATAAATGAAATATAATATCATGGAATGACCAGAATAATTATTGTTCCAATTTTAATAATAAAAAAAGGACATAAAAAACCACCAATTTATTCCAAGGCCATGAACTAAATGGGTTCAATGAAATATATATATTATAAATATATTTATTCATGAATAAAAAGGAAATAATGCACAATAATACTAGAATTATAGGGTTTAGTAAACTAATTAACCCAACACGGAAAATCTATAAGCAGATAGATAAGGGAGATGATCCTCACTGGAGGGAACTGCAATAGCCACCAGAGGGAGAAGATGATGTGATGACTAATGGTGCTACTGGGTGCTGAAAGGTTGGAGAGAGAGTGAGAAGGGAGGGGGTCAGCCAATGAAGGGGAGTGGATGGTGCAATGAGGTCTGGTGGAAAATGGGTGGTAGTTTCTCAGCTGATGGAAAGTGGGAAGGGAGTGCATCTGAGGTGGAGCATCGATAGTGTGAGACGGAGGACCCACCATAGGTAGGGTCACCGGGGTGAGATTCGTGTAAGGAGAGAACCTGATGGCTGGGGACAGCAACGCAAAGGGGGGTAGATAAGTTTTGGTTTTTATTCATTTTATCATATCTATTATACTAATATAACAAAAATTATATGATTTTTTCTAATACTATTATTTTTATTACTTAGTTCGTACTCATATCGCTTCCCGCTAGGCCTTTAATCTAGTGGTATCTATATCGATTTGATGGGGGGATTTAATTCCTCTTCAGGCATGTGACAGTTCATGACATGTGTTATTTGGGATAGTATGAGGTGGATGCCTATTATTTGGCTATTGGTGGGGGTCTGCTATCTGCTAGAGGGCTGGGCTGGGGCATGGATGAGTTCATTGGGCATTAGTACCACAAATTTCTTTACAAAAAAGGAACATTTTTGTAATGAATCTGGTGGACCTAAATCCCAATGAACTCATCCAAACCCAAGATCAGCCCTCTGGGAGATAGAAGACCCCCACCCGTAGGCAGATAATAGGACCCCACCTCAGGGGTCCCATACAACGTGTGGCAAGAAAATTCCCCGACATGATGAGGATTCAAATCGCCACCCCCGAAACTCAAACTTGAGACGTAAAGAATAAAGGAAAACCAAGAAGTGTTATGACTACCAACTTATCTACAACTTATTTGGTACTCGTAATGATTATTGGTTGGGCTTTAATCACATGGTCTCAAGTTTGAGTTACAGGGGAGGCAATTTAAATCACCCTCAGGATGGTGATAGTTCCTACCCCATGTTATCTATGACAGTTTAAGTAAGGGGCCTATTATCTGCCCGCGAGTGGGGTTTTTCTATTTTCCATAGGCTTGGGCTTGGGCGTGGAAATGTTCATTGGGACATAAGCCTACCGGGTCCATTACTTTAGTTGCTTTATTATGATTTTTTATGTAAAAATCATATTTCACTTAACATGATTTCAAAAAATCCATGTTTCCCCACACTTCCCTATAAAAGTCCACAAATCAACCCATTCTTCAAACCTATAAAACATATTCGGATCTGAAATGATATACCAAACCCAGTTACAAAAATCCCTCAAATCCTCATTGAATCCTTATTCTGGGAGTAAAACCATACGAGGAATCACATTGGTGAAAACAAAAATGATTTACCTAATTAAGAGGTAACATCGTCCCTCGAGATCTTTTCATAATTTTCACCCCCCCCCAATTTAAATTATACTTATTTGAAGCACATTTATCAATACCAGAATCCTAAATATTCAGAGATGTTTTTATACTAAAGGCTTGAACTACCCTTAAACACAGACCCATCTAATGGGTACAAACATAATATTTAGGTGTAAGGAAAACTAACACCTCATGAAGTGATGAATGTTCATATTCCATTAACACCACTCATGGTGAGAATTTTGGTGGAAGATATATTTCTATATGTTATATAATATTCACTTATGATTCTACAACACTTTCTAAATACATATATTTATACTTCCCATTTTTGGTAGATGTGATAATTTCATTTGAGGATCTATGGACTCCCTCCCACTCAAAGCATTATGATTCGTTCACACACAATATGGAGTGTATTACGGTTATAGTTAGTTTACATATAGGATATATGTTATATAATAATTATAATATAATAGTGATATATATGAAAATATGTACACATATGTCATTTACATTCATCTTTTCAATGTGAAAATTTAACCGAAACAACGTTCATGAATTCATACGGCCTACAGTCTACAAGAACTGTGTAATCCATACCATAATTATATAGAATATTGATTATAATAATACACATATAATGAATATTAATGATATTTATATCATGTTATACATTATTGAAATCATCATATATGTATGATAACCAAAGATATAACAAATTAAGACACATTCAAAGAATAAATTAGACATTACCTATAGTGAAACCTTAAAATGAAATTTTCAAAAAAATGGTAATATAATTTAATGATAAAACAATATATGGTAATAGAAATAAAAATATAGTTCTATAAAATAAACTTATATTTATTATACAGTATTGTTGAATGAGTACAATGGAAATAAATACTCACGGGTAGTGGATTTCAAGTCTCACATTATTTTTGATGAGATTTAAGCCTTATTCACCACTAATATATTTTGTGTAGTGATTATACAACCCCTTAATATATTATATTATTTTTATATATAAATTTATGGGTATTTATATATCTATTTTATGATATATATTTCATGGGTCATATGTTTTAACAGTTAGCAAATTATAAAAGTAGTTTAATCTCAATTTGACATCTTTGAAACACATACCATGAAAATCTAGAACCATGTTTTATGAAATGTTTTAAAGATGATATTTTAATATCATATTAAAATAAACAATAATTTTAATTTTCTTTATGGTTTTCATGATTCCTTAAAAAGTTTTAAATAAACATTTAAATAAATGGTTTTCAAATCATTTTCAAGATTCTTGTAAATGATTTCATGTAAATGGGTTTCAAAATGATTTCATGATATCATTATATGTATTCAAAGAATAATGATTATAATAATTTTTTGATGATTTCTTTATGAAATTTTATATTTATTTTTTGGAATATATTTTTCATAAGGTTTTTTGTTTTAAGAGAGCCTTTTTCAATGAAGGAAGCATATTTTCCTCGAGAAATGTTTTCAAAATACCATTCCATGTTATTTACTACCTAAGATGTTATCCATTGATTTTACTAATTATCTTCATGGAAATTATTATATGGATATATTTAGATTCTTTCTTTATATGGTTTTTTTTGGAATGATGTTTATGAAAGTTGTTCCTCATCCATGAGTTTTATGCTTTTGAGAACATTTACTTTTTACAGGTTGGGATTTAATGAAATGATTATAAAATATTTTTTTCATAGGTTAAGATATATTTACATGTTTATGACAGCCATTTAATTTCATGTTATTATAAAAGGATTTTCATAAAAACCATATCTTTTATGGGTCAGGATATTATAAATTTTTTATCATCTCATGAAACATGTATGAATGATTTTTTGAAAATTTGGGTGGGACCTATATCTCCCTCCAATGAATTGGGTAATGTTTTATTTCTCATCAGTTAATTATGTGAATCAAGTAATCATGCTTGATCCACTATAAAAATATGGGCAAACAAAACCCATTACAAGGAAATGATGGTGGCTTGGGATGGTGGTGTGTCCGCCTAGTAGGTGTAGTCACCATGAAGTTGGAAGATGGGGAAAAAAGATCCACTATGGGAATATGGGGAGACCCAATACCTTATAAAAAATGAATGTTCCCTGGGTTTTTGGTTTATCTTTCCCATTATGTGTGGTTCCCATGATGTTCTTTAACATGTTCTAGTAATGCTTCTTGATATATAAGGAATGATACCAAAATTTTATGTATTCATTAATTCCATTCCTTATTTTTATGATATAATTTAGTGGATTATATTAATTATTTCAATATGATTTAGGTCTTATGAATTTCAAATAATTATACCATGATTCATGTTACCAATATTATGATATAAATGGTATAACTGTATAATGTTATGATCACGTTTTCATACCCCTATGCTTATGATTATGACTACATGTATCTCTTGTTTACACTTACTGATAATTTAATTTCACCAATTTTTATATTACCTTCAACTTGTTATGAAGATATATATTATGTTTTATGGGAAAAAGATGGCTGTTAGTAATGAAGAACCTAGTGGGAGATAATGTAGAACAATTATTTAATGGTGTTTATATTCAATGATTTTAAATTCCCTAGACTAGTATAGTCTTTTGGTGTCTATTTGTATAATGTTTCAAGTATTCCACTAAATTTATATAATTTAAATGTTTGAAAAGTGAGGGAAAATGTAGTTGGTATAAGGATAATTTAATGGTAAACCATTTAAATGCTTGTATGTGAAAACCATAGTGAGAACCATAATGATATGTCTACAGATGAGTATAAGTATAAGGGAAAGTAGAATAAAATTTCCTAGATATATAGTAAATGATAGAGTAAGTGTTTTTTTAGAAATGCATCCCTTTGGATACTAATAGTGTGTGTGTATCTATTACATGTGTACCTAGTATTACAACTATGAGAAGGTACATCAGGCCTAACATGTCGTATCCTGCTACAAAAAAATAGGTTATACTACAAAACTATATTGAATCTATTAGTCGGTATACTTTGTAAATTCATAAACTCATCATGAACCATTATGATGGATTTAAATTGATGTTGACTATAAATAAACTAGGATAAAATTTAGGTGAAATAGATTAAGGATTATTTAATTATTTAGACATATTATATGTGAATTTTTAGTGATAATGTGGTTCCCCAATCTGATAACTATTTCTTACTCTATAAATTTGGTTTTAGTAAATATATATAATTCAAAGGAAGTGAATTAATGGTGATTTCAGTAGAAAATGAAATTATTTATCTCATGAAGAACCAAATTCAATGGGAGTGGGAATGAAAATTTTAATTTATATACTCACCTAAATAACTTAATCTATTAACTGTGGTGTACATATAAATGAGTAATTGAGGGAACATCATTCTGATGAGTTCTTCATGTGAAGACATACACCTTCTTTCAACATGTATTCTAATCCACTTGGTTCTAAATAATATATCAGTACCACAATAAACATATTCACTATTTTATAGTGTTCTTGTCATGAGAAGTTCATTGTAACTATTTATCAATTATACATTGAATAAGACGAGAGGTGGACTCTAAGAAAGAATATGAGGAATCTTGATGAAACTGAATCCATGGATTTGAATTAGTTCAAAAACTTATTATTGAATATGTAATTTCATCATGTTCTTCATAGAATGATGGATGGGTAGTTACTTGAGTTGAAGGAAAAGGATGATGCATCTTTGAGTTAGAGGTTAGAGTCACATATTAATCTAATGTTATATTCTAGAAAAGGAAGATTGATATTAAATGAAAATATAATAACCATAAAGATATTAAGATGATATTTTTTATGCTCTTTGTGTGAGAAGAAGCATGAAATAAATTTTTTAAGGGGTCTAATCAAATATTTATATATGGAAGGAAATTCCATAATGAATTCGATTACCAAAGTAACGGGAAGAAGTTTTCTAATGGGGAAAATGTAGAAATGATGGCACATAATTCATCTCCCATGATTCAGTGCTACTAGTGTCAGGAGAATGGAAGATATGAAAACTAGTGCCAAAACCCAAGTGTTATTGATCATGAACGAAATTAGAAACCTATTTAACAAATAGAGAAGGGGAAATATCATATAATCTCAATTTCTAATGATGGGTTTGACTACTATGAGGTGAAAATACATATACCATCCATTCTAGAACTACTAATGCCTTATCTGATTCTATATCTACCCACTATTTCTTAAAAATATTATTTTCATAGGGTATTAATTTTTCACCAAAATGAGTATATGTGGAATTTGTAGTGAAAAACCCCTAATGGTTTGATGACTTCATCTTAAAACTATGATTCCTCTCATGTTGATGTTTTAGGGACTGTGATTCCTAAATAAATTTCCATTATTCCTTTTTATGGATGTTGTGTTATATTAGGAATGGATTAGATTTATATGCATAAATACCACATCAATTGTCGAGGAATGGAATTTATGTTGGAAATTTCACACACTCAAATGATCTTCCATCAATGTGATGATTAGTATGAACATTTTTTTGTATATTCCATCATATGTATGGGTCATAAATCTTATTCCTAATGGATATTTATCTAAAATGGTTGGGGAGAAAATCAATATTGAGGATATACTTATTTTACAATATTTTTTGGATATATTTTTAGAAGGGTTATTTATCCTTCCATCAAAACATGAATTCATGTTCTCAATAGAACTCATATCCTATTCCATACCAATTTCAAATACTCCATATAGAATGGACCTAATTGAGTAGAAGTAATTTAACAAGAAACTCCACGAAATCCATGATAAGGGATTCATTCGACCATGTTATTTACCTTGGGGTGCACCTTTTTTTTTTTGAAAAAGAATGATGAATTAATGTTGCTCTGCATTAATGATCGGGAGTTGAACATGATCATAGTCAAGAACAACTAGCATTTTCTCCATATTGATGAATTGTTTGGTCAATTACACAGAGATCAATACCGTTCCATGATTTATGATCATTCTTGAAATCATCAATTGACGGTGAAGAAGGAGGATATACCCAAGATTAAATTCCATACAAGGTATAAAAACAATGAATATGAAATAATGTGTTTTGGTATTAATAATACCTCTACCATCTTCATGAATTTAATGAATATGGTTTATACATATTACCTCAATCATTTTGTGGTAGTATTGATGAATGATTTTATTATATATTAATAATGGAATGTAAGAGCTTTAAGACCACATGAGAATTTGACGAAAGGCATTAGGGAAGCAGAATAAATATGAAATATTTAAATAACATGAATTTAGGATGCAAAATGATTCATTTTTGGGTCACATAATCTCAAGAGGTAGTATAATAGTAGATCCATCAATAATATAAGCTATTTATTGATGGAATAGTCTAACCACATTGACGGATATCCATAGATTTCATGGTTATGTAAGATATTATCAATGTTTTTTGGAGAATGTTTCACCACTATATAGTCATTTGACAATGTTAAATCATTAGGGTTTAATGTTCCCTAGATAGATGAATGTGATGAAATTTTTAGGGAACTAAACATAATGTTGGTCAGCGCACCTATTCTTATATTGGCTTGTAGTGGAGAGGGGTTTTTAATTCTTAGTTATGTATCCAAGAAGGGATTGAGTTTTAATCAAATTCACAACAACATAGTTATCTATATTGCCTTGAAGAAGTTGAAAGTTTGTGATAAAAATTACCTAACTCATGATTTGGTGTGATGAGTAGTAATTTTTTGTATTAATGATATGGAGGCGCTAACTTTATGAAGAAATGTTTGATATATATACTAATTATAAAAGTTTAAAATTAATAATCACAAAAAATGTGATGAACATGAGACATATAATATATTTAGATATGATAAATTATTATGACTGCTCAATACATTAACAACATGGGAAAGAGAACTTGTTGGCTGATTCTTTCAGTCAAAATGATCATGATAGCTTATGCATGATAAGGATCACAAAAGATCCAATATTTCTATATTTCCAAAGGATGGATCATGAAATCCTGAAGGAAGGTGGAAATATTATCATTCTCTAATGAATTTTAAACATTGTATCAATGTGATGATTTACGTGGTGAAAAAAAATGATTTATAGTTCATAAAGAATGTCATAAATGATACTAATCGTAAGCTTTTTTCATGATGGAATGAAGAGGTTTCAAAATCGTGTATGTGTTATTTCCTTACCATTTTCAAAGAAGGATAAGTTAGAGTATCCTCATAGTTCATTATTATCAATTAATCCTACTAGTACGAATATATATAGGTATTTGATAGAATACATCTGGTGGTATGCCATGAAGAGAAATATCACATATCTTAGGGCTTCATATATCAACGAGTTAAGGATGAAAAGAAAAATTAAAAGGGGTTGTTGCATCTATTACCAATAATAAAATGGAAATTGGAGAATATAACTATGGATTTTTTTGTTGGACTACCCAAAAACACTAAATGGTTTATTTCAATATTGGCGGTAGTCGATCTCATTACAGAGTTAGCGCACTTCATGGATACTAGAGAAGACTTATATATGGATCATCTTTCTAGGATATACATTAAGTAAGTGGTAAGGTTGCATGGAGTACCTCGTTATATTATATCATATTGGGATATGATGCATACCTATATTTTCTAGGGATTTATTCCACAAGAACATGATATGTAATTGAGTTTTAACACAACCTATCAATCTCAGAAAAATGGATAGTATTAAATAATGATTAAAAGAATTGTGGATATGTTGAGATCTTGTCCATTAGATGTAAATGTTTTTTTGGGATTAACGCCTTAATCTAGTTTATTTATTATTCAAAAATATCCATCATTCAAGTATTCAGATGGATCCTTAGGAATCCTTATATGGTAGAATTGTATAGCTTCATCATGATGGGATGATATTGGATAAAGTAAGTGATTGGGTCCTAATATTTCTAATGAAATGGTATTGAAGGATAGAGTCATTAAATAACATATTAAGGAAGATAAAATTCATTTGAAAATTTAGGACGATAACCAACGACATGATCAAGAATTTTAAGTTGGTGAGAATTGGTTTCTATGAATCACTCTCATGATGAAATTAATGAAATTAACGAAGAATGTGAAACTAAGGCCTTGGTATATCAGTCCCATTGATATTATTGATAGTATATTGGTGGAAAAAAATATCATTGAACTTCAACCAAATATATCTAAAGTCCATGATGTGTTCTATGTAACTATATTGAGTAAGTACGTACATGAATATTCATATGTATTAAACATAGAGGTCATAATTATATAGAATGATCTTTCATACGATGAAAAACTAGATGAAATTCATGATTATATAGATAATAATCTACAAAACAAGACCACTCACCCAATAACTGCTTTGTAGTGAAGTAAATGTTGGACCGTTTGTGATATAGTAGTTTTAATAATAAAAAATCAGGTAAATTTACAAATCACGATACTTCTCATATTATGTTTTACATAATGATAATCATGTCAATTAATATTTATAAATGAATATATTATGTAACATGGTATATTATATTTCAATATGTTAATAACATATGGGTATTTTTGTTTCAATATATTTACAAGTGTACATTTAAATGAAATTATGAATTTCACATAATCTTGTATTATTCTATATAAAACAGACACTTTGTTAGTCTTTCAATGTCTCTGACAACAATTGGTTCAATGGAGTCTCTGATGGAAGACTCAAAGATGTGGACTCATCAATCGAATAAGACACTGATGCATGACTCACTGATTGAACAAATGACACACCAATGGACAATTCACTGATTATCGATCATGCCGATAGTTCAAGAAACTCATTTATAGATGCCTCACCAAGGGGTGACACACTGATAAGTCAAATGAATAACTGATGGATGAAACACCGATGGGTGACACACTGATAGATCAAAGGACTCACTAATTAAATAAAAATCAATGGGATAGCCACCGATAGTTCAAAGGACTCCCCGAAGATGACTCACTAATGCCCGGAATGTCTGATAGTACAAATAACACATTGGTGCACAAAGTCACTGATATTGATGAAAAGGAATCACCAATGCAGAGAGTCACTGATGCAGATATAGTGATGTTTATGACTCACCTATAGTCAGAAATAATGATTTTATTTTATTCATCATGCTTTATATCTAGAAGTTATATTTAGAAAAATTAATTCAACTGAAAATAATTAATGCTATTTGAAGGATATTTAGAGGATTGTACGAGGTACATGAATTTGAGGAGATCATTATGACTGCAGGAACTCAAATTATAAAGGATAACAAGATGGATAATTCACAAAGGTAGAATAGTAGAAAGACAAGAAAACCAAAGAACTCCTGAAACTATCTAGCATAATTCCAAAACCCAAGTACTCAAAAGAAAGGAAATGAAAGGAGATAATGAAATGAAACTAAACCAAATGAGATTACACGAACATTATCAAAATAAGAAGATGAACATCTCATACTACTAGAAGCCAGAACAAAGGGCTTTGATACTCTGTCTTGTAGTCAAAATTTAGAAGAGGATACAAACTTCAATTCCACTACCTCAAATGAGTCCTTAAATACAATTCATTACATATAGAGCCATTGAAACCTAACATGAAATCATTAGATCTATTGTGATCAATTAATTACATTTTTGAGCAGTGTTTGTATATGTTTGTTACACACACAGTGACTCCTGTGCCTAACTAGAAGATACTTGTTATCCAAAATCTCTGACTCTACTTTTCCAATTGTATCCACTGTATAACTATTGAAGATATTGTGTGTGAACTATTTGATGTTGTTTACATGAATAAGAATAGTATTGATTAAGTGTGACTAGGACATCCTTGTGTTCTGTTGTGAATCATTATCCATGGTGTAGATCAAACATGTTTATTAATATTAACTTCCGGGTGGCAGGTGATCACCAAGTTGAGAGGAATATGAATCTTTATGAGTCTGATACTCTTCTTTTTAATTCCACTAGGACTATTGATATTTTCTTTTAATATGATTTATATCAAATATCATTAAAACATGGTCAAAATCTAAAAGTTTGTTTAGAAAGTGTTTATAATTGTATTGAACCAGTAGGTTATTTAAGAAGTTATATTAATCTTCATGTTAGTGTAGCTGAGAACTAATAAATCTCTTGAAAGCATAATTAAATATTAAGGTCTCTTATACATTCACTACAAATGACTTGGATTATATTTTTATTTTGGGGAAATTTTCAATGAAAAAATCTTTAACATATTTTTTTATATGGACTCAATTCATCCACATCTTTATTTTCCTACTCGGTCTACATTTTGTAGTATATACAACGATTAGATTTAAAAAAAATTTGGTTTTCAAAATATTTTCCTCAAATATTTTTCATATGTAATTTTAGTTATATTTCATGCTCATAAAATTTCTATCAATTTTAAATTTTCATCTCTATAAATATTTTCAAAAATTATATTATGGATAATATATTACAAGGAGCTTCTATGAATATACCACCTTTTATCACTGGAATAAATTATACTCAGTGAAAGCATAAAATAAAAATACATTTTCAAAGCATGATATTTGAAATATAGAATTGTATTGAAAGTAAATATTCACTCCCTGATTCTTCTATAAACACTTGGGACAAAGCTACCATGATAGACTAAAAAATAAATATAATTCCATGAATGTATTATAATGTGAACTAGGAGATGAATAATTTAATAGAATTTATTCCTGTAAAAATGTTCATGAGATTTGGGAAACTTTTTCTATTTCGCCTAGGGGAAAACTAATGTGAAAGAGATGTGATTTAATACATTCACTATTAAATATAAATATTTTAATATTACGCATGGTGAATCTTTTTCAGATATTAATTTCGGGTTCAATGAAATTGTATACACAATTATTTCTTTAGGAAGAGTTGTAAAAAAAAGAAGTTCATGAGAATTGGGTGATGCTTACCAAAAGGATGGAGAGTGACATTATTATCCATAAGAGAATCATACAACATTGATAAATTTATAGTGAAGGATCTAATTAAAAAATTAATGATATGTGAAGAGGAACTAAAGGAGAATCAAGATGAGGATGAGCCAAATATAAAATATATACCATTCAATACTACCACTTCCAAGTGTAAAGAAAGAGAAAATGATCATGGTACTATTGAGGGCACATGTAGTGAGAATCAACTTCAATGTGTGATGAGGAAATGGACCCACTGACGAGGAGATTCATAAAATTTAACAGAAAGAATATGTTCTTCAAGAAACCAAGCAATAAAAAACAACAATGGGAATTTGAAAAAGGAATGAAGAATCCTGGAAAAATAGAAGAAATATTTTTAAATGAATGAAAAAGGATAGGGACAGTTATAGCTAACTATCCTAAATTATAGTATAAAAAGAATTATGAGTATAAATATTTTAAAATATTATAATGCCATGTAGGCCATCAAGTGTGCTTCTAAGGATAGCTCTAGTGAATCTAATCTTCATATAATGAGAATGAATATATGGAAAACACGTGCTTTATGAAAAATACTATAGAGGTACCCTTAAAATATCTTTTAAAAAATGACTATGATTCTATACATGAATATGAGTATGGAAATATGAAAATGAAGAACAATTTGAGTGTTGTAATATGATAAAAGAAACTTGTAATGAACTGAAGAATTATTATAAATCCTTAAATAAACAGCTTGCACTCTCTATAAATATTAAATCTAAAATTAATATTGGGAAAGTGAAAAATACACAGGTACTAAATGAAAATAAGGATCTAATGTTATATAATGATCAATTAATGAAGGATATAGAAAATATTACCAATAGGAGAATCACTTTTTCTCATTTACATGGTATACAACGAATTAAAAATGTTTTTGTAAGAATAAAAAATAGGTACCAAAAAATAGGTACCAAAATCATTTATCTGATGAATTGTTTTGTAGGTAAACTGCCTAAGGAGTTCCTATTGAAATATTTGGTAGTTGGACAGTGGATTCTCAAGACCCAAGAAATGATATTACTCATGGTTCCAAAATCTCATCATGATTTATGGAGGACATGCCACATTTGGTGATAATGGTGATTGTAATATCATTGTCTAGGAAAGATTGGTAATCCTAACACTATTTCAATTTTTAAAGTACATTATTTGGATGTATTAAAATATAACATCGTTTCAATATACAATCTATATAATGATAGATTTAATGTCAAATTTGAAAATAATTTATTCCACTTTTTTGAGTCTATAAATAAATTAGTGTTTACAGCATTTAGAAATGATAATTTATATGCTCAAAATTTAGACACACTTGCATCACAAAATGCTTCCTACATAATTGACTTTCACAAAGTTTCTTGGCTCTGGAACATAAGATTTTGAAATTTTCATTTACACTCCCTTAATAAATTAACCAAAAATGTTTTAATTATGGAACTTACAAAACTAGATTTTACAGAAAATATAGTGTGAAATCCTTGTCAAAAGCGAATGAAACACAAAAGCTCTTTCATACCAAGTAAATAAGATGCCACTTCTCATCCTCTCTAGTTGGTTCACATGTATTTGTTTGCACCATCTGGAGTTTCATGTATTAATGATACAAAATATGTTTCTGCTCTTGTTGAAGACATCTCTACATATACTTGGACCTTTTTATTATCTCACAAAAGTGATGGTTTCTCTCTTTATACGAACTATTCTAGGACAGTAGAAAATCATGGTGGATATAAAATTACATTTCTAAGTAGTGACCATGGTTGCGAGTTTGATAATCAACACTATGAATATTTTTTATCACAAAAAGGAAATAGGCACAACTTCTCTACCCTAGGACACCTCAAAATAATGGTGTAGTAGAATGAATAAAAAGAACACTATAAGAAATTTCCCAAACTATGATAAATGAATACGACCTACCGATTTATTTTTGGGTTGATGTTGTTACAAAAACTTGTTATATAATAAATAGATTCTTAGTCAAACTTATCCTAAAAACACTTTATGTGTAATGTAATAATAGGAAACCGAAGGTAAATAATTTTAAATTGTTTGGATGTATTGTTTTTATTCTAAAAAATTAAGATAATATAGATAAATTTTCCTCCAAAAGAGATGAAGGAATTTTTCGTGGATATTAAACATCATGCAAACCATAAAGTGTCATAAATAAAAGGACCAAATATGTGGAGGAATATAAACTTATCATGTATGATTAAGAATATCCACTTGAACATATGACCTATATATACAATCATAAAGAGGATATGTAAGATCTAGACATTAATGTCATACCCACTGACAATCCTATAAAAGAATATCTTAAAACATTTATTTCTGGAAATTATCTAGATTATATCTATAATGAACTAGAACTATGTGATGAACCTGAAATAAGTAGCCTTACTTTACTAGACCAATTTTAACACTTAGAATCCATCCCTTAGAAGTTGTAGTAGGAGATTTAGATAGAGGAACACAAACTAGAGTTTCTTTGAGACATTAGGCTAAACATCAAGAATTCATGGAAAATAATGAACCTAAAATTATCAATGATTGTTTCAATAAACATGTTTGAGTGATTTCTATGCATGAAGAGATTAATAATTTAAAGATAAATAAAATCTCGAAGATTATTGAATGTCTGAAAGATTTCATGACCATATGAACTAAATGGGTGTTTAGAAATAAAGTATAGGATGTTGTAAATATAGTTAGAATCAAATATATATTGGTTCCACAATGCTATAATCAATAAGAGGTAATTGATTATGAGAAGGCCATTACACCGGTTTCTAATCATGATATCAATGGAATCTTACTTTCCTATGTTGCAAACATAGATTTCATACATTATCAAATGGATTCCAATATTGTATTATTAAATTGTAATATAATTGCAGATGTTTTTGTTCAATAACCCCAAGATTGAATAATCCACTTTTTCGAAATCATGTTATTAAATTAACTAAATCTAAATATGATTTGAAACAATCTCCAAGATCTTGGTATGATAGGTTAGGTAACTTTCTTATTTGTAAAGTTTTCTAAATATTGGAGTTAAAGATCCAAAATTATATATTTAAATAATTTCTAAATATGTTTTAATTGATCAAATATATGTAAATGATATTATTTCTGGTCTCCTATGAATTATTAATGAAATGATTATTAGAAAATGATTCTAAGGGAGTTTGAAATGAGTTTCATGGGTTAACTTAAATATTTCATGGATTCAAAATATTTCAAAACAAAGATGTTATTATTATAAATAAAATTAAATATACTTATGATATATTGGAAATTTATGACATTGATGTCACTATGAGTTGTGAAACACGTCTAAGTTCTACTTGTAAGTTGGATCGTAATAAAAATGGGAAATCTGATGAACTAAATACTTACGATGAAATGATTGGGTGTTTACTCTTCATAACTGGTGACATGTAAGACAACATGTTTAGTGTTGGTATGTGTGAAATATTTCAATCGCACCTAAATGAGTCACATTTAAATGATATTAAAAGATTTTTGAAATACCTAAAATATAATTTTAATTTAGGACACTTTTACCCTATAGAACAACCTTTTAATATGTTTAGTTATTCTAATGATGAATTTGGTGGGTGTAAATTTGATAGGATGATAACCTATGGAACATGTCACTTTTTTAAAATTTCACTAATTTCATGCTGTAGTATATAAAATTTATTTTCATTATCAAATACTGAAGCCGAGTACACTGTTGTTGGTAGTTGCAGTGCACAAATTTTAGAGATGAATAAAACTTTATTAGACTCTAGATTTCAATTCATACATATCACCATAAATTTTGACAAAAAATGTGGTATTAAAACATCATAAAATAATATTTCTCATTTCAGAACAAAACATATTGATGTAAGACATCCTTTTTTAGAGACCATTATAAAAAGATAATATTACTCTTGAGTTTAATAGCACAAAATATAATCATCCTGGTATTTTGACCAAACCCTTAAACTATTATATAATGAGCTACATCATACATGTGCAAGGAATGATATATTTATAAAGAATCTTTATCCGTATCTCATTAATAATTAAGTTTTTATGCAAAACTAATTAGTGTCAAACAAATAGTGTGCATCTTATCAGTGTGAAACTGATAAGTTTGAAACTGGTCTTCTGAAACCGGTCAGTATGAAACCATTCATGTGAAACCAATCATTGTAAAACTGATTTTTTGAATCTGGTAATGTAAATTCGGTCATGTAATAATTATTAGGTGATACAGATACCATTAGAGTAAAACTGATACCTATTGGGAATTTTTAGTAAATCTATTTTTGTTTAAATATTTAAAGTAAATCAATACAATTTAATTTTTTTAAATGATATTCAATTTTATGGTTTTATGATTTATAAAAAATGAATGATAAAATTAAATTGATCCACAATGCTTCACTACCCTCATATACTTCGAACCTCCAAACTTTCAACTTCTTTATTCAAACCTAAACCATCATAATTGCGAGGACAAAGTGTGCAATATAAGGATCAATTGAATCACCATTGTCCAAGTGCTTTAAAGGAGAATAGTGTAGTGATGTATTTCCTATGAATCCAGAGATGAAAAGCCACATAGTAACTAATTAGAAAGAGGTGTGTGCAGAATGGATTCCTTTCAGTAAGCCAATTTGCTAATTGTTTTGGAAACACATTGGTATATTTTCTAGTTTGCTAATAATGAGTGACCATACTATCCCATGTTGGTTCAAAAAAATTATTTTTATCTAGAAGTGTTTTTGGATGGATACAAGGAGGCTCTGATTTAATATCTGATAATGGGAAATGACATTTTCTTTTCACCAAAGTAGTGGGATGATTTCTTAAAGATTCTAAATGAGGGAATATCTGATGACTACCAAGGTTACATTTCCTGAACTTCAAATTTATTTTCTTATGTAAATACATTTATGTGGTTTGTTGAAAATGAAAAAACAATGAGGGTAAAAGCTTTAAAATTCTATGAAGATTCCATAATTCTATTCAGGTTAATCCATCACAAAATCTATCAACAGAAGATAGATTTTTCTTCCTTAATGTAATATGATTTCTTCTTGATTTACTTATTAATGAGTAAGGTGAAAGTGAACTTATGTGGGTACCTTATAGTATATATTTGTGAAATGATTAAACCCTATAAAAACCAACATTTTTTTATTATCTGATGATGATTTCTACAATGTTAAAGAGGCTAGGATGTGTGGATGATGAAGATGAGTTGATTACTATAAGTAGTGGTTTTTTCTTACACAGAGGCATCAAAAAATGACTAAAATATCTTAGAAACCATGGAGGAGAATTTGGTTAGCATATGAGGAGACATTTTTTGAGGATTATAATCACATTGACAATCCTATAAGACCATGGGATTTAGATGATCATGGTCTTTAACATGGTGACACAGTTGTGTATTCAGAGGATAAACAACATGATCATGAGCTCTAAAGAGAAAATAATAATTTTATAGATGATTGGAGTGACATAGATATTACTAAAACCCCTATATAAATTCCATATGGACCACCAAGTCCACCATTAGATTTTAATTCTAATGAAACATTATTAGATGAGGAGGAGGAGGAGGATACTAATGTCTCTCGAGTTAAATGTTATGTGAGGAAGATTGATAGTAATGATTATGTGGATGATGATGGTGATCATGGGAGTGAATCATATAATGAATGAAAATAATTAGATAGTTCGAGTGAGGAGTCTGTGTATAGAGATGAAGAAGAATCAATTGGGGCAACAAATAGATAGGATGTTGGTGATCCTCATTGAGAGGAAGATGTTGATCCTGATAGACATGATGGTGTTGATCCTATTGAATAAGATGATATTGATCATGATGGTAATGATGATGGAGATGTTGGAAATGAGTATGTACATGACCTCCATAATGATTCTCAAGGTATAGTTTGGGAACATGATGACATTTTAGCTGAAGGTCAAGATTAAATAGAAGATGTTCATATTGTATATTTTCCACATAATGAGGGGGAGCCTCGAGATAGAATTCTGAGAATCGATACTATGGATTCTAGAGATGAAACACATTTTGATGAGTGGAAAAGGTATCCGGGATATATCTTTTTTGGGTTGGACTATGGTGACTCAGATGGAGAGATGATGGCCACTCCTACAACACAAGATGATGTGGAACCTACTTTCCATTCCTCACCTCCCTTACCTATTGCTAATCTCCCTTCTATACTGAAAATGCCTATTAACTATGTCACCATGGATGATCTTGAATAATTCAAGGCTCATGTTGGTGAATATGCAAGATCTTCATTTCCTTCAAGAAATTATGCTTCTACATCTATGAGTATTTCATAGGAAAATTTTTATCTGATTACTAGAATGGTAATTCAGAAAATACAGCCTAATATTATCACTACAGCTGAGACCACTGTGTGATATAATTCAGTAATGGGAAAAGAAGTGAAGATAATTAATCATGAAATTTTATCTTTGTCAAATGAGTTCAAAACCACATATTCTAGAGTAATAGAGGTTATTAAAAACCTTGTTAATCATCTAAAAAATGCAAATTTGAAAATGATAAGGGATGATCTTGGAAGGTTTATTTCTGGATCATCTAGTTCTAGTTTTACCAAACATGCAGTTAATATGAAGTCCTTTAGAACTGTGATAATGGAAGAGCTCAAGTCCATTCAGAATGAATCTAATAATGATACCATTTTTAAAGTGTATAGGAACAATAACCATGTATATAACATAGTGAGACAATGATCAAATGAGGTAATTTCTAAAAAATATATATAATGGACAAAGGGGACTTGTATTTTTCTAAAATATACACAATGCATGAGTTGAATACAACTTTAAATTCTTGGATGAGAACCTCAATATACCACCAATGTCTAAGGAATTCAAGATGTAACTAATCTAGTTGAATGGTTTTATAGCAACATTAGAAAATTTCATGGAAAATAATGAAGATTTCAAGAATTCCATATAGTATAGGTAGAAATTATCACTAATTTTTTTAGTTCTCTGAATCCATTTCAAAATGTACATTCTAAATCTATAATGGTCCGTGCAAAAAATTCCATCAATATTTGTTCAATGCCTTTGCTCAGTTGTAAGTGTCTCATGATTTATCTCAGATCAGGATAATGATAAAAGATAATCCTCCTAGCTATATTTTTTCAGAGCAGAGACCAATCATGTCATCAATTGTTCCTACAATCACTACTTTACCTGGTATAACCAATCTACCAGACTATCTATCATCCATATCCCCACCTCCAGACCCCACTATTGATACTTCAGACAAATGGATATTTAATCAAAATCCCATGCCTTAGATGTGGATCATTACTTGATTGGGATTTGTACTTCTATTTTTGATGAATGTCTTTTGATGTTTCTACTCTTTTCTAATTTCATTTATATAGGTTTTACTTCACTGTATTCCATGTTTCTTTGTTTTATTTTCCAAAATCCTTTATATTTATTTTCATCATTTTTCTAATCCCAAAAGGGGATAAATCTATGGATGGCATCAACTCTTAACCTAAGGGGAAGAACTCTGGCCTAGGAAAGATGGCTTGTAATAAACATAATATATATATATATATATCCCAAATCTGATATAAATCACTACGACTGATATAATACAACCTAAAAAGGGGGAGTGTGAAGTTTCTCAGATATAAATCTCTTGTAAAAATCATATATATATTTTTTCTACAAATATTGAGGTGAGAATAAACGGAAATATCTTATTGTTATATTGAGAATTCACAATTACTGTTGGTATGCTAAGAGACGTCATTTTTAATCCTTAAAAAATTGTATAAATCATTCATTCCATGATTTTTGATTATCAAAAAGGTGATATTGTTGGTACCATTGTGAGATAGTTGTTTTAATAATCACAAATCATGTCAATTTACCAATCCTAATTATTTACAGATTGTGTTTTATGTAATGATAATCATGTCAGTGAATATTTAAAAATTAATAGATTATGTGACATGGTATAATACTTTTCAATAAGTCAATAAATTATGGGTATTTTTGTTTCAATATATTTACAAGTGTATATATAAATGAAATTATGAATTTCCATTTACATAGAACTATTATGTACAAGACATACACTTTGTTTGTTTTTCTATATCTCTAACACCGATTGGTTCAAAGGAGTCACCGATGGCTGACTCAGTGATGATGGATCATCAATTGAAGAAGACACCATTACAGGACTCACTGAAAGAATAAATAACAAATTGATGGAATATTAACTAATGAACTTTCACACTAATTGTTCAAGAGGCTCACTGAGAGGTGACTCACCGATGGGCGACACACTAATAGTTCAAATGAATCCCTGATGGTCAAGACATTGAAGGTCGACACATTGATAGTTTAAAGGAATCACCAAGTGAAGATTCACTGATGAGAGAAACACTAATAGGTCAAAGGACTCACCAATGACGACTCTTTGATGCCTGGAAAGACTGATAGTACAAATGAATCTTCGATGCCCATAGTAACTGATACTGATGAAAAGGACTCACCGATAAAGAGAGTCACAAATGCCGATAGAGCGATGATTATGACTCATCAATAGTCATAAATAACATTTTATATTTTATTAATTCATAATTATATTTAACGGTCATATTTAGAAAAATTAATGCTTCTGAAATTAATTAATGTAGTTTTTAGGATATTTAGAGGATAGAATGAGGTACATGCACTTTTAGAGACTATTATGTCAGCTGGACCTCTAATGATAAAATAATGAAAACATGGATCATTTAAATATCCAGAAGAGTAGCAAGAATAGGAATCATAAGAACTCCAGCAACGCTCGAGCATACTTCTTTAATCCAAGAACACAACAGGATAGAAATACGGGGAGATAAAGAGGTCAAAATAAACCTTCTTAGGTGACCTAAACATCTTTCAAACTAAAACCTGAACTTCTCATACTCTTGGATGCCAGAAAACAAAGGCTTCAATACTCTATTTTGGAGTCAAATTCAATAAGATGACTCAATAATCAATTCCTCTACACTTAACGAGTCCATAGCATCACTATATAACAAATAGAGCCTTTAAAATCTATCTCTACTTCTTTAGTTCTATGTTGTTCATTTATTTACATTTCTGAACAGAGTTTTTACATATCTATTACACATAGTGTCACCTTTGAATAACTAGATGATACTTTATATCCTTATTATCAGATTCTACTTATCCATTTGTATCCCACATAGAAATATGGAAGAGATAATGTGTGAAATTTATTTTCTCTATGAAGAAATGTGGTGGAAGTTAAATGTGACATGGATATCCATCTGGGATGTTGTGAACCCCGATCTAGAGTTTGGATCAACCATGTTCATTAATTACAACTTCTGGGAGGCATGTGACCACCAAGTGGAGAGGACAATGTATCTGCTTGAGAATGAACCTCTTTTTTAAAAATCCATTCAGTTTATTGTTATTTTACAACACTATGATTTATAAAAAGTATCATTCAAACAATGTCAAACTCAAATAGTTATTTTAACAAGTGTTTATAATATTTTTGAACCTGTTGGTTAGTTATAGAATTTATATTAATATTTAGGATTGTTTAACTGAGAACTAATCAATCTCTTGAGATGTTAATTGAAAATTCTAGACACATATAAATTCACTTCAAACAACATGGATTATATTTATATTTGTTAAAAATTTTCAAAGAAGTAATCTTTAATTAATTTTTAATAGGGAATCAATTCAACCCCCCCTCCTCTTGAGTTTCCTTATGGGACAATAATAACCACTTAGAGGAAGATACATATGATCGTAAGGATATTATGAAGAAGAATAATCTTCATTTGTTTTACCTAAATGATTATTTACGAGCTAAAAATTAATTTTATAGGGGTTACAATGCAACAGCCTACCATTTTATGGACATTTGTATCTCGAATTAATTAAATATTCATTGATAACATATATTGAATTAATTAAAAAATTCCTTTCACAAAACACATTCATATAGTATGATACATGAAATAGTTCCTCAATATACATTACATTTAACCCTGATTGGGTATAAATTACATGTAACACCAACAAGGTGAACGTTACACAAAATACTTGGTTTCTATGAAAAATATTTATTCATATAAATATTTAAATGATATTATTATAACCAATAAATTAAAAATATAATTATTAATAATATTAACATATTTTAAATTAATTTTTACAATGTTATCCTATAAATAAAACTTGTTGATTATGAATGATTTAATTTTTTGGTAAAGTCATTATATGTTTGAAAATACGAATTTCTCAAATGAACAGATTTTCATGCCCTTAGATAGAAGAAAATAAAATTATTTTTAGACACATATAGAAACAAAATTTCACAAATTAATCCTAATTTATGAATTTAGAAATGTCTAAAATATCATAGGGTGAATTTTGGACATTTTTATGAGAAGCATCATATTTTTATGAATATTTGAAAATACGTAATTTTAAATCAAAATAGATTTTTCATCTAATTTATTTATAATTTTAAATAATATTTTAATTTTTTTTAAGATTAATTAGATTAAATATTTATCATTTAATCAAATTTTGGTCAACATAATCAATTTCAAATTGAAAATGCATATAAAAACCAAGGAAACATTAGTTCATTTTAACTTTAAAACCCCGCAATATTGTCCGGTAAGGGAGATTAAATTTAATTTAATTTATGACAGTTATGGGAAGAAAAATTTGATAAATATATTGAATATATTGATTCAGAATAATTCATAATATCTTATAAGGAAAAAATAGTTATTTACAAAAAATAAATGTGAATGAAAATACCTTTTTTACAACTGTTTTCGTAAAATTATAATTAGTTAGGGAATAAAGATCACACCAACGGGACCAAATGTCATCAAAAAATTTCTAGGTCCTGATGGATGGTAATTTTTAGACCATTAACCATTATATACTGTATTTTTTGGTTTGGTATGAATTTTCATAGATAATAATGATGTTAAACCTAACATTATTTAAAAAAAATCGATGTATGCCCCCTCCCATCCTTATAAAAGGGTACCACCTCTACCCATTATTCACACCACTCAGAAATATTTGGTTTGGAAAATATATTTCCAATACACTTCCCTAAATACCTCCCTTATTCATTTAAGCATCCCATTGGATTTAAATCCTTCCATGTAAGGATTCTTGTAAAAACCAAAAAGTGTTACCCCATTAAGAGGTAACACCCTCCCTAAAGCTCCTTTATTTTATTTTTTATCCATACTCATTGGATTCTCCTTATTCTAGGATTATTTAACAATACTAGTATAACTATTAAACTGAGATGTTTTTCTTCTAAGGGTTTGAATAATCTTACATAAACTTCATTTTTTGGGTAATGAACATAGTATTTGTGTGTATATGAAGCACCGCCTAAAAAAACATGATTTTTTGTTTCTCATTTACAACATATCATGGTGAGAATTTTGATGGATAAAATATTTATATATGATATATAATTTATATATATTATTTATTTAATATTCTGATTTTTTTCACAAATATATTTAAACATTCCATTTTGTGTAATATCAATTGTTTATAATATTTTCCATCAAATGGGATGTGAAATTATTTACCATTTATAATTTCATATTATTGTCATGACATAGTGATACAATTAATTTCCCCACACCATATATAATAGATCATTATTATTATGATTTTAAATTTTTTATATGGTGCCTATGAAATAATTATATATCTTACATCATAATATCACATCAAACATATTTCTTTCCAATCCTTTGGAAAATGATAATGTCGTTGATTTGTACATATAAGCATCATCCTCCAAAAAACATTGTGATTCATTTTTCATTTCAGTTTTACAATGATTTTAATAATTATTTAATTAGAGAATATATAATATGTATATGATATAATAATAATTCATTTATGTTGAGTTATTTTCTAGTTTTTTTTTCCACTTGTTAAAAACTGAAAACAATATTAACGCGTACATATGATGTACCATCTCTAGGAATAGTGTAATTAATTTTTCTATCAATACTATTTATGAATGATTATAAATTTATAAATACATAATATATATGAATTTTATTCCACAATTAAAAAAATGAATATGATATAACCATTATAAAATTAAAATATCAAGAAATTCAACGCTAAAATTTTCATGAAGAACGAAATAGATAACACTTCAAAACAATGATTTTAATAAGAAATTTTCAATAAAAGGATGTTAAAATTAAATAAAGAGAAAATATATGATATTATAAGTACCTAAATTTATTTGTTTAAATGTAATAAATTTAGATAAATTATACTGGTGTCTAGATTTCTTTATAGAAACATCAAACTCAAGGAAATGGGTTGTCTTCTTAAATGGTCATCTATGGGACATATATTTTGATATACACCTACATCCATTTATAAGGTGTATATGAATCAATATTTGAAATTATATAAATATATTAACCTAATTATCATTACATTTTAATTTTTGTTGAGGTAATTCATTTATGGTTCTTATGATTCAAAAGATTTCCAATGTGAAAATATTTTATGTTACAATATCACTATTTGTCATGACTGATTATGATTATGTTTTTGATGATAAAATGTAATAATATAAATATAAATAAATGTATGGTATTTTTATAATAAGTTTATTTATAATGAATAAATATTTTCATATAATTTTCCTAACCTTATGTAATCATGAAAATGCCAATATTTTTTAATGGAAAATAGACATTATTTATCCCTTTTACTGAAAATACATGTTCTTCCATATCCAAACATCCTTAAAAATTTCTCGTAATATTCTTCATGTAATATTTTATTATATATATATATATTATAAAATTGGTTAAAATGAATATTATTTTCATTTTTTTACTAAATTTCATGTTACGTTTTGACCAATGACTGAGAGAAATGTTTCGTGTTAACTTATTCATCTTGAATAGAACTGACCATCTGAAAAGTAAATCAATCATTTGAATCATAATTTATATTTTTATAAGGAGAATTTAAAAAAAATGCATTTCCACAATATTTTGTTATTTTATTAGTTTTAAAAATTGATTTCAATGAGGAATGTGAATTTTACTCTAGAATGTTTTTTTTCCAAATTTTAATTTCATTTCAATTAATGGAAGATAATAACCCTATATTTTAATTATTCTTAATTTGGGATATTATCCAAGTATACCCTTCTTATTCTTTCTCTAGATGGTCTATTATAGTAAGGATATTATCTTTATGTAAACCATATTTTCTCCATAGAATATGAATTGATGATATGTTTGTGAAATCAGTTTATTTTATCTGGATTATTATTGGATTAAATGTTAATTAAAAACCTTCATATTCATGGGTTTGGATATCATAAATTTTGTGTGATCTTGTTTCACACCGATGTATGATTTTCATTATTTTATATTTTTGAATGAAATTTAATATCCATCAAATGTATTGGGTAATTAGTGATATCTCATGAGATAAACAAGAAAAGATTGAAGTGTGAACCCAATTCAGTAAGGGTCTATCTCCACAAAAATATTCATTGCAGTAATCACTGAATAATATCATTGGTTGTGGAGTGGACCCACCACACTATGATATTCTTAGTAGTAGGCCTTTATAACTATTAAAATTATTTTCCAAGATTATGTTAATGCCACAAACTTATATCTTATTCCAATATTATTCTCTAAAAGATCATGTTCATTGATTCCAATAAGATTTATATCTTATGAATTTTCAAGATTTATTTTATTAATAAATATTATGATATTTTATATGCATTATATAGTTTTCAAATGTTAATATGATGTTATCATACATGAAGGACCATTTTATGTTTAGTTAATCAGGGAAATCCCCATTAGTTAACCATACTAAAAATTTGAGCTCACCATTTCTTATGATTTTTTGACCTAGTCTATGTAAAAAAGTTTTATATATATTATATATAAGAAGGGTTCTAAAAATGAAGAACTATGTGGGGGATATTGACGATTAATTATAAACAAGTTGTTTATATGTCAATTATTACAAATATACTTCACCTATATGATTCTATAATGGATAATTATGTAATGTTATGAATAATCATTCATTAACATTTTATGTATATGTATTTAAAGTATGTGACTCTCTAATTAAACCCTTCAATGATTCATTATCTAATTCTTTTGGGATAACAAAATTATCATGCAATTTATTCATATCCGTCATTTGTGTAGTAAATATCCCTCCCCATTTTCACTCAAGGGTATACACCTAGATGGTCCTATAATTAATATATTTTGGAATTAAATGTAAATAAGGAACACTCCATAATCATGGGGTTAAAATTTATGAAATACATTCTTATATTTTTATGTCTATGTGACACACAAGTTTATATACATGATAAATTTTGAAGGGAAGACACAAAACCATATATCCCTCCAATGAATTGGGTAATTTATTTTTTCATGAGGTAAAATTTATGGTTTATGGGTTGTTATTTTAATAATATAGGTATGATGCCTATGTATTTATCCTTGATTTATACTTCTAATATATTGTTTTATTTTAATTTTCACATTTCTATTTCGAATTGATGGTATCCTCTTATATTAGGATTTGATGAGAATTTTTATTATTCTAAACCCATTTATGTCACCTATATATGCCTCTTTAGTCCCTTATATCACTTTTGTTATGTTATTCTTTGATTATTACATTATAGAGATTTATATAACAACCCTTCCTTATGTAAATTCACGGGTTATCCCCTGAAATATTATAATTTCAATAGGTTTTCAAGATATTTTTAATGAGTTTTAAGAAAATATTATTTATCCCTATTTCCAGTTAATTTATTATTTATATAATTACCCAAATAAATCATCCCACTAAATCTTCCAGGTTTTTATTATGAGTATATTACTGTATTAATTGTCAAATTAAGTTGTATAATCTGCATTTATTTTCATAGTTCTTACCATAATAATGGCTGGTAATTTTTGGGAATTAAAATTATGAAACATTATTGATATCCATAAGGATAATAATAAACATAGAATAAAATACATATGGTTGGTTAAATCATATATTTTGAGGTTTCTAAGAATAAAATCCCCCTGTAGATAATACATGAGGATACGGTACTGGCATAGTTGTACTTTGGGGTAATAACCCCAAAAGGAGGCATTATGAAATCAATTTAAATTCAAATGGTACCTAATAAACGGAAATTACTTCCCTCCTGGTTGGAAACAATTGTGTATATTATTTGGAAAAATCACAATCATGATGAAAATTATTACGAAAAGAACAAAAAGTTTCTATAATGTTATATTTTACAGAACAGAAACAAGATAACATATATTAAAACCTAGAAATTTAATGGTTAATAAATTTATATCACTTATATGTTATTCCTTAAATATTCATAGTTTCCTTTTTTTATGTTTAATAGTTTTGAAATTCTGATTGCTATGTCAATTTGGGATTATGTAAATGATTAGAACCTAAATCAAATATTTAAATCCAGACTTATCAACCATTCATGAAAATTAAATTTC
This sequence comes from Viscum album, assembly GCA_963277665.1. Lineage (NCBI taxonomy): Eukaryota > Viridiplantae > Streptophyta > Magnoliopsida > Santalales > Viscaceae > Viscum > Viscum album. The sequence goes on from OY728152.1 coordinate 1,751,638,853, forward strand.
TTATATGTGTATGGTTCTATGAATTAATTTATATCATGATTTTTTTAGAATTATTCAAAACCCACATTAAATCATGTAAGTATGGTTTTTATTAAAGACCAAAAAATTTGACAATTATTTAATCCCAATCATGTAACTCATCCCTGGTCAAAAATTGTTGGCTGAATATTTTTGACAAACCTATGATACATCATTTAGAAAAACTTTTATGATATTATGGGTATTTATTATCTTTAATTTAATAGTGAAAATATAAATTTACAATAGAATTAAATCACATTCAATATCATTAATCACCCTATGAATATTTACATACTACTAGATATGGATAAATCATATATGGTATCATTATCTCAGTAAAAGATATTATTTTCTTATGAGAAAAAGTATCTATAATAATTGATTAAGACAATGGAAAAGATCATCCTTGATGAAATTACAATTGTAAATGAATCGTAAGATGTGTTTCTTGATTAATTTTTTGGCCTTCCTCTAATAACTAGGGTTGTGGGATTAATCGAGCATATACTGGAATGGTTTTTATAACAACATGAACTTCTGAATAATATTTATTTCTCGAATTTGTGTATTATTTAATTTTATACTCAAAAAAACTATATACTTTAATTTTTGATGTGAGTATAATTAAAATAATACCATTAGGATTTGATTGTTATATGACCGTAGGTCAACATTACTATTGGATAGTAAATTCATAATATTATGATTATTGTTTATAAATACAAGTGATCAGGGTTAATTAATACAAAAATAAGAGTACTTGGCTTTATCTACTAGTCTCGGGCCATATGAATCATATATGTTAGATTTTGGGAATGAGGTTGTATCACTAAGATTGGCTCTAGATGAAGCCCAATCTGAACCTCAACATGTGATGCATAAACACAATCTCCTAAGAGATATGATCAAAATAATAGAAATCACCACTCCAGCATTGTTTTACATGCCTCCCCATGATTCTATCATCACATCAAAACTTATAGTTAGGTCATATGTAGGTGTTATATGGGTCTATGTGACAAGGCCTTAGTTACATTGGATAATCCTTTTGTATAAATAAGATTGTTATTTATTCTTATGGTATTGTTTTTTTTTTCAAATGTTTGGATTAATATAAGATTAATTTATAGATGATCTATATTATTGATAAAATTTTAAATAAATGTATTTTTTTTTTAAATTTAAATGATTAATAATGTAAAACGATTTTCAAAAAATGGTCTTCTACAGTTGTGAACAGTAAGAAATTAAGAGTTTAATAAGATCAAGTTAACTATTAGTGAATAATAAAGTATGTACAATAATATTTTCATTATGAATAGTAATGTGACCTATGGAATAGTAACATCATTTAAGAATGTATAAATATAATTAAGCATCTTTGTTGGTGAAGTGTTATAACAACATTAATAAATAACCGTTTCAGCAATTATTAGTTAAGTATTATTATTTTTTTGGGTAAATTGTGTTTTTAATTAAAAATTAAATATATAATTATTAATAAATTAATTTCATAAAATGGAATTTTTTTGGATTTCATAGCATCGATATTTATTTTGGGTGAATTTTTGAGATTTTTATAAAATGTTTTGTTTTTCAGTGAATAGTAATAATACTGTTTTGAGTTTCCATGTGATTAATGAAATCACTAATGATAATATAATTATTTAATAATTCTGGTTGACTTATGAGTAGTACTATATGTTATGAGGTGTACGAAGTGGCCAGTACCATGGGAAAATAGCATGGGAAAGCCCATGGTTTTTTAAATACCGCTGATGAGGTGTCCCAAGAAATTAATAAAATATTCCCTCAATTTTTCTAAAAAAACAAACAATTCATTCATTCATTTCATAAAAAAATCATCGAAAATGAATCTATTTTAATTTAACCTCCCATTAATGAATCCCATAGTTCCCTCAAGACCCCAAGGTCCCATCCTTCAATATTTTGAAGTAACAATTCTAGCTAAGGGAACATTTCACCATCCTCCATTATGTCATGGATTCCTTTATGTCATGTCTTCTAGTTTCCGACATATTATGTTGTAGAATGTTTTTTTATAGAAATATTACTATTATTCTTGTGTCTATATAATGAGATAATCTTTTCATTCTCATGAATTGATTTTTTTAATTTTTATGTGACCTCGTTAGGCTGTCGAATTTTCGTAAAAGAAATCACATTTTCTCTTTTCTTTCAGGTTTACTTTTCATGTGGTATTTCATTCAAATATCCACACTGTGATATTATTACTTTTTTAGTCTATACCTATAATGTAATATGTTTCATTTATGTTTGGGATAGAAATATCCCCTCTATTTGTTTTAAAAATGTTATATAGCTATAAAGATGTAGAAATTTCGTCCCAAATTTTCTTCCTTTTTCTCTCATGAAATTCTATTATATTATTTTTTTGAATACATAGTCCTATGTCCTTTCTAGGAGTTTTCATAATTTCATCAAAAATAGATTACCAATTATTTAAATTACATACACAAACCCTTATTCCTTTTCCATGGGTTATAAATCACCTAATTATATTATTTTTAAACACTTTTTTAAAACGTCATGAATTTGATATGAAACCCATTTATTTTATTGTATTTGGTTTATTTAAGAAATGTATGAATACGATCTATGTTGGTGATATGTGAATAATTACATATTAAGGGTGATCCCGGATAGAGCTTCAATGCATTGTTTAAATAATTTAATCCCTAGAGATGACAAGTTTTATGATAACTTGGTGAATAAAATTTGTAATTTTTATGACACCTTGGGGATATACCTTGGTGATACGCTCAAGAATTTCTAAATTAAATATTAAGTCCACATTTAATGTTATGATTAATGTTATTATTTCTATGATATGGTTCTTTATCATTCATTTAATTGATCCATTGAGTTCTTATTTATATCGCTCAAGTTCAAATGTAATCTATTTCGATTGTTTTCTTTACTGGACCTCCTGCTCACACTTTCCATTTATGTATGTCTCTAGGATATGAGATGTAGTTAATTTACAAATAATGAACATATGATGAATCCTTACAAGTTAATTTTAATAATGTTTAATGTTTTCATGTATGTTGTTCATGATTTCCATGACACTAGACATTAATGATCCAATGTTTGTAAAATGTGATTTAAAATTATGTAATAAAAGGTGGGATTCCAATGTTTTTAATATCCAAGAATCCATATATAATGGACACGATTGAATTATAAGTTATTAACAATAATCAACCATAGAATCCAGATATAAGGATTATACACCCAATTTCTTTGCTATGGGGTGCAACCATCATATTCTTCAAGAAAATGATTGGTCAATTTCCCTCTAAATTTATTATCAAGTGATAAAAAATATCAAACAGAAGAAAAATAAACAACTTCCATAGATGGAAGACCTGTTCGATCAAATAATTGGATCCCATTACTAATCTACTATTGATATTTTGATAGGATATTTTAAGGAATTATATAAGAAGGTAGATATCCTAAGATATATTTTCATTCAAGTAAAATTAATTATAAGTTCATAGTGATTCAATTTGGACTCACTAAATAAACAACTATCTTCATATAATTACCTAATATAGTATTTAGGTATTAACCAAATTAGTTTGAGTTATTATTTATTTATTATATTTTTATCTACTATTAATGAAATGATTAAAATGTGTAAAATTAAAAAACAGTAGCAATATCCAGGAAAAAGAGATCTTTATTAGAAAAGTTTTGTAAATGTTATTTTTGGAAAGAGTAAGTAACAATCAAAGGAAAATATATCACATAAAAAGGGATGTATGTGGTTCGTTTAAACATATGAAAAATTGAAGGAGGATTGAAAAAAACATATTCAATACAGTTCAAAATATTTCCTGGAAAAGATGGGTGTTATAACCAACTTACGAGAAACATCTTAACATTTCCAGTCCTAGTAACTAAGATAACTAATAATGGATTAATTTTTTTGGATTTATGAATATGGAGAGAGCTTTAATGATTTAAATAACAGTCTTATCATTATATCTAATCTCACATTACCTATTAGTGGGAATTTATTTTGATCTAAAATGATAAATCAAAAAAAGGATTGGATTGTATACTCATGTAAGATGACAATGTGATACTATATGCCTCTAGAAAATTTAAAATCAATGGGAAGAACTACCCAATTATGATATATAACTGGATAGAGTAATTACTATATTAATTATTTGGAATAATTATCTATTTGAGGAAATGTAAGATATATATAGGGTTAATAAATTCCTCAATCATATATTCAAATCAATGAATATTCATATTCACAATTGAAGCTAGCGATGATCAATGAATATGATTGTTCAACCTAGAAACATCATAGGAAGGAAAACCTTGTGGAATATGATATGAGGTGAATGGATCCAGCAACCCTATCCATAATTTGGATGAAATGTATCTAATATTATTGGAAAATAAATTTTTGAACATGAAATTAAAAAAATAATCTCCACCACACATTGCTCAGAAAATGCTCAACAATACATTCATGAGAGAAATAGTTGATGGTTTCGGGCTTAGTGGAAGCGCATTGGTTGGTATACCCACCTTGATTATTTTTGTTAACAATGATCAATCCATGATTCGTTACAATAAAAAACATCGGATCGTCAGAAAAGAACATAGAATGAAAAAAAGGAAGGGGGTATTGAAACCATAGATAGGATCATCATATGTTGGTTATAATTAATTTAATTAAATGATAAATATTACCTTGAAGTAATTCCCTCTTCATTGACGTATCCAGTCATGATCTGATGTGATCGGTCATTGTTTCTTATAATCTAGGAGTTGGATTCTTCTAGCAGGGATCTACACATTCTCCACATATCTTTGGATGTCACCAAATGTATCACTAGTTGCTAGCATGGAAGTGCCTTCGTTTGTGATGTGCAATTTCATTCGATATGATCTAGGGGAGGGGGATCTCTCTTTCGTTGCATGAGAGAATGAGTAGATGAAAATAATTATCTCTTGTCTTGAGTGCTTTCTCAATATCCATTGTGCCCAACCCAACAAAATGGATAGCCTCATGAGAATTTTATGATTTGGATTTATAATTATATAGAATAAGAAAATGAATAAATTACCAAAAATCATTTATTCATTTCATTCCATTACTTGTAAGACACCATATCTAATAATAAAAGTTGACTATAATTATTAAATGATATGTGCCCAAAAAATTACAACTAATATTATTTAATTAAATAAATAATAATATTTCTCAAAAATAACCAGAAAAATTACATGGAGTGTGTGTTAATATACATGGAGTGTACATTTGTTTTACATTTCCCTTTATATCTTCCACCACATTTATTAGGCCTTGAATAATGGATATTTATTTCTCAATTAAATATGAATGCATTACTCGCTAATAACAATATTATTTCTCCCACAATATATTATCCTAAATAACTAGTCTCGATATAAATGTGATCAGGAATCCTTGAATAATTATTAAACCATAATCGAGAATAATATTTATTCAAATTGTTAAATTAATATTTAACTGAGATACTTGGACACACATAATGTGTGACCCTCTAGGCCTTTTTTAGTGGTATTAGGTGGAGCCTTCTTAAGGTCCACAATTAACATCTAACAACATGCCAAGTCACCCATAGAGATATAAGTTAACGCTATAATGATGTGTCACCTCCTATGAATGCTTATCATGTTATGTAATCACTATGTCTCAATATATTGACTCATGTGGGTTGCATGCTACTTACATAAACCCATGTGATCGATTATTCTTTCTTTCACATTTCAAAATTGAAGCTTCCATTTCCTCACTAGGGCCTTGGATTTATTTAGGATATATGAATTCAATAAAAGGGCATGAGACATCTACTTCTATTATGGAACTGAGGGAACAAATCCTATATCCCATTATCTATTAATGTAGTATTACTCGTGACCTACCCAACATAACCTACCTCACTGCCAACAATGTGTCATCACAGTTTTTTCAATTCATCTTAGTGCACATGTTGTAATAATAGTTAATAATTGTTATTATGTCTATGGACTAATACACTTGTACATAGATAGTAAAATCCAATGACATTATGAAATTTGAATTTCCAACATTCGGGTATCGTTCTCATAATATCTTCATAAGTAATACCAATGGTGCTAACCAGTAGATGGTTCCTCAATGATTTTTTGTGTCTTCACCATGAATGGCATGTATTACTGGTTTCCCTCAAATAACCTCATCTAGCCATAGAACATATATTCATGAAAAATGTTATGGATCTTCCGGGTTCTCATCACAGTAGGGATCTTCTATGACCCATTAATGAAATAGATATACTTAGAAAATTATCACATTTACTGTCACATAGAAGAAAAATGAGGTTTTGATAAGGTTTTTATTAATGAATAAAGTACAAATTAGTTGGTTCTAGGCCACCAACTCCAACAGACATCCACATAGACTTCAACAAAATGCTAATAACTATAAACCTTCTATCTCTCGATGATATTCATGCTTCTGCTAAGATTGGTGTTTAGTCATGGGGTCTACCACATTCTCGTACATGGACAATATTCTAACATAAACTTCACACGTTTATGGTAATCCCTCTATATGTGATACTTCCAGTGTATGTGATTTGTTTATTGATGTGACCTTGGTCCTTTTTCAAGAGACACCACTACAATATTATCACAGTACAATCTGATAGGATATTTACTTCTTGGAACTACATCAATTTCTTAGACAATGTTATGAATCCATATGGCTTCCTTGGATACATTAGAAGACACTATATATTCGGAATCTATTATATAATTGGAGACAACTGGTTGCATTGAACTCTTCCAGCTCAAAGCTCCCCCATTAAGACAGAAAAAATATCCAGATTGCGATTTCATATCATTCAGATATGTATAAAGACCAGCATCATCATACATTCTTATGACAATCTCATCGTTTCCTCCAAACATCGGGAACATATACTTAATTATTCTAAGAATCATAAAAATAGTCTTAACAGCAGTCCAATGCTACTCACCTCAGTATGCTTGATATCTTCCTACCATTCTAAGTGAATAGGCAACATTAAGCATGGTTCATATCGTGGCTAACATGATGGATCCTATATCTAGAGTTTATGGGATGTTACTCATTCTATCTTATTCCCGTTGTGTTTTATGACACATTTTATTAGAATATTGTATGCCATGTGATAATGGAACCAATCCATTTTGGGATTGTTCCATAATAAATATCATTAGTATATTTTCAATTTATGGCCTCTGACTTAGTCAACAAGCCTCTTATATCTATAATTAATGATCATGATCCCTTGAATGTAGGATGATTCACACATGTCCTTCATAGAGAAAGACTTGTTCAACCAGTCCTTAATTGACTGGAAGATTGGTACATCATTTCTTTTAAGAAATATGTCATCAACATATACTACTAGGAAAATGACCACATTCACATTAATCCTTTTATAAACACATGGATCTCATTCATTTTTTATGAAAGAATATTCATATATGGATTCATCAAATCAAATGTTTCTGACCTGAATGATTTCTATAATCCATAAAAGGATTTATGCAACTCACAATCCTGTTTGGCTTCCCCTTGTGTCACAAACCCTTATGGTTGTGTTATATAGACATCTTCCTGAAGGTTCTTGTAATGGAATTTTGTTTTGACTTCCATTTTCCAAATATCGTTGTCATGGTTAGTTACTATGTAAAGTATGATTTTTATTGATTTAAACATGGAAACTGACGAGAAGGATTCATCATTGTCAATTTCTTGATGTTCTATAAATCATTTAGCCACTAGAAATTCATTATAGTTTCTAACATGACCTTCCAAGTCCATGTTTCTCTTGATTACCCATTTTTATACAATATAGTTTACATCAATTGGATAATAAACCAAAACCCAATCAATGTATTGATACATGGAATATATCTCAGAATTCATACTTCTCGCCATCTTGAATAATCTGAGATATTTACTACTTCCTTATAGGATAGAGGTTCATCATTGACCAACAATAATGATCCATCATCCTCAGTGACTAGGAAACTAAATCTCTCTAGTTCCATTACCTCTCTTGAGCTCTTATGAAGTACTTTTATTTCTAGAACCTCTTAAATGGGGACCTGTAAAACATGTTTCTATACAAAATTTTGTGTATTTAGATAATCAACTTCATCAATGTCAATATTTCTCCCACTATACACTTTTAGAATGTGCTCCCTCTCAATAAAGACATATTGTCCCACGACTTCCAATTTCTTGTCTGAAGGTTTAAATAGGTAATATCCTTTCATTTCAATGAGATATCCTATAAAGTTACACCTCTTGCCTCGGGTTTCTAGTTTGTTTCTTGAAAAGGAATTAAAAAATCTTATCATCTTCTTACACATGTGTGCGAAAAAATGTGTTTTTTCCCATTCCATAACCCAAAGGGAATTCTATTATCCACCTTAGTTGGTACTCAGTTTAATGTGTATGCCTAATTTTGTAATGAATATGGATAATGGAAGATCTACAAGACTTATCATCATCCTCACCATGTCCAAGAAGATGTAGTTACTCCTTTAAATTACACCATTCCAATGTGTTGTATTAGGAGTTGTGAGCTGAGATAGAATCCTAGAATCCAATAGATGATCGATGAACTCTTGGTTCATATATTATCTACCACAATCAGATATATGTTTCTTTATATTCTTACCAATCTGAATCTCTACATCATTCATGAATTCCTCAAATTTCCGTTAGGACTCTAACTTATACCTCATTATGTTGACATAGCCATATCTACTCAAATCGTCATTAAATGTTATGAAGTAGGAATATCCACCTCTAGCTTCTACTACAAATATTCCACACACACCTGTGTGCTCCATTCCAATATGATATGTGGCCCTTTCTCCCTATATACTGAAAGGAAGCTTTGTCATTTTACCTTTTATACAAGAATGGAATCTATAATGTGGTTTAGCTTAGTAGAATCAAAATAACCATCTAGGGAGAGCATTGTCAACCGCATCTCATTTACATGGCCGAGACGGTGATGCCACAGTTGGGTGATGTATGAGTCATGTGAGTCTGTTTCGTTATCGATTTCAAACACATTTTTTTGTAATTTAATACATACAAAACATTATTTAAATTCACCATAACATAACATATGTTGTTCTTATAAAAATGACAACACTTATTTCCAAATTTTTATATAAATCCATACATAAGCTGAAATATATATAGAAATTATGTTCTTGGTAACACTAGGCACATAAAAATAATTATATAAAACCAAAAGCATTTTTGTTGGAAACTAGAGTTAGTAATCACTATTGGAAAACATAGCCAGCCTCGTACCTTTTGCAGGTCGAAAATTCACTTATCCTCTTGAAAACTTTCTAAATATATATGAATCCTTCATTTTAATAATGATATGAGCCCCATAAGCTATATCTAATACACAATGTGTAGAAATGGAATGATTAAACACGATAACGAACATACCTTTCTCATCCCCACGCTTCTGGGTGTAGTTCCACTTCTAGTTTCCATGTTTTCTATATGGGAAAAATACGGCATCTCGTTCCATGCCCACCCTCTAGATCATCATTTTCATAGAGGAATAGTGCTCAGGGGCTTTAGACCATTTATAATACCTTGGACCATTTCCCTTGTCCTTCCTTTTCTTATTCACCATATGGACTACAGGTTTTTCATCCCCATGTCCTTATCTACTTATAAAATTAAGGTCAACAGCTCCAATAGAATATTCACATTGTTTCTCATGTTATAGTTGTCAATAAAGCTATAATAGATTTTGGGCAATGACGATCAAATTAGATCTATATGAAACTCATCCGAGAACATAATACATGAGATGTCATTGAATTTAATGTTTCCAATAATCTTGAAAACATGAGGCCTAGATGGACCAGACTCTCCCATTATATTTTTTAACAGTGTTGGATATCTTATATCTCTAATTTATCACCTTCTCATTATTGGGATCCTTAATATGACACATCGTGATATACGCATACATGTTATAATGTTTCGTAAAGAGATCATTAGACATAGAAGATAGAGTGAAACATTGGACATATGTGGCATCATCCAAATGATTGATATAGAGAGATAGTTCCTCATTATTGGCGACATTTCTAGGTGAAAATGGAACATTCTCTTCCAGCACATACAATTTAATCTCATGGAGAATGATGATGTTTAAACACAGCTACCATTCATGGAAATTGGTTCCAGTGAGAAGGTTTTCCTTCTTGAGTATGGTTCAATATGATATGTTTGAAGACATTTTTCTTTTAATTTATACAAATTAGTATTAGAAAAGGTTTATTACTTTATAATGACAAAACTGAGACTAATAGATAAATTTATACTTAATAGTCTCCCACTATTTTATCAAAATTCAATAATCATCACCATTTACATTCGAATATTGTGTTGCCTGAATATTTTAGTTTCATGGATCCATATTACCCTTCGCATTACTCCAACATGGGTTGGTCAAGCATCTTGAAGGTAAGAATTTTAAATGCCAAGTGAATTAACAAGCATCTCCTTGATCCGCTAATTGGACACCCAAATCCTAAAATCTTTTTATTTTGTATTTCCTCAACCTTTAATCTTGGTCACACCAAGTCCTACTGTGGAATTCAAACCATGATGTGAAATGAGTCAATTAAACCAAAAAATGTGAATTAGAATTTCCTGATAATTGAAAGTACCCAAATAGTGATGGTCAATAACTTTACTATGGTTCAGTTCTAACCAATATTATAGAAGGCTATACTGACATAATATTTACTTGAGTGATTTTATCCATAGATATAAATTTCTATTTTATTACCGTTGATTACATTCTTGTTTAAATTAATTGGTAAATACATAATATATTAACTATTTCTATGAAAATATTTATGCATAAGTTGGTTTTATGTTAGTTACATCTTGCATACTTGTTTAATTCATTAATTTTGTGATCATCACAACACTCCCACAATAAATAAACCACGATACTGAGAGAAATAAAAAAAATGGTATGATCATGAACTTGTTTAATTGGTTATTTTATATAGTAGTTGATAAGCTATCCCAATACCTTGGGGAGAAACACCTCGATCCATTTGGGTTCGTGTTTACAGCTTTCCACCTATCCACCATTGTATCTCCTTGGATTGGATTCACCTTTGCACCAAATATGAGCCACCTCCTCTTTCTTGGGAGCACTATCTATTAAATATTCTTTTATCTCACATGCATTGGAGCGGTAAAATGGTGTTTCACATAAATGAAACCTTGGGAATGTAAGCCCTACATATTAATGAGGAGAAGTCTTGCATGCCAAAAAATTAAATTTAAATATAATAATTATAATAAACTATTATCATAAAAAAAATTCTATAGCTCATGATCATCAATACATGCAACGATATTTACCGATAAATAAAACTTGCATTCAATTCATTAATTGTTTTTGATTAAGATAAATCATGCTCGAATCAATAAATTATCTTTAATTATTCAATCAATTTATCTAAAACCCTTTTTCTGAATTTCCTTGACATTTTCATCCATCATAATTTTAAACAAATATATTCATATAAAATTATCTTTTTACATAACTTGTACCTTTGTGGCAACCCTGTAAATTCTGGTTCATAACTACCAAATGAGTATAAATTAACATTATGAAGATGTTAAATATAATACACACACATATATATATATTACCTATCATGTGGTGTGCCATATCTTTACACCTTCAAAATGGTACACATATCAAGTGTTTGTATAATATAATAATAAATTTTAATAAATCTGTGTAATTTGGATGAGTATACAATGTGTAGTTCTAACTACAAGATGTGTAATTTTGTTCACCATCCATTTGTAGAACACTCTATGGGACATGGCCTGTAAATGTACTTCAGAAATCATCAGAGTACATAGAGTGTTCAGTGGGACACACGCCATATAGTATTCATGTAACACGGTTTCTAGTTGGGCGTGCCATGACGGTGTATATGGTTCCACCCTAGCTCAAATGGACAACACACCATGTTCAGTGGGACACATGACATGTAATTTGGAAGTCCTTTTCCACCTATTCCTAGTGAACATAGGGAGTCTTAATGACATATGATCCAAATTCATAGCCAAGTTCAACAGATCTTCATGGTACATGGAACCTACACTACACGACGTGTACTACTGAATACTTTCCATGTGTTATGGTTTTGTACGATAAGGAACATTTGGAACATCCGAATTAGATCCACTATTTTGTTTAATAAAATATAAATAGAATTTTTTTTATTAGGTGAATGAGAAACAATGTTGGAGGAACATATCTTGATATTAATATTTACAAAAAAATTACCTTGAATTGAAATAAATAAATTATTAAATGCATAAATCATCAATGGGAAACTAAATAATTATAATAATCAATATCACCTAGCTCTGATACCACTTGAAGGATTCAGGCGCAATAGATGCAAGTTGGTGGGTGTAGCCAACGTGATTTTTCAGTTATTAATGATCAATCCAAGATCCGTCGTGATAATAAAAAGTTGGATATTTGAAACAGAATGATGAACTAATGAAAATGAAGGTTTTATAGAAACCATATAGAGAATAATCATATGTTCCTTATAATTAATTTAATTAAAATACAATAATTACCTTGAAATAATTCTCTCTCCTTCGATGTTCCTGGTCATGATTTGATGTGATTTTTTGTTGTATCGTACAATACAAGTGTTGGATTCCTATAGGGTTGATCCAAATGTGTTTCATGTATCTCTAGATGTCTCCGAAGGGATATCCAGGTGCTAGCGCATAAGAGCCTTCAATTGTGATGTCCAACTTCAATCGCTTTGATCTAGTGGATGAGGATCTCTCTCATATCTTGACAACGTTGTTAGAAAAAAATAATTCTCTTTTGGATTGAGATCATTCTATTGATATTTTCTGAAAAACCCCAAAAAATGGCTCGACTAATGTGATTCATATAATTGGGAAGATAATTACATAGAATAGAAAAATTAATTAATTACCTAAAATAATTTATTCAGTTCATTTAATTCTTAGTAAGTCCCCATGTCAAATAATGGGAGGTAAATATTATTATTACTTGACATGAACCCAATGAATAACAGCTAATATTATTTAAATAAATAAATAATATTATTTCTCACTAATCCTTAGAAAATGGATATTTATTTATCAAATTAATATCACATCATTACTTGATAATAAATATATTATTTCTCCCACAATATAATTCTCTCGAAATACTAGTGTCGAAAAAATGCCAACATACATCCTTGAAGAATTAATAACCCAAAATCGGTTATAATTATTATTCAACTTGTTAAATTATATTGAAATGATATAATTGGAAAATATTATTGTATGACACTCTAGGCCACTTTCTTAGGGGAAATAGATGGATCTTTCTTAAAGTCCAAGGTTAGCGTCTAAAAAAATGCCAAGGCACCCATAGAGAAAAAAGTTAACACTGTAATGATGTGTCACCTCCTACAAACCCTTACCATGTAATGTAATGCCTTTGTTACGATATCTCGAATCAAGAGGGTTGTATGCTAGTGTCATCAAATCATGTGCTCAATTATTCTTTCTTTGAGTTTCTACAATTGAACAATCCCATTCCTCACCATGTACATAGATTTATTTAGGATATATGAATTCCATAAAAGGGCCTAAGATATCTACTTTTGTTATGGAATAGTATGTAAACATCTTTTCGTGTGTTATCTAATAATGCAGTATTACTCAAGATGCACCCAACATATCGTACCTCGTAGAGAACAGTGTGTCATCATTGTTTTCATCAATGCATCAAATTGCACGAGTTTGAGAACCCATTAATAATAATCATAATTTATAGGGACCAATACACAAGTCTATATATAAGAAGATTTAATGACACTATGAAATGTGGATTTTCAACTGAGTGTCTTGTTTTCATAATATCCTCTTGGATATTACTAATTGTTTACACCATGATAAGGTGCCTCAATGTTTTATGTGTCCCCACCCCTAATGGCCTTAATTATTTGTGTCCCTCTAATAACATCATCCTTCTATAGAATATATATTCAAGAATAGTGTTAGGGAAATTCTGGGTTCTCATCATAGTAGGGATATGCTTTGACACTTTAATGAATTAGTTATCCATAAGACATTATCACATGTATTGTAATGCAGTTGTAAAATCAAGCTGTGATAAAGAATTTATTAATGAATAATGTACAATGTATTAACTTTTACGCCACTAATTCCAACATCAATAAATTCCAAAAATAGAATGAGGATCTACAATAAATGAAAGTGAATATTCTAGTGTTTATTATTGCTAAATATGGAGTTATATGGTTTGGAACAATCATATGTATTCTAGAAACCCCTTCTTTAATAAACCAAACCTATTGATTTCTTTATTATGTTTGAATGATATTTGAGAGATCATATTCTGGGAGACAAAATAATTCAGTAGTATTGGTAAATTAGATGCATACATGATTCTGATATTACAATTGAAAAATGATCGACATTTATTTTCTGATAGTATAATTATTATTACGTTAATAAACATACATATGAAGGATCACACACATTATGGAGTCTTATAAAAGATATATAAATAAGGGTGTAATCTGATGGTTATTAATAGTTACCTATAGTGGTAGATATCATGAATCAATAATAATAATAAACAAGGATGGGTAAATAAATGAACACACATACCATTTATCTAACCTAAATATCATGATAAGATAATGAATAATCAATATAGGAGGGTAAATAACTGAATACACACTCCCTATAATCAATATCAGAGAATAAATTTCACTTGGACAAATTATTATTGAGAAAATATCTTGGATAATAATAATAATAGAATACTCAGGGAAGGAAATGATTAAATATTGGAAAACATTTGCTCAGGATCATGATACTTCTTCCATCAAGACCATTAATACGAATGTTTAGAACTTCTTAAAAAAAACTCATATTTTTTTTGGAAAAATGACTTTATGCTCCTGTACTGATTCTACTCATGAGGCAACCAATGCATTGAGGGAATATTTATAATTTAATCCCAACCAGGAATGCATTTCTAAATCAATCCACATTTAACAAATAATTGTTATATTTTATGAACAATGTGCCATATCATTAAATATTCGTATTGTGTAAGGAATATAAATTTATCAATATTTACTCAAATAAGAAAATAAATTTTCTTGTATAATAAAATATATATAATGTACATATATTTTAAGAAATAAAAATTTTTATAATAAATAATAATTACTTTTTGGGGAAACATAATTTCGAATAGAATGAGAAAAGTTCATAGGAAGTTAATGACAAAAAAATAAATCAAGGAATTTAATGTCAATACATTATGATGTATAAATAAACATAAAAATCCATGAAATAATAAGGATGGAATCAATAAAATATATAATCATTGGTGTAAAAAATGTTTTCTTCACTTATTAATAGAAGTATAATAAAATGATCACTAAAAACATTCTTGAGGAAAATATCATTTTCATTCTGAAAATAAATTTTTAATTATGATAGTATATAGAAATTTTTCATACTATTTTTTTAAATTAATCATGCAGACATATAAATAATTCTTGGAAACATGTGAGTTTTCACAATGGATAAAAATTTTGTTTATGACATAAGCGGTAAAACAATGAGTCCCTTCACTTTTTCTGTAAAATCCAGCTGTGAATTATTTTAATATGACATGATCATTTCCTTAAAGAAATTTTTTAAAAAGTAAAAATGGGTTAAAAATTATTTAATATTTGATTTATAATTTGTTAAAAACAGTTACAAAATCGTTTCTTCATGTCATGGTTATGGAGAAAACATATTTTGGACTAAAGAGTAGAAATGATGTCAGATATTCTAAAAATAATTTCTCAATAATTTTTGGAATCGATAAATTGAAAAGTGGTTCTATTAAACAAAAAATATAATTAATAACTATATAATTGTAAAATTGAATGTTTTATTAAAAATAATGAAATAATTTACATAAAATTAAATTTAATTGTAAACAATCCTAATAAAATGAGATTGTGAAATAATCCCTTATAGAGAAAATTACAATCATATGAGAATAAATCAATGAAATTTTTATGTGTATCAAATTTAAATCCCAATTAAATAATTATAAATATATAAAAATAAGAATAAGAATTAATCATAAAAATAATATTATAATATTAATGACAATAAATTAGTATATAACCTAATGAACCGAAATTGAGTTATGAAATTACATACCCCTTTGTAAATTTTAATTCAAATTCCATCAAAATAAATAAATAAAATTAAAGCACAAAAAACCTTTAATTATCAATGATTCATGATATTACAAGTCCAGTAAAAATTATATACAACATATAAAATGAATTATCTACATAATGTTACAATATTACTCAATGAAAGGAAATTGAGACGTAGTCCCTTACAAATATAATAACATTGATGTAGAGATGTGAATATGAAATGATTGTGTTAATAAATAAAAATAAAGAAAATAAATGTGGAAATAAAACCTAAATTAATAAAATGTCATTACACACATAATATTAGAATGAAATAATCAATAAAATTTATTTTTAACCCAATGAATGGAAATTGAGATAAAAATTCTATTACATCATACATCCTTTTGGTTGAATGTCTCATAACCTGAAATTTAATGGACTTAAACATGGTATTTTCTTATACCAGAACTATATTTATATTTTTGAAATCACTTATGATTATTTTATAACAGCTGTTATCCGTTTAATTAATAATATATCATTATTTTAATTCTTTTTGGATGTCAATTTCCTTATTTTTTCATCAATGATTCATCATAAAAGATATGGTTCTTATGAATATTATAAATAAATATGATCACTAGACTAATAAAAATTACAGAATAACCATATTTCTATATCAATTATATATTTAAATAAAATAATCAAGGATTTTTTCAAAATAAATTGACTAAGATAAAATCATAGAGATGGTAGGTCATATGTATGCATAAATAACGTTTTCATTATTCAATGGTCATTTTGGAAAGGCAGTAAAAAAGTTTTTATAATTATAAAATTATCATAACATAATATATAAAATATTATTTCAATAAATATACTTGCATATATATATATATATCATCAATGTGGCATGGTGATAAAGGAGTTACATCTCTTCATGGAGGTTGTAGTCAACAGGTAGACGAACAATGTTTTCATTTTTCAGTGTAAAAAATTGAAATATCTAAATTATAGAATGATATGTACCATATGAATAATATAATTATTTCATGAATATAAAATATATTTACTCAATTTATCAATGTCATACACCATGAAATGAATTTATGAAAAACTAATCACATGGCTTTGTGAGATGATAGTCTTCCGTACACATGTGATACTTTATCTTATCCACCTGTGAATGGAATGTTAAATGGTATATATTATAAAATTATTCTAGAGGTATGATTATATTAAATTTTTTTAAATATACTATATATATATATCATTATTCACAACCACAGGATGTGGTAAAGAAAAAAATGAATATCATCTCTTTACCAATTGGTTTTCCACCATACACATGAATGATCAATTCGTAACCCATTTGATTGAAGTGGGCTAGTTTTAGGTAATTAACATATTATAAAAATATATAATCATATATAGTTTATTATATAATAATAATTATATAATAATATTTGGATGTTGGTGAATAAATAAACTAAAAATTATCACTGATGTATGTTACTGCTTCTTTAGTTAATATTACTATGTTTATACCAAATTCCTTAAATGGTTGGATTCCTTCCCAAAAACATATTATAGGAAGAGAGGGAGGATATTTGGAATATTTTTTATGTATTTACTCATCCGAATGTTTTTTTGTTGCGGAGTAGATATGAGATATGGTGGACTTTTATAATTTAGATTAGTGACACACTTGATATTATTGAAATGAAAAAGTGGTTATCCTATTTTTCACATTCCCAAAGGCTCAAAAAATGTTGTATTATAGAGTATTAGTTATTATTGGTTAATCCTATGTTGCCAAAATTGTTTTAAAAAAATTTAGGTCATTTTAAACTTTTCCATTTTGTTTTAACCCATGTTAAATGTAGTTTTTCCTTAAATATAATAAATATTTTTTTTGATGTTCTCAGTATTTATTTTGTTAAAATATATAATTTGAAAATATTATATTATCAATTTATTCATATTCCAAATATTGAATCCATTTTTCAAATTGTTAGTTACATTTTTGGTTAATTTTAATAAGAAATTATTCTCATAGATGTAATAAGAAATATTGTATTCCAAGAGGTGAAGTTCAAATGTTTACAAAGTTTTAATATCATATTTCATTTTGAGAATGATTCCAATGGCCTAAATTGGGTTTATATATATATAATTGAACTAATTTAACGTAAAATAAATTAAAATAAATTAATTTATCTTTATAAATAATTTAATCTAAAAGAAATTATCCAATTAAAATTATTTATTTTTCATTTTTCATTGAAATATGAAACAATTTAGAAAAATAAGAAAGCATCATCTTATCATAATAATGATATTATTTTTTTTAAAAGAATTTTATTTTTTCATGAATTTTATTAATATTGAAATTTTTTTAAATTATTATCACATAATCGAACTAAACTGTCTTCTAGATAAGAATATACCTTTTTAGAAAACAATTATTTTTTTACTTTAAATGATTATTTTTTTTATATTTAATATATCAGATTAATTTTCATAAATATTTAGTATTATTTATTCACATAAATATAATTTTTTGGTTGTCATTATATTCTATATTGTAGTTCATTTCGATTCATGGTTGTGTGTTCTAAATACTATAAAATAGATTATGATTAATGAATTATATTTTGTCAGTTGTTTGAGTTAATTGTTTAGTGTCACATATGATATATAAATTTTTTATTGTTTTAAAATGTCAGGGTGTCACATTATCCCCAGCATAAATAAATTGTATCCGCTCAATTTAAACTCAATCTCGGTAATGTTGGATTTCACTATTAGGGATACCATTGAGGAAAACATGATAACATAAAAGGGTTAATAGAGTATTCTATTTATTAGAGAGAAAGGGATGTAAAAAAGATTATACAGTATAATAGATAACAATTTTTATTAATATGATAACATTAGTCGAATGTAATGATGTGCACATGGTTGAGAATTTTAATAAATTAAATAGGGTGGTGGAGGTCATTGATTGCATGATAGTTAAAGATCAATGGAATGATATGGTCATCAATACAACAAATATTTAATTATTTAAATTTACAAATGATTCATCAGATATATTTGGAATACAATATCCTGTTTGATTCAGGATAGTTTTTTAATGTTGAAGAATTTTTTTACTCTATATAAATACATGGAAATATACAGACATGATGCATTTATAAATTCATAAGCATAATTTTTTCCTATGGTTGTTCATCAGTTAATTTCCAATTAATTACTTTATACTAGAAATGAATGTCAAAAAAATATTCTTTTGCTCCTAATGAACTAATATTGACATTTAACATAACAAAAGAACCATTAATGAGTGGAAATTATTTACTTTAATATATAACCTTTCTCAAAAACCAATATGGTTAGATAAAGTTATCCAATATAATTAGACTCTAAATGGAAAATGGAACACCATTGTTTCATAATTAATATATGTTTTTAAAACAAGGTAACCAAAAACAATTACATATTAAACAATATATATTTTAGAATTGTGGTTGTCACTAAACCCTTATCATCATTTGGTAAAGGGTTCAAGCCATATATGCTTTTTGGGTACCACATATTTATTTTTTTTTGAAACTTTTATTAACATAAATACTATAATTTCCCAAAAAAATATGATTGTTATCCTTCAAATAAAATTATTCATTAAGTAAAATTTTTAATAAGGTTTTTTTGTAATTTTTTTTCTACAATTTCTAATAATCTTATATGAATATTCAATAATGTTAATTAATGATCATATCAACATTAGAGATTATAAATAATTTTAAATATATTTATAAAATTTAAATGAATTATTCTTCGAAAAACATTTTCACCAAAACAAATAATAATCCAATAGATTGTATTTTCATCAATATAACCAAAAATATAATCAATAATTCTAGAAACCAATCACCTAAATTGACCAAAAGTTGTTTTAAGACACTGTACTTTTTATAAATCATTATCTCCTAAATTGACGATGTTATCCATAATAATTTAGTTAATGTAAAAACATATGGTTTAAAAAATTAGCACAGTTCATAAATATTTTTTTAATATTTATCACCAAATCACCATTTGTAATAAAAGACATATAATATTTACTTCTTGAGTCTACATTCATAAATAATTTATTCATTTTATTTTCACATATTTCCATCCATGGTTTAGGGTGTAAAAATTAGAAGAGGGAACTAAATTGGATAATTACCATAGTCTCAATATTTAATAAAATAAATTATAAAAAGATAACTAGTATAATAATTTTTTCATTCCATTACAATTTTCATTTTTTGTTTTAAATTATATACTTTATTCCCATCAATTATTCACAGAAAGGATTTCTGCATTCCATTGAGGAAATTTCATTGGTGTCTTTTTTCACATTTCTGGCTGTAAATAAATTGAGACTTATTTTCTCTAATGTCTCAATTGTTAAAGCTCTTAATGAACTTCTTCATCCACATATTTGGTGAGGCCAACAGTTGGATAGAGTATAAGTTTTTAATCATATTTGGTGTAATGTTATTGGTATTAATCATGATATCATTAACTCCTATCATCATGAGATTTTATTGCTCATATTCAACACATTTTTCAACATGTTCAATGATAACATGATTCATTCAGGTTCTATCCATTGAGTATAACCTAAAATCACAGTTTGAGCTTTAATAACCACATTGGGAAAACCATTAAATAATTTATAGTATATCTAAATAATGAAACATTATAATCAATATAAGAAAACATATGTTGAACATTGGTTATTCATTTTATTCTCTTATGAAATCAAATATAATGGTTTGTAATGTGAATGTGAATTATCGTAGGAATATATCATGTTTATGTCAAACAAGGTGTGTAGTAAGGCCTAGTGTCGTGAACTAGGTATAGATCAGGTCAAGACCAATAAACCCTTCTTGTACTCATTTACCCAAGTTAAATCTATGATAGAACGACATCCTCTCATAGCATACAGACTGAGATATATTTCCATGAAAAAACCATATAATATCTATCTCACCAAATCTTTAAGATTTTCTTATACAAATTTCTTAAATTTCTATTAGCAATTTGGGATCCAAAATCTATGTTTTACAAAATCCTATTCTCAAGGTTTCTACATAACGTACTCAGATTACAAAGGTAATAAAATGAACCCCAGTAAGCTTAAGCTGATTTTTCCATTATTACAATGGTATACGAAACAAGGTATCACATCCTGAAGGACCGAATAATTTAGTAGTCTTAGTAAAATGATACATATATGAATCCTTTATTAAATTTGAAAAAAAACAATGAAAAAGTAGATATTCTTTATATTATAATTATTCTCCCTTGTATATACGTGCATATCAAACATAGTACATTTCATGGAATCATAAAAAACAAAATAATGGTCTAATCAGATCCTTAGAAAGAGTTACATAAAACACAGTCTATCATGAATCAGTAAACATAATCATCATGGATGGGTAAATAACTAAAAAACATAATATTTAAATAAAATTACTATCTTGATAATATTAGTCATAATCAATATGGAATGATAAAAAACTGAGAAGAAATACATTTAATCAATAACTAAGAATGAAATGAATCTAGAGATAATATCATAGTGAAAGCATCATGGATAATAATAATATTAGAATTACCAATGATGAAATTCATAATTATAGGAAATAATGAACTCATGATGATTATATGTATACCATAAAAACCATAAATAATAAAACTTATAACTATTGGGTGAAATCCCATATTTTTTATCCATTAGAATTTATGATAGCTTACCGATACACTTCATGATACTACAGATGACTGAATGGTCTATCAAAAAAAGTGTCCCACCAATTTTTATAAGCTCATGACATTCATCATATATTGAATAATTGATTTAATTAATGAACATTGTTCATTTTCCACAAATAAACATATTGAATAAGGAATACTAATTTATTATTATTTTATTACATAAAAAATTAAAAATCAATGTATCAAACTGTTTACATAAATGATCTATATTATAAAAAATAAGCAAATATAGGATTAATAATATGGAATTTGAGAGGAAATTTAATATCCATAGGAATGTAAATTATTATACGATAAAGTTACTGGATAGAAAAATAAATCAAGGAATTGAAGTTCAATACATTTGTTGCTCAAAATTTCCATAGACTATCCATTTTTAGAATAATTTTAGTATTTATACAATATATAATCATTTGAATATTAATAAATGGTGGTTTTCATTGATGAATAGAAATAACATAAAAATGTATTTCAAAATCATTAGAAAATATAATTTTTTTTTAAAAAATTTAAATTCTAAAAATTAAAGGATAATATAAAATTTTAAAAATACATGTCTATTGAAATAATCATTGAATATTTTAAATAAATCCATAAAACAATTCAGTGGTCATGATGGTTGTAAATTACATTCATATTGTACAAGGTAAAACTTATATTCCCCTCACATTTCTAGTAAAATCCAAACAATTGATCTAAAAACGACATGGATATTAATTTAAAAACATTTAAAAATGTATAATGGGTTTTAATGTCATTAAAAATAATTTGAAATGTGTCAATAACATTTCTGTAAATGTTTTTAGAATATATGTCTTATGAGTAAAATAAATTTCAGATCGATGAAAGAAGTGAATTTTGATTATCATAAAACATTTTCTCAAACATATTACATATGAAATTGTAAGAAAATTTTACCATTAATTGAAAAATATCAAGAATATTCACATGAGATTAACATTAAAGGATTTATTTTACAATGATCTATTATTTTCCATAAAATTAAATTATTTTATAAAAAATACTCAATAAAATGAGATTGTGAAATAAACCCTTAAACAGATCATATAGTTGAAGGGAAAATTTATCAAAGAATTTATTACATGTAAAAAATATAAATCAACAGAAATGAAATGTGAATAAAATATTGGATAATAGTAATTCATTAAATTCATAATATTATAATAACAAATAAAAAAAATAAGTGTATAACCCAATGAAATAAGATTGAGTTATGAAATTCCATACCACTTGGTAACCTTTAAGTCAAATCCCATTATATTAAATAATTAAAATTTAAACATAAAATATATTTAATTACTAATTAATCATAATGTTACATGTAAAATGGGCAGCATATACACCGAATAAAAGAAATTTGGTGTATAAAATTATAATATACCACTATGAAGGGGCATTTAGATGTAGTCCCTTATAAAAAAAAGATAATTGTTGTGTGGATTTATAAATGAATGCTTTATTAGTATAAATAGTAAATCCAAATATATATATTTTAAAATAAAACATAAAATAAGAAAATTTCATAACAAAATTAATGTTTTCCTGATATAATTAAGTAAAAATGATTTTTAACCCAATGAATGGTAATTGAGTTTGGAAATCGCATACATTAAAATTCATTTTGGTTAAAAATGCCTGAACCTATGATACAATGAATTTATAATTGTTATTAACATATAATAGAATCATATTAATGTTTTTAATATCAAATATAAACATTTTCTAACATATTATCAGAATTAATTCTATAATAATTCAATATTTTCATTTTTTCTGTTGTTGATTGACTTCTTTTCCCGTGTCTGTTTCCTCATACCACTGCATATTATATATCTATATAATCTCCATTATAAAAATAATGAAATAATGATAATATTTCTTATATCAATAATAATTTTTAAACCAATCATTGATATTGTTTTTGGAAAATGGGCTATGAAATAATCATGGAGGCAATAGGTTGTATGTACACATGACTAATGTTTCTAATTTTCAATAATCATTATGGGATAGAAGAATGATATATTTTATCTGAAAATCATGATAAATATATAATATATAATATATTATTTATTTAAATACATTTATATATATCATCAATGTGGTGTGGTTATGAAATGTGAGTCACATCACTTCACAAAGCCAGTAGTCCACTCATTCACAAATGATGTTATCATTTTTCACTGTAGAAAAAATAAAATGATCTATTATCATTTAAGAATGAAAAATATTACAATAATATCATAAATATTTAATTTATATCATCTGAAATTATTAAATGCATACTCATTACATTCCATGTAAATAATTAGTGAAATACTTAAAGCATCTCTTCAGGAGGCGGTAGTCCACCATAAACTCAACCAAAATTATTGTATCCTATTCTATATTAATTATAAAATTTTATATTGTATATAAATACTAATTAGGTATAAATTTTTTAAAAATATGATATAGCGAGTTTATATAAATCATCATACCAAAGGGTGAATGGTGGAAATGGAAAAAAAAGGACATCAGTTCACGATGCAATAGTCACTCTAACACACAAATGTTGATTTCATAGTCCTGGTGAAAGAAGTAGGGATAATTTGATGACATGAAATTATTTCAAAAATATTTAAAAAATAACGTTTATTTTTTATAATATAGTAATTAAAATTAATAAAAATTATGTAAAAATATGTTAAAGAATCATGACTAAACCATATTTTAGAAATAATTTCAGTTTTTTAGAGATTAATTATTTTTTATTTTACATTATTATAATTATATTTCAACTAAAAATAAAATAATAATCTTAATAATTAATTTATTATTGTTCATACCAATCAATTTAACAGTTATTTTGTAATGTTATACAACATAATTGTTTATTTTAACATGGGGTTTCATATTCTAAAAGCTATCATAGAGATAAAATTTAATGATATATATTTCGTGAGATGTTTAAGCATAGTGTTTCATGTCACATACACTATGAAAAATAATTTATTATATAAAATTATAGTGTGTTACATGTGTCCCCTAAAAAAAATACTAAGGAGGGATCCTTCTTATTAGGTGTAAAACTTATTCATACTTAGTTATCCAAGAATAACTAATATTTATATATAACTAATGACAATATTTTGGTGGGATAAAACGAAGATAGAGATTGATGATTTTTTATCCCGATGATTATTATTCTAATATGAAAAAGAATAGTTACAAATCTCGAGGGTATGATTCAACCATTTAGAGAAAACTATATAAAAGTATAAAATATAACAATATATTTTATCATAGAATTACATAATACATTTATATGAAATAACTAAATCCAGGAAGTTATCGATCACTATATAATGTCTTTATATTTATTCACTATCAAGGAGGGTTTCACTATTTAACAACTCTCTGTGATATAAATAAGGAAAATATTAAGACTTAATGGATTATAAATCCCCATGGTTTTTGAGAGAGATCAATGATTTACCTTGAGGATATAGAAAATACTTTTTAGTTGTTGGATATATAGATGTGTTTTGGTACTAACAATCACCCTTAGAAAGATGTGTAGTCTAAAAGGGAAAAAAATTCTCTAGAGGACATGTTGAAATAATTTTAAATGTATTTCTAAGGATGTTGGTATCTACCCCTTCACCTAGTATAGTTTTAATATAATAACAGTTACCATTATAACATTTTAATGTAACCATGTGAGGAAATGTATTGTAAGAGGTTTCAGACTCCAAAATGAAGGGTTGAATTTAGAGAGAATTTTTTTTGGTATATTATATTATTCAAGAGATGACAGACAAGACTCAATCCATTTAATGTCATATGAAATTAGAACAAAGTTGAAAGAAAAGATATGCAGAATATCATCAATGATTCAAAATATAAGAGTTTATATATATGGTGTTCCTTTATATTTCATCAGGGAAAAAATAATTAGGTTTACGTAGATGTGATTGATTAGTAAAAGATAGATTATCCCATTTCATTTCCACGATCTCATCAGATATGTGTTATATTCACATAAACTCTTTCCAAACCGATATAACGTGCATGGTGTGTTTTATATATTCATCTTCAAAAAGTCAATATTAGTCGCATCACATGTACTTATTTTGGAGGTGGTACCATTAGTGAAATATATTTTATTCATGGAGAAACAGTTGATTATTTGGAATATAAAGACATTGTTTAATGAAACAATACAACTCAATTGGTCAATGAATTGTTGAAAAACTCCGTGTTTGAGGAGGTGACATGGGAACTAGAAGAGGTGATAAAATAAAAGTAACCTCATCTTTTCTAGTGTATGAAATTAAATTTCAATAGTAATATTTATGAAGGGTGATATAATGGAATTTCCAAATATTTTTTAAATTAAATTCTATTGTAATTTAACAAATTATTTATAAATTTATATAGTTATAGAAAACACATCAACTACATTGAAAACATTTGAATGTTATAAAATATAGCTTTTCAAATTATTAATATCATTAAGATTCTAAAATTTTGATAATATATATATTTTAAAGTGATAGTTATGATTTGTATATATTAATTGTTACAATAAAAAATATTTTAAACTAAAAAAATAATACATAGATTAAACCAATATTATCATGCCTTATGAATATTATTTTTCATAGATTCAATGAGATATGGAATCATTTGGAAACTCTATTGACCAGTCCCATATTTATATCCCATAATTAAATAAGAAGTGAACCCATTTATAGGATAAGTTATATCTTATTGAGAAAATTCCAATCAATGATAGCTAAACCACCACAAAGAAGAACTATTATCTCCAACCATACCCTTGTAAAGTACGCATTTTTAATAAGATGTTATTTATCTTGACCTTGGTAATATGAATTTTTATATTTTATTTTTTAAGGAAATAATCATTATATTTTTTCCATTTTATTTTTACTTTATAAATTATAATATAATGAATTAAATCAGAATTATATTTTGATAAGAAAAATAAAAAAAATTATTTTTGAAAAACATATACTCTTCATTATGACATTATTTTTATAATTTCATGAATTTTTTGAATAAAAAAATTTTCTATAAAATATTATTTTTTTTAATTATTTATTTAAATATAAATTATACTACAATTTAATGATGTCTAATGTAATTTTGACAAGGGTTAAAAATTTATTATAGTTTTTAAAGGCAGAATATTTCAGTAAATATTGTTTTTTATTTAAATGTAAAAATTCTAATATATGTAAAATTAATGTAATTAAATAATAAACTATTTTTTAAATCATCATTTAAAAATTATATAATGGTTATTTTTTAATAATTTTCTGAGATAATCGGTTTTTATAAAGATAATTAAATACAGTATAAATATATAGTCTCTCTTATTATATCATAATATCCCAAAATTGTAGTCATAAATTATATAAGGATTTTCCATAACCAAAATTATATTTCCATTAGTAAATATGTTCTATAGATGATTATATATGATCATTATAATCCATTAATTAATCATCCAAAACCATTATTATATTTTGATATTTTATAATCAAATATTTATAAATAAGACTCACTAAAATAACAGTGATTTTATTATTTTAATATTTTAGGTTATTATATTTATAAAATATATAATTTTTTTATTTGGTATAAACCATGGTAAAAAAATGTAATGTTTTTGGTTTTAATAATTATATAATATAGAGTCCAAAACCTACATTTAGATAATACTAAATAATTATCCAATCTATTTCTATAATTAAACACCCAACAAACCTCTTATATTCATTCAAAATACATTGAGAATGATGTTAATATCCTTATACCTCTAAAATTCCACCCCAATATGTTAAAAAGGTCTTCAAAAGATATTATTTGTGTTTTGTAAATTCCCTCTCATAGATGGAGATCTTCTAATATTCCTTTTAATTTCATGTACATTCATTGTACTCAGACTCTTCATTTCAAATTTTTAATATTGTTATGTGATTTTACTCATCAATTTTACATTCCTTATAGTGTTAATGTAATTATAAATTACATTTCACTATAATTATACCCTTCCAAGAATCATTATGTTTATGTGTTATGCTACTGAAATTATCCTATAAATTTCATAGAAATTTTTTTAATAGAGAATACACATCCCCATATAACTCAAAAATATTCACCTAGATGGTTATATCATTAATTTATTTCTGAATTTAATGAATCTACAGCAAAAAACATAATAATCATGTTCAAAATTATTACATAAGTTCTTATGTTGTATAATATATTTGGAAAACAAATGAATACATGTGATATAAATGTGAGAGGTTTGACCTAAATCATATATCTCCCCAATACATTGTGTAATGATTATTTATATCATGAGATAAAAAATAAGGTTCTGTAGAGGATATTTAATGAAAAATATGTAATGATTTATCTGTACTCATTCTGGACATATGATTGTCATGTCTTGTTTTATGTTCTTTTCACATTGAAATGGTACCTTGATGTTTTCATCTTATATCACTCTTTTAAATTCTTGTGTATGAATTATATAACTATTGTTTCTCTATGATATTACATCAAATGACATTTATCACTTTTACCTTATTATTCATTCATTATTCCCTCACCTGGATTTATAGCTCCCCCTTTATTATATAGGTCGACATGTTATCCCATGTAGTATTAGATTATCAATTGATTTTAAGATCACATCATAGAGATTTAAATAATATAATTTTATCAATAATTAATTTTATTGTATATATATATATATTTCCAAATATTCTATAACTCTAAATCTTTCATCTCTGTTTTATGAGAATATTTATGTTAAAAATAAAGGAATTAAGGTGTATTGTGTATATTATGTTTTATGAAACCATGATGATTATGAAAGATATTAGTGTATTATGGGACAGATCTAAACCTCTGATGAGTTCTTGGTATTCAACTGCTAATAAATTGTAACAATCTAATAATATGATGGATTATTTTAGAAACACATTATCTGGAGAAACAACAATTATCCCTAAACCAACATGGTTGATCTTTGGTTCTATAACTCTTTTTCCAATAGAAATTACAGTAACTTTGTCAAATTATATCACCCATGTATGATGACTTTCGTGGATAGAGTATATTTCCACGACAATGATGTCGTTACAAACTAGAACAATTTCTAATGACTTAATCATAATTAAGAAATCCTCTATTTCTTAACATTTAATGACCTTCTTCATGCTGAACATGATGTTCTTCTTTTGAACGATAACAACCCTTCATGATTTTTTTTCATCATTGGAATCTTGATGACATATTTTAGTGGATATATTTTAGTGATCATGTGGACCTCATGAGGTTACATGACTTCCATTATTTATGGATATTTTCCGATAAACACAATATAGATCTTATTCATTTAAAAATATCAACCACCAATATCATCAATCATTTAACTGAGTAATAAAAGTTCATTAACATTACTCACAAAATTTCTAAAATTGATGTGTACAACAATAGAAATATATATGGATCAAAAAAAAGGATGAGTGACTTCTAGGTTATTGGTATCATCTGAAAGATGTGTTATAAGAGATATTTCTTTATATTTTCCTAAGAATAATGAAAATTCATGTCTCATATAAGTATAATTACTTTGTTCACCAATATACTAATTGATAAACAGCATACGATATGTATATCTATAAATATACTAATATAGATGATTCATCCTAAGAGTCCTATAAAGTACATTAGGTTTCATTATAGGGAATTATTAAATGTAAACTTATTCATTTCATGGTCTTCGTTGATGCCATAATAGTAGAAAAAAAATCTTATAAATTTCCATGATGACCCTAAAAATGATAAATTTAGTGGTTTCATTATTACGTATAGCTTATCTGTTTTAATTAAAATTGTCTCCAGAGAATATTACCAATCAAAAAATTGATGGACTTTTACCATAATATCATCTATATAAAACGTTATTATTATCCTCACGAGGAACTCGAGGATGGGATTCATGTCATGCTGGTATGTAGATCTAGTAATCATCAATCCAAACTGGATAAATTGTAAAACCCTTGTAATTATAATAAGGCATTATATTATTCACTTTTTTGGGGAAATATATTTTTTATGGATGTTGTAAGATTAATCTATTTATGGAACGACTTTAAAACCACCAATAACATCAATAATTTTTTTTATTGGAAGTTGGAAGACATCTATTTGGATATAGTAGTTTATATCCCTAATTTGATTGAAAAAATTGATATTCAATTTCATAATTTTGAATTGGTTAATGCTATCCAACCATTTTAGGGTACTATTCCACCATTAAAAAATTATCTATAAACATTTTGTCATCCTTATCCTCCACATTGACAACATTGGTAGGGTGTATTTTTTTCAGAGCATGATTATAGAACTAATAATCTATATAAAATCACATGTGATGGGTGTACAATTAGAGATATAGAAAAAATTTCATGAAATAATTCCATTTGAAAAATATGAATGTGTCTTTATGGATGAAACATATATTTATTAATCATTTGGTGTCAAGTTGATAGTAATCAATTTGGGGCATGTATTATCCCCTATAATAAAAATCACTCGTTCTGTTTACTAACAGTGGTTGATAAACATTCTTAAATATAGTAAGGTCATACCCATGGTCATTTTATTCCTTATAAAACTATGAATCATCAATATCGGATGTATGAAATAATATATATTGAGAGATTCAAAACTAATTTTCATATATTATTTTTTTATTCAATTGTTCTGGAGGTTTATTTCGATATAGGAAGAATTCATTTGAATGTTTAATTATTAGAGATATTTTGGAAATCTTCTAATTACCATGATCATTATTGTAAAATGGTGTGAAAACATATTAGGATATATTATAAGGAGTGTGATCATTTTCCATATAGGCTTCATTATAATTAGTGCTACTATATCCAAGGAAATCATAACCACAATTTGTCTTTTCCGGTTTCAACGATATTATCGATATCACGGGATGGGGGTGCATATTTCCAATTCATATTATTTTTTCTTTCGAAAAATATGTTTATTATCAAGAGGTTCTAGCATGACACAATGATTTAGTGAATTATGATTTGGATTTTAATTTTTTTAATAGTATGTTCATATTATACATTGAATTAACTCCATGAATTACTTGGATAAGCTTATGGTGTTTTAGATGAAGATATTTCAACAAAATAATCCTCCATTAATAGTTTCTCATCCCCCCTTATAGAAACATGCCTCTATATATTGGGAACACATTACTGAAATGGTAAATAATCATTATATGACACTCTTATCTATCTATAAATGGATTATTTCATACATGGATTATAAAATTATGGTACCACCATATATGGATGAAACCATAGTCTATTAGGTAGGGAATATAAATATTCTATTTAAATAAACCCTGAATTCATAGATGTATAAGAGGTATTCCACTTGAACACCCCACTTGATATTTGTAGGAGTATTTCTCTTACTCATATTTTATCATTGAATGATAAAACTAGATGAGGATACATCATCCTTGTAGAGTTCAAGGATTTATTGATTTTGAACTAGGTTGACATTGATCCTATATCAATGGTCGATGATGGAATGATGAGCTTCGATGTTTTGTTTCATTCCAAAAACATAAATTGGGTTATTTTAAGGTTACATTAACATCACATATATAAATATTACTTCATTTTAGAGGATCATTTATTACATATCAAAATAATACACTCATAATAATCATAAATGATTAGTGTCTTTGGATACTGGATACATAATAAAAATATTTCATGACTAATCTTTATCATCTCATGAAATTTTCTCCTTTAACTATCCTTTTAGACATATTATAGTTAAAAAAACATCCTAAATCCAGAAAAATTGAAATATAAAATGGGTGAGATAATATGATTAATAAAGATAAACATGATTTTTTTAATCAATGACCGCAAGTTATTATTTTATAAGAAAAAATGTAGTAAAATATGATCATAATGTTAAATACAAAGACAACATGTGATATACCATGAATCAAGGGTCATGAAATAATGTTTTTTTCAAAAAATTAGCGAGACATAAGATTATGGAGTGATCAATATTATATAAATAGGATTTATTTAATATCATAAACATAAGACATAATTTTTTTCACACATATAATTATGTATGGTAATTTTTTAATCAAGGGACATAAGCCCTACTATCATAGTTGAAAGAGTCCCATTGTAGTTTGGGTTCATTCGATATTCCTGTCAATATAGTGGATATATCCCCATTATAGAATTTAAGAACATATAATCCCATTTAATATTATATAATTGGATGCCAATATTTACCTTATTCATTATAGGGTTATATAATTCAAGGAGCACACATCACATAATGAAAACCATATATATGTGGGATATTAGAATGTAAAAGTTTTGATCAATTTTTTATAAATTAATTAACTCATGGGAAAAAATGGGTTACATGAACACATCCTTAAAACATGATCATCATATTCTGTCTTGGGAAATAATTATGATGGTATCATTATATTACATCCCAATGAATGACAATAATCAAAGTGAAAAAAAATTATAGAGGGATTTGAAATACGCTTTGAAAAATACTAGAACATTTCCTTTATGGGTGACATAAAAAAATATTATTGAAAATTCTGATTAGGATTTTATTTTTAAAAAATTCAATCATGTAGAATACTCTTCATGAAATACAAATTACCTGGTGATCGGAATATATGTTCTTGATAGAAATGTAAAAAAATCATTCTTTTCAAACATTTTTAAGGAATGATAAATATTTATAAATAGGAAACCATAAATTATATTACATAATATATTAATTAATAATGTAATTGATAGTATAATAATAAGAAAATAAATCAATAAGTAGTAGTTTATAACATATTATAAGAAAAATTAAAACATCATTGATATGGATAAAATGGTTTATTTCAAATTAATGGGAAATAAGATCTGTTATACATAAAAATTATTATTCTTGTATTTAGAGTAACAAATATAAGATAAAAGGATATAAAATTTCCAAATAATATAAATAACCAAATAAAATACATGTGTTTTTTGAGAAAATTGAAAATTAATATCCTATAATGGAAATTGAAACCAAAAAAATCCTGATAAGAAGTCAACATGTAATATAATCTATTATAGCATTGATAAACTTTAATATAAAAACTTATGAAAGAGAAAAAAGATGGATTAAAAAATTTATAATTTACGAGAAATTAATTATAAATGTAATTCATGGAAATTATATACAGAACAAAAAATATAGAATGTCGGTAATATATAAAATATCTCAACGATGGGAAATTGAGATAATGAGAACCATACCTTATGTCCCAAATATTTTTGTAAGTGCTCAATATTCCGGCATAATAAATTTAGAAAGGGTTTAAATCTATAAATTAAATATATTCATTCTTACATTACTATATATTATTCCCTTCCAATTTTTAATTACCCATTTTTTAATAAATCTACATAAAAATTTATTCGAGTGTGAACTATTATATTTTCCCTTTGTGTTTTCGTTCGATGATTATACTCAATGAAACTAGTTAATGATTTAAAAATTTAAATAATATTTTTTATTTGAAAAATTACTTATTTCATCTATATAAAATATTTTATTACAATCCATGCTAGTATGATATTAAAAATGTGTCACATAACTTTTTTGATGTGGTAATCCCAAACTTTGAATAATGAATGTTTAAAATTATAAATGTATTGAAATTATGGAAAATAAATAATAATGTATCATTATCATATAAAAATTATACCATAAAAATAATATGTATTAATTAATTACATATATATAAAAATTATTTAGAGACTATGATCATAAATGAAATACAACACATTATGGATGTGGTAGTCTGCATGTATTCATAAGAGATGATTTAATTTTAAATTTTATAGAATGGATGTAGTCAAATATTATTCTAAAATAATAATGAAATTAGTGTATACTAATTTTTATGATTATATTTTTTGAGTGGTTTTAGATTATTTTTATGATATTTAAGAGGATATAAAGGTGATAAAATTAGGATAATCTACTTATCTTTTCTCTTCGTATCCTTATTAAAATAGATGATAATGATTCTTAGATTAGTATTTTGTAGAGACCAAAACCTCTAATAAATGGTATATGGGTTGTGGGGAAGATTTGGGTGGTATTTTAAAATATATTTGATATTTAATTATTCTAAAAAATGTGGATATGTGATGATAGAATGTTCGCCATTATATATTAGAGGACTCACACCCATGTAAATACAATTATATTTAAAATAATATATAGTCCTTTTTTTGGAAAGGAACACCAAAATAAATGTTGTTTAATATATTATAAATTAATGTTAAAATTAATGAATAAAATAAAATTGGTATATTGATAACTGATATTTGAGTCTTTCTCTTTTAGGATAACAACCATTTTAATGATTATAACCCATACCATTTTGTCAATCATTTACTGTGATCACTTATTTCTATGTACAAAAATTGATTTTTAATTATTAATTGAAATATATTTTTTGTATTAAAACTATATAAACTATTTCTATATATTAAATAGTCATTAGTGGCCAAAAATAATCATAATAGAAAAAAAACCTGATAAAGTCCTTTTCTGAAAAAAAACATATCATTAAGCATACTATTTATTTTATTATAATTCATATCGTAGTAATAAAAATTAGATGGTTTTTAATTCACTAGATTGAATAAAAAAATAAATTTTTAAAAATATATTATCAATTATTATTTATTTTATTTTTAAATTTTGAATGTTCATTGTGCCCCTTATAATTAGATATTTCTAAAAAATATCCCAATTTACAATTAATTGATTTTATCTTTATTCCTAACAAGTTAATAGTAAATATTTGGAAGTTAAATAATTATTCTATGTCAATAAAAATTATGTTTTATAAATATTTTTATTGTCAAAATCAGATAAATTATCTATTAAATAAAAATGTATAAATAAAATAATGTTTTCAAACAAGAAATTTCCATATATCCAATAATTATTCGAATAATATTCCTAATCCATAAATAAATATTTTCTAGATGTCCTTAATTGATTTTTAGTACTTTGTAAAATTGTAACAATAACATTTCATGATAAAATTTCCCTAATGTATCAAATTTAATTAGAATGTAAAATTCAATAAAATAGTTCAAAATAGGATCTCAATAATTGTGGGTGTTACTTATGTGAATTTGACCCCATTTAAATACTGATATTTTTCTATCAATTTTAGTTACCTATATAATTATTTCTTTATCTTAATAAAACACTTATTTATTATGCACTTTAGTTTTGTGTTGCGTTCATTAGAAGCTATAAATCACATTACTTTTATTAAAGAGAAAAATATTTCAAAGTTACCGAGTGTTATCATTTACATCCATTTATATTACTTCACAAATAAAATTCCTTTATTATATTGGAAATATAGGATGATACATTAGTATCACTATATACGCAGGTTCCTATATAGCTTTCTCATATCTATGTTTTCACCAAAAAAAATTTACTATGTGAGTGGTCTTGTTCAACTAAGATGTATCTCTATTATCTTGATTCACTGCTAACATTTCATCATATGAAATATCATGCCCCATATATATATCAACAGAGTTTAAAACATGTTAAGTATAATGTATATACATCTAGAAAAGAGATACATGGAACACATTAAGAACCTTAGATAGGTTTTGATAAAGTAATATGTTGTATTCAACAACTGTGATATGATCAATATTCTCATGTGGACAGATATATCTTGAAGTCTAATTACCCCATATTTCAGAATATTATTACACTAATTTAAGGAGATATATTTAGTAATAACATATCATAATCTTGAAACTCTGGATCTCATCATCAAATTTTTAGTATAAAATATTTATTGACTATAATCTATAATGTTTTGTTATTTAATGAATCCATATTTGTATACCATTTTACCATAATAACCATGTCTTATTAGTTATCATACTCCAAAATTATCTTGATATGATAGTGTTCAAGACAAATTTGAATAATGTTCTCCATAGTTATCCATTTGAATTCTCATGAGAAATCTAATCTTGTAAGAGTATTCAACCAAAGTTTGTTTTGGATACATTATAACATTTAAATATAAAAAAAATATCCCATTATAACACCTCATGTGTGGATAATTTTATAAGACTACAAATCTTTATGAGGAAGAAATGAACTATTAAATATATTCTCTATATTTAATTATTTCTCTATAATTCTCTAATATTTGGAGGTAAAACTCAATCATCCATTAAATTGATTTAAAAGAGGTACTCCATACATCTTAAAAAGCTTATAAATGTATATTAAGGAAAGATAGTAAATATGTAAATGTTCTATAAAAGAAATTAAATGTTATAAATTCATAAGGGGATCGATTATTTCCCAAATAAAGATATCAACATTAGATTACTTGGAGAGTCCTATGATGAACTCCATGGTTTTGTTTTCCAATTTTCACATAGATAAATGAAATGGCTTAATGATAACATTATAAATTATGTTTATCTATAATTTTCAATCTTACATGGAATCATGATACATACTGTACTATAAAAATATCATGTTTTCCAAATAGAAATACTCATTAAGATCATTATAAAAGATTATACATCTTAGATGGATAGAGATTTATGATCTACATGATCCATCCATAAATTTATTTATAAATTTCAATATTAAAGGGATTTTGATTTTTTTTGATTCCTTATCATTCGATCATGGTACATGGTGAACTTCATAACATTCCTACCTTTTTAACATCTCCACATAATACGTATGTGCCTCATTAATCATCACATGGATTGATTTTTGAACATCTATTTTAACAATATATTATATCTCCTTCTTAATTTTCAGTTCAATGTCCACATTTTTAAATAAATAAGAAATAGATATTTTTAAATACTCACCACAGAAAAAATATCATGATCCATTTGTCTAAGTTCTTCATCCATGTTTTCCCCTCCCCAATGTGTTAGTATATAGTGTTGTAATAATAATTAATCATCTCTTAACATTTCTTTTATTTAATATTTTTCTTCTTCTTAGAAAATATATACATCCTATTTCTGTGATCAGAACATATATAATATCTCTAACTATAATGATAATCTATTTATATGTTCAATGAAAACTTATTGTTACAAGATCTAAATCCTGACTGACGAAATTTTAAATATGAATCTTAAATTAACATCAATAATATGTTTCTATCTTTTCATTTTGCATGAAAAAAAATCCCAGTAAGTTATTTGATTCGTCAATTTATATATAAAACGCTTCTATACAAAAACATGTATTGTGAGCACTGATGAAATGATCTATATTTCCTTTAGCTCATTGAAATTTTCTTTTATACATTGTTTCATAGGATACCTTCTCCCTTATGTTGAAATAAGGTTATTTAATTTGAAATTCATGCGAAATTTAAAAAAAATGGTATTATATAACCAATGCTCTAATAATATAGATATAAATAACCATTGTTGGCATGTGCTATTTTTCAATAAATTGTGGAATTTATGTGTCAACCTATAGGCACCAAGTTTTAATTACAAGACTTCATAATTGTAATTTATGTATCCAAAATTTTATTTATTGATCATTATAATCATATTAACCATTCTTCATTTTCATCTTCATAATTCTAAAAGGATAACCATATTCATTCTTTTTGTTATAATATATTGTATCTTCTTATATAAATCCTACCAAAAATTGATCAAGGTAATATATAATGACAGTAACCTTATATCAAAAAATAAAGTAGGGAAAATAGTATGTCCAAATGTTGAAACAATAAAATCATAGTGTTTATACATTATTCATAATCTTCTCATTTTTATATCCTTCACCTATCCATATATAATTATATATAGATCAAATTTCATTATTATAAAAATATTGATCTATAATTAGTTTGTCAAACAATTCATCAGTAAGTGGTAGAGGATAATTTCCCTTGATAGTGATAT
Organism: Viscum album; assembly: GCA_963277665.1. NCBI lineage: Eukaryota > Viridiplantae > Streptophyta > Magnoliopsida > Santalales > Viscaceae > Viscum > Viscum album. The sequence continues at coordinate 1,751,677,267 of OY728152.1, forward strand.
TCTTTAGTTCTTGATAATCAATGTTTTGGACTCACCTATTTTAATAATAACAAATCATATTTCTTTAACATGATAATTATTTTTATGTTCTATGATGATTTTATTTCATTAATAGTCCTAGTTTTTTTCTAGTAAAAACCATGAACATTTAATCTCACTGCTCACATGTTTAATCTTACATTGAAACATTTTTCTAAGTAAAAATGTCATTGAAGCAATGGTCATAGATGTAAAGGTCACTGATGAAAAGGTCCCTGATGCAATGTTAATTGATAAAAAGTTCACCGATGAAAAGGTCATTGATTAAAGGTCATTGATGAAATGGTTATTGATCCAAAGGTAACTAATTCAAATGTCACTAAAGAAATGTCACCGATGAAAGGTCACTGATTCAAAGGTCACCGAAAAAAATCACTGATTCAGTGGTCACTTATTCAAAGGTCACTGATGCAAAGGTCACCGATTAAAGGTCACCAATCTAAAGTTCACTGATGAAAAGTTCATCGATTAAAGGTCACCAATCCAATGGTCACTGATGCAAAGGTCACCGATAAAAAGGTCATCTATGGAAAGGTTTTTGATGAATGGTAACTGATTTATAGGTCACCACTAAATCGCCACCAATGGAAGGATACCAATGAAGGTCCCTGATAGAAGGAAACTGATGAATGTCACTGACAGAAGGTTACCATTGAAGGACACTGATAGAAGCTTACCACTGAAGGATACCATAAATAAGGTTACAGATGCACACCTACTGGTGAAGCCTAATGTTGAGAAGTCTAATATTACTAGTCTACTGATCTTTACTGATCTACTCCTTACATTTTCAAATTCTTAAGATTATTCTAATGGTCATATATGGTATATTTAATGCATATAACATTAATTAATGATGATTGTAGTCATTTCAAGACACCATAAATGGGGACAATACGAGGTACGATGAAAACTGCATGTGGATTACTTATTCTTATGGTCAGAACCCAAATATAAATCAAAAGCCTGGGGAAGAGATTAATAGAGTCATAGAGAGTGGCCAAGACTTAAAAAAAGAAATAGGAATTCATGAGAAAGAACATACATTGTAGTTCAAATAGAACAAGGAACAAAAATGGAGCACTTACACTGTGAACCCAAGTTCCTAAAGAAGATAAGTTCGGGAGAACAAACAAAAAACTACATTCTATTCACAATCTAAATTCTATCAATACAAGAAGAAGAACTCACAATTCCTAAATGATAGACCCCAGAGTTGCGACACTCTGTTTTGAGGAAAACATCCATAGAAAGACTTGAAATATAATTTTTTCACTCCAAGGAGTCAATAGCTGAACTGAAAAAACATAGAGAATTCTAAAAGCAATCTCATAATATTAGCTCTATATTGTTCCTTTATTTTAAATTTCTAAGAAGTGTGTCTATTTGTATGTTACAAAAAATGTATCATGTGCTTGAACTAGAGGATACATAAAATACTCACATAAAATCCTTATAATTTTGTTTCCCATTAATTACTATGGAAGAGACCTTGTGTTGGTCTGTATTGATTGTTTTCTCCCACAAAGGACTGTGGCAGAGGGTGTGAACCCAGGATAGTTTGAGAAAACTCTTTTAATGCCTAATACATGTTGTGTATCATTTTTATCATTTATATAAACTTGTTGGTGGTCGGTGATCACCAAGTGGAGTGTATTAAGTCTCGGCTTGAGTGTAAACCTATTTTTTAACTCTACTATGTACAATATTTTTTGGATACATGGTTTTATCTACTATTCCACTACTTATAATTTCTAAAATACAATACTGTTTTGAATTGACATTGATACTTAGTTCTTGTTAGAGTGTTAATGTTTTTCCTTAAGTAAAAATGTTTCAAATGTTGTATAAGTGTCTTAAATTGATTCAATTGAGGACTAATCAACCTTTGAGAATCATGTGGACCATCTAAACATTTATATCTCTAATGCCTTATTTAACAAGGCCTTTTCAAAAGTGGGGAACCATTATTATAATTTTTGAAATTAAAATTTAACTAAGAACTGAATTCACTCCCTCTTGATATTCCACTCCAAATAGCATTTGTTATCAGATGTTAAATTTTTATTACTACAATATGAACTATTTTTCAGGTTGAAATATTATTTTCAACTATTATTTTATTTATATCTTAAATATATAAAAATTTCAATCAAATATAAATTTTTCATTCTTCAAAAATATAATTAAAAATGGATAACATAGTTGATTTTGATACTAATAACATTACCCATTTCATTAATGGTAATAAATATGCTCATTGGAAATTAAAAATGTTAATTTTCCTAGAGAGAATGGGTCTTGAAATCTGAGGCATAATTGATGAACAATATGCTTTGTCAATTACTACTAGGGACACATGGTCTCAGTTAACTAAAGTAAAATTTAACAATAATTGTAAATCAATGAATGCATTATTTTATTCTCTAGGTGATGAAGAATTTAATATAATGTAATCAGTAAAATTGCATATGAAATTTTTATATTTGGATGTTTCTCATGAGGGAACAACCAATGTTAAAAAAAGGATTTATAATACTTATACAATTATATATGATAATTTTAAAATGAATCATGATGAACTTATATCTAAAATTTATCTTAGGATTAATGAAATATTAAATACCATGAGTCTTCTTGGGAAACCTGTAGACAATAAGGATCAAATTGTGAGATAGTTTTGATGCCTACCTGACAGTTGGAGAGGAATTTCTCTTTCTATCAGAGAATCAGGTGACATAAGCAAGCTACCAATGGAGGAACTAATTGAAAAAAATATGATGTATGAAGAAGATCTTAAGGTCAATCAAGAATAATATTATGAACCAAAAAATAAATGGGTAGTATTCAAGACTGCTACCTCAAAGTGAAATGTTAAAGAAAAATTTCAAGCTTCAGTAGACACTTCAACAAGGGAAGACTCGGCATTTTCTAGTGATAATGAGAAGGATCATCATGCAAGTAGATACAAAATGTTCTACCAAATGAAGAAGTTATTTTGAAAATAAAATTATAAAGTAAGTAATGATAGTGAGCGATAATTGAAAAGGGACAATAAATAGAATGACATCACAAATGAGATAGTCGACTATGAGTGTAAATGAAAATTCCATGTGAACTATGATTTCACCAAGATAAAACTGATGTTGAATGATGATGACAAGGGAGAAGGGTATAAAAAGTATATAAAAGCTACATGCAATTATTTAGAAGATAAATCAAATGGATCTGAAACATCTGATATTGAAAATACAAACATGCAAACCTATATTTTATGATAGAATAATTTTAGGCAATACCCAACTCTCCTGTACATAATGTTTACTATTCTGGTAATGAAATTTAATCATAAAATGTTGAGAATATAACTATGGATGTCTTATTTTAATAGTGTGAAATGATTGAGGATACCTTTAATAAACTCAAGGATAAATATAAATTATTCAAATGAAATCATGCTTTAAATTCTTATTTTATGACTGATCTAGACATTGAGATAGATAAATGTGCTCAAATATTAAAAGAAAATATGAAACTTAAATTATCAAACGAGAAATTAAAATGTGATCACGAGACATTTACTCTAGTTAGAGATACCTTGAGTCAGTTTTTAAGGAAACCGATTTCTCTAAATTAAATCACTGGTCTAGGATTTCCACTACGAAATAGAAGAATTATTATGAATAAATATGTTCCAAAATTTGGATAGTTCACTGATAGTTCATGTTCTAGAACATATTTTGGAAACAAATTCTCTATAGGACCTCTCAATTTATTCATGTCTCAAAACAAATCTATTTATTATAGAAATCCTGCGAAAAACACATGGGTTCAAAAATCATTACATTCTAACCTCTCTGGACCCAGGAAAATATGGGTACAAAAGATACCTTGAACATAATATATTTTGTGGGAAAATTATCTGAATATATATTGTAATACTCTAGAGTACTTGGACATTGGATGTACAACACATACAACTGGATACTATTCATGTTTAAAGAGCCTAATTAAATTTGATGGGGGAAAAGTCACATTAGGTGATAATGCCAATGGGAAAATCGTTGGCCTAGTCCATATTGGTATCCATAATACTATATTAATTTCAAAAGTACATTGTGTATATGGGTTAAAATAAAATTTACTATGTATCCATTAGTTGTGTGATGATGTAATTAATTTTTTTTTTAAATGATGAATTCAATGTTTATAAATATAATTTTTTTAATATTTACTGCTCTTAGAAATGAAAATTTATATGTTGTTGATTTAAAATCATTATCTAGGAAAAAGTTTTCTTGACTAAGTTCTTTTCATAAGTAATCTTGGTTATGGAACAGAATATTAGGACACTACAATGTGCACTCACATAGGAAAATAACTAGTAAAGGATTAGTTAGATACTTACCTTAGTTGGAATTCCCTGTTAACAAACATTGTAATACTCCTAAAAAAGTGAAATAATAAAATATTTCTTTCAATCAAAAGAAAGAAGTATCAAAATCTGAACTGCTTGAGATGGTTCACAAGGATTTGTTTGGACCATTTAGGGTTTCAAGTTTAAAATAGAAAAACTATGTTTATGTTCTTGTAGATGATTTTTCATGATATAATTGGATATACTTTCTAACTCACAAAAGTGAAACATGTTCATACAACATTAAATATTCCAAGTCTATAGATAATCTATGTGAACATAAAATTAAGACCTTGAGAAGTGATCAGGGCAGTGAGTTTGAAAATCAGGAGTTTGAATTTTTTCTCACTAAATGGATATAATCACAATTTATATGCTCCTAGAACCCCTAAAAATGGATTCTTAGATAGAAGAAATGGGACACATCAAGATATTTACTAGACTATTCTAAATGTGTTTTATATACCTATATACATTTGGGATGAAGATATTAATAAATATAGTTACATCATGAATAGAGTTTTAATTAGACATTTGATTAAGAAAGCCTATTATAAGCTATGTAATAATAGAAGTGTAATGTTAATTACATTAGAGTTTTTTGATGCAAAGTCTTTATACATACCATTAAGGAAAATCTAGAAAAGTGTTCTTATAAGAGTTCTGACGGAATTTTCCTAGGATTCTCAATCTCTATTAAAACTTATAGAGTGTTTAATACGAGAACCAAATGTGTGGAAGAATCAGTTCATGTCAAATTTAATGAGGTTGATCCCCATGAACCCAATACCTGGGTTGAACAACAAGGGTAAGATAATTCAATTCTGGATCTTAATGATAAATACAATGAACCATTAATAAAAAAAAGTAGTTTGGAAAACTTTCCTAAATCTTTTCATTGAGAATCTGAATTTACAGACAACCATGAGGAGTCTAGTTCAATACATTCTAGAAGTTTTGGTACTCTGAAAAATTATCCTTTAGATGATGTGGTTGGTGATTTAAAGAGTGAAACAAAAACTAGAACTTATATGAGAAACCAGGTTGAATATCAAGATTTTCTTTCACATCATGAACCTAAAATTTTGAATTATGATATAAATGTTGAATTTTAGTTGATATCAATGCAAAAAGAATTAAATCGGTTTGAATGAAACATTATTTGGGAATTAGTAGAAATACCTAAATACACTTTGTCCATAGGAAATAATGGTTGTTTATAAATAATGTTGTTGAATCCAGTAACATAGTTTTAAACAATGCTAGACTAGTTTCAGATCGATATAGTCAAGTAGATGAAATAGATTTTGAGGAAACATTTTCATCTGTAGCTAGAATAGAATCTATTAGAATATTATTTTCTTATGCAGCTGATCATAATTTCAAACATTATCAAATGGATGAAAATATTTCATTTCTAAATTGGTATATTGTTTAAGATGTATTTGTTGAACAACCCAATAGTTTTGAAAACCTCCATTTATCAAATCCTATCTTTAGACATTCTAAAGCTCTATATAGTAAAAAAAAGATCCAATAGCTTAGGATGATAGACTCAGTTCTTTTCTTAATTAAAAAGGATTTACTAAAGGAATAGTTGACCAAAATATTTTTACTAAAATATTTTCCAAATATGTTTTAATAGTACAGATTTATATTGTTGATAATTTTTTATTGTAGAAAAATTCAATATGTACTTATTTCTCAAAAATGACGCAAGATGAATTTGAAAATGGTTTAATGGGGGAACATAAAAGTTTTCATAGACTACAATTTTTTTCAAACTAAAAAAGGTTTTAGATTAAATAATATTAAATATAATAATGATCTTTTGAAACGTTTTCTCATGGATGTAAATAAATGTAGTGATACCCCTATTAATACAACTTGTAAATTGTATTCGGATGAAATAGGTAAATTAGTGGATCAAAAAAATTATAGATGCATAATTGTGAGTCTGCTCTATATTACAGCAAGTAGACCATGTATTATGTTCAATGAATATATGTATTCTCATTTTCAATATAATCCATAGGAGTCTCATTTTACAGATGTCAAATGTATTTTTAAATATCTCACGTAGAGTATAAACAGAGTAATACTTAATCTAAGCAGACTATCATTTGATTTAATATGTTATTAGAATGATGACTTTGCTGGTTGTAAGCAGGATAGAACAAGAACCTCTGGAACATGTCACATTTTGGGCAAGTCACTTGTATCATGGTGTAGTAATAAACATAATTCCTTATCATATCTATTGTCGGTGCTGAATATATAGTTGTGGGTAGTTATTGTGCTCAAATTCTTTTGATGAAACTCACTTTACAAGACTATGAATATCAATTCAATCATGTCTCTATATAGTGTGATAGTACAAGTTCTATAAACATATCTAAAATCCATGTATCTTATGATATAACAAATCACGTTGATGTGTGACATCACTTATTGAGAGATCATTATCCAAGAGGTGATATCACTGTTGAATTCATTGGTACTGAACCAAAATTGGATGATATATTCAAAAATCATTTCAGTTCTGAGATGATAAATAACATAAAACATGTGTTAGGTATGATAAATTGTTAATATTAGGAACCACATCGTTAGGAACCTCATCAATGGACCTCATTGTTAACAACCTCACCGTTTGGACCACACCGTTGAACATCACTATTCGACCTCACTATTAGGAACCTCGCATTTGAAATCTCACTGTTATACCTCACCTTTTGGAACCTCACCATTTCCACCTCTCTATTTGAACTCACTATTGGACCCTCACCCTGGGAATCTTACTGTAAAACCTCACCATTGGAACCTCACTGTTGGACGTCACCTTTGCCACCTTACTAATAGTCGATATTTTTGGGACTTAAATTCTTTCTTCCGGAATATGTAACATTTTTTTATTACTTATTTATTTTACTTTATTTTTTATCCCTAAATGAAAAAAATAAAGAAAAAACCACATTTCGATCAACATCAAACCTATACCGAGCCTTTTTCTCCCTAACCATAGAACCTCAACTTCTGCTGAATCCCTTGAACATCCCTAGATTGAAATGGGGTGATTGAAGAGACTGATGGTCAGTGATGGAGGAGATGCACCAAATCCTAAGATACCTCGAGCTGGGTCTAGTAGTGGATGCCAGGTAGCGGAAATGCTGATCAACCAAAAATTTTCGAAGAGGAAAATGATGATTAAAAAGGAACTATGGTCGCAATGGCTATCGTAGTGAAGTTCTATAGGGATGAAGGAACTTGATGCTCGTGGTGGGGTCAATTTCTTTGCAAATAGCGATGACATTATTACCTGAAGCTATAGAAATATTTTTATGAGGCTCTAATGTTCGAGCAGTCTGAGAATGAAAAGTGCATGTCTTCAAAGGTAAATGCAATAAGTCTGATCTTATAATCTTGTGAATGGGAAGAATTTTAATGAGGTACACCCGAAGGAATTTTTTATTACTGCTTAGGTGTGGTACCACCGACTAGTAAATTCTTCAGTTATGAAGAATCATTGGCTGAAGTGGCAGGGAATGAGATCTCTATGAAACTGTCTGTTGCCGAAATGATTGGAGAAGAAAAGTTATTGTTTATGTTTGTTTACTATGATTTGAGTCCGATGATAAGGGAATTTTCTACCTTGAAGTATCATGGAATATTTCTTGTTTATGTGTATAATCGTGGATAGAAGATAAATTTTTTTAGTTTGCTGATGATTCAATTAAAGGATTTCAAAAAAGCCAAATTCCAAGTCCAATGCTTTCATTAATGCCCGATCGATATCCCTGATGTTGAAAGAAATGAAGATGATGGAAATAAGGAAGAAACAGTTTTTTAATGGACAACTTCATCATTACAATGATGATATGCAAGTTAATGAAGGTAAACTAGAACCGTTTGAAATGAAAATGGGTAAATGATGAGGATATGTTGTATGATGAATTCAACTGTGTTACTCAACCTACTAGGACTAAGAATAAGAGACATTTTGATCTAAATCCCAAACAAGTGGAGCTAGTATAATCAGATAAAGAAGAGGAAGATTATGTTATGCAAGAAATAAAGTATTCTCTTATAGATGTCAGGAGTGATCCTGACCTTTCCTCCAATACTAATTCCAAAATTTCATTTTTTGGTGAGCCTATCCCACTAAAAATATTTTATAGAAGGGAGATTATTCTCATGGATAGTGATGATCAAGGAAATAGTGATGAAGAATGAGATCAAAATTTCTTATAAGTCATTAGAGAGACCTCAGAGAAGGATGATGAAATTGAATCTTGTAATGATTATTTTCAGATAGATGATAATGAATATGAAGATTAATCACTATGTCTTAGTCCTATGAAAGGTTATATCGAAATGTTAGAATGTGTAGATGAAGAGGATGCTGATTTGGGTGATGTTGGAATTGTAATGGCAGTAGTTGAAGATTCTGTAGAGGAAGTGGAAGTGGAATCTCATGTTGATGCAGTTGATCAAGGAGGTATAATAGAAATGAATAGAGTTGATCAGGAAAATGATCTATGTGATAGGGTGGAACATGTTTCCAAAGGGCCAGTTGATTTTCAAGGAATAAAAGATTGGTCTGAAGAACCTGGATTTGTTCTCTTAGGGTTAGACTGTGGAGACTCTGATGATGGCGAGCCTATTAGATTCCCTCCAATTCCTATAATTTCAGAAACCACCATTATACAACAAGTATTGCTCTTTCCATGAGACTATGTGATGAAGGATGATTTAGAATCCTTGAAATAAGATTTTATGAGATATTTTGAAGAGTGATCGGTTGGGATAGAGAGAATAGTGGCCCTAAATCAAGAAGTTATAGCATCTTCCTTAGAAATAGTCATTTCTACCTCTCACTCCAGTATGCTACATGATGAGAAGGATTTCTAGAATCAGATCAGAACCTTGGAAAAGTCTATGGAAACTGTGAAGCAGTCAATTTCCTGTTCAGACTCTTGTATGGCTTTTTGGGTTCAAATGGATTGTGAACATAAATTTTTCAAAAGTGTTGTTCAACAGATGGACATTGTGATTGAGGACATAAAAAAGTCTATGCATACACATGTGAGTGGACAAGATGGTGATGTCAAGAAGGTGATCAGGGGGTTGAACATGACTTTTAAGGAGGCAATGGATTTTACTATGGCACCTCTATCTGCATCTACTTCCACTTTAGACTCTCCTTTTATTGATCTATAAGCCTTCAGATCATATGATAGAGAAGAAGTGGAGTTCTCTAGTTTCAGTACTTATGACCCTCAGTTTATGAGTCATTTCATTTACAATATCAGTGAAATTCATAAGCATATGGGAGACTATCTAGGGTAATATTCTCAAGATCATACGACCATCAAAGAGCATGTTGATTTCTAAAACCAAAGGGTGTAGACTAAGTATCATATGGATTGACACTACATGATGCTATTAGAAAACATGAGGATCCCCCAGTCACTCATGCATTTAAAGATCAAGTTAGTAGTCATAGAGTGTTAAATATAGACTTACAAATATTACTAGAGAATAAGGATGATTTTATTTCAGTAATGGAAATATGATGAACCATTATTATGGATTTCAGAAATCTTGTTTTACCCTTATTTTATGTGTACTGCACTCCTATCACAGTTCCTCTAGCACTAACTTCTTCCTTAGTAGCCTCATGATCTTCTAGTTCTGACCCTTTGATGACTCCTACACTTTCCATCAGAAGCATGACCCATCGGATTCCTTATAGATTTACTCATTATAGGTATACTGATTCATCTATAGCAGGTCCTCTTACACTTATCATAGCTGAACCTAGTCCTATCCCTCCATCATCAGAATCTGACTCATCAGATTATAAAGACAAATCTCCCTTGGACATATCTGCTGTGGATTGTATGTGGGATGTCTTAGTTGATATGAATATTTAGTAAACTTTTGGTAACTTGTGTAACGTACCGTTTCCAAGATCCACTCAAAGCCACCCCATACCTGGTTCGTCACATGGCCTCAATCACATTTCCCCAAACTCCAGAGGCTGCCGACTAGCAGCGAGGGCCTTGGGTGTGATTATGGGGAAACTATGCCCTCATTGGCAGAGTACAATGTGGAAATAAATAAACATGAAATAGTGGATGCAGTGAATGACCAACAATAATAAACAACCATAGACTAAATCAAAAAACATGGTTACATATCTATATATGGAATGATGCAAGATACAAATCAAGGAATGAATCCAAACATGTCACAATGCTGAAAACACCACAGTACCAAAAAAGTACAAAATAAAAGTAAACACCTCCTTAGAATCGTAATACAAGGCTTGATCACATGCTCTCCTTCTCCAAGGAATCAAGTACCAGAAGCCGAAGGGTGCTTTCCCTTGTCTATACCTGCAACAACATAATCTACTTGGACCCAAATGCATGGCTGAAACAGGTTGTGAGATAAAATCCCAGTAGGCAACCACCCGAGAATCTATGCCTAACATTCAATGATTATATGGCAGGTAAAAGTACAATAAGAAGTAAACTACAACATAAAGTTGTAGGCAGTAAATAGTAAGTAGTGAAGCAGGATGATACACAACAGTAATCAATCCACAACCAACAACAGCAGTGAGAAAAACAGCTAACAAAAATAGGAAACCCTCTAGTAAGTACCCGCAGCTATCACCTCTGGTCCTAACCAAGAATTACCACAACCCTATGGGTAGTACACTAATCCTAACCCATGTGGTTTGGTCATAAAAATTTATGAGACTCTCTGGGGAAGGTCACTCTGTCAATTCCCCTTATAGTCTAGGGTAGTCAGGACTCTCTGAGGAAGATCACACAGTCTAACCCTCTTATCCCTAAGGTCTAGGGACTCTCTGAAGATGCTATGTTGGTCAATTCTTCCTATAGCCTCAGGTATACCACATACTCTCTAAGGAAGCTCACTCGGTCAATTCCTCCTATATCCTAGGAAGGTTCTTAAAAAGATTAAACAAAGTAAGGCTCTCTAAGGAAGCTCACTCGGTCTACCCTCCTATAGTATATATTATCTGAAGTCACTCTGGGATGCTCGCTCAGTCTATCCCCTATGGCCTATAATGTCAAAGACTCGCTGAGGAGGCTCACTCGGTCTAACCTTCTATAGTGTATAATGTCAAGGACTCTTTGGGAAGCTCACTTGGTCTATCCCTTATAGTCTATAGCACCATGTTCTCACAACCATGTGCCAGTCGGTGAATGATAATGCTATAAGGCCAAAGTACACCTATAGAGCTACTTGGCTAACATTCTACAGTACCACAAGCATGTTATACAAGACACTCCATCTTATAGACACAAGGCATGGAAACAATCATAACGGCCAAAGGCTAACAAGACCTAAATGTCGTAAATAGATCAAAGCATTGGAAAAACATCCAATAACAACAAATTATTCTCTAACATGATTAATTTACCTCCACACAAGCATACAAGAAAGGAAGGAAAACAACAAGGGAAAAAAGGTAAACATGCAATACCCCGATCATGGGTATTGGTGGAACTTTCACCTAAAACTCAAAGACTTTAAAAGGTAAGGCACAATCCACCTACCTCTATCCTAGGATATCTATATACGTACACCACGTTGACTGATTCTCCCTTGAAATTTGTAGACCTGAGAAGACGTCCAAAACTCTCAAACCATGAAATCTTGAGAAATAGAATGAATCCCAGAATGAAACTCAAGAATAAGGATGAAATCACCACTACGGATACAACAAAATCGATGGTGGTATAATCGGACCACAGATGGAGTCTCGGGAAACCAGAAAAGATTCACGGTCGTACGACATATCTCTGTCGAACCAGACCTAGAAGAAGACGTTTATGGTGATCAGGGGAGACCCCGGTCCGATTAATGAAAAAACAGTACACAGCCTCTACTAGGTCTTTCCATAATCCGCCAAAATCGGCCTCCATGTCACTCCTACACACTGTGTGTGTGGCCCAGACACGACCAGTACAAGGCTTCGAGTGGGAAAAGAGTACACGGCGTGTACTCAAAAAGTACAGGGCATGTACTTCAAAAATTTCCAGAAAAATTATATTTCTCAAAAAAATCTAGAGAATGAAAGGACATACATGAAACAAAGATCTGGGTTCATAAAAACGTCCCCCCTTAAAGAAATTCATCTACGAATTTCCCGAAAGAGGAATAGAAGAAGAAACCCCGAACAGCTCCAGCCACTACGATCGAACCTCAGCCTCCCTCTCCCAAGTCTCCTCTTGTACTCACCCATGCTGCCATAGCACCCGTACCAGAGGAAAATACTGGCCTCGGAGAACCTTCGTACTATGATCGAAAATCTAGATGGGATGCTCCTAAAATGATGCATCTGCTTATAGCTCAACCTCCTCGGGGTGAAATACATGTGACAGGTCTGAAATGTAAGGTCAGAGCTGAGAGATGTGGAAGATGTCGTGCATAGCCTGGTACCTCTGAGGTAACTGCAATCGATAGGCTACCAGACCAAATATTTCTAGCACCTCAAACGGCCTGACATACAGCGGTGAAAGTTTACCCTATCTTTGAATCATCTTGTGTCCCAACCTCGGTGCGACACGCAAGAAAACCTGATCTCCGACCTTGAACTCCAGATGTTTTCTACGCTGATCATCATAAGACTTCTATTGAGACTATGCTATAGCCATCCTCTTCCAAATTAGATCTATCTGCTCTGAGGTCTCTTAAACTAGACGTGGTCCCAGCAGAGCTTCCTCTCGGGCCTCCAGCCAGCAAAAGGGTGATCGACATGGCCTACCGTACAAAGCCTCGTATGGTCCCATATGAATGGTCGCCGAAAAACTGTTTTTGTAGGCGAACTCCAAAAGAGGTATATGATTCTCCCAAGAACCACCAATGTCTAGAATTCATGCTCGGAGCATATTCTCAAGCACCTGGATCGTTCGCTCGGATGGGCCATTTTTCTGGGGATGGTATGTTGTACTCAGAAGTACTCGTGTACCCAAATCCTTTTGAAGAAACTAACAGAACCGAGATGTAAAGCACACATCCCTTTCTGAAACAATGGAGTGTGAAACCCCATGTATACGCTTAATCTCTCATATTTATAGTCCTCCTAGGTCATCAACACTAAAGGTATCCTTAATCGGAAATAAGTGTGCAAAATTTTTAATCCTATCAACGAAAACCCAAACAACATCGTTTCCCCGAGGCGACCTTGGCAACCCAGTCAGGAAGTACATCGCAACATCGTTCCACTTCCACTCGGGAATGAGTAACTAATGTAAAATCCTTTCTGGTCACTGATGCTCTGCTTTTACCTACAGAAAAGTAGAACATCTCTTGAAAAAACCAGCAACATCATTCTTCATACCTGGCCACCAGTACTGGCTGTGTAGATCACGATACATCTTGGTGATTCCAGGATGAACTGCCCAAATTTATGAATGAAAATCCGGCATCAGCTCGTCATGTATGTCTGCTGGGACCCATACGCATCCCTGGAAACGCAATATCTCATCCTCTCCCACTGTCCATCCAAGAAGATGGTCCTCTCCTGACACACTCTCCCACATTACTAAGGACCTTGAATTTGATAGTTGCCTCATTAGTACCCAATCATGATGTTTAGAGGTAATGGATACAAAAGATAGTACAGTCTATCCCTACCTGTCATGGATTTCCATGTGCATCTCAGAGAACAGAGCCATAAGCTGCCACTCATTGCTGGCCTCCTGAACTGCCTGAATCTGAGTTCTCCTACTCAAAGCATCGGCCACTGCATTTCCCTTTCCCGGCGTATAGGCGTGTTCGAAGTCAAAGGACTGAAGATACTCAACCCTCCTATGCTGTCTCAGATTCAGATCATGCTGAGTGAAGATATACTTGATACACATGTGGTCGGTGAAAACCACAAAGAGCTCTCCCAGAAGGTAATGTCTTCCAACAACGTAAGGGATTAACAACTGCTACCAACTCCAGGTCGTGTGTAGGGTAATTCCTATCGTGTGGCCTCAAATGACGATACCCATATGCAATGAATCCATATCCCTACATAATCACAGCACCCAGACCAATAACTGCAACATAACATTAAATGGTGTAGCTCTTGCCAAGATTTGGCAAGACTAGTATCGATGCTAACGTCAACCTCCCATTCAGCACCTGAAAGGATGATTCAAAAGAATCTGACCATAGAAACTTCACCCCCATCTTGTCCAGACATTTCAATGGTTCTTCTAGGGGCGAGAAGTCCTGAATGAAGCATCTGTTGTATCCAGCCATCCCTAGGAAACTCCGCACCTCAAAAATTTTCTTCAGCTACTCCCTGGAAACTAAAGATTCCACCTAATATAGTTCCACTGAAACTCCTGTCTTTGAGATAACGTGACCCACGAATTGAATCCTCTCTATCCAAAAGTGGAACTTCGAGAGTTTATAATATAACTGATTATCTCTTAGTCTACTTAGAATGATCTCAAGATGTGTTTCATGGTCGTGTCGAGTACAGAATACACCAAGATATCAGCCACAACAACCACGACAACGGAGTCCAAGTACGGATGGAACACCCAGTTCATTAGTTCCATGAACACTGCAAGCATGTTCGTGAGATCTAACGTCATGACTGTATACTCATATAGACCATACCTTCTCCTGAAGTATGTAAGCGGTATATATGTTGGTCTAACGTGAAATTGATGATAACTGGAACTCAAGTCGATCTTCGAGAACACTCAGGTACCTTGAAGCTGATCAAATAGGTCATCTATCCTTGGAAAGGGATATCAGTTATGGACCATCAACTGATTAAGCTTCTGATAATCCACACAAAACCAAAGGGTGTTTTCAGCCTTTTCCGCAAACAGGACAGGCGAACCCCATGGAGAAGTACTAGGTTGGATGAAACACTTTGCATGAAACTCCTCCAACTGCTTTTTGGGATCCTTCAATTCAGGTGTAGCCATCCTATAAGGATAAATGGACACCAGTGCCGCTCCTGGAACGAGCTCAATCCACAAGTATAACTCACTATATAGAGGAAAAACTAAAAATTCGTCTAGAAAAACATCCCTGAAATGATCCACCACTGCGGGAAAGTCTAACTGTGAAGTCACCTAGTTATCCAAATAAAGACAAGCAATCTGGGCTGTAACTTCCCCTATCCCATGATGCTCTGGTCCAGCTCTACCCTCTTGGAAATCCCACTCGCCTTTATGGAGAAAAGATCCACCCTCTGGTGATACGAAGCTCACCCTGCGACGATACCAATCGAAGACTACCTGGAAGTGAACCAACCAGTCCATACTGAGAATGACGTTGTAGCCTGACATTTCTAGGAAATCGAGGTCCCATAAGAAGTGACACC
Organism: Viscum album; assembly: GCA_963277665.1. Taxonomy (NCBI): domain Eukaryota; kingdom Viridiplantae; phylum Streptophyta; class Magnoliopsida; order Santalales; family Viscaceae; genus Viscum; species Viscum album. Next base: position 1,751,693,100 of record OY728152.1, read on the forward strand.
CCGAAACGTCAAGAGGGAACTCTCTGCACTGACGTACGCTAGATGTCATTGTTCCTAATGGCATGTCAAGAGTCAACAAGTCAGCAGACGAAAAGATACAGAGCCTAAGGCTCTCCACAACTGCAATAGAGATAATTCTATGTGAATCACCATTATCAAAAGAAAATGAAGATAAAACTGAGGCTACTGTGATTGTACCTAGAACTTTAGAAGGGTTGGGATACTACTCATGATAGGTCTACTATGTGGTGAAATATTGGCCTGCACCGTGGCCCTGCGCCCCTAGCTGACCGCTCTGAACTAATCCACTCTGCTGATACTGATGATCTGGTGACTGACCACCACGGCCACGACCTCCACCTCAGCCTGAATGGCCGAAAGAAATCAAGTTCAAAGACTAGTGGTGAACTGGCAAAGAATCTCCAGAACGTGGGGTCATAGAGGAACCCCTACCATGAGCTTAAGGTGAGAAGATGTAACAGAAGCATTGAAGATGGCTCATCATTCCGCAAGATTGGTACTCTATCAAATCTCTCTTGAAATGAGGCCTAGTATTCCCACTTTTATCGCACTGGTAGCATAAGACCTAACTGCCAGAAGACACATCCCACGAACTCTGATCTCCTCATGAAGACTCTTTGTGATGCTTCCTATTGTCCTTAGGAGGAACAGCGACTCTGGATGTCGAACCGCCATGGCCCACTGCTCCATAATCCCTCGGATTACGCTCAGTGATCAGTGCCTAGTTAACGATAGAAGATATCAAATTCAATTGGATATATTCACCTGGTTATGGTTCTCCTGCCTGAGACCATCCATAATCTTCAAAGAAAGGAACAACTCATCACCTACTGGGATTAGTGTGAAATGCAGCAGCTCAGTGAAGCGAGACGAGTACTCTATAACAGAAAGAGTACCATGCTGCAGACTCATAAAATCCCATGCTTGATCGGAACACAGGGTCTCCAGATAGATGTAGGCGTAGAAAGTCTGTCATAACTCATCCCATGACATACTCTTCTAGTGTCCGGACTGTGAGATCACCTACCACCACCTCTTGTGGTGTCCCGTAGTATATAGGTGGCTAACTTTACCCTCTTCTCTGGGGGGATCTCAAAATTATCGAAGATAGTCAGGGTAGCCTCGAACCACGACTCTACAGCCTGGGGTCCTCCATCCCATGAGAAAGTAGGAGGATGAAGCTGCTGAAAAACAATTGTCAACTCAGCCATTGATGGGACAAGAGGTGGCACTCCTTGAAAAGTCGCATCATCCTCATGAAATCCTCCCTAAACTGTGCATCGGTGCCTATGACAGGTATAACTACTGGTGCTAAGACTGTCACAGCAGGAGGATCAACAGGAGGTCCATGATCAGCCATATTCGGTGTTTGGTAACCATCTGTCGACTGACGTAATATCGGGGAACATCTCGGAGGCATATCTTTGAATGATCAAAATCACACCTTAGATCTGGATAACAAAGACTAAAAACACAAGTGTATAAAATGGGAACATGGGAAGAAACTATCATGTTTTAAAAAACACGACTACAAGGAGTGTATAAAAACCACACGATGTGTACTTTTAGATATTAACATGGGCGTGTACTCCCTCCACTACTGTTCGAGTAATAGCTCAATCTACATGGTGTGTTGTTCCCACACAAAACATGTACTTGAACTCTAAACCCCTACCCGAGTCTCCTTACACGGATAACCCACATGGTCCAACTAACCCAGACTACACGACGTGTTCCCTTAGGGACACAACGTGTACTAGACACGGTCTTGGTGGTCCGTGTTGTTAGTTACACAGCCATCTACACGGCTTCCTTTACACGGCATATTCTTAACAAAAATAGCGTGTATAGGATAAGATAACATCGACCCGTGTTGTTCGCGACACGGACGGGTACCTAGGACAAAACTACACTGCGGGTTCTCTACCAACATGGTGTGTTTTACTCAATCTTCACCGACCCGTGTTGTACTGACACAGCTGGCTACACGGCTCTAAACTACAAGGATTTCACATACCATACACGGCGTGATCCTGAAGTTATTTTCACGATACCGTGTTTCTACTCACACGGTCAGTTATATGGCCTGACACTACGTATCATGTATCCAGAATGTACATGATGTGTATTCGGGGTTTTTCTGGGCAGTAGCTTAGAAACAACACAGAAGCCGAGAAACACTGAAAACAAGGCATATAGGTTCCAAATTCCTATCATTGAGGGCCCATACTACTTGAAAATCAAATCATGGAATCTCATATAGTCATGTATAAGAAAAACATGATCATGATCTACCAACATCATATTCAAGAGGGCCCATAACACAACAATAATCAAAATTTGTCATTCATTTATGTAATGTAAAACACAATCAATTTCTCTATCACAACTGCTGGGATTCTATCAAGTATCTATCACAACATCATACATAATTTACAAATAGTCTATCACAACAACATTAAATCGCTAATTCACCCTCGATTTCATGGAATGAATTCATGGCATGTGATTTCTAACAACATCCTATATGATGCATGAGATGGAATACCCTCTTCTCATTGGGTTGCGATAGAAATATTATCGTAATATCGAAACAATAACAACATAAGGCATGTTAATCACTCTACGTAAAATCATATCAATTGTAAAATCTCAAAACAGAAAACTGTATTAAATGAGGTAGTTTGGATTTTCCCTGTACACAGGTTAGCTACTCTCGGGCACAGCTTTTTACGAAGTACCGAATCCATCCTCTCCCTAGATAATGTCTCCAAAAAGTAAATCATGAGAAAATAATGCCTCTAATACCACTTTGTAATTTCCTGGTTCTAGAATCCACCCAAAGGCACCTCATACCTGGTTGGTCACATGGCCACAAGTGCATTTCCCCAAACGCCAGAGGATTCCGACTAGCAGCGAGGGACTTGGGTGTGATAGTGGAATACTATGCACTCATTGGCAGAGTACATAGTGGATATAAATAATCATGCAATAGCAGAAGTACTAAATAACCAACAATAATAAATAGCAGTAGACAAAATCAAAAAACTGGAGGACATATGTATATATTGAATGATGCAAGATACAACTCAAGGAATGTAGCCAAATAAGTCACAATGTTGAAAACACCACAGTACCAAAAAAAAGTACAATAGAAAATTAAATAGCTCCTCAGCATCACAAGACAATGATTTGTCACATGCTCTCCTGCTCCAAGCAATCAAGTACCAGAAGTTGAAGGGCACTTTCCTTTTTCTATAACTGCAACAACATAGTCTTCTCGGATCCAAAAGCATGGCCCAACTAGAGTGTGAGATAAAATCCAAGTAGGAAACAACCCAAAGATCTGTGCCTAACAGTCAGTGAGTATATGGAAGGTAAATGTACAATACGTAGTAAACAAGAACAACAAGTAGTAATAAGTAAATAGTAAGTAGTGAAGTAGGATGATACACAATAGTAATCAATCCACAACCAACAATAATATTGAGAAAAACAACTAACACAAAAATGAAACCCTCTGGGAAGTAACTGCAGCCATCCCCTCTGGTCTTAACCATGAAGTACCACAACCCTCTGGGTAGTGCACTCAGCCTAACCCCTCTGGTTTGGACATATGAATTTATGAGACTCTTTGGGGAAGCTCACTCAGTCAATTACCCTTATAGTCTAGGGTAGTCAGGCACACTCTGAGGAAGATCACGCGGTCTAACCCTCTTATCCCCATGGTCTGGAGACTCTCTAAGGAATTTATCTCAGTAAATTCATCCTATAGCCTCATGTATACTCATGAAGCTCACTTGGTAAATTCCTCCTCTAGCATGGGAAGGTTCTGAAAAAGATTCAAACAAATTAAGACTCTCTGAGGAAACTCACTCGGTCTACCCTCCTGTAGTCTATAATATCTGATGGCACTCTGTGAAGCTCTCTCAGTTTATCCCTGGTGGCCTATAATGTCAAGTAATCAGTGAGGAAGCTCACTCGGTTTAACCTCGTATAGTCTATAATGTCATGGACTCTCTGGGAAGCTCACTCGATCTATCCCTTATAGTCTATATCACCATGTTCTCATAGCCTTGTGCCAGTCAGTGCATGATATTTCTATAAGGCCAAAGTACACCTACTTGGCTTACATTCTACATGAAAAAAATCATGTTATACAAAACACTCCATCCTACAGACACAAGGTGTGACAATAATTATAACGGCCAAAGGCTAACAAGACCCAAAGGTGGTAAACAGAGAAAAGCATTAGAAAAACATTAAAGAACAACAAATTATCCTCTAACACACTTAATTTACCTCTACACAAGTATACAATCAAGGCAGGAAAACAAAAACGGAAAAAAGGTAAACCCGCAATATCCCGTTCACGGGTATGGGTTGAATTTTCAAATAAAACTCAATGACATTGAACGATAAGGCACAAACCACCTACCTCGATCCTAGGAGATCAATATACTTGAACCACGATGAAAAATTCTACCTTGAACTTCGTATATCTAATAAAACATCCAAAATTCTCAAACCACAAAAACATGATAAAGAGGAAGAATCACGGAATGAAACTCAAGAAGAAGGAAGAACTCACCGCTGCGGTACCAATGTAATCGATGGCGGTCGAATCAGACCATAGATGGAGGATTGGGAATCCAGATATGTTTTGCGCCCGTACGACATCTCTCGGACAAACTAGACCTAGAAGAAGACGTTTATGGCGATCAGGCGCAACCCCGGTCTGATTAATGGAAGCAAAAGAAAGAACATGCCATGTACTTTTAGAGTACAGGGTGTGTACTAGGTCTTTTCGTACTCCACCAAAACCGGCCTCCACATCACCCCTACACACAATGTGAGTGGCCCAGACACGGCCAGTACATGGATTTGAGTGGTAAAAGAGTACATGACAAGTACTTAGAATGTACATGGCATGTAATTCAAAAATTTCCAGAAACATTATTTTTCTAGAAAACTCCAGAAAAAGGAAGGACATACCTAAAACGAAGATCTGAGATCTTAGAACTTGTATTATTTATTCAATACTAGAATCCTATTTTATCATCTCTTGTTATCTTATATTCATTATTTAATAAGAAAGGGGAAGAAGTATTTTGTTCCCCAAAGGGGGAGAAGTCTTTAAGTTGGAAAGAATATTTTCATTTATTTACTATCTATAGTTTTCACAATCAATATGGTTCAATTTTAATTATTCACACCTATGAAAAAATTAGAAAATTTTCTTAACCATGAATCAATAATAATTAATTCAAAATTTTCAATTACATACATTACGATTATCAAAAAGGGGATATTGTGGGAGTCATCTATTTTGATAATCCCAAATCATGTTTCATTTATGTGATAATCATGTTTCTATTCTACAGTAACTGCGTTTCATTAATATTTTTAGTTTTTATCAATTAATAACCATGTACTTTTAATCTCACTGCTATATTCTTTATTCTTACAATGAAACATTTATATAAATACAAAGGTCACCGACGAAATTTTCACCACTGCAATGGTCAACAATGCAATGCTCACCAATTCAAAGGTCACCAATGCAAAATTCACAGATACAGAGGTCACATATGCAACATTCACTGATGAAAGGTCACTGATAAATATGTCATTGATGAAAAGGTCATCGAGGAAAGGTCACAGATGAATGGTCACCGGTGAATGGTCACTGATGCAATGGAAAATGATGAAAGGTTACTAATGAAAAGTTCATCGATGAAAATTTCACCGATGCAAAGGTCACCGATGAATGGTCACAGAGGCGACGGTCATCGATGCAATGGTAACCGATGAAAGGTCACTGATTGAATGGTCATCGATGCAAAGGTCACCAATATAATGGTCACCAATGAATGATCACTGATGAAAGGTCACCGATTAAAGGTCATGGATTAAAGGATACGGTTGAAGGTCACCGATAGAAGGACACCACTGCAGGGCACAAATAGATGGTCACCGCTGAAACCCACTGATAGAATGTTACCACTAAAGGATATCATTGAGAAGTCTATTGATGCACACATACTATTGAATTCTACTATTGAGATGGAAACCATTACCATTCTACTGATTCTTTCCCTTCTACTCCCTACATTTTGCTAAATTCTTAATATTATTCTAACTGTCATATTTGCTAAATTTATTGCTTCTGAAATTAATTAATGTTGATTGTAAATAGATCCATAGACCGTATCTGGGGACTGTTTGAGGTATGAGGAGGACCTAACATGGTTTACATATTTCTATTGTCAGAACCAAAATATAAAATTGAAGACTGAGTATGGGAGAGATAGTGTCGAAGAGAGTGGTCAAGAATTAAACAAAAAATAAATAGGAATGCATGAGAAATAACATACTTTCTAGATCAAAGAAAACAAGGAAGAACCATCAAGAACATAAAATAGGATCCCAAGATCCTCAAGAAAATATTTTAATGAGAATAAACTCAAGACTACCTTGTATGGTTCATCGACTCTCCATCAACACAATAAGTAGAACAATCATTTCCTAAATTTTAGACACTATAGTTGAAACACTCCAATTTGAGGACAACTTCTAGAGAAATACATGAACTATAATATATTCACTTCATGGAGTCAATAGTTTAACAACAAACATATAGAGCATTCTAAACTCAATATTATAATATTATTTATATTGTGTACATTTATTTTACATTTCTCATAAGTGGGTGTGTTTTTCTATTACACACACTATCATGTGTTCTTGAACTAGAATATACTAAAAATGCCCACATCAAATTCTTATTTTTTGTTTCCCATGAAGAACAGTAAAAGAGAACATGTGTGGTCTATATTGTTTGTTTCCCCCCATGTAGAATTTTATTATAGGGTGTGAACCTTGGACTATTTTCGAAAACTGATGTATTGCCTTACACATGTTGTGTGTCATGTTTATCATTTATATAAAATTATTGGTGGCAGGTGATCACCAAGTGGATAGGATTAAGTCTCGGTTTGAGAATAAACCTATTGTTTAACTCTACCGTGTACTACATTTTTTTGATACATTATTTTATCTACTTTTTATCTGCATATAATTTCTAAAAAAGAAAACTATTCTTCATTGACATTGATAGTTAGTTCTTGTAAGTGTTTGTAAGTGTTAAATTATCTAGACCTATTTCAAAAGATTAATAAGTGTCTTAAATTGATTCAATTGAGGACTAATAAACCATTGAGAAACCTATGGACCAACTAAACATTTATATCTCTACAACCACAATTAACTGAGGAGTGTCAAAATTGGGTGATCTTTATAATAATGTTTTTAACAAAAAATTTAAGTAGGAACTCAATTCACACCCTTCTTGAGATTCCACTTCGACCAACCCAATGAAATATCACTTTGACCCATGTTTATTTATAACAATATAGGGAATGTGAACAGAAAGAAGAAATATTATGGAATATGAATCCATTTTATTGATTATCATTGGTTTGTTTATTCAATTATGATAAATAAATAGGTAATTTTTTAAAAGTATTCCCCACAATAGGTGAAACATTTCAATATATTCTATTGAAAATCCACAATATGTTTTCTATAAATCCTAGAAAACTGATTAAAAAATACATTAATATATTTTTAAAAATAGTCATATTCTAAATATTGACTGTCTTGCAACCCATTTAAGATGATTTCAAACACGAATTGGTATAAAGTAAAATATTATTGTTGTAATTTCTATTGGATGTTCACTATCATACATGAATAGATAGATGGTTATATATTGTTCCAGAATAAAAAAGTTACTTAATTACCTCTGTAATTGATATTATATGTATATAGTGAGAGCCTTTATATGCCCCAAAATTACATCAATAATGACTATAAGGAGAATAGATTTATTTTCATGATATAAATTTCCAAAAAAAACTATCTATGATGTGATATAGTCTTCAGATTCAATTTGAAATCCACTTGGATATTTAATTGATAAAACAATTGTTAACCATTGATATGGTAATGTGATAATCATATAAAATTATTCATATGAATATGTGTGGGTATAATTATTTAAAAAACGTTTTTAAATATCATTAACTAATAGTAAGAGTAAATATATTTATTTGATTCTCATTCTCATGATTTAGTAACACAGAAAGGATATTTTATAATTATTGAATAACAATTAGATTTAGCATTCAAATAATAGATAAAACCATTCATTAAATTCTATAGATTAGGAAAAATTATATCATCCCATGGTATTATAGGTTTTTATAATTTCCCTTAGATTAATTATTGTTTTTCCTGGACCTGTCCATTAACATCAGTTCATATAGAGATTATTAATTCAAAAAGATATTCCATGGGTATACAATAATAATTATTTTATGTGTACCTATTGAAGATAAATATAATAACTAACCCGTTATTTATAGGGAATTAATCCTAGTTTTATATATGAGAGAGACTATACCCAATAATTTTTTTAAACATAGAGTCCACATGAATTGTGAAAATTGTTAATTTAATTGAGTTTATTATATTTTTGAATGCTTTTCTTTATATATAATGACGCATATCAATAATATGTGAGTTAAGATATCTATATTCTATTTTCACATATTTTTTAAAGGACTTGATGTTCCTTGGGTGCTCTAGTGAATCTTAGGGGATTTAGGTTGAATACAATGATTTTTTTTTATTTTTCCATTGGTACATTGTATAGTCTGAACAGATTAGGAGAAGCTTTTTAAAACCATGATCACAAGGAATATGTAGGATCAATTTCTAATGAACATGATTTTATGGAATGATTAGAGGACGATTAAGAGGAAACAAAAATAATCTCATATGAAACAATGCATGGTTTCTCAGACTAGGGGCACGACACATGATTTCAACATGGTTATAGACAAATAGTGTGAAATATTGTAGACTGGTTCTAAAGATTATTCAACCAATTGGGTATTATTTCTTATAGAATATAGACTAACCACTGGATATGGGTATTTTGTTATACTGTTGACCACATTTTTGACACATATTTTGGTAAAGCATATATTGAAACCCTATGGATTATGAAAATTAGTTAATTACCATTTTCTCTTGTAACTATAAGAGGGTAAACCTACTTTTCATATCTTACTTTTCATTCTATTAAAAAATTATTAGACCCCTCTAACATCTTTAAACATACTTACATTGGGGAGATTTAAAATGATTTTTTTGTGAATCCATGTGATATTCCTTTTTCCCATTACACCTTATACATCCTCAAATTGTTCCAAATAATTTTAGTATATATGGTTTGCGTTTGGATTGTGATTCCATCACATAATTATTTAATCTACCATTTTTCAAGTATAATTCATGCATCCATTTGACTGTAAATCTAGATATTGTATTTACCCAATGTCAGATGTAATTTTATTGAAGGTACATCACTATTTGTTTATTTTAAATTTTTTTGGTTTAAATTTAATTTAATTGGTGATCAGATAAATTTTTTGGTGATAGTTATTTGTCCAGGATGTTATTGGTGGTTTGGAATTCCCATTTTTAGTTAGTTATGTATCTCATGTGGTAGTATAACTAAGTCAGTAATTGAGAATATTGGCCTAGTTAAATTTATTAGAATATGAAATATTAATATTTTTTAAAATTATTTAAAATTAGATAGGGGATATTGTGAAAGAAGGTAGTTGATAGAGAGTCAATTTGATTCATGATTGAGTCTCAAAATGGATGACATAGCTTCTGTAAAAAGTGGATAATTCATTGTTATGATTAGTGTCCCCAGGGAATATCCCAATGGAATTTTTATTAATTTTTTTATGTTACTATGTGATTAGTGGCCATTCCTATAATGTTTTCTGTAATGTTCTAATGAAATGAATTGATTATAATAAATATAAATTTCCATGAATAAAACAAAAAATGTTTTTAAGACTTCAATGAACACAGGAACTAGCTTCACTGAATTCAATGTTGATATAATATAATGTTAAATAAAATGTATTCATTGGGATATACAGAACCTAAAAGGGGTGTGACTGGATTAAATGGATATAGTGTCCCATGTATAGAAAAATTAGAGACCTCCAAAGATGGGTGAGTGAATGGATGAGATAAATGTCATAGGGATTCCCCATCGGAGACCATTGAGATGATTTAGATCCACCAAGATGGTTTTATTGCACAAGGGATATTGTTGCAACCCTAAAAAGCTACGGTTATTTGGTATGGTATCGATGGGATATTTTTATTATAAGAGGACCAATGAAGAACACTCTAACAATAAGAATATCTTATGACCATGGTGGGATCACAAATGATATATTAACCATAGATAGGTTATGTAAATGAATGGATAAATAAGATTGTGCGTTCCACCTTATATAATGAGTCGATGGTTGGGTACGCATTTAAAATTTCCCTTGATTGCTTCACAGGAGTATCACATTGAGAAAAATATTTCATAGATTTCCAATGAAACATATTATCTATAAGTAAATATTAAATAAACCTAAAATTATTTCCCAATAACCATATGAATCGACCATGAGAACCAATATACATGATTTACCATTACATTAATAAATCAATGATTTTAACTAAAACATGTACACAAGATCATCCAAAGAACCTAGAATTTAATAAGTGAGACCGAGACACTCGATTATAAAGGATCCTAGGAAATGTCTATTGAGACAAAATATACCATATGTTTGATTTTCTAGAGAACCTAGGAATTGGTGGGATACCTAATGATTGATTTCCATCAATTCTTGGTAATCATATATTAGTAAAAAAATGAATGTTAAATTGATTTCTTATTTTTCTGGGATATTTCCAAGATTCCTAAGATATTGTATATTCATAGACATGAAAAAATAGGATGTTAATACTAATAATCATTCATATTATTGGAAAAAATTCCTAGTAATTGAATATCAATATGGAAAAACTATATTTCCATTATCATAAGGAATTGGAAATTCAGCCTGATTTGTTTAAATTCCAGATTTCCCTAGATTTCAACGAATCAACTAGAGGCCAAAAAATGTATTTCCTTAGATAATAAAGAATTAATTATTGATTTGGATATGTACATAAAATTAATTTCCTATCATTACAAGGAATCAACCCATATTTATGAGATATATGTATTCCCTTGTTACCAAGGAATTAGTTATTGTCCATGAAACTCACATACATGATTTTAATGGATATACGGTAATCTACCCTATAGAATGACACTACTACATTTCCAATGATGTATAGGAATTGGATTGTAAATATTATGAAGTATATATTATAGTATGTGATTTTAGGAATCATTCATGACAATTTTTTATTTATAGGTATGGTTGTATGAAATTCTTAGAGATATACTGAAATCTGATGAGATCAGAATGTGGAGTCTTATATGTTGTTCAGAACACAACGATTCATAATGATTATTTATTTATACTTTATTACTATTTTAAATTATTATAATCCTATTATATGTTTAAAAAAATTATTTATAGGTTACACACATGACCATGTTACTGGTTCCGAACAATGTTTTACTCAAATACTTCCCATATATCCAAGGAACATTGGAACCTATGAATAAATTAATGATTACTAGGTTAGGTTGGTAGGAGGCATGAAGTAATTTGATTGAATTTGATAGCTCGGGATGTCTAGGGAATGGATAAGGTATGAATCCTAAATAGTAGTAGGGACACATTAAATTTTTATTATATATTTACATTAAAATGTGATTGGACTGGTGGGTGATCGACGTACATGTGACCACTGACATCCACTTTCATACATTATTTGTTTATATGTTTTATGTTCTTCGATGTACAATGAATATTTATAGCCAAAATTTCCCAGAGACAGGGTAAACCTGCTCCCAACAAAATTATATAAAGAAAAGTGTAAAAAGTACAAACAACTCAAAGAGGTGGAGACTTACAAAGCCTTATAAAAACAGTACCAGCACTATCAGCATTTACCAATGCATTACAATAACATGGAAGCACAAAATACCAGCTATATCTAACCTCTATAATCGCCCTTTTGGAGGGAGCATCAGCAACCTGGTTAGCCTCTCTTTAGACATGAGAAACCTCAAGAAAAATCTTCTCAGCAAGCTGAAGACATCATATCCAATTAGATAACATATGCCATGGAACATTCCTGGAATGGTCCTTCAGGATCTGCACGGAAACAGAATAATCCGACTCGAGCCAAATTTTCTGCCATCCATAACGAATAGCATACTTGATTGCTTTTATGATCGCCCATAATTCTGCCTCAATTGCATTCCCAATCCTGATGTAGTGAAAGTAGCAACCTTTCACAAAACCTCGGGTAGTCCTGAAGACTCCACCACAACCTGCAAGACTCGGTGCACCCAATGCTACTCCATCAACATTTAACTTTATCCAGTCCAAGATTGGTGGAATCCATCGGATTTATTTCATCACATGGGGTCTCTTTTCCCTACCACGTACACTAAGAGACTTAAAAAAAATAAAATCAGAAATGTCATTATTCATTTCCCCAGTTTGGTTTACCGAGGCAAGGAGAACACTTCGATGTATGGCCATTGCACCTGCCCTGAAAGTGGGCTTGATGTTGTCAAACACCAACATATTCCGAGACCTCCGGATAAAAGATAACACATCTAGAGTTGTAGTAGTGAGCAGATTTTTCATTTGCTCACCGCCTTCTATTTTGAGACCCGAGTTTATTAAAGAAGAAATTGAGAAGAAATTGAAACAGCAATGACAGATCCCTTGAAGATATGCCCATAATCGAGCAGCAAAGGGGCATTCAATGAATAAATGCTATGCAGATTCCTCATTAGTTAGACATAAGTAAAAAACTGAGGAAAGTTGAATTCCAATGCGCTGAAGGGATACCTTAATTGGAAACACTTTCTTCCATATTCACCACATTAGAAACATATCATTTGAGAGAATGAAGGGCATCCGAATACCTTTCAGCCACACAGGTATTCCTGTTGTAGTACTGCACTGCATTCTGTTGAATTCACGTCGGGAGAATATTCCATTAATCACCAGTTTCCAAACAAGAACATCACTATCAACATATTCATAGTTGGAAATTTCCAGATGAAAATTAATTAGAATGATTGAAGTGACATCATCATTCCCATGAAATTCATATATAGACATATTCCACAAGTTTTGAGAAATGAAAATGGAGTCTTTGATTGGAGAGGATAGCCATGCAGTGTACCAATAGTTCAACTGAGAGTTGACACAGAATAAAAATATAATTGATTATTTAATGCATGATAAAAACACTATATTTCATTTTCCCAAAGAGGTTGGTGGTTTTATTTTACATAACCAAAAATATGATTGTGGGATACTCATAAAGAAAAATGGTAGGATGATGAACTTTTAAATTGATTCCTGAGATTTGGATCCTCATGTGGGTGACTCCCATATGTAGAGGCTTGATGAGGATAAGCCATATATTAGTGATTTTCAAGGGGGGATTATCATATATATATTCTCGGTGAGAATCATTAACCTAGTATGTAGTGACTAGGAAAGTGATGTTGGATAATTTTATTTGAACCCTATAATGAGTATTTTGGAATGCTAGTTTTAGGGTGATATGTAATGGAAAATAAGACATGTTTTTTATTATTTGTGACCAAGTAAGGTATAATTATAGGTTATTTAGTAGATCATTGTTTTTTGAGATACGTAATAGGACATGGGAGATAAAGGTGATTTCTATGAGATATCCAATAGGTTATCTTATGTTAGGGTTTAGCCTGGGATTGTGAGCTACATTATAGATAGAATCATTGGAAAATGCTTCAGGTTTTGATTAGTGAACCCGAGCATCTACTGATCATATTAAGTCAACCCAAGACCAATATTGAAAAATATTACATCATTTTATTTGAGTATTCATTAAATTTCAGAAATACTAACACCTAAGGGATGTAATGGTTTAATTCCTTTGGATACTAGATACAAAATTGACCTACTTCATTAAATATCTCTTTCATATCCTATAATGATCATCTATCAATGTTACATTATTACAAATTTCATAAAAATACATTTTAATTACAATATAGGGAAAATAGAAACAAAAGAGAAGGTGATCTTAGATACCTAGTAAGGGTAAACAGTTGAGATATAAATTGATGGTCATAAATGAGAAAAATCATAAGTGTATAGAAAAAATTTCATAACATAATATTATCATACCAAATTAGTAAAATATATTTAATAATGAATCATAGAACAATGTTTTTTCATAAATTATACACAAGTCCTAATAGTGTTTAATCATCAATAATAAATCATGATCTATCAGAACTTATCTTATGTAAAAGACTTATGTTTTTATTCAAAAACATCATAGAGAATAATGTTCTTATTAAATTATTTATAAAAAGGATATCGTAGTGGAATGTTTCATGAACCAACTTAGATACCATGGTTCACAAATACTCTTTCTAGAACTGACACGGCACCGATGAGAATTTTTAATACCCTTGGTTTGTTTACTAGCACCCAACATCATACAACACTAATGAGGGAAAAATTGTTCCTAAAAAACTATAGAATATAAAATATATTTGTAATCATAGTCAATAATCCCAATGGGAGATAATACTAAAATCAATTGGGTATAATAGTACCCAAAAGAATGATAAACATCCCATCTAATAACATCCATACCCAAATGTCTCCAAATATTTTGATTATTATGTGTGAAACATCTCTAATAGTAACAATCATTACTCCACAGTCTATAGGATCAAAAACATCCACCAAATCGATGTGGCTCTTTACCTTTGATCAGACATGGCAGAATAATTTCCAAAAAAAATCTTAATATAAGATTGTTGTGAGCCATAAATCATAGTGTGATCTCAGAAAGTGTTCCATAATCAATACCATAATACTTGAATGTTGGTGATAGTAGTTTAATGAAAAAATTAATGAATTTTAATTTGGATATTTTATATCAAAAAATTATTTCATTGAAAACTATAGAAGATATATCATAACAACATTAAAAAATGAGTAAAAGAACATTTTATGTAGAATAATTTATGAAAGGAAGTTTTCATGAATCAAGTATTTCCACAAATTGACGACATATGTAATCTAATTAGTTCATTAATGAACATGGGAAACGTTCCCCATGCTATATTAGTTTCTTGGAAATAGGATCCACACATTTTAAATTTATCAAATAGGATCTAGATATGTGTGTACACTCAAATCATCACCCCATTCATAGAGCCTCTATGGAAAATTAAGATAAACATAATCATGGAAGTCACTATAGGAAATAAAACCGATATTGGTTCTAGTAATGTTATCCTCATATTAATATTTTCAAGGGGATCGTGATCCATGTGAGGTTTTCCTAACTGTCTACTAAATAAATAATATTTAATGTGATTTGAAAAAATTAATAGATCAATCAATCAAACTTCAAATCAATAATTTCAAATCAGTTCAATGTTACATTTCCCAATTTTAGTTTTCAATTTTCCTTTATCATTTCAACACACAATCATAGGTATTTTTCATTTAATTACATTTTAATTAGTCTTCCAAAATCCATTTCATCGCGATAAAGATCAATTAATTTCTTCAAAACTATTCATAAATAATACAACATTTTTTACAAATCCCCCCATCTATTTCAATTCCATTAACATTATGGGTCTTAAAAATTCACATTCCCTTTTAGAAATTAAATATAAATTAATCTGAAATACATGTTATTAAATCATTTATAAACACATGAATCCATAAATATAGTGTTTTAAATGAATGTAAAAGTCTTATGAAAAAACCAACCTTTAAATAAATGGATAACCATGATAAACACCTACAATGGGGAATGCCAACATAGGATTAAGGCCTAAAAGATCTAGAAACACAACCAAAAATAAAGATCAATATAAAAATATATTATATCAATAAATTATATGATGATATTTCAAACTTTTATGAGGTGAGAAAGAGAGATTTTTAAAACCCCCATTAAGGAGATTTACATACCCATTGGTGGTCAAACAATATTCATGTCACTTTGATCATCTTGGAAATGAGTTTAGAAGAATAAAAATTGAAACTTGAGAGCCTCCAAGAGCCAAAAAATCATGATATGGAAGAATAATATGATTAGGCATCGTAAATGTGGGTTCATAATTTTTTAATTAAATTATTGAGGCATTGAAAACCCATTCACATGGTTTTATAGGTATGACTGCATGGTTAGAAAATGATCATCCTTTACCATACACCGTTACTATCTGGGTTGCATGGTTTCCCAATGATGGGAACTTGAGTTGGTTAACTTTTCACCAACCATGGAAACTCTCACTGCCTGAGTCTAAAGGGTTTGGGGGGTCTAACAAAATGGTTTGAAAAAACTGTGCACCACCTCTAGATAACCATCAAATGGTTAACTATTTTTCTGGCCAAACAACATTGTTTTTTCTAATCGTGTTCCAATCGTAGAAAGAGTTATAGGCCACAAGAATTCCTGAAATTCTCCCAAAACAACCCCATTGAAAGACCTAACCTGAGAGAGATAAATACAACCATCATGTAATACCTGAAATAATGTTAGGTATTTTACAACCTCCCAACAAAAAAAACCCTTACTTTCCCAATATAGATAGTCAGTAAGAATTTATATCAGAGTGTTGAGGCCACTACTATCTCAACAGTGCCTAATACTCCCATAGAACATTGAAATTAGAATCATGATGGTTTGGTTCACATATCAAATGTATCATCCTCCCATTAAGTTCCTTAGTCTAAAAAAAATAAAATATATTTTGATAATTTTTCATAGATAAATCAAGAATAAAAAAAGGATCATCACGTATAAAGACAAGAGATGGGTCAGAAATATACTTATGAAGTTATGATGCATGAAACAATATATGTATCAACTTATAATGTGATGTGTTATATAAATGAGAAGATAATATCTACACCTAACCAACAAGATGAATGGTTCTTATAAACTATGGTGAAATTTCCCCAATATCGCATTCTGTAGATGAATCAAACAGGTTGAAACTATAAAAAATCCTAATCACAAACTAGAAACTCAATATTAAAACTACACTAGACAGCTTAATGTTAATATTATCTATATTTCATCAACATTACCTGATGAATCAATTGAATCATCACAATAATTTCATGAAAAAAACTCATCCCAACCAAAGAAGCTTCTCCAATATCTAACCAGAATAATGAATATTAACAAGGAATAACATAAAAAAGATCAAAAGGATTTATAAAAATAAAATATTGATAAATTTTATTATATAAAAACTCATCCAGTACCAAAAATACTTACCAATACCGACCAATATTTGTAATTCAAACACATAACATATCATTAAAAATATGTATTCATCATTTTATCTAGAATCTCATCTATACATGATATACCATGGTCAATCCAATCTGAGAACCTAGTTCCTCATAAAGGAAATTCCAAAAGAACGATGTTAAATTAATATCCCTATCAGATATTATCATATAATGAAATCCAAATAATTTGATAATATTCTTCACGTTGATATCTATCATGTCCTCAATTTTTGTTTTATGAAGAATGGTTCATAACTGAGTTGATTTTGTCTATTGATTAGTCATAACACATATTACATTCTTATTTTGAGTGGTACAGGGTATCCTAGATTTCAATGTCAAAAAATAGATATCGTCTCACTTTTATGTCAGTATATTAATTGGATGAAGAAAACATGGAGGTCTTCAGTGCTTGATATAGACCTGATGACTAGTATGGAAAATTGAAACAAATTCAGTGTTGTCCTATCTCATACCAGGTGACTGAGTTTTTTTTCACAAATCATGAAACATATTTGTGGCCCTAGGGTGAATTTATGAGTGGTAAATCTAAAAATACCCTATTAATGCCTCCCATACTAAAAAATTAAAAAAAATACAAAAATATTGGATGTCCCCCAAATATAACATCCACTCACTAATAGCCTCCCCAAAATTATTAGAGTCCCTAATGTTGTATAATTAATCACAGGATACTGTTCCTGAAGAATCATATCCATAAATGAATAGGTCTACCAAAAAACATTCCAAGTCATCCTTAACCTCTTCCTCTTAGGATCCTAAATGTAATTGAGAAAAAAATAATAGTTAATGTTGACTATTTTAATTATTCATTCATGGCATGATATGATAGTTACCTACACAATAAATAAGAAATTTAACTTCTATGGGGTGTATGGAATTTCAATGTTATAATAATGCTGGTGCTCAACCCGACACCTCTGACAGTGGTCTAAATTTGTTGGGGAGAATATATAAAACAATATTTTAGGGTATGAATTAATGGTAAAAAATTATTCTAAAAAGCATAATTCCACAAACTATTATGATAATTTATCAAAATTATGATTTCAAGGAATTTTTCGAAAAAGATTCTCATATAAAATAAGATATCTATAGCCATAGGATACCACATGTTTACCTTGAATCATAACATATCCCAAAACTGGAGATGATGCATTAAAAAACTATATGTAACCCTTCCTAGCCTTTGTATGAGTAATCATTGAGCGCAAGTTAAAATTACTTTCATCTCAATAATGAACTATTAAAATATTCATTCCATAGTAACTATAGTCCTTTCCATGTGAGAAAAGTCATTATAGATAACCAATTTTTTTTTAAAACTAGATATTACATAATTATAGATAAATATTCAATAAATTACACAAACACATGCCTAAGGACCATAATTGTTTAGTGCCATTAGAAACATAGAATAAAATAATTTTTATTTGATGGAAGATATTAAATTTCGTCCATAATGATCATACACATTAGTAATCATTAAAACATATACTATATAAACAGATATTTTCTACCTAAGAAAAATAATCCCAATATAGGGTGATCTTATATGACCATAAAGGGTGAATATAAGAGATTCATATGAATAAAATGAGTATAAGGGTATGCGAACATGGGAATAACATATGGAAAATATACACATCATATTAAAGATAATAATGAAGAGTTTTGATATAATTATTTGTATTTCATAAAGAAAGAAACATAATGTAATAAAAAAATACATTCCATAACAGCATAATATTGGTATAAGAAATAGATTTTTCCTATACAAATATGCATATAAAATATTTTTTCAATGCTACCCATAAAGTAAATAATAACATGTTTTTATTGGGCTAAAAACAAGTGTAACTACTTAATGTTTGGGATAACATACCATGTATCCACTTTGAGCATCATATACCCCTCTAATACTATTTGATATCAAATAAATCTAATCATTTCCCCATTAATTTCATCTATATATAGGTCAAAAAATGTTCTTTATAATTAAAAAACATTCCTTGGTTTTAAAGAATCCACATTCACATAAAAAACAAAACATAAGTGTAGAAAAAGATAATTACTCTATCATCAAATCAGAACCCATGAAAATAAATTGATTGAATAAAACATATCATCATAACCTACTCATTTGAAAATATGCATGTTTCAAAATAATTTCATCATTTCATCTTCACATAACCCATAGAGAAGATTTTGGGTTTATGAAAATATTTTTATCATACATATGAACTATTTAGGGAAATAATAATAATCTTTTCCTTGGAAAATATTCAAATTAATGCACATGTAACATGAATGGATGTCATCCTATATGGAAAATGAACTTGAAAGAAAAATCCCAATGAATGTGTCGTGATGAAGATAATTATTCCACATTATAAATCACATTAAAAAACATAAATCGTTTTCAAAATCAATTTATTTGAAAATTATATATTAAAATTGTAAATAATATTTTAAATGATTGATTTTTCTTGATGAATGAATATTTTGTGCTTGTTTTATCAGTTAAAATAAATAATCCTTATACATTTTCTGTAAATGCGTGATGGGTATTGTTTTTGAAAAAGACAGGAAGGTAAATTTTAATTTTTTTAGGTATAAATTTTAGTAATAACTCATTTAATATATAAAATTAAAAATTTATTTAGTTTAAATCACGATTATAGAAGAGTATTTTGGAAAAAAAATTGGTTTTTTTAATAGAAGATATAAATAAATATAGTTTTCCATAAAATATTTCTTTCAAAAAAATATACATAATGAAAGGATAATTAACGGAAAAAATGTATTATAATGACAAAAATAGTGGAAAAAAACTCATCAGTTTCATTAGACATGGTTTATAATATTATACCATTAGAAACATAATCACAAACAATCTTAACAAATGTTTAGGGTGTATGATATTTTTCAAAAAAAATTGAATCTTTTAGAACTAATTTTCATAAATTAATCTTATTAATTTCAACATAAAATATCATGATGAAAAAAATTCATGATATTACATTTCAAATGGACTGTATAAGAACCTTGTAAAAGAATATAGGTGCATAACATAGTCTTATGTCTCAAAAAATTAATATTGAGTCAAAAAATAAATTTTAGCGTTGGAATATTTTGAACTATAAACACCATGAAAAAATATATTAAATTGATATATAAATCCAATTATATTTAAGTATAATAATAATTAAATAATTTCATCTTCAGAAAATACAAAAAATTTAAGAAATGTTTTGTGAATATAGCATGTGTCTCATAGGAGTAAAAAAGAAAGACATAAATCTGTAAATGATTTATTAATATTTTGAATTGTAAGCCCCAATAAATAATAAAATGAAATATAAAATAATATATCATTAAAGTTATTGTATTAATGATATATTATTTTAAAAAATTAGTAATTACCAAATACAAAATAAATAAGTGGTGAATTTTCATTTGTCTCCCATAAATAAAATAGAGACTAGGAATGCCTCAAATTAAGTCTCAGCCTCCTTTTTGCACGTTCGAACATCTTCTATTTTAAATATAAGTTTATTATATATTATATATTATATAACCAAACCCATATATATATATTACCCTAAATAATTCATTTATGTCTATTTTAACCAACTTATTATCAAATCTATGTTAAATTCATGTTTCAGGTAATAATTTTTTTCACAAATGTTTTGATTTGTAGTTTTTTATCCTATTATATTGATAATGGTTATATCACCTATAAGATAATAATAATTAATTAATTTTATTATTTATAAATAAATTATACTTTTAATACCAACAATGAAATATAGTTTTGAGAACTCAAGTAGGTTATGCTTATGGAGAGGGTAGGTCGTGCGTACGCATTTGAAACCATTCCATTTTTCAATGATCATTATATATAGAAAGTAAATAATATTTTATCTTTATTGAATAATAATAATATCATAATTTTTTTGAAAATAAATATAATTATCATTATAATCCATGTGTTTTTGTGATGAAAATATGGTCACATCACTCCATGAAAGCTGTAGTCCACACAAACACAATTACCATATTTCATTGAATATAATCTTAAGAATGAATAAGAAATAATACAATTTAATAATGATAAATCATTAATTAATTTAATTATTATTTCATTTACAGAATATATATTTATCTTTTTTATATATATTAACTTACACATAAAAAGCTAGGGAAAATGATTCACATCGCTTCATGAGGTAGGAGTCTGCCTTCTACACGAACGACGTTATCGTATCCCCTATAGAATGTAATATAAAAAAGGTATATATATATATATATATATATATTTTTTATTTTATATGTATAATTATATTATTAATATAATAAATATATACTATATCCATCATCATATGAAAAAATGACATGTGTTAATGTAAAAATTAATTATATCAGTTGATGGGGTAGTTTTTCTTTCGTACACACAAATGATGATATAATACCCCATTTTATAAATGATGAGATGGTTGTTGGTAATGAAAATTGAATAAAATAATATTAGTATATTGAATATACTAATTTTATTATATCATAATGGTTTACTAATAATTTATCAATGTGGAGGAAAAAAATAAAAACTCTACATAATGAATGTTCTGTGTTCTCCAGATATCCATCCCACGCATTCACCAAAACACTTCATAGGATGTATTTATGAATAAATAAGAATTATAAGATAATATAAGGTAATTTAGGAAGGTATTAGATATGTTATTTTATGAAACAAAATGATTTAATAATTTGAAGATGATATGGGTGTTTGAGTACTTTTATAGGTGAGATGACCGAAACACATCTATGGTTTTGAAAATAATGAGATATACCAACATTTTTCATATGAAAAAAGGACCCAAAATATAGTATTTTTGATATTTAAACATGTTTGGGTTAAAATATTTCCATAAAGTATATTTTAAAATGTTATTTAGTCGTGTTTAAACATTATATTTTTGTTTAACCCCTGTAAAACCCATTTTTACTCTTACTGCGGTAAATAAATTTTATTAATATTTAAAATTATTTATGGTCCAAAAATAAAATTAAAAATATTAGATGATATAAAAAAAATTATTAAAAATTTGTAATATTTTTTTCCAATTTACATTCATATAATGTTAATATTTATGTTAAAATTAATCCCATATACTCGACCATAAAGGGGGTTTTCAAAGATAAATTATTCAAAAGTTTACAATGTTTATATATCAAAATTAAATATGAAAAATATTGTAAAATAAATTTGGATTAATAAATATATTGTTCATATAATATTAATTTAAAAAATATTTATAATATAACTAAACATCACAAATAATTTTTATGAAACAACTGTTTTGAATTAAATTTAATGACTTGTCACTAATAATAAAAAATACTTTTTTTTTAAAATACGAAAAATAAAAATCAGAAAAATTTGGACATTTTTATTTTAAAAATAAATGTTTTTATTACAAATAATTTTTTAAATTGTTTTCAACAAAAATTACTATACATATCTGTGCAAAAAATCGACAAGCCTTATTTTTTGAAAAATAATGTTTTAAGCGTGAAATATTTTTATTTTTATATATTTTTTAGAAAACAAATAAGATAAATCGTGATATTTTTATTTAATATATAATATTATCACATCATTAAAATCACACACCAAAATGGATCTTTTATATTTATTGAGGTAAACTGTGTTTGCATTCATAAAATAAGATTTTTAAAAAAGGATTTCATTTATTTATAAATAGTTTTTATTTTCATTATTAATTATTTGGTTACCAAATATTTAATTACATATATATATATATATGTTTATTCAAAAAACTTTTATATTTTTATAATCCTTTTCATACCCATAATTTCATTAGATATTTGAACGTATTAAATTATATAATAACATTCCAATAAAATGACACATTTTATGTAAACGTTCTGACATGTGTGACAGAAGAAAAAATTATTGTGACATGTAATCCAAGTAAAAATCTACGTTCCATGCAATGAAATCTGAGAAATAAATTTAATATAATGATAAATATAAAAAAAATATTATTTATTTTAATAGAAAATTCATAACAAGGCTGTGTGTTACATTTTATCCATCATAAAATGAATTCCACCCTCAAAATTAATCACTTTAGTACCATCAACTTAGGGTACATATGCCTCATTACATCCTTAGATTCCCATGTATCTTCCTAAAAATGGGATTTTTTTCTAAAAGACATTGACTAGGTGAGTAGTCTTGTTTCATAGAACATTATCCTTTCAATCCAAAATATCTACTAGCTGTTCTTCATAAGAAATGCCATGGTCCATCGATATGACCTCTGAGTTTAGCACATATGATGGGAAATGTATACACTTCCCAGGAATTATGCATGCAACTCATCGTTAACCTGATATATTTCCTATGAAACCTCCTAATGATAATCTATTATCCTAATCTTATAATGTATTTTAATAGACTAATATATAAAGGTATTAGATTTACATTCATTCTCTCAAGGATAAATTAGTATAAAAACCAACTTCAAACTGTAGATCATTTTTATGGTTATCATTATAATATTTCTCTCAAAAAAAATTAGTCCTTAAATTTTTTTAATGGATATAACCTTATCTTATATATCATCATATTATTCAAGTCCCCAATAGTTTACTTTCATAAACTTCATTCTATTACTTTGATTTTTTTCCCAATTTTTTTTAAATGGCTTAATAACGATCCATCTAAATGCTCCAGTTTATGCTACTTTTTCATGAAAAATAAACTCAAAGATAGTGTTTATTGTAAAAATATTTGAAATAAAATGAAATAGATCATTATATATCCTAAATAGTTTTAATTATTCTCTCAAATAGACCATAGGTAAAAATATGATACATTGTGAATGAACACAACTCTGTATCAGAAGAATAATATCGGATTCACCCAAATATTGAGTTAAAATATATTATGTACTAAAGTATAATAAAAAGTTTAACTCCAAGAACCCTTAAAAAATTCTTAATTTATATTATAAAAACTATATTCTAATAGAAATATTATATGATAGTAATTAAGTTTGATGACATCGTATGAGGATTGACTATAACCCATAATTATCTCAATGTCAAAGTTAAGTTAAACTATAATGCTTAACATTACATATGAGAAAGGTCAATAAGTGGGATGATTCATGAATCCAATGATATATTTTCTAGTGTTCTTATTAATACGTTCTCAACATTGAAGAAACAATAAGTTCTTTTCTCTATGGTCTCCAACACCCAAAATCTCCGGGAACTCTATAATTCACTTCATTGTGGAATCTGAGAGTTCGTTAAGGTGCTTGTTTTTAATCATGTTCTTTAAAAACTAGTTAGGAGTAATCCAAATATCCTTTACAACATTCATCACCACATTTGGATTCACTTAATAAATTTTTCCCTTACATTAAATTCTAGTATAGTTCCTTCTTATTCTATTCTATTTATAAAAATAAATAATTTTCTTGAGAAATGTTAATCATAATGAAAAAACAGATAGACATGAAAATATTTTAGGAGGTCTAAAAAATAACTTTTTTCTAACTCTATGAACACTTAGGTATAACCTATATTACCCATGATCATCATCTATTTAAATTATTCATGATAGTTTTTATGGTGTTTTTAAATTTCTGAATAATATCCCTAATAATATCAAACCATATGTGTAGAAATAGTGAATTTCTAGCACATACCGATTACTGAGTCTTGTTAAATCCATTTTTCCAAAATTATTACCAATTTTTACTTTTTTACACATTCAAAAACACTTTTAGTATCAATACAGTGTAATAATCTACTATAAAAACATTTTATAACCATTAATCAATATTCCTGGACATTTTATTATTCAGTAATAATCCATAGACATATCTACAGAGAAATATGGATACATAAAATTAATAATATTTCCAGGTATCCGAATAATTTTTTCTAATACTTCATTGTTATGTTTAACTAAATCATTCTTCTGGTACTAACAATAGTGACACATTTTTCTCATATATGTAAATTTCATATTTTTTTGATCAATATTCAACAAATTGCACAAAACCTCTCTATGGGGACATAATTGTTTAGTAAATTAGGAAATAAGGAACAAAATTCTATTAATTTGGGGAAATATATCCAATTTAAACACTAAATGTCATCAAATTTTGTAATATTAAAAACATACAATACAAAAACCTGTATTTGATGAGTGGACAAATAAAACATAAGAAAGGACGAGCTCATATTCTCAATATAGTTAAACAAGTGGGAGAGAAAAACATAACATGATAATAAGGGTATGAGAACATGAGAATAAAATTTGAAAACCATTCCATTCATATTGATGAATATAATCTTCAATAATGGAACAATGAGTTGCTGTTTATATGACCAGAATCATATGGGAAGAAAAGAACCTGATTTATGAGAGAAAAACGTTGTAATAATACATATATTTGTGGCATACACATAAGAATAGAAAATATTATGTTGTCATACCCAAAAAGAAATTCATACCTTGTAAGGATTAGTAAATCCCTCCATGTACTATATTCAATCTAGGGATGGCCTCTTTAGTACCCTCCTTCATTATATAGATAACCACTTGTGCACTCTATAATCTCATATGACATTAATCATAACAAAATTCTTTAGAGGGGATATATTTTCTACTAAAATATTTTTTATAAAATTACTAACATCCTATGTTATAATCTAAACAACATCACGTAAAAAAAAGTATACATATGTACTCCACAAAATCATAACTCGTTCATCAGATTATAAAATATTAAAAAAATGTGTTTCCTAATACATTAATTATAGTATAATCCATGGAATAGAATCATGCTTCATAATAATTTCATAATTTCATCATAACATAATCCATGGAAATGATAGGGGTTTCATATAAATATTGGTATCAAAAATATAAACCATTTATTTAAATGAAACGAATAATATCATTCAAATGGTTTATTGAAAAAAAATACAACAATGAAAGGATTTTTTGAATACCAAAAGAAAATACACAAAGAAGAGGTAATGTTCATCAATAAGCATATTTATGTCATCCTACAATCCATTTAATTATTATTATATAATTTTTATATAGAAATGGTATATTAGTTTTATTTATATTTTTTATGTTACTCACCTAATAACTTCCCCACTTCCATAAAATAGATTATGAAATCCTCATTCGTGTTAACGGTGGAAAACTTCATTGAAAACTGATATTATTGTTTTATCTATTGCCACCTCTTAAGATTGGAAATTATTATTTATATGTTATTTTTTAAACAAATTATGATATAATTATGAATATGTAATTTTAATATTGAAATCCACATAATTAATTTTTTTAATATGATAATGTCATTTGTGTGTATCACAGACAACCGCTTCACGAAGTGCTGTGATTTGTTCACACATTACATTGAATGTTATATGTATGAGTTCAATTAAAATAATTGATATATATGAAATTATAATTATTAGTTAAAGATAAAATATTACATTTAATTTTATTTTTTAAATAAACATGAATATAAATAACAACATTCATCCATACATATGGCCAACTATCTCTATAGACAATGTATATCACATCCTATAACTAAATATTATGGATTACATTAAATAAATATATAGTGAATATATTATATATTAGGACTCTATATTAACATAGGGATATTGTCCATTCATTATAAAATTAAGATGACCAAAATTAAAATGTTAAAACTTATATAATAATGAAATAAGTTATTGCTCGAAAGATGGCTTTAACATAGAATTTTTAATAAATATGAAATAAATGGTTATAAGAAAATAAAATATTGTATTTCATATTTGAATAAGGTTCCTTAATATTTTCATAATGAAAATATATTTATTATAAATTATTTTCGAATGATTTCAATGTAAGTCAATACTTATGTTAAGGGATTTATCTCAAACTTTTATTTTCCGGTAGACAATTGCAATATCCATCAAATGTTTCTTTAATGTAGGAAATATAATTCTCAGGAATTTAGTTTTCTTATTAAAATATTTATTATTATATTTACTTAATTACCCCTTATAGGATAAATAATTATTGGATTTTATAGCTCACAGGTTAACAAATCAGTAATGGATTTTTTTCAATTTTCCTTTATTAAGATGTATGTTATGTTATGCACCTATATTATTAGAATAGGTGTATATACTAACATTTTTACATGTAAATTCTCAAATTTATTCATCCTCATGATATTTTAGGTTCATTTTTATATTATTATTTCATGGTTGTTACTTATTAATGTCACCAATGTGGTATAGATTTTATGTTACAGTCTCTTCATTTATTAGGATTGTTTATAAAAATATTGTATAACTATAGAATATTATGATCTATCTCTGAAGAAACCCATTATTTGATTATAATCTCGTAATTTCATGAGAATATTTTTTTTCTAATATTTTCCCCTATTTGTGTACTATATAATTCAGAATGCATCTTTTCAATAAAAATCATCTACATAGTCAAAAAAATTCATCAAAAAGCTAGTTTCATTAAAAAATTTCTAAACCAATTTTATTATTTTCCTACTATTTTTAAAATAGATTTTTAACCACATTGTTTTAATTTTTTTAAAAAGATTATATAACTTGTTAAATAAAATAATGTGTGTATATCTTTTACTAAAAATGTTAATGGGATATTCATTTTAACATGTACGACATGAATGAATTTTTCTAACATCATGAAAAATGATTTATTATATGTATCAATTATAATCAATGATTATTATTTTTAAAATAAACGGGTTCAAAAAATAACTTTGGAATCCTATGAAATTTTAAAAGTGAAAATGAAATTTTCTTCACTAAAAGTTTGAAATTATATGATAAATTATTCCTTTATAAGATTTCATTATTATTTTGAAAGAAAATATTTTAATAAATTTTTATGTAGTTCTAATTTTCTTAATTAATAAACCATTTTCATCATGAAATGTCCTAATTAGATATTAAAAATTATGTTCCATCATTAGTGACATCCATTAAGGTTAATTATTGTTCACTAAGGATATGATCAAGCATACATTTATTAGCCATTATCCAAATGGTGTATATTTATGATGAAAATATGATAATAATAACTATTTTAGATCCATGTGTTATGCCATGATAAAATGAATATGATATCTACTTTTATTTACATGGATTAATCTTTGGTTAAATGATGAAATTAATAAGAAATATATTTATATTCCAAGGTTTGGTTATGATGAGATGTTTATGAAACCCATTTAATTTCATGGATTATCATATGATGAATGTTTTAGGATCTTTTATAACACATATTGATAAATCTTTTTAGTTAATAATGGTTATAGTATAACCAAGGATGGTGGTTATGTTATAACTAAGGATAGTGGTTAATTTATAACCAAATATAGGTGGAATGGATATCTCGATTTTATAAATTGGGTTATGATTTATATCTCATGAGACCATATGGAATATAATGGAGAGTTAATATTGTTTAGTAATATATGACTACAACACCGAGTGAACGTGGTTCAATAAGATATGAATGGAAAGGGTGTGAACACTATTCAGTATGATAGAAATAGAGCATTTAGTGAACCCAATTAATTAAGAGAGGATTAGAATTGGGTGTGATCCCAGTTTAGTAATAGAGGACTGGAATCGGGACTGAACCCAGTTCAATAAGGGAGTATTGAAATGAGGAGTGAATGAAGATTAGTTAGAAATGACGGGAATGAGGAGTTAAAGTGGTTCATTAATCGATAATGTCCACTATTATTCTCTTGTAAGTGACCCTTGAATTATATAATCCTTTGTACAGTGATCTAATCTAAATAATATAGCCATGGTAGGGATCCATTCATAGTATCAAAATGATTTAATATTCTTTCTTTTATTATACGAATTCAATTTTTAGGACTATGTTTTTCTATCACAGATCATGATAATTTATTTTCATATAACTTATGCCTTTTGAAAGGATAATATTTTTGACATGCCCTACGATTATGATATTTCATATGAATTATACGATTTTGGAATTTCATGCTCATGTTCTCATACCCTTATGTTCATGTTTTTCCTACATAGCTCCCTTTTTTACCCTTACTGTGGATCTTGTCTCAACATCTCTTATATTTACTTTCCAAATGTTAGCATGGATGTTATTTATGTAGGATAATATAAGGGTTTTATCCTTATGGGAGACAATACATGTCTTTGATTAATTAAAAATATTTTGTTCCATTTTTCTAATGTAACTAAACTATTAATGTCCTTTGGAACGTGTTCATGTAATATAATGAATATATATATAATATATATAATATCTTTTTATGGTGAACATGGATAACAATTGTTGGAATCAGAGTAATTATTTATTTAACCATAGTAAACAAGAATTAGAACGCACTAGTGATATCCAATGAGATATTTGTAAGCATATTTATAGGGATGAAAATCCAGAACAGATGACCCTAGGGGTAACAAACCTAAAATCCCCAAATTGAAAATGGCTCGATCGTGAAATGTGGCACACTAATGAGAATTGTTACACAACTGGTTTGGCACCCCAAGGGGATATGATTTTGAAATTAACAAACTCTATATACAACATAATGAATGATTTAACTATATGTTTACTATGAATGGCCTAGGAAAACCCCATGATGTCGTAGATTAAAAATAATGTGTCATGATATAGACTTCTAATAATAAATTTTTCATGTTTTTATGGTTTTCCACAATGATTAATTTTTTTAAAACTATTATTTTTAGTTTTATTTAATGGAGGAAACTAAAATGAAATAAATTGACATTGAATTTTTCAAACAATTTCATAATGATCATCCAAATTGGTTGATAACTAGAGTGAAGGATATTTTGATTATTCCGAAACATTTTAAAAAATACAAGGTTAACAATGTGCCCCGTTATAAACCCTAATACTCAATAAATAAAAAAAGGATAGTGTTCGATGAGACTTCTAGTAGTGGAGACCATGGGGAATGAGGATTCATTTTCATATATGTTGATTATGTATAAAGAAAGAGAAAAAGTAAATTTATCAATGTAATGATAAGATGATTTATGTGTGGATAAGAAAGGAATATAGAACAAAATTGAAGACGGAAAACAAAAAGCTCAATTAAGACAATGGATGTGAATATTTCTCTTTATAATGTATTTTCAATGCATGAATGTTTTAAATGTTGAATTACAGGGAATTATAAAAATATATGTCATAGGGAGAATCTTCAATAGGATAATTAGAAAGGTTGTATGTGAAATTCTAACACTTCGGAAAATGAAAAGACAACAAATGAAATTTGAATGGAAATTAGTAATAGGGGATAATATGAATAAATCTAGTTAATGAATTAAGGATTAGGTAGAATAATTAAAATTTTTACATATTGTAATTCATGAATTGTTTAATATGAATATATAAAGTTTTTTTTATAAATAATTCATTAAATATATTCAACAATATGTTATATTGTAAATATAGATTAAAAATGTGATTTACTAGAATGAGAAATTTATAATATTGAAATAAAACACTTAATATGTTATAGATGTTATGATAATGTTGTTGAAATAATTTTATATTTGATATGAATAAATAAGTTTGTTAACAATGATTACCTTGGTTTTGATTAATGATTTATTAAAAATTTTCTATATTCTATCATTGATGTTGTTTAAAATAGTTTTTGGATTTAATGAATAAATCCAATAATATTGGTTTTATGTGTCGAGTAAGGGATAATTCTTCCTTTAAATATGGCATTAAAGTAATTAAATATGTTACAATTTATTAAGTTAATATTCAATAATGGTATTCAAATCTTTGGTATGTCAAAATCCATATAATGTCATAGAATATTTTAATTATTTAGAAGTTCATTTTGGAAATTTATAGTCATTATTTCTATTGTTTTGGATTTTAATCATTTGGAATGGTTATAAGGTAAATCAAATTTGGAATTTATTATAATGAAATTTATATATAGATTTAGATATTAATGTATTAAATAACCATAATAATATTTATACATATTTTATATCTTTTTCAAAGAATTTTTTGTAATGATATCCAAATATAGATAGAATGACATATCATTCTATTAATGTGTCCTATGATCCATTAGTGCTTTAGTCACACAAAATTCCCCTTCATTTATTGGAGAATGATAAGATGTTGAAATTAATAAACACACAACCGATCCATGGGATATTTATTTTGATATGGAATGGAATCATGTAAGTAACTCTTCTTATGAAAATTATTCAAAATTTGGAAAAGGATCTTGAAATAAATTTTGTCTTGTTATAATAATTTTGATTATATAAATGACATTTTTAATAATTATTTGGTTTATGGTTTTATGATTTTTAACATTCTAGGTATCACTATAATTCTTATTATTAGTGATCTATTTTATTCTCTATAATATTTTATGTTTTCCTCCATGTAAAAATATTCCCTCCCCATATATGTTCTCTAATTAGGAATCCTAGTTATTTGTTACATTAGCTAACCATTATTTTTAACGCATTCCATTTTAACTGTTGTTTTATTATTCATTATTATGATGTTGATTAATATAATGAAATTTTCAAATTTTAAATATTTGGTGACCGTGAAAAATATACGGGGAGAAATATTTCAAAAGGGATAGAATTTATCACCTTCAATTTTTGTGAAATTATTTTTTAAGAAGATTTTATCTGTTCAATATTTTATGTGTCGTACAAATTTTTTTTTCATGAGATACAAATATCCCTAAGCTTATCATGAATTAAATTAAACATTGTGTTTTTCTTATTTTACGAAAAATATTATGATTATCATTCGTTGATTTCAATACAATGTTTAAACAAAACATTTCATAAAATTGAATATATTATTATTTAATATTATAGTTATCAACAAGAATTTGGAATTGTGTTTATGAATATGAATAACTAAATTATTAAAATATGGTTTATAAATGATTATATAATTACTTTTTTGGATACCACTAAATTAGAAATGTAAATAAAAACTATTTCAAAATGAAGGAAATATTTTTCAAAGAAAAATACTTTTAATTTTGAAAATGTGTTCAAGCTCAATGAACTAATCAAAATAAATTTGGAGAATCATTTTAATAAATCTTGTATACAATATATATAAATTATCAATTTAACATTCATCATATGTGTTTTCAAGAAAAGAGGTAAAAATACATACAATTTAATGCATTAAAACTAAATTAAAAAATAGAAGTTTTGTCATCTTTTTATTGAACACATTATTTAAATATAATTTTTCTATAGATTTATAAAATTCATACTATAAATTAAACATAATTTTTAAAAACAAAATATCAAAATTACATTAGTGTGAATTTTTTAATTTTTATCAATTGTTATAATTTTTGTTGGATATTGAAAATATACTAAATTTTAACTAAAATATATCATTTTGTGTAATTTATCTAAAAAGATAAATTTTATTTTTACGTAGTTGTTAAATTATGTTAATTAATTTATAAATAAAATAACCCAATATATTTATATTTAAATAGTTGATAAAGAATTTTTGTATAAATACATTGTAACCATTTGAACATTTTCACTTTAAAAACTCCCTTTCTCACCTCTTTTGTGGGATTAGTTTTAAATTAAAATTTTAAAATATTTGGAATGAAATTTAGAGACATAAATTAATAATTTTTAATTAGAATAAATAATACTCTATAATAATGTCACATTAATTTTTGAATTAACTGATAAGTGAATGTAGTAAAAATTAATTAATGTAGTTAATGTAAAAATGGTTTACTAAGTGTTAAACTAAAAATGATTACGATAAAAATGACATATAGACCGATATAAATTATATTTCAAGGACATCAGTACACCATTAAATCTATAAGGATTTCAAAATAGTACATTTTCCCTTTTAACAAAATATAAACGTGGGAGCACTCAATTATTTTAAAAACTAAGTTTGTCCTCTCCCCCACTTATAAAAGGCCACAACTATCCTACATTCATTGAGCCATTAAGCCAGTTTTTTTGACATTAAATTCCAAAATCACATCCCATAGTCCCTAAAATCATCATAAAATATTTATTTTTTGGATTAATTCAACCTTTGAAGGCATTAGTGAAATCCTAGGAAGAATACCTGTAAATGAGTTAAGGTTATTCAACGAGCGTATTTGTTTTATTTTTTCCGAAAACACCTTATATTAATATTATATAATTTCAATAAAATAACAACATAATATTATATATATATTTTTATTTAAATTTGGAATCGTACAACCATATCTACGTATTTAAAATGGGTTATGAAATAATCATTCGCATGTAGAACAAGCTACCGCCTCATGCACAAATGTTGTGTGTTTCCCATTAACACCTATAACATTTATAAATAATGACATATTTGTTTTTTATGCTATTTTTTATTTCCTTATTAGTATTAATTTTTCTATCAAACATTTCTTTATTCATTGATTTTTTTGGGAATCATATAATGTTTCTCTTGTCTAGGAAATACTACTGCCTTACAAAGAAATGTGATTATTTCATGCATTAAATGGAATGAGTTATTGAAGAGTTTAATAAAAATATGTGATATATATGACATAACCATTATTTTGGAAAGATAATATATAACATTTATTTTTCATTCTTTGAACCTAATAAGAAAATGAAAAACAATGTTCATGTGTATGTATGACCTACCGTCTCCATTAATGGTGTGATTCATTTCCTATCAATAAATATTAAAGATTAATATAACTACATATATTTTATATTTATATCATGGAATAAATAAAGGATATTAATCAATCATGATCTATTTAATAGGACCATAACTAACAAGTCAAAACCTCCACAAATGGAAGTCCAGTTATTGCCTGTAACGTGACGTTGACATGAAATTTTTAACAAATGCGAAATTAAAAGTCATAAGAATATAATAAATGGTATTATATTTATTAATATTTTCTTTATTATATATATAAAAATATTAAATTTATTATACAAAATTTTGGATGAGTATGAAAAATGTCAAGACTTATGCAATGGGATATATGTCTGATTTTTATTTTCTATGAGACAAATACCATATCTAGCAAATTATACTTTTACATGATGTATATAATTCTTATGAATTTATTTTTGGATTATTATCATGAAAATTATTTGTATTTACACATCCATTTTAGTTTCTCACTTTGATGGGGAATACAGTCCAAATGTTACCAAATCAATATGGTATTTTGGACAAAATGTTTCTTATTTGAGAGGTATGTTATGTTATAAACCTATATTCTTCAAGGAGGTGTATATAAATCCCCATTTAAATGTAATATCATGATTTTATAAATCCTCACAATATTTTAGGTTCTGTTTTATTTTATTTCTTCATGGGTCTTATATTTTAAAGATTCCAATGTGGTATATATTTTATGTGATAATCTCTTCGTTCACCAAGAATGTTTATGATCATATTTTTCAATCATATAATCTTATGATATATGTCCCAGGAAACTCATGAGCTTTAGTTTCCCCATTTTAGGGTATGATAATACATTTCCCATTTATTTCCCTCTATTTATGTACTAAATCGTTCAAATTGAATGATTTCAATAAAAACCTTCTCCTAATTAAAATAAATATTTTATTCAAAAATAATTTTTTCTAAAGTTTTATCCAGTAAATTTTTTATTATTCTCATGTTATTTTGAAAAGGAATTTTTACACATGATTTTATTTCAATAATAAATTTTAAAATTAATTTTCCTGGTATTTTCAATCATAATACTAATTTAGCATTACTGAAAACGTGAAAAGAATATTCATTTCGATGTTTATGACATGAAAAAAAATTATATCATCATGGCCAATAGCTACTTATATGATTAATTTATAGGATTTCAAGTATAATTGCAAAAAAAATTATTTTCTAAATATATATTTTAAAAAATAATTCTTCAACGATAAGATTATATTTTCTGAAAGAAAAAACTAATTGTATTTTTTAAAAAGACTCATTTTTATTTTTTCATGGTTATTTTTTATGAAAATTATTCTAAAAATGTAATATGATTTAAAATTAATTTCAATGATAATATATTTCAATCAATAAATTTCTGATTTAAATGTGAAAATTTATTTTCAGTCTATGTTTAAAATATTTCAGGTTACTCAAGATTTACTGGAGATATGATCCAAGTAAACCATTTATAATATTTCTCTAAATGTTTAATCTTTATGGTGAAGTGATTTTTAGGAAAAATCCTTCTCTTCCATGGATTATAACATGATAAAATTCTAATAAAAAACTCTTTTTATACCCATGTAATGTTTCTGGTGAAATGTTGAAATTATTAAAATACCTATTTATTTTACACAAGTTTTGATATGATCATATGTTTATAAAACTAATTTAATTTAATGGGTACTAATATGTTGAATGTTTTTTGATCTTGTGGTACACATAAGTATGATTTTTATTGTGTGATTATTGTAAGACTATTACCATGAATGGTGGTTGTGTTATAAATAGGGATTGTGGTTACACTATAACCAACAATTATTGGTACCTATATCTACCTACAATGAATTGGATATTGTTTTATATCTCATGAGATATATTAGACTCGGATATGGAGTGAAGTCGTTTCAGCAAGAGAGGACTTGAATGAGGAGTGATGATGGTTCTATAAGACCAGACATGAACATGTAGTGATCTCGATTTAGTAGATAGGACTGGAATGGGGAGTGAACCTATTTTTTTATGTAAGGGCTAAAATGGGTGGTGAACCCAGTTTAGTAATAGATATCTGGAATGGGGAGTGAACCAAATTCAGTAAGCCAAGAATGGAATGGGTTATGAACCCAGTTCTGTAAGACAATACTATAATAAAGACGAAACTCATTTCAGTAAGATAATTTTTCCAGTGTGATGGTATTGGGAGTGATCCTTCACTACTATTTCGGTTTGGGGAATGAAACCATCTATATAAGATAGATTTGGTAGTGATCTGTGGCCAATATTTCAATGATTTCATATTCATACGGGTATGAGAGAAATTACAGATCTTATGGAAATTTTATTATCTAATGGATCAGGTTTATTCATTTTCTAATGATCCACATGTTATGAGTATCTAATAATTTTTTCCATCACTCAATATTATTACCTTTTATACATTGGCTATGTTTTTCAAATATTATTATCATGTTATCATACTCTTACGGTCAGTTTATGTGATTATATATATCTTTTTTATTATTTATGAGCTTATGTTCCCACCCATTATTATGATTCCATTCACCAGGTTATAAAGAGACGTTTTTAATTAGTATTACTAATGGGTAAGATCATTTTGTGGGACATTTCATAACATTCATGAATTAAGATGAATATACTTTATATTTCCAAATGAAATCACTATTATTGTCCTTATGCATGTTTTCATGTAATGTAATGAATATTCATCTAATATGATATTATAACCATGTATGGGAATCCTAAGTCAAAATGTCTATATAAACC
Organism: Viscum album; assembly: GCA_963277665.1. Lineage (NCBI taxonomy): Eukaryota > Viridiplantae > Streptophyta > Magnoliopsida > Santalales > Viscaceae > Viscum > Viscum album. The sequence continues at coordinate 1,751,730,207 of OY728152.1, forward strand.
TCTAATTCATTGGAAAAATCTATATATCGCATGAGAAAAAAATTAGAAACACATTAAAAGGCTTGATCCACTCTGGGAAATAGGTGTGTCCAAATCTACATTGGAAAAAATGTGTTTCCTAATCCAATATAGTAAATATGTGTGTCCTGATCCATTGTGGAAAATAGGTTATAACTCTTGATCCACTATGATGATATTATTTATGTGAACATTTATGTTTTAAATAGTTTTATATATCTATGAGGGTGCAACAATTTTATGACATGTGATTTTGGTTCATTATTGATTTATAATGATTTTCAGCCATACTGAGGATTTTATATCACACTTCATTTTTATCCATTACAAGGAATAAATGAAATTTAATATTAATTATATGCGTGTTTATTTAATGGCTCTATCATGGGAGCACTCAAATGATTATTGGAATTTGGGTACTTAGGTGAAGTAGAGTGGCTGAACAAGGTCGTCTCTTAAAGGAGTAAGTAAATTTAACGACATATTAAAGGAATTTTTTAAATTAATATATAAGGAAATATGAACTATAATTAAAATGATGGTGTTTTTTCATTTATAAATCTATACGACGTTTTCTAGAAGAATATTCTATTCTTATGTTCTTATTTTTGAAATGATATTTGATTAAAATTACAAAACAAGAAGATTTTTTGAGAAAATATTTTAAAAAGAAAATTGATCTGACTATTCATATTCACTCAATTATTTATCATTATAGTTTAAAATTATATTCACTTAATTATGATCCACTAATTTGTTAAATCATGAACCCTACGAGAATTAACTTTACCACCAATATTAAATGTTTTTAACACAAGGCTATCTTCTGAACATACAATCGCAGCACCGTACATTGATTGATGTTCAATGGTCTTATTATAATCAGTGATAAATTAATGCACATTTCCTCTATCAAGATTAGAATTAAAAGGGTTTAGGAATTATATTTGAACACTAAAAAATGATCATGTATGTTTTTTTATTACCGATTATGTTCAGACTCTAAAAATTTACACAAAATCTCATCTTCTCTTTTTTTTTGTGGAATTTATTCGATTTATTTATTAGTTTTAATTAAATCAAAAACACAATAAATTTATCATATTATGTTAATTACTGTATATCATTGATTACAAATAAATAAATGAAGGTGGATAGAGGTAGATCAATTACTAATAAAAACTACTCTTAAATAAGTGGTCTAGTCATCGTAGAAACATTTTTCATGTGAAAAGTATTAGAATGGGTAAAAACCAGTATCATTTATACTGTTGATTTTGGAATTTTTTTTGAAGTTTTAAGAATAATTAAATAGTTGAAAATAGGGGAATACAGAATTAAATACAAGAAATAGAAGAGAAATAATGATGTTTAGTATGAAAGCATAATTATTACAAAGCAAGGAAGAGTGGAATGCTTTGATGAAGTGATATTTGATTCAAGAGATCCCCCTATAAGTATAGGGAGTTTTAGAACCTCTAAGGTAGTTCGAAGACTCTTCAATAACTCTGAAATGGCAACACTTAATTCTTTGTCTGAATGTCCATATAAGGTCCCCATGGTGTCAATTTATAGCCAAAATGGGGAGTGGCTTTGGGAACCCAGTTTTTAACATACCACATGTGTATTGGTTTGGAGTTGTTAAATATAATTCTCTCAAGTTAGGCCAAATATTAATGTTATAGGCAACAGTAGTGGCTATATCCAATAAAACTTGGCTGCCAATGGTGGATGATAAAGAAAGATATTGCCGAAATACAGTACAAAATCCTTGATATTCTGGAGATTCTGTCCCCTAGATAGATTGGATCAGATGGACCCATAATTGAATGAATTGGCATTTGTATCCTTATGATGAGTTGTATACCATGATGTTTTTTAAGGGAACAAAAAATTTCAGCCCATTTGGATCCATAGACTTGTAGAAATGATAAAAATAATTGGCATATTTCCATGGGCTTCCATGAAATTTGGCCCATTTCTCATTTGGATCGTCTCCAACCTTCCACGTCACCTCCTCCTGTAAATAAATCCCCAAAACAAGAAAATTTTTTATTTTTAATAGTGATAGAAATTTAATAATTGAATTAAATGGGATTTTAAAATTGTTATGATACATGTAATTTAAAATACAATACCAGTTTAAAACATTGATGTTGTTGGGAAATAATTTATTGAATTGAGATGTGATCCCACCCCCACACTTACCCTTTTGCCCTATTGGGAAATCTCTTATATCATGTATTCTGAAAAATTGTGAAATGTAAACATCAATATCATATCAAAAGAGAATTTAAAACATATATCGTTGAGATCCAACAATTCCACTTAAAGTAACAAAATGTATCATTTTTCATATAATCCCATTATTTCATGTAATTCATTTATACCATTAAATATATTTACGCTTCATATATCTTCCCATCCACAAAACAATTACTACACTTGAATTTTCTCTTATCACACAGATGTCAATTTTCAGCAATGACATTCTCATCCTAACCCATACAAGGGTCACCATATTCTTGATAAATTCCAACATCGCAACCCAATGTGAGTTAATGTCATGTGTTTTTTATGTGAACTCTTCTATGTTGTTATGCGCATTTTGTTTAGTTGTACTTAGAAGTGAAAAATTATGAGGCTGAATGAGGAGGGCTTGATCATTTTTGAAGAAAAATTTCATTAATCTAACTTTCACTTAAATATGGTGTCCTCTTAAATCCTAATAGAATCAATTCATGTTCATCATCATGAAAAATAAAGGAATGTGCATAGCATTGAACATTTAAGTAGTAAAAATGTCAATATTCTAAAACATTATTTTCTTGAAAGGTCCAGATAAGCACAACCTTCTCCCTCTATTAGAATATTTAGAAAGGCCCAATATCACTTATCATGAATGATCCAGAAAAAGAAACAACATTTTATGTAATGATTTTCTTCAGCAGTAAACACATCTCTTAAAAATTTAATTACCCACCGAAAGTAACATAGAATGTGGTAAAATAATACAAGAAAGTTTCCCCCACTCTTCAATTAAACTAGATTATGAAATTTCATATCAAGAGTTGGTTGGATAGGGAAAATTGGCCTATAATGTGGCCAACCAAATAGGATGTTCATGGATTTTATGGGCTATATGGATTAAATTTTGATGGTAAGACATTATAAATTTTTTTTTCTGAAATAGGGGCTTTCATACTAAAAAAATTACTCAATCATTAGAACATGAGTACCTCAAACCCTCATGTTTTTATAGGAATAAATCAAATTCTGGTTGAATAATGCATGGTTTGGTTCTCTCATGAAGTGAGGTAAATGTAAAGAATACAAAAATAATGGTTCAAAAGCCATTCTAGACTGTGATTTCAAATATAAATATAGTGAGATGTGTAATGGGATTCAACATTCAGAGTACTTTTCATGAAATTACTAATGATGTGAATTTGAATCAAAGTTATTATCACCATTCCTTCAAGATCGATTTCATGAGATAAATTTTTTTCACATGTTGATAATGATTTAAAAATGGTGATGTGAATCATTTCAGCTCAAATGTTTCAAAAAAACAAAAACATTTCAAAAATAAACACACAAACATAAATAAAACACATAATTTTTTTTAAAATCATTCAAATCAAGAAAACATTTTAAAATACTAAACTAAAAGTTTACCTCCCCCACACTTAAAATATTGCATTGTCCTAAATTTTAACTAATGAGATGATATATACACATGAAATATATATATTTATGTAAGACAATGAATAAAAAAGTGAAAGGTTTAAGAACATCCTGATTTGCAGATGTGATGTTGTGTTTATGCGGTGTGATGAAATCCACTGCAGTAGTAGAAATTCACTTGATGTATCTCTTAAAAATTTTTACATTAACTATAAAACACTTTCCGGTGTCCTTTTGTGTAATATCCACAGCACCATGAGAAAAACAAATAGTCACATCATAAGGACCTAACCAACCGAAATGCATCTTACCAGGCATAAGCTTCTATCATTGACTTTAGAGAAAGGCATTACCTCCAACTTGAAAATCTTTTTCTTGAATATTTTTCTATGAACTGATTTTGATCATTCCATGTAGAGTCTTGAGTTCACATATGATGATAATAGTATCTTTTCAAGCCTTTTAATTTTCAAATTACTTTGTATTCCATCTTATGCCAAATCCATGTTGAATTTCTTTATATATCAATAATCATGATACTCTACATCCAAGGGGAGATGAACCACTTTCCCAAAAAGATTTAGAAATTGAGACATACCAATGGGTGTCTTTTATGATGTCCCCTATGAACAATGAACATAATCCAAATTATTGCTCCAATATTTCTTATTTGGCTGCACATTTTTCTCAAAAATTTGTTACAACTCCCTATTTGAAACCTCAGACTGACCATTTGTTTAGTTGTGGTGTGGTGTTGATATTATATTTGTCAACCCATACTTCCAAAGCATGGAAGCCAATTTAGATTAAAAAACAATGTCCCTTGGACAATGATGATGGCCTTCGGTACTCCAAACCATCAAAAAAATTATTCTTTGAAAAAGTCTATAACTACATGAGAATCATTAGTCCTGGTGGCCTTATCCTCCACCCATTTTCTCACATACTCACTAGAAACAAAAATATATAAAAACTCATATGAAATATGATATGATCCCATAAAATTGATTCACTATACCTCAAAAATCTCAGAGAATAATATCGGTTTTTGGGGCATCTCGTGTATCTTAGAAATATTACCCATGTATTGTCAACATGACCACAACTTACAAAACAGATGACCATCACAAAATAAACTAGGCCAATACAAGCCAGAGTCCAAAAAATTCCTAGCTATTCGTTGGGGTCCAAAGTATCCACCAAAATCATGTGAATGATAGAATTGCATAATTGAATCAAACTCATGATTAGGAAAAACCACCTAATAACAGGGTCACTAAAAATTTTCCATAAGTAGGTATCATCCCACTCATAAAATCTAGACTCACTCTTTAACTTTTCTAGTTTATGTTGGATTAAATTTGCAAGAAATTTCAGAGGCAACAAGGTAGTTAACTAAATGAGCATACCGAGGATGTTTTCCTTAGATGGAATAAAGATCCTCATTGGGGAACATGTCCCGAAGTGGTACCTGGTCCAAGGTGTCATACTCAAGTGTGTGTGTGTATGCCTACTCATGTTGTCCGCCACAATGTTTTTTGACCCATTCATGTTATATATCTAAATATCAAATTACTGAATAAGGAGCATCCATTGGATAAGATGGGGCTTACCATATGGATTTTTCATGAGGTACCTCATAGCTACATGGTCAGAAATAAAAACAACTTTAAAGCCCAATAAATATGAATGGAATTTATCTAATGTGAATATGAGAGCCATAAACATCTTTTATGTGGTTGTGCTGTTTAATTGGGAAGAATCCAATGTCCTTGATTCATAGGAAATCACATGTGAACGTCCCTCCATCCTATGAGATAATAAAGCTCCAACAACAATGTTGGAGGTGTCACACATAAGATTAAAATAAAGGTCCCACTATATAGGCTTTATGATAGGTGGAATGCCCAGATGCTATTTTATCACATTATAATAATTCTTTTAAGAAACATCAAACACAAAATTAGAATCCTTTTAAATTAATAATGACATAAGAAGACCAATATTACTAATATCGTTGATCAAGTGATGATAAAATCCTACATTCACTAGAAAAGATCAAACATCATGCACATATGAATGAAAGGGTAAGGATTAAATGATATCTATATTAGATCTATCAACCATTATCCCATCTTGTGAAACTACATTCCCTAATTAAATTCCATGCTCAACTATGAAATGACACTTTTTAATGTTTTTGACTAGATTCTTCTCAATAAAACAATATCAAACCCTTCCCAAACTGGAGATAAAATCATTTAATGAAGACCCAAACACTATAAAATCATCCAAGAATACCTCCATCCATGTACCAATAAATTCTGAAAAAATACTTACCATGCATCTCTAGATGGTACCTGGGGAATTTAATAGTCCAAATGGAATCATTCGGTTGAAAAACATACCAAATAGACAGGTCGATGTTGTCTTCTCCTGATCCTCTAGAGCAATAAGAACCTAAAAATTCCTAGAAAATCTATCCATGAAACAATATTGATTTTTTTCTCAGCTACTCTCTGAAGCATCTAATCAACAAATCGGAAAGGGAAATAGTCCTTTGTAGTTGATTGGTATAGTTTCTTATAATCAATACACAGACCAACTGTTTTGCACCCTCAATATAACTAACTCATATTTCTCATTTTTTACAACAGTAACACCACTTTTCTTAGGAACAACCTAAATATGACCCACCCACTAGGAATCAATAATGGGATAGATAATACAAACATGTAGAATATTTTCAACTTATTTTTAACATCCTCTAAAAGGGATTGATTATTTCTCCTTTTTGGATGCCTCTCTTGTTTGGCCCCATCCACTGAAAGAATCCTATGCATGCCAAAAAAGGGTCTAATACCTGATTTTTGACCCAAGTTCCACACAATTTCCTGGATGTTCTTCTTCAAATGGTTCAAAAGTTATTCTTAGGTCTCAAAAGGGATATTTTTAGCAATTATAATAGGTAATTTCTCACCACATAAAAAGTATGAGTATTTTGAATTTGGAGGCAATGGCTTCAGTTCCAATGAAGGGTGTGATGTATGGATGGAGAAATTGAAGGAACTGAAATATATGCACAATAAAAATCAATATCAGAATATACATCATCAAAATTAGTGAATAATGCATAAAATACATTATCATGCTCAACATCCATGTCAGAATTAGAATTCAAATTATCAATATCAGAATATGATTCAATTTCCATATAATTTCTATGGGAGTCTTGTGGATTATAAATAGGCGTGGAAGTACTAGTAGACATAAAAATAGAACCAATACTCATAATCTCTCTAAGAATAAGATAATAAAATTCCATTGGGTTTTTATATTGTGGTTCAAAATTGGATATAACAAATTTACAATAGTCCTCTGAGGGGTAATTCATGGAGTCCATATCATTAATTATCTCAACTTTATCCTCATCCTCCATGGTAAGTGCACCCTCATATACATTTATGATAGTTTTTTTCATTTTTGAGGAAGGGATTACCTTAGAAAATAGGAGCATGAGAATATACCCTAGTTTCTTCCATGTTAAGAATGTAGAAATCTGCTAGAAATATCATGTCTCTTACATGGACAAGTACATCCTCAAGTACTCCAGATGGATATGTCGTAGCTCTATTCACCATCTGCACCACTACTCTCATTGGTTTCATCACACCAACCTGTAAATAACAGAATATATATTGAGTCATTACATTTATGGATTCTCTTAAACCACAAATGGAATAAGAATATTGTAACTCCACTATAGAGGATGGGATGGTGAATGACCAAGGACCCTTTCACCTTGAGGGAATTTGGTAGATTCGGTGTAATGAGTGCTGAAACATTCTTTCCAAGATTGATCCTCTCATTACACATGATCCATCTTCTATTGGTACAATGTTCATTATGTATTTTTCATACCTTGGGACTATCTTGATGGCATTATGTAGAGGTTTGTTGATCTCCACACACTTGAACGTATCCAAAATGACTTTTTTCATCACCCCTTCATCGAAATTCTTGGTTTCAACAACACTATTTGTAAGGGGATGTGGTTTAGCAATAATATCATTAATCATTTTCTTATATTTTTCTTCCTCCTTGTGCTTCTAATTTGCTTGTTTTGAATGGGTATTTACTAGAGTTGAGGTGAATCCTGATGGGACGATTAGTGAAGATGTATAAGTTTTTTTCTTCCCACATCTCAATGGGATGGAACTAATATTCCCCTTTGGATTTACAGTAGGATGGGAAGGTGAATTTCCATAATTACTACTTACTAATTCATTTAGGGAAGTGGAAATCTGGATCATTTGAGTCGTTAACTCCCTCTTCTCTGAACCAAGACACATCAACTCATTCTGTTGATTAAGAACAATTTCTTTCAAATGATAATTGGTGTTAGAATCTACCTTGGGTGGGGGATTCCTTTTTTTTGACTTGTTGATTCATGGGCTTCAAATCTCTTATGGAGTTACTAGACAGCCAATTGGTAAGGTGGATTATACTGGATGTTTCCTTGAAAAGGGGCCCTTAGTGGCTGTCCGGATCCATACCTCATGTATGATTTATCCTTCCTCTATTTGGTGTATGTTGTAGCAAAGGAATAATACTTATTTTTAGTATATAGTTGTTTTTTTTCCTTGTATGGATTCTCAAGAAACACTACTGCATATTCTTATGTTTTTGTATTTAGGGGTAACAGTCTGTAGGGTGGATTATCATAGTGAAAACTCCACAAGGCCTTGAAGGAGGAGGTTGGGATGTGTTTTGATCCAATGAATGTTTCATCTACATAGAGGTAAATTTTTCTATCATAGTAACAAAAAATTACTTTCATGAGACGGTCCAAACTTATTTACTTCTCGAACATGTTTTGTACCCCAATTTCCAAATTGTTGAGTGTTTTGTGCCATCATGTTGATCAATGCACATGATGATAAAGGTGAGTTTTCCCCAAATGCTTCTCTAGTAGTGGAATCCACCACGCTTATCTCTATAGGTGTGAGTCCTTTGTAGAAGTAATGGAAGAGGAGATTCTCACTGATTTGGTGATGTGGATAGATTGCAAAAAACATCATGAATCTCTTCCCGTACTAATACATTGACTCTCTATATGCTTTCTTGATTCCTGTGATATCCATATGAATGGATGTTTTTATTGATTATGGAAAATAATTTTTTATGAAAATACATTTAAAATAGTCCCAAGAAGTTACCGCTTCATGTTTTTAATAATACATTGAATCCTTTGCATCTATATTAATTGAGAATGGGAATGATCATTGTTTGATTTGATATTTATAAAAATTTCATTGTTTTGAGGTTGAGAAAACCACAATAATTCTTTAAGGTGTTTATTGGGATCCTCACAATAGAGGGAATGAAATTAGGAATGTTGGCCAATTATCCCTGATATCAGTTCAATGTCTGATTTGAGATTTGGGTATGCAATAGAATTTAATAGATAATTAATATCAGGTATATCCAATGGTCAAATGGTTTTTGTATGTTCATTTCAATTATTTTCCGCCATTAGTAGCATTTCTATTGTTGAATATGGATTCATTCCAATTTCAATGTTCTCGTATTGTAGTAATTCTCCAATTGGTTGAATGTTGAAATGTTTCATAGACTGATAATGTATGATACGAGCCATAAGATTGTTCTTAATCTCTAGATCAAGATCTAAATGGTCCTCGAGATTAGTTTGTGTCAAAAATTAAATAAAAATGAAAAGAAGGAATGTTTAACGTAGTAAAATAAATATAATAAGTTTTATTTGATGGTCATATTTGATGTTAAAAAAATAAAAGAAGAAGAAAAAATTCAGATTGGGTAAAGAAAGAAGAAAGAAGAAATAAATATAATAAACTGTAAAATTAAATAAATATCACTAATTTTTTTAATAAATTACTTACTTCCATGAAAAATATTAAAATTTGAATGGCGCTGTCATGGGCTCCATCAATTGATTAGTGGATTTTGGGTACTTAGGTACAAGAGAGTGGCTGGCCAAGGATGTCTCTCAAAGGAAAAAGTAAATGTAACAACATAATAAAATAATTTTTGAAAATAAAGTGAAAGGAAATAATAAAACTAATTTAAAGGATGGGTTTTTTTATTGTTTAAAAATCGAGAAGATGTTTTTTGGATGAATTTAATATTTTTTGCGTTTTATATTATAAATGATTTTTTATTAAAATGACGCATTAATATAATACTTTGTAGCAAATAGTTTAAAATATGTAATTGATCTGACTCTACCTCTTCACTCATTTATTTATCATTTTAATATAAATTAATATTTACTTAATTATATCCCTTAATAAGTTAAATCCTAAACCCTATGAGAATTAACTTTATCACAAAGATACAGTGAATTTAACCATAGGCTAACTTAGAAACATGCAATCAAAGCACCGTGCTTTGATTGATGTTTTAAAGATATATTATGGTGTGTGGTAAATTAAAATCACATTTCCTCTCAAGAAATTAAAATTAATACAGTTTAATGAGTATATTTGATCACTACAATTTGATCTCATATGATTTTGTATTACCGATTATGTTTTTACTCTCACAATTTACACAAATCTTATCCTCACTTGTTTTTTTGGTAATTTTTCAATTTCATTATTAGTTTCAATTTAATTAAAAACTCAATTAATTGATCATATTATTTGAATTATAGTATATCATTGATTAAAAATATATTAATGAAGGAGTTTAGAGGTATATCTATTACTAAAAATAACTACTCTTCCATTGGTGGAGTAGTCATCATAGAAACGTTTTGTATTTGCAATGGTTTAAAAAGGGTAAAACCAAATATTAGTTATATTATTTATTCTAAAACAATTAGTAATATTAAGGAAGAATAAAATAGATGAAATAACGATAAGATAGAAGAAAATACAAGAAATAGAAGAGGAACATAGACGTTTATTATAAAAACATAAATATTACAAAGTAATCAAGATAAGAAGTCTTCGGCGAAGGGATAATTTCTTCAAGAGATATCCCTACTAGTATAAGGAGATACAGAACCTATAATGTGGTGAAAAGAAACCTCTATAACTCCAAAATGGAAGAACATCACTTTAGGGCCTATCTTCCAAATGGGGTGCCTAGTGTGTTAATTTATAACCAAAATGGGGAGTGGTTTTGGGCACCCAGTTTTATATATACAAATTGTGTGTCAGTTTGGGGTTTCTAAAAGGAATTATCTCGAAATGGATGAAATATAAATGTTATAGACCCGCATCTTGACTATCATCATGAAAACAATTTCTGCCAATGGTGTATGAAAGCATGAAATATGGTCAAAATACAGAACCAAATCATTGATATCCTGTAGATTTTTTCCCGTAGACATATTGTGTAACATTCTAAGTAAGTAATTAATAATATATATTTTTATCTATGTCTATTTATGAATTAGATATTGTTTTAGAGTCTTAAAATGAGAATAAATCCAATCATAATCATGAAATGCACTAATATTTTTAAAGGATTGTTTTACTGCCTTTTAATGGAAACCCATTTTTAAATCAAACTTTTGACAATTTTAATCTCTATTTTTAAAAATAAACATATTATTTATTTTTGGGACATTGAAATTTACATTGGATAAATTTTTGTTATTTTTCTGACAATGTTCATTTTTAATGAATAGTGAAAAATACTGCATTTTACATTAAAACTGCTTTTTCATCTAATTTAATTATATGGATAGATTATATTTTTAATTGGTTTTAAAGTGTAAATAGAATATATGTTTACCATGTAATCCAGTGGTGATCATTGGGATTAATTTCACTTTGGAATTGGCCATAAACAAGTGCCAAACTTTTCATAGATATTGTTTTAAAAAATCCAGCTATTTGTTGTGACAACGGGAATTATTTTTAAATTAATTATTGCAATTTCTGTGTTTGGAATTTTGTAAAATGGATTACATATTTGGAATTACAAGATCCAAATTATGTAATCAAGACTCTTTTGTTTTTGGACATTATGAATAGTAACGACGATAATTATCTTTAAATATCTGGATTAATTAGTAATCGGGTAGTTAAGGATAATAAAATAATATCATAATAATAACAAATGACCCCAAAATGTGTCCTAATACTAATGGTTGTTTCATGGTCGACCATGGGATGCCTTGTGCCAAACTTGGGGACTCCATGGAATCACTTTTGTGTGAAAATGACTTGTTATCTTTTTATTTTTAAAAAATATTAAATATAACAAAGAATGTATCACCTGAGTAAAACATATTTAATTTTTTCTACATAAATTATCTATTGGATTATAAATATTAATTATAAAGATAAAAAATTTTCCTACATCATAGTATTTTTTAATAATTTTTAGACATTAAAAAAATTAAATTATTTATGACATCATGATGATGCAGCGATTACCTCATTAGTGATCGATTTAAATAAAATGAAATTATAATGTAAAATCTAAGACTTACAGTTGTCAAAGACCTATTTTATGAGTATATTTCGAACCATTATCACCTAATCCTATAAATACATGATTGTGGGACATTTAAAATCTGAAACTCATTTGAAAATAAAGTAACATTTTATACCTTTCCAAGAATGCCCCTCCTCTCCTCTTATAAAAGGCCCCACATGTACCTCCTTACCCACACATCTCAAGCCTTTGGCTCTGCCAAACCCTACCAATTTACTCTATAAACGTACCTCTCTTACTCCTAGAAGCCTCACTTTGGGCGTAAGTCTTCCCAAGGATCCCTTTGAGCTCAAATCAAAAAGAGTTACCTGATTTTAAGGTAATGTCTTCACTTGAGTTATTTTGTTTCATTTTGCTTCTCCACCCCCTAAACACTTTTTATTAATTTATTTTGTAAAAACTACAGTATCTTCAATATACTAGGATGTTGTTGTAAGAATTATTCTAGCTACACTTACACACACCAACATCTAATGTTTAAAGAACATTCTGTTTCTGTGGATGGCGAATTTCTGCCTCACGAAATGATGATTGTTCAACACTCATATAACACCTTCAAAGGTAGACATAAAGATGTCACTATATTTATATATGATATATAGTATTTTTAATTTTTACTTATGCTTATGTATTTTTCATTTATGGAATACCTTTATGGTTTCCATAATGGTTAAACGCGATATCTTCATTTTAGGAAGTGCGGACTACCACCCCCTCAAAGTGATTTGATTCGTTAATACCATATGTTATATGTATAAAGGATATATTTAATGATATTATATATGATATTATACTGGAATTATAATATACCTTTATAAAATTATTATTTCTTTCCATTAAAGTATGAGATAGAAATGAAAGTAGCGTTCATGCGTACGTACGGCTTACCGTCTCCATGAATGGTGCATTTCATTTATTATACCCAAATGTAATGTACTATTATAAGTATATATATATAATAGATATATATGATGTATGTTACATATAAATGATGAATATAATTATGGAATTAAAATATACATATCTATCATTTAGTTTTAATTCCATTAATATGACATAGAAATGAAAGTAGTGTTCATGCGTATGTACGGCTTACCGTCTCCATGAACGGTGAATTTCATTTCTTACCTAGAAATGATTATGTAATATTATAAATATATGTATATATGGGATATATGTGATATATATGGCATCTACATCATGAATATAATTCTCGAGATAATGGATATTTGATTACGTGAACAAATTTTATATATAAGAAGTTCATTTTTGACTCAAGTACCAATGATCGTTAAAACAACCATTATTAACTTAAATAATTACATAGTGTCCATGACATGGTAATAAGTGATACAAAAGGAATAATGAACTCGAAAAAGGTTCTTAAGAAAGTATAAATTAACTCAAGTTTATTATTCAGGAGGTTAATGAACAATCGAGTCATGTCGGACCCGAGGTAACTTAACTTCTCAACCCAATATCTGTTCATTGGGTTAATCTCCTACTTTGAAATTAGGCCATGATATTATTATGTCTTATATTGTATATTTACTTTCTTTATGTGTGCTTATAGTGAATACACATAATATATATATTTTATTTAAAAATTCAACTTTGTAAGGGACTTCGTCTCTATCTCCATTCACTGAGGCATATATTTTTTTATACACAACATTATTTTATATAGTGTATAAACCCCTTTGACTTTTATGCTTATTAAAAAGGAATATTTTTTATACTAATAATTTTACTAAACGACAAAAGTAATGTTTTTTTGTTTTTTTGTCGTACGTATGCGGCGACAACAACTTCTCTGCCGCCGTGCCCATTATTTGAGTTTCAGCTTCCTCTACAAGCCATAACTTTTTTTTGAATGAAAAATAAATACCATGTTTTACTTTTCTGTTATTTTGGTATTGAAAGTGGTTTTCATAATGTTTTTATTATATAAATGTGTTGTATTGATATCTTGTGATTGAAATGTGGAAATGTTATGTTTCTTTTATGCATGTTTTATGTCATACGATTATGCTATGGTTCTGGGAAATTGTTATGAAGGAAAGTGGTTCTGTGATAAAATAAGGGCGAGTGAGCCCGATATAGTTGTCCAATGTGTTGGGTAATGCGAAGGAGTTAATCATTATGGTTTTTCCGAATAGATTTAGGGAATATACTGTGATTGGTATTCCAAACGTAACCAAGAGGGTTACTCCCTATGTAAGAATGTTATGAATGCCTCAAGTTACCTTTATGTCTTATGATTTCTATGATTTATTCATGATTTGATGAGGTATGTTAAAGTGACTCTGTTTTATGGGTAAAGTATGATTTCATTCTTTTGTATATATGAACTCATGTTTCCTTTCCATATTTTTTATAACCCTTACTGATATTTTTATTCTCATCCCAGGTTTTTGAAATGATTTTCATAGGTCAAGGGAAAGGTACATGATGTGATGATAGTGTCAAGGAAGTTTCAAGAAAGAATCAATGTTTTATTTTAAATATGATTCCATTGATTGGAAAAATTAATACTATCTTTTATGTAACCACGATGTTTAAATTTTGAATGTAATTCAAGTACTATGATCTAATTCTCTAAAACTCTAAACCTGAAAAGATCTTCAGGGTGTATTCTTGAAATATCTCAAGATTAAGTAATGTTTACGGCTGGGGCCTTATATTTGGTATCAGAGGTCGGTTTAGATAACTTTAGGAGTTAGAATTATATTAAATGATTATCCGAAAATATTTTTTTATGGTCAAATTTAATTGATATAGCATTTACAGATTACTATGTTGCTTCGCCTAAGATATTTCTGTGTTAAGAATGGTTATTCATAGAGGAAACAGAACAACTTTTCTGGAGAAGGCATAGAGAGGGAAATGACCTTTCAAATCAGTATCATGAGATGGTCATCATCAGAACTAAACAGTTTGTTGCAGTGATGTCTCAGTTGACTCAGGTGAAAAATGTTGGTTGTTTTTATTGATGATATTTTGGTGTTTTATAAAAGTAAAGGGGAGAATGAAAGTCATTTAAGGGTTATCTTGAAAACCATAAAAGAAAAGATACTATATGTAAAATTCATCTACTGTGAGTTTTGGTTGCAACAAATTTCTTTCCTTGGTCATATTGTTTCTAAATATGGAATAACTATAGATCCTGCAAA
Organism: Viscum album; assembly: GCA_963277665.1. Classification (NCBI taxonomy): domain Eukaryota; kingdom Viridiplantae; phylum Streptophyta; class Magnoliopsida; order Santalales; family Viscaceae; genus Viscum; species Viscum album. The sequence continues at coordinate 1,751,745,578 of OY728152.1, forward strand.
AACAAGAGTTTTTGAAGAATGGACAAGACCCAAAAATGTAACTGATATCTATAGTTTTCTTGGTTTGGTAGGTTACTACCGAAGGTTTGTTGAAAAATTTTCATAGTTATCTAGTTCAATGACTAAGCTAACTCGGAAGGGTGTTAAGTTTATCTGGACAAAATAATGTGATGATTGTTTTCAAGAGTTGAAAAGAAGATTCGTGAATTCTCTAGTTTTGGAATTTCCTTCTAGGAATGGTGAGTTTGTTATATACACTAATTCTTCGTTGAAGGGATTTGGTTGTTTCATTATGAAGAATGATCAGGTAATTGCTTATGATTCACGTCAGTTGAAAACTCATGAGGTAAGTTTCCCTACACATGATTTGGAATGAGCTCCTGTTGTTTTCGCTTTAATATTTTGGAGGCATCATTTGTATGGAGTAACATGTGAAATATATACCGATCACAAAAGTTTAATGTATATATTCACTCAGAATTAATTGAACATGAGACCGAAGATATGGCTATAATTAATCAAATATTGTGATTGTAAAATTCATTACCATCCGGGAAAAGAAAATAAAGTGGATGATGCTTTGAGTCGAATAAGTAATGATTTATTAAAAATGTTGCATTTGGAACATGATCCTTTGGTTAATGATTTGATGAAATTTGGAATAAAATTTGTTGGTAAAGGATGTCCTTCTGTTTTGTTTCAAGTATCAGTGAAATCTTCTCTATCAGACAGAATCAAGCAAGCACAGAAGCAAGACAATGAGTTGCAGAAAAAGGTAGAGCTAGTTTAGAAGGGTAAGTTTCCTGAATTAAACATTGATAATGATTGTGTTTTGAGGTTTGGGAAGAGATTATTTGTGCATTGTGTTTCAAAGTTGAAGATAGAGTTGTTATCTGATTCTCATAGTTCCTCGTTTTCAGTTCATCCTGGCAGTACTAAGATGTATAAGAGATCTTCAGAAGTATTACTGGTTGGACAGAATAAAAAGGGAGGTTGTTGATTTTACTGTGATGTTTTTGACTTGTGAACAGGTAAAAGCATAGCAATAGTTACTGAAAGGGATGCTTCATCCTTTACCAGTTCCAGAGTGGAAATGGGAAAATATATCCATGGACTTTGTTGTGGGATTACCGAAGACATCTCGAGGTGATAATGCAATCTGGGTTATTGTTGATCGATTGACTAAATCTACTAATTTCCTTCATATTTGAGATAATTTCTCTCTAGATCAACTTTCTCGATTTTAACTTAATGTGATAGTAAGGTTGCATGGATTTCCCTTCTCCATTGTATCAGATCGTGATCAAAGTTTCACTTCTAACTTTTGGAAAGGCCTTCAAAAGTCGTTGGGTACTGAATTAAATTTTAGTGTAGATTTTCATCCGCAATTAGATGGGAAGTCAGAAAGAACAATTCAGACATTGGAGGATATGCTACGTGCTTGTTCGATGGATTATCAGGGATGTTGGGACCAAAATCTTTCTTTGGTTGAATTTTCATATAATAACGGTTTTCATTCCAGTATACAGATGGCACCATTTGAGGCATCATATGGGAAGCGGTGTCGAACTCAAGCTTTTTGGGTTGAAGTGGGTAAAAGGAAGCTGATGGGACTAGAATTGGTAGAAGAGATGGTAGAAAAAGTTCAGTTGATTCAGAAACACATGAGAATAGCTCAGAGCAGACAGAAAAGTTATGCAGACAACAGGAGGAATGATCTCTCTTTCGAGGTAGGAGATCATGTTTTTCTCAAAGTTTCACCTTGGAAAAGTGTAATGCGATTTGGTAAGAAAGGGAAGGTTTGTCCAAGGTTCATTGGACCATATGAAATTTTGGAAAGAGTTGGATCAGTTTCTTACCGAGTGTCTTTCCCTCCGAGTTTATCTCAGGTACACAATGTTTTTCAGGTTTCGATGTTGAGAAAGTATATGCCAGATCCATCTCATGATTTGAGTCCAGAGGTAGTTCACTTGGAAGTGAATCTATCTTATGAGGAACAAACGGTCTAGATTCTTGACCACAGGGAGACGGTGTTACAGAATAAGGTGATTCATCAGGTAAATGTTTTGTGGAAAAATCACATGATTTAAGAGGCAAGATGGGAATATGAAAATGCAATAAGGGATAAATACCCCCACATATTAGATAAGTAAATAAATTGCGGGGACACAATTTTCAAAAGGGGGGATGGATGTAACATTTCAAGTAAGTAATGAACAATATATATTTTTATCTATGTCTATTTATGAATTAGATAGTGTTTATAGGATTAAAATGAGAATAAATTCAATCTTAAGCATGGAATACACTAATATTTTTAAAGGTTTGTTTTACTGCCTCTTGATGGAAAACCATTTTTAAATAAAACTTTTAAAAATTTTATAATCTCTATTTGTCCAAATAAACATATTCTTTATTTCTTGGACATTGAAATTTACATTGGATAAACTTTTGGTATTTTTCTGACAATGTTGATTTTTTAATGAATAGTGAAAAATACTGCATTTTACATCAAAATAGCTTTTTTATCTAATTTAATTATATGGTTAAATTATATTTTTAATTTGTTTTAAATTGTAAATAGAATATATTTTTACCATGTAATCCAATGGTGATAATTGTGATTAACTTCACTTTGGAATTGGGCATAAAAAAGTGCCAAGCTTTTCATATATATTGTTTCAAAAAAACCCGCTATTTGTTTTGACAACGGGAATTATTATTAAATTATTTTTTGAAATTTCTGTGTTTGGAATTTGGTAAAATGGATTACATATTTGGAATCATATGTTCCAGATTATGTAATCAAAACTCTTTTGTTTTTTGACATTATGAATAGTAATGACGGTAATTATCTTTAATTATCTTGATTAATTAGTAATCGGGAAGTTAAGGATATTAAAATAATATCATAATAAAAAAAATGACCCCAACATGTGTCCTAATACTACTGGTTGTGACATGGCCGACCATGGGATTCCTTGTTCCAAACTTGGGGATCCCATGGAATCACTTTTGTGTGAAAATGACTTTTTATCTTTTTATTTTTAAAGAATGTTAAATATAACATAGAATGTATCACCTGAGTAAAACATTTTTCATTTTTCTACATAAATGATATATTGGACTATAAATGGTAATTTTAAATATAAAAATATTTCCTGCATCATAGTATTTTTTTTATAATTTTTAGACATTAAAAAAAATAATTTAGGACATCATGATGATGCAGCGATTATCTCATTAGTGAGCAATTTAAATAAAATGAAAAGATAATGTATGATCTAAGACTTACACTTGTCAAAGACCTATTTTATGAGTATATTTAGAACCCTTATCACCTTATCCTAGAAATACATCAATGTGGGACCATTAAAATCCGAAACTCATTTGAAAATAAAGTAACATTTTATACCTTTCCAAGAGTGCCCCTCCTCTCCTCTTATAAAAGACCCCCACATCTACCTCCTTACCCACACCTCTCAATCCTTTGGCTCGGCCAAACCCTGACAATTTTGTCTCTCTAAATCCCTCTATTACTCATAGAAGCCTCACTTTGTGCATAATTCTTCCCAAGAAAGCCTTTGAGCTCAAATCAAAAAGAGTTACCCGACTTTAAGGTAATGTTTTCACTTGTGTTCATATGTTTTATTTTGCTTCTCCAACCCCCTAAAATCTTTTTATTCACTTATTTTGTAACAAATACCGTATCTTCAATATACTAGGATGTTTTTATAAAAATTATTCGAGCTACACTTACACACACCTACATCTAATGGTTAATGAACATACTATTTCTGTGGATAGGGAATTTCTGCCTCACGAAACGATGATTGGTCAACACTCATATAACACCTTCAAAGGTGGTCATTAAGATGTCACTATATTTATATATGATATATATTATTTTTATTTTTTACTTAAGCTTATGTATTTTTCAATTATGTCATACCTTTATGGTTTCCATAATGGGTATACATGATATCTTCATTTTAGGAAGTGCAGACTACCGCCCCCTCAAAGTGATTTGATTCGTTAATACCATATGTTGTACGTATAAAGTGTAGATTTAATGATATTATATATTATATTATACTGGAATTATAATATACCTTTATATAATTATAATTTATTTCCATTAAAGTATGAGATAGAAATGAAAGTAGTGTTCATGCGTACATACGGTTTACGGTCTCCCTGAATGGTGCATTTCATTTCTTATCCCCAAATGTAATGTACTATTATAAGTACATCTATATAATGGATATATATGATGTATGTTAAATCTAAATAATGAATATAATTCTGGAATTAAAATATACATATCTCTCATTTAGTTTTAATTCCATTAATATGACATAGAAATAAAAGTAGCGTTCATGCGTACGTACGGCTTACCGTCTCCATGAACGGTGCATTTCATTTCTTACCTACAAATGATTATGTAATATTATAAATGCATGTATATACTGGATATATATGAAATATATGGAATATACATCATGAATATCATTCTTGAGATAATGGATATTTGACTACGTGAACAACTTGTAAATATAAAAGTTCATTTTTGACTCAAGTACCAATGATCGTTAAAACGACCCTTATTAACTTAAATAATTACATAGTGTTCATGACATTGTAATAAGTGATATAAAAGGAATAATGAACTTGAAAAAGGTTCTTAAGAAGTATAAATTAACTCATGTTTATTATTCAGGAGGTTAAAGAATGATCGAGTCAAGTTGGACCCAAGGTAAGGGAACTTCTTAACCAAATTTCCGTTCTTTGGGTTAATCTCCTACTTTCAAATTATGACATGATATTATTATGTCCTATCTTGTATTTTTACATTCTTTATGTTTTATTATAGTTAATACACATAATAGATCTATTTTATTTAAATAATTGATCTTTTAATGGGACTTCGTCTCAATCTCCATTCATTGAGGCATATTTTGGTTTATACACAACTTTCTTTTATACGATGTATAAACCCCTTTGACTTTTATGCTTATTAAAAAGGAATATTTTTTATATATAAAGAGTTTTAATAAACTAAAATTGAATGTTTATTTTTTTTTTTTGTCGTACGTATGCGGCGACAACGACTTCTCTGCCGCCGGGACCATTATTTGACTTTCGGCTTCCTCTACAAGCCATAACATTTTTTTGAATGAAAAATAAATACCATGTTTTACTTTTCTTTCATTTTGGTATTGAAAATGGTTTTCATAATGTTTTTATTATATAAATGTGTTGTATTGATATTTTTTGATTGAAATGTGGAAATGTTATGTTTCCTTTATGCATGTTTTATGTGATACGATTATGTTATGGTTCTTGGAAATTGTTATGAAGACGGGTGGTTCCGTGATAAACTAAGGGCGGGTGAGCCCAATACAGCTCTCCAATGCATTGGGTAACATGAAGGAGTTAAAAGTTAAGGTTTCTCCGAAGATATTTATGGAATATACTATAATGGTTATTCAAAACGTAACCAAGAGGGTTACTCCCTACGTAAGAATGTTATGAATGCCTCAAGATACCATTAAGTATTATGATTTCTATGATTTATTCATGATTTGATGAGGTATGTTAATGTGCCTATGTTTTATAGGTAAAGTATGATTTCATTCTTATGTATAGATGAACTCATGTTTCTTTCCATATTTTATATAACCCTTACTGAGCTTTGTATGCTCATCCCGGGTTTTTGAAATGATTTTCATAGGTCAAGGGAAAGGTACATGATGTGATTATAGTGTCAAGGAAGTGTCAAGAAAGAATCCATGTTTTATTTTAAATATTTTTCCATTGATGGGAAAATTGAATACTATCTTTTATGTAACCACTTTGTTTAATTGTGGAATGTAATGCAAGTTTTATGATCTAATTCTCTAAAACTCTAAAGCTGAAAAGATCATCAGGGTGTATTCTGGAAATATCTCAAGATTAAGTAATGTTTAAGGCTGGGGACTTATATATTGGATCATATGGAACTATTATTTAATGAATTTGGCTTCCCCTTGTTGAGGTAAATTTTATCCCTTGATATTTTAGAGCGTCCCAAAAAATTTCATCCTCTTTGGATCAATGGAGTTTGAGAAATGTGCAACCCAGTGTACTGATGTTCTTGGGATTCCATGTAGTTTGGCCCATTTCTCTTCTGGATCATCTCCAACCCTCAATGTCACCTTATCCTATAATGAAATCACCAAAAAAAGAATAATTTCCCTTTTTCACAATGATTCTAATTTAATAATTGAATCAAATGGGATGCGAAATTTGATATAATATTTGTAATTTTAAATACAAAACTATTTTAAAAAAGTGATTTTGAGTGAAATAATGTAGTGAATTGTGATACGCTCATATATTCTAGAGGTATTAATGATTTTCTCAAAAAAAAAATTTGTAATTTAGATATTCAAATGTATTATTATAGTTATTTATTTATATAGTTTTCTAATACTACTACACTATTTAGTCATTTAGGATGTGATTCCATGTATCTTATTCTAATGAATGAATGAAGCCACAGAATATATGCTAGTGGTGTTGGGGTCCGTACACATGATATGCATGTATCACATTCAACAAACTTCTATTAGAGTGGAGAAATATACTTTTGTTGTGATTATCACAACATTATTTGTTTTTACTACTAAATAAAAATCTAATCATTAATGTGGTGATGTGATTCATTTATAATATACTTCATATATAAAATTATGGGTAGATATACAGTCCAAGAAACAAAATTCAATTCCTGAGTGGATGGTATGTGCACCATTCAGTACATCATTCTGATGACTCACTTCAGAAGTTGTATTTACATGTTCATTCCCAATATATCTTTTCCAAAGTGGTTTTTAAATACAATTTTCATCATTAACCATAATATTTGAGAAATGAGTGGTGTAATTATAATACTCTTTGGGAGTGGGGGGATTTTTGATGAGATTTATATCCATTCTTTATTATCATATTAACACAACTCTTACAATATTTTCCTCGATGAACTTTTTTTCCACACTGAAATTTTTAACCAATACATATAAAGTAATCTACTCTAAACTTATATTCACACTTTTGATATGATGGAGGATTAATTTAATTTCTTACAATGGTTTTATTATTATTATTTTTTTTACATATTTTTACTTTCATCCTAAATCCAATGAAAAAAATGAGTCTCTATTGTTTATATCTCATTTGAGAATGAATTACAAGATTTATTCATAGATATCAGTATGTCTTATATCCAGTTCCTTTCAAATGATTCATTTCAATCCAACAATGAATAATTCAAATTATCTTTCAGGATTAATGGTAAAATATTAGTCAAACTTTTCATGCCTGGTGAAATTTTCCTCATAGGCACTAGTGGATTCAACCACCATCAAATTTAGATCTAAAAATTATCTTTACATTTTTCTTCCAAATGATATGGAAATTATTATTGAAAAACAAATTCATCATCTCTTCCCATTTCATGGATTATGTTTTTTCATCTTCCCACACATTCTTCATAAGAGCCCACTAAGATTATTTTCACCATAAAAAGATATTAAACCAAAAGTAACCTCTCATGGTCTAAGAATTAAAGAAAAATGAACATAATTTATATATAATTGGACTATTAGTAGAATATAATTTTTTTGGAGGAAACATTTAATGATGGAAGATGTTTTTATACAAACCACTGAATATTGAATACTTCCTTCCTTTGGAAGTTTTTAATTTCAAAATGATTCAATTTACAATTCATAGTTTTATAGATTTTTGTGAGAATAGGCACAATATTTTATGTCCCAACTACCATATAATTAATATTATCATATGGATGTTCATTTAATAGGTAATCACATTAATTATTCACAAGAATCATTTTGGTTCAATCAATTGTAAAAAACCATAAAAAATTGTGTAATTATCATAATTAAGTAATTATCGTAAAATAATTTTTTTAATATCTTATATTTTTAAATCATTATTAAACATATTATATTTTATGTTCTTCATATATAAGATAATATTTTTTTGGTTTTTCATATATTCTATCCACACAATCCGTATAATGGTTCATAATGTTAATATTAGTTAAGAAAATTATTTCTCTAAGGATTTTTTGATAATGTGTCTAAAAATAGGCGCACATAATCATAAATACTGATGATTTAGTTAATACACAATCCTCCCTTTTATATTAGTTTCCACTAGGTAAATATTTTATAAAAAAGTATCAAATTTTCATTATCAATAAAATTAATCATTTTCTTAGAAATCCACACACAATTCATTACAATAACTTCTATGTTTCTCTTAAAGTTTGGTTTATACTAATGTTTATAACATATGTCTTCCTACCCATGTTTCTAAATATTAATAAACCCTCCTAATATACTAAATGTGGAGACCCAAACATAATATTAAAAAATTATTTTCATTTTAAATGAATATTCAATAAATTTCACAAACATTTATCCATAAGAACCTTAAAGGTTTAGTGTCTTTGAATATTGGATACATTATTATTTTATTTCATAGTATATATTCATCATATACAAAAATTTAAATATATCAGAATAACCTTCATATACATTTATTAAATAAATTTTTTATTTATAACGAAGATAAAATAAAAACATAATATTTGGGTCAGCTCGTATGCTCAGTAAGGTAAATAATGAGAGATATTAATCAATTACCACATGTAAAAATAATTATAAATTTACAAGAACATGATCATAACATATATTATTCATACACAATAAATAAAATATCATTAATCATGAATCATTTCATCTTGATTTACCCACAAAAAAATAATTTATATGACTATTAAATCATTAAAAATAAATCATTTCCCATGAGAAAGTTTCGTAATCATAAGAATTTTTTTTAATACCGATATGAATATGATATTATCTCATTAATAAAATATCACAAACAAGGATGTCATAGTGGATTGTGTTCCCACACAATAAATAATTTCCTTAGTCAAGGTTCACTAATAAGACTATCGTAGTAGATTGATCCCCCTATTAAAATGAGTTCACTCTATATTTCAGTCCTTAGTATCCAATTTAATATTTGTCTTTAACGAATTCATTTTGGGAATATCTAATTTTGAGATCACCGATACGATAATGAAAACCATCGATATGTGTAGAAAATCATCATAATGATTTATAATATTATCATATGACTTCTAATATAAAATAAATGGGTTTCATAAAAATATCTTCATCACATAATCATAATACATGAAGAGAAAGGAAGTGGATGGTATCAAAAAAGAATTATTTACCACATTATAGTTTAATTCAACCATGCGAAATAAATGTGTATCATCTAATAATCATATGATTAATGTAATTATAAGTCATCTATATCATTGGATTCAATCATAAGGTCATATACCCCATTAAACTTATAAACATTTATAGGATGTAAACATAGATTAAAAATTAATTTTGAAATTTCATTCTACATATTAATTAAAAACATGGATAAAATATTATTTTATTTTGGTAAAACATTAAGTAAAAGTTCATGTAATATGATGAATATTATTTTTGTTGAAGATAAACATGAATAGATGTAAAATAATATTCAATTAAAGTAACTTTCATGATGATGAGAATGTCTACTCGTATCATATCCGTTAAAAGAGTAAATCATTTTCATAAATTAGTAAAAAGTGTAATAATAAAAAGTTCACATTTAAAAAAATTTAATTTTAAAAATTATTAATATATTATAATTCATATAAAATTAAAATTTTAAAACATTTTTTGTATAGGTAAAAAATTCAATATATCAATTTTGAATAGTATATCCACAGAAGGCAATGCTTATCGACCAAAATGGGAATACAGAACTGATTTCATCAAAACATTTCCATATCATTTTAATTACCAAAGAGATGAAAATAGGAGTCATAAATGAAAATTATAGTAATGTACAATGTATAATAAAATATAGGATAAGATCTATATAATTTCATTTAATGATAATTTAGTATAAACAATCGTGAAAGGAAATGAGATCGTAAAATAAATCCCTTACCTAAAGTCCAATTTTTTTAATATTAATTTAATTATATTGTATATAAATATTTAAATATAATATATTTTATAGAACAATATTAATATATAAAAAACTATTTATCATTTATTTATAATTTTTAATTATATTTTTATTAAAAAATTACACTTAAATGGAATACACTATGTAAGATTAAGATCGATGGTTATTGTAAATGAACTTGAGTAAAAGGATAATTATATATAGGTTATTAATCATTATATAATTATTATATTTATTCATTATATACCCTTTCACAACCATTCACATAAATCAGAAATAAAAAATTAATTGCATCACTTTGTGTAGGTGATAGTCTACACATTCTCCAGAGTGATTTTTTCACTTTTATTGGATAGATAAAATGCGATTGATATAAAAAATAACCATTATTGAATAATAAATATATCATATATATCATATATATTCATTAAATCAATCATTGTGAACATATATCTGTATAAGAAATGAAAAAAGAATCACATCACGTACACACGAGTGCTGTTATAATTTTTATATAGATAATAATGATATAGAAAATGATATAAAAATAATTATAACAAAATTTCACTATATTTTTGACATTTTAAAATTATTTTTGGATTTATTGAATATATTTAGAGGATGTGGATGAAGAAATTATCTTTAAAAGAGTATTATAATTCTATTAACTAATCTTTGAGAGACCCCATTTGTCTTACACTATAAGGTTTCTTAAGTTAGTCATATAGTAGTAACATGACATCAGGAAATTGGGATGTAATTATAAGCCGGTTTTGGATAGGTCATTTAATATATAAAGGGTTACAATTGTTTGAGAATTTTAGGATAGAATGATCTATTTTATAATAGAGAGGAGGGACATACATGGAATTGACTAACCGATTTAAATAATACCATGTCACATTCTTATGAATGTGGATGAATTTTAAAAATGGTTCAATGTTAATAAAATTTAAGGTAAATATATTATAAAATAATAATATTTGTACTTTTTTCAATGTAACTTTATCCCTTATCTATTTTTTTATCATCGTAGTAAACCTGTTTTATCCCTAACTGAGGTTAATTTACTTTACTATTTGTAAAATTCATTGTCACCAAAATGTAATGCGGAACCATTAATTTTTTTTAAATAATGATTCGTAATAAAAATTAAATTTAATTAAATTTAATTTCTAGATATGGGAGAATTGAATTTTTTGATAAACTTCAAAAATTTAATATAAATCTATTTTCAGATAAAAGGCACATTTAGCATATAATAGATTTTAAATTTATTACATTCCATGTAGAATATATGATATTATTTCTAAAAAATATAATTGAATATATATTTTCTAAATTTCATTAGATATATTAGTCAATAGTTATCTATATAATTTATTATGATACAAACACATTAGGTACACATAAAAATAGTTTTCTGAAAATGATGTCATTAAATTTTGTAATTATTTGAAATGATAACTAATTAATATCCAATAAAATAATTTTTACATGACAATATAATTATTTAATATTTAATAAACTGATTTAATTCTTTTATTTTATAAAAATAATCAATTAAGAAAATGTTACTTGATGGAAAACAATTTTTTTATAAAAATACTTCCAAATAGTTCTTATGGATAAGTGGTATTTCCTATGTGAATTAGAAAATATTTTAAAATACAATATTTTATTTAAATTTCATATAACATGATAAATTCTATAATGTAAAAAAATTATTCTCATTATTTAGGTTTTTTTGTGCAATGTTGGATGTTGAAAAATTTAAATTTACTAAATAGAAAAATATTTTTGTTATCTATTATTCTAGGACATAATGTTTAGGAATGGAGATGTCTTGAGTTATTATAAATAAGGGAAAATTAGAGCTCATTCTATCAATGAAAAAATTATTTTTTATTGGAAATATGAATAGTAGTCCAATCTGTGTGTATTTTGAAGACATTTTGTAGTATTAAAATTATCAATAATGGATACACATAGGTTATTATTTAACTATGATTGGAAGGTGGGAAAATGTCTGATAAATTATTGTATAAGTGAGGTGATATATTTCTAAGTGGATTGTCAAGGGTTCTTCTGATATGCTCAAAATTTATTTCCCTGGGTTTTGGTAAGTAGTTTTTTGTTTTATTCTGGTAATAGTGTGATATGACTTTTTTTAATATGTTACATTTTATGTTTGTGATATTTTGGAGCATACATAAATTATATATGGGTGACATCAGGGTCGGAAATTCTTGATACAATGGTGAATGTTGAATTTTGAATTAACGAGATATGATGTTTAATAAATAGAATAATGGATTATAATGATTTTGTTTTGAGATTTCTTCTAGTTTTTTTGATAACATGATAAATGTAAATCAATAGTATAGGGTACACCAATATTTTATCCGGGAGTAGTAATATAATTGATTCTAGAGATGATCATAAGAAGGTGTTTTTTGGGACAAATGACTGTGTCTCAGGATCTGTGACATACATTAGAATATAAAATCAATTGAGGAAGTTCTCAAGGTGGAATAGAAGACATTCTATATAATTAGGATTACAACATCGATTTTTTGAGAATGTGATCCCTATTATGATTTAAAATTCGTAGTTTTTAGGATGATGTTTTTATGAGTCGGGGACTAGATGTGACTTATATTTCATGTCAGGGGTCAGTTATAAGCTGAATAATCTTTTCTAATCATCATATTTGGAAAATCACATATTATGTACAAGTATCTGTGTCCCCATGTTGGTAGGGTCAAAGGTCTAGTTGGGGTAATTCATGGGATAATCAAAATTGAATTTGGATTCCACTAAGTCTATGAATCCAATTAATCAAGTTCCATGTGACGTACCTAATTGTGGATTTAGATGTGTCATTGGATGAAAGTGGGGTGTTAACATCAAACTCGATATTATTTTCATGAGATTTGAGTATGATTCAAATCAATATTCTGTTATAGTTCGTGTGATATCATGAAATATATATGTTTATTGTACATTATTAAATAATTTAGAGGCTCAATTTCCTTCCATGTAAAAAATATCATTGATTATTGTTTCATCCAATGTTTAAAAAAATATTTTTTTAGTGATTTCAGATTTATTATAAATCTATGTTTAATTTATATCTCCATACAAAATGCACATTTTTGTTTTAAAATTATAATTTTATATATAATATAGATTTATCTATGTCTCATTTTGATAAATGGAAGTTTGAAATTGTTAATTTTTTTAACATTAAATTATATGATGTATAATAATGTTTTTCCCTACATCAGTTTTTAAGTATTATGATTTTTTTTATAATGATGTATGGAGATATAGCTATATGGTTATAATTATTCATGATCTATTTGAATGTTCTCTACATTATTTAAATATACGTCTTCTAGATTGAATAGAGAATCTAAAGGTAAATGCCTCTAAAAAATCATATAATTTTGTGAAAGTGATTTATTTAGTTTCTAAATTGGTTATTCATACATACATTACAATTTATAAGTTGATCATCATGTAAGGTTTCATAACTTTTTTTTATTTTATACAACCTATATTTAATATGGACGTACATTTCGTGATTCATATTTTTCACACATTCATCATTATGCTTCCATTAATTACAAACTCATGGTGTAGCATTATTTGGGGAACATAAAATGATATAGGCTATATATAGTTGAAGGAGGATAACTTACGTTACAAACATGATTAACCATTCTAGAGATGAATATTTTATGTTGTGGATTTTTTCTAAAATTACATCAAACTATTTTTCAAGAATACAACATCTAGAAGATCACATTGGTTTTCACAATAAAACAAGAATAAATACTATAGTATCCTCATTAATTGAAAACCATGAAATGTAATGAAGCCTAAGGTACACCATTCCCATCATTGATTTATTTAATGTATTACATGCTTCATATATGGAAAAAATATTTTTTTAGAATAAAGATGGACATCCAGATGAATGTATAGTGTGCCGATGTTTCATGAACTAGAAACTACTATAAAAACACTCATAGAATTCTTGATGGTGCATGTTCCAAAACAACAGACCACATTAAGTATGATTATAGGAACTTGATAACATCAAGAACATTTCATATGGAGTTCTTCACCTAAATATCATTATAAATAAGTACTCTATTGACCTCTCAAACTATGATGATGAACAAAATATCATCAAGTAATTGAAGGTACTGAATAGTGATTGGAAGAAAGAACCTGAGGATTGATGCAATATCTTACATGACTCATATTTCTATGCACACTACATTATGAATAGTGATAAAAGATTTTCCACATCAACTAGTAAACACACGTTTTGTTATTATAAAGAACACCCAATTACTCTTCTTAATCAATTATCATCTCATAAGGGGATTCTGTGAGTATAAAAAGGTTTGTACAGTAAGGAATGTAATCTATAATCATACAGGATTACCATGGTAATTTTAAATGGAAACTCATATTTATGATTTGAATACTGTATAGAATTTGGTTCGTGGATTTTTAGTTTATTATGGTACTTTTTTCATTAATATTTGAGTATTTATATCTATTACAATTTTATATCATATTTTATGTCAGGTTTATGACATTATATATTAATCTAAAATTATTAAGATATGGATAAATGTGTTTGTAATGGTTTTCTTATATTTTAATGTGAAAAATTATCATATTATTTTTACATTATTTTCATGTGAAGATGAATTTATCTATTATATTTAAATTATTATATTTCTTTAATTTTTATATGGATTTTGTTGTTATATTTCATGAATTATATGGATATAGTTTATAGAATTATTGATATATGTTATAATGATGTTTTAAATTGTTCAAAAATGATAATTTTATGGAATTGTTTTCAGGTTGAAATATTCGTGTGATATTGAATGTTAATTATTGTTAATTACATTCATAAATAAAGAGTACAACCATGATTTGATTTTTTTAGAGGAATATGTTGAATCTCTTGACATAATTTATTTTCAATTTACAACGGAGTATGAGTCACTACAACTGTATGATATTTTTATTAATCCCAATATGTATGTATCAAGAATGATAAGGAAAAACATATGATAAGTACATGGTAACGACTCTTATTTTTTACGAAATAAAAAAATGATTCAATGATTCATAATTTTATTGTAATTTTATGAATAGTTATTATAATTGAATGCACATAATTATTCACTCATGGAGAAAAAGTAGAAAAAACCAATATGAGTATGAAAATATTATTATTTTTTATTAAATAAGAATAACCATGTATACCATTAAGGAAATAATTTTATGTTGTTCCTTATTGATGATCATTTATATCTATCATTACTGCTTGAAACTATTTGATTTTCTTATTTTAATATTCTATATCCCAACACTTCTTACTAATCTTTTGAATGCTTGTACTTAGTCATGGTGGAGTTTCTTATTCTCAAACTCTGCTCTATATATATAGGTTCCTTTTAGTAGAATAAAAATTTAAAATAACATGTTTTTATATGGTTTCAACTACCAATAATTACACTTTGGGGTCCCCAGAAAAAGGGAATTCATAGTGAAATCACCAAACCAATAAAGAGAGAATTGGTTGAGTAGAGTAAGGAATTTCTTTTCCCCAAACTAGTATAACTCATGTTGTCTGATTCTATATTTAGTTTCTAATACATTAGCATCTTTAAGAGTAAAGAAAGTGACTTAATTTACTCTTTTGATCAATTTAAATGTTCCCATATTTTCAAATGGGAAAAATCTACCCCCTATTTGATTTTCTTCATCAACATTCAATCGTAAAATCTGGTATCCTTGTTTAAATTTTTTGGAAAATATTACTAATTTATTTTTTCCTTTAAAATGTATGTGTTAAATATAATTACAATGGAAAATTTCAAAAACCGATGTGAGAGATGTTATGTCAATGATCGATGCCTCTTTTATATATGAAGACAATTATTTTTGCTAGAAATCTTAGATGATTATATATTTTAATATTTCTAGATTGACCATATATTTAAATGTTCTCAACCCTTATGATATTATTGATGGTGAACCAAAAATGTTGATTACCTCTGAAGTGGATTATTGTGATCATAATTCTAGGGCTATGAGAATTTATTTTATTTTATTAGTAATTGATGAATTTAATTGAGATTGTTAATGCTTCATAGATATTGAAATGTGAAAATCCATTGATGTTTCCTATAAAGGAACATATAATGTTTAAAAGATAATGAAAAATACTTCTAAAATTAAATTTGATACATTTATGATACAATAAAATGAATTCCATACTCATCTAAATGTGTTCTTGATAGATGTTGTTAATGATATTGATTCCCTTGGAACTCCAATTATAGAACCAAATTAGGTGTTAATGGTACATTTGGTATTTAATTCTATTTAGAGTGGAATTTAAGTTACTATTAGCCAATCCAAACCAGTTAATGATTTTAAGATGATAGAAATAATGGGAACCTTTATTATTTAAGAATTTTATTTGCATGTTAATGAAGAAAATAATACTTCATTTAATATTAAAAAATATTCACTCCTTGTTTCCATGAAATTATTTTTGGATTAATATTCTTTTTATTTTTTCATATTTTATGAATTATAAGAAATTTCATAAAAATATTTCAATCTGTATGAAATGAGGAAGGATAAATTAATGATTACAGTTGGGAATGATTTCAGACTCTACAAATGAAAAAATGAAGTTCATTTGAGTTCAATTTTCCATTTTTATAAATCTGAAACGAATTTTTTATTATAAATAAAAGGAAATAAATCCATTAAATATATTCGGAGTGTATATGAATACTTAAACGATGAATATACATCAAAAAAAGTGGGGAGTCAATATATAATGATAAATTAATATCGTATGGACCATTTTGAGGATGTAATATTAATTTGTTCTTGGTTTTTTGTATTTTAAAATATATTGCATAATGAAAAAAATGAAAATTTCTGTATGATTAAATTTAATTTTTCCCTTAAAAATGGAGCATCAAAACACAAAAAATATTGTGATTCTATATTTATTTAAAAATATTGTTTCGATAACTAAATTGTTGATTAAAAATCTATTTTTCCGACATTTATTTTTCTCTACTTAAATATAATGTTATGGAATTATTGGATGTATATAACTCTATAAATCAATATTCTAGTATTCTAATCAAGGTTTGAAGTTATCAAAATCATGTTATTGTTTAAATAAAATTAATAATATAATTTTTGGTATTAGTAATAATTGTGAAATTACAAAATTAAATAAGAATTATTTTTTTATTCATTTTAAAAGCTAATACATGTCGAATATTACTTATTTTCATTATATTATTAATATATATCATATTATCCCATGATTTTTTATAAATTCTCAATTTTTTTATCAAGATTATGTATTATTGAAAATCATTTTCAGAATATTTATTTGAAATTTATATTCAATATAAATATATTTGGTTCCCAACTTATTTAGATTCATTCACTGATGGACCCAAAAATGTTAAGGGCAACCAAATGGAGTTTGTAATTGGACCGATTGACATATTTTTATATCCTTAAATGGATATTTAAAATATATAGATACCTATTTTATATTATAAATATTAAAAAAATTAATGTTGTTGGTTATTTGAAAGGCAGTATACGTGGAGTTGGAACAATTAAAATATAGAAAGTATTTAATATCAATTTTAAATTAAATAATAGTTCTTTTATATAGGTTGATAGTCGATTTTAAATGTTTTATCTTTTCCCCCTCTAATAATTTATTTGATGAATTAATTCCAAGAATTATTTTGTCAACGAATTCAATACATGAATTAAATTAAACATTTTATATTTGTCTATGTTAATATATTAAAAATTATTTCTCACATAAGAACATGTTTTTAATATTTAATTACATTAGTGTGGTAAAATTATATATTATTATATTTGAAAAACTGTACTATTATTATATTTGGATGTTTTAGTCTTTAATGGAATGCATAAAAATATGTGTAGTAAAATTATGTGAAAATATTTTTTTTAATTCATTAAATTTATTAAATATATTTCATTATACTAAATGGGAGTTATTAGGAGTTTTTAATATATATTTTAATATCATTTTATATGTTCCTTTTAAATCATTTTTTATTCATTGAATTATATATTCCATGTTTTTTGGATCCTCGAGTATTAAATCGTATTTTTTTTATATGAATACTTGTATTAAGCGGTTGTTTATATTAATACATTTATTACAGATTTAATTTTCATAACACTCAAATTAAATAAAATTTTAAATAATATAAAAAGTAATAAAAATTGATTTTTTAAATTTTTAAATCATTTTGACCTGTAAAAATTGTGGAGAGAGTGTTCTGGTTTTTTAATTATCATATACGGGGTGGAGATTTCATTTCTCATTTTTATTGAAATTTTCATCTATATTTTGATAACTACTTAAACTCGTTTTTTAAAAATATTTTGTATTGAATATATATTTATTATGTGTTTTTGTTTAATATTTTTCTCATGCGAAAATGATAGAATTTTGGCACAACTTTTCAATTTTGATAGGTATTATATTTACCTATATTTTATTAATCTACATGGCAGCCGAAATATGTTGTTTATAATTTCAGTAAATAATCCAAATTTATATGAATTATTTTATGGGATGAAGTTTCTTAGAAAAATTAATGTTTTTTAATATATAAAGTGTTTTAGAAGGAAGATTAAGGTTTTTAATAATCCATTGGTGAAGTTTGTAAATTATAAAAATATATTTCTTTAGGGGTAGATGAATAATTTTATTTTAAAATCCTCTAAAAACATCAAATTTTACATTGGTAAGATATTTAGTTTCTCAACAGTGTATTAATCCCTACATTGTATTCCCACCATTTTTCATCAAGTATAATTTTATCTTTTATTTGGTATTTAATGAACATTAATTTTTACATGAATGTATTCTTCATGATCTCTTGGTTTCACATATTCATCCATATGCTACAATTGAAGATGAACTCACATCACTATTACCAAGGTGGAACTCAACCAGCTCTACATTGAGTGTAGTGAAATGAGGATTCCAATAGTTACCCACATGCTTCACTATACCCAACCTGAATATTTAATATTTGTTGAGTCAAAAAAATTTTTTATGAATTTTTAATTTTTTAATGTTTTGAAAATCAAAAAAAAAATTCTTATGGGAAATTATCTTTCTCTAAAAATAATTTCATTAGAAGAATTTTGTTTCTCAAAAAATGTTTTTGATTTTACCTATAGTTATCACAGTCTTATATAATATTTTATCTAAATAAGATTAACCATATTTCCTTGTGTCCAAAAATAATATATTTATCGAACTCAGAACAGTAAAGTCTCATAGAGTTTGATTTCCATAGAATTGTGATCATGATTTCTTCTAAAATTAGACTCTGATTTATCATGAAGCACGACTATGATTTCTTATGAAATCATACTCTAATTTCATCTAAAATCTAACTCTAATACCTTTTAAAATCAGACTTTGATTTATTCTAAAATAAGACTCTTATTTATTTTGAAACTAGACTCCAATTTCATATGTAATTAGACTCTGATTTTTCATAAAATCAGTCTCTGAATTCATTTGAATACAGACTCTGATTTACTCTAAAATCGGAATCCGATTCACTATTATTTCAAGAATCTGATTGTTAATATTTATAAACCCAGATTTACCATATAATAAAAATTTGATTAAATTATTTTATTATTGTTATCAATTTTCCATCATGTTATGTTACATTATATTGAATAGTAAATTTTATAATGTTTCTAAATCATGTTAATGTTTCTCATATTTTTTTATATAAAAATTTGTCCTGCAATTTTTATTAACATAACCATTTCTAGAGTTCCACGTGTACATGTCCTTCTGAAATTAGTGAAAAATATGACTACTGGTGGGTATGTTTTACATTTTGAATCCATGCCAATAAATACCATTTCATATTAATGAGATCAATGTTTCATTTTATAGAGTTTTTGCTCTCTGGAATGTAGGGATACTCTTCGAGATATCTGCTCGATCTTCTAGGTGCGATTGTTGAGAACAACATTTTCAACCAGAGGAAATCATGTTCAACTGGCCTTGTGTGATTCCTATTGATTCTATTTAATCTAGGGATTCTAAGGATAGGAATACACATTTACTGATTATTTCGTTAATCAATGACTTGTAGGGATAGATCTATATATAGAGATATTCATATCGAGGGCTTACCCAGGAGTTGGTAAGACACACTATACTAAAAGTATAAATCATATGAGAATTATCCATGGATGTTGAATTCCATTATCCTTGGGTTAAGAAATATCTTATACTTTTCATGTTTTGTTAAAAGTTTTATTTTCTCTTAGTTTTGTTTAAAATTGGATGTTTAATGTTCATGAACTCTCATATTTTTGTATACTATGATATAAATATGATTCTATTTTATTTATGGTAGAATCGTTCCCAATGAAAACTTGTATTATGTTTCCTTTTCAGATCCATAGTAAGATAGTTTCATTGTTATATACTAAAGAGGGATTGGGAATTCATCTTGTTTATCTTTGATAACATTGACTTTATTGATGATAAAAATAAAAAAATTAAACATACAATTAACCCCCCTCAGGTAATTGATCAATCTATATAAACAATTATATCCTACAATTGGTATCACAAGAAGCCTATGAAATAATTATAATTACATATAGGTATTCATACTTAATGATTCTTGATGAACTTTATTTATTCACATTTTGTTAAAAAAATCTTTATAAACACATTTTTTAGAAACATTTTCTACTATTCATTTTTGTTGAAACGAATTGTTCGTCAAAATGATAGGAATTAGCATTGAATAAATAGAGAATCTAAATCTTAAAAAACTGTCATTTTTTATGGAAAAGGCTATAAATTCTACTGAGATAGGACGAAGACTTTTATAATAAGTAAAAGTGTAGATACGTTTGTTATGTTAAATATAGACTACAAGATTCAAGATAAGAACATCAGAAAATTCTGAAATCATGAAAAACATTAGTATCATCTTAACATTAAGGTACACATTTAGTTATTATGTTCAATGACTAGAAATATCTATATTCATATTACCTCATTTGAAGCTTCTAATAACATCTAAAAGAAATTAGATGTTACACATTTAGGCACATCTAAGGTTATTAATACCAGAAGAGCAATTTTAGAGCAGAATTCCATGGGTTTATGTTTCCTTATGGAGAACCTATATGCAATGTTCAACAATGGTTTATGAATATTTTCAATAGCCATTATTCTATGGGAGAGAAATTAATCGATGATGATATTTTTATGGATAAGATAATAGATATTATGCCAAATGTGTGGAAATCCAAAATAATATCAATTTATAAGAATAAGAACATTTCAAAAATCAATATTGATAATTTAATATAGTCTTCTCTATAGAATTATTCTAGAATGAAGAGTGATACATAGGCCAATAGGAAAGGAAATGGTAATAGTTGTATTTCTTTCACTACTACATAATATCCTATGAAATCTAAGACTCTTGAATGAGTGATTAGATTAAATTACAGAAAATCTATTTTTATATCTGATTCATGTGATAATGATCAATTTGAAAATAAATATGGAAATATTGATTAAATAATGAAAAATACTATGGGGAAAAAGTATTTTCAATACAGATACATGAAGAAAGGCAGAAATGATTAGAATGATTCAGAAGTTACTTGTTATGAAATTAAGAGGGATGGTCATATCAGAACATATTGTCATATGATCAAAATGATTTAACGGAATGAAATGCATTCAAAAATGAATAATAAGAACTAATACATGTATATATCTAAGAAAGTACTGATTTTTAATGATTCATGGTGTTCCGGTTGTGGATTCTTTTTTGGTGAATCATCAAGTATGGAATCCATTAGATAGAAGAATATTGATCTTATAACCATAATTCTTGCAGAAAATCAATGTTTCATGGCAAAGGTAAACAATACTGAATCCTTAATCAATATATCATTGAATTCCATTTACCTGGATGAAATGTATTATAAATCATTGGATGAAAAATATTTCTCATTAGAAGATAATTCTTTACCTTATTTTGATGAATTAAATTTTTTTCCATATTACATGAGAATGAAAACTGTAAGATAAAAAAGAAACATGATAAGGAAAATTATAGAATCCTTATTTTTACAAAACAAGTATCATATCATCCAAAATATCGTTATAAAAAACATTTAATTTTGTTTTTTTCCCAAAAAATCATGGGGATGTTAATTTAGAGAAAGATGAAATTTTTAAGGATCGTGAATAAGTTATTTTTAGGAAAAACGTTTTAGAGACTAACTCAAATTCTAAGTCTAATCACTACGAGGATAAGAATTTAGTCATTAGTCTAAAAACTAAAAAATTTTCCTTAATAAAACATTTCTCAAATTTTACTCCTAGATGGAAGAAATTTGATAAAATGTATTCATAAATTCATAATCTAAGGAATAGTTCTAGATTTGGATATTCTTGCTCAAAACTAGTTTTTAGTCACACCTAATTTCTTTCCAAAAGTGATCCTTTTCTCGACAAGGGTCAAATAAGTGGACATTGGGAGAAAAATTTTCTTAAAAAAATACAATCCTTATGTTTTCATAATTATTACTTTTCTAAACAAATTTTGATACCAAAGATTTTACTTTATAACAATTATGGATCCAAATAATTTTGTATTAAGAGTGTCTAATTATTTAATTTTCATGGAAAAAAGGAAGTTCCAACAAAAATATATGGTACATGGATAGTGGATTGTCTAAATAAATTACAGGTATCAAAAAAAATCTTTGAAAATATTATTATTATGAATGGAGGAAAAGTTTCATTCAGAGACAATGCTAATGGAGAAATTGTCGGTATAGGTATAATTTTACTTCTTGGAAAAAATTTAATTTCAAAATTTTCATTGGTAAAAGTTCATAAGAATTACTATATAATAATAATACAATTATGTGATGAATATTATCTTATGAATTTTAGGAATGATAAATTCACAGTAAACAATTACAAGGACGAGATTATTCACTTCACCCATATGAATGAGAATATTTATATTGTAAACAAAGAAGACCTTAGGTTCTAACATCTACATTGACATAGTAAAATGAAAGACCATTCATGGATATGGAATAGAAGACTAAGACATTGTATCCTTTGGAATTTTGGAAATAATTGATAGAAAATATTTATTAAGGTTTTATTAGAGAATAGATATGATTCTTCAAAAGTCTGTGATCCTTGTCATTATGGAATGCAACAAAAGTCATGATTTAAATCAATTAGTGAAGTCTCAACGTCTGATTCATTACATCTAGTGCGTATGGATCTTTTTGGTACAACACAATGTATAATTATTAGAAGAATATAATATTTATTTTTTATTGTTGATGATAACACCATATTTAAATTGGTCTATCATCCAGGAAGAAAATATGAAGACATTTATTATATTAACTTATTTTTAAGGAAAGATAAAAATTAGAAAAAACTTCCAATGATAACTATTTGTAGTGATAATGGGCTATAAATTTAAAATTCCTATTTTTAATCAGTTTTTATTATGAAAGTAATTAATCATATATTCACCGCTCAATGAAATCCTCACCAGAATGGTGTTTGTGAAAGAAGAAAATGTAATCATCATGAAATAACAAGAACCATGTTGAGGGAATACAATATTGTTAAACACTTTGGGGATGAAGCTATTAGTAATTTTTGATATATTATAAATATATTTTTAATTGGACCTTCTTATAACAAAACACTTTATGAGATATGGATTGGTCGAAATATAAAGTATCTTATCTTAAAGTATTCAGATGAAATGAATTAATCTTCAATACTATAGATAAATTACCTAAATTCACTCATGAAACTGATGAAGGGAATTTCTTAGCCTATTTCACTACTTATATGGATTATGGAGTTTTTAACAAAAATTTATTTACTTATGAAGAAAGAGTACATGTTAAATTTTATGTTACTGATCCTATTGTTTTTAAACAACCCCAACCTACTTCCACAGATGTGTTTTCCGAAACTGATTATCAACAATTGGTGGATGATTCTTCAAATTATAAAAATAGTCAAGAAAATGTCACTATTGTATTTAACCCAAAATATATTTTACCTAATATTTATGAATGAGTTTTACAAAATGGAAATAATTTGTGTCTTAAAAATCATTCTTGTGATAGTGTCATTGGTGATGTAAATCAACCTACAAGGACTAGAAGTTATCTCAAGAATTATGTATATCATCTAGAGTTTATTTCTGAATTAGAACCTAATTGTACTGATGATGATTTAGGTAATGATTTTTGGATTAAAACTATACAAGATAAACTAAATGAATTCAATATGAACAAAGTCTAGATGTTAGCTGAATGACCTAAAGAAACATTTGTAATTGGAGTATAATGTGGGTCTTTAGAAATAAATGTGATGAAAATGGAATAATTTTAAGAAATAATGAATGATTATCTAATTTAGTCTATAATTAACAAGATGGATTGGACAATAAAGAAACCTACACTCCAATAGCTAGAAATGAATCTATTTGTAGAGACCCAAAGCATGACATACATGGACATTGCATAACATTTTCCTAATACTTAATACATAACAAAAACAGACACCCAAGGGCTGTAATAGTTTAGTGTGTTTGTAAAAATGGAACATAATATTCTAATCATTATGTAAGATCATCAATTTCTCCCATAATGATCTTACCCTTTTGATTTCTTACCCTAAAACCATTATTTATATCCCAGGAAAAATAAAACATATAAAGGGTGAGATAAAATTCTTAGTAAGGTTAATTATAGAGAACATAAAACCATCCAAAATCATTAAACGTAAAAACATTAACATAAAATTTAAACATCAAAATAATGAGAAATGAAATAAAACATTGTAGTACATAAGGCATAAATCATAAAGGAACATAAATATTGAAAAAATGTAATTGGAGTAAAACATGTAATTTTGGAAACCCATTAATCACATGATATGACTTCCATCATAGCCAAGGAAATACTGCCAAGACCATCATAGTGGAAAAAGTTCATTACTGAATCAGGTTTACTTGCAGTTCCATCCATGTATTACTAAACTGAATTTATTACTGTTCTATCAATGTTTATCTCATGAGATATATATATATATCCAATTCATTGGAAGGAGATATAGGTCCCACCCATCTCATATTGAAATCATTCTTACGTGTGCCACAAAACAATCATAAATCATTCATCATAACCCATAAAATAAAATGGGTTTCATAAACATCATCCCTATATAACATATTCCATATAAAACATATAGATTTCATTTCATCATAAGAAAAATCAACCCATGTATATAATAAAGACATTATACTTGAAACATAAATATACTAAATAATATCATCTAAGATGGAAAATAGTTTTGATAAAACACATGAAATGAATTATTGAGGAAAATATCCTTTTTTCTTCAATATCATTTTCTTTTCATTAAATTCCATTTAGTTTTATAAGAATAATATTTTTTTTTGAAAATAATAATGAAATTTTATAGAATAAGCTTCATGGAAATAACCACAAATAAATTTTATTTTATTTCAAAAAGGGAAACAAGAGAAGTACAACTCAATGTGGCCTAATGAAATGGAGGCCGAGAGCATAACTGATAACATGGGTCTCCCCAATAGGGGGAAGGGATCCATGGGAGCGAAACTCCACAAGGGGGTGCTCCAGGGAAGCAAAGGGTGTCAAGAAGTCATCCACCTCGTTTCCCTCACGCCACGTATGGAGAACCTCTATGTTCCCAGAGAGGAGAGCCATGCACTTACGGATCAGATAAGTGATATGCCAGGGGGAGGAGGAGGATCCGGTGAGAGATCTCCACACAATACTGGAGTCCATTTCAACAGAGGATAGGGGAAGGTTTCTAGATTGGAAAAGAGAGAGGTCGATGAGAAGTGTCGATGCCTCTGCCTTAAGGGTGTTCCTTGATCCATAGAAGGTGATGAAGGCGAAAATAACTGAGCCCGCTATGTCTCGGACCATGCAGCCACATATCTTGGTGCTAGAGCCATAGGCTCCATCAATGTTGAGTTTCAGACCTGAAAGGGGGGGCATCTAGCGGACCCATCGTCCCCGCTGCATGGGGCTGTTACGGTCTAGAGAATCAGTCCTTGAGGCGAAGCGGCAGATAGAAGGTGTTGCATCATGGCGGGGGAGGAGTCCAATTAGCTCTGAGTCAAGGAACTTGGATCTGACCAGCAATGCCAGTGCAGAGCATCAAGTCCCATGGCCCGCCTGGTTATGTGCCTGTAAAATGCACCAGCAGCCCGCTTGAGAAGGGTTGCCCTGGCTGCAACCTCGTTGCTGTTATCCAGGCAGCCGCTAAAGCAGCTCAAGAAGAAAGACATTGGGGAATCCATGGCGCTAGGGGGTATAGGGAACTACCCAATCTCGCTCTAGATCCACACGGCCCACTCACATTGGAAGAATAGGTGCAATGTGGATTCCTCGGAGGGAATAAAACAACAAGCGCATTTGGAGGCAAACTGGACCCCCTTCCTTTTAATCACCAGGTCTGAAGGTAGATCCGGATTTATGATTCTCCAAAGCAGGAAGGAGAATTTAATTTGGGAGGCTTCGCACCATAAAATCCTCCCCCAATGGTCTCTCACAGGCTGGGAAGACGTATTAAGACGATATGATTTAGCCGAGAACTTCCCTATGGGGTAACCGGTGAATATGCAACTATCCAGGGATCCATCCAAGAAAATGCTATCAAAGAAGGCCTTTTGAGAGGGAGATAGAACCTCCTGGATGAAGGAATGGTGAGAAATGGCTTACAAGATGGAAATGTTTGGTGTCGGGCTTCCAGGGAAGTCCAGCAGGCCGCCCCCCAAATCACACTGCTAGATGTTGAGAGCCCCCCGACCTAGGACCCATTGAGAGTGACAAAAAAACGCGTGGAGGTGAGTCTGAAGAGATCTCCAAAGGATTGGATGTGATTTACCATTCTCGTAGAGGCCAAAGCCGTACTTCCCTTGAATTAGTTGACTCCACAAAGATTTTCCCTCAATAACCTCCCATGCGAGCTTGCCCTGGACGAAATACATGGCCTGGCCCACAACCCTGACCCCAATGCCTCCCAACTCTTCTGGCCTGGCAAGCATATTCCACGAGGACCACTGACATCTCCCCTCCACATGGATATCCCAAATAAAGCCATTCATGATCTTCTCAATCTAGATAATGGTAGACTAAGGGGCCTTGAGGGTGGAGAGAAAGTGCATAGGGATCGATGTAAGGACACATTTGACAAGGGTGATCCTTCCTCCAAAGGATAGGAACCTTTTCTTCCAGTTGAGAATGAAGTTGGTAATTCTACTGACCAAACCCTCAAAAAACCGAGCATGAATCCTTCATGGGGAAATGGGAGCTCTGAGGTAGAGCATAGGGATGTTATTACTCTAGATACCCAGGGTGGAGACAATGATGTCCTTTCTCATGGCTGGGCAAGAAGAGGGCATGTAAAACCCGCTTTTATCCCTCTTCATCATTTAACCACTCCAGAAAGCTTATTCATACATGATACTGATAAATCCCCTGATGGAGGCTCTACCCCCATTGATGAATAAGACCATTTCATCCGCAAAGAGAAGGTGAGACACTCCAGGGACACGGGCCCCACAGTGACAAGGAAGAATATGGCCACATTGGATAGAGGAGGCCACGAACTTGCTCAGGACATCCTGCACTAGAATGAAGATGCTGGGAGAATGAGGGTCGCATTTACTGAGTCCTCTAACTGTCTTCTAGAAGCTGCATTGACTCCCCATATGGACCAGGTTGAGCCACAGCGAGCTGTAGCAGTAGAACAGGAGGTCAATAACCCATTCAGAGAACCCCATGCTTCTCATGGAATATATGATGAACCCCCACTCCAATATTCCATAGGTATTTTACATATCAACCATGATCATGATGTTAGACCCTCGGACCTTCCTGTTGATCTTCCCTATCATCTCCTGTGAAATATCCATTTCCCCCTTAATGGACCTCCCCTGTATAAAGGCATGTTGTTCCTTCGCAACCCATCTTTGGATAAACTGGGAAAGTCTTATGTTGATGAGGTTCACCAGCACCTTTTACGTGAAGTTTCACATGATGATAAGCCTATACTGCACTATTGTAGTGGGGTCACTAACCTTGGGAATAAGAACCAAGGTAGTAGCAACGGCAGCCCGCGGCAGCCCACCTCCACAGAAGAAGTCCCGAATGGCACTGAAAACCTCCTCCTTGATGATACCCCAATCACTAACAAAGAAGGATCTCGAAAACCCATCAGGTCCGGGGGCACTCTCCTGATTCAAAGAGGTAACTGAGTCCTAGAACTCCTACTCCTCCGGATCATTTCTGATGGCCTCATTGGTGTGATCAGAGACCACCCTTGGGATTGGGATGAAGAGATTGGTCTAATCCTGGGGATACCAATACTGCCATTGGGGATTATTGTTACACAAGAAGGAGGTAAAATAAGATCCAACCATGCCAATGATGTCATCCAAGTCTCTAGAAAGGGACCCGTCGTCATGCTGGATATTCGGCGTCTTCTTGCCGCTGCTTATACCGAATACAAGCTTCGAAATAAGCCGAGTTGTGGTCACCTTCCGTGAGCCAGGTGGACCGGGAGCACTCACGAAGTCATCTTTCTGCTCCAGCAACCCCTCACTAAATTGTTTCTTCTTGTGACTTAGAGAGGCAAAAATTCCCTCATCCCAGTGGACATCCAGGCTGGCCTCATCCCTCTCGATATCAGTTTTCAAGGCCTCCAGAACGGGCTGCACAGCAGGGAGGGAGTCCGACCAGCCTCTGAGTGCAGACTTTAGGCACCAAAGCTTATTATGGAGGCGGGTCTAGGGCCCCCCTTCACAGGGTCCCACTCAAGTGGAAAGGACCAGCTCCAAAAAGTCGGGGAGAGTTGTCCAAATTTTACTAAA
Organism: Viscum album; assembly: GCA_963277665.1. NCBI lineage: Eukaryota > Viridiplantae > Streptophyta > Magnoliopsida > Santalales > Viscaceae > Viscum > Viscum album. The sequence goes on from OY728152.1 coordinate 1,751,774,806, forward strand.
GAAGAAGTGTCGCCATGGGTAGAAGCCAACCTGAGGGGGACAATAAGGGGGGAATGATCTGACAGGGCGCGGGTCAAGTGGATGACATCCGAGTTGGGGAAGTCGGAAATAGGATGATGTTTCCCAAATCTACGTTATAATATTCACCATGTCCTACGGACTCCACTCGGATTGTTGCACCATGTGAAATACATAAGTATAAGAAATATCTGATAAAAAAGAAATAGCATAATTATCCCTTAACTTAGGTGCAATTTCATCCGTACAATTTTGAAAATCATGTATAGTGGGTATAAACATATTATTAACTTGTAACAGAACCATAATAATATATATGATACCATATAAAATTCACTTATGACATTATCTTACAAATTCCTTTGTCAATTCCATGGTAAAAAAGCGTTTTGGGTAAAATCGTTTCATTTATCGTAAGTGTTTGGACTTGTTATTCTTGATATCATTACATATATCATATTATTCTAAAATCCTAAATGTATAACATGATTTATATATAATATATATTCCTAATATAATATATATAATAGATTCATAACAGTAATTAAATACACAGTTCATGGAGACGTTAGGTCGTACCTACGCATGAACGTTGTTTTCATTTCCATATTAAATTGAATGGAATAAATGAAATATCTATATATACATAAATCTAGTAGAATTATTATGTCATATAATTCATTATTACTTATTATATATACTTTATAAACATTCTTGAATGGTTAACATGGAGAATTAATCTAATCACATCATGGAGACGGTAATCCGTACGTACGCACGACCGATGATATCATTCACATAATTATAAAATGGATTTAGAGTGGTTGATATAATATCTCATTATTAGTATCATTTTATAATAACCATATATAGTAATTATTTACACCATTATACCCATCCATGTATGGTGGTGGTGGAAAATATATTACACAACGGCATGGAGACGGTATTCTTTACATATGCACGCGTGGTGATTTCATTTTCCATAGGATGTATAAATGTTGAAATAGGGTTGTATCATATTTATAATAACATATCAGTATATTATTAATATTTATTTTATTAGTTTATAATTAAACTACTAAATAAGAGAAAATAGAAGAACAAAGAAACATGAAAGAATCGGTAGAAGGGATTACCTCTTCTTCAATGCACCTCATTTGAACTTCCTCAAAAGGGACTAGAGATGGTCTATTTAGAAGAGAATATTCATAAAAATGATACTTGGTATGTTTAGATAAGTAATGGGCAGGTTTTGGCTGAGGATGAAGGCTCAAAATGGTGTGAGGAGGAGAGGGAAGGAGGTGCCTATATATATGAGAGGAGAGGGGAACTTTTGTAATCCTTTATAATAAACTCAATAACCACATAAAAACTTCTGAAGTTACTCTAATTAGGATATGCGATAATATAGGTTTGTAATATCATCATAAAATTATATTTTACATGTTTTTATTTTATTTTAAACCATATCATTTTGATTTATCATTGTATAATCTATTTAATTTTATTTGTGGTAATAATGTTATAAATTTTAAATGGTTATGAATACCTATGTATGTGTTGTTAATTGTACATATAGTGATACTTAATGACATTTTATACCATATAAATATTAATTTTTAATTTTTAAATATGTTTGTGATTTTTAAACAATTGAATAATATGTTATTTACATAAAATATCAATTGTATCAATTTTGACACAATTTATTTGTTTGAATTTAAATAAACTCCACATAGAATATATTTTCGAAAAAAACAATTTAATATATTCCTAACTATTTATATTAATCAATAAAATTCATGGAGAAGATTATATACTTCATATAATATTTATTTTAACACTTTTAAAATAATTTATTTGATATTTCTCTTAATAAAATAATTACGACAACATTTTTGTATAATTATTTAATATACTTATTTGTTGAATAAAAATTAAAAATAAAATACTTTGATAAATATAAATCTAATATCATTCAATAGAATTCTTTTAATTTCATTTATAATCTTAAAATGACAACATTTAAATTTTTATATTTATTAAATTATGAAGGAGACAACATTGACATTATTTAAAATAATATAAAATAAGAGGCATAATCTCTTTTATTAGGCTCAAAATGGTCCAAAATTCGACCATTGTATGACAATGTTATATCTATACACGACCAATATGTTTTGGTCATGTGTTTGGGCCTTTTATGGGTATTATTATATGAATAAAAACATTATTATTGATTTTTCAGTAAATAAATGATTTCTGCATCATTAATGTATAAGCTATTAAGTTGATTAAATATTTTATTAAAATTACAAATAAATTACCATGACAAAGAAAAAAATTTATATTTTAAATGAATATTTATAATCGAATTTATATTCTATATAACCTTATATTAAAAATACTTTAATTATTATCGTTGGAGTTAGATATATTTCACTTTCTTTAAAATAAAATTTATTAAAGGTCCTAATCACATCCAAGAGGGTTTCAAAAGACACCATTCCGACCCAAGTATATTTTAGGATGAATTATAATCATCTTATTATATTAATACAAGTGGTAGGGTAATTTTATATTAAAATATTTACCCTTAATTTCATGATTTACCTTAATCTATGGAAAATAAAATTTAAAGTAGTTACTGTTCATAATGCCTAAAAATAAAAAGTATTCTATTAACATAATTTGAAACTAATTATTCCTAATATGGAATCTATTTTTTCAAATTCAATACAATGAAGCTACAGTATTTAATTTAAAATTAATCATGTTGTTGACAATATGAGTTTTAAAAGTTAAAACATTGAAAAAGATTGAATTGTTATTACCTATGAATTCAATGTAAAATTAATGATAATTATATACATTATACTAAATAATAAAAATATCTTATATTTTTACTTTAAAACCATTCAATATTATAATTTAACCATATAAATTATCTTGACAAAAAAGTAGTTTTTAAATAAAATTTAGCGTATTTTTACTATTAATCAAAATATGAAAGTTAACTGAAATATGTTAAAAAAATATCCTAAGTAAATTTTTATATAATTGATGAAATTAGTAACATTATTGTTTCAAATTTTACTCATAAACGTGTAAAAACTAGATTTAATGTGGGTGTGCCATCAAAAGGCATGAAAACTGTATTTTTTTTAAAATAATTATTTAACACGAACAAATTATTTTTTTCTCATACCATGTTTTAGAATATCAGTAATATAAATGATATTATTATAAAATTCAAAATGTGGTTAATACTATTCATAACATCTAGTTCACAATATATAGTTGTTTATTGAAGCTCAGTATTGTGTACAACACACGCTATTGAGGAAGGTCGCTCTTGCATGCACACAAGCCAATAATAGTGTTTTCATATAATACAATCTAATACGGTTTGGCGTATAGAGAAAGATAATTTTGGTGTAGCGTGCAACACAAGATATCAATGAAATTAAAAATAATATTTCCCATAAAATCTTGGGGTGATACATTCTACCACCCTTAAAATGAATTCTGCCCTCGAAATTTCATCAGGGTTATAAATGCTTGACAACTTGAAAGATTATTTCATAAAACCCACATCGTATAAACGAATACTAAAAAATAATTTTAAAAACTAAAGTATGAATCATAATGGTTACTCAAATTAACTCATCAATGGGTTTCCACATAAGAGATCATAGGTGAAAATATGGATATGGAAGAGAAATATAAACATCATGTTCTGATAGAGTGTGGTAGGGAACATTGCTATGAAAAATCAAACAATCAGAAATCCATAAAATTGGGATGATCTAAGGTACCATCTGATTCATTGGATATGAGGGTACTAGGACAATGTTTTTGGTTTTCAAGATTATTTCCCTAATGTTTATGAATTATTTTGTATAAGGAGAAATACTTAATTGATACCAGTGTAATATCATCGTTGGTCATTCTGGGAAAAATTTCCATTTAATCTCTTATTTAAATAAATGAAGTTGAATTTTTCATTCTTGAAGTATTAGCAGATCATGGGATAGAATGATGGTTCTTTCCATCTTTCCATAAAAAAAGGATATAAAAAGTTATCAAATATACATAAGTCCATCTATGGTGAGATTGACTGTATATGATTAAAAAATGGACATATATTTCATCTATCATATCACGTAATAAAATAAAACTAATTTCTAATAACCTGGGACTTCTTGTAGGCCAGTGGTTGGTGATAAAGGTATGTCTCACTTCGGTTGTGGTTTTGATTCCCATAGCCTTGTCCGATGAGACGAGTTGTCTCCCATCCTATGGGTTGCCCTTTTTCTAAAACTATACGATTATAAAATTTCCGAAATAATGCCAAAAAGTTCTATCATTAGACAATACTATATGATATAAAACATATTCCATTCCAATATTTAGGCTTATCAAAAATACTTATGTCCAATATCATGGTATAAGGAAAAATATTACTAGAGAGGTCATCTACCGAGCATGTGAATACCATAATTTATCCCCGTATATCGTAAGATATATCTTGTAGGTCACATTCCAAACATGTTAATACCTTAATCATGTATTTTCATCAAAAACAAGTTATCATAGAACCTTAGTGAAAATATGAATGCTGTCAAAAGTTAACTCTTTCCACATACAAAAATCTGAAATATGTCTAGATACTCAAACCATGATATCACTTTGTGCTTATACCAGTCATGGGCTCATTAATACTATCAAACATCTCATTATCTCTGTATCCCTTAATTATGTTCATATGATCCACATTCCCAAAATATCTGAATAACAATTCATGGTTACTGGTACCATTGAACATATACATTCAAATATTTTAGTAAAAACAATAGTGTAACAATCGTTAGATGTTTCATTATTCCATAGTACCATTAAATTACCTATAAAACATAACTCTTGATATACACTCATTCAACTACCTTCTTAAACCATTGACCTAGCTTCATCATTTTATTCCTCAACACTTCTTTCATCTCATATATCATTTTTACTCTCATCATCATCAACAACATAGGTACTACTTGTAACAGCCCAAGATTTTATAAAAAAATATTCTTTTTAATTTTATTAAAGTCTTGTGTTGTACGCTACACCAAAAGGAGCTTGCACAACACGCATCCTTGACTTGCCTTGCATTACACGCAATCGCAACCTTCCTCGATAGCGTGTGTAGTACGCAATAACGAGTTTCACTAAACAGCGATATGCTGTTAAAATGTTATTAAAACTAGCCGTTATGAATAGTAATAACCACTTTTTAAAAATCTGTAAATTTTATTTTTCAAAATGAACTTCATTTTTGGATTCGGAGTATCGAATTTAGCCTAAGGTGAAATTTTGGTACTTTTCGGATAACTTTCATATTCTGATGAATAGTGAAAATTACTAAATTATAATTAAAAACAACTTTTTTTATCGAAATAATTAATAGTGATAAATTATTAATTTGGGTGGTTTTAAAGTATATTTAGAATATATTTTTACAATTTAATACAATGTTGGTCATTGGATGTAATTTCACATTTAAACCAGACATAATCAAGTGTCAATCTTTTGATAGATATTGTTTCTTAAAAACACGCTATTTGTTTTAACAGCGGGATTTAATTATAAAATTAATTAATGAAAATTCTATGATATGAATTTGGTAAAATAGACTTCATTTTTGAATTCGGAATATGAAATATAGCTTAGGATGAAATTTTGGCATTGTTCTGAAAAACATCAATTTTTGATGAATAGTGAAACTACTAAGTGGTAGTTAAAAAAATTAATTTCTTCATAAATCTTAATTTTACCGCTTCTGTGAATGGAATTTCAAAAATCCGAGAGACACGGTTGATGTCAGTAAGTAAAATGTGGTTCAATGAGATGAAAATAATTTTTGGTGAATAGTAACTTTTTACTTTTTTTACCACGGTTAATAGTAAATAGGGTAACTAAGGGTAAATATGATATTACTATTACCCTAACACATGTCCTAATTCTATTGGATAAGTGTAATTCGACCAAAAACAACCTTATGAATATAATATGACCATTTAGGTCCACTTGGATTAGATTATGACATTTAATATTATATTATTTAATGAATAGTTAAAATAGTTAAAATCAATGTTTAATAACTAAAACATTTTTAATATGGGGTTATACATAAGATAAATTAGACTATAAATATTAATTAGAAATCTAAAAAGATTTCCTACATAATGAGATTTTATTTATAATTTTTAGACTTTAAATAAATTAATTTATTTATGACACAACGATGATGCAGTAATTACCCTTTTAAGGAAATATTAACATAATTGATGTTATAAATGCTCAAATGAATGTAATTTGAGACTTTTTATGCATTCCACTAATTTTCTAGGTTACTATGATATATTAATGTTGATTTAATCAACTTTTCTTGAACATATAATTCTGTTATGACTTTCACAAAAATCATATATCAAATAGTGTCAAAATTGACATAAAATAGTTTTTAAATCAAATATTATATTATTAATTGTTATTGTATTCCTAAAAATCTAAGGATCGGCCAAATGACTTAGATAAGGATATGTATATTATTAATAAAAAATTTGGGGTTCGTTTGGCATGTTATAGTAAGTGTATTAACCATATAGTGAAAGAAAACAAAAAGACACGGTAAAAGTTAAATTAATTAACTTAGAGTTAAATCTAATTGATAAGGTTAAAATAATACCCTAAACTTTCTTAAATCCTATTGGTTGATAGGATTTCGACCCATCCCCACTTTAGCTTCGAAATAAGACCCTTTGGAACCATTATAAACCGATTTTGACTTTAATATAAAATAATATTTTGAGATATTCCTAAGATGCCCCTCTCCTCCCTTATAAAAGGGCACCTCCTCCCCCTCCTCCTCACACCAATTTGAGCACTCAAGCTCGGACAACCCCTGCCAAAATCTCTTCTCCACTTCCCTAGAAACATCCTAGAGGTTCTGTTCTTCCTCAAAGTCCAATTTTAGTTCCCTAAGAGGAGGTCTCCAAAAGGCGCTTCAAAGAAGAGGTAATTACCGTTACCAATTCTTTCATCTTTATTTCTTCTTCCACTTCTTCTTCTTAGGTTGTTTCATTATGAAGTAATAACATCAGTATCACTCATATACTGATATTTTATTATAAGTATGAAACAACCCTATTTCACCATCTATATATCCTACGGAAAAAGAAATCCCCGCACGTGCGTACGTACGGAATACCGTCTCCACGCCGTGGTGTAATCTATTTTCCACCACCACCTTACATGGATGGGTATAATGTTGTAAAGAATAAATATACATAGTTATTAAAACATCATATTGATTCTGATATATTGTATAATCCACTCCAATTCAATTCAATATTTATGGAAATGATATCATCGCTCGTGCGTACGTACGGACTACCGTCTCCACGACGCGATGAGATTCATTCTCCATGTTAACCATTTAAGAATTATTATAAAGTATATATAAGAAATAATAATGAAATATATGAAATTATAAAGCTACTGGATTTATGTATATATATATATGTATGTCATCTACTTACTTCCATTCAAGACAATAGGGAAAGGAAAACAGCGTTCATGCGTACGTACGGACTACCGTCTCCATGAACGGTGTTTTTCATTTCATTTATCTATCTATTATATATATAAATATATACTGAATATATATGATATATAAATAATAATTTATATTCTGGAAGTAAGTAAATCATGATATAAGTAATAATAATGTCAATAACAACAAGTCAAAACACCTACGATAAATGAAACGATTTTACCCAAAACGCTTCTTTAACATGGAATTTACAAAAGAACGGGTAATATAATGTCATAAGTGAACCATATATGATATCATAACAATGAATATGATTCTGGAATAAGTCAATAACATGATTTAAATCATTATACAGGAGGTTCGGACACTTACAAAGCAAGTCGGACATAAGGTAAGGGAAATATCACAATCTCATTTTTATCCGAGATTGTTTATTCGTAAGTATTTACTGGGGAGTATTTTATCATCCACATCCATGTTTCATGAATATGTAATATTATTTCCATCCACCTACAATTGTTTAAAACCAATTTTACCCTTCTATGAGTTTTTAGTAAAGGATATGAAAGGAATCTTTTGTCGTTTTTTTTATACGAAATACATTTTAACTTTTTCGACAAAAGTACTAGAAGAATGTTTTTTAACATATACGGCATGAATGGATTTTTAAAACATTATTTCCAAGAAGCTTCCTTTACATGTTTTCAAGTTTATTTTTAATCATCTTCTTCTATTTTAAAGTCGTATGACATGTTATGAAAGGAAAAATGTTTTTGAAGAAGAAATGATATTTTCCTCAAGAATGGAGTTCAAGTGTTTTATCAAAATTATTTTCCATCTAAGCTAATAAAGGGTTATGTTTTTATCCCTATTATTACATTGATTTGATCATGTTGTGATTGAATTATTTTTATGAATTCCTTTATCTTGTATGAATTGTTTTATGATGTCATGATGTTTAAGATTCCCATTTTTATTACATGGGTTATGCAATGATGTATGATTTATGATTTTGTGGCACACATAAGAATGGTATCATTATGAGATGGGTGGGACCTATATCTCCCTCCAATGAATTGGGTAATGATTTTATATCTCATGAGATATACATGGCTGGAATGGTAAGTTATACCGGTTCAGTGAAACAGGACTGAAACGAGGGTTACTCGATTTAGAAAGGGACTTTGTCCACTAAGATAGTCTTGGCAATGAGTCTTGACTAACAAGAAATGATTCTCTATGATTATGTGTGAATGCCACAAAGTTTCATGTTTTATGTTATGATTATTGTGATTACATTTCACTGCCATGATTTACCCCATGTTATGAAATTATGATCTCTTTTGCAGGTTAAGATTTCCAAAAGTTATGTGCTTATGTATATGATGTGATTGATATTTATTTTGTTTACCCTTACTGAGAATTTGAGTTCACCCTTTTATGTTTTCTTTTCCCCAAGATATAAAGAAAGGTTTTAGGTATAAAAAAAAGAAGATCTTTATGGGAGATGTTGAAGATCTTTCACCACGATTTGAAGATTATATTCCGAGTTTCCAAAGACACTAAACTATTACGGTCCTTGTGTGTGTGTTTTTGTTATGTACTAAGTATTCCGCAAATGTAATGTAATGTCCATGTACGTCAAGATACGGGTCTCTACAGTTGGTATCAGAGGAAAGGTTTAGTCAACCTTTGGAAACTAGGATGCGAAAACGTTAGTGAGATCCCTAGAGATATTTCTAAGGTATGTCTAGGGATGTCACTAAGGTTAAGTATACGTATAGGTTATAGTCCTAGAATTGCGCTAACGATCTTCGAATTTAACCTAAGATGTTAGATATTGAGGGTACTACCCCTTTATTATGTTGTTTTCCCTAGCATGATTTTTTCCTCTCATACTATTCTTTTGGGGTTTTAGACGATGGCTGGAACCCGAAGGAACCGTGTTAATGCGGAATGTGATGGGAAATGAAATGATTGTCCCCCTGAGCAACCAAACGATATGGGAGCCGGAATAAAAAATCTTGTAGCCATGCTCACACAACTTTCTCAAGCTATGAATCATGCAGGACTTCCAAACGAGCAAAGGAAGGAGCAAAATTCTGTTGAATCCTTCATGAGGCAGCGTTCACCTTATTTCAGTGGGTCTACTGATCCATTAGTTTCTGAACAATGGATTAGTACTACTGAAAAGATATTTTCAGTTCTTCAATGTTCTGAACATGATAAAGTCATCCTAGCAGTGTATCGTTTGGAAGGAGATGCTGATCAATGGTGGAATCTTATTAAGAATACGAGGCAAAGGGATGAAATTGAGTCTATGGAATGGGAAGAGTTCAAGAACTTATTTTTCAATAAGTACTTCCCTCGTATTCTCCGAACAAAGATGGAGAAAGAGTTTCTTGAACTGAAGAAAAGCGATGATGAATCTGTTGGTACCTATGAAGCGAATTTTACAAGACTTGCAAGGTACGCTTCTGGTATTATCATCCAACCTGAAAGTAAAGTTGATCGATTTTTCAATGGCTTAAAACCAAGTCTTCGAAGGGAATTAGCTATAAGAGACTTCAGTAGCTATGAAGAAATTGTGTGTTGTGCTATCAAGGTAGAAATGGAAGTTGGTGTTACATATCCATCTCATGGGTTTGACAAGAAACGAAAGATGGAGTTCAATGAGAAAACTCAGAATAATGGTGAAAAGAAGATGAATGTTTCCTTATGGACAAAGTGTGGAAAGAAGCATGGTGGAGATTGTCTTAAAGGGACTAGAAAATGTTTTAAGTGTGGAAAAGAGGGTCATCGAGCAGCTGAGTGTCGAAGTAATGGAAAATGGGATTCTAATGAAGTGAATAAAGAAAACACTGCAGACAACGTACAACCAACACTTCAATGCTTCAAGTGAAAGGAAATGGGGCATTATGCTAAAAAATGCCCTAATCCAAGGGTTAGTGATGATCGACATGAGCAACCGCTTAAGGCAAAGGACAAAGGGAAGTCACATGCGATCACTATTGGCAATGTTGAATATGACAACGATGTGGTGGAATGATTAAGTGTTTATGTAATGGGATTCCAAAATAATGTTGTATCTTGGAATATTGGAATATTTATGTATTGGTCTAATGTGGTATTCAAAGTGATTGAGATATTATGCGCATAATGAAGGGAAAACGAGAAAATGAAATGTTTAACAGTATTCATGAGCTCATGATTGATATAAGGACTAAGTGATATCATGGTTTGAGTATATAGAATTTTGAGGATCTTAGTATGTGGAAGGTGTTAACTTTTAACTGCATTCATGTTTTCACTAAGGTATTCAATAGAATACACGATTAAGGACTTTGAATGTTTGGAATGTGACCAACAAAACATATCTTATGATATATGGGGATCGATGATGGTGTTAAATCTCTGGTAATCATTTTCACTATATTATGAGAGTCGACTGCAGTATTATGGATAAGCCTAAAAGATTGGAATGGATTATGTTGGAAATAAGTTAGTATTGTTTGTTTTTTCGATATTATTGATGGGATGTTATATAGTTTTGGAAAAAGGACAACCTGCAGGACGGGCGACAGCCCATCGCTTCGGACAAGGCTGTGGGAATCGAACCCACAACCGAAGTGCGACTGGCCTTTATCGCCTACCACTGGCCTACAGGAAGTCCCTGTTTAGTAGAAACTAGTTTTATTATATTAATAAGTATGATATATGAAGTATAAGTCCATTTTAGGAACCATATATGATTAATCTCACTATAGATCGACTTATGCATATAATTTTTGCTAACCTTTTGTTTGAGACAGATGGAATGACCCGTCATTCTATCACATGATCTGCTAACACTTCATGAATAACAAATTCAACTTCATTTATTTAAGAGATGAAGTGGAAATTGTTAAAGGCATGAACAACAGTGAGATTGTACCAAAATAAAGTAAGTATTTATTCTAATTCAAATTTTCAACTTTAGGGAAATGATCTTGAAAACCAAAAATTTTTTCCTAGTGATCTTATACCTGATGAATCATATGGTACCTTATATCATCACAAATCTATGGATTTGTGATTACTGGCTTTTCCATAGCCATGTTCTCTACCACTCTCCATCAGAACATGATGGTTAGATTTCTCTTCCATATCCATATTTTCACCTATGTGGAAACCCAATGATTAGTTTATTTGGGTAACCGTTACGTTTCATACTTTTGTTTTTAAAGATTGGTTTTGATATTCCTTTTTACGATGTGGGTTTATATTAAATAAACTTTCGAATAGTAAACCATTTTTAACCCCGACGAATTTCGAGGGCGAAATTCATTTTAAGGGGGGTAGAATGTAACAGCCCATGATTTTATAAAAAAATATTCTTTTTAATTTTATTAAAGTCTTGTGTTGTACGCTACACCAAAAGGAGCTTGCACAACACGCATCCTTGACTTGCCTTGCATTACACGCAATCACGACCTTCCTCGATAGCGTGTGTAGTACGCAATAACGAGTTTCACTAAACAGCGATATGCTATTAAAATGTTATTAAAACTAGCCATTATGAATAGTAATAACCACTTTTTAAAATTCTGTAAATCTTATTTTTCAAAATGAACTTCATTTTTGGATTTGGAGTATCGAATTTAGCCTAAGGTGAAATTTTGGTACTTTTCGGATAACTTTCATATTCTGATGAATAGTGAAAATTACTAAATTATAATTAAAAACAACTTTTTTAATCGAAATAATTAATAGTGATAAATTATTAATTTGAGTGGTTTTAAAGTATATTTAGAATATATTTTTACAATTTAATACAATGTTGGTCATTGGATGTAATTTCACATTTAAACCAGACATAATCAAGTGTCAATCTTTTGATAGATATTGTTTCTTAAAAACACGCTATTTGTTTTAACAGTGGGATTTAATTATAAAATTAATTAATGCAAATTCTATGATATGAATTTGGTAAAATAGACTTCATTTTTGAATTCGGAATATGAAATATATCTTAGGATGAAATTTTGGCATTGTTCTGAAAAACATCAATTTTTTATGAATAGTGAAACTACTAAGTGGTAGTTAAAAAAATTAATTTCTTCATAAATCTTAATTTTACCGCTTCTGTGAATGGAATTTCAAAAATCCGAGAGACACAGTTGATGTCAGTAAGTAAAATGTGGTTCAATAAGATGAAAATAATTTTTGGTGAATAGTAACTTTTTACTTTTTTTTACCACGGTTAATAGTAAATAGGGTAACTAAGGGTAAATATGATATTACTATTACCCTAAAACATGTCCTAATTCTATTGGATAAGTGTAATTCGACCAAAAACAACCTTATGAATATAATATGACCATTTAGGTCCACTTGGAGTAGATTATGACATTTAATATTATATTATTTAATGAATAGTTAAAATAGTTAAAATCAAAGTTTAATAACTAAAACATTTTCAATATGGGGTTATATATAAGATAAATTCGACTATAAATATTCATTATAAAGATAAAAAGATTTCCTACATAATGATATTTTATTTATAATTTTTAGACTTTAAATAAATTTATTTATTTATGACACAACGACGATGAAGTAATTACCCTTTTAAGGAAATATTAACATAATTGATGTTATAAATGCTCAAATGAATGTAATTTGAGACTTTTTATGAATTCCACTAATTTTCTAGGTTACTATGATATATTAATGTTGATTTAATCAACTTGGTTCGAACATATAATTCTGTTATGACTTTCACAAAAATCATATATCAAATAGTGTCAAAATTGACACAAAATAGTTTTTAAATCAAATATTATATTATTAATTGTTATTGTATTACTAAAAATCTAAGGTTCGTCCAAATGACTTATATAAGGATATATATATTAATAATAAACAATTTGGGGTTCTTTTGGCATGTTATAGTAAGTGTATTAACCATATAGTGAAAGAAAACAAAAAGACACGGTAAAAGTTAAATTAATTAACTTAGAGTTAAATATAATTTATAAGGTTAAAATAATACCCTAAACTTGCCTAAATCCTATTGGTTGATAGGATTTCGACCCATCCCCACTTTAGCTTCAAAATAAGACCCTTTTGAACCATTATAAACCGATTTTGACTTTAATATAAAATAATATTTTGAGATATTCCTAAGGTGCCCCTCTCCTCCCTTATAAAAGGGCACCTCCTCCCCCTCCTCCTCACACCAATTTGAGAACTCAATCTCGGCCAACCCCTTTCAAAATCTCTTCTCCACTTCCCTAGCAACATCCTAGAGGTTTTGGTCTTCCTCAAAGACCAATTTTATTTCCCTAAGAGGAGGTCTCCAAAAGGCGCTTCAAAGAAGAGGTAATTACCATTACCAATTCTTTCATCTTTATTTCTTCTTCCACTTCTTCTTCTTAGGTTGTTTCATTATGAAGTAATAACATCAGTTTCACTAATATACTGATATGTTATTATAAGTATGAAACAACCCTATTTCACCATCTATCTATCCTACGGAAAAAGAAATCACCGCGCGTGCGTACGTACGGAATACCGTCTCCACGCCGTGGTGTAATCTATTTTCCACCACCACCTTACATGGATGGGTATAATGTTGTAAAGAATAACTATACATAGTTATTAAAACATCATATTGATTCTGATATATTGTATAATCCACTCCAATTCAATTCAATATTTATGGAAATGATATCATCGCTCGTGCGTACGTACGGACTACCGTCTCCACGACGCGATGAGATTCATTCTCCATGTTAACCATTTAAGAATGATTATAAAGTATATATAAGAAATAATAATGAAATATATGACATTATAAATCTACTGGATTTATGTATATATATATATGTATGTCATCTACTTACTTCCATTCAAGACAATAGGGAAAGGAAAACAGCGTTCATGCGTACGTACGGACTACCGTCTCCATGAACGGTGTTTTTCATTTCATTTATCTATCTATTATATATATATATATATATATACTGAATATATATGATATATAAATCATATTTTATATTCTGGAAGTAAGTAAATCATGATATAAGTAATAATAATGTCAATAACAACAAGTCAAAACACCTACGATAAATGAAACGATTTTACCCAAAACGCTTCTTTAACATGGAATTTACAAAAGAACGGGTAATATAATGTCATAAGTGAACCATATATGATATCATAACAATTAATATGATTCTGGAATAAGTCAATAACATGATTTAAATCATTATACAGGAGGTTCAGACACTTACAAAGCAAGTCGGACATAAGGTAAGGGAAATATCACAATCTCATTTTTATCCGAGATTGTTTATTCGTAAGTATTTACTGGGGAGTATTTTATCATCCACATCCATGTTTCATGAATATGTAATATTATTTCCATCCACCTACAATTGTTTAAAACCTATTTTACCCTTTGATGAGTTTTTAGTAAAGGATATGAAAGTAATCTTTTGTGGTTTTTTTTATACGAAATACTTTTTAACTTTTCCGACAAAAGTACTAGAAGAATGTTTTTTTAACTTATACGGCATGAATGGATTTTTAAAACATTATTTCCAAGAAGCTTCCATTACAAGTTTTCAAGTTTATTTTTAATCATCTTCTTCTATTTTAATGTCGTATGACATGTTATGAAAGGAAAAATGTTTTTGAAGAAGAAAGGATATTTTCCTCAAGAATGGAGTTCAAGTGTTTTATCAAAATTATTTTCCATCTAAGATAATAAAGGGTTCTGTTTTTATCCCTATTATTACATTGATTTGATCATGTTGTGATTGAATTATTTTTATGAATTCATTTATCTTGTATGAATTGTTTTATGATGTCATGATGTTTAAGATTCCCATTTGTATTACATGGGTTATGCAATGATGTATGATTTATGATTTTGTGGCACACATAAGAATGGTATAATTATGAGATGGGTGGGACCTATATCTCCCTCCAATGCATTGGGTAATGATTTTATATCTCATGAGATAGACATGGCTGGAATGGTAGGTTATACCGGTTCAGTGAAACAGGACTGAAACGAGGGTTACTCGATTCATAAAGGGACTTTGTCCACTAAGATAGTCTTGGGAATGAGTCTTGACTAACAAGAAATGATTCTCTATGATTATGTGTGAATGCCACAAAGTTTCATGTTTTATGTTATGATTATTGTGATTATATTTCACTGCCATGATTTACCCCATGTTATGAAATTATGATCTCTTTTGCAGGTTAAGATTTCCAAAAGTTATGTGCTTATGTATATGATGTGATTGATATTTCTTTTGTTTACCCTTACTGAGCATTTGTGCTCACCCTTTTATGTTTTCTTTTCCCCAGGATATAAAGAAAGGTTTTAGTAATAAAAAAAAGAAGATCTTTATGGGAGACGTTGAAGATCTTTCACCACGATTAGAAGATTATATTCTGAGTTTCCAAAGACACTAAACTATTACGGTCCTTGTGTGTGTGTTTTTGTTATGTACTAAGTATTCCGCAAATGTAATGTAATGTCCATGTACGTCAAGATACGGGTCTCTACACTACTCATACGACCATGCTGATTATCTTTATGAGATTTTCCCTTAGTGAATTGGTTTTCATTATGCCCGTACATTCAACATTTAAAACATTTAACCATTTTGATGTCTTAGAAGTACCATTATTCTTCTCCACGGTGTTAACTGAACCTTTTCCATTGCAATTACTAGTTTTGTGTCCTTCTCTTCCACACCTAATGAATCTTCCAGTTCCTTTTACACAATCTCCATGATTCCTTTTACCACATGATTTACATGATGGAAATTAAAGATTCTTTCCACTATGATCATCATGAAACTCCATCATTATATTATTAGATGAGTCAAGTAACATACAAAGGTTGAGATTATTGATCATATTATTATATTATTGATTAAACATAATAACAATTTTTGGACATCCGAATCCTGTTTCTTTTGGTTTCTCATGATGAATATCATTAAATTGTCCATCATATCCTCCAATATCATTAATCTTATTTATTTCCATCTATTTTAAAAAAACCAAAATGAATAGTGTGAGAATAATAAAATCATACATGAAAACAACAAAATCAACTGGGACTACGTTCAATCTCTAACATCATAGGTTTAATCCTAGGATACTCATGATCATTATATAAATTCTAGGATTATAACCATTACTTTATACCTAACCTTATGGACATCCCTAGACATACCTTAGAAATATATATACGGATATGAATAATGTTTTCACATCCTAGTTTCCAAATATTAACTAAAACTTTCTTTTGATACCAACTGTAGAGACCCAAAGATTAATGTACATGGATGTTACATTAATTTTGATGAATAATTGATACATAACAAAAATAGACACCTGGGGTCTGTAATATTTTATTGTCTTTGGAAACATGGAAGATAATCTTCTAATCCTGGTGAATGATCTTCAACATCTCCCATAAAGATATTTCCCTTTTGGTTTCTTTACTAAAACCTTTATTTATATACTAAGGAAAAGAAAACATATAAAGGTTGAGATCAAATTCTTAGTAAGGGAAAACATGGAGAACATACAAAATCCATAAAAATTTGAATGTAAAAGCATGAACATAAAATTTAAACATAATATCATGAGGAATTCCATAAAACATTAGAGTACATAAGGCGTACATCATAGTTGAAGATCAATCATGATAATATTAAATGGGAATAAAAAATTTAATTTTGGAAAACTATTAAGAACATGATATTATTTCCATAGTAGCCATGTCATTTCTACCAATACCATCATATTATACAATGTCCATTACTGAATCGGGTTTACTTACTATTCCAACCCTCTATTAATGAACCAGATTTATGTACCATTCCATCCATGTCTATCTCATGAGGTATGATTCTTCACCCAATGATTTGGAGAGAGATATAGGTCACACCCATAAAATATTTAAATCATTCTTATGTGTTCCACAAAACAATAATAAATCAGTCATCATAACCCAAAGTATAACATGAGTTTCATAAACGTCATCTCTTCATAACATAATCCATATAAAACAAATGGATATCATTTCATTATAATAGAAATCAAACCATGTCAGTAATAGGGACATTATATTTGAAACATAAACATACTAAATAATGTCCTCTTAGATTTAAAATAGTTTTGATTAAACACTTGAGATGAATTCCTGAGGAAAATATCAATTCCTATTCAAAATCATTTTATTTTAACAAAATGGAATTTACATTTAAAAGAACTGGATTTTGAGGAAAATAATAATGAAATCTTGTATAATATGACTCATGGAAACAAGGTGTTATAAATTCATAAAAATCCATTCACGCCGTATAAGTTTAAAGAAACATTCTCCTAATACTTTTTACCGGAGAATTTAAAATGTACCTTGTATGGAAAAAAATCAATGATTCCTTCCATACATTGTGGTAAAAGTCAACAAAGGGTAAAAATTCATTAAAAATAAATGGTAGAATAGAAAAAACATTATGAAAACATTTTATTAATCATGGAAATGTATGAAAAATTTAACTTCATTAAATACATACGTATAAACAATCTCAGATAAAAATGAAATTGCAAAATTATAACTTAGCTTAGGTCTGATGTCTTCCATACGTGTCTGAAAATACTGTATAGTGGGTTTAAACATATTATTAACTTGTAAAATAACCATAACAAGTTTTATTATAACATATATGATTCACTTATGACTTTATATTACCCGTTCTTTTGTCTATTCCATGTTAAAACAACATTTTGGGTAAAATCATTTCCATTTATCGTACATGTTTGGATTTGTTGTTCTTGATATCATTACTTATATCACGATTTAATTAATTTCAGAATGTATAACATGATTTATATATAATATATATTCACTATATAATATATATAATAGATCGATAAATTGAGTGAAATACACTGTTCATGGAGATGGTAGGCCGTATGTACGCATGAACGATGTTTTCATTTTTCTATTAAATTGACTGTAAGTAAATTACATAAATATATATATATACATAAATCCTATGTAATTTTTATGTAATATATTTCATTATTACCTATTATATATACTTTATAATCATTCTTGAGTGGATTACATGGAGAATGAATCTCACTGCATTGTTGAGACAGTAATCAGTACATACGCACGAGCGATGATATCATTCCCATAATTATTGAATGTAATTATAGTGGATGGTATAATATATCATAATTATAATAATTTTATTATAACCATATATTGTTATTATTTACACATTTATAACCATCAAAGTAAGGTGGTGGTGGAAAATATATTACACCACGGTGTGGAGACGGTATTCTGTATGTACCCACGCACGGTGATTTCATTTTCCGTTTGGATGGATAAAAGGTGAAATATGGTTGTTTCATATATATAATAACATTTAATTATATTATTTATACATATTTTATTACTTTATAATGAATCAACTAAATTAAATTAAATTCAAGAATAACGAAACTTGAATGAATTGGTAAAAGAGATTACCACTTTTTCGACGCACCTCTTTGAACTTTCTCTAAAGGGACTAGAGTTTTTCTTTTGTGTAACGCCCCGACCCCAGTTACCCAAAGTCGGTACATTATTGCGTAACATTGTCATGATAACAAAATATCAATTCTCTAAAGACTGATTAGTTTAGTTGCCTTGGGAACACTAGATACATTCATAAATGTTATATTACATCATAAATTGAAAAACTATAATAACAAAGTCTCCATAGTCCACACTCGTATCCTCTTCTAACTATCCCTGCAGATCATTCATAAAATACTTCTTCACATCCTGGTAAATTTTAAAACATTGAAAAGGGTGAGATCAGTAAGGATAATAATATCACGGAAGCTTTCATAAATAAACATTAACATTTAAGGCAATGTATAACTAAAACAAAAGCCTTTTTAAACATGAACTCCAGCAGAATATGGAAAAAATAAAATTAAATAATTCCATTTACTTAGTCACATGGATATTCTACTAGTCGAATAATCACATGCAATATTAATAACCACTTTCATAATAATGGAATTCATAATGCCAGACAATCATAACCACGTAGCCAAGGCGTCTTGCCAAGACTACAAATAAGATTTTGTCAAGGCCTCATGCCAAGACACTAGTTTGTCTCATGAGACCTACCGATGCAATTTTTTTAGAAGATACTTACGAATAAAATAGCTCAAATATACTTCAGTGTATTTTTGAAAACATTATGCAAGCTTCTGAAAACAAAATAACTAATTCTGAGACTGCTAGACTAATTACAGGCCATGATGGGTCCACGCCCATTCCCTTCCTGTCTACCACACTCGAGAGTCGGGTTTTATGAAAATAGTTTTAAGATTGCGTTAAATACGTATACATTTTCACTGGATTTCCATATATTTGAGAGAAATATATCTCTCTTTTTTTGAAATCATTTAAAAAATTTATGGCTTGTAGAGGATGCTGAAACACAAATAATGGTCTTGGTGGCGGAGAAGTAATTGTCTCCGCATACGTGTAACAAAGAAACATTCCCTTTTGTCATTTAGTAAAAACGCCTCGTATAAAAATATTCTTTTTGAATAAAAGTAAAAGTCAAAGGGTTTTATACCCCGTATAAATGAAAGTTGTGTATAAAACCAAATATGCCTCAATGAAAGGAGGTTGAGACGAAGTCCTTACAAATATCATTCTTCAAATAAAATAGATCTATTATGTGTATTTACTATAAGTACACATAAAGAAAGTACAAATACAGGATAGGACATAATAATATCCTAACATAATTTGAAATTAGGAGATTAACCCAAAGAATGGAAATTTGGTAAAGAAATTCTCTTACCTCGTGTCTGACTTGACTCGACTACTCGTTAACCTCCTGAATAATAAACTAGAGTTAATCTCTACCTTCTTAAGAACCTTTTTCAAGTTCATTATTCTTTTTATATCACTTATTACCATGTTATGAACATTATGTAATTATTTATGTTAATAACGGTCGTTTTGTCGATCTAAGGTACTTGAGTCAAAAATAATCTTCTTATAATTACACTTTGTTCATGTGGTAAAATTTCCATTATATCCATAATTTTATTCATGATGTAGATATCATATACATCATATATATCCAGTATATACATTCATTTATAATATTACATAACATTTAGAGGTAAGAAATGAAATGCACCGTTCATGGAGACGGTAAGCCGTACGTACACATGAACGCTACTTTCATTTCTATTTCGTATTTAATGGAATGAAGTTATAATTATATAAAGGTATAATATAATTCCAGTATAATATAATTTATAATACCATTTACTCCATCCTTTATACATCCCAAATATCGCATTAACAATTCAAATAACATTGAGGGGGCAGTAGTCCGCACTTCCTAAAATGAAAATATCGCGTTTACCCATAATGGAAACCATAAAGGTATCAAATAAATGAAAAATACAGAAGCATAAGTAAAACATAAACATATTATATATCATATATAAATATAGTGACATCATAATGGCCACCATTGAATGTTTTATATGAGTGTTGAACAATCATCGTTTTGTGAGGCAGAAATTCGCCATCCACAGAAATAGTATGTTCTTTATCCATTAAGTGTAGGTGTGTGAAAGTAAATCTAGAATACTTATTATAAAAACATCCTAGTATATTTAAGATACTGTTTTTGTTACAAATGAGAGGAATAAATTGAGTTTAAGGGATTGGAAAAGAAAAATAAAACAAAATAACATAAGAGAAGACATTACCTTAAAATCAGGTATCTATTTTTTGATTTGAGCCAAAGGCATCCATGGGAAGAATTATGCACAAAGTGAGGATTCTAGGAGTAATAGAGGGAAGATGAGAGAGTATTTGGGCAAAGGTTGGCCGAGCCAAAAGGCATTGATGGTGTGAGTAAGGTGGTAGTGGTGGGGGCCTTTTATAAGAGGAGAGGAGGGGCACTCTTGGAAAGTCATGAAATGTTACTTTATTATATAATGAGATTCGGATTTTAAAGGTCCCACACTTATATATTTCTCGGATAAGTTGATAAGGTTTCCAAATATACTCATCCAATAGGTTTTTGACAAGTTTCAGTCTTAGAATTTACATTATATTTTTATTTTATTTAAATCGTTAATTAATGAGGTAATCGCGGCATCATCATGGTGTCACAAATAATTTAATTTATTTAATGTCAAAAAATTATTAAAAAATTAACATGATGTAGGAAATCTTATTTTTGATTTGTAATGAATATTTCTACACAAAATATGACTTGTATAACCCCATTTAAAAATTTTTTTAGTAAAACAACTCTTGTTTGTGACATTTTTATTTTAACATTAAATAAAAAGTTTTTAATGTAATTTTCCTACCAATGTGTCTACATGGGGTCCCCAAGTTGACCCACAGATTGTCTTGGTCAGCCATGACTCATCAAATAGGGGTAGGAAAAGTGTAAAGGTATTTTAATATTTTTATAATATCATTTTTAACTTAAATTTCACTAATTAACATTAATCGCGATTAATTAAACCTAAAAGTTACTATTCACCAAAAAATTATTTTAATCCCATTGAACCACATTTTAATTCATAATGACAACCATGTATGTCAGATTTTTGAAAATAAAATCACAGAAGTGGTAGTGTTTCATATAAACGAAAAATCAATTTTTAACTACCACTTAGTGGTTTCACTATTCATCAATAATTGATGTTTTTCAGAACAATGCCAATATTTCACCCTAAGCTATAATTGATATTCCAAATTCAAAATTGATGTCTATTTTACAGAATTCCAAACATATAAGTTGCATTAATTAATGATATAATTAATTCTCGCTGTAACAACAAATAGAGTGTCTTTAAGAAACAATATATATCAAAAGATTGACAATTATTTATGTCCAATTTCGATGTGAAATCAATTATAATGACCAAAATTGGATAAAATGGTAAAAATATATTCTAATTATAATTTAAAACTACTCAATAGTATACTTTATCACTATAAATTATTTTTATTAAAAAAGTTGTTTTTAAGTATTTTTCACTATTAATAAAAAATTGGAAGTTTTCAGAAAAATACCAAAAATTCAACATAGGATAATTTCGATATTCTGAATCCAAAAATGAAGTCCATTTTAAAATATAAATTACATATAATATGAAAAATTGGGTATTACTATTCATAATGGCTATTTTGATTGGTCGCAGTGTGTTAGAATCTCAAACTTGCGTACAATGCAAGGTATTACATTATTGAATGTGAAGCGTATCATTGAAGATAGGGGTGTTACATTCTCCCCTCCTTCAATAGATTGCATCCTTGAAATTTGAAATTTTTCTTTGAAAATGAATGGTTGAAAATAGAAAGTACCTTTGTGAAAAACTGACATCAGAAATAGGGTTTATAAAAATATAACATTAAAAGAAAGAAAGAGAGGTACAAAGGTCACCCGAGATAGCCCATACTAGGATTCTATGAAATTATGGATATAGAGGAAAAAAACCATCATGGTCTGATGGAGAGTCGTACGAAATAGGATTAGGAGAATGTTAACTACAAGAAAATCAAAAACTTGTGATTGGTTAAACGGTCATTGATTCGCCAATTGGAAAAGTTAACCGACAAAATTTTTGTTTTAAGTTACCTTTCATAATGTTGAGGAATTTATTTAGGATATTTACTAAGAACGTAAGGAAATATACTTACTTGTCATGTAGACTTTCATTCTTTAATAAATTTTTACCACAAACCCATATTACACTCCAAAAGGTAATAGAAGTCAAAAATATTCTATTTATCATAATTGTATACGGTTCAAAATTTTAACACATGCCATTTAGATTGGGAAAAGGTATTTTTAATAATCAGAGACTTCCTGTAGGCTAGTGGTAGGTAATCAAGGCCTGTCGCACTATGGTTGTTGGTTCGACTCCTGCAGCTTTGTCCGATGCGACGGGTTATCCCCCAACCTGGAGGTTTTCCTTTTCCTAAAACTATAGTATTATAATATTCCAAAAATAATCATCATAAATATTTTAACCTTAAACAATACTATACGAAGTTCAACTTAATCCATTCCAATATTTATAGTTATCCAAAATAGCTTCGTCCAGACTTTCTCTAAAAGGTCCTTAAATTCCAAAATCAATTGAAACATTAGATTCCCCAAACAAAGTAAATATTCTCTTATTGTCGAATACTTAAAAGATGATTACCTTCATCATATTAAAACCTTAATGAAAACAACAAGTAATGAAGTACAATTCTTATATATATCACATTATTCTTATAAAAAGAATATAATCCTTGTTTCCAGAAGCACCAATACATTAATTATTCCACTTCAACTGTAGTAACAGCATAAGATTGTCTTTGATCCTTTGGACTTTTCTGAGGTAAGTTTCTCTGACGCTTAGGACATTCATTTTCATAATTCCCTATTTCCCTACAATTGTAGCATTCAACATTGATAGCCTCTTTCTTTCCCTTGCAATCACGAGCCTGGTGACCTTTTTCTCCACATTTATAACAAACTCCAATTCCTTCTAGGAAAGTACCAGGGTGATTCTCCCCACAATTATCGTATAATGGAAAATAATTCTTTTCCTTTTTCCATTTATCTGTCTATTGTTCCACCATTCTCTTTTTATCTTTCTTTACTTTACTGTCATATGATTTAGAGAATTCCTTTTCTGACTTGATAGCACACGAGGCTATATCTTCGTACGAAGAGAAAGATTGTGAGACTAAGGCTCGACGGGGAAATGGTTTTATCCCATAAAAGAAACGATCAATATTACCTCTTCGGTTACGTATATAATCTTTAGAATGCCTCGCTAACCTTGTAATGTTAGCCTCATACTTTGTGACATTCTCATCATCCTTCTGCCTTAGACTCAGAAATTGCCTTTCCATATCTGCTCGATGGTCATGTGGAAAGTATTTTTCTAAGAAAATTTCCTTAAACTCCCTCCATTTCATATTTGATACTTCTTCATCTTCCTTTGTGTTTTGAATCAGCGACCACCATTGATCGGCATCTCTAGTTAGGCGGTAGACTACCATGACAACCTTCTCTCTTTCGCTACTCCCCAAGGCGTGGAATATTTTCTCTAATGAGTTTATCCATTTCTCAGCTACTAATGTATTTGTACCCCCATTAAATGTTTGTAGTTGTTTCCTCATGAAGCGGTCTAACATTGATCATCCACGTTGCAGATTAGGGTGCTCCATATGAGTATGGTTATTATTCATAACCTGAGTGAGTTTTCCGAGTATGGTAATAAGTTGATCAGCACCGGTTGTATCTCCAGCTCCACAATAATTATCTTGAGCAGGAGGGAAATCCCTACACAGAGTGCGTGCATTGATATGGTTTCCATTCCTCCCACTAGGCGTTATTTCTATACAATGGCATAAACTATATTAGTTTATGAATTAAAATGCATAATTCCATACTTGTAAAACAATTAAAAAAAGATGAACTATTTATGGATATAATCCATAATCATAAAAATAAATGTTTTCTTTGAGGAAGTATATACTCATACACCCTTCGTAATCGTTTTTAAGGAAATTGAGAATTATCTTAAGCATATCCCCCAGGAGTGTCGAAACCAAGAGTGAAGCAAGGCCTGTTGTCGTGCACCAGTTCTCGTTTGATTTTAGCTCAAAGTGGTGTTTTCAGGTTTTACCCCTAGGTACAACGGTGCCAGAGCCACCTCTACCTACTTGTATCCAAACAGAGATGTACTGCTCGAAACTCACAAAAATATCTATAATACCAAAATTCTAGGAAGTTCTCCTATACTAATCCTCAAAGTCTATCTTAGGGATATGTGATCTAATCAGAGTTTATCTAAATGTAGCTTCCAAGATTAGTACTAAACTTCCTATGATACCAACTGTAACGCCCTGAACCCAGTTACCCAGAGTCGGTGCATTAATGCGTAACATTGGCATGATCACAAAAGATCAAGTCTCTAATTAACGAATGGTTTAGTAGCCTTGGAAACACTAGACACATTCGTAAATGTTACATTACATCATAAAGTGAAAAACTACAATAACAAAGTCTCCATAGTCCACACTCATATCCTCTTCTGACTATCCCTACATATCATTCATAAAATACGTCTTCACATCCTGGAAAATATTAAAACATTTAAAGGGGTGACCTCAAATTCTCAGTACATATAACAATATCGCGGAAGCTATTATAAATAAACATTAACATTTAAGTCAATGTATAACTGAAACAAAATCCTTTTTAAACTTGAACTACAGAATAATATGGCAAAAATAAAATTAAATAATGTCATTTACTTACTCACATGGATATTCTACTAGTCGAATTATCACATGCAATATCAATAACCATTTTCATAATGATGGAATGCATAATGCCAGACTATCATAACAACATATTCAAGGCCTCATGCCAAGACTACAAATAAGATTTTGTCAAGGCCTCATGCCAAGACACAAGTTTTTCTCATGAGACCTACTGATGAAATTTTTATAGAAGATACTTCCGATTAAAATAGATCAAATATACTCCAGTGTTTTTTTGAAAACATTATGCAAGCTTCTGAAATAAAATAACTAATTCGGAGACTGCTCGACTAATTACAGGCCATGATGGGTCCACACCCAATCCCATCCTGTCTACCACACTCGAGAGTAGGGTTTTATAAAAATAGTTTTAAGCTTGCATTAAATACGTATACATTTGCACTGGATTTCCAAATATTTGAGAGAAATATATCTCTCTTTTTTGAAATCATTTAAAAAATTTATGGCTTGTAGAGGAAGCCGAAACACAAATAATGGTCTTGGTGGTGGAGAAGTAATTGTCTCCACATACGTGTAACAAAGAAACATTCCCTTTTGTCATTTAGTAAAAATGCTTCGTATAAAAAGAATCTTTTTGAATAAAAGTAAAAATCAAAGGGGTTTATACCCCATATAAATGAAAGTTGTGTATAAAACCAAATATGCCTCAATGAAAGGAGGTTGAGACGAAGTCCATACAAATATCATTTTTCAAATAAAATAGATATATTATGTGTATTTACTATAAGTACACATAAAGAAAGTACAAATACAGGATAGGACATAATAATATCCTGACATAATTTGAAATTAGGAGATTAACCCAAATAATATAAATTTGGTAAAGAAATTCTCTTACCTCGTGTCTGACTTGACTTGACCGCTCATTAACCTCCTGAAGAATAAACTAGAGTTAATATCTACCTTCTTAAGAACCTTTTTCAAGTTCATTATTCTTTTTATATCACTTATTACCATGTTATGAACATTATGTAATTATTTATGTTAATAACAGTCGTTTTGTCGATCTTAGGTACTTGATTCAAAAATAAACTTCTTATAATTACAGTTTGTTCATGTGGTAAAATTTCCATTATATCCATAATTTTATTAATTATGTAGATATCATATACATCATATATATCCAGTATATACATTCATTTATAATATTACATGACATTTAGAGGTAAGAAATGAAATGCACCGTTCATGGAGACGGTAAGCCGTACATACACATGAACGCTACTTTCATTTCTATTTCGTATTTAATGGAATTATGTTATAATTATATAAAGGTATAATATAATTCCAGTATTATATAATGTATAATTGAATTTACTTCATCCTTTATACATCCCAAATATGGCATTAACGATTCAAATCACTTTGAGGGGGCGGTAGTCCGCACTTCCTAAAATGAAAATATCGCGTTTACCAATAATGTAAACCATAAAGGTATGACATAAATGAAAAATACATAATCTTAAGTAAAAAATAAACATATTATATATCATATATAAATATAGTGTCATCGTAATGGCCACCATTGAATGTGTTATATGAGTGTTGAACAATCATCGTTTCGTGAGGCAGAAATTCCCCATCCGCAGAAACAGTGTGTTCTTTAACCATTAGATGTAGGTGTGTGTATGTGTAGAACGAATCCTTTTTATAACAAAATCCTAGTATATTTAAGATACTAGTTTTGTTACAAAATAGAGGAATAAAAAGAGTTTAAGGGGTAGGAGAAGCAAAATAAAACAAAATAACATAAGAGAGGACATTACCTTAAAATAGTGTATCTCTTTTTTGATTTGAGCCAAAGACTTCCTCGGGAAGAATTATGCCAAAAGTGAGGATTCTAGGAGTAAAATAGGGATGTTTAGAGAGTATTTGGGCAGTGGTTGGCCGAGCCAAAAGACTTTGAAGGTGTGATTAATGTGGTAGTGGTGGGGGCCTTTTATAAGAGGAGAGGAGGGGCACTCTTGGAATGTCATGAAATGTTACTTTATTATATAATGAGTTTCAGATGTTAAAGGTCCCACACTTTTATATTTCGAGGATAAGGTAATAAGGGTTCGAAATATTCTCATCCAATAGGTTTTTGACAAGTGTGAGTCTTATAGTTTACATTATATTTTTATTTTTTTTTTGAATCGTTAATTAATGAGGTAATCACGACATCATCATGGTGTCATTAATAATTTAATTTATTTAATGTCTAAAAATTATAAAAAAATTATCATGATGTAGTAAATCTTTTTAGATTTATAATGAATGTTTATAGTCAAAAATATTTCTTGTATAACCCCATTTAATTTTTTTTGTAAAACAACTCTTCTTTGTGACATTTATATTTTGAAATTAAATAACATGTTTTTAATGTCATTTTCCTACCAAAGTGGCTCCATGGGGTCCCCAAGTTGACCCATGGATTTTCTTGGTCGGCCATGACTCATCCAATAGGGGTAGGACAAGTTTAAAGGTATATTCATATTTTTATAATATCATTTTTACCTGAAATTTCACTAATTACCATTAATCGCGATTAATTAAACTTAAAAGTTACTATTCACCAAAAAAATATTTTAATCCCATTGAACCATATTTTACTTCTTAATGGCAACCATGTATGTCAGATTTTTGAAAATAAAATCACAGAAGTGGTAATGTTTCATTTAAATGAAAAATCAATTTTTTAACTACCACTTAGTGGTTTCACTATTCATAAAAAAGTAAAGTTTTTCAGCACAATGCAAATATTTCACCCTAAGATATAGTTGATATTCCGAATTAAAAAATGATGTCTATTTTAAAAAATTCTAGACATATAAGCTTCATTAATTAATTTTATAATTAATTCCCGCTGTCACAACAAATAGCTTGTTTTTTAGAAATAATATATATCAAATGATTGACAATTGTTTATGTCCAATTTCAAAGTGAAATTAATTCTAATGAACACCATTGGATAAAATGGTAAAAATATATTCTAATTATAATTTATAACCAGTAAATAGTATAATTTATCACTAAAAGTTATTTTGATTAAAAAAGTTGTTTTTATGTATATTTCAATATTCATAAAAAATTGGATGTTCTCATAAAAATACCAAAAATTCAACATAGGCTAATTTCGATATTCCGAATCCAAAAATGAAGTCCATTTTGAAATATAAAATATATATAATTTCAAAAGGTGGGTATTACTATTCATAATGGCTATTTTGATTGGTCGCGGTGTGTTAGAATCTCAAACTTGCGTACAATGAAAGCTATTACATTATTGAAAGAGAAGCATATCATGGAAGCTTGGGGTGTTACATTTTGAGATGACCAGAATGTCCAAAATGTTTATAGGAATGTTTATAAGAGTAATGGTCAGGTTATGGATGAGTTTTAAGGCTCAAATTGGTGTGAGTAGGAGAGGGAAAGATGTGCCCTTATATAGTAGAGGATAGGGGCACTTTTGGAATCCTTTATAATAAACACAAACTCCACATAAAAACATCCAATTTACTAAAATTCGGATATGAGATAATATAGGGTTGTAATATCATCAATCAATTATATTTATACATGTTTTTATTTTATTTGAAACCTCATCATTTTGATTTATCCTTATTTAATCTATTTAATTTTATTTTTGATAATAATGTTATAAATGTAAAATGGTTATAAATACTCACTTATGTGTTGTTAATTGTACATAATTTGATAATTTATTACATTTTAGGAAATATAAATTTTAATTTGTAATTTTTTAATATTTTTGTGATTTTTAATCAATTTAAAAATTTCTTTTTTTCATAAAATATCAACTGTATCAATTTTGACACGATTCATTTATTTGAATTTAAATAAAATCTACACAGAATGTATTTTTTGAAAAATACTATTTAATAGATTCCTAAAAAGACATAATAATCTAGAAAATTTGTGGATCACATTAATTAGTTCATATACTATTTATTTTAATACTTTTAAAATATTTTGTTTGATATTTCTCTTAATAAAATTAATACTACAACAATTTTTTATAATTATTTAATATAATTATTTTGAATAAAAGATTATATTAAAACAATGATAAATCTAATATATTTGATAAGAATAATTTTAATAGAATTTATCATTTTAAAATAACAACATTTAAATTGTTATATTTATCCAATTATGATGGTGACAACTTTGACAATATTTAGAATAAAATAATATAAGTGTCATAATCGCTTTTATAAAGCTCAAATTTGTCCAAACCTCTACCATTGGATTATTATGGTTTAGATATACACTACCACTAAGTTTCAGTCAGGTTTTTGGGACTTTAATGGGTATTATTATTTGAATAAAAACTATATTGTCAATTTTTCGCTAATTAAATAGTTTCTGCATCATTAATGTATAAGCTATTTAGGTAATTAAATATTTATTAAAAATTAAAAATAAATTCCCATGGCAAAGAAAAACATTGTAGATTTTAAATGATATATTACAATATAATTTATATTCTATATAACCTTATATTAAAAATGCATTAATTATTAAAGTTTGAGTGAGGAATATTTCACAATATTTATATAAAAAAATTAATGGTCTTAATCACATCCTAGTGGGTTAAAAAAGATTCCATTTTGGCCAAATTATATTTTAGGATGAAATATAATCATCCAATTATATTAATACAAGTGTTAGGGTAATTTATAATATTATATTTAACCTTAATTTCCTGATATACCTTTAACAGTGGTAAATAAAATTTACTGTAGTTAATATTCATAATGCCAAAAATTTAATAGTATCTTATTAACATAATATGGTCCTAATGATTCTAAATATCGATTCCATTTTTTCAAATTCAATACATAGAAGTTGCAGTATTTAATTTAAAGTCAATCCTGCTGTTGACAAATCAGGTTTTAAATGTTAAAACATTGCGAAAGATTGAAATGTTTTTACCTATGAATTAAATGTAAAATAAATTATAATGACATAAATTATATTAAATAGTAAAAATATATTCAATTTATACTTTAAATCCATTCAATATTATAAATTATCTCTATACATTATCTTGATGAAAAAAGTTGTTTTTAATTTAAATATTGCGTATTTTTATTATTCATCAAAATGTGAAAGTTAACTGAAAAATATTAATAAATTATCCAAAGTAAATTTTCATATAATTATTACAAATATTAACTTTATTTTTCTAAATTTCACTCATAAACATTTCAAAATATAGATTTAATTTAGGTGTGCCATTAAAAGGCGGAAAAACTGTATTTTTTGAAAAATAATTATTTTACCTAAAAATTTATTCTGTTCTTATATAATGTTCTAGAATATTTTTAAGATGAATTATATTTTTATAAATTAAAAATGTGGTTAATATTATTCCTAGTGGCTAGTTCACAATATATTTTTTTTTATGAAATCTTGGTATTGCGTACAACACATGCTATTGAGGAAGGTCACTCTTGCGTGCACACAAGTTAAGAATAGTGTTTGTGTATAATGAATGCTAATACGGTGTTGCGTACAACACAAGCTTGTTTTGGTGTAGCGTACAACATAAGACCTCAATGAAATTAAATAGAATATTTCTCATAAAATCTCTGGGTGCTAGACTAGTTGTATTCTATTAGAATTTATAGTATTTATAAATTTCAAAATTAGTCAAATTGACATGATGTGTGCATTATTTAATGGATATGTTCAACATGAAGTTTATGTTGGAAAAACCGTTGATTTGGAATACAAAAAGAATCCTAAATATGTTTATAATGTTAATAATGTTTTACATGTATTTAAAAATCCTCTATATCCTAGTATTACAGACATATAATATTTTATATGAAAAAAATTAATTTAATGGGGAACTACTAATCTAACCATTTTTATAAATATTGATAATAAAAATGTTTTTATTGTTAAAATTTATGTTAATGAAATTATATTTGGATCAACTCAAAAAATATTTATTCGATTCATTTGTAAATCTGAAAAAATATTAGTTTCAAATGAGAATGATGGGTTAGTTAACATTTTTTCTTGGTTTCCAAATTTTTTTAAAACATCAAAGTAATTTTATATCTCAAAATAATTATATTATTTATATTCATAAGAAGTATGGATATGACAACATTAAAAGTATAAGTATTCCAATCGATACCTCAAACACTTTTGATCTTGATGATGGTGGGAAACTAGTAGATCAAACATCTTTTAGAGGTATTATAGAAAGTCTATTATACATAACATCTAGTAATTTGACATAATGTTTTTAGTATACTTATGTACAAGATATCATTCTATACCATAAGAATCACATATAAATGTATAGAAAATAAAAAAAAATATTCAAAATGAATTTTGGATTTTGGACATTTCAATTCTTCTAGAAATGATATTTTTAAAAGATTTTTGGATTATGACTTCGGTGGATGTTGAATGTATATTAAAACAACGTCCTGATACTTTCATTTCTTTTTATATTCATTAGATTCATGATTCTTTAAAAAACAACACTCAGTTGCACTTTCCACAACTAAAGCTGGATATGTAGCAGCGAGAAGTTGTTGTGCCAATGTGTCGTAGATGAAACACACACTCCCATATTATGGAATGAATTTTACCAAAACATAGAGAATTTTTTATAATAATAGGGCCATTTACCTATGAAAAAAATGTTACAAATCACTAACATGAAAAGAACATGACAGAATGCATTACATTCATAGGGATGACACACTTAAATGAGATATCATTCTTCAATTTATTGGAACGCAAGATCAAATTGTAGATATATTTTCAAAACCATTACCCTCTCATAGACATGATTTCATTAAAATATTATATGAATGGTAACTGTAAGGTTATAAAACATATTAACATTTTGTTAAAACAAATCTTCTAACAATAAGGTAATTTTTTTCATAGGGGGAGTAGATAGTTTATTCCAAACAACTAGGTAATCCTAAAATGATTTCATTACCTATTTACATTTTCAGGTACCTAAAATGTTTTTCATTCCTTTATAAAACATTATAAAATTTATGTTTTCAATGATAAAACATATCAATACTACCAATTAATTTTGAGTAATTTAGATGGTACATTTATTTACAAATATCATCACAAGTTCAGCTTTTATTTGATGGAATTTCAATATTGTTTTAAGAAAAACATCATCAAATTCACTTTCATTGAATATGATTTTTCCTTAAAACCTAAAACTATCAGAACTTGTAAATCATTCTTCAGAGATTAAATCAACCAATATATGAATTCAAGAAAATCTCAACCATTGGATTGACCCTGGAAGTTGAACCGTCACCACAAAGCCTATATAAAAAAACCTCGTATTCACATCCCACATCATTTCTCTAAAAAAAATTTGCGTCGAAGCTCTGCCCCCCTTCAAATCTATTTTTCCCATTTTTCCTAAAACAACAAATGTAGCATGATGTCTCCTTGAAAACTCATATTTTTTCAAATATGGAACGTAAATATTTCACCATATTCCGGGAAAGGATGGTGGACCCAAATTTCTTGCTCAAGTATGACTCCTTTATTTAAAAAATCATTAGAATGAATGGATAATAAATCATCTCTATATCCAATGAAAATAATTAGGATATGATGTATAAATATTTGAGTATATAATTTAATGATATAATTTAGTTTTAAGATACCATTCTGTTTTATGATCATGTAGTAAAAGAAATTTCCTCCATTAATAGTTGTAGATAGACGTAATTTGTTTCTTACAAGAAGAATACCAGAATTAATTACATTCCTTGTGATGTAAAAGAAATATTTTTCTTGTATCGGATTATTGATAAGGAATTTTATGTTGAGAAAGGTAAGGATATTGAATTCCTTGGTCTTAAGGGATTGATGAAACAAATGATAGAACATCATTCAACAGTCTATATAATTCTCTCTCTTTGGACGCAAGATTTTTTTATTCTGAGTAAGGGAGATATGCAATCTTTAAATATATGTGATATCGCTATGATTTATTTTTTTGGTGAATGTAAGGAAGTAAAATCTCATTATGAAAATTCTTTTGACCATATTCCATATTATGTATAGAACCATGATGTCTAAAATCAAGATGTACCCTATGATATTGTCTAATATCATTGTCTTGTGGGTATATTAGACAAAAATCTCATTCATCGGAAAGCCTAAAACCATGAAGATAATGTTGTTATGTGATAATACATTCAGAAGAATGAATATCTACCTCATTGTTATGTTAGGATAATTCTTTGAACATTATGATAAGTATGTGAAAGCGACCAGTAAAAATGGAGAAGTCGGATAATGCTATAAGCCCACTCCAAAGAAAAGAAATTTAAAGGGGCGAGAACCATATGAAAAAACATCGGTCACGAAACTAGTATCTCCTCCACAAAAACCCAAGAAGAAAAAACGTTTCTTGATATAGTTATAGCGAAATAGGGAGAGAATAAAAAGAAGAATAATGAATGATACATAGTTTTTTGACAGGATCATCTCGAGGATAAGGCCTTAAAAATAACTATAGCTGAAGAGTGTGAGAAGAAATATAAGGAATTAAAATTGCGAATAAATTTTTAACAGATCAGTTTATTCATAATCTATATAGAGATACCGAGAAGGCTTCTGAAAAACATTACGTACCAAAATCATTCTTCTATAATCTAGTGTCGACCAAGACTCTGGTACCAAATAAGAAAAATAATGATATTTAAATTCTATAATAAATTGATAAAGAATAACAAGTTCAAAAATAAGAAGAAGAATAATGAGAAACGGAAAAAATTGAAGATTTGATAAGAATGGAATAATAATATCAAGTGATGGAGAGTCTTTATGACAAGATGTCCATAAAGAACATACCCAGCTGAATCCACAAGGATTATTATAGTAAGACAATCTATTCAGAAAGATGAAGCTATCTAGGATGATGAATGTAATAATCATGATATTATTCAAAATTTTGTTGATCACAAAACTGAAAATTCCACTGATAAAGGTAATATTAAATAAGTTGATATTGGTAATGACAAATTTTTTCTTGTTTCTGACAATGAAAATGAATCTCAGATTTCTAAAAAAATATCTAAGGATGATAAAGGTAATAATGTGGTTGATGATTCTATGACTAATTTTGTTGTTGGAAAAATGAAGATGGATGTCGTTGGAATATCAAAGAAAAAATATAATGAGTAAGATAAAGATATCTCTCAAAAAATGAATCCTCTATAGAATCATTATTTTACTTATGACGTGGTTGTGTGGTTCATTCCTTGAAGAATCTCACAAACTCCATTAAATTATTTACATTAATCGATTTAAGATGTCAACCGCCTCATTTAATACTTACTAAAAAAAGAGATTAAACAAATCTCTATATTGAAATTTTAATAAAATATGAAGCATAGATCAAGACATTTTAGATCTGTTATGATGCTCATTGAAGATCTTTCGAAAAAAGAAAAAAGTTGTCAAAGTCATTATTTTATGTTCTTAATTATTTTTGATGATTTCACTAACTCAGTTATGGATTATTTTGATAACTCAAATGATAGGATGAAAAATTTATCAACACATTTTTTTGAGAAACTAAAGGAATAGAAATATAGAAGACACCAAGAAGGCAAATATCTCAATGGTAAACATATTTATTTATCACTTAATCTAAAAAGGGAAAGAAAAATCAGGGAAGTTATGGTTGTGAATATGAATTATTAAGAAGATTTTAACAAGTCTCAATGAGATATAGTTATGTACTAGGAAGAAAGATTCAATTTTATAGAAATAAAAAATCAATATCATGAAGACTTGATCATGAAATTTCATGAAGAACACAAAGGATTGATGTATATGAAGAAATATTTGAAAATGATGATGCTAAAGGAGAAGAAAAATAAGGATGAATAATTTTATTTTCAAATTTGATATTTTGTTGTAAAATCATCAGTTATATTAGTGGAATTTGTTATCTCTCCATTGATTTATCTTGTTTGATTCCTAAATTTTCAGGTAATATTTTTTTTCTTTCCCTTCATTCCTTTTTAAAAATCCCTATGAGGGAGAGAATAATAATCAAAAATACAAATTAGTTAAAGGATGAAAATTTCCTTATAAGGGAGTTATTACTTAAAGAATAAAAAATTAAGTCATGAAGAGTTATTTATCTAAGAATGACATGAATACGATCCTTAGTAATTTCATAACCTAAGGGGGAGTTAGTCATATTCACCAGAAGGCATAATCAAAAAAAGGATGTTATGTATTTGTTTTAGGATTAAAATTTAAAACCATATTACTTTTATTCATTTTTTGAAATTTTATTGTGCCTTCCAAAAAGGGGGATATTGTTGAGTGAAAAAAATTTCCTATGGATTTTTCATTCATATATGTATCAAAAAGCTGAACTTTTTTTTATTAAAGAAAATTCTCTTTTTATAAGAGTCATTTTTTATGGAATGTTTTCTTTCACTAAAAATGGGTTTGAAATTCCCTATAATCATAAATTATTTGTCTAATATTTTCTCAAACCATGATAAACCATATTTCATCATGTCAAAAATCAGATCCTTATCTAACTCAAACCTTACAGTTTTTTAGAATCTGATTTCCCAAGAATTTTTAATCTGATATTTCCTAATTCAGACTCCTATTTCTCCTGAAATCAGTCACCGATTTCATATGATATCAGAATCTTATTTCATATGAAATCTGACTATGATTTCTTATGAAATTTTACTCTGATTTGTTCTGAAATATGACTTTTCATTCTTATGAAATCAGACAATGATTTCTTCGAAAATCAGACATATATTTCTCATGAAATGAGACTCTGAATTCATCAAAATACGTAATCTCATTTCCTCCAATATCATGATATGATTATCAATTATTATAGAATCCGATTGTTAGGATTTATAGACACTGATTTACACTATCATAAGAATTCATTTAAATTATTTCCTTAATGTTACCAACTATCTTTAATGTAATGTTCTATTTTATCCGATCATAAATGTGATAATGTTTCTTATGTATGGTAATGTTTCTAATAGATTGATTTATAAAAAAAATGTCATCCAATATGATTTTACATAACCATTTCTTGAGTGCCACATAAACATGTGCCTTTAAATATCATGGAATAATATGACCATTGGAAGAGAAGTAGATCATTTTAATCCATGGATATAATTACCAGCCATTTGAACAAGATTAGTGCTGAATTTTAGAGAGATGTTGATATCTGGAATGAGGTGATACTTTGTAAGATATATACTCGATATACCTTCTGGGAATGTTTTGAACCACTTGTTCATAATGAGAATATACTATTCAACCTACTTCGTGCGATTTAGTTTGTTGTTGTACAATCGATGGCTTTTGGGGATAGGGAGACAAGGGTTTTGAGTACATTCTTAGTCAAGGAGTTGTTTGGATAGCAAAACAGATACTGATCATCATATCAATGGACTACCCTACTGTGGGTATGGCATACAGTCTTAAATGTATAAATCGAGGGACCATTAATCATGGTTGTTGGATACCCTTCTCTTAGGGTTAACATATTTCTTATACATTTCCTATTCTATTACATGTTTTATTTCTACGAAATTTTGATAATGATATGAAGTGTACCATTATTACCCATTCTTATTCTTTTATACTCAGATATAATTAAGATTATATATTATTTAAGGTATAATCATTCACTTAATAAACTTGACTTCATTTTATTTATCGAATCCTAAACAATTTGGTTTCATTGTTAAAAACTATAGAGGGTTTGTGAATACATCTTGTTTAACATTTTTAAACATAGATTTTTTTATAAATAAAAATGAATGTTATTCAACCTACAATTAACCCCCTCTTGTAATTGTGTATTATATATATATATATATATATATATTTCGATCCAACAATGTAGTCATATTTTTTCCATCCTTCACCAAAACAACTATTTTTAAAATGCTACATAACATACATCACATTGGTTTTCATGATGAAAATATAAGATAAACTATAATGAGTTAAAAAATAGAATGCTATGAAATGTTGTAAATACGCACCAAATCCATTACCACTCATTGATTTATTTCATATGTTCCATGTTAAATATTTTTATAGAGTTATTTTGAATGTTTAGAAGGATGATGTGCATAATGATTTCTTTATAGTATCCCAATGTTCCATGAACTGGAACTCGCTATAATAGCTCTCATAGATATCAAGCTGGTGCATATTCTCGAAATAGATACCACATTTAGTATGATTTAAGTAACATGATCTAGAAAAGATATTTTCATATAGAATACCTCACCTGTAGATC
Organism: Viscum album; assembly: GCA_963277665.1. Taxonomy (NCBI): domain Eukaryota; kingdom Viridiplantae; phylum Streptophyta; class Magnoliopsida; order Santalales; family Viscaceae; genus Viscum; species Viscum album. The sequence continues at coordinate 1,751,813,203 of OY728152.1, forward strand.
ATTATAAATAAGTAATCTATTAATTTCCAAAATTATCAAGATTAAAAAAACTCAAACTAAGGCTGAGGATGATGAATATAGATTTCAAAATACAACTGGATGTTTCCTTAAATTTCTAACATTATTTTTCCTTCCATGAATTCTTAATTTTGAATAGAATCAAACAAATTCCAGGAACAATTAAGCTCAAATATTCTATTTATAAAAACTACACAAAGGTATGCATCTCATGATATAGGATCTCAAATCAAAATGACATGTTTATTAAAGCACTGGTCCATTATAGTTTGAACAAGAAATGATACTCCATTTTTTCTTCATTTATTTAGTTCTATTTTATCAATTTTATGTTCTATATTTTTTCTAGTTTATCCATTTTCAATTTTTTCATAAATTTTTACAATATAATTCACTATATTTTTTAGCATTGTGGTGTATAATTTCATGATTAAATGATTTTATAATTTTTTCACCAATTTCTAGTGTAGTTGGTAAAAAATGTTTTAAAATTCAATGTTCGTATTTACAATTGGAATAGGTTTTTGGATCATAGAATAGTTTTAACTAAGTTAAATGTAGGTTTGAATTTATTTAAAAAAATTAAAATTATCGTCTTTTATATTTTTTTAGAGAATAAATCCAATAACATATTCAAATGATTTTTAATATTATACATAAAATCTTATTTTTAGTTGTTAAGTGTATAATTATGATCTGATTTGGTGAAGTAATATGTTCATCATGTTAAAATTATTTATATAAAATATCTTAAAGTGGAAGATCCACTATAACATCTCTATATATATATATTAGGATGTTTAAATAGTATTAGAAGAGTAGTGTGTTGTAAAATAAATCATGTTTTTGGGGAAAATGAAAATTGATTCAATGTTCATCATTTGATGAATATAGTGAATAACTATATATATCATTATTCTTCCAGGATGAAATGTTCAAGAATTATTAACAAATATGATGATTATAATTCTGCTATCTAATGTAGATAAATCCTACATGAAATTGAATAACGTATTTTTAGATATTCATTATTGAAGATCTTATAAATATATCAATTTCCACTATATTAATGTAGTGATGCTATTTCAATATTCTACCTCTCATATCATTCTACCAAAGGGTAGAATGAACATAATATTAAAATATATAGTTAAAAACAATCATAATTATCTATAGTTCTTGTGGTTCCCTATTTAGAAACATGAAGGCCCTAGATATCTTTTCTATAAGGACTTAACTACATTTACATATTTTTCTAGTTCCCCTGGAAAAGGAGCTACATAGTGAAAATCACCATACTCATCGATATAGAATTTGTGGACTTTACTATAGTATTTGAATAGAACTAACCAATAAAGATCATTATGTATATTTATTTAATTATATTTGACTTTTATATCGTATTTTTGAGTTGTGGAAGATATGTCATTAATTCAAGAACCCTGATTTTAATTTGAATATATATTCTCCAAAACCCAATTCCACACTGACTATTATGTCTCTATCATTACCATTCTGATAAAACAATAACCATGTAATTTAATTGGAATTTGTATTCTCACTCTAATATTTGTAATTTAAATTATCACTAGATGCATCCAATAATTTATAAATCATCATTGGTTGAATAAAACAACAAATTGGTAGGTCAAACTGTGTGATTTAATGAATGGATGGGAATGGGTTCTTATTAAATCATTCTTAAAAGTGTATGGGTATAGAGGGTAAGAAAAATAATATGGAATATCATACTATGTGAACAGTTTATTTTTCAAGAGATGTTCATGGAATTAAAAGGAATGGTTGATGTATATGGACCATTTTCATGTGTAGTGGTTACCCATCTGATTTGGTTTGATGTCATAGATCTGGGATAATACAGAATTTTCTCCACTATATTTAAATATGTTTGGGTTTTGGGATACAAAAACCATTAATAATAGTTCATTGAACAACTAGTGAATATGGTTACTGTTATCTTTTGATGCTGGGGAGCACTAGGAGTCGGGATGGGTTATTATGAGAATACGAACTTTGGGGGGGGACACCATTATGCAGATTATGAATATGTGGATGAATCTATAGTGTCTTTGGTTAGAAATATGTGGGTATAAACTATCCCAATGGGTTTGTATTAGGATTTACAAATTGATCATTTCTATTGTTGGAACACATCATTTTTATAATAGCATAGTGGACAAACATTTCATATTTTGATATGGATCATGGCAAGTTAGTGATAAATTGAAAAACCAAGTCTGTTTATTTATACAATTAGTTAAATCGTGAGACTAATTGATTATAATAATTGTTATTTGGGGGATATTCTAATACTCTGTGTCCCTATGGGTTTTGAGAGTTGAAATAAGAATTGATTTTCTGAGTATAGTGTATAGAATTATTTGAAAACCGTGATTTGGATCGATAATATGAGATTTCAAGTATTTATGAATGATTTTATTAAATATTGTCTGAGACACCAGTGGCATCTATGGTAATTTTATTAGAATCAATAGGTTTTTTATAGCATAGTAATTTTTGGAGGATTCATCCTTGGGAATATGGTTTGGTGTGCATTGTTTTGGATAATCTATAAATCATAATTTGTGTGAAGAGTTTTATGGATCATTTTCTAAAACACATCATTTTATGGCATGATAAATACATTGTATTGATGTTAAAATATTATTCTAATAGGAATACATGTGAGGTGGATTGAAAATAATACTCAGTACATGATTTTCTCACTATTATGAAAAAAATAGTGTGTAATGATAAAATCTAGTTTTCGAGAGGATTATCATGGTTGGTGCATAGTTTGTTGACTTGTATCCCAACCATTATAGAGGGGATTTTTGAGATAGTGGTGACTACATGGGTGATGCATGGTTTATAGAGCTATGAAGTGTAAACATTTAGTCAATTAAATATGGTGGAATGATTGTTTACCCGGTGAGTTTTTGAAGGGAACCCTTATTTATCATTGTCCATCTCGTAATATAATATGCAAGCTGAATCCCGTCTTTCCTATTTGACCACCCATTTCATGTTGTGATTTCATCATCACTAATAAGTGAATCCATGTTGGATTCCTACTATTAACTCTTTAGTTTACGTCTGGTAGTTTACTTTTATTTCTGTTACTCATTTTACGGTTTTTATTATAATGAAACTTAATTTTGGTGGATGTGGTTTTTTATATGGATATCATGAATACTTGTGAGAGGAAATCCAAATATGGTATTTTTAGGTTGTTACATGTATATATTGTTGTTGAAAAATACTTATTATTTTGTTTTTTTTTAAATTAAATTAAATTAGTTATATAGTCAATATCACATGTTGGGTCTTTTGAATGGAATGATTCTTGAGGTGAGTTTTGGACCTCCTATTTGGGGATGATTGAATTTTCCATTTTGTAGAATAACCTAACGAGTATTTGGGAATTTAGGATGAATAAAATTAAATATGAAATTCAATTTTATATAATTATTGTTAATTAGATATTGATTATAATTAGATGAGGAATATTTTAACTTAATGTGGGTTCTCATAAGTAAATGTGATGCTTGGATAGGTCCCTGTGGGGTGTGGAAATATTATTTTAAAATTGGATAATTTTAAAATGTGGTAGCAGGCCCCATGGAAAATTCCCAAATAAGATTTCATTTTCGTTATTTATGTATACATGTGATGAGTGGTCACTCATTTATGAGAAGTTGAACAATTTAAATTAAATTACATATATTAAATTAAAATAAGTTCCTATAAATAAACATAACAATGTTATATGGTGAAGAAGGACATTAGTAACTATATTGAGTCTCATAGACTTTGATAGTCGAAGCCTCAATGTAAATTTATTTTCATGCACTATATCTTCCCATAGAGGCATGCAATTGGAATAAATAGATTTAATGGACCTATAATCGGAATACATAGAGATCTTTCGAGAAGGGTGACTGATATTATTAGATGGATGTTCTAGGGATTTTCTTTAGTAGTTCCATGATATAAATTTTAGACTTAGGACTATATGGGATGGTACTAAATGAGTGTTCATTTTACCACCCAATCATTTTAATAGAATAACATCATATTTGATAGTGCATACTAATCAATACACCATTATTATGACAGAGTGTAATACCAAAATATTTTAATATATATTTCAATTTAAATAAATGAAATCTCCTCGATATCATGAAATTTATGTCAAATTAGGTTTAAACGATAAACTATACTCAATTATTATTTAAACACGACATTTATTATCGATATATTAAGTCGGTGGGTATGAATAATAATAAATAAATAATTTAATGTATAGAGTTCACAAAAATATAAAATAAACACATTGGTTATCCACTTATTATAAATGAATAGAAACATAATTATAATGAAAAAAAATTCTTTTGAAATACTATATTGTTCAAAAAGGAAAGTTGGTAGTGAATTCTTCAGGTATTTTTTTTAAAATATTCGAAAATTTCATTATAAAATGAGGCATCATTTTTTAAACATACATGTAGAAATTATATTTTGGTAAATGTTGTAGAATTTTTTTTGGATGTTAATTTTTTTATGAACAATGAAATATACAATTTTTACAGAAAAATGCCTTTCAATTTAAAATATATAAAAATTTATATTATATTTTAAATGGTTTTTAAAGAAAAATTAGTTGAATTATATTAAAATGTTCCTAATTTAGGTCAATTTAATCGATTCAATATTGAAATTATTATTTAAAACCTTTTATATATTTGAAAAATGTCTCTTTGAAGACATTTATTTCATTCATTATGTATGATCCATTTTATGTTGAACAATACAACTTATTTTAATTAATTTTGAATTTTATTCATAATTATAATCACTCTATATTATATTATCTAATATTGAAAAAAATTAAATTTCCCCCATAATTAATATCGAATATTTTAAAATTGTGTTTACTGGGTGTAAACTAAGAATAGAAGGGACTAAAATGACCTAAAACGTGTCAAAAACTCATTTTATGGACATATTTTGACCCTATAATCATTAATGATCAATAATGACAACATTTGGAGTCTTTTTGAATGAGAAGAAGGTGAATATTAATTTATCATTCCAAGAGTCCACGCTTTTCCTCCATAACTTATAAAAGAAGCCCCCACTTTTTCCATTTTTATACTAACATAAAAAATTTCCTAGTGAAATTCATAACCAAATAACATTATTAAAACCCTAAAGAAATCCTAAAAGCCAATGTTTTCAGGGACTCATACAATTATAGATTTAGGTATAATCCTACAAGGGATCATAGAAGAAGAGGTAAAATTCTTTGATGTGTGTATTTGTTTCATTTCATCTTCCACCAAATTAAAACCACAATCTTATTATATAATATAAAAACATTAGTATCTAATAGATACTGATATGGTATTTGGTTAATTAAATAAGATATATCTATCTCCACATATATCAAATTGGAAATGAAATTTTTGATTGTGTGTACGGTTTGCTATCGCCTCACGAACCAATGTAATTTTGTTTCCATCACCACCATTCAATGACAAAAATATTGATTGATTTAAAATATATATATATATATATTATAAAATTATTCTTCTACTTTAATTATAATATCACATACACCTTTTTACCTTAAATTAATTTATGAATATAATACCATCTCTCGTGTATACTGTAGACAAGCACCACACGAAGCAATGAGATTCTATTTTCACTAAATATTTACATGAAAGGTATTAAAGGTAAAATTAACTAATATATATGATATTTAAGATATAAAAATACTTTTTTAATATAATTTATCATGTAAATTATTACCTATCAATTTTTTGTGAAATAATAAATTTTATTGTTCATACGTGTTGACTCCCACTTTAACATAGAGATGTAAAATGTTTTTCTTTTAATTTTTCCATTGATGGTAATAAATATGAATTTCATTAATATAAATTCTATATTTGAAGCATTAATGATTCCAAAATGGTTATTTAATATTTATTTTCTTTTAATTCTATCCATCGTGAAAAATGGTAAAAACATTCAAGCCTACATATAGCATATCATCTTCATAAATGGTTTAATCCATTTTCTACTTGTAAATTTTATGTATTACTAATATTAATTATATAATTAAAATATAGTACATTTAAATCATAGTTAAAAATATGTATAGAAAGGAACCATGATTAATGTAACAAAACATGAATTACTTAACTAAAAAATACATTAAAAAATGCATTTACCGCCCAAAATTATTTTTATATTTAATTTAAAATAAATGAGTCCTGAAAGACTATAATAAATTAAAATATTGTATCAGATATAAGATTACTATTTTTTAATATATTTATTGTAAACATATATTTATTATATGGTAGGTTTAGACACATATGAAGGATTTTTGTACATTGGGTATGGGTTCCCCATATCATTTTATCTTTCACATAACATATGTTATATTCACTACTTATTACTTTATGCAATGCATATACATCCACATTTTATATCTCATATAATGGATTTTTTTTCATCCTAGTATTTAATTTTATATTTAAATTTAGATATTTCTTGGCCATTTTGAATGCAACATTACCAAAAAGGTAATGGGGTATTTCATAATCTCATCATTGATTGGGATTTATTATTGTCAAAGTCTCACTTTGAGGAATTTTTTTGATATATCATAAAATGAATATATTTTATTCCACCGGGATAATTCTTCATCCTTTTAATGACATATTTATATTTTCCTTCTATTTTTTTATTAAAATGGATTAATAAAATATTCTTAATAAATTTTAACTTCATTCTACTCTTTGGTTGAATTTTTTTTACAAACTCATGTTTTCTTATAATGTTTTGAATTCTTTTTATAAAATTAATCAAGTGATTTAATAAATAAATTCTTACACATGATTTATTTTTTAATTTTCATGATTAGAATATTCCCATTATATTAAAATGAATTCTTGTTATGATTTTAATGTAAATTTGAAGTGAATAATTACTTTATAATATATAACGTGTGATGATTTTTCTTTCATTATGTCCGATAAATGTTTGAAATATTATTTAACATTTTTGAAATGTTAATTTTCAAAAAAAAATATTTCAAAATTATTTTGTGACCTTTTTGTTATAAAAATATTTTCAATGTGAGATATGTTTTTTTCCTTGAAAATGTTTTTATTTTTATTTTATGTAATATATATTCCACAATTAAATAAATCCTTTTATTGTACATATTTTCCACTATGGATACTTTTTATTTTTTCCAAAATTATTATTTATTAGGATTATTTTTAACTAGTTTACCAGAGGACGTATAATCCTATTACCATTAACCATATTACTTTGGATGGAATATAGTTAATTTATTTGATTAGGGTTAATATTAAAATTTCATGTGTTTTTTTTTCAATAATAATGTTTACGTTGATTATGTTTCACCCCTTTAATATGTGTAATGCGTTAGACATAATATATGTGGGGTGGGGTCCAGCTTTAGATAGTCTCTTAATACATCTACTAGACTCATGAGACAAATAAGATAGACATTTAGAAGTATGTCTACCCAAATATTTAAACAATCTACTGAACATTTTTCAAAATATGTTTTAAATTTTTGAAAATATTCATTCTCTCATTTTTATGATCATTTATTATTCTCTATGTGATTATTCAATTAGCTAGAATATCCATGGATAATTTCCAATCTCATGTTATTATTTATATGGATATATGTGATAATCTTTTATTCATGGATTATTATACTCAAATAATAGATTTAGTGTCATTTATTTAAATAATTATCCTTGATTTATTTATTATAAAAATTAATTCATGATATATTATGTTTTAGGAATACCTCTACCTAGAATCTGATATCAAAACATTTCATTTATTTTATTTTTTCTAGGATATCGTCAATTATATTTTTAATTGATATGAAATGGTATGAAAAGGGGATTAATGATTTTTTTAAAATAATATACTATGTTTTAATTTTTTTTGTTTTCAATATTAATATGAGATTCCATTATATTCCTATTTTCCCATGTATTCTAATCTATATTTTAATTTTCGATGTGATACCTTGTATCTATTTCTAATGTAAAAATGTAATAATAGACTGTTGGCTACTTTGCTCGGGGTATTTACAGTTTCTATAAAATGAAGTTTTCTATAAACCTTGAAAACTATATATTAAAAAACAAAAATAAGGGAACACAAATGTATTATATACACTAATGATATGTATAGTATAACATCCTAATGTTTGGGTAAGGAAAACATTATATCGTTTTCCTCAAAATAAATTCTTATCTAGATACAAAAAATAGATATGCTTATGGAACAAATGTACCTAGGGGTAATAACACATAAATAAAATATTATCTTCACTTATTCATTACCTTGTACCTGATAATGGGTCATACTATGCACCTAGTTTGACACAACAAGTTAATATTTTTTAGTTTATTAACCTTTTCTCTAAAATAATTATGGAGGATTTTAAATTATTTTTATTATTTAAAAACATTTTCAATGGAACCATTTTTAAGACCAGTAGACAAACCATGAATAAATATATTAGTTTATTTATGTGTTTCAGTAGTATTCAAATTTTATATTATGTTTCCTAATGTGGTGATCAAATATATTCTATTCAATTTACACAATGTTATGATTTGGAATAGAACTACCCTTGTACATTAATGATGGGAATGGGATTTTTCTATAAGTGTGTGGAGGAATTCCACCATGTTTGTGATTATAATTGCAATAAATAAGACTCTAATTTTCAATACATAAATGTTAATAAATATGGTGAACTATGAAAACAAATTCCCCAACAACCCAAGAAATATACATCTGAATATGCTAATAAATAATTGTTAATATTATACTATTACAACTTATGAAGAGGAAAATTAATGCAATTTTTTTCGAATTCACGAATTATGAAATAGGAGTATTTTTTTCAATGTTATTCTGGTTATAATAATTATGAAATGTATAATGATTATACAATATTACATTTTATTTAGGTATTTTTCGGTATAAGTTGAATGGTACCAATGACCAAGAAATGTGATTTAGTGGTAATATGAATATTTTTTCAAAAAAATGATTGGTGGATCATTACACTTATTGTATTTTCTATTTAGAGGAAATTTTTATATGTATAGGTTTATTGGATAATATCTTTGACATTAAAATTATTTAGTGATTTTATGGTTTATCTTATTTTTTCTATAGTTTACTTCATGTTTGAATTTATGGAACTTACGTGAAAATCATACATTTTATTCTTTATGCATGTATGGTTTCATTAAGGATTCATTGAAATCATGGTATTCACATATTTGGAATGTGAAATTATGATCAAAATTATATTTTTTTGGAACATAATATTTGGTTAGTAAAATAGGTACTTAATTTTATGATATTAAATTTTTAAAGACATGTTTTGGATTACCCTTATGGTGAAATATATATGGACCTGATTAGGTTGGACTCTAGAAAATATTGGAAAACATTTTGAATCCATTTTGGTTTTTTAAAATTTTACCAGATAAGAGGAATATTATTTCATTCTAATGATCTATTAATGTTTTTTCTATAAAAAAATTAATTTTTCGATATTAATTTCTTGGAGTAAGAAATGAATTTGAAATTTTTTTTAAAAAATTAAAACGATTATATGGTTCCTTTCAAATCGAAATTTATCAAGTAAATAAATTGTATTATGTTCTCAACCACCATAGTAATGAAATTACTACACTCTAAGAAAATGATCTTTAAAAATTATGTCATCTCAATACCTTTATTTATAATGAATCAAAGGTCATTTAACTCATCAAATATTTATTCCATTTTGATTAATAATTTTTCTATATAACTTAATATTATTTTATCAAATATATATCTCACTATCTGTTATTCCTTGGAAATTAATATTATCTTCCATTTGTATATATATTCACTTTCAACTAGTGTTAACATATTTGGAAAAATAGATTGTGATATACAAGAGGAAATTGATACTTATATTTATTTTATATATCAGGGAGGTTCAACAAACCCATTTTATGAAATTTATTTTAAAGTAGGTTATTTTCAAATATTTAACCTATGACTACACAGATCAAGATTTAATTACAATGATACAATTTATTCAAGGGGGTAAAATGTAACCCATTTCGAATTGAAAAGGGAATAAAATTTCATAGCATGTACAATATGTTAAACAATGATTATTAGAGAATTTTGCATCCCAAGGCTTTATAATATATTTTTATTTAAATAAATTCAATCCATTCGATAGCTTTCTATGTTCCCAACACCAGCTTTAAAGAAAACATGAAACTCTATTATTATTTAAAACAGACCATTATAACATATACATTATGATAGATGGTATGAATAGTTAGACATAAAATATTAATATTTTATTTTCTATACTTACATAAAAAATAAAATGTTTTTAAATTGATTGTAAATGAAAATTAAAATCATTGGAATGAAAAAGAAATATTTTCTCAAAAACATTATTTTTCTAAAATGATGTTATTCACGCATTGTGTACATAATTTTAAATTTTTTTTTCCAATTATATAATATTTATATGAATTTTTTTTTTGAAATATCTATATCCAAATTATAGTTTGGTGAATTTGTAATTTTTTTTTCAAATAATAATTTTTTCTAATATATTTTGAAAAATACTGTTTTTACTGACAACTACCTATAAATTTATTTTAATTACAAAGGTAATTATATTTTAAATTACTTATAATGTAAAATTAGTTCAATTATATTAATATTTAACTAATTATGGATATTTGAGTGAAATTAAGTTTGAATATTTATCTCAAAACCTTACTTATGTGTATTTTCTATTTAGAAACATACTTTTGCATCGTTTGTTGGTTTTGTATTAAATTAAATTATACCAATTGTATGAATTAAATTTAGAAAACTAGATTCCATGTTTAGAATAAGAATAACTTATATTATCTAGTTACTTCAAATTTATTTTTGACAATAATGAATACTGAAATAAATAAAAATTACTTACTGTAATTAATGTATATATGGGGTTACTGGGAATAAAAATAAAAAGATAAGTGATTAAATGAAGTGAAATGTAACGACCCAAAATTTCATTAATGGAAAATCCCTCTTGATCCAGTTAAATGTTTCTTTATGAAAAAATGTTTTTATAAGATATCAACATTTTTTTAGTTTTACTTTAAGATTTGTGACCGTTACTTTTATAGCCGTTGAACAGTGATCATCTGGATAGTTTAAATATAAGGCTTTAACGAACCAATTTTCTACTCAGACAAACGAAGCGATGGCCTCATCCAGTAGAATTGCCCCTTCCGAAGCCCATTTGTCGGAGCTTGGAAAATAGGTGGCGTCTTTGGGCTATGCCCTTGACCAAGCCCAAGCTGAGCTTCATCAAGTCAAGCTCGAACGTGATCGTCTACGGGAAAATGGAAGTTGATAGAGATTACCACTCGAGCGATGTTATCCGAGAAACCCCAAGAGTCTGTCACCATCGCACACCTTACCCTTAGGTCTTATGCGGATATTTTAAGGGGTTATGTAACAAATAAGTAGCACCATGTTCATGTACATTATTTTTTTATATAATAATGAATATAATTTCTAGTCATTTTTGATGCATTGTAATTTGTTTTTAAAGTACAAATGATGTTTTTTATTATATTTTATTAAATTAAAGGATTTGTGAATTAAATAATATTTTAATAAAATATTATTATTAATATTAAATTAATTTTTATTAAATAAAAACGATCTTATAATTTTATGAATGCAATTAAAATTTTTATTAAGGTTTGAAAGCCATTTCTGTCAAAACCCGTGAATTTTTTATAAATGTCGATTTTTATTTTAAATGTAAAAATACACATATTTAAAAAATTATTTAAATAAAATAAATATTATTTTTGGAATCAGGACGTCGAAATTATCCAACGGTGAATTTTTCATAATTTTCCGAGACAGTCAAATTTTTGGGTAAAAATTAAATACCATTTAAATATATAATGTGTTTTATGACATCATAATGACCCAATGGTGATGTAATAAAATACCATAATCCTTATGTTCGGCCAATATGTGTTTTATCATTAAAATAATGAGGTTTTGGGTTTGTTTTACTCACTTTTCAAAGCATTAATGCAGCCCTCAAGACTTATTCAACACTTTGCCTTTTTAAATTAATTTCCATGGGAGTGTGACTCACCTCCACAAAAGCAACCCTAATTTTTTTAATAAGTTCGGACCTTGACCTTGTAAAATATTTTTTTCCTCTTTCCTTTTCCAGAAACCATGGGCATATACCATGGGATGGTTTGTGGTTTGGATTATTTTATTATAAGGGGTCCCAAACCTAAATAATAAAGAATTCTCTCACCTTTCCTATATAAACCCACCCAAGCTCCTACTTCCTCCTCACCCAAAGCCCTTGAAGTTCGTCCAAACTCTTCCCTACTCTCTCTAGAATCCTCTCAAGGTTCCCCAAGCTCCCAAGAAGCCTCTCACAAGCCTCTCTCTAGCCTTTGGAAGCACACTTCCAAGTAAGGGGTTTTCTTCCTTTCTCTTTTTTTTTGTCAATTTTCTTTAAGTTGTATTTCCCTTTTTATTTCAATTATGAATGTTGGGGTATGGTTTCGCACCTCCCCCATACTTCCCTCCTATTGTTTGAATGATGGGAGAACCCTTTCTCTCTCATTAAATGCCTCCCATGTACACCCGTTACTATGCCGAAATTCCGAAAGGAACTTCTCTCTCTTCTTTTACATTCAAGCAATACTTTTGTATCATGAATCTAAATTCCATTTCTATTATTGGGACATGTATATATATGATCTCCTTACTGTCCATTACATGTAAATATGATGAGAAACCCCTTTCTCTCTCATCAACCTTTTTTATGAATTCTTATGTCACGCCGTTACGCTGCCGAAATCGCACCGATTTTCTAAGCCAATGTCTTTGTGTAGTGAATACCATGCCCATTTCTCCATCAAGGGTATTCACCTTTATGCACATTTACCTATTGATTATAAAGTTTCATGTATGAATTCCACATTACTTTATCTTGTAAGAAATTATTATGTTTTATGAATCCATGTTTTATGATCCATGTGGCACACTTATACATGAAATGAAATGTTTAAGAAGGGTGCGCCCTTTAAAGCGCTCCAATGCATTGGGTAAAGTATAGTATCATGATACGTCATGTGCAATGAGTGTTTACTCATGCTAATTCAAGTGCAACGAGGGTTTACTCTTGCTTCATGTGCAATGAGGGTTTACTCATGCTCCATGTGCAATGAGCCTTGGCTCATGCTAATTCAATGTTAAGTGTTGTTGCCACATTTCCTTGTTATGATTATCATGCTTTATCATGCCTTTATGTTCATGTCTCTCTTATGCTCTATTGATATGCCTATTGCCTAACATGTATTGTACTCCTCATGTTATTCATTATGTACTCCCTTACTGGGCTTTATAGCTCACCCTTTTCTTATGCATGTCCTCAGGTTATCCCATGCAATGCTAAGTACGAAGGGATGTAGTGGTCATGTAAAGGATGTTTTCAATAAGGATGTTGTATCTCAAGTTTACAGTTTTTATGTAATGATCCTAAGCCCCAAAGACACTAAACCTCTCGATCTTCTTTGTTGTATCAAGTGAAGTTTTATGTAATAAAGCATGTTTAAGTTGTAATAAAAAGCAGGGTTGTCATAGTTGGTATCAGAGGATAGGTTTAGTTATTTTTGGGATTAGGAAACCATAGTAAAGCCTTAGATACATGACTAATCATAATAAAAACATCCCTAAGTTTTGGTAAATACTAAGTAAGTGGTTTATCAAACAAATACATCCCTGTCTGGATATGAGCAGGTAGAGGCGGCTCTGGCACAGATGTATCCTAGGGGTAAAACCCGAAAACACCGCTATGATCTAGACTCGAACGGGAACTGGTGCACGACAACGGGCCTTGCTGCACTCTTGGTTACGACACTCCCGGGGGATATGTTTTGATAAATTCACAATCTTAGTATGAACCCTTATTAAGGAAAAAATGCCCCTAAGAATATATGTTAGAAGGAAGATCATGAAAAGCCTGGATTGAATCCTATAGACTCATGAGTTGAAGAGATTAAAGTTTATTTATAATTCATCAACTTTTGTCTTTGGATTACCCTTTATGTGTTACCCCTAACTTTCCTTTTATTCCAGCCAATGGCCGGTAAAAGGAGAACTCGGGCTAACAACCGTTGTGAAGATCAGTGTGATGATTGTACTTATGAGATTCCCAATCCAATGGGAGCGGGAATCGTGAACTTTGTCACGCTTCTCTCTCAGCTAACTCAAGTTTTGAATAGAAACACTGGTCAAGAGGAACGTTCAACCCCCCCTAAGAAAGAACAAGTCGCTATTGAAAGCTTCATGAGACAAAGGCCTCCTACTTTTAGTGGATCATCCGATCCCACGATTGCTGAACAATGGATCAACTCCATTGAAAAGATATTCTCCATCCTCCAATGCTCTGAAAAAGAGAAGGTTCTCCTGGCGGCTTATCGTATGGAGGGTGAAGCTGATCAATGGTGGAAGTTGATCAAAAATACCAAGCCTGAGGAGGAGATCGAGGCTTTGGAATGGAAGGTATTCCGGAAGATGTTTTTCGATAAATATTTTCCACGCACCCTTCGTCTTAAGATGGAAAGGGACTTCCTTTCCCTCAAGCAGAAAGACGAGGAATCTGTGGGAGCGTACGAGGAAAACTTCACAAGGCTTGCACGATACGCTTCCGGCTTTGTCGTTACCCCCGAATGCAAGGTTGACCGCTTCTTTGGTGGGCTGAAGCCTAGCTTGCGGAAAGCATTAGCGATCCGTGACTTCGACAGCTATGAGGAAATTGTCCGATGTGCCCTCAAGGTTGAAATGGAGATTGGAGAATCACAGGGGTATCATGGGGACAAGAAGCGGAAGGTGGACTTCAATGCTGGTGGTCCGATGGATAAATCCAACGGCGCTAAGAAATTCCAGCACCCCACTTGCCAAAAGTGTGGAAAAAAGCACCCTGGAAATTGCCTTAGGGGGACAAGAAAATGCTTTAAGTGTGGAAGAGATGGGCACCTAGCTGTTAACTGTCAGCAAGAAGGACCCGCGGCTGCGACGGAGGGTAGGAACGCTCCGTTCAAACCTCAATGCGCTGTTCAATGCTTCAAATGCAAAGAACCGGGTCATTTTGCGAATCAGTGCCCTAATCCAAGGGTTATCGGAGGCAATCAACAACCTCCAAGACAGCAAGGAAGAGCTTTTGCCGTCACTTCTGCCGAAGTGAACCCCGACAACGAAGTGGTGACAGGTATGCTAGTTATTCATTCAAGAATAGCGAACATACTTTTTGATTCAGGTTCTACGCATTCTTTTATATCTCAAAAGTTTAGTAGAACAATCCCTGCACCACCACAAATCATGGAAGTAAAGATGTCGGTGAGTACGGCAAATGGGGAAATCATTGCATCCCATGAGTATAAGTCCTCCCCTGTTATAATCTGTGGATTGAATTTCCCGGCGAACCTCATCATACTCCCTTTGGTGGAATTTGATGCAATTCTTGGCATGTATTGGCTTTCCTTATATAGAGCCAACATAAATTGTCGGAAGAGGGAAATCACACTCCATATGGAGAATCGACCCCCGATTCTTTACAAGTGTCAGGAGGAAGATGAATCTCCTTTAGCTCCATCATCTCAAGCATGGATATTACTGCCTTATGAGCACGCATATCTGGCTCAAATGATTGAGTCCAAGGAAGAAACCACCCTTGAAGAAATGCCTATTGTGAGGGAATTCCCTGAAGTATTTCCCGAGGAACTTCCTGGTCTTCCTCCAAGAAGATATGTTGAGTTCTCAATTGAACTTATACCTGGGGCGCTACCAATATCCAAGACTCCATATATAATGGATGTGGTTGAGCTTGAAGAACTGAAGAAACAACTACAGGAGAATCTGGATAAAGGGTTTATACGCCCAAGTGCATCACCATGGGGTGCACCAGTCCTCTTCGTCAAGAAGAAGGATGGGTCAATGCAGCTTTGCATCGATTATCGTGAACTTAACAAAATCACGATAAAGAACAAGTATCCTCTCCCAGGAATCGATGACTTGTTTGATCAGCTGCGTGGAGCACAATACTTCTCCAAGGTCGACTTGCGGTCGGGATATTATCAAGTAAGGGTGAAGAAGGAAGATATCCCCAAGACTGCTTTTCGTACAAGGTACGGGCACTATGAATTCATAGTAATGCCTTTTGGACTCACCAATGCTCTAGCAATATTCATGGACTTGATGAATAGAGTCTTTAGAGATTACCTAGATAAATTTGTGGTAGTCTTTATAGATGATATTCTAATATAATCCAAAACCAAGGAGGACCATGAGGAGCATTTAAGAACTGTACTGGAGACTTTGCGCAAGGAGAAGCTCTATGCCAAGTACAGCAAGTGTGAGTTCTGGTTGAAGGAGGTCTCATTCATGGGCCATATCATCACAAGCAGTGGGATATCTGTGGACCCCTCCAAAACAGATGCAATTGAGGGATGGTCGAGGCCAACATCGGTAACTGATATCCGTAGCTTCTTGGGGTTAGCTGGATATTATCGACGATTTGTGAGAAACTTCTCACGATTGTCCAACCCTCTTACCAAGCTAAATCGAAAGGGAGTAAAGTTTTCTTGGAGTGATGAATGCGAAGAAAGATTCAAGGAGTTGAAAAGGAGGCTTTTCACTGCACCTGTGCTCACTTTACCCACAAGTGGGGAGCTTTTTGTGGTATTCAGTGATGCTTCGAAGAAGGGCTTAGGATGTGTGCTGATGCAGAATGATAAAGTGATATCCTATGACTCAAGACAGTTGAAAATCCATGAGCGAAACTATCCAACGCATGATCTGGAGTTGGCGGCGGTGATCTTTGCCTTGAAAATCTGGCGGCATTATCTCTATGGAGAGAAATGTGAGATATATACTGACCACAAGAGTCTTAAATATATATTCACACAGAAAGAGATTAATATGCGCCAGAGAAGATGGATAGAGCTCATAAAGGATTATGACTATTCAATACATTACCACCCTGGGAAGGCGAACAAGGTGGCAGATGCCCTAAGTAGAAAGGATCCAGCAATTCTATCAATGATGAGAATTGAGAAGGATCCAATCTTCTTAGACTTGATGAAGATGGATGTGGGAATCATAAAGAAGGGAACATCATCAATCCTTTCACAAATTATTACTCAACCATCTCTTTTGGAAAGGTTAAAGGATGCTCAAAAGGATGATGCGAGAATCCAAGAAAAAGTGGAAGCTATCAAAAAGGGAAAATCCTCAGAGTTTAATGTTAATGAAGAAGGAATTGTGCGGTTTGGGAAAAGACTATGTGTCCCATCAAGTTCGGAGCTGAAGAAGGAACTTTTGGATGATGCACATAGTTCAAATTTCTCTATTTACCCAGGGAGCACAAAGATGTATCGAGATCTCCGAGAAAACTTTTGGTGGGATAATATGAAGAAGGAGATCGCCGAATATACATCAAAGTGCCTGGTGTGTCAGCAAGTGAAGGCAGAGAGGCAGAAGTCTAAGGGGATGATGCAACCATTGCCCATACCAGAATGGAAATGGGAGAACATCACCATGGACTTCGTCACTGGACTTCCAAGGACATCCAAAAGCAACAATGCAATCTGGGTTATTGTGGATCGTCTTACAAAGACTGCACACTTCATTTCTATTCGAGAGGATTTCTATTTGGACCAACTGGCACGGATATATATCAGGGAAGTGGTACGGTTGCATAGAGTACCACTATCTATTGTGTCTGACCGAGATCCAAGATTTACCTCTATGTTTTGGAAGAGTCTTCAACATGCTCTGAATACTGAACTGAACTTCAGTATGGCCTATCATCCTCAAACTGATGGCCAATCCAAGCGGACTATCCAAACACTTGAGTATATGTTGAGAGCGTGCTCAATGGACTTTAAAGGAGGTTGGGATCAACATCTTCCTCTAGTTGAGTTCTCTTATAATAATAGTTTCCACTCGAGCATCCAAATGGCACCATATGAAGCCCTGTATGGGAAAAGGTGTAGAACACCGTCATGTTGGGATGAGGTCGGTGAACGTAAGCTGCTTGGACCAGAAATGGTCGAAGAAATGGTGGAGAAGGTGAAAACCATTCAGCAGCATATCAAGGAAGCCCAAAGTCGACAGAAGAGTTATGCAGATAATCGTCGAAGAGACCTTGAGTTTAAAGTCGGAGACATGGTGTTTTTACGCATATCTCCATGGAAAAAGGTCATGAGGTTTGGAAAGAAAGGGAAGTTAAGTCCAAGGTACATCGGCCCCTTCGAGATTCTTGATCGTGTTGGGGCTGTGGCCTATCGACTAGCACTTCCACCTACTATGGCCAAGGTGCATGATGTCTTCCATGTATCCCTCTTAAGGAAGTACATACCAGACCCTTCACATGTACTCTCTTCCGAGGTGGTACAATTAGAAGACGATCTTTCTTATGAGGAGCAACCAGTGAAGATCTTAGATCATAGAGAAAAAGTTCTACGAAATAAGACAATGCCCCTCGTCAAGGTGTTGTGGAGAAACCACAAGTTTGAAGAAGAAACTTGGGAGTCGGAGGATATGATGAAGCTAAGTTACCCACATTTGTTTTAGTGTGGGAAAAGGAAAATTTCGAGGGCGAAATTTCTTAAGGGGGGAATGTTGTAACGACCCAAAATTTCATTAATGGAAAATCCCTCTTGATCCAGTTAAATGTTTCTTTATGAAAAAATGTTTTTATAAGATATCAACTTTTTTTTAGTTTTACTTTAAGATTTGTGACCTTTACTTTTATAGCCGTTGAACAGTTATCATCTGGGTAGTTTAAATATAAGGCTTTAACGAACCAATTTTCTACTTAGACAAAGGAAGCGATGGCCTCATCCAGTAGAATTGCCCCTTCCGAAGCCCATTTGTCGGAGCTCGGAAAAGAGGTGGCGTCTTTGGGCTTTTCCCTTGACCAAGCCCATGCTGAGCTTCATCAAGTCAAGCTCGAACATGATCGTCTACGGGAAAAATGGAAGTTGATAGAGATTACCACTCGAGCGATGTTATCCGAGCAACCCCAAGAGTCTGTCACCATCGCACACCTTACCCTTAGGTCTTATGCGGCTATTTTAAGGGGTTATGTAACAAATAAGTAGCACCATGTTCATGTACATTATTTTTGTATATAATAATGAATATAATTTCTAGTCATTTTTGATGCATTGTAATTAGTTTTTAAAGTACAAATGATGTTTTTTATTATATTTTATTAAATTAAAGGATTTTTGAATTAAATAATATTTTAATAAAATATTATTATTAATATTAAATTAATTTTTATTAAATATAAATGATCTTATAATTTTATGAATGCAATTAAAATTTTTATTAAGGTTTGAAAGCCATTTCTGTCAAAACCTGTGAATTTTTTATAAATGTCGGTTTTTATTTTAAAAGTAAAAATTCTCATATTTAGAAAATTATTTAGATAAAATAAATATTATTTTTGGAATCAGGATGTCGAAATTATCCAACGGTGAATTTTTCATAATTTTCTGAGACAGTCAAATTTTTGGGTAAAAATTAAATACCATTTAAATATATAATGTGTTTTATGACATCATAATGACCCAATGGTGATGTAATAAAATACCATAATCCTTATGTTCGGCCAATATGTGTTTTATCATTAAAATAATGAGGTTTTGGGTTTGTTTGACTCACTTTTCAAAGCATTAATGGAGCCCTCAAGACTTATTCAACACTTTGCCTTTTTAAATTAATTTCCATGGGAGTGTGACTCACCTCCACATAAGCAACCCTAATTTTTTTAATAAGTTCGGACCTTGGACATGTAAAATATTGTTTTCCTCTTTCCTTTTCCAGAAACCATGGGCAAATACCATGGGATGGTTTGGGGTTTGGATTATTTTAATATAAGGGGTCCCAAACCTAAATAATAAAGAATTCTCTCACCTTTCCTATATAAACCCACCCAAGCTCCCACTTCCTCCTCACCCAAAGCCCTTTAAGTTCGTCCAACCTCTGCCCTACTCTCTATAGAATCCTCTCAAGGTGCCCCAAGCTCCCAAGAAGCCTCTCACAAGCCTCTCTCTAGCCTTTGGAAGCACACTTCCAAGTAAGGGGTTTTCTTCCTTTCTCTTTTTTTTTGTCAATTTTCTTTAAGTTGTATTTCCCTTTTTATTTCAATTATGAATGTTGGGGTATGGTTTCGCACCTCCCCCATACTGCCCTCTTATTGTTTGAATTATGGGAGAACCCTTTCTCTCTCATTAAATGCCTCCCATGTACACCCGTTACTATGCCGAAATTCCGAAAGGAACTTCTCTCTCTTCTTTTACATTCAAGCAATACTTTTGTATCATGAATATAAATTCCATTTCTATTGTTGGGACATGTATATATATGATATCCTTAATTTCCATTACATGTAAATATGATGAGGAACCCCTTTCTCTCTCATCATCCTTTTTTATGAATTCTTATGTCACGCCGTTACGCTGCCGAAATCGCACCGATTTTCTAAGCCAATGTCTTTGTGTAGTGAATACCATGCCCATTTATCCATCAAGGGTATTCACCATTATGCACATTTACATATTGATTATAAAGTTTCATGTATGAATTCCACATTCCTTTATCGTGGAAGAAATTATTATGTTTTATGAATCCATGTTTTATGATCCATGTGGCACACTTATGCATGAAATGAAATGTTTAAGAAGGGTGCGCCCTTTATAGCGCTCCAATGCATTGGGTAAAGTATAGTATAATGATACGTCATGTGCAATGAGTGTTTACTCATGCTAATTCAAGTGCAATGAGGTTTTACTCGTGCTTCAAGTGCAATGAGGGTTTACTCATGCTCCATGTGCAATGAGCCTTGGCTCATGCTAATTCAATGTTAAGTGTTGTTGCCACATTTCCTTGTTATGATTATCATGCTTTATCATGCCTTTATGTTCATGTCTCTCTTATGATCTATTGATATGCCTATTTCCTAACATGTATTGTACTCCTCATGTTATTCATTATGTACTCCCTTGCTGGGCTTTATAGCTCACCCTTTTCTTATGCATGTCCTCAGGTTATCCCATGCAATGCTAAGTACGAAGGAATGTAGTGGTCATGTAAAGGAAGTTTTCAATAAGGATGTTGTATTTCAAGTTTAAAGTTTTTATGTAATGATCCTAAGCCCCAAAGACACTAAACCTCTCGATCTTCTTTGTTGTATCAAGTGAAGTTTTATGTAATAAAGCATGTTTAAGTTGTAATAAAAAGCAGGGTTGTCATATGAAACTTGTCCAATACCAATTTTATTGCCTTAATTAGACAATATTTTCTGTAATGTTTTATAATGAACCAGATTATAGAATTCTGAATTGTGAAAATCAATTCATTACCATTATAAATTATAAAATTCTATGTGTGTCCTCTCCCTACTTATAAATTACTACCTCTCTCCTCCCATAGTTACAATATAAAAAACCTTTGGTTCATCCATGTAATAATAAAATAATTTCAATAATGAAAACCCAGAGTTTTTTAGGCCTTAATTATGTTAGCAATCCCACCCAATAAAGCTTTAGTTTTAAACTTAAAGAGGATCTCCAACAAAATTATAAAACAATTATAGGTGTATATCAATTTTACTTATTCATACCGCTTGTAAATAAATTACTAAATCATGGAAATATATAACAATATTACATTTTATATACAAAATTTATATTATTTTAATGTAATAACAAATATCCATCACTATTTCCATAAAATTAGAAATGAAATCATCAATCATTTCTATAGAAGACTACTGACTTCAGAACCAATCTAATTATTTTCTCATCACCACCTCTCATGGTTGGAAAAAATTATGTATTTAAAATATATATATAATATATATGAAAATATTATACTTATAAAATTTTTATATCCAATATTACTTCGTACTTTCCATTAATTAGTGTAAACCATAATATCTCTTTCCTTTATTGTGGACTACCTCATAGAGAAATGATGTGATTTTTTTTCACATATGATTCATATGAATGGTAGTGAGGCTAAAATTAATGTATGTATGTGATAATTATAAACTATCCATAATTATGGATATGTAATATCACATATATCAAATTTCCTGGCATTTTTTTGGGAAAACATAATGTTTCTTATCAATACGTGTAGACTACCACATCCAAATAAAGATTTGAAATGTTGTTTATTTTAATTTTACATGGTAGGAAATATGGATATATTTGATAAATGTTATTTCTAAATATGATTTAAATAATTATTCAATAAAGGTGACTAAGTTTTATTTTTTTTGATCGATACCTCATGAAAAATGGAAACAACATTCATACATAAACCTGGCATACCGTCATCCTGGATAGTGCAATATCTTTTTTAAAAATAAATATTAAAAATTAATATAATTACATATAAAACATTAATGTATGATATTTAAATCATAAATACTATTCTTGTGATGATGAAACCATGATCAATGTAAGAGGACTAATATTACCCAAAAACATACATGGAAAGTGAAGAAATTATAACCTGAATGAATGATTTTTATAGATCATTGCTAACTATAGAACTATAAGACATGATAAAAATATACGAATAAATGATATATATGATTCTGGTTCCAAGATAGATGTATAATAATCATGTATTTCTTATATGACATGATTATACACATTGAAAGAAAGTTAAACTTGTGGTAAGAGTTTCTCATCTTAGTTTCACTTTCAGGGGATGTTATCTATATTTACCTCGTATTCATCTATTTGGTTTATGTAATGGAATTTTTAGAAAAATAACATTCCATAATCAATATAAGCACACTGACGGTGATAGGTGTTATCTGTGATATTTTTGTTTCTTTTATGTTAAAATTCATAAAAACACTCATCTCCGATTAGGAAAATAAAACATATTTAGAACAAAAACTTTTAAAAAAATCCATCGAATCATAAGAATTTATATGTTTCCATACAAAATATGAATATATATTCTATATAATTGTTTTTTATTTATATATTAGAATAAAAACATGTACAAAATAATAATTTTGTGGAGATAAAACATGTAGGAAATACCATTTAAATTGTATTACACTAAGATCAACACAAAAGAGCATGTGATTCTTTGTGCATGAAAAATATAAATAATAAATTATAAAAATATTATATAAGTTTTATTTTTTTGAGAATATTAAATTTTTTTCTGAAAAAAATGCATTTTTTTAATTATGAAAATATGATTCTTCAGTTATTTCCCATCAACAGGTCAGAACAAATTCTATCCTCCAAATCTGTTAGCATTGTTATTTTCAAAAATTTAATCATGGAATTCTCCCATATTCAATCCAAATAACGAAACATCATAATTAATATTTATGTTCTAAATCTTCCTCATATCCCAAATTTGAAATTAAAAAAATCCACACATTGATCTAATTATCGTTGAATCTCTTTAGGTAAAATGATCTTGAGCCGGGAGCTACACCAATAGTTAATCAACTTAACCTACACCAATTACACTTAAACATAATGAGAAAATACTAGAAATAATCCCACTATAGCTTCAAACTGCCATCATAGATGGAAACTACCACCTCAATATCATAATTTTAGAAGAAATATACATCATCACACAACTTCACCTGTAAAATCCTCCAACTAGAATCTATCTCTAGGCCATCAACGAAAAATCATTAACTTAACAATACCATCATTTGGGACAGAACGATAATTTATAAATATGAACCTAAAATTATGAATTTTCTTTCACTATTCTTGTAACATCCATTTAACCAATTTTTTCTATTCATTGTATATCATGAAACAAAATACAGATTCATCAAAATTTCTTTTTTTTCAAGGGTAAAAAACTAGCCAGAAAAAAACTTATGTATTTGGAAACCCTGAAAAATCAAAACCACCATCATTTGTTGTGATGGTTAAGCTACATGGACAATAATCAGATTGTTAAACAATGTATCTCAAGCCACTTACTGTACCACTACACCAATCCATAGTTGTGGGTAGCGATGAAACGTAAGATCCATAGTAGAGTGGAAGTGGATACAAGCATCAATATAACACTTCAACCTTTCCAGGTCCATAATCAATATTTTTCAAAAACCATTAGTCTCCCCTTCAACAGAAGAATTCAACCATAACTAGACTCTTTTCATCGAACCATTATCCAGTCAATTCAAAAATACAATAGGTGTCACTAATGAATCAATGAGTAAGAAACGAAACCAAACTTTCATAACATGATGAGATCATAAGAATGGGAAAAATTAAACACCATAATCAAAATATAATAACACAAAAGTTAGAAACAAGCATGATAAAATAGTGTCCACTAATAAACATAGCACATACATAATCCCAATCTACCACGAGATCCACAATGATAGAAAAAAATTGAATTCAACATGTTGGATCTAGAAACATGGTCATTGGTGGAGAGAAAGGGGATGAACTATGGATGTGATGAAAAAAAACACCACAAATGTAAAAAAACCCCAAACTAGAATGACTTTTTCCCCAAACCAATGCTCCACATTACCTTGAAAATACATCATTGGAAACATCACACTGTATTGATATGTTTCTTCTATGATAAGGAAGATGAAAAGATAATATGAGTGGAAAAGTGATGCATCAGTCATTGAAAAAATGTGTAATCAGATGAAACCGAACAAACCCACAATTTGAACGGGATAAAATAGAAAATGGAGAACAAGAATACCCAGAAATCGTTATTAAATTTATGTTAATATAGTATCATCCAACATGGCTTCTATATGATTATAGGGAAACCATATCAATCGCTGGGAAATTCTAGAGATTTACTCTTTAGAAAATGTGTATACATCTCTTCCCAATGGATCAAATTATATGGAATTCTTTTACAGCCTCATCCTGATTCCTTAGTCCCATTAATTTTTAGGTTATATAAATTTTAAATAACTTACTCCATAGTTTGATTACATGTAACTATGTTACATAAAAAAATAACATTTTTTATTACTAAAAAAAATTCTTCACATTCTATCCCATCATTTGCAGAAACAAATTCTTGAGAATTTGTAACATACAAAAAAATGGTTCCTCATTCTGATTCATATATTCAATTATTTAGACCATAATCATCAGTCTAGAAATAAATATGATTCATTATTTCAATTGTTCATTCTAATCCAATGAAACATGACCACCAATCATCGGTTCACAACATCCATGACTATATATTATTGGACCACACCTTCTATGATAAAAAATTATCTATCAGAAAATAAAATTGAATCAATAATTTCATATATCTACATTTAGTGAAGGTGAATAGTAAAAAATACAATGGATGTTAACCTCTTTATATATGTGCATAAAAAATTGAAAATGGGACCCCAACAAGATTTTTGTACGTAAACAAATTCAAACATTTTTTGACCTTTTACACTTCCTTCTAAAATCATCTGGATTCTTCTCAAATATTCTTGAATACTCTATAACATTTTAATTATGAATAATAATTGAATAAAATATGAGATGATCAGTCCAGAATTCTATAGTATGGAATATTTCCTATAAAAACTATTTTTTATTCCTATTAGTATGATCGATATATTGATAATAAAAACTAGATAATTGGATCTTAAAAGTTATATACCAACTAAAACCATTGTTTCGTAAATATGATCGATATTTATAAAAAATTAATAACCCTACAATTATAGTTCATTAGATACTTCCATATTCTAAAACATTAAATGTTTTTTCAAATTCACCTCAGAACGAAGAAAATCAGAATCTGATGACTTATCAGATTAAAAATCAAATTAGACTTATCGATTTCAACATCTCTATTGAGTGACATATTACCAAAAACTAATCTAATAGACTAGTATCAATAACTAATATGATTGATCTATATAAAAACTCTTCAGATTAATAAATTTCAAATAATCTTCTTATATGAAATTAAAAAATATAGTTCATCACATAGGACTAGGTATGTCTAATATCTGGCCTCTAATAGTGCTCTATATATAATTCCATATTAGTGTCAAAAACTCACTGGTTGGCTTGGTGGCAAAAATTTTTCAGATGAATCAGTATGAATAATGAACAACTTATTTAAAAACAATCAACCAATGGATAATTAAATGGATCAGTTCATCATAATTAATTATTTTGTTGGATGTATTGGTCGATCAACACTTTTGAAAAACATATTACTTTTCTAAATTCCAACTCATCGCCATTAAGAAACTTCTTCATCTTGTAATTATCAATATAATTAACTTAAAATATAATCCATCAACTTTATCAAGACAAATATCTATTAATTCCAAATAATTATGCCCATATCATTAATTGTTCATGATTTTTAGAATACTGAGATGAACATAAAATAATCAAATTTTATGACTATAAAATATATTTGTCCATAACATTTCAGCTTTAAAGATTATTAGACATTGAAAATATCTTTTCAAAGAAAAATATTTGTACAATCCAGAATATGATCTTCGACAAAACATAGAAGGGAACAATATTCAATCACGAACTATTATTTCTCCCATTTATATAATAAATACATGGAAAATGAGTTTTTATACGACCCGTGATATTGAGAACATGCAAAACAACAAATCATTATTTGAGTTGTTATATTAAACATTTATAATAAAATCTGTATGTAATGAAGCATCTTGGGCAATATCAAAAATTTACATTTTGTAAATTCATGTATTAAAATAGATTCTCTATGAAATCAAAATAAAAAAATAGTTCAATAAAAGAACATTATCAATAAATCAGAGTCTAATCACTTATTATTGATAATCCTCCATCTCCTTCATCTATTTATAATAATACATCATCCAATAATCAATACCTAAAAAGTAGTGTTATTATTTATAATGAAAAAAAGAAACAAAATCAAACTATCTTCTTCTAAAAAACACATCTATCCAACTTGCACTTGAAAATCTCCACTTTTTTATTTTTTCAACCATGATTTATAAATCACTGATGCATTTAATACTCAATATATGGATCGCATAACCCAAACTCTAATACTACATACAAATACTCCTTTTGGTTAACAAGAATCATTTTATACTCAAACAATGTTATCCATATGTAGCAACACATCATGAACGTAAATCATGCTAGTTCTTCACATCTTGTAAACATTCATTTCATCAAGTCTTTATTATAAACATGTTTGCTACTATCACATAAACACATTGTTAAAGAATCTCAAACATTCACAAGATATATTCATAGTTTACCCCTTTCAAAAACTCAACCTATATACAATATTTATATTAATGGGTTAGCACATAGAAATGTATTGATTTATGATGAATCATTTTTCTACCCCTTGAAAAAAATGTTAAAATGCATAAATGAGAGAGGGAACCAAAACACATACCTAACCCTTGGAGATAATGAGTATGGACACTCATTTTCGACATAAATATATAAAAATATTTTCTAGTAAATATTTTTAGAAACTGTTAGCATCTTGTTCTATTATAGGAATATATTACAATAGAATTTCATTTTTTCGACAAGTTTTTTGATGAAGTGATCTTTGAGATAAATTTTCAGTGAGTGGGAATGTCACATTGGATATATAGTGTGGTTTACATAACATAGATAATCACAAAACAATAGAATATGTATCTTCCATTATGAAATCAAAGATTCCATGTTAGATTTCATCCACACATGTTTTGTTACAATATTAGTGGAAGGAAAATATTTTACATAAAACGATGATAGGAGTTAGAAAAAGTTTATTTTTATACTTCTATCTCACAAAACATTATCTTATAAGATAAAAATATACCATATGTTTATATTCAATCATACACACATAATTACCCATCATTGTCTGTATAATGAATCAAATACATTTTTCAGGATATTTCATATTTGATACGGGAATTTACTGTGATTATGATATATCTGAGAACTTTTTTTCCTACTAATAGATTTGATTCTATTGTATAAATGTTTAATAATTCACATAATATTAAAACATATAAAGTTTTTAGTCATCAAAAAATTACATTAAAAAATTTTAATTAGCATCCAAAATATCCTAGAATTTACATCCTTTCCGTATAAAACATTATAAAAACTGTATCCCACTAAAATTGCTATGTACAGTAGTTTTAAAAATTTCATATAAATACCCTTAAGACGTTTCTTATCCTGTATTTATTTGAATAGAAAAATATATTTTTTTGAGATTATTAAGAAAATAAAATATTTTATTTCACCATGAAAAGGAATTTAAAAAAACTACCCCGTATATTTACAAAATTTTTCACATTTTCATTTATCCTTAATATATAGGATAATAAAATAACTGTTAAAAATTAAAATAAGTAATATCTCAAAGAAATTATTTTATGTATTGATTACTATAACCACTCTAATTTTTAATGTTTAACTTCTTTAAATAGGAACCAATTATAAAAACCAAGATCTCACATATTTCATTAACCCATAAAAATATTTTTTCAACATAAGCTCATATCTCTATAATATTATAATTATGAAATAACATGGTTATGAAATAAAAAACTATTCTTCAAACTATCCACTCATAAATGAATAATTATCATATATTATAATGGTTTTATTATTTTATTGTGAAACAATTTCATCAATTTTTCTGATTGTTTTTATATATTCAACAGGAGAAAACTTCTCAACAAAATAAAAACATACAATTTTTGAGTAAAACGTTCATACCATTCATGGTTGTTTTCTAACCACCTCGCCATCTTCATTTAAATTTTTTTAGAACAACCCCTTTGTATTAATAAAATTTTTATTACTTGGCTTGGGTAAAAGTTCCCAAGTTTCATTCTTCTCAATCTAATACAATTATTTATCCATATAATAATTCTATTTGTAATACTTCAAATATAAATCAAATGATTTTGGATCATATTTTCAATACAAGGATATATGTGTAAAATATGTTTTTATTCTTGTTTAACTTTATATTTTTGATAACCAATTATGTTTTACACATTTCATTGTTTCATTAGCCTAGGATTTTATGTACAAATTTCTTCCCAATCACTATAAATAGTAGATTCCAAATATTCAATTTCATTGAATTACTATTGTTTAAATTCTAATCATGTTTATAAACTCTATAATATTCATAAAATTTCTTATCTTCATGTGATTTGGAATGTTATTGTTTATTTTTTTCAATACCATTTATCTCCAAAAAAATAGATTAACATCTTTGTTACTTTTTTAAAACAATTATACCATATAATATTACATGAATTTCATGGAAAATGTAATTCATTATACCAAGGATCAATAGTTTCAAGATTTCCACTTTTTTTATGATGCAATGATTCGCAAAAACCCTTATGTGTTTCATATTTGGAATATCATTTAGAGATGTCCCTAAAGATTAATATTTGAATATGAACTATAGAACACCACTTCTAAATATAAACTATTATACTTATCACCACCCTCTATATGTAGTGAGAGACACTATGTTCAATCAATGTTATATATAATATCTCTAGAAATATATCTTTATCTCATTCAGAAACACTATCTTACATTTTTCACTATAGGGTAATGAACTCATGATGAATTCCATTTTTTCTATATTACTTATAATTAATTTAGTCTAGTATTCAGTATAATTATTAGTTTGTATAATGTTTATTGAATATGGATGGTCATTTTCATGTCATCTCCTAAAATTCATAATCATTTATATATCCCATAATTTAGGCTTCAAATACATTATAATGCTATTGCAAGAAAATTCATAAACAAAATAAAAGTTATTGTCATCTCTAAATGTTTATTGTTCAATTATTTGACCTCAAATATCATAATGAACATGTTCCATGGGATTATATTAATGAATTTAATCATTCTTATACTATAATATTTCAGTATTCCATTTATGAAAATGGAATAAACCCTATATTTTCTTCTTAACATATTAAAATTATCACAAAAACTAACTCACATTGTTAAATTTATCATATTTCTCTAACAATTATGTCACAACGTTTAATTCCATAAATTATTTTCTTCCATCATGGTGAGATAACATAAATTAGGGATATCTACAACATGATAACAACTCTCCTTTGTACATTTGACACTCGATTCAATCTATAAATATTTTCCCAAAAACCAACATAAAAAAATGTAACCATCATCATTGTGTTGTGAAATACATAACAATATATGCTTCATCCCATTAACAAACAACACCTTTTTGGATTTCGGTTTCACTTCACCAATAATGATAGATCCAACCCTATTGTTTCTATGATTATCTTAATTATTGAACTTCATAGTACCTTATTTAAATCCATTCACAATCATCTAAAGATTCAAATATCTAGACATATGTGATGGGAACCTACTATCCCAAATACAATGTAATTATGTATTGGTATATTTAAGATATATTTCTATAATATGTTCTTTTTCATTCCCATTATATTACATTCTATCTATTTTTTGAGAGTTTTTATATAAGATTAGTTTTTTTAATGGAAAAATATGAAATCCATTAACAACATTTCTATGCAATTCAAATCCTTTATAAATTGTTTCCATTGGATAAAATCTATTATTAGAATTTACACTAACTTTCTGATGTTCTACTATGTAGGTAGGTTGAATCTACCTTAATCATTACCTCTATTTACTCCTGGATAATTGTTGTGTTTTTTATTTATCCAAAACATATTTACTATACAACTAAATCCCCACAATACCATTAATAAATACAGAAGGAATATTTTCTTACATAACTTAATTAATTTTTAGAGTTGAAAACATATTTTTCTAAAACATTACTACATTCAAAATTATGATTTATTATGCCCCATAATTTTTATTAAATATCAAAATCTTCATCCTTGACTTAGATTTCATTTCTATCATAAATAAATTCCCCATTTGTTGTAAAATTTTGTTTAGTATTTGACAATTTCTAAACTTTTGAATTTTATAAATTTTTTGGTTTTGTAAAATAAATGATTTTCACAACATTATTCTTCTTATAAACATATTTAGTTTTATTTTCAACATTCTAAGAAAAGTTTTTTATATTTCTGAGGATTGCACTTCTAATAAATATAAACAATTTCAGAAATTGATTTTTTAAAATGTGAAACTCCAAAATCTTATTTTGAAAAAGTTTATTAAACGTGTTCCAATTATTACTCCATCAATTTTATCTTTATATCTAAATAATCATTTCAATTTTTTTATTTTTTATTATATTTCATCAAATTATCAGTCTCTTTAAATATCTTTGATTTATATTCAAAAAAATATTTGTGACTGTTTGCTGAAGAGATTTCCTTTTTCAACATCATGATTTTTTTCATGGCCTATAATTTTAGGAAGAAAATAACTGATCTCTATTTTTATAGAAAATAAAAAATTGAATATTCTTGTTGAAAACTACTAATTTCATCACAATCATACTCTTCATCGTTTTTACAGTCATTAAATGTGTTTTATATAACATATATAGTGATTTATCAACTTCAACTTCACTATCATCATCTTAGTCATCAATAAAAAACATATCCTTTTTGATTTGGATATTTTTTTCTTTCTTGTAAAAAGATCTAATTTTTGAAAATGTTTATACCAGGATTTTTTGGAATTTATTTCATCTTCATCAGTTTAAAATTTATCCATTACTTGACTAGATTTTATAGGTAAATTCCAAATTTCTCTATAAAATTAGATTATTAGTTCAAACATACCATTGTATATAAATAGGGTTGTTTTTAATATTTTTAGAAAAAAATAAAATATCATAAAAAAAATAACTCACACTTTTTTTGGTTTTGTAATCAATAACTTCATTATCTTCACAAAAATTATTATATTTTTCTGTCTTGGTATCTTTGAGAGAAATTTATTAATCAACCTTTTAGTTGATTTTAAGAACTTTATCTCTTCCAATTTCATATGTAATGATAGTTCTATGTAAATCATCCAATAATTGAGTTTCAGTATATCTATCATCTTTATATGAAACATCAGAATCAAACATTTCATGAATGCATCAAAAGATATTGTCAACAAAAGTTCAATATTATAACTTCTCACAAATACATCTTATTGTGCTTACAATGTAATTTAATATTGAAAGACTTCTCAAATAGATTCATAGTCAATATTTTGATGTATATATACATCAGGGACTAAATTTATAAATATTCTTTCTTCACATATTTATTTTCTTTATAGTTATTTTTATACATTCTCATATAACATTAACAGTTCCATCTCCCATCACACTAAGAAATTACTATTTAAAGAGTGATGAATAAAATCAATTTTTAAACATTCCATCACTTCCAAATTTTTATTATCAACAAATGTAAGTCGAATATTTTTATCATGTTGATTAAACCTATAAACCCCCTATCTTAATGTACATATTAATTACATTACTTTTCTGTAATACTTAAAAATTTACAAAAAACATTCACCCAAATAACATATTAGTATTGGGCCTTTGGACGCATGGAAACAAGAACACTAGTACCTAAGTGACCTACATTATCTACCACTAGTTTATTCTTGATTATAACTATTTCAAGGTAGATAAAACCTAATACATATATTAGTATCCATGTGTAAAGGAAATGTTAAAAAAAGGTTAGTTCATATGACAAGTAAGGGAGAAGAAGGGAGACATGTATGAATAAACATTAGTAGAAGGGTATGTGAATATAATCATAAAAATAAATGATCATTCCCTTTTTATAAATGATCATAAATAAGAATAATGAAATATAGAATATATGTTCATAATACATGAACCATATTAAAATAATGAACATAATTCATGTAATCATTACATTGGAATAAGGCATAGAATTTTTACCAACACATAAGCATATAATATGGTTTCCATTTTATCCATGTAATAACTTCCAATACCATCTTAGTAGTATAATATCATTCCCCATATTATCCTAGTAGTCACAGTTCACTCCCATAATAATGTTAGAAGCATCAATTCACTCCACGTTCCTTCTTGCAAGTCATGGTTCGCTAAAGTGGTCATCCTTTTTGTCAAGTTTCACTTCCAAAAACATCTTAGACTATCTCATTATATATAATTTGTTGTCAATTGAATTAGAGGGAGATATAGTTCTCACAAATCTCAAAAAATAAATCCTACATATATGTTCTAAAAGATAAAAACAATTATATCATAACCCAAAAAATTAAATGTGTGTCATAAACATATAATCATAAAATAGCTTGTGAAAAAAGAGATAGGTTTCCTAATAATTTCATCAAAGTATATCCCATGAAATGAGGTAGGTTTCATAATAATATACACTGTGAAATAGAAAAGGATTTCATAAAAATATAACATGTGACAGATAAATGGGTTTCATATACATCATTCCATCAATACATAAACCTTTTATGAAAAATAAAATCAATCAATTCATTGGTTAATTTCTTCTAAATTGCATGAGTAACACTAAATAATGTCATCTTAGATGGAAAATTAATTTAAAATATCCTTTAAATACATTTCATGCATAAAATATTATTTTTTTATTTGGATTTGGTAAAAAATAAAACCTTTTGGAAACCATTTTAATGATTATAGACTTGAAATCATATAATGAAAAATTGAAAACGTTTTTTCAACCATTTTTATTCGAGAAATTATAACTATGTAACAAAATTATTTTAAAACAATTTCATTGGAAATAAAATTAATCTTTTTTTATTAAACATAATCATTATAAACATGAAAAAAACCTTCAAAGAAATGATTGGGTGTAAATATGTCCATGTCGTACGAAGAAAAAAGTACATTTATTTTATATGGTAAAAATGTTTGAAAAATTATTTGTTTAGAAAGTATAATGGTTCAGATTTTTCTCTGGTTAAATTTTAATAAATTAATTGGGAATATTCCATGACTAAAAGTTGAGATGACACATGATTTTGATGCCTGGAGTTCCCATAATAATTTGTAGAAAATTGTTCGGTTTTTAATAATTGAAATGAGAGGTCTTCTGAATATAATATAATAAAATATTAATGGGTTCCCATATCAGAAATCCAAGGGCACTATTTCATTTAGGGTTGCATGATTACCTTAGACAGGGCATAACATTTACTAGTAATGGTTGACCGTGAATGTTTTTTTTTGATGCATTAGTAATAAAGTATTTAATAAAAATATTTTATTTTGAAGTAGGGACTAATTTTCATTATATTTGATATTTTCAAGAACCCAAGGTCATCACCATAATCAAGGAATTTCCATGAGACAATGATAAGTATTTTCTCTCGACGACGATGATGGATCAGAGATCAAAAATTGTATCGATGATTGATGGATCAAATAACAACCACTATCAAGATTCTCCCATCATCAATGAACAATCCATCTGTAGGATAGATTTAGTTCTCATTGGGATATTTCCCACATTGCAATTTGACAGTGAACCTAGAGAAACACATGAATTGTTTGATTTTTGTTTCGATCTCTTATGGGATCAAATTGATTATCATGGATTTATGGTGAGGTAATCTATGTAATTTCTTACTTATTTGTATTTTTTTAATCCATCAAACAAGGAGGAATCAAGGAATACCTAAATAAAATTCATAATCCTTCCTTTGAGTGTTATTTATGTTTTCCATACTCCCTTGTTATTGGCATTCTTCTCTGTTGTACGCACGATGTCAAGACTTGACTTTTTGAGATACTATATGTACAATCAGACCCCCGAGGTAATGGAAAAATGGATCACATCCCAATGGAGTAAATATCACAACCCGGGGATCATAGATGCGTCTCCTTTTTCAAGAATGGAGTATTAGAGTTTGACTAGTGGATTGTGGGAGGGGGGAACTATTATCTGGTGCAGGTGGCGGTGACTGTCGGTGCACGGCGACTCTAGCCAGTCCAGGCCATGACCGCGACTGCAAGAGCAGGTGCTGGCGGCGATCAGGGTCGCAAGGGGAGACATGGTGAGGCGATCGTGTATGTAGAGAGTAGGGAATGTGGATCCCATGGTGGTAGCAAAGCCTAAGACGTGGATAAATAGTGGGAAATTCATGGGGTTGGAGAGAACAGAAGGCCAACCACATGGAACATGGAATAACATCGCATTGACAAGGGGCACACGGTAGGGGCGGACTGCGTGCATCAGGACAAGAGGGCCCATAGTGCAATCCAAACATGGGGAGAAGTGACACTCTAGATGTACCATTGAGATTGACCTAGGGGCCCAGTGGTATGATATGTGTCCGACATGATGGATCAGACCTAGATCCGACTTGGACCGAACCCAGGTTATTCATTTTTATAAAAACAACCATATATTAAAAATCGTGTGTCACTTTGACGAGTTGTTTTCAGAGTTGGAACCCTTGTAGTGAAAATGTAATTTTGATATACTCTAAGTTTTTTACTATGTAATTTTACATACAGACAAATTTTTTTAGGTGTATGTTCTCTTTTAATGAGCACAACATGAGTGGAATACAATGGATTACTGTGAAATCAAGACTCTATGTCTTACCAAGACTACATGTATTAATAAGACAACATGTCTTACTGAGACTTTGATTCTTACCAAGACTATGTGTCTTATTAGGACTTAGTGTCTCGTATAGACTGATTTCTCATCATGAATATGTGTCTTATCAACACTCAGCCTTTTGTGGATTATGTTCGATAATCATATTTTGCGTACTATAGACCTATTCATGTGTGCGTATACTATGTATCTTCATAGTGGTATGAAAAATATATTACATTGTGTTATACTTATTTTTATTTCATTGTGGTATAATCCGTGTATTTTATTATGGTATACTTCATGTATTTCTTAGTGGTATTTTTTGGGTTCAGGGTAACCTACTGGGTATTTTTTTACTCAACCCAGCACAGGCATTCCCTTCATGTGTCAGGTATTGTGCATATGATCAACTCATTGAAATTGTACTAGGAGGAATAGAACCAGGTGGTTCTTTGAGTGACTATAAAGTTGAGGTGTTCTCATACAACTTCATACAAATGTCACTATACCTACCATTCTGCTAGGGTTTTCTACTGATGACTTATAGGAACATGTGCATTCAGTTTTTTCCAAACTTCTTTTCTATTGGTCTTATATTCTATCCATGTTTACCTTTTTGTTTTATAATGGAATAATCTGTTTTTGTTATCTTAATTATATTAATTCTTGTTTACATATTTATTATTCAATTCATTATTTTGGGCATGGAGATGTGTGTGTTTGTACATGTACACAGGAAAATGCCTCCATTTTGTTTGAAAAGCTTAATCAGTGGTACTCAACCTCCCATGTCTTATTAGAGGTAGTCTTGGTGTATTCATGATATGGGCCCATTTGGAAGGGTATTTACAAATTGGTATTAGAGTTGGTTGATTCTACCTATGGACTAAGAGTTTGGGATATTGGTTTCAGGAAATAGTGTTACCCGTTTTGTATTCAGATTTTAGGGTAGGGAATCGAGTGTTGTTACGAAGTACAATGTATCTATACACCATGCATCTGAAATCTAATTTTCAACTCTGTAAATCAATACAATGTATTTCGAGAAAACAATGGTACATGAATCATATACGATCTGGGTGAGTTCTCATGTCTTTCTCGATTCATCTCACCTGGTATACTCTATTGATCATGATATATCTGGTATTATTTCATAATTCCCCTACATAGAGCCATCTAGGATTCTATTACATGATCACAATGATGATCTTCCTTGAAATAATTTGTCAATAAAAGGTCATTTACCCTATATATAACCTTCAATTGGTATACTAATGATACCGCAATCCATCAAGAATCAGTTACTAAAATCATTACTGAATGAGAATTCTGAAAAAATGATTGTGTTACATGAGTTCCAGAGGCAGAAAACAATAATATTTCATGGTTAGATGGACCCCCAGGTAGCTCTGGATTGGTTAGAGGCTGTTAACTGTGTAATCTATCCTATGAGGATGCCTTCCAACCATATGGAAGTCCTTGCTGTGAGTCTTTTTTTAGGTTCATCAGGGAAATGGTAGAGCATTGTGACACAAACATTAGATGAGATGAACCTATCTTGGATAGACGTCAATAGTATATTCATAGAGGAGTTCCTTTTAGCAATTTTATCCCCACTGCACATAAAAATTCTTCTTTATCTGCAATTGGGCAGTCAGATAAATTACTCGGTGAGGTTTACTGATCTTTCTCACTACTCCATGAATATTTTACAAGTCCTATTATTCATGAAACTCACCCATAAGTAATTATTAATATTGGAGATCAAGGAATCCATGATATACCAAATAATTCCTATATATTATGGGGTATATGAGTGAGATTTACTAGTGGAGATCTTTTTGGTGGAGCAGACACTGGTAGTGGGAGCTACCACCAGGCACCAGGTTGCCGATTCTTTGGCACTATGTAGCCGACAACAGTTGTAGGAACCCATGTGGGATAGTAACTCCATGGTTTGATCCAAGGACACTTGATCAGTGGTGTGGGGATCCTAGGTATGATCAATTTAGTTGAAGGAAAATTTGTGTAACTCACGGGGTAGTCGGGGATGTTTGACATGACATTACCCAAGTTATCGTATGGATGATCAGAAGAAAGTCAATGGACCACTGAGATAGATGTAGAGTTATGACATTGGTGTTTTTTAGGGTGGAATATATGAAAAATGAATATATAGAATAGGAGGTGGTGTGTAGAGTATTAACATCTTAGCACCACCACCCCTAGGGGGTCCACATCATGATTAATGAGCTAGTGGACAGGGATGAGGTCAGCTATAGGAGATAGAGTCTTATAACCCCGGTGCTCCAGGTATGATTAGATTCACAATATACGATTCCTAATATTTAGTTGTAGTATTGATAGACATAGGTTATCGTAAATCATTTCTTTTCAGGACCTTTGTTATAAACATAGAGATTTCAATAGAACCATTAACTAGAATCTTATTCACAGAGGCTCGAATCAAAGGGGATTCGAGGATCAAACACAATATCGTCCATATACAAAATTATCAAGGAGGTGAGATTTTTGGTTTTGATATCTTAGTAGTGGAATTGAGTCCTTACAACATTAATCTCAGAATGGGCTGGTTTTCCACAGTCATGCTCATATTGATTATTTTAAGCACATAGTTCAGTGTGTCTGCAATGATGGGAATAATTTTTTATTTTTTGGTGAATGGAAAATTCGTGAAACACATGATAGACTAACTCATACAATGGTTTAGTGGATTACTCATATTTTGGCTTGCCTGACCATCATTATAGTGAATGATATTAGTCCTTAGTTTCCTACAGTGGTGGAGGAGTATGGGACACCATTAATGTGTATGTTCTAGGATTGAATCCCTATAAGGAGGTAGAATTATACATTTATCTATATCTCAAGATGACATTCAGATCTATACTTGCATATAAGTTCACTCACTTAGAGATTCGTGAGTTCAAGGTACAGTTGGAGGACCTGCACAAGAAGGGCATCATGAGACCTATTGTTTTACAATGGTCAACCCCTATTTTGTTTTCGAAGAAGGACGATGGGAGTTTGAGGTTGTGTGTGGACATCCAATGCTTGAACCAGTTTAACATGAAAAAATAGTACCCACTACCAAGGATCAATGACTTATTTGATCATTTAAAAGGGTTATGGTGATTCTCGAAGATAAACCTCTGATCTGGTTATCACTTGCATCGAGTTCTGGATGAGGAAATACCGAAGGAAATTTTCATATATCTTTATGTCCACTAAGAGTACTTGGTGTTTCTATATAGAGTGATGAGCGCCCTAACTATGTTCATGGGACTCATGAACCTGATCTACCAGCCTTACATAGACCATTTTGTGGTGGTCTTCATTGATGACATCTTAGTTTACTCTACATCTTAGGAGGATCGCATGATTCAATTGAGGATAGTCCATGACACACACCAATAGAACCATCATTAAAAGAAGATCTTGGAGTGTTACTTTTGTATATAAGAGGTATAATGTCCTAGGCATGACATTTCACTAGATGGAGTTCCAATTGATCTATAAATGATTGGGGTGGTGATTTACTTTGAAACACCCAAGAGTGTTACCGATGTTCTGAGTTTAAATTGTTTTGTTCTGTAATATTTAGGTTTGTTCCCAATTTTTCTAGAGGAGAAGAAAAATTTATAACATTGACATGATATTGGAAGCCTTTAGTGTCGGAAGAGATGTTCTAAGAGAGTTTCCTATTGTTGAGGCAGAGATTTATGAGCACTCCCATATTGATATTTTTGATAGAGGGTGTCGAGTATGTGGTGTTCTGTGATGCATCGTGTCCCAGGTTTGGTTGGGTCTTGATGTAGGTCAAGTAGTGATTATATATGGTTCATTGAAATTGAGACCACATGATCAGAACTATGTGAGCCATGATCTTGATTTATCAACAGTAGTCTTCACATTGATGATGTGGGGACAATACCTTATGGGTGAGAAATTTATCGCCTACTCTGACCACCATATTCTAAAGTATATATTATCTCAAAAGTATCTGAATATGACATTGAGGTGATTTCTAGAGTTCCTCCAGGACCGTGAATTTTTTATTGTATATAATACTATAAAAAGTTACATGGTAATATATGATCTTCTTAAGAGATAAATTTCTCTATTACTGAGTGAGGAATCTGAGACGTTGGCCTCGTTGAAGATATCCATTGTGGATGGGTATAAATTATCTTACCTCCAGTTGATGGTTGTCACCCCTACACTCTTACATTAAGTCAGGGAGCCACAACATAAATATTATTATTATGATAATTTACATTCTTAAATGTCCACTAGGCGTGACCATAATAAATATTCAAAAGGTTGGGAGAACATAATTCTTTTTTAGGACACATATTGGAACTGTTGGTGTTACGAGAGGAGGTATTGAGTTTATTTCATACATCCCCTTTGGTGATATATAATGGTGTGGTGATGGTGTACCAGGACCATTGATGTCTATTATAGTTTCAGGGGTTTATATGGTAATGGTAGAGTTCATTTCTAGAAGCCTCACTTTTCTGGAAGCGAAGGACAGGCACCGAAACCCACCTGGATTTACTGAACATATTAATGAGCCATAGTGGATGTGGGATGGGATATTGATCAACATGTGATAGTGTAACACATATTTATGAAGTAAAAAATACCATCTAAGTTATTATTGACCAACTCACCACGTCAGAACACGTCATAGTGATTCAAGAGTAGAGATTAGAAGAGAATTCAGGGCACCACTACATGTAAGATATTAATCTTCTAAATGGAGTTCCATAGACGATTAACAACAATAATGATGAACACTTTACATCTGGGTTGTGTAAGGGATTTCAT
Organism: Viscum album; assembly: GCA_963277665.1. Lineage (NCBI taxonomy): Eukaryota > Viridiplantae > Streptophyta > Magnoliopsida > Santalales > Viscaceae > Viscum > Viscum album. Next base: position 1,751,853,917 of record OY728152.1, read on the forward strand.
GAGGCATTTCAGACTTAACTTATCATGACCATACCTACCACCCATAGATGGACAGCTAGACTGAGTATACAATAAAATTAATGGAGGACATGCTATGTGCTTTCATCAAAGATTTGGGTCATAGGTGAGAGGATAACCAATACCCATGGAGTTTGTGTACAAAAACAACTAAAATTACATAATAGGTATATCATTATTCAAGACCTTGTATGTGTGACCTTGTAGGACACCACATTTCTAGATGGACCCAGGATAGTCAACACTCATGGGCCCTGATATGGTGAATGTGACAATAGTGATTGTTTAGATCATGCAGGAGTGGATGAAGGCTACATAGAGCCTTCACGAGTTTTATGCTGACTATTGACAGAGGCATTTGGAGTTCAAGGAGGGAGACCATGTGTTCCTTTAGGTCTTCTCGTGATGTAGGATACAAGGATTTGGACATGGTGTAAATCTATCTCCAATTTTCATCATACCTTTGAATATACAATGTATAGTTAGTAAGATGAAATACCTCTTGGATCTACCTCTAATGTTAGAGAATCTAAAGGAACTCTTATTTGTGTCACATCTGAGGATGTAAGTTCGTATCCCATCGCACCTAAATGACTGGGGAGATATGGACATCAAAGACATGGGGAATTTTTCTGAGTACCTGATGGAGACTAGGGATTGGTAGGAGAGGATCCTTTGTTGAAATTTGATTCTTATAGTTCTCATTTAGTGGTATCATGTGAATCTCCAGGAGAGAACATGGGATATGGACGGTGATATTTGTTCTTAGTACCATCATATTTTGGTTTTAGTAACCCTTAATTTGGATTTCGAGGGTTTAAATACATCTGGTGGGTAGAATATAATGACATGGATTTTTTTACAGTTCTATATTAATAAGTTAATTGGGAATATCCTAAGATGATGTGCTGAGACAACATGTTCTTCTGAGGCCCGGTGTGCCTAGAAGAATTCAATGAAAATTGTATATTTTTATTAAATCTTTCAAGTGGTTTTGTTGAAACAATGTAATAACATATAAAAAAGTCATGGATTAGAAATTTTGTGACACCATTATGTTCAGGGCAACGAGTTTACCTTAGCTAGGGCCTGAGATAAACTGGAATGGGTCAGTTGTAAAAGCTATCTTTAGGATGTATCTGTAATAAAATATTTATTAAAAATAGTTTATTTAGAAACAGTGACTAGTTTTCATTATATTTTAGTTTTTCATGAATCTAGGTTCTTCACTATAACCTCAGAATTCACCTGAGGAAATGAGATGGATGTTCTCTTGATGACGATGATGGATCAGAATCGCAACATCGATTGAAGATCGAGAAATCAACGATCGATGACAACAATGTTTCTCCCATCATCAACAACTGATCCGTAAAATAGGTAGGATTAATTTCTCATAGTGATATTTTCATATATCAAAATTTTATGAAAAACGTAGAATAACCAATGAATAGGTTGATATGATGTTTGATCCATTTCATGATTGTGTGGATTTTTTTTGATTTAATGGGAGATTATTTGTGTGATTTCGTACTTATTTTTTCTTTGTTAATCCTTCTAACAAATAAGAATTTATGATGACATAAAAAGGTCTAATATCTATCCATTGGATTTTCATTGTGTTTTCCATGCCCCATTCATGGTTTTCATCACTGTTGAAGACCAGTGGTCACAAATAGAAGATCTAAGAGTGATCAGACCTTCAGAGTAAGAGATAGATGGATCAGAGACCAAGGGAGTGAAGATCACAATCAGAGGATCACAGATGTGTCACCATTTCAAGAAAAATAGCATCGGAGATTGATCGATGGCCCACGAGAGTAGTGATTCCTCTAGACGGCACATGCGGCGGTGACCCTTGGTACATAGTTGCTCTGGCCGGTCCAGGTCATGACTGTGGTCACGAAAGGGGAAAATGGAGATCGTGGCGATGCAGCAAGGAGACCACAAAAAAGAGTTGGGAGGAAATGTGGATCCCATGGAAGATGTTATGTTGTGGGGTTTCCATTAGTGGAGTGTCAGTTGTATGGAATGTGGCATCACACAACGTTGACATGTGAGGAACATGGTCGGAGAAGACCACTTGTGCAACCGAAAGCTCCCCAAAGTATGGGTTGGACCAAGGTAGTTGGGCCAATCTAGGTTTCCCAGTGGTCTAGTTGTTTGGACTAGTTTTGGAGGGTCACAATTGACCTTGACCGGACCCATGTCAGGCATTTGTTATGAAAATTTCTGTATCTTTCAAATAGTTTTTCTGTTAGAAGATTTTTTTTCAGACATGGACACTTATGATGAGATATTCCTTTTTAGATACCCAATGTGATATTTTTATGAATATTCACAAATGAACTAATGGATTGATGAGTAGGTTCTCACGAAATGAGTGTGCTACAAGAAGAATCATATGATAAGTTGCTACCTCGACAATATGTTTCTTACCGAGACTATGTGTCTTTCCAAGATTATGTGTATTTACAAGAATAAATATGTCACAGATATAATATATCTTATTAGGACTTAGTGTCTTATCTAGACTACATTTCGTATCGATACTCGGTGTTTTTTGGATTACATATAATAATATTGTTTTGTTTATTATGGACATATACATGTGTGAGATGGCTATGTATCATCTTCGTTGTATTCTTATTGTATTGAATTTTTATATAATTTTTGTTTTTAATAGTTTTATAATCCATGTATTTATTAGTGGTATGACTTTCTATTTTTGAGGTGTCTTACTGAGTTTCATTTTACTCACCATTGCATGGGATTTTCCCACACAAGTTGTTTCTTATGCAGACGACTGATGTTTTAATGTGGTCCTTTCTGGGAGAGAAATAGGAAGTTCTTACAAAGAACATATATTCAAGTTTTTCTAATATGGTTTCAGTCATTTGTACCTATACCTAACCTTCAAGTATTGGTTTCTACAGATGAGTTACAGGATCTTGTATTTTAATTTTTTTTCAAGACTAATTTTTTGTGGGCTTGTATTTATTGCCAGTTTACCTTCTAATTTTCTAATTTCATACTTTATTGTTGGTATCCTAGTGGTATGAATCCATGATTACTTGTTTTTTTTCATTTCATCAATTTGGACATGGAGATGTGTGTGAGTACGTGTACTTAGGAAAATTCATCCAATTTGTGGGATATTCCTAGTCAGGGCTAGTCTCCAACCCTTGACATTTGGATGTAACCGTGGGGTAGTAACAACATTGGCCCTTCTCTGAAAGGTCATGACAGAACATGAAAAAATATTCCACTGAAAAAATTAATAATATAAAAAGGGTAAAATTTTCATTTAACGAAAATAAGATATTAGTGTAATATTATTGAAATCTCATTTTGGAAGCATGGTTTTGAAGAAAACCATATTTGTAAATGAAGAGATTGGTACAATTATATTTTCTAAAAAAATCATCGTTTACTTAATTACAGTCATGTGAATAAAATGGAACTGATAAATTACGAAATAAATACCTACCGTTATGGAATAAAAATCGTGGGAATTTCGGACTTCTGGATTATAATATTTAATTAAAGTAAATTTCATCATAAATAATCTTTATAGATGGTTAAATGTTTTCAATAAACTCATACCATGTGGAATCTTTGAATCATATCTCTATGTATTAAAATTAATTTTCATGGTGCATTAAAATATCATGAAAATAACAAGATTCAAAATATAAAATTTAAAAGACAGTTTATACACTACGTATTAAAATATAAATCTATTAAATGGTATGTCTCTCAAATATGGGAAATCTAAAAAAATTACATTACCGATTTGGTAAATTTTGTGACTTAATCCCCATGACATAAAGAGCTTAATATATATGTGTAAATACCCATAAATTTAAGTAGTATAGGCATAGAATACATTCACGGTCCGTATATACACCAGAAAAAATAATTGAGAAGTGAAATAATTATCATATTTATACATTAATTGTGTGGTGTGTGTAAGTGGGATGAGAGGATGACTTTTATAGTGTAGGAGTTGTACTCTTGTAGAATTTTTCTAAAAGGGAAACTGTACCCACATTTTTTTATTGAAGGTAGATAAAATAATCGTAAAAAATAGATAAATGAGATTATAGTGTCTATATATGGACCTAAAGGGGATTTTTGAACGTTTATAGGTTATATTAGGCCTTACCTTTAGGGTTTAGACCCTTGTACAGGTTAATTTTATCTAAATATTTGTAATTAATTTTAATTGATTCACCAATATTTTAGTTAAAAAACTAATTTGACATTGTTAAACATTATAACTTATTATGAGTACAAATATAGAATCAATTTTTCTAAATTCCATTAAAATTAGTGATTTAAATTGATGTATATTTAATCACACAGATAGGATACCAAAGTGGGTTTTTAATGTAAAAATATTCAAAATTTTACAAGATTTTTAAAATAAATTTAAATGTTATATTGATTCCAATGACGTAATATGGGTAAGTTTCCAAAAAATTTCCCTAATTACATAATAATAAAAATTAAAAACTAATTTTATCCTTATAGGTAAAATAGATGAAAAATAATGTTTGGAGTTAAATTTCTGTATTTTTTACTATTCATTTAAAAAATAAAACATCATAGAAAAATAACAAAAATTTACCCTAAACTAATTCTGATGTCTCTATTTCATCAATTTATTATATATATATATATATATAATTTATTACAAACCCAAATTTTTAATTAATATTGGCTCTCCATCAAAAGGAAGTAAAAGTGCGTTAATAAAAATATAGATTTTTATGTGTAAAATTTGGTTTTTTCTTATGATATTCCTTTAAAATATATTGTATGAATATAAGAAAAATTTTATTAAATATATATATATATTAAATTATTATCAGCCAATAGTTTTAATTTATTTGTTTTATTAGGATAATAAAACATTGTGAGCATACAAATTGTTTTCTGTAAGAAATTCCATTTATATTCAATTAGTTCATTGCAACTAATGAACTAATTATATAATTTTGTTAAACAATAGTTTTCATAAGTTATATAATAATATTCATAAGCTAATAATAAACTCTAATTAAATTATTAATATGTTAAATAATAAGATTTTAATAACACATTATTCATTGGAAAAAATCAGTCTTCCATGTTACGTAGGTCATCGATGAAAATCAGTCTTGAATGTAATGTAAGAAAACTCAATGATCTTTATAGTGAAATATAACCTTTATATTTCATATAATGTATTATTAAATTGGTATTGTGTATAACTAAAGAGAAACATAGGTATTAATTATATAAAAAAATATTTATTTTAGTGTAGTGTTAAGTAAAAAATATCAAAATGATTAACTTAATTCAAAAGAATAATTCAAAAAAATTACAATGTTTAATTATACCTCCCATAAAAAGAATTTTACCTTTGATAATCATCTAGGATAATAATGATTTAATACTTGAATGTTCATTTCATTGAAATAAAAATCGTAAAATAGAATACCAAAACATCCTTTTAAAATGGAATTTTGAAACATAATTTTTTACCAAATTACCATATAAATGGGTTTTAACATGGGATAAATTAGGTGGAAGGTGAAACATAGAAATTTAACAATCATGTTCTAATGGAGAGTGAAACAGAACAAGGTCAAGATAAATTTCTTAGTAAAAAATTTATAAATCTTTGATGAACTAAGGGATTATCTGATTCAAAAATAATTTAAGTACCAGGATAAATTTTTTGGTGTCAATATCATTTTTCCTAAAGTTATATAATTTTGAAGAAAATACATACTTTCATGATTTTAGGACATCCTCACCCATTGTATCCTTGAAACACATATATTATTTCTCTAAAAAATACTTTGATTTTTTCCTAATGCACTAAAAAATCATGTGATCTATGATATTCCATCCCATATGTCATTAGTTATGATCAAAAAAAATTCTTATAGTAGGTTATCCAGTATTCATAAATCCTCATCTGGTGAGATAATAATTTATTCTAAAAAACATAATCCAATGATTAATGTAATTTTTCAAAAAATAATTTACCATAGAATCCTTCCAAAATATAAAATTACAAAACATTATAATGAAGGTCACAAAATTAGATTAACATTGATTCCCCATATATCATAATGTCTCTCCGGTGGTCATATTTTAAACTTTTTATTACCTTAATAGTATATTATCTTGAAATATGGTAATAATCTGAATGAACATAATTAATTATTGTAAATATGAATATCTCATCATTTCAATGTATATTAGATATATTATTAATATCTATGAAGTAGTAATCATCATCTAAGAAGAAATTGAATAATTTTAATTACACTAAATAATTACATCTAGGGTAATATATGCTATTCAAATTAATATATCAAAATCAACCATCTCTTTATTCTAGGAATACAATATATTCCAAAAATCATTATCACCAGAATGGTTACCTTCCCTTAATCAAAATATCACATTTTAATGTCATCAAAACTACTAATTATATCCTCATTAATATTTAATAAATAATTATACTAAAAAATATGTATTTCAGGATTCACAAAACAAAATATTTGAATTCTATAACATAAGAACATCATTTATCCAAAATTATTCATAAATCATTCCCCGTGTTTCATCAACTTATTCTTTATTACCTATTTTCTAGAATATGTATTATATTTCATATATTAGGGTTCCTCAACTTCAATATAGACATTATTGTTATGATTAATGTATAAAATACTAAAAGAACATCACAATACTTTCACTTATCTTTTAAAGTCTTTTTATCTTTAGAAGTATAACCAATACTCATACCAACTTCCTTATTCTTTTTATGAGATATCCACCTAATAAATCAGATTTCATAATTCCCATACATTCCACATCTAAAAGATTCAATGTCAACCCATTTTATTATTAATTATCTCCATTGAGTAAAACCAGAAATCATGGGATGGGAGACACATATAATAGAATAAACCCACATAATCATAAGAAATTGATTTTTGTATGGATAAATCCCGACACCTAAATTTTAATCGATGGAACCATAGTATTTTCCTAGTTTATTCATAATAATATTATTTTACAATCATTCGTAATTGTTTATGCAAAGTCTGTGATTTTCCAATGCATATCCTACAAGAGTGAAAAAATATGTCTGGAGCAAGGCCCGTTGTCATGTACCAGATTACCCAAAGTCAGGACCAAGACATCTTGTTGGAGTTTCTACCCCTACCTACATATAGTTCAAAGACACATCCACATTAAGTATACATACATGGATATATTTCTAGGAAACCATTCACTCTATCATTTTCAAAAATTGCCGGAAATTTTCCTATTCCTTTCATTATCCTTGGACCATTCCATAGACATTTCCTTTGAGTTTTCACTGAGGTTTTATCATACAAGTTTCTAAATGTTAAATAAATATTTCCATTTATTAAAAATATAATGATCCCATATTATGGTAAATATATATCACATCACAATTATGGAATATGTAAATGAGTACAAAAATAAATTCCAAAAGACTATATTAGTCTACTGCTTTTGGAAATATGGAATCTTGAACAAGAGTACATATGTGAGCTACATTATCTCCCACGTGGTTATTCTTGAATTTCACTATTCATAGAATCATAAAAAATAATATATATCATCATATCATATGGGAATGGAAACATTCAAAAGGTTATATCTTTAATTCACAATAAGGGTAAACAAGGGAGATATGTATGTATAAACATGAGAATAAGGGTATTAGAATATGTTCATGTACATAGAAGATCGTACCCTTAATATAAAATTTCATAAACATGAATCATGATAGAAATATTATAATTTCATAACACATGAATCATAAGGAAATGAACAACATAATCCATGAAAGAAAAACATTGGAATAAGACATTGGAATTTTCAAAAACACATAACATATAATATGATTTTCATAGTAGCCAAGGGATTGATTCAAAAATAATATTAGTATTATTGGTTCACTCCCCATACAATATTGGTAGTCAGGGTTCACTCACATTTTAATCATAGTTGCGTGAGTTCACCCATCTTACCATCTTATTAGTCATTGTTCACTCCCCTAGAAGTTTTAGTTGCAAAGGTTCACTTCCAAAACCATATTAGTGTATCTGATGAGATATAAATATATTCCCAATGCATTTAAAAATAGATATCAGTCGCACCCATATCAAAATTGAATCATATATACATTCTTCCAAATATGATAAATAATTTCATTGTATCCCATTAAATTAAATTGGTGTTGTAAACATGTAATCATGTCGTATCCTATGAAGATAAAGATATAATATTCATAATTTTTTCTTCAATGAAATACTCATGGAAAAAAGATAGATATATATGTATATAATTTGTGAAAGAAAAATGGGTTTAAAAACAAATAATCCTAGAATGTGAGATGTGTTTCATAAACATCGTACAACAAATTCATAAACCATTCAGAGAAATAATATAAATGGAAAATTTGTAAAATTTCATAATAAAGCCATGAGTAACCACAATGGATGTAATTTTAGATATAAAATAATTTGTAATATCATTTAAAAACATTTTTTGGGGGAAATAACCTTTATAAATTGGAAAATTATTTTTGAAAAATCAGACCTTTGAGAACAATTTTATTGAAAATAAACGTGAAACATTTTAAGAAATATTGAAAACATTATGAAAAATATTTTACTTTAATAACTTATAAATAATCCTGAAAATAATACAAAAATCTTTTTATTTGAAATATCATTAAAAAAGATTACCTTATTCATTATACTTTGAAACTTGCAATGGATGCTTCAAATAATGATGGTATGAAAATCCATATATGTTGTACGAGGAAAAACATTACTTTTTCATAGTAAAAAGGATAGAAAAAAGTTGTGTTCGGATAACGACATTAATATTATTTGAAAATAATATTTATAAAAAAAAAAGAAAAAATATATTTTAATTATCATATGATTTTAGTAAACTTTTTTTGAAATTATATTTTAAAAATCATGGTTTTGAAGAATGTATATTTTGGACTGAAGATAGATTTAAGGTAATATTTTCAAAAAAATAAAATTATTAACTATATTAAGTATTAAATAGTAGAAATAAATACTATGAATACAAGAAAAAATCATGAAAACCCATAGTATCATAAAATTAAATATTTTTTTGTAATGATTGATCACAATATTTCATTAATGAAAAGGTTATCGTAAAGAATCTCGATAAACAATAAGATTGTTTCAATATACACTTACCACATGGTAACATTGAATTATCCTTCCCAAGTAAGAAAAATAAATCACACGGAGCATTAAAATATAATTAATATATGTAGATTCATTTTATAACTTGTTAAAATATTTTTATACAGCTCATATCATAATATGGATATACAATATGGCCAGTGTATCAACGAAAGTTAAGTGAGACAATATTACATTAACTATTTGATGACTTTTGAAACATAATCCCCATGACAGAAAGATCATAAAATGGTAATTTAAAACACAAATATATTTCACTATAAGATTAATAGTACACCAACCCATTTATAATATACACCACACATAATAATTCAGAGGTCAATAAGGCATGTATCTTATAGAAACATAGTGTGAGATGATATTACCTTACCTTGAGTTTGACTTGTCTCGTGAGTCATTGGATTACAAGATAAGAATATTATTATAATTTTTTTATTTCATAATAATATTTTAATTTTTTATTATTACATTTAATTCTCTTAATACGATGTTTTATATAACTACATTAACAATTATGTTTTAGTCAGTTTTTTTTTCAAAATTTGGTTTATATTTTATAAAAAACTTTGGATGCTCGACTTTGGTGAAATGGTCATTATATAAACATATCTAGAATAATAATAATGAAATAATTATTATATTTTTACATTAATTATACTTTTATAACCAATCATTCTATATGGTTGTGAAAAATCAATAAATATTACAATCAGGGAGACGATGGGTCGTATGTATGCATGAGCAATGTTCCAATTTCTCAATGATCTTTATAGAAAAAAGGTATGTCACTATAATATTTCCATACATAGAATTATATCATAAGTAAAATATTATGTAATCAAATAAACATATATGTAATTCAATTGATGTTGAAGAACTGACATCTTGTGGAGGAGGCGATAGTCCACATGTCCATAAATAAAGTTATCACTTTATAATTGTATGAAATGGTAATCAAGAAAATGAAAAATATTATAATATTATGAAGATAATTATATCATTAATATCATTTTTTCATTTTATATTTATTATACGTTTAATTAAAACCCTTATTTATGCATTTAATGTATCGTGTGATTGAATCACATCGCTTTTAGGAGTTGGTAGTCCACACCTCTACAAACAATGTTATCTTGTTTGCACATTATGAATGGATAATGGAATGTGTTATAAAATAATTACAGAACCATATAGACATTATATATATATATATGTATCATATATAAACAAGTTTCCCATCAACATTACCAAAGCAAAAATGTTAGAAAATAAAAATAAACAATCATTGTTTCACAAAGTGGTGGTTTACGGTACACAAATTGTAAGTTACTTACCCATTAGATTGGGTTATATGTAAGTCTATATCAAACCCATAATATAATAAAATATCAGTATATTTTGGATAATGGTGTGGTTATTTAAACATGAAATAAGAATATTGGATGGGATGGAGAGTGAAAATTTGATAAAGGAGCTTGAGGGAGGATGTTTCTTCTTCTTTGTATAACTCCTTTTTTTAACCAGAGGATATCCATTGATTGAAATATTATGAATGGAAGGATTAAAGTGGAATTTGAGGGATGTGTGGGATCTTTTTTTTGAAGATCTATACTGATCTAAGTGTGTTGAGAGATATGTGGATGTGGTAGGTGAGGAAGACTTTTTTGTGGTAGAGTGACACTCTTGTAATATTTTGGAAAAAAGGAAACACCACATATTTTTTATTGAAAGACAATCCAATAATGGTCTAAAGTTGAGAAAAGGGAGCATATGTTTGAAATATATCTATCTAATAGATTTTGGACAAGTTACATGATCGTATTAGGACATAAGATTCTAGTTTAGTCCATTGTTAAGCTTAATTTAATCTTAGTTGTCGTAATTATTTTTATTTAGCATCACTACACTTTTTTATAAAAAAGTAATATCTTATTATTAGAAATTATAAATTATAATGATTCTAAATGTGGAATCAATTTTTCATAATTTCTGTCAAATATGTGGAAGAATTAAGATGATATTTATTCCTAAAGTAAGGACGACAAGGCAGGTTTTTAATGTAAAAACGTTCAAAATCATCCTTGGTTTTTATAACCAATTTAAATGTGAAATTAATTCCAATTACCTCAATTGGATAAAAGTATAAAAATTTTGTTATATAAAAAAATAAAAATAAATCAAAAATATTATTTAAATTCAAGGATAAATTAGTTGATACAAAATTGTGTTAAATTTTAAAATTTATAACTATTCATTAACAAATGATACTTCTCAGGAAAAATAAAAAATTCACCATAACATAATTTTTTTTCTCTTTCAAAAATGTATTTTATTTTAAAATATGAAATTTATTAAAGAGCCAAAATTTATATTTAGAATACATTCTCCATTAATAGTTTTTAAAATTTATATAATGAAAATATAGGTTTTTATCTGTAAAATATTGTGTGTTCTTATCTTATTCCTATCGAATATATTGAGTGAATATGCAAAATATTTTATTGAATATGTATAAAATATATTACATTACATTCAATAAATAATTGTAATTAATTTAATTGATTATGAAAACACATCTTAGTGAGCGTAATAATAGTTTTCTATAAAACATTCCAATATAATCAATTATTTCATTGTAACTAATGAGTGAGTTTTATATTTTTTTATAAAATAGGGTATGATATGTTATTAAATACTATTAATAAAATCCATCAAAACTTGTATGTTATGTATTAATATATTAAACATTAATATTTTAAAAATATATTTCTGTTTGTTAAAACATAGTAAGGCATTTTATACATTCCATCTTATAATGTCATCCTTGAATGTGAAGTAAGATAACATTTGTTTTCCATATCGAGAAATTTAACCATTATATTCCATATAGTTCCTGATTTACATAGAATTGTGTATAATGAAATACAAACATAGTGTTTTAATATATATAAGATAACTATATTTAGTTTTCTATCAAATGATATATATCAAAAAGAATAATTTAATTTGAAGAAAATAATTTAGAAAAGCATGGGGTGTTACAAAATCAATAAATATAATATTCCAAAAAAATCACCAAGATTCATAAGATACATCAATATTTTATCTTTCAATATATTAATATAGTTTCTATCTTAAACTGGAATCCACCTCCTATTCACACAATTAAATTTATCCCTAATAAATTTTCTTCAAAACATCAACATAGTCACGAATGTAGGAATAATTTTCTCAAATACCAACAAAAAAACCCTCTCTAAGATCAATTTTTTCACTGGGATGTGGAGGGGTGAATAAGTGAAATATATTTCCTTTCATGATTACTTTATAGAAAACATTTACCTGTTATTAATTAAATAAAAATTTTATAGAAAAAATATATTGAAACAAATCCATTGGAATAAATGTATTTGAATAGATAACAACTCAATATGAGTATCTATCCCTTAGCATGGTATAGAAATAATTAATTACCACAGAAACACTAGAAAAAATCATTTTAGTGTCGATAGAATAAATATGAAACACTTTTACACATATATTGAAATATGTTCAATATAATTTTTCCAGATCATTTTCTAGAATGACAGATGTAATGAAGATGTTGTAACAAGTTTATAAACCTTCACCAACAAGTTCAAATCATTCTATATTGATTATTTAATGACTTTACAATTTTAATTATTCTAAAAAAATTATCCACATTCTTTCCCAGTTACAGGCCTTGATAAGATCTCTATAATTTATATAAAATCTCAATTTGATTCCATATTTTAATTCCTTTATTCGATAATTCAGTTCAAAAAACATATATCTTTAAAAACTATGATTCATCAGAATTATTGTTCATTTTGATCCGATGAATTCTGGACACCACTCTTCTAATAAAAACTTCTATGACAATAACTTCTCTTCTCACGCCTTCTTTAATCAAAACATATATTCAAATAAACTAGTTTGAAACCAAATTATAGAGATATACTTTTTATAAATGATAAGAATTAAAAATCACATTTTACCCCACCACATTATAAATATTCATTGAAAAAATATTTTGTATGAATACAAAATAATTTCCTCCTAAAATATGTTCCCATATCTGAATTAATTCAGAAATTCGAATATCATTTTACCATTTCAACATTCTTATAAAATTTTAAATATTCTTATTGAATCATCATGAATTTTACAAAACTCTTAAATTTTCAATCTTACATGAAAAGGAAAACATATCACACACTAAATTAGTAATTTTATTGTCCAAAACATCACAATCCAAAAAAATTTGTCATCCTTATTCTCTTAGACCAATTACAGACAAGGAAAAAAAATATATCTCACTCTGAAACTCTTAAACAATTGATTAATATTTTTTATAATCATCAATAAATTTTCGACATACATCATAAACCATTAAAAATATGTTAGTAGAAACTTATATATTAAAACAATTTATTAATTTTCTCAACAACTCCTTAGAACAATTAGAGTTATCATCTAATGGCGTAATGAATTCAATAAATCATCATACTGATTGATGTCAATAACTCTTCTAATTAATTAGTGTCATAAACATTTTCAATTGATCAGTGTTTAAAACTCTTCTCATATATAATCAACAAATTTGGTCCAACTAATATGACTATTCTAGTATAATGTATTACCTCTGCTGAATCTTGGAATTTTATGCCTTATTAATTCCAAAAACTCATTTGTTAGATTAGTGACTAGAACTTATAATATGAATCGGTATCAACATTGACATTGTTTTTTTTCCAAAACAATGAATTTGATTGATCATTTGATTAATCAATTCATACTAATGAATTGATTATTTCATTAGATTTTTCTATATGTATTTATAAAAAACCTCTAACTTAAATAAATTTAAAATTCCAACCTTTAATCAAATTATTAGTGTGGTTTATATCAATCCCTGGAACTATGAGTTCAAACATCAACTTCATAGAAACAAATTTCTCGTTATTTCGAAAATACTATCTTGTGTTATTATTTATTCATGATGTTTAGAATATTTATACCAATAAAAAATCATAATATTTGATGAAATTATTAAAAATATTCTTCAATAACATACAACATTCATGACTGATTAAATATTGAATTCGACATTTCTTTGAAAAATATCCATCCATTCTTGTATCAGGTTTTCCACGAAACATCTATGAGAAAAAATTTTATTCATGAAAACCTGGCTCCCCAATTTTATACATAATGTTTGGATCATTATTTTTAGAATAATGATGAATTGGGAAATCACAAAATAGTATATCATTATCTTATTTTATGTTTAACATCTCAAATAACATTCTATATCTAAAAAATATTTTGGACTGTCCTGAAAACCACCATTCTAGGTTATAATAACTGTAGAGAAGTTCTTCTATAAAAAAATTTAGAACAGAATACATAAATTCATGACCATTATCAATAAATATAATTCCAATCATCTCTTTCTATTACTCCTTCGTCAGATCAGAAAACATATAATGTAAGGATATTTTTTCTAATGAAAAAGGTAAAACGTCCAGTAATCTCCTATCAAACAAATATTATATCCAATGTTTTCGCAACATATTCATTTTTCATATCATTAATATATATATATATATATATTATTCGTATATAAAGATTAATTTAATGTTATTTCTTTCGTGGGGATTATTATTCAATAATTTCTAAAATTATAACTGTGTAAGTCAATATATCATCATTATTTACGATTTTTTATGTTTTTGTCTCCCTTGGGGGAAAATTTTATATAACATAACCTCATTTTTTATCCACGTTAGTTATTCATGATGTTTTTCATGTAATAGTGTCATTTTTCATCTACTTGGTAAATAAAATGATTGAGAATGTTTTCCTTAAATTTGGATTTATTTTTCTCTTTGGCTGAAAAAATATTTAACAAAACCATGTTTTATAATATTATTTAATAAAATAATTTCTCTATTATCCAGAGTATTTTTTGAATATTTTTAACCCATGTCTGAATGTTTAAAATTTGTTTTAAAAACAATATTAATTTCATTTTCCAAACAATGTACATTTTTGTTTTATAGAAAATTTAATATGAATTATTGACTTAATGTGTAGGATATGAATATAATTTTCCACTTTGATGAAAAATTAATGTTTTAAAAATAAATTTTCTTGTTTCCGATGGTGATTTTCTTTGAAAAATATTTTAAATTCATTTTGGGTACTTCATGATTTAAAAAATATATTCATTGTGAAAAATTCATTTTCGTAAAAAAATATATAGAATCTATTTTCGTTTCACTATTTATCAACAACATAAAACCATTTATTCTAATTATGATTTATGGGTGATATGTTTTATTGATATCATCCTTATAAATTATTTTTATTATTGATGTTAATTTTGAATGTGAATATAAAATTGTATTGTCATTCCATAAATTAAACTTAATGGTTGTTGATTATGTTTATTTGATTTGTGTAATTATTATCATTACATATTATAGTTTTAAAATATGAATGGTCTTATTGATTTTGTCACCCCACGTTATTATAAGAAATTAATTAGTGTTATTATGTGATGTGTGGGACACAATTATGTATATCCCATTGATGCATCAACACATCTCATGAGTCAAATAAATTGGGAATATGTGATGAGTATCTATCCATAGATTTAAACATTATTGTGAAAGGTTCTGAATATATGTTTAATTTATTTTAAAATATGCATTCTTCTATTATGTGATCTGTTATTATCCTAAGTATTATTGTACAATTTTTTATAAGATACTGGGAAAAGATTAATTATCATGTTTTTATTTATATGTATTTATTTTATCATCTTTTATTCATGAAATATAATTCTCAATTTAATGTTTATATGGAATTTGATTCAATTAATTACCTATCAACATTGTTCATGATTATTTATTCATGATAGCTTCCTCTAATGAATAACCCTACTGAGTATATAATCTCACCCATTCCTTATTTTTTATAGGATACTAGTATTTGTTTTTATAATTTATGTACATGGATATTCTCTAGGGATTAGTGATTTTTATAAATAAAATACTATGTTTTATTTATTTTCAGTTGTAATATGATATATGAGTATATCTGTATTTTAAAAATACTAATAAATTATTCAGTCCGTAAAGATGTGATAACTTGCTTCTAGATCCCATATTGTAATTTAATAGCTTGTTATAGGTTATTGAAGATAGTGTATTTGTATTCTTCCCCCCCTTTTGATAAGTTATTATTGGGTTGGGTAGACCTTGTAGATATTGATGGTATAACGTGTAGAGATTGGTAATAGATGAGTGTTCTGACTAACCTGGATTGACCTAGAATGGGAATGGGATTGAATCTAACTCACATTAGTGAATTTCCTATGAGGAAAGGGAGGCCTTTTTTTGACATCCCTAATAACAATGTAATTTGTTACCTATGGGTGTCTGATGTCGACCTAATAGGCATGTTTGAGATAAGTGGACATGTGAAGGATGTCCTTACTATTATGAGCTAGTGGGAACCTTTGTGGATAACACAATGATATAAAAACCCACAAATGGGTATCTTAATGTATGGTGAGATTAAAATAAGTGTGTAAGCATAGTTCCAAAATTGATAGTTGATGTTGTTTCTTTAATTTATGAGGTTTTTCCATGGTAATTTTCATTGAGAAAAATATACTAATGATTCTTACTGAAATATAGTATTTGGTTGTATTGTCTGATAAACATACACATGATATCTCATGAATCTTGCGAATTATACTAGATGGATGAGATATATGATTTCCCTACATGGATAGTAATCGACTATTGATATTTATACACTTTTACATGGTTGACTAGGAATATTGGTAATCGGCTACCAATCCCATGACAAAATAGTTTAATGGAATCTATGAATAGACTATGAGGAATAAATTTACCATATTTTCTATTTTTTGGGTTTTATAGGATTTAATGTGATTTTTTGATTGATTTCCTAGGATTCTAGGGAATCAATCATTGACCGGGACATGCATGTACACTTGATTTGACAAGATTGATTGTAACTAGACATGATTCTCAAGATATAATATATACATGGATTCCATGGAATTGAGAGAAATTAAATATAATTATGAACAATATTTATATGGACTCATAGGAATTATCTTTGGAGCATGTAGACTAGATTTCTTGGGACCCCAGGAATATACTTTTGACACAAACATTCCCATTTGTTGGATAACCTAGTATACCATATTATGGATTGGAAGACTAATGATTAATTTCTATAGAGAATAGGAAATTGATTATTGATCTTGACATGAACATAAAATTTATTACCTAGGATACATGGGAATATAAAATGATAATTGAGATACCAGATCCCTAAATGCTATGGAAATGGATATTGATCCTATTTCGGAAACAATATATTTCTTTGGATTTATGAGAGCCATACGTAGAGCCTAACACTACTAAATTTCTTAATTCCCATAAGAATTATATTATATATGTTACTTGTAGTATTTAATATTATATATTTCTAGGAATTAGAATTTAGGATGGAATTTTATATTCATGGTTGAAAGACAAGCTCAAGTATATTCCATTAGGGGTGAAAGGTGGTTTGGGTCATTATAGTGGGTCAAGGAGAACATGAGGGTCAATAGCTATTTTTAATTCCTACTATGTTATTATTTACTCCATGAATAAGTAATGTGTAAAACTAAATTTAAATATTATTTATTTTATAAACCAACAATATATTATATTTTTTTATTTCTTAAATAAATTCAATTTCATCATCAACTTATTTTCATAGAAGACGGAGTTTTAATGAACTGTGTTATACTATTAAATATTATTATATTTACATGAAAATTATAAAGTAGAATTTAAATTAGAAGGAATGAATAGTATTATGAACATCTTGTAATTATTATATTATATATTAATCAAATATTTTTACAATCATCAAATATACTGAGAATAGATATGATATGATTAAATCCATGTTTACGTATAAAATGCTATATTTTTTAAAATATAGTTGTGACGCCATTTAACATCCCACATGTTTTAAATCTAAATTATGAAAATTTTATGAATTCTATTTTAAAATCTAAATTTTATTTTAAACAGAATAATTTCAAAATTATCTTAGAGACATTTTTTTCCTTTTAAAAAAGTTTATTTCTATAAATAATGAAAAATATCATTTTTTATGAAACAATCAGCCGATATATATTAAATCAACTTTATGATTTGAATTTATCTCAATGATAATTATGAAATATATATTTAAATAAAATATAATACATATAATTTTAATCTTCCTTATATCTTAATTCTTTTAAAAGTAAATTTTTTATCCAAATTGAACAATTTTTTAATAAAATATTTTGTTATGATTTATGAGATTAATTTTAAATGTAATAACAAAACATGTCAATAATGAATATTTGAAAATAAATACAACATTTTTATTTATATGTAACATATTTAGTAAATATTTTCATATTTATTTTTGACTAATATGAATAGAAACCTTAGTATTTTATTTTTCACCATAATAATGGTAAATTGGGAAATTTAGGGATAAATTAATATGAAAAGTATTTGAAAATTATCCTCATACTTTCCAGAATACTATTTGAGGAATTATATTTTACCTTTTACACCAAAATTTCAATTTATGTGATTCAATGGACACTAGTCCATGAAAATGACATTGATATTATTTAAATTATTAAAAATCACATAATTTAGAATATTTTATCTTAAACATATATTTTTTGTCCACATGTGAAAAAAATATAAGTTGTCAATGAATCTAAGATTTCCTATTTAAACATTAATAAAATTATTTTCTTCATATTCATTTATTTATAATTTTTGGAGACCATTAGGACGAGGTTATGATATTTATAATTTTTCTTTTAAAGATAAAACAAAGAAGTCATATTCATATGTTAATATATATATTTTAATATGGTGGTATTCATAATATATATTTTAATATAGAAATTATTTTGATATCTAAAACTTTTATCAACATCATGGTATTTATTTTTTTTATTTTTTTAATAAATTATTATGTTAAATAATTATACAATGACAATGAAAACATTATTTAAAAAATGATACTATAAAATAAATTATATTAAAAATATTAAAATAAATAATAATTGAATATATTAAGGTACTAAAAGAATTAATTGCATGATTTTAAAATAATAGGTGTTTATTAAATGTTTTTTATCTATATTATTTTGGGGAAATGGTTTTCTTAAAGTCAATTTAATGAATAGTATAAAAATTAATGCAGATGATATTTTTTCAAAATAATATTTTAGTAAATTATTTAGAATTCATTAATAATATTTATAAATAATAGGTGATTACTTTCTAGTCTAAAATGCAAGAAATTATTCATTTACATCCATACTCACATTTTATTTTAGAAAATTACTACATTTTAATATTAAATAAATGTGTACCATAATTAAAATAATTTTTTTTAATTATTTTCAATCAAAATGATACATTTAAAAATAAAAAACAACATGTATAAATTTTATTATCTATAAATATTACATCCTTATCTCATCTAATATTATAATAAATTTCCATTTGGTTCAATTATTATAAAAAATTCATTTATTATATTTTAAAATTTTAATGAGTTCCAAGGGTTCCCCTCACCTTAATTATAAAGGGGAACTCCGTTCATCACCTCATTTCACCACCGTGATTCTTATAAATCAATCACCCTCTTACAAATTATCTACTAAAATTAATTATCCAAATTATAGAGGCCATTCATTTAGAAAAATACCAACCTCGGTGTACTTTTGAAGAGATAAAAATGTTGACTACAAAATAAGAGGTAATCATCTCTACTGAAACATTCATGTTTATTTCATCTCTTAAATTATATTCTAGCATTGATTCCATAATAAAATATTAAATCTCTTATAATATAATTTTATAGATATTTTTATGATTATGGTACAACTATATTTCAAATTTTACCCATATCGTAGATAAAAGAATGCACCATGTTTCCGTACATATGACTTACCAACTCCACAATGTGGTGTAATTTTTTTCATCACCACATTATTTTGATGGGTATAATGATACAAATAATGGATCTATATGATAATCATTAAATTATATTTATTCTATAATAATTAATATACTAAAAACATATTTACCCTTTCACTATTAATTAAATGATTTCTTCGCTTATGGGTGTGTATGGTATACAATGACCATGAAGAGATGCAATTCATTTTCCATATTGAAAATTAAATAATTATTAAATAAATCATATGAAATTTATAAATATGACATATATGATGTCAAAATAATATTATATAAGTTGAAACTATGTCCTATCAACAAGAATAGTGACTTACATGACAAAGAATAAAAAGGTTAATGAAAAAGTTAACATCTGAAACAAGGGTTATAACAAAACATTATTAAAAAAATGGGTTATAAGCTGATATAAGAGAATCATATATAATATCATAAATATTAATATGGTTTTTATATAATTTTATATCATCCATAAAATCCTTACACTGGAATTTAAATAACATTTAAATAAATGGAAGCGTATGTTTAGGGACTTCATCTAAATTTTCACTTCATTATGACATACATGGTATTGTTCATATTTTAATTTTGATGTGGTTAATCTACTAACAAATAGAGATAATTTTGTATTTGGTATTATATTTCTCTTAAATAAACTTATCATGGATAAAATTATCTCTTAAACGATATAAGATTTTTAAAAACGGTGTTTACTTTGAATGTTATTTTATTAATTTGAAAATATTGAAAAATCAATATCCTCTAATCAATATAGATATTTTCCTAAAGAATATTTTTCAGAAATTAAATATATTTATGAATAATTTTTTGGACATGTAGTGATAGATGTCTCCTAGTAATATATTTCCCCTTGATGCATCGACTACTCTCGTTTGACATAAATGTCGGTGAAATTAAATCTATTTCTACCTATTGTTTTAAACAGTATTTTGTAAGGTTATTATAGTATTGTTATCATGATCTAGATAGTTGATATTGATAATTAATAATTTCAATAATTCAGTATTAAATTATAACTATCTGTGATATTTTCACTATGAAAAAATCAATTTATTCATTTTCATTCTTAGTTTATTGATTAAATGTCATTTGTATTTATTTATTTACCTTTCCATATTAACACGTTCATAGAATTTTAGAAAACCCTTTTATTTTTTTCTTTCCCTATGTTATGAAGATTAAATCATTTAATAAGTGGAAAGGAAGATTTTATTTATATATTCAATGTTATGTTACCTCTGAAATAATACAAAAATTTATGTATGTAGTTCTTCATGATTTCTAAACTAATCCATCTTTAGTGTTGTGATAAATTTTATCAATGAAATTGTACGAAAATAACCACTAAATCTAGGCTATTGGGGTTAGGGTTATTATAGTTGGTATCCTTGGATGTTTAGTTGAATCCTTTGAAAGGTTGATTTTGTATAAACATAAATTTCATCATAATCCTAATAATTCATTATAGTGATTTTCTTTACTCAATAATCATGTTGATTATGAGGTAACTCGGTGTGTGATATTTTATAGTGATATATGTTAGTGGAGGGAAGATAATCAATATAAACGGACAATGTAAGGATTTATCCCCTTTTCAATCCTACATATTTGGTGGTGGAGCTTAATAGATCATAACCATATTAGAAAAAATTACTCTGGTTTTGACGAATAACCTCACTCTAATTAGTCAACATGATGCTCTATGATAGATACACCTGTGTTGTCTCCTTTTATGCTGAATAATTTATCATATTTAAGTGGGACTACTAATCCAATGGAGTATGAGAAATGGATAATGTCCCATGAAAAATATATTTCATGAATAAGGATGTTATAAAAGGTAAAATGTAGATATATTGGTATATTTCCCCATGGATATGGGGATCAAGGGTATTCAATGATCTAGAATTCATGTAATAGAAAAATTTTATGGAATCATTCTTTGATAAATAATTCCCTTGTGAAGAATGAACTAAAATGAATAGAAAATTCGATATCATAACGAAAAAAGAAGAAGATTGTATTGAATAGTATGAGGATACCTTCAAAAGACTATCCGGTGTGATAAAGATTAAGTAAATGATTCGAAAAAATATTTATTATTTCATTGATGGTATTATTCCATCTTACAATAGGGAACTGGCATCTCAAACATTTTAATCATATATAGAAATTGTGTAATGTTCCATCAAATTAGTGAAAAAAATTTATAGATCCTATGTATACATGGTAAATGAAGAGGATAATATGTATTGAAGTATCCATGAAGATGGTAAATCTTGAAAATAGTTAATTGGAATAAATTATTTCCAATTATGTGAAAATTTTGGAATTAATCATCTTGTGAAATGATTGAATGTTATGGGAGAATTTTATATTATTAAAGGAAATGTTAATAGAGCTAATTAATACAAGGGGATGAAAAAATAAATAATGTCCAATAGGTCAACATAAAATAAATTTTTGAATTATTCAAATCAATTCCACATGTGTCAAGGTAATCTACCATATGAAAGGCCAAGGGGAGATATCCATGGATTAAAATCACTAAAGTTATAGTATATATACTCAATGATGTGGTAGAAATTACATTAATACTATATTTAAATTTAACCAATCCTTTATTTGATTTCATATCATCAAAATAATTATATCTACATATTTTTCCAATACAATTAGACATTTCCCTTTTGAAAAAATAATAGTGTTTTCAGTCAAAACAATTATGAGAATTCTTATAGTAACCAAAATGTGCATGGAATCCCGATTATCATAGCAAAAAAAATTATTTGTTGTATTTATGATCATACTTATTTATTAATTTCATACAATCCTCGTTATTGAGTATACATAAAATTATGATGAGAACATTTATTTCAAAAAGAATGAAATCATGATTTGTCAGTATGTTGTAACATTTATTATCTTGAGAGTTTAAACATTATCATATTACAGGTATCTAGATCAACCCCTAATATCTCTATTGAATTCAATTCTCAGGGAGGAAGTGAAAACAACTTATAGGGTTGAATAAGGTAATCTTGAAATTGAGGATGTACATATTATACATTAATATATTTATGTATTTCTTTAGTAATTACCCAGACACCCCAAGGGATTAATTTTCATTTTATCATTGATTAGATCCCTAATCAAAAACCAATATAATATAATCATTATAGTGTGACTAGTATAAAATTAGTGATGATGAAGAAACTAATAGATGAGTTAAGTAATATGGGATTTATTCTACCAAGTTTATCTCCATGGGTATCCCATGTTATGTTTAATAAGATAAAAGATTGATCTGTGAGGCTATGCATGGATTACATAGTGATCAATAATTTTACTATGAAGAAGAATATTCATTTTCCTCAAACTGATGATTTATTTGATCAACATCACAGAAATCAACATGTTTCGTATATTTACCTTAATTTGGTGTATCATCAAATTTGAGTAAAGAAGTAATATATTTTGAAAACAAATTGACGAGGTAAAGAATGTATTAGTTTTAGTACTAAAAATTTGATGGAATAATGCACCCTCTATTTTTATAGATTTAATGAACAAATTATTAAAATAATTTATTTTTTTATTTCTGTTATACTAATGGATTATATTCTAATGTATTCTAAAAGCTATTAAGTCCATGAGAATCACTTGGGAGTCATTCTTGAGACTCTTACAAGGAATATTTTATATAGTTAATATAAAAATTGTTAATTCTAGCTTTAGGAAATTCATGTTCTTATATATGTTTTCTCTAATGATGGAATATAAATTGATCATGTAAATAAAATGGAAAATACCATAATGACCGACACCAAAAACCATAATTGTGGTACATAATATAATTGGTTTAGTATAATAATATCGACATTTGGTTCATAGTTTTTCTTGATTCGATAACCCATTAACCTTGATTTTGTGTAAAGGTGTAAAATTCATATTGATAAATGAATTTTAATAATGTTCTTATTAATTGATGAGGGAATTTTAAAATTTTATGATTCTATCACTATGATCAAGAAATAATGGGGTTGTGATATACAATAATTAATTTATGAAAGGCATAGGTTGTGTCCTTTTGAAAAATTATATAGTTGATGAATATGCATAAAGGATTTGGATGAATCATGAACAAAATTTTACATATCATGATCTTCAGTTAACATCTATAGTATTTTCAGGGATGATATGGTGAAAATTCCTCTATGGTGAATGTTTTGAGATATATATCGATCAAAATAGTTTGAAATAAATAATTACCCCAAAAGAGCTCAACATGAGACAACGTTGATTGTTTGAGATACTAAACATTATAATTACTCTATACACTTCCACATTTGAAAAAAATGGCAGTAGAGGCATTAAGCGGAAATGGTCATAGAATTCTGACCCAAATGTGGATTGATTGAGGTCTTATATTCACAGAATTTTTGAATATGGATTTGGCGAGGATGGTGAGACGCTAATACATTTTATGTGATTGAAAAAAAATTTATTATTATAAATGATAAAAATTTCACAATCTGAGGTTGACGATTTATGTAATAAAATTAATTCTATGAATGATAAAAAGTTGAAAGGTTTTATTTGAGAATATGGTGCTATGAAATTTTGAATGAGGTTCTGTGTTCTATCATTACCTGAGATAAAAATGGAAATATTTGATGATGCTCAAAGCTCAAATATATAAATATCCCTTGGTAGTCCAATGATGTATGGAGATATATAGGAACATTTTTGGTGGGATTATATGAAAATAAATATTGGTAACTATTTTTCAAGATGCATAGTTTTTCAATTTTCAATGGATGAAATTAAACATATTAGTGGATTCATGGAACCAATACATATTCTTATCTTGACTTGAGATTCCATTACTATGGTGTGCATCATTTTATTACCAAATAACACCATATGGTGGGATACAATATTAGTTAATCTTGATCATAATAAAAAATTTACACATTTTGATTCTATAAAAAGAGATTTAACTTCTGATCAACTATAATTAAACTATATTGATGGATTTCTAAAACATCATGGTGATACCCTATAGATTGTTTCTGATTCGGATCCTCAATTTAACATCAATATTTTGGAATATTATTCAGAAGGCTCTATATACTGAGCATCATTTGAGCACTACTAACCACCCTCAAACTGAATGTAATTTTGAATAAACTATTAATACATTAGAAGACATGTTGAGATCTTGATCACATGACTTTCAATGTATGCGGGGTCGTTAGTTACACTTTGTAGAGTGTGACTATAATAATAGTTTCCATTTAAGTATTCAGATGGCATCATATGAATCATTATATAGAAAGAGATGTAAAACTATAACATGTTAGAATGATGTTTTCAAAAGGGTTCTTATAGGACTAGATCATATTGAAGAGACAACGACAAAAATAAATACTATTTGGGCCCATATTAAAGCATATAAATTTTGGCCAAAATAGTTTTGTTAAAAAATGGAGAAAATATTTTATTATTTCATATGGAAGATCATATATTTTTGAATGTATCTCCCTGTAATTGGGTCATAAGGTTTAGTAAGAAAGGGAAACTAAGCCCTATGTATATTACACCTAAAGAAATTGGAGAAATAATTAGTTATTTATCTTACCCATTTGAAATTCCACCAAGTTTCTCCAATATACTAGATGACTCCCATATATCACTATAAAATAATTACATTCCATAACCAATGCATGTAGTAACCTAATAATAAATTAAACTTCAACCAAATATTTTATACTCTGAATATAATATTGATATACATGAATCTATAGAGAAAATATTGAAAAATTGGCTGAAATTTCTGGTAAAAGTTCTTTAGATGAAGTATAAAAGGGAAGAAGTGACGTAGGAAGTGAATGATATTCCAAGGAAGAACCACATTCATCCATTTAGATGGTGATATTCGTGAAAAATATCAAGGATTAATTTTTTTAAGTAGGTTAGATTATACCACCACAAGATTTTATGGTTTGTATTTTCATAAATAAATTCAATCTCATAAGTAGCTTAAATTACACGAAACACAAAATTTAATCGAACTGTGAAATATAATTAAAAAATATTATTTTAATACAACTGTTATAAAATTTTTATTAAATTAGTGGGAATGAATAACATTAATGAAAATATTAAATTCATATTTTATATATTTAATCAAATTTCTTTACATTCATCCAATATATTTGAATTAAATATGATTAAAAAAATCCAATTTTAGGTATACATGTTATATTTTTATAAATGTAGTTTTTCCACCTTTTAATAGTGAAGTTATTTGGAATCAAAATTTTTAAATATTTATGAATTATATTTGACTAAATAAACTACATTTTTAAATTTTTTATTTCTAATTTATCATACGGATGGTTTTTTAGTGATTAAATAAACTTTTATTTTTTCTTCGAATAGTGAAAAATCCTTATTTTTATGAAATTATAAATTATATTGTATTAATGACTATTTATTATTTGAATTTTATCATAATGAAAAATTATAAAAATTTAGCTATAAATAAACTCATCTATTTAATTGTAATCATAATTAAATTTTTTTTTGGTAAAATTACATTGTTTTTCTTAAAAATATATTTTCAATAAAGTAGTTTTTCATTGTATATTATGGGATAATTTTAAAATTTAATTCTAAAAATAATGATTTTTCATCTTGAGAAATTTATTCCATATATGTACACTTATGTATCAAATATAATTAATAGGAAACTTCTAATATTTTACCAATACGAATAGGAACCTTGGTAGTATTTTTACCATGGGAAAGGGAAAATTGTGTACTTTCTGGTAAAAAATATGATATGTATTGAAAAATTAGCCTAAAATGATACCAAATATTATTGGATTATTTATATTTGACCCTTACGACCAAAGATATAATTTCCGTTATTTAATTGAGTATTTTCTAGTATAATAAATTTGATATTATAAAAATTATTGAAAATCAACAAATGTCACATTCATTGTTTGAAACACAGCTTATGTGTCCACAGGGGGAAAATTACTGGTTAGGATTGAATATGAGTGTCTAATATGATCTAAATTATCTTATACTCATGATATAAATTTGTTTATTATTTTTGGGGACCATTTGGATGAGGTTATGAAATTTATAAAATTTTCCATAATGAAAAGAAACAAATGTCACATTCTTATTTTAACAACTATATTATTTTTAATATGTTATATTCTAATGATATATTCTAAAATAGATATTAATTTTGAATATAAAATTTTTGTACATCATTTTTTTAATTACTAGTAAAGAAATAATTTCATTAAATAATTACACAATGATTAGGTATTAAAACATGTGTTAATTAAAAAATCGAATATATAATATTGAAAATTTTATAATAAATATAATTTATTTCATTAATTTTTTCCAATAAATTTATGCATTATTATGACATATTAGGGGTTTATTAATTGGTTTGGTTCGATGTTATCTTTTTTTTATTGTTTTTTTATTTCCAATGTAATGAATTGTTTTAAAATTTACCAAAATGGTATTTTATCGAAATAATATTTTATTAAATTATTTAAATTAATAAAAAAAATATTTATAAATAAAAGTTCATTTTTTTCTATAATTTCCTAATTTATACATTTATGTTCCAATTTAATATTTATAAGTAAAATATAATCCCTTTTAAAATAAAATAAATTACTACTATAACTAAAATTAAAATAATATAACTAATGGTATTCAAAATGATAGGGTTCAAAGTAAATATAAAAAATGTATAAATTTTATTTTTCAAAGAGATTAAAACGGTATATCATCTTATTTTATAAAAAATAACATTTGGTGGTATTTCGATAGACAAATAATTTATAATAATAAAATATTCCGAGGACATTTATGGGTCCCCTCCCCTCAATTATAAAAGAGAATTGCTTACATCACCTTATATCACAAACTTGAGCCTTCTATATTTACCACACTCTATAAAATTGTATTCCCCAATTCCATCACCCAATTACTGAGTGATTGGTCTTCAAAAAAAACTATAGTGTCTTTCTGAATAGATCAAAATTGCATCCACATAAGAATATGCAATTTCCTTTACCGAATCATTGATGTTTATTTCTTCTTCAAATTAATATTATTGTGTTAATTCGATAAGAAATTAATAAATCTAGTATAATATATATTTTGAGGTGTTATTATAATTTTGGAAAAACCATATTCCACCGTTAATCCATCATACATAAAAAAGGCAACACGCTTGAGTACCTATGACATACCATCTCCACATCGTGGTGTAACATGTTTTTCATCGACACTTTACATGGACATGAATATTGATAGGAGGAATTATATATATAATAATTACAAAATTATTCTGATTATGTAAAAAGTAATATACTCTACCATTCCAAAACCGTTCACCATTATAGAAATGATATTATCTCTAGTGCATACGTATGACCTACCATCTCCACGACGCGATGTCATTTATTTTTCATATCAACCATTAATAAATGACTATAAAATACAAATAATGAATAAATAAAATATATATGACCTTAATATCATTATACATATGAAGTAATAGTGTCATATTCACACGAACCGGGATATACAAGACAAAACATGCTTAGAAAAATTAATTATTTAACCATCTAAATAAGGGTAATGAAGAAATATTATTACATATCAAGTTATAAGATGATATAAGATAATCATATATGAATTTATAAATTTGAATTTGTTTTATATAAATTAATAAAACGAATTATATAATAATTAACTAGTTTACATTATGTTCAAGTAAAGGGAATCAAAATGTATGGGACTTTATCTGTATTTTCTCATAATTGAGACTTACATGTATTGATCAACTAAGCATTTTAATATGGGTTATCTAATACTCCATTGAGATCATTTTTCTTTTATATTTTCTATTAAATATCCATATCATGGATACAATACTTTCAAAAACATTAATCCATATCTACACATGTTGCTTACATTGAATGTCAAATGATGAATTGGGATATATTGATAATTATGTATACTATAATTAATAGATATATGTTGATAATGAATATTTTTCATGAATTAAATAGATATTTTAAGAATTATTTATTAGATGTAGTGAATATCGGGGCCCAACAATATATATCCCCTTGATGCATTGATGAATTTCATTACATAAAACATTTTCCCAAATTAATATAGTTTATACCAATTGTTTGAACCACCTTTGTGAATGTTCATGAAGTTATTGGTATCAAGTGAAAGATTCATTCCATCTGATAAATAAAAAATTCCATTAGTCAGAATTGTATTTTTATATTCATGATATTTCAGCCATGAAAAAATATGTGGAATCATTCTCAATCACCTTTAATTGAGTACATGGAATGTTTTTTTTTGTTATTTACCTTGTCAATTTTTTGAAATGCATTTTTTTTAAAAAAATCAATATTTGGGTAAGTGGGAAATAAGAACGAGTATCAAACTAAAGTCATGGCCAAGGGAATCCACCAATGCAGAAACTAACCCTTATTTGGAAATTTATCTCTCCCATGTATTTTTATTCTTTACCCAAGTTAGGAAGATGAAATTTTTTATTAATTTTCAAAGAAGCATATTAACTTCCATTTTTTTATGTGTTTAATAACAAATGTAATAAGGGAACCATGATAGTATATAGTACTTAATGAATACTAAACCTATCAATTATTGGTTACTTGACCTCTTATATATGTGATATTGTAAAAAAATATACATTAAATAAATTATATTGGGGTTAGGGATGTTACATATAGATCCACATTGGCAAGACCTTACTGATTTTTACTCATACCCTTTTCAGGCGGCCATGACAATTTTGTACCAAAGAAAATATAAATTAAAATTGGATCATTTTTAACAGAGCTATAATGTATCTAGATTATTCATTATAACTCAGGAATACTGGAAACTAATGAGCTATAACTCACAGACAATAGTATAGCCTCAATGTATTTTTTCTATAACGTTTAGATGAATGTATGATCATAATACTGGTTTATCATTACATGTATGACTTTTTCCATCCATATTCACTTATTATTGTCTGAGATGTTTTAATTTATTCCATATACATTGATTATTTTTTAAATTTTATAATTTGGTTATGTTTTTGTATTCTTCATAACTCTAACATGGTAGTGTAGTCTCTCTAGTGTAGTATGTTATACCCCTACTACCAGTAAGTAGCCTCTATTTTAATGTGAGGTCTTCTTAAAGCTATATAACTCACCGATATATCCACTATTCATTGTGAATTTTGATAGGTGAGGTGTAATTTTTATCTAGATGTGGATATCATTTTATGTAATCCACTTACTTTATATAATTCGATTAATTTAGAATATTCCCAAAATATAGTATAATATATAGGGTTCCCACCAATAGTTTATAATCCTAATCATTAAAAATTACTAACCCATTCTTTAATACAACATAAGGTTTTCCCAATCATCAATGAAATAATTTTTACATCATTTAAATGGATATTAGATATATATCATAATAAAAAAAATCAAAAGAACTATATAGTTTTAGTGTATTCTAAGACTAGATACACAATATTCAAATTTCACAAAAGATCATCAATATCTCTAAAAATTAACTATTCATATAGTCCATTAAATTGAATAATTCTATTTAAAAGCGTTCATTATAACAAATGGAAATTCAAGTATAATAATATATGAGATTATATGCTCAGTTATGGTAAAAAATGGGATATATCATTCCATACCCAATTCATTATAGGGTTAAAAATTTCTAATCCATTATTGACATATGAAAACTATTCATTTTTCTGCCATATAATCGTAAAAACATCTAATTTCTTATCATAGACTAATTAAAACATGAGAAATATATGATATTATTTAAAAAATACATAAAATATCATCATCAAATGTCATATAGAGAAATATAATGGGTGGTAGCAATTGAAAATATCCCAATTAATCACAATAATCATAGATGCAAAATACTTTAATAAAATCATTAGTAATATATTTCAAAAAATAAGAGAAAACATAATTTTATATTAGTGACTAAAAAATTAACATGAAAATGGGAAGCATAGTTTATTATTTATACCATGGAAACATTTAATGTAATTTATGTTATTATTAATGGGTATTATAGTAGAAAAATTCATTCATTCTATAAATGTTAACAATCATTATATCCTCTTTATTATAAATAAATTTCAAAACCCATTTTAAAAATTATTATTATATAAATATTAAAACTTTTAAAATGAAGTAAATGATTTTATAAAAATTCCATTATAAATCATTTAATATTAGGTATGAACATATAATTTGTTTGATAGAGATACAGAGAAATATGATTCAAGACGATAAATTTTAAAACAATGTCATCTTTTGTGAAAAACATTTTTCTAGCCTATTTTAGAACCAATAGAAGAATAATTGATAGAATATGTTAAACGACAAAAATAAGTATTGTAAAAGGAAAATTAATTGGTTTTATGAGGTATATAACATATAATATTCTATAATTTAATATGAAATAGAACCAATTCTGATAAAGAGTATGATTGTAACATAAAACTTTACCACTTTTATAACCATCAAACATAATCATAACAAAATATATAATAATATATTCATTACTAAATAGAAATAATTAATGATAAAATTATTATAATATAAATTATTGTGTTGTATATAGAAAAAAATAAATTTACGATGACGTGATAATTGAACATATATTAATGCATGAATAGTGTGACGTAGAATCCATTACCTCAAGTGTAGACATGATTCATACACACTCTATCATCATTAACAATTAATTTTACCATATTTTAAATCTTTAAATATCTATATTCAAGTTAGCATTACTATATATCATTGCTTTTTAATTTGAAATTATTAATTTATTAATAGTTCAACATTAAAATTAATATTCAGGTGTCAAATATTCTATTTTTTTTTTAATTTTTATGTACATGATTCGGGCACATGAACCATATTCATGATTTAATAACATAAATAATCATAATAATTTCATATATATTACATTAATTGTTTATATAAGCATTTATAACCATTCATGTAAAAATGTGATTAAAATGATTTTCATTCTTACAAGGAGATGGCAGTTCGTAACACACATAGTGGGGCATTCATTTTTCGACGTATGGAACTATAGGAATATAAATAATAATTTATATTTGTAAAATCAAAACTAAATAATAACAATAATATATATTAACTAAACCCTTTGTTATAATCATCAATGGTGGATGATGATGAAAAATTAAATACTTCACAACATGGAGGAGGTAGTCCACACATACACTAGAGAAATATTTTTCCCCATTAGTTATAAAATTTATAGATATATTTTATATTAATATAACAAAATTTATCATACTAATTATTCTAATTTTAATATTTTGAGGTTTTCCTAAATTATTTTTGGTAGGTATAAGAAGAAATGATCATAAAAGTAGCTATTGATGAAAATCAAATCAATTTCTGTAACATCCGTTTTCATAGAACATGTTACTAATTTAGTAACTATATTAGTTATAAAATATACTCTTGTATGGATGGATATGCAATGACCCAGAATTTTCAAGGATTTTGTTTCATAATTATCTGAAATTTTACGAGTATGTGGCTTTTGACGACACTTGATTCTGATGCCCGGTGTTCCCGGAATCAATTTCTAAAGTTGTGTTCGGGTACATTCAGTTAACATACATACATATTTTTCTATCTTTTGAACCGGTGCTCGGAATTGAAATGTGAAGATACCCGATGAACTCGCAGCACTGGTATTCTCATGAGGGGGCTTTACCATAGTTGTGTTTTATGCGGGTTGAAAGACAATTTTTGGGGTTTAATAAAAAAGTAAAATAAAATTTGTTAAGAAAAATTTTATTTTTCCTGGTAGTTTAATCCTACATGGGGAAGTTATTGGTGGGTCCAACACCCACATAACTTCCCATGTGTGGATATTTGTGAGGTGGGGCAAACACGAGCTCTAACATTTCATCTCCCTATAACATCCCTTTAACCCCCATTTAACCCACTATTATTTAATTCTTTACAAACCCCCCGTTAATAAAGAGATCTCTTCTTCTCAATCTCTCTCCCTTTATTATTTTCCAACACATTTTAATTAATGAATTCAACCTCTTAAGTTAATTAATTAAGTTGATTGAATTTTGAATTACATGTGTGAATAAAAACAATAGCTAAGGAAATTTTTTTGGGGGGCATTCGTTATGTTGAGAGGAATTGTGAGAGGGCTTTTGAGAAATAGAGAAGGGTGTTCTTCTACCAAAAATGAACACAATTCTTTCAATGAAGAGCCACCGAGGAACGCCAATCATCACCTTCGATCATCGGCCTAACCAAATGAGAAGGAGCCACCCGTGAGGAACGCTGAAGATGCGCCATCCTCGCCCCTTCTTCCCTGATGTCAATGAGTTGATTCCATCTCCCCGTGACGTCGTCTTCTGCCATGCTCGACTACCACGAACATTATCTTGAGTGTGGGGTTTGTTAATTTTGAAGTTCATACCTCGTACCCCATTCTTCGTTGAAATCATTGATTATTTTCATCCAACTTCTACCACCTAATGCGGAGGTCCCAGATTGAACTCACACGGCCTGACAACCCTTCGTAATCTCTTTTTATTGCGATGGAGATCATGATAGGAAGGTGGCGATGAAAGAAAGCGGCTGTCATGCACCAGCTGCGTGCGGAAGAACCATGCCCCACAACCGCAGGCCGCTCAGCCTACGAAAAACTAGCCGGCTATAGCCGGACGGGCTGAAGGAGAACTTCGGTGCCACAATGGGCGCTGCACTGCGGAAGATCACGGCCCGCATTCTACGGGCCGCTCAGTGGGAAAACCGGCCGGCAGGTGGGCGGTTGGGTTGAGCAGAACTACGGTGCTAGTAGGGCGCCGTGATGGAGAGACCATGACCCACTTGAGTGGGCTGCATGCGCCATGAAGGTCATCTGGCTTCGACTAGACGGTTAGGGAGGGAAGCCCCACTTTGCACTACCTGTTCGGGCAGCCAGGGGACCGCTCCACCCTCGGACTGCTCGGTCTGCCAGCCCAGCCACATCTAGTCCATGACAGGCTGAGCCAAGCCCCCTCGGGCCGGGATGCGCCCCTTCGAGTTGGGATGTGCCTCTTCGGGCCAGGACCCATGTTTCATCCGTACGGTCCAACCCCCTTTCGGGACGGAACCTCCAAAACCGGGTTGACCCGACCAGCCAGCCCATTATGCTTAACGGGTAGGCCCCGTTTTCACTTAATGATTAATAACTCGAAGGTCGCATGTTCGATCGACGCGCCGTCTACGGAACTGTGACCGTTGTGACATGGAGATCATATTTAGATACTCTATGTGAGTTTTGGATGAATTAGGATAATGTACAGGTTTGGAATGAGAGTATTTCCAACCTGGCCCTTGGAATGGAAAAGAAAATACCTCTCAAACAGGGTGTCTGATTGAAGTGTCGTCTATCACGTCTGGTTCATTTTGAAGAGACATCCATCAAGGAGAATCAACTCTGTACATTGTGAGAGTTGATGTATCGACCCCCCTAGCTCAAGGGGTGGACCTGCCCTGAATCGAGCGTGATGTGTGGAGGAACCCTAGAGCTAGCTGCGACTGCAACGACTACCATACTGGAATCCTCCGTGGGTTCGGAGAAGATGATTGATGTACTGGAATCCTACGTGGGTTAGACATCGAAGATTACTGTTCTTGTATCCTACGTGGGTCTGACAGTTTGACTTCTGTTCTAGTACCTACGTGGGTCTGACAGAGTAGCTGGTTTAGAATCCTACATGGGTCCGACAGCTTAGCTGGACTAGTATCCTATGTGGGTCCGCCAGCTTAGATGAATCAGGGACTACATCTTATCATCCATATCTCATTATTAATGGTGAATATCTGTGTGAGCTGAGTCTTGACTTTCAATCATTTTCATCGGTGTGATTGGCTTTTTTCCATTGTGGACTGGGATGTGCTTGTGCTCGAGAGTTGGAGCTGAACTGGAATTGATGACTTAGGTATATGTATGGGAATATACCTAAGTAGAGTTGGATGATATTTTGTGACTATATCTTTTCTTTTAGTTTTATCCTTTGTGGATTCTGGGAGACCTTCCGGGGTCTCGGGGTCCCTACTAAGTATTGTTATACTCACCCATGCACGGGCTATGCCCGCACTACGTTGTATTGGATGCAGGTGATGGACATCACTGATCGTAGTAGAGACATGTGGAGCTGGACAGTACCCAGAGGTGGACCACTTGGCGGGACATACACGGAGCAGATGGACGGACCCGAGTTACCAAGGATATCATCTGTACCCACCCTTCAGGTGGGATTCCCGGAGGACAACTTGGTGGTTACTGTTTTACTTTTCTGTTATTGTCCTAGACTTCAGTTTTACTGTACATTTCAATTGGGTTTATATTATGGCCCATTTAACTTTCAGTACTTACTTTTTTATACAGTATTACATACTTCTTACTTCAGCTTGGGTACTTTGTTGGGTTTGTTTTCTATCTTAAAGGAAATGCCTTGCCTATTTATCGAGATTTAAGCCTTTGGTTCTAGTCGCCAGCCCCTAGCCTATGGAAGGAATTCATGGGGTAGTCACGGCATGGGCCCCGTGGATGGGTCCTGACAAATTGGTATCAGAGAAGTTGGTTCTACTGAAAAAAATAGGAATCTGATCATGTAATTCAATGAAGGAGAATTGTTAAGTGTATTGATTGTGGTTTTCAGTCCAGGGAGTCCAGTGTTGGTGTGACGGCTGATGTATCCTTACACCAGGACCCTGACCCCTTATTTCCCACTCAGTGCATGAAAACACTGATTGCATGTTTGTTTAAAAAGTTTTCTTTGTGATTACTTTGTGTCAGTTCACCAGGTATACTGTTTTGACAATGGCACACCTGTTTTTTTTTCATGATGGCCCCACGAAGGCAGCCAGCTAGGGTTACGAGTCATGTACGAGATGGCAGCCCACCAAGTGACGAGGTCTCGGTTCAGTGCCCTATCACAGTGGAGGCATCATCGGTACCACTACCCACTGAGCCACCAATACTACCATCCCTAGCAGCGGAGGGTGCACGCCGGCAAAGTGTGTTGCATGAAATTCAGTGACAGAAGCTTCCCAGGTTCTATGGAGAGACAGGCCCTCAACTAGCCAAGGATTGGATGGAGGATATCTTCAGAGTCATCAGATTAGTAGGGACACTATCTGATCTTATGGTGATCCTTATAGCGAGTATCCTTCATTCTTTTTCAGGTAGATGTTGGAGCTTGATTCTCCAGGTGCATGATGATTCATCTCTTCTTTGGACAGACTTCGAGAGTCACATCCTCTCAGAGTTTGTTCCCACCCCACTTCGTGCGGTGCAGATTTAGGAGTAACTTCACCTGCGGTAGAGCAGCATTACAGTAACTCAGTACTCAGCATGGTTTACTGAATTCTCGCACTACTTCCCGGACATGGTATGTGACCAATTCATCAGGGGCCAGACCTTTGATCAGTGAATGAAGAACGAGATCAGGACTTCGATGAGCTCCCTCAGCATTCCGACGCAAGCAGGAGTGCTAGAGTGAGACTTCATGTAGAGTGATTTCTTGTTGATTCGACACTAGCAGCGAGACCCACCGCAGGGCGACACATAGTAGAGTCTTCTGCAGCCAGCAGTAGACAGATGTTGCAGAGGTCCAAGAGGACTAGGCCATCAGGCGAGCGACCTTAGGATACAGATTCTATTGTGAAGGGAACCCGAACCAGAGTCATCTATACGAGGAGAAGGAAGTGCTATGCATGCGAAGGGGAGGGTCACATGGCTCAAGAATTCCCTACCCGCCATGCAGATGAGTAGCACACAGTAGAGGGTCCTCCCAGGAAGAGGCATAGGTTCAATTGTGGAGGCCTGTAGGGAGCAGGCAGAAGAGTTAGAGGAGATGGTCGAGAATCAGGTGGTGGATGATGTTTTGAGGCTCTACCACCACCACCACCAGGAGGTCCACCTCGACCACAGGGAGATGGCAGGAAGAGGTAGGCTCAGCTCTAGGAAGTGGAGGCTTATGACCACAGCGCACCTGAGATGATTCGAGGTACTATCTGTGTCTACTCCACACATGCTGCAGTACATATAGGCACATGTGTGAGTCATTATTTTTTTAATGCTTCCCTTGTTCAGTGCTCGGAGATTCCGACAAAGCCGTTGGCTCCATCCTTATGGCTAGAGAACCCTACTGGAGTAGACATGACGATTTAACACTAGTGCTGGCAGTGTGAGCTTCCTCTAGTATACGAGTGCTTCGGCTGGGGTATTCTTTCAGTGAATGATGGAATTATGCAGAGGAGAGGCGAGCAGATCACACATCAGTTGGCTAGTCTCATCCTTAGAGCGGATGATATTTGTAGTTCGAGTTTCTTGATTGTGGTAGATCATTATGCAGAAGTTTCCCTGATGACGTTTTAGGACTACCTTCTCACAGAGAGGTAGATTTCGAAATTGACCCGTACCCCTGGAAATAACTGATATCTACTCTAGCATATCGGATGGCTCCCGCCAAGTTTCGTGAGTTGTGGGTACACCTGTAGGACATGCGCGTGAAAGGATTTATCTAACCCATTATTTCACCTAGGGCTTCTCTTATTTTGTTCACCAAGAAGGAGAATAAGAGCTTGCGACTGTGTGTCGACTACAATCTCTTGAATCAGGTGACCATGAAGAACAAGTACCCACTCTCGAGGATTGACGACCTCTTTGATCAGGTCAAGGGAGCATGTTGGTTCTCGAAGATAGACCTCAGGTCAGGATATCATCAGCTTAGAGTTCGAGATGAGGTTGTGTAAAAGATGGCCTTTAAGTGTTCGTTTTCCCACTACGAGTTCTTGGTTATGCCCTTTGCCAAAAAGAAATGCTCCGGCAGTGTTCATGAGTCTCATGAACAGGATCTTCCAGCCTTACCTCAATCTGTTTTTCGTAGTCTTCATCGTTGACATACTAATTTACTCGAATACTGAGTAGGATCATGCCTATTACTTGATAGTTGTACTGGACACACTCTGAGAGCACCAGCTTTATGGTAAGCTCTCAAAGTGCCAGTTCTAGATTTGAGAGTTTCACTTTCTGGGACACGTCGTCTCGGAGGTGGGAGTAGCATTGGATCCAGCGAATATCGAGGCAGTGCTTTCATGGGAGCCACCCACGAGGGTGACCGAGTTGCAGAGATTCTTGGGTCTGGCTGGATACTTTCAGAGATTTGTTCTAGACTTCTCCAGAGTTGCAGCACCACTTTCAGCTTTGACAAAGAAGGGGAAACCCTTCGTGTGGTCATATTGATGTCAGTAGTGCTTTCATGAGATGAGACAGAATTTGACCTGGTCGCCCATATTGAGGCTACCAGAGGAGGTTGTTGGGTACATAGTGTACTACGACACATCAGGGACCAGACTCGGGTGTTTCCTAACGAACTAGCAAGTAGGGATCACATATGTTTCATGGAAGTTGAGACAACACAAGAAGAACTACGCTACCCAGGACCTAGAGTTAGTAGTAGTGGTCTTCACCATGAAGATGAGGTGGCACTATCTGATGGGATAATGCTTTACAGTCTACTCTGACCACCAGAGTCTCAGGTACATCTTTTCACAGAAGGACATGAACCTGAGACAGCGGTGATGGATCGAGTTCTTCTTGGACTATGACATTGAGATAGTCTATACTTATGATATGGGGAACGTTTTAGCTGATGCTCATAGTAATAGATTGGGCATCCAGCTGCTAGGAGAGGCGACATAGTAGCTAGCCGTGTTGCGGATATCGTTTGTGGATAGAGATAGAGTAGCCTTTCTATAGTGACTCACAGTCACTCCTCTACTCCTTCAGCATGTCAAAGAGGCACAACAAGGGGACGTTGACTGTGAGACACGACGTGCTCAGATATCCAAAGGGAAGGTGCCTGATGGATTTTCTGAAGGAGGAGAGCATGACATCCTCTTTAAGGGATGTACAATGGTACCAGTTGCACTGTAGTAGGATGTTCTAAGGGAGTTTCACACTTCCCCTCTAGCGGTACATCCAGTAGTGGAAAAGATGATCCAGGATCTCAGACGACAGCACTGGTGGCCGCGTATGAAGAATGTTGTAGAAGAGTTAATTTCATGATGCCTCACTTCTCCACAAGTGAAGGAGGAGCACCAAGTACCATCTTGCTTTGTACAAACCTTAGAGGTACTGAAGTGGTCGTGGGAAGCGATATCCTTGGTTTTCAAGATGGGGCATTCATGTACATCCAGAGGGAACGACTCTATCAGTGTGATCGATGACTGACTCACCATGTTGGCCCACTTCCTACCGATCAGAGAGCATGGCTCAGTAGAGATCTTGGGATGCCTCTACATTCAGGACAACGTACAGATTCACGGTGTGCCATCGAATATAGTTTCCGATCGAGATGTTCATTTAACTTCGAGGCTATGGAAGGGGTTAAATTAGGCTTTTGGGATGCTGCTACGTATGAGCCCCCCCTTCCATCCTCAGATGGATGGACAAACTGAGATGACTATACAGACACTCAAGGACATGCTCCGTGCATTGTCCTTGAATTTGTTCATAGTTGGGAGGATCACCTACCATTGGAGGAGTATTAGTACAATAATAGTTTCCACTACACCATCGGGATGGCACCATACGAGGCATTGTACGGACGACCTTGAAGATCACCTCTATGATGGTTTGACCCTTTGGAGTTAGAAGTAGTAGGACCATAGAAGGTTCAAGAAATGACGGAGAAGGTACAGATCATCCAGGAGCAAATGAAGACTACATAGAGCAGACATAAGTCTTATGCTGATAGGAAACGCTGACCACTGGAGTTCGAGGATGGCGACCACGTCTTCTTACGGGTCTCACCTCGACGGGGTATACATAGATTTGGCTGAGGCAGCATGTTATATCCACGTTTCATCAGACCATTCTTGGTCCTCAACAGAGTAGGCGAGGTGCCTTACCGCTTGGCCCTTCCACCTCAGTTACACCGGGTGCATGACGTTTTCCACATATCTCAGGTGAGGAGATACGAGCACGACCCGACCCACATCATCAATCATGGAGATCTAGACATTGATGACGGGGAGACATTTGTGGAAGTCCCAGTGGAGATCGAGGATTGATAGGAGCGGGTCCTACGTGGATGGTCGATTCATCTGGTGCGCGTTCGCTGGTAGCATGGAAACCTCCAAGAGAGAACTTGGGAGTGGGAGGCTCATATGCGAGCTCAGTACCCTCATTTGTTTTCGTAGTGTTTGTTATAGATTTATGGGGATGTAAATCCCTTAGTTGGGAGTAATGTAAATACCCATAATATTCAATGATTTTTTTTCATAATTCATTGGAATTTTACGAGTCTATGGCTTCTGACGCCACTTGATTCCCAGGCCCGGTGTTCCCAGAATCAATTTCTGATGTTTTGTTCGGGTACATTCAGCAAACGTACGTGCAAGTTTTTCTATATTTGGAATCGAGGCTTGGAATTTATATCCAAAGACACAGATGAACTTGCAGCACCAGTATTCTCTTAAGGGGACCTTTGCCACAATTGCGTTTTATGCTGGTTGAAAGTTAATTTTGGGGTTTAATAAAAAAGTTAAATAAAATATTTTGAGAACAATTTTATTTTTCCTGGAAGTTTAATCCTTCAATGGGAAGATATGGGTGGGGCCCACACCAACATAACATCCCATGTGTGAATATTTTTCAGGTGGGGCCCACATTAGCCCCAACAGTTTATCTCCCCATAACCTCCCTTTAACCCACATTTAACTCACCTTTATTTAATTCTTCGACAACCCCCCCCCCCCTAATTAATAGATCACTTCACCTCCCTCTCTATCCCATTATTATTTTCCAATACATTTTAATTATTGAATTCATCCTCTTAAATTAATTAATTATGTTTTTTTAATTTTGAATTACATGTGTGAATAAAATTAATAGTTTAGGTGATTATTTTATTTTGGTGCATTAGTTGTATTGAAAGGAATTGTGAGAGAGTTTTGGAGAAATAGATAAGGGTGTTCTTCTCTCAATGAAGAACATCATCCTCTAAACGAAGAACCACTGAGGAATGTCAATGATCCCCTTTGATCTTTGGCCAAACCAAAGGAGAAGGATCCACCTGCGAGGAACGACGACGACGCACCATCCTCGACCCTTCTTCCCCAACATCAACGAGATGACATTGTCTCCCCGCGATGTTGTCTTCCGTGACGATCGACTACCGCGAACATTATCTCGAGGTAAGGGGTTTGTTCATTTTGAAGATCTTACCTCTTTCCCCATTTTTTGTTGGAAATCATTGATTATTTTTGGCCAAATGATACCACCTAACGCGAAGGGTGCATGCCGAATGCACACGGCCTGAAGACCCTCCATAGTCTCTTTTGATTACAATGATGATCATGATAGGAAGGTGGCGATGAACGGATGTGGCGGTCGTGCACCGACTGCATGCGGAAGAACCGTGACCCACTATAGGCTGCTCGGCCATTGAAGAACCATCCGGATAAAGCTGGTCGGGACGAAGGAGATCTGAGGTGCCACAAGGGGTGATGCACTGCAGATGATCGCGACACGCATTCCGCGGCCCGCTCGGTGGGAGAACTGGCCATCAAGCGGCTGGCCGGGCTGTGCAAAATCGCCGCGCCAGGAGGGCGCCACGCTGGAGTGACCAAAGCCTGCCTGAGCGGGCTGCTTGCGCCAATAAGTCCGGACGGTTAGGGAGGGTGATTCCGCTTGGCGCCGTCAGTTCGGGCAGTCAGGGGACCGCGCCCTCCTCGGACCGCTCGGCCCCCTCGGGTTATGCCCGCACTACGTTGTGTTGGATGCAGGCAACGGACAACACTGATCGTGGTAGATACTTTTGGAGATGGAAGGTACATGGAGTTGGACCACTTGGTGGGACGCACACGGAGTGGAAAGATGGACTCGAGTTACCGAGGAGACCATCTGTAC
Organism: Viscum album; assembly: GCA_963277665.1. Taxonomy (NCBI): domain Eukaryota; kingdom Viridiplantae; phylum Streptophyta; class Magnoliopsida; order Santalales; family Viscaceae; genus Viscum; species Viscum album. Next base: position 1,751,896,491 of record OY728152.1, read on the forward strand.
CGACCATTCAGGTGGGATTCCTAGAGGACGACTTGGTGGTTGCTGTTTTTCTTTTCATCTATTTTACTAGACTTCAGTTGTACTGTACTTTTCAGTTTGGTTTGTATTCTGGACCATTTACCTTTCATCACTTACTTTTGTATACAATATTACTTTTTCATTACTTGAGCTTGTGTACTCTATTGTGTTTGTTTACTATCTTAAAAGAAAATTCCATCCCTATTTATCGGGATTTATGCCATTGGTGCGAGTCGCTAGCCCCTGGCCTATGGATGGAGGGCTTGGGGTAGTCATGGCACGAGCCCCGAGGACGGTTCGAGACAGGATAATATTCAAAAACACGTTTACTTAAATTACAATTTATGTATGGTTCTAAATGTGTGTGGAGAAGTGAGGTAAAGAGGTTACATTTTAGACATTAGAGAAGTTTCATCGTTCTAAATACCATTAATAATAAAATAATTTAATTTAATTATCTATAGATTTTGGTTAATATAACCTATTTAACCTAAAAATATATATAATGATTAATTACACAAAAATAATCAAATTAGTACTTGTGTTAGTGATAATTGTGACTTTCTATCTGATGTTAAACATATGTTAATCCCTACATAGGTGACACAATTTTATCATGGTTAATTGTTTGTATGAAAAAATATTATGTTGAAATTATTACATAGAATTTATTTTTTATCATATCAAATATGGAATCCATATTAAAATATTCAATTTGTATAGGCTTCTGTGTTTAATTCTAATACATGAACACAAAATGCATAAAACATATTTTTTTAAAATCATTTTTTTAGAATAAAAATGATTTTTTTCGCTTTATATTCATAGTAATATCATTTATAATAATGTAAACATATTTAATTAAATATATTAATAAAAAATATCATAAAATCATTCCTTGAGAGTGATTCATTTTATTATTATTATACAATTACATTTTTCACATAAAAACACAATTTTTTGAATCATATGATAGTTTCCAAAAAAATTGAATCCATATTACTAATAAATTAATAAGAAATGTATGAGTGATAAAAATATCTAATATATATTTACAACACTATTATATGGGGTAAATGCTCAAGTTAAGATAAATTAACATTTAATGAAAAATATATATAATGTGCCAATGTGTATGAAAAAACACATCCATTTAAACAGTTACTATTAGACTGGTATTCCTTTTCATTATATAACCATTTAGTAGTTTAACATAAGTTGTTTTATTAAATATTTAATTAATTTCTCCAATTTATCTTCATATAATTTATCTTGTGTATCAAATTTTATAAAAATTCACAATTCATCAATATAGTTGAATATTTTTTTCATTAAATAATTTTATATCATTGACTGAATTTGATAATATTTACAAATAAATTTACTATATAAAGAACATTTAACTATATAATTTTGTTTCATTTTTTATAAAAAAAATTATTCACTAATTCTCACTGTAATATACATCATAATCTAACAAACACTATTAATTTACTAATGAGAAATGTATTAGAAAATATTATGTTGTTACATGATGTATCACAATATCGAATCCTATCATTAATATTATATATAATAGATATTGATGTGAAATTAATATATAAGGGTTTCTTCATAGAATACTTCTACTATAGTCACATAACCATGATATCTAGAGGACATAAGAGGGCCTCATTGAGATCTCACATATGATCATTTGTTGGTAATGTGAATCTTGAATTCATAGTTTTTCAAGAAGAAAAATGAATTGTGTGAGTGCTTCATACAATTTACCAAAAACCTATATTTATGGAATTTTTTTACTTCCTTTAATTGAGGGTTTTGTTATTTGGTTTTACTGTACACTGATGTGGCATATTTTTTCACATTATGATATATTTTTATGAACTTAATTTAAATTTTAAAATATAATATTGATGATATAGGTGAATTTTTAATAATAGGTTAGTCTTCTATAAAATCTATAATTCATTAAATTATTATATGATAATGATATATTTTAGTTATTATGTGATTGACGGTTCTTTTTAATAAATTTTATATGTTTTATAAAACTCGCGTTCTTTTTTATTTTGAAATAATTTTAATTTAAATTACATTTTTATGTAATCCCAAAATTTTGTTATTCTTGGAAATTATACTTTTAATAGTCCATAATTTTTTATAAAAAATTTACTTTCAGAATTAATTGATGGATTTGGAAATAATGGAAAAATTTATAACACTCACATCAAAATGTAGATTGTATTTTTGAGAGATTTTTTATTATCTTTATTATAAAACAATTTTCATCCTTACAGGTTTTTTATGATTTCTACATAAAAATTAATAATGAAACTTTAAATAATTTAACAAAAATAGAAGGTGTGAAATAGATCAAATATAGAGAGTAAAACATGAATCATCTAATGAATATTGTAAATTAATTAGGTTTATGAAATAGTACGATGAATTGTCATCCCATATGGGGGAGTTAAATTTGATAGAGGGTTCATCTCATGTCGTGTGAGAAGGATGATGAAAAGTGATATACACACAACATTGAGACTAGAGATATGTGTGTGTAGAATATTACTGTGAAGATGATTATTTTTTTATGTGATTTTTTTAAATTATAGAAAGGTGAATGGAGACCTTGAATAAGGTTAAATAGAAGATTTATGGTTGCGAGGAAGATGATCATAGTGGTGTAGACATCTCAAACCTGACAAGTTATAGCTTTGGAGAGGAATCATGAAGTGGTTCACAATAGACATGATGGTTAATATTTTTGTTCCTTACAAGAACATATCTACTTTTTTTGTTTTTCTTTGAAGTTTTATTATTATTTTATATTTGGATGGGTTATTAAATTTTAAATTTTCATAAATTTCTCATATATATTGTCATCAGTTTATTTTTTAGATAACATTTCTTATTGTCTCTATATTAGGTAGTACAATTATCTAATTCTAATGAATTTAATATATTTTTATTTTATTTTAATTTTATGAACTATTTAATACATATATATTAGGAAATATTTTTATAAAAAAGAATTAAAATAAGTTGATAAAAATTACAATAATTCATAATGATAGTTTATTCATGGTGATTTGTTCATTAATTCATTGTGAACTGTAGAGATTAAATCTTTATAATCTTTGTAGTTTAACCAAAATATTATTTCTCAACTATAATGTAACTAGGAAATATTTCATATGGATGTCAGTTTAAAAAAAAATTATACCAAATTTAGAAAATTCAACACTTGTTAGATAATAAAAATTCCCTTACTCTTCTATTGTTTTTTCATAAATCCATTTACTCTCTTACTTCCTCATTGAACAGTTTTTCTTGACATTTTGTTGGTTTTATTTCTTATAAACCATTTCATTCTCTTCAAAAATGAATTATATTGTTATTCCTTCTTTATATTTGGACTACCTAGCACCATAATGGTTTTAGGCAGGAGAATAAGTTTTTAAATTAGTAATACCAATGACATTCACAATTAAATTTTGTGGAATAATTAATTTTGAAATGCATGAAAGAACAATGTATAAATGTATCAAAATAAGTGTTAAAAAAATTAATAAAAAATTAAAAAAATTTCTCATAAAAAATATATTCCTATATCATGTGATCTCTTATGATATTTTTTTGATGTAAATTGTTAATTTAAATAAAAAAATTAAGGAAGATAAAATGCCTCAATTTAAATCAAACATGGGTTATCTAAAAATTAATGTGAAAATTGAAGACAATAGTGATAAAGTATGTCACCAAGAAAATATAATTTCTCATTGTCATAGAGAACATGTTATTGAGAGAAAAATGCATAGAGATTTTATATTATATATGGGTTCAAATAATTCTTCTTGATTTAGGTTAACGCCTCATTAAATAATTTTTGATTATAAGTAGTAAATTTTATTTAAGAATACATCTGTAAATGGATTTCCCAGTGAATAATATTTGTAATCCATTAGGGGTTTCTATAGTTTTTTTATGTAGATTATATAATGATTGATGAGTGATAACGATATGAAATAGAGTGTATATAAATTTCAGAGTATGTTTAATTCCTTATCACATTTTTCTGGATATAGGGGGGATATATATTAAACATTTTACCATGTATTTTATTCATTTTTTTATGAAATTATACCATAGTATAATGTCAAATGAAATTAGATACAATATATCTAATATTTCACAAAATGAGGTTGAATAATTCATTGAATCGTGGGATATATTTTGGGTCATTTGTAGACAATGTTCTATCAATAATTTTCCGCAACATTTTTTCGTGGACACATTTTAGTATATGTTCATCCATATAACCAAAAAATAGTACAATAATATTTTTAGGGGACTTTTCATATTATAATAATTAGGAAAATAATATTTTTCAATAAACATTAACAAAATTATTTTCAAAAATGTTTTATAACATCATCCATATAGTGAAATCATAAAAATTATTTTTATGAAACACTTTTGAATAATATTGTGTGATCCAAAAAAAATTTTCTTTGGTCGTAATTTTGTCACTCCGGTATGATTGGTCATTAACATTATTTATATACTAATATCTATATTCATTTCTAGATTATTTGAAATAATATTTCTTTCCCTTAGAATTTATTATACTTATATTAATTTCTAAAAAACATACAAAAATGGTTATTGGAATCATCATACACTTTTTAGATAGTGTATGGTGTGTGTAGAAAAAAAATTTCACATATATTTCTTCAAAAAAAGGGAAATATTTTAAAAACCAACAAAAATAGGGTTTATCCAAATCAAAAACTAACTTATGAGGTCCCATACAAAAAATGTTATATTGGAAGGTTGATGAAGATATAATTCATTAATATGATATTAAATATCAATGAAATAATTTATAGAATAATCTAAAAATATAAAAACTAAAATCAATCACGTGGATGAAAATTAGGATAATGTAAAAAGGAACAATGCCTTTTATAATATAAGTGATCCCTGAGTATAATTTCATCATAGTGACAACACACAGTAGTATAAAAAATAAATATTATTTCAGAATTCACTCACAGACACATTATATTAAAAATATTATTGATTTTGAAAAGATAATATTTTGAAAATAAATAATTTATAAACTAAATAATACAAATGAATGTGTGGAATATTTTCCATTTTAAACATAAAAATAATTATATTTCAAATATAAATATAATGAAGGAAAAAAAATTAATGAAGAATAAAATAAAAAAATATAAAAATTCATGAAGAATCACACCCCACCCATTCCATTACATTAAAAATTAAAATAGAAAACAACAAACCCAGACATCTCTTGTACCATAGTCATTTATCAATTATTAAGTGATCATTAAATTTATTTATGAATCAATAGAAATTGATTAAAATATAAAATCCCTCAAAATATAGTTTTAGGAAATAAATTACCTAATTTTTTTCTAATTTTTTTCTTTACTAATGAGTTTAGTTATATGATACAATATAAAATTCTACAAAAACCCTATAATATAGGGATCTTGGTGATTACATTTAGTTTACGGAATATTACTCAACTCAACTTATTATGGGACAATGCATAATATATCAACAAAATAACCTTTTGAATATTTTAAAATTTAATATTAGGATAATATCAGCCAACCAATGTGGTTGTAAAACTGCATGAATACTCCAATGCAACAACATGGTATTTTATAATATAATTTTATTAATTAAATATGATTTCTTTGATAGACTGTGTTATATGCAGTAGGGTATTTAAATGAAATTCGATATATGATAACATATCCATTAAAATCATGGTTATTAATAAGATTAACCACATTATCAAATATATAGGGAGATATATTTTTATATATACAAATATATATATATAATCAATTTGTAATTAAATAATTTTATTCTTTAAATATAATTTCCATAAATATTTATTTTTATTGTATTTTGTCTATGAAAATTATAAATTGTTTCTGAATATATGGGATATTGTATTTTATAAAATAAAAATTATTTTTGTGATAAACATATAAAAACTTATGTATGCATAAATTTTTGTATTTTTTGATAAAAATTTTATTTTAAAAAAATGTGAATAATACCAACATTTCAAATAATTTCAATTCATTTCAATAAATAAATTAATTTAAAAATATTATTAAATTGTGGATTTTTTAATAATGTGATATATAAAACACCTAAGATTCAATGTTAATATATAAATATAATAATATAATATAACTATAATACAATGAAAATTTTAATATTTTGAGGCACAAAATTCTAATTAGATAGAATGAATGACGTTTATAAACATGATTAGACAATATAAGCCTAGAATTATTTTTTTTGGAAATTTCTCGATTATAATAATATATTATGAATAATAAAAAAATTATTTGTTAAATATTCATCCATTTTTTATAATAATATTTTATAATTTTAATAATTAATTATTTATTGACTATAATTGTTATAGAATTAATGATAAGATCATTTGTAAGTAAAAGAGATATATTCCAAAAACACTCTTTAAAAGGGATAATGTATTTCGATTTTATTTAATAAACAAAATATTTAATGATGCATTATTTGAATGGAATTTATAGGTAATATATATAAATATTTATTTAAATATATATAATCAGAATAACTTGTCATATTATTAATATATGACAACATTATGCTTGAAAAATACATATATTGAAAAAAATATCATCATGATTTTTGGTTTTATTTTTACATTAAATTATTTCCCGAATATAATTTTAATTATATTAAAATATTCAACATTTGGAATCAGAATAACTATTATTATGTAAAAGGTAGATATAATTTTTGGTTACTTTCAATAGTAAAATCATTACTAATTAATTACTATAGTTGTGGTAAAAATGGGTTTCCAAGTGGTATTCAATAAATATAAGGGGAAAAATGAACAAAAAACATTTTGAAACCCATTTGACTGATTAAATTTCATCCCCACCCTTATCACCATTTAATATTATCCATTATGGAGCCACATGTCAAATAATGTTTCACAAAATATTGTTAATCATTAAAAAACATTCATGTGCGCTAATCAGATCAATTATAAAAGTGAACCACATCCTCCAACGTCTTCATAGCTCCAAATACATTTACCTCAGCCATACCATTCCATATGACTCCTTGAAAAACTTATACATGTTATAAATGTTACATTATGATACATTAATAGTGGAAAATCATATTAAATATCATGTGTGACATGAGACACCAAGATTAGGGTAGAATTTAACACCCATAGACTTTATGACACTACTAAAAAATGACATATACCCACTATTCAAATTCATGGGTATATCTCCCAAAATTGTGGGTATAGCCAATACCCAAAGTATTGAGAACCGTGGGAAACTGAGGTATCGAGATAGGTCCACAACCTATACCCCTAGTTTTTCAAACCGTGGTTATAGTATTTATACTCTTTGTCAAAGTCTCATTCTAATTGCCACACATCCAAAGCCTTATACACAGGCTTTAGAAATAAATGGGTATAAATTGTATATAAAAATTCGGGGTGGGTGTTCCACCAACGACCTACCTGTTACATTCAGTGTGCTTCACTATAAACATAACATCAACATAAAATATATATCTTTATGTTTTTTTTAAATATATTAATCGTTGTCTGTATTAGAAAAAATACAAGGGGAGTGTTTTGAACACGAGCCTATCTATTAACGTGTCAAGCACCACACCAACCCATAATATTTTATTATTTATAAATGCCACTAAATTTTTTGTAATATATCAATATGGCATCCTAGATTAGAAAAAAAATTGACTATGATTTTTAATCCCACGACTACAAGGATTTACAAACATCAGTTCACCTACCAACCAATGAAACATATGTATTTATATATTGGTTTCTACGTAAATATATTAATCAAAATATTGGGTATATGAGGGAAACCTGGGTATTGATTTTCTCACAAAAAAAATTTTTATCATGCAATTTTTTTCCTGTTATAATGTAAGGATCCAATCCCCGAAATTTTACAAAAAATTGGGTATAAGTATTAAATGAAAAACCTATCCCCATATATTTGGAATAACTATGGGTATATGACATGAAAAATACACCCATACCCATGGTTTAGGTCAAAGTCATGGCTATGTGCCCAAGTTTTTCCATAACTATGGGAATAGGCCTTCATAAAAACTTATACCCACTATTTTGAAAAATTGTGGTCATAAGTTCCCATTTTAACCATCTACCCATGGTTTTGGGTAAAACCATGTGTATAGGGATATTTTTTATTAGTTTGAAATATTTATTTTTAAATGAATCAATCCTATTAATTTCATTAAATGCATGAAACACCAGGTTTAAATGAAATGTGATTCATTATTACAATATTATTTTAACATTACAATTATAACAGAGCTATTAATATGGATGGTATAAATAAGACAAATTAATTTTTAAAAACTTATATTTTTTATATATGTTCATTGGTTATATATTTATTTTTAATAAAAAAAGTATCATTTGAATGAATGTGAAATGACTTATGAAAAATTATATTTTATAATAGAAAACGTTTCAAGGACTTTTTATTCCCTTATGTTAAAATTAATTTTTGACACTTTTATAAAACTTATTAATTACAAAGAGAATAATTTTTTGAATTTTAATATCAAAATTTTCTATTGGTGAATTTATGGTATTTTTAGAAAAAATTCATTTTTTTATGAATAGTTAAAATACTAAAATTATTAAAAAATTCCATTTCAATTATATAATCTAATGAAATAAAATATATTTCCAGTTGGTATTAATGAAAAATCAGTTTGAATTATATTATAATGAATACATTTTTTGTAATTGGAACAAATATCATTGTGAATTTTGATGTCATGTACATTTAGACTTATGTGAAATTTCTCTTTGGAAACCAACTTTTTCATTGCATCTAGAGGAATAAATTTAAATGAAAATTTCAAAAATATATTAATTTAATTAGAAGAAATATATTTCATATAGGTAATAATAATAATATATATTATATAGTTTTTTATTTTTAATATTATGACCATGATGAATGGTAAATTAAGAAAATTTAATTATTGTGGATAAGATAAAAACTGATTTATTCGGTGTTAAACTATTACTATTGTGCTTAAAATGGCCTAAAAACTTTCTATAAACACCATTTTATCAACATATTGACATTGTCTATTATAAGTGTCAATAATGAAATATTTTAGAGGTTTTTTGGGACAATATTTTTTTTAATTGATTTTTTTACAAATTTTCATGCATGTACACTCCCCCACATATATAAGTATACAAAATCTCCTATATATTCCAAATAAAAAACCTATTTCATTGGGCCAAAATATTCCCATAAAATTTCCTAAATAATATAAAAACATTTTAGATACATTTATTGACTATAATTTTAACATATGATTTAGCTGCAAACTAAATAAATTTATCCTAAGAAGATATAATGTTGTTTATAGGAAAAATTATTATTTTTATTTTAATAACCTATATCAATCACCTCATCCATCATATGAGAAACAACATTTTCCATTTTTTGAAAAAATGACTACCATCTGATGAACTGATTTAATTCTTTTTCCATCACAACATTTCATTGAATAATATAATAAAAAAATTTAAAACACATATATTATATTTATTATTTTATTATACCTATTTAATTTTAACATCACATATACCATCTTATATTGCAATTAATTTTAAACATGATAATGTTTCTTATATGTACAATAGACTATTATCGTCAAAGTTATTTTATTTGTTTTCACCTATGATTTATATAGATGATGACGAGGATTAGTTTAATGAATATATGAGATATAGAAGAAATTATATAAATTATTTTAAATTAATATTTCATGCACTTCCTTACACATTAACCTGTTAAGTGAATGATATCGTCACTCGTGCTACGTATGACTTACCGTCTCTATGATGCGATGTGATTCGTTTTCCACTCCAATAATTTAATAAAATCCAAAATATTATATATTTATATAAAATGATATGCATACCATTTTTATAAATCAACAGATGAGATATTTATACACTATAAATATAAGAAAAATATTCATTAAAAACATGCAAGAGAAAACATGGAAATGTATACTCAAAGCACTGAAAATAATAAAATATTATTAAGTATAGGGAGGTAAAATGTTATAATTGGATTATATATTTTATTATATATATTATTATGGTTCTATTATAAATTAATAACATTCTTCATTCCACTATAATTGATGTTAAATCATGTCATACTAATGTAAATGATGAATTAATGGTTTCTTTTCTAACTTTTACTTTCTTGGTATATATGACAATTTCACCCGTTAATTCATTATGTGGTGTATATACTACCCATTAGGATATGATATATCATTAATATATTTATATTCTATGTATAAAAAATTTTATTTTATTTTATTTATTTCATAGGTATTTTTATAAATAATTTACTAAAGCGTTAAGGGTTTATTTCATAAGTTCAACATTATGAGGATTATTTTTTTTCGTATCCCATGTGATAATTGTGTAATAATTATATCATAAAATATATATTTTCAATTATAGTATGTTTATTCATGATATTTTAATGTAGTAAAACAATTTTCTTACTATTTTGTCCTTAAAATTACGAGAAAGTTATTTATAAAAAATATGAATTCAAACCTCTCTTTGGTCAAAATATCAAATTCATCCAAAATAATTGTTTTTAGAAATTAATTTATATTTTTAACATTATACATATTGTTTATTAAATAATTTTTTACCAATTGTTATCTTTTATTTAGGGTTTATTTTAATTTAATCTTTGTGTCATTTTCAAGCAAGGGTCATTTAAATTTTAACAAAATATGTGAACATAATTTTTGTTATAATTTTTATGGAACGAATATAACATGACACCATCATGATTAATATATATTATAAATATTATTTATATAATATATAGAATTATTTTTTATTATTTTTTCAATAATATCATTGATATTTTTTTAAGTGATTTTCAATGTAAAAAAAATTTACATCCAGAATGTTTTTTCTATAATATTTTTGGTGTTTCAATTCATCATCATTAAGAAGAATAATTTTATGTATTTTCCATTCGGAATGTGATGAAATAATGCGATCAAAATTATTGTTCCATAAGGGTTATTATCATTTTTAATGGGGATGTACATATTTGATACCATTCATATTACTGTGGATCATTTATGATTATGATTATTTATTAGGATAATGGTAAAAAAATTATATTTGAGATTTTCAATATGAATATTTATGTTGATTATGTTTCAACCCCTTCATATGATAAATTAAAAGGACATAAAAAATAAATATAGGTCCCATGATATTTCTCATAGAAGAATATGTTCATATTATTATGCAAACTAAAATGTTTTTTGGCAGAGGCCACACACAATTTTGTATGATGTATTTTAATGGGGAATTTAAGGTATGGTTATCATATAAATAATTAATCATTCTTTATTGTCATATTAGATCATTATGGTTCATGATATTATTCAATTAGTCACAATATCTAGGGTTTTGTTACAATGTCATTTTTTTATTTATATGTAATTTTCAGATGATGATTTATTCATGACATATTATTCTTTAGGTTCAAGATAATTTTTATGTGACATGGGATTCAGTTATTTACCATTCCATATTGATTATTTCTTATTAAATCCTAATGGATTCCAATGTATGTACAACCTTTTTGAGAATTTGAGATCATCCCTTTCTTATGGATCATTACCTAGCATTCCAAGTTGAGTATTATGGTTGATATATTTGGTAATGGAATGAGTAATAAAAGAGTTGACAATGAAAAAAATTTGTACATTTTATATTTTCAATTTAATTGTAAATTTCATGTATGTTTCTATATTACTAAAATTAATAATCAATTTGGTACTTTGAGATATGATTCCTTATATCTTATTCTCGTATAATAATGTAACCACCAAATTTTTGAAACTATGGTTGAAGTCCATATAATTATTCTTAGAAATGGTTATTTGAATCATTGAGAATGCTGTTTAGGAAAACATAATTTAGGAAAATTAATCCAATGATAGGCGATGGGTATAATTTTTTAAGAATGTCATTATTTTTTGTAAATTTTGATATTTGTTGTTTCTTCATAGAAATAATTCCTAGAATGGATACTACAATGGACTTGGTTTTGTAAAATATGTACATAATGGAAACAAATCCATAAATGTCTAGGCGGGAATAACTCATGTTTAACAGAGTACAAGATAATAAGAATTACTACACACATAGTTTAAAATTATCTATGTATATATCATATGTTAATTCACATTTTCTTTTATAAATCACTATGATGTATTTGAAAAGATATTTTTATTTGAATACAATCTCAATGAAAAAATGATTATCATTTTGAGATTTTCAAATTATAGTGTATTCAATTTATGTTAGTATTTTAATAGTTCATGGTTCATACAATTATATTGATAATTTTATAATCTAATCATGATTATATCATTGTTTTTAAATAAATCATATCATATGGAATGGAATAGATAACAATTCATGTACCCCATGCATGGATTTAACTTCTAGGAATGATAACTAACACACGACTATAGGTATAGCTTGAACAGATCAAATTATAACCATACTGGTGAAATAACATAGGTTATGTGTAATAACATTTCTATTATGTATATGTATACATTTCCGCAATATAGGGTAACAATATTATACCATTTCATGCATTAGAAACCTCTGTTATACAATGGGTAAACAAACCCATTTGTAGTTAAGAAATGGGTATGTTTTATAGAGAATATAATTATTTATTAAAGATAAAAAAAGTGGGAAATAATTTAGGAAAATTTATCATCTATCGGGAGATGCAGATTAATGGTGGTCACTGATTCGAACACTAAGGATGATGAAGAAATATCTACCATTGAATTTATGTATTTTAAGAAACTTATCTTGGAAAAGTATTTTACAATGATATACAATTTTATATAGAGTGATAATTGTTTAATCTATGTGAAAATTAAGATTAAAAATTTTCTATTTATGAATCTAGAATTATCTGATTATTAAGAAATTGTATAGACTATGTAGGTATTACAAAGAGAATGACTGACAGTATCCTATATGGTCTTAAGACAATTCTTAATTGGGAATGAGTCTCCAAATCATTCTCATCATATGAGAACATAATATCCTGTTGAATAGAGACATATAATGAATTCTATATGTTTTATGGCATGGAAGGGAAGTAAGAGATGAAGATGATGATAGAGAAAAATATGGATAATGGGAAAAATGGAATGATAGATTTTTCTACATGTGATATTCTTTTAATAAAACACCTTGTTATATGATTGAGGGAATGGAAGTTTCAAAAATGTTTTTCAAGAAAGGCCATAATTATCATGACTTTAAGGGATAGTAATAATTTTCCAATTTTAATGGTTTAATAGTAAGTAGATTTGGAACTATGAATACAAATGTCCCAAGCATCTAGTGAATATACCCCAAAAGTTGTTAAGTGGTAAAGATCAAACCTATTCCATTATTATAGTTTTAGTGTAATGATTAATGTTCTTATGTATTTGGAGTCATGAATTATGTTATATGAGTATTTTTTTCAATGATATATATTGTATAAGAATCATGAATCAAATAAGAATTTTACTGTTATAATTTTTTATTATAGATTTTGAATCATTTGTTGAATTGTATTGATGACCAACAAATGTGAATCAGTGGCATGTGGAATTTTTTTAAAAAACATGATAGAGAGAACATAGACATATATATGTTCGAAATTATGGGATAATAATGATAAATATATACTTATGGGATAGTGCATGAAATTTTTATGGTATATGATGGTTTATGATATCATTTCTAGAGTTTACATTATGATCGGATTAATGGAATATATTTGAAAAACTGGGATGTTATTTTTGGAAGAATGCATACTTTCATTATTGTTTTATCATGACTATGGTATTCAAATATCATGAATGTGACCAGAAGATCCAATTTATATTTTCTACCTAATATAATGCTAATTTAGTGACCACCATTCTAATGTTTTGGACATTTAAGTTGGTCAATAATATTTTGGTTGAGTCATGTGGTAAAATATTTATAAAATGGATTAAGGTGAATGATTATATTTACTATTTAGGTTTAATCATATTGTTTATTATTTTTGTTTACATTTTATTATAATCATGGTTTTAGAAAATATATAGAGACAAGAGTAATTACTTTTCATTCATTTTATTATCCAAAAGATACATTAAATTTTAATTTTAGTGACTATAGAATATAAATTCATGTCGGATATTCATTTCAAGATGTAAGAGATGATATTTTAAATAATAAAAATACTACTAAATAATTTAATTCGTCCTATAAAATGAAAATTTATCAAGTAATTATATTTCACTATATTCTCTATTATAAAAGTTATGAAATTTCACAACTCCAATGAATATAATATTGAAAACATTTAATCTTATAAATTTCAATTCTATGGAATAAAATGTTCTCTTAACTCAACACATATTTTTGTATTCTTAATGACTACAATTCAATGATTATTCACCTTCTTGTGATAAATAACCTCTTTCTCTCTATATAATTATTAATTCTTTTCTTCCATGCCCATATCATCTCATTGCACCAATTTAGTCATAATTGAAAAAATAGTATGTATTATTCCAATTTACCATTATGTGTCCATTACACTCTTATATAGGAGATTTTTTATTAACCCTTTTTATTATTTTTGTTTTCATGGATGGTTTTTTCAATCATAAATTTAATTATTATTGATTCCAAGATTAAATTTTCTGGTTATAATTCATTTATGGTGGTAGAATGTGAAAAAATGATATTTTGAATAAGGAACAAATCTTTTGATAGAGTTTCCAACATAAAAAAATACTAGAATATAATATTTCACCTTAATACAGTGTAATGTATTTATTTCTAAATAAATTCAATGTCTTTGATATTTTCTGATGCATTTAACACCAGGTTAAATGAAATGCAATGCTTAATTAAAATATTATTTATACATAACCATTATAACCTAGACATTAAATTAGTGGGTACGAATATGATTATCTAAATAATGTAAAATATTAGTTTGACATGTGTTCAATGGTAATCTATTGTTTTGAAATAAATATAACAATCATTTGATAGAAAAATATATTTTTTCTAGAAAACTAGACTTTTTCATATATTACAGTTTTTTTGCTTCAGTTTCACTTATGAAGAAATTTAAATTTAAAAATTATGGAAAATTATTTTGATAAAATGATATTCATTTTTAAAATTAGCATTTATAAATTATGTCATGCTGGATTTTTTGTATTTTTATGAAAATAATCATTTTTCAGTGAATATCGAAAAATATTGATTTTTATTGAAAATGGAATTTTTTTTTATTTAAAATGGGGATTCATATTTAATTTTTAATGAATGAAAAATAAGTTCAATAATATTATAATGATGAAATTTCTTATTAGTGGAATAATTTATATATTAATTCTTGATATTAAAAACGTTTATACTTATTCTAATTTTATCTCTAGAATCCCGATCATTCATTGCAGGTATGGGCATAATATTAAATGTGTTTCCTACACTTCTATGAATATATAGGGGTTCAAGGATTCCTATTACAATAAGTTTTAGTTTTGTGGTTTAAGGTGTTTATAATAGGATGTGGGGTTTTATGGTCGGGGATGGAGGTGCAATAGAGTTTTTTTAGAAATTACAATCCATGAAAATATATTACATGATGTGTAATGATGGTTCCAGACTGGTAAATATCTTAGGCATATCCCATGAAAAGGGTATATGACATGTAAGTGGGATTCATTATGTGTAATAATTCTTGTTTAAAAATCAATTGACGATGCATGTTTTTTTGCGAAACATAAAGCCTAACATTTACATGGCATTTAGAGATTACATACTATATAAATTTATTATACAACATAAATTTAATGGATGAAAACCTCAGGGAAATTTATAAAACCTTAAAAATAGCACTCCATTCTCTCATTCTGGGAGACCAAGCAAAAAATTATTCATGCATTTATAATTCATGTTGATGAGGATTTTTTATCTGGTTTTTCTCTTCGATCTATTGTGAGTTCCACTGTAGATCTCATCCATTTTCATCCATTATTATTTGAGGTATTCACTGTGGTGATAATGAATGGATTGTAATCTGTTATGGGTGTCAATTTGATGGTATTTTGGTGTGGTTTATGTTTATATGCAGTTTCTCATGATCTAGTTCTAGTTTTTGGGCATTTCATTTTTTCTGTGTCGTGTGTCGTGAGATTAGAAAGAATATATGGGATGAGAGATCCAATTTATCTACTTTTTTATGTGGTATGTGTGTGAATATTACGTTTTTAATTCCTTTTTGTGAAATGTATGGTTATACATAATCATATATTTAATTTTAATTTCCAACGGTTATGGGAAAGGGGAGTTATAGCATTTTTTTAAGATTTGATATCTTTTTTTGGTGTTGTGGTGGATGGTGGAATCTAATTATAAAAATAAAAAATATTTATAGCCTTTATTTATCTATTTTTTCATGTTTTGTTGACCCTTTTAGTAAATTCTTGTGATCCACCTAAATAAAAGGTTAAAAAAATATAATTTTCTCCTAATTTTCCCTGGATATTTAGTTGTGTGATAATATCTATTCTAATATAAATATGTAATGCGATAAGTCATATGAAAAACTTTGAATTCGGGATTTATTTTTGTTGTGATTCCTTGTTTGAGTTATTGAGATGTGACTTTTGTGATTTTATGGGTTGTGCAGTACGACGGGTAGTTATTCGGTGTTTGGTTTTCATGGATCTATTGTTGTTAGTTGTGTGATGTAGAACAATGGTTCTGGTTAAATTGTTTTAATATTAATTGCTTGTGGTTGTGATATAGATGACATGTATGGTTGGTCTATGGAATGATGTTTTGTCCAATGAGATGTAGATACGATGGTATATGTGTGATTATAGTGTAGTAGTTATGTTTACTTGGATAGTTTTTTTCTATGCTAGGGATAGTCCCTTGGATAGAAATGGGATGAATCGTGATGATAAATTGAAAAAATAGGCTAGAAAATAGACAAGGTGAAATGGGGACAAGATTGTGACAAAATGTCCTAAACTAAAATTAAATGAATAAATGAGTGTGTTGGTAATTTAATGTAATGGGATAAATGTGGATGTGTTTTATTTTTATTAATTAATAAATGTGAAGAATATTTCAACCTTAAAGTGGATATTTTATTGTGGATTATGTTGCAAATGTGGTGTATATTGCATATTGTGGTTGAAACAGTTCTGATGGTTGTTGTGTGGTATGTGGTGGTGATGTGGTTTGTTCTACTATTTTTTATTTGAACCCAAAATTTGGGTGTTGTGTGATATCATTAATATCATATATTTTTATGATAATTTTTACAATCCCCACCTGTGTTGGATACCTTTACCAATACTATGATGTCCTATGTTCATTGTTTTATCCCCAATGTCAAGGATGGTAGTGATATTAATGGATGACTACCCCCATTGTCCTAGAATTCCATCAATAGTTATTATTTTACTAGATTTCTACAAGAAAGATGTGAAATGTTATCTATAATTTATATGTTAGATACAAGAAGTTCTATGATGTGATATGTGGTGGGTATCATTCGTTGTTGGAGGAGGTCATGATGGTGATGTCCTTCACGTTCAGGATACCCTACTGCTCTAGTATTGGTTATGATGTGTGAACTAGGTATCTGTGGGAGGGATGTGATGTGATGTGATGTTTATCCTAGGTTTCTATACATGGGATTTATATTTGATGTGATATGTCAGGAAGTGATGGGGGAAAACAATGTTCTACATTAGGGAGTGAGAGCACAAAATCGATGGGGGAAGAGGATGTGGCCTTCCTTTATTTGTTATGATCTCGATGATATATTATTATATTTAATTTATTATTTTGAGATTGATCCATAATGAGGATAATTTTGGTTTGAATACCTTTATAGGTCTATGTTGATTCCCCTATTTTTTCACTAGCACGATACTGTTTTCTTTTCACATGTACACATGAGGCTTTGGCCATGTCCCTACAAAGTATACATGTTAGATCACCACACATATATAAACTATTTTCAAGTTTCCAGGAGGACATTAGGGACCAATATAGACTTTACTATCTCAGTAAGGTTTTCTTTTGTGTTTCTTCTCGTTTATTTTTTATTTTTGGGATTTACATTAGAGAGATTTTGATGTATAAATTTTATTTATTCATGAATTGTGGAATGGTTTTCAGTTTACCTTAATACTGTCTTATAATGTGTTTTTATGACTCGTTATCCCATCTCCTAATCCTATTTCATTTTTATAGTGTAATCCCTCCCATATTGTGATACTTTTTATTCCCTTGGTGGTAGTCACCAACCAAGGTCCTACTAGCGGTGGGGCATAGGGGAAATTATCTATACATTGATTCATGTGTCCTAGGTGAGATGGGGTAACGATAGAGTGGTATCAAATGTAATGGTTGATGTATATGAAGAAATTATTAGTTATGCATAGAGAGGAAGGTGTGGGTTGTTATGTAATCAGTTATATTTGATCTGGGTATGTGGAATAGGCCAAAGAGACTGTCTTGGACAAAAGATTCCAAGTCCCCTAGTGATTCAGTGCACAGGCGTTGAGGATATTGAATGACCGAGTGGGGTGGATCTACTTTTTAGTTCGAGACCTATGAGAGGAATATTCATCCTGAGGACATTCTTCCCTGTTTTAATTACATGGTTTTGGAATATTAAATGAATAAATTAAATAAGCACTGATAAAATTCCATGCTACAAGGAATAAGATGTTCTATTTGTTGTCAAAAATAGATCATGTCCATTTTTTTCATTTTTCTCGTGGGAAAAAATGATCAGTAGGTTGATTCTGTTTATCATAAGAGGGTGAAACAAACAAATAAGTATGATACAATGTAGTTTTATTTTTTTGTCATTCAGTGGATGTGTTTTTTAATTATGATGAGAGTGTGTTAAATCTGGAGACATAGAAATGGATAGATGATCTCGAGATCACATTTTATCTTATCTAAGTTAGATTTTATTCTTGGGTATCTATAGAATTTAATAATATACAGGGATCTATGTGCCTGTGAGGGTCATTTTTGCTTGTTGAGTGTAATGAAGAATATTTTTTTTTGACTATGTTTTTGTGGGTGTTTGGGAAATATTATCTATCATCGATGATGAGGGGATCCAAAACGTAGGAGTTACTCTCGAATCATTAGGGGATTATGAACTATTGGGATCATTGTTTGTGGAACATGAGACCTCAAAAAATTGATCAAGATGTTCACCTAGATGGGGATACCAAAGAACAGAGTATAGAGGATACTTTAAGTCTGGTGGTCATGTTTTGATTCAATTTCATTATGTTCCTAACATATTTTAAGGTAAAAAAAGGATAAGGTTATCATGAGGATGATTTATTATGATTTGATCCTTAGCTGAGTGGGTAGTAAGTATTTTCTAAAAAACCTATTCAGGTAGTATGTCATGGGTGTTCATGTAGTCAGGGTTCTATTAAGTGGGGAATGGGCCACGATATTATGTTTCCTGACCATTAGGTGTTGGTGGTTTATAAGTGTCCTTCATGGGTTTCCATATTCGTGAAATATCAGTGAGATATATTGGAATTAAAGGGCTATGTGTCTAATTTATCAAGTATTCCATATTCATAAGCATGTCCAGGAAACAATATTTGAATCATCAGTTGCCTCCATGATAGTTCTAATGGTAGGGACCACATGCTTTTGTCTGTCCGATGGTAGAATGGGTAGTTGGAAAATGGTATCATCATGATAGTCCCCACCCACATGGGTAGAGGTCAGAGTGTAGTCATGTAGTTTTGTAATTGAGAGGTAGAGGATATGGTCTTGGTTAGATGCATGCATTATATGTAGCATTACTATATGTGTAAGGGGATTAATGAGGTATGATAACTTTATCATAAACACTTGTATGTGATTTTTTTGGTGCAACATCCCCAAACTACTTTGGTTATTTTACATTGTTTTTTATGTTTTGACTTGATGTTGACCAGCTTCCAGTTCCCATGGGGTTATCTAAACTAGTTGGAGGTTAAGATTCCATGATTAATGTGTGTCAGGAATATAGACGGGTGATGGTGTACTGCCAGTTAGTGGAGGTATCTACTTATTATAGATACTACCATATTATATTATCCTTGGTATGGATAGGTTGTATTCTATTTGGTGATTTATTTCTTTCATTAAGATATGTCTCTTGTTTTATAATGTGTAGGTCCATCGAGTGGATTTCATTAGCAATCGTGGATATCAGTTAGGTGATGAGTAGGAGGTGACTTTTTTCGCAGTTGGGGGAGATACCCATATAATCTAAAGTAATTTGTTTTCCTAGTATTATATATAATTTCTTGTATTTTTTCCAAGATTATTTTATGGAACTACCTCCTCGATGCGACATGGATTATGGGATAGAGTTACATCCCGGTAAATATTTGATTTCGATGGATTCCTATTAGATGGTGTCCATAGAGTTTCATGAGTTGAATCAACAGTTGGATAATCTGATGTACAGGGGTGTCAACTGACCTTGTGTGTCACAGTAAGATTATCCAATGTAGTTTTACAAGAATGAATATTTATGTATGAAATTTTTTATAGACCGCAAGAGGATGAATCAGTTAATAGTCCTAAATTGTTTCCCTATTACAAGTATTGATTCAAAATTCATCCAGTTGAGAGGAGATAATTAGTTCTGAAAGATATATATGAGGTATGTATTTCAGCAGTTGAAGCTGAAATTTGGGGATATATAGAATAATACTTGTAGATGTATGCATCAAAATTTTGAGTTTTTGTTTATGCGGTTCGGTGTTATGAACATTGTAGCCAGGTTGATGGGAGTTATAAACCCTTTGTTCCATGTGTTCATGGACCATTTCATTGTTTTATTAATCTGTGATATATTAGTCTACATGAATTCATAGGAGGATCATGTCGAAAATCTCAAAATTATTTTATAGGCTCTTTGACACTACCACCCTTATGGGATGTTTTCTATATATGAGTTATGGATGTGATTGGTGTGTTTTCGTAGTCATTTTGTGTCTTAATAGGGTGTGGAAGTGGACACTTTGACAGTCGAGGTTTCTGTTTCTTGGAAGCAGGGAAGAATTTGGAAGTGGTTCGTAGTTTCTATGTCTGATAAGATATGATCATTGGATTTTTCTCAATTTATATGAACATGCACCAATGTTGATAGCTTTGACCATGATGAACAATGATTTTTTTCAACAGATCATTGTTGGGAATAATTATTTTACATGAAGGGGAAGTTAGTTAGTTCCCTAGTTCTTCAATTTCTCTAAGAGGGTGTGTTATTTGATTGTTTCTATGATGTGTACCATTAGGTCAGATGATTTTTTATTGACCCAAAAGACCATGGAAAAATATTATTAGTATTTGTAGTTTCATACCCATGACAATATCTATTCCACCCATGATCTGGGGTTGGTTTCATTTGTATTCTTGGTAATGTTTGGGTAGCATTATCACATAGACAAGTTATTTTTGGGATTCAATGACCATTAGATCCTATTATATTATTAATCTCAATGTGATTTGAATCTATTCTAGTGGTGGTGTAAAGTGGTTTTTGTAGGATTATGATATTGATATATCTTACACCCCAGGGAAGGGTAATGTATTTTCCAATTTATTGAGTCATAATCTCTATAAGGATATGGCTTGCGAATCTAGGAATGTTTGGAATGGGATGGAGGAATATGCAGCGATCCATTTTGAAATTTGAGAGAGAAGTGTTTGAGGTTTTTTATATGATATAACCATAGAATAGTCTTTTATTCTGCAGGTGGGAAATATTATGTGGGGAGACAAAGAGGAAATAGGGATTTTTCATCTTGTTGGACATGGTGATTCTCTGAACGGTAGGTTAAAGGTTAGTGAAAATAGGGTGGTAATCCATGGGAGGATGTCTGTCTTGCATCTGATTCAAGGGAGTGTTATTAGTAGGATTAATAGCTCAACCTTGGTATTACATCATATATTAGTATTCCTATTGTGTTTTGTTTCTTTCTATGGTTGTAAGGCCCTTAGATTGGAGTAATGCAATGTCCCAGAATATTCAATGAAATTTTTTTCTTAATTCTATGGAATTTTACAAGTATGTGGATTTTAACGCCACTTGATTCTGAGGCCCAGTGTGCCCGAAATCATTTTCTGAAGTTTTTTTCGGGTATGTTCAGTAAATGTGCGTGAGAGTTTTTCTATATTTTAAACCGATGATTGTAATTGAAATCCGAAGACACCGATGAACTTGCAGCGCCGATATTCGCTTATGGGGACCTTTACCGCAGTTGCGTTTTATGCGGGTTGAAAGTTAATTTTTGGGGTTTAATAAAAAAGTTAAATAAAATTTTTTTGTACAATTTTATTTATCCTGGTCGTTTAATCCTTCATGGGGATGTTATTAGTGGGGCGCACACAAACATAACTTCCCATGTGTGGTTATTTTTGAGGTGGGTCCCACACGAGCCCCAACAGTTCATCTCCCCATAACCTCCATTTAACCCCCATTTAACTCGCCTTTATTTAATTCTTTGACAACCCCCCTTAATTAAGAGATCTCTTCACCACCCTCTCTATCTCTTTATTATTTTCCAACACATTTTAATTAATGAATTAAACCTCTAAAATTAATTAATTATTTTTTTTGAATTTTGAATTACATGTGTGAATAAAAATAATAGCTTAGGCGATTATTTTATTTTGGGGCATTCGTTGTATTGAGAGGAATTGTGAGAGAGCTTTAGATAAATAAAGAAGGGTGTTCTTCTCTCAACGAAGTACACCATCCTTTAAACGAAGAACCATCGAGGAATGTCAATAATCACCTTCGATATATGTCCAAACCAAAGGAGAAGGATCAACCTGGGAGGAACGCCGACGATGCTCCATCCTCGACCCTTCTTCCCCGACGTCAATGAGATGACGTCGTCTCCCCGTGATGACATCTTATGCGAAGCTCGACTACCGCAATCATTATCTCGAGGTAGGGGTATTTTCATTTTGAATTGCTTAGCTCGTACCCCGTTCTTCATTGGAAATCATTAATTATTTTCGGCCAAATGCTACCACCTAACGCGGAGGGTGCGGGCCGAACGCACACGGCCCGATGACCCTCCATTGTCTTTTTTTACTGCGATGAAGATCATGATAGGAAGGTGGCGAAGAAAAGATGTGGCGGCCATGCACCAGTCGCATGTGGAAGAACCGCGACCCATAACCTTGGGATGCTCGGCTGACGAAGAACCGGTCCACTAAAGCCGGCCGGGACGAAAGAGAACTGAGGTACCACAAGGGGCGCTGCACTGCGGAAGACCGCGGCCCGTATTCCACGGGCCGCTCGGTGGGAGAACCGGCCGTTAGGCGGCAGGACGGGCTGTGCAGAACCGAGGTGCCAGCAGGGCGCCACGTTGGAGAGACTGCAGGCTGCCCGAGCTGGCCGATTTCACCAGTATGTCCGGACGGTTAGGGAGGGTGACACCGCTTGGCGCCACCTGTTTGGGAAGCCGAGGGACCGCACCCTCCTTGGACCGCTCAGCTCCCTCGGGCCGCTCCGCGGTCAGGCCGGGATATTCATTTCATTTGGATGGTCTGACCCCCTTCTGGGTCGGACCCAACAAAAACGGGTTTCCCTGACCCTCTAGCCCACTAGGCTTAATGTGTCGGTCCAGTTTTCACTCAAATTTGAATAACTCGATGAACACGTGTCCGATTGAGGCATCGTCTATGGAACTAGGCCCCTCGTGATGTGTATTTCCTTTTGATATACTCTAAGGGAGTTTTGGAAGACATTAGATAATGACCAGGTTTGGAATGAGCGTATTTCCAACTACGCCCCTAGAACGGAAAAGCCAATATCTCTCAGACCAGGCGTCCGATTGACACGTCGTCTGTCACATCGGGTTACATTTTCCAAAGCGGAACTTTAGGATACATCAAATATGGACTTCATGAAAGTTGATTTATCGACCCCCTTGGCTCGAGGAGTGGACCCTCCTGAAATAGAGTGTGCTATATGCGGGAACCCTAGAGCTGGTTGCGATTGCAATGACTACCGTACTGGAATCCACCGTGGGTTCGGCGATTAAAATTACTGAACCGGAATCCTCCATGGGTTCAACAGAAAAGATTATTGTTCTTGTATCCTATGTGGGTCCTACAGTTTGACTTCTGTTCAAGTATCCTACATGGGTCTGACAGAGTAGCTGGTCTAGTATCATACATGGGCCCGATAGCTTTTCTGGACTAGTATCATATGTGGGTCTGCCAGTTTAGATGAATAAGGTTCTACATATGACCATCTCTATCACATTATGAATGATGTATACCTGTATGAGCTGAGTCTTGAATTTCAATCATTACCATCGGTGTGAATGACTTCTTTCTTGTGTGTAATGGGATGTGCTTGAGCTCGAGAGTTGGAGCTGAACTGGAATTGATGACTAAGGTATATGTATGGGCATATATCTAAGTATAGTTGGTTGATAATTCATGATTGTATCTTTTCATTTTGATTTATCCTTCGTGGATTCTGAGAGACCTTCAGGGGTCTCGGCATCCCTACTGTGTATTGTTATACTCACCCCTGCATGGGCTATGCCCACACTACATTGTGTTGGATGCAGACGACGGAGAGCACTGATCGTGGTAGAGACTTGTGGAGCTGGACGGTACATGGAGGTGGACCACTTGGCAAGACGTACACGGACCAGACAGACAGACCCGAGTTACCGAGGAGACCATCTATACCCACCCTTCAGGTGGGATTCCCAGAGGACGACTTGGTGGTTGTTGTTTTACATTTCTGCTGTTGTACTAGAATTCATTTGTACTGTACTTTTCAGTTTGGTTTGTATTCTGGCCCATTTACCGTTCATCACATACTTTTGTATACAATATTAAATTTTGAATACTTCAACTTGCGTACATTGTTGTGTTTGTTTACTATCTTAAAGGAAATTCCTTCCCTATTTATCAGGATTTATGCCTTTTGTGCTAGTCTCTAGCCCCTGGCCTATGGATGGTGGGCTTGGGGTAATCACGACACGAGCCCCGAGGATGGGTCGTGACAGGATAAGATTGGGTAACAGGTTTAGTTAAATTAAAATTTATGTATGGTTCTAAATGTGTGTGGAGAAGTGAGGTAAAGAGGTTCCATTTTAGACATTAAAGAAGTTACATCATTTTAAATACCATTAACAATAAAATAATTTAATGTAATTGACTATTGAATGTGGTTAATATGAACTATTTAACATAAAAATATATTTAAGTATTAATTAAACTAAAATAATCAAATTAGTACATGTGTTAGTGATAATTGTTACTTTCTATCTGATGTTAAGCCTATGTTAATCCCTACAGAGGTGAAACAATTTTATCAAGGATAATTTTTTTTTGAAAAAATATTAAGTTGAAATTATTACATATAATTTATTTTTTATCATATAAAATATGGAATCCGTATTAAAATATTAAATTTATATAGGCTTCCATGTTTAGTTATAATACATGATCACAAAACGCATAAAACCCAATTTTTTAAAAGCATTTTTTAGAATTAAAATGATTTTTTTCTCCTTATATTCAGAGTAATATAATTTATAATAATGTGAACATATTTAATTAAATATATTATTAAAAAATATCATAAAATCATTCCTCTAGAGTGATTCATTTTTTTATTATTGTAAAAATACATTTGTCACATAAACACACAATTTTCTTGATCATAAGATAGTTTCCAAAATAATTGAATACATATTACTAATAAATTAATAATAAATGTACGAGTGATAAACAATATCTAATATATATTAGAAAAACTATTACATGGTGTAAATTCTCAAAATAAGATAAATTAACATTTAAATAAAAATATATATAACTAGCCAATGTGTTTGAAAAAACACATCCATTTAAACAATAATTATTAGACTGGTATTCCTTTTCATTACATAACCATTTAGTATAATAATATAAGTTGTTTTGTTAAATATTTAGTTTATTTTTCCAATTTATCTTCATATAATTTATATTGTGTATCAAATTTTATAAAAATTCACAATTCAACAAAATAATTGAATATTTTTTTTTAAATAATTGTATATCAATGACTGAATTTGATAATATTTACCAATTAATTTACTATATAAATATCATATAACTATATAATTATATTTCATTTTTTATAAAAAAAAATTCTTCACTATTTCTCACTGTAATATACATCATAATCTAACAAACACATTGAATTTACTAATGAGAAATGTTTTAGAATGTATTATGTTGTTTCATGATGTGTCACAATATGGAATCCTATCATTATTATTATATATAATAGATAATGATGTGAAATTAGTATATAAGGGTTTCATTATAGAATATTTCTACTATAGTCACATAACCATGATATCTAGAGGACATAAGAGGGCATCTATGAGCTCTCACATATGATCATTTTCTGGTAATGTAAATCTTGAATTCGTAGTTTTTCTAGAAGAAAAATGAATTGTGTGGGTGCTTCATACTCTTTACCAAAAACATATATTTATTGATATTTTCTAGTTCCTTTAATTGAGGGTTTTGGTATTAGTTTAATTTGTAAACTGATGTGGCATATTTTTTCACATTATGACATATTTATATGAACATAAATTAAATTTTAAAATATTAGATTAATGATAGAGTTTAATTTTTAATAATAAGATAGTCTTCTATAAAATCTATAATTCAATAAATTATTTTGTGATAATGGTAGATTTTAGTTATTATGTGATTGATGGTTCTTTTTAATAAATTTTATATGTTTGATAATACTCTCGTTCCTTTTTGTTTTGAAAAAATATTAATTGAAATAACATTTTTATATAATCCTAAAATTGGGTTATTCATGGAAATTATTCTTTTAATACTAAATAATTTTTTATAAAAAACAGACTTTCAGAATTAATTGATGGCTTCAAGAAATTATGGGAAAATTTATAACTCTCACATCAAAACCTTGATCGTATTTTTGAGTGATTTTTTGTTATCTTTATTATGGAATAATTTTCACCCTTATAGGTTTTTTATGATTCCTTCATAAAAATTAATAATGAATCTTTATATAATATAACAAAATTAGAAGGTGTGAAATTGATCAATTATGGATATTAAAACATGAATCATCTAATGAATATTATAAATTCATTAGCTTTATGAAATGGTAAGTTGAATTTTGGTCCCATATTGGGGAGCTAAATATGATTGAGGGTTCATCTCATGTAATGTGAGAAGGATATTTAAAAGTGATATACAAACCACATGGAGACTAAAGATATGTGTGTGTAGAATATTACTCTGAACCTGATTATTTATTTTTTATGTGATTTTTTAAAATTATAAAAAGGTGAATGGATACCTGGAAGAGGGTTAAATAGATGATTTGTGGTTGTGAGGAAGATGATCACAGTGGTGTAGACATCTCAAACCTGACAAGATATAGCTTTGGAGAGGAATATTGAAGTGGTTCACAATAGACATGATGGTTAATATATTTTTTCTCTACATGAACATATCTACTTTTTGGTTTTTCATTGAAATTTTATTATTAGTTTAAATTTGGATGGGTAATTAAATTTTAAATTTTCGTTAATTTCGGACATATATTGTCATAAGTTCATTTTTTAGATAACATATCTTATTGTCTCTATATTAGGTAGTACAATTATCTAATTCTCAAGAATTTAATATATTTTGATTTTATTTTAATTTTATAAACTATTTAAGACATATATATTAGGAAATATTTTTATAATAAAATTTTAAAATAAATTGATGAAAATCACAATAATTCATAATGACAGTTTACTCATTGTGATTTGTTCACTAATTTATTGTGTACTATAGAGATTAAATCTTTATTATCTATGTAGTTTAACAAAAATATTATTTCTCAACTATAATGTAAGTAGGAAATATTTTTATGGATGTCAGTTTAAAAAAAATTATACCAAATTTAGCAAATTTAACACTTATTAGATAATAAAAATTCCCTTACTCTTATATTGTTTTTTCATAAATCCATTTACTCTCTTACTTCCTCATTGAACATTTTTATTGACATTTTGTTGGTTTTATTTCATATTTTAATTTTCATTCTCTTGAACAATAAATTATATTATTATTCTTTCTTTACATTTGGCCTACCTAGAACCATAATGGTTTTATGAAGAAGAATATGTTTTTAAATTAGTAATACCAATGACATTAAAAATTAAATTTTTTGGAATAATTATTTGCGAAATGCATGAAAAAACAATGTAAAAATACATCGCAATAAGTGTTAAAAAAATTTATCAAATTAAATTTTCTAATAAAAAATTTATTCCTATATTATATGATTTTTTATTATACTGTTGGGAAGTAAATTTTTAATTTAATTAAAAAAATTAATGAAAATAAAATTCCTCAACTTAAATCAAACATTGGTTATCTAAACATTTATGTGAAAATTGAAGACAATAGTGATAAAGTATGCCACCAAGAAAATATAATTTCCCTTTATCATAGAGAACATGATATTGAGAGAAAAAGGCATAGAGATTTTATATTATATAAGGGTTCAAATAATCCTTCTTGATTTAGGTTAACACCTCATTAAATAATTTTTTATTATATATAGTAAATTTTATTTAATAATACATCCTTCAATGGATTTCCTTGTGAATAATATTTTTAATCCATTATGGGTTTCTATAGTTTGTTGAAGTAGATTATATAATGAGTGATCATTGATGACGATATGAAATTGAGTTTATATAAATTTTAGTGTATGTTTAATTCCTTGTCAATTTTTTCTGGATATAGTGGGGAGATATATTAAACATGGTACCGAGTAATTTATGTTGGATCTGAATCTACATATTATACACGAGAGGGGGTGAATTGTGTCTTTTGAAATTTTTCGATAGAACTTATCTTGAACAAGTTCTGTCCTTTATACTTTATCAGATTTGATCATGCAGCAGTAAAAGTAAAATCAAGAACAAAGAGAGGTATAGTGGTTCGGGGACCAAAAATCCCTTAGTGCACTCCACAAATGTTATGCTCCACGAGCTTGGTGATTTTCACTATCTGGTCCTCTTTTCCACAGACCGATTCTCAACTGAGTACAGGAAGTTGTTACCTTTACAATCTAAGGAAAAACAAATCCTTATGATTCAAACAGGAACCTACACAGCTTAGAACGACAAGGTGGTTACTCATGAATAAAAAATAATTTTATAATGAAATTTCCCGTTGATCTTCACAATTGCAACAGAATGAAATTGACAGAAGATGGATCAAAGTCTATAAAAATATTGACCATTAAGATGAAGACGTTCTGAGATGGCCCAGTTGCAGTAGATATAGAGATATATTTTACAACTTCAGCAGTAGTATATTCACAGTAGATATTCGATGTAGAACATGTGAATCTTCTATTGAGTTTTTTCTTCTTGAACAAACAGTGCTTTGACGCTCCTTTTGAATCAGCAGATCAACGTAAATAGTTGCAATATCTATTTTCCACCTTTTTCAATAATAGATCTATCACACCCATCCATACATCGTGTTTTTGAGAGAACATATATAATAAAACACATCTCCTGCATATTAGATCTATTAAATTCGCCTTCTGACTCACGATATTCAAAAATTTGAATTTTCAGAGAAGTCGTAACTTCCCTTAAGACTCGGCATAAAAAGTGCCTTTTAATTCGATCTTAAATCCATTAATAAAACGTCTTTGAATAATTCAAAGTCGTACCTTAAAAACGACTTTAAATCCGGCTTCAAATCTGCCCAGAAATCAGATTACTGAACATTGCACATAAATATCGTTTGTCAAAATTTCCGACGCCAAACGTAAGGTTGATGACGTGGCCTCCAAACGTATGGTTAATAATAGTCTTCAAACGTATGTTTAACAACGTAAGGTTGAAAACAAACTTAGGGTTGACAACATATGGTTGAATACAAACGTAGGTTTGACAATGTATGGTTGAACAAAAACATAGGGTTGATCATACATACATTTCTTCAACATTCAAACGTTCGGTAAAGATCGATAATTTTAATTGATCCATACTTTTCCAAGAACATATGGTTGTTTACAAAAGTAAGGATTATGAACCATACGTTTGAGAAACAAACTTATCACTTAGAATTTATGTACGGTTCTCCTTCCATACTTTGCTGATAACCAAAACATAAGGTTCCTTCCTAATGTAAGGTTCTCCTTCCATAAATTGTTGATAATCGAAACGTAAGGTTCCTTACTAACGTAAGGTTCTCCTTCCATACTTTTCTAATAACCAAAACGTAGGGTTCCTTCCTAACATAAGGTTCCTTCCATACTTTTACCCACGTAGGGTATGAACCGTGATTCCAGAACACGCTAAAACAGATTATGCGCTATATTTACAGACATAATGTATGAACAGTGATTCCAGAATGCGCTTAAAGAATATTCCGAATAAGTAATAGATTCTCATTATTTCATGAATAAAATAAATTAATAAATTACTGAAAAATTCTAAATAAAAACATTAGAAAATAACTAAGGGTATTTGTGAGCATCAAAATCATCATAAAGAGACAGAGAATTATTTTCAATAAACTCCCACTTTAAATAACATTAACATGTATTGTTGAAAACAATACTTTTCTCAACAATCTCCCCCTTTTTGATGATCACAAAACCCATAAAATAATTAAAATTATTGAAACAAAAATTAACTTTCAAAAGTAGTAATAAAGTTTTAAATAAAAACTTCTCCTCCAAAAACATAATTATACATCCAAATTTCTCATTTAATTTTATTCCCCAATAAAATGAATTCTCCCCCTAAAAAAGATGTTGTGTTTATCCAAATTATTCCCCTTTTTGTGATTTCAAAAAGCATGAAAATTAACACTATTAATATTGCACTAAACTATTAGTAAATGCTATTATGAACTGTTTATGAATAATTAAATCTGGAGTACTGACATATCAAAAACAAAGTCAGTAAAACAAATAAGTAAAGAGACAAATAAACAATGAAGAAAATTTTCATTTAAAAACAGTAGTATATACAAGACAATGATATACACAGGAATCAAGGATTAGGTAAGACAGGAAACAGGGTCTATCTCCTCTGGATTGCAGACTTGATTTCTATAAACTTATCCTAAAGTCTCTTCATCATTCTATCCCCACACTTGATAATGAGCTCTGTATTCTCTCGATTCATATAAATATATTCAATAAAGTTGAATCTGAAAAACTCATGCATCCTTTCCTCTTTTTCAACAAATAATGAAAGCTTCTCTGATAACTGATTTAACAGAATTCTAATCGATGGATCAATAGATGTTAATTTATCCACTAAGAACTTCTGATTGTCCAGCAACACTGACAAAGGAGCACTATTACATTGAAGATCTTGTATCCTATCATTAATGTTTCTCATTGCAGCTGTGATAGCCTAAAACCTTCTGATTAAATCCGGTGAAGTACCTGATCCACTAATAGCATTATTTGAAACTGATGCAAATTGATTTTCCATAAACAACTTCATATCTGATAAATCTGACTTCATAACAATTTCATATTTTAATTGTGTAACAGTATTCAGCATATATTCTTTAAACATTTCAACTTCTTACCTTGAAACTATACACTCCTTCAGCTTTTGAAACATTAGATGCTCTAAATCTAAGGCATTTCTCAGAGAAACATTCTCAGATTCCAACTGATATTCTTTTCAGTACAGTTCTTCAACTTCTTGTTTTTTAGAATCAGATACACCCTTTGCTTGATTCACAGTCTCAGGTTGATGTAGCAGTACCAAAGCCGATGATTCAGCATCAGATTTTTCCTTCTCTCTGTCCTGAGAAGGTTTGTCCACAAATTTTTCTTTAGATTTTTCAAACACCTCCTCAAGAAAAATCCTCTTGAAGTACCTCTGTGTGAGCATCAAAAGCATGCTCACCACAAACATCAACATCTATGCCTTCCATTGGGTTTTCAAGAACAATATTTTCAGAAGTTTCCTGGGGTCTGGCCACTTCTTCACCAGGCACTGCCTCCATCTCTTGTTCCTGTTGAAGTGAAACTTCAACATCAGCTACAATCTGTTCTTAAGTTTCCCTGTGAGCTTCTTCTTTAGCTTCTGATTCCTCTACTAGAGCTATTCTCTCTGTAAAATCTTACAAGATCTTATCAACAATATACTCTCTCACAAATGAGTAGGAAATTAAGGCCTCTGTTGTAGTGTCCAAAGCAGTGGAAGTGACTTCCTCATTTACTTTTCTTTTCCTTTTAGATTGAAGTCCCTCGTGACTTATGTATTCCTCCACATCTACCACATCAAAGCGAATTCTCCTTGCAACATTGCTAACCCTGGATTCAGCATGTCCCTCCTTGGACTTAGCAGGTTGATCCTGAGCACTCTCTGTGTCTTCCTCAGCACCTACTGGAAAAAATTTTCCTTTAATTGTACTCCAGAAATATCCAACTTTCCTCAACGTTCCAGCATTAAATGTATTACTGTGATGATAGTTAACTCTAGCCTCCACTAATCTCACCATGTCTTTCTTAAGTAATATTTTAGAAATAAGTCTACCAAAAGGGTAGAAATTCATCTTGGCCTCACTTTGATAGCAGTAACTGAGATACCTTATCATGTATCATGGAATGTTTAACTTAAGATCACTTAACAAAAGAAACAATATATACATATCAGGGTACAAACCCAAACACGTGTTTTTAAGAAGTAAAAAACTATCAAAATATTAGGATGTGTTTATGTCCAACTTAAAAGTGAAGTAATTTAGAATGGACAAAATTGATTTAAATGGTAAAAATATAATACAATTAAACTTAAAAAAATTAAAAATACAACCTAACTATATAAATAAATTCGATTAAGAATCAGTTTTTAATTAAAATGAAGTATTTTTCACTATTCATAAAAAATGACCTTGATTAGAAAAATACCAAAACATCATCCAAAGTAAATATGGAAGTTCCTCTATAAAAGAAGTAATTTATTTTTTAAAATTGATCTTATAAATGTGACAAAAATATATTTAAAATAAAATGTCCACCAAAAGGTGGTAAAATTACATTTTAAAGAATACTAGAGTATTTCATGCATAAAATATGATTCATTTTTATTTAAATCCTTTAAAATTTATTAGATATGTGTAAAGGAATTTAAAAAACATGTAACATCATATTTTAGATAGTTATATCAATTATATCTAAATTATTGTCTTGGTGTTAACTACCTTTTAAAATAATAATATAATTATATTGTTTTTCTTCAGTATAACTCTACATTATATGAAATGTAAGATTTTAGAGAAACCTATTATTTCTTGTTGAGTACGCTATCAGGTATAGATTCCCCATTAATGTAAAAATAATATTTATTGAAAAGATAATAAAAAATATGAAAATGTCATATTGTTTATTTACCTGGGATGTTACATCCTTCCCCCCATCTGGGAATTGGGTCCCCACAATTCTATTCACCTATCAAATAAGTGGGTGAATTTATCCCTCATAGAATTTATAGATTCACATGTTGCTTATTCTACCAAATGGGTTTCCCAAAAATCTATTATCTAATGAATTAACATATTTACAACACATTCTCTCTTCGGTCATGAATATGGACAGGTTGTTCCTTATAAGCTAGATTCTATACCAACTGAACTACCTCTTTACTTAAAACATGGGATGTATCTATAAATACATTCATAACATTGAATAATTAAGAAAATTGTTTACCTGGGATAAACATTGAAGTAAGTCCACTCTGTAGGAAAAACATCCATCTTTCCCCAATATTTCATATTGACCAATAATCCACAAACTCAACTTTCCCTTGTAACCAAAATGCATCACACTTTTCCATCGAGAAACATAGAGAATGAAATGATCACCTACCATGAAGGAAATATCCTTATCTGGGTATTTGAATAACTTTTCTCCATGCTATGATCTGTTCTCATGTGCCTCTGAATCAACTGAATTGTTTCTATCATATCCTCTACCAATTCTGGTTCCATAAAATTTCATTCACATAATTCATCCCATAAAGCAAGAGTTCTACATAGCATTCTATATAATTCCTCAAATGGTTCCATCATTATACTGGAATAAAAAAATTTATTATAAGAAAACTCAACCATATAAGGATGTATGTCCCAATATGCCTGGTAATCCATTGAACAAGCACGTATCATATCTTTCAATGTATGAATTTTTTGTTCAGAATACCCATACGATTGTGGATGAAAAGAATTATTAAAATTTAATGTAATACCCAATGTCATTTGAAGGCCCTTACAAAAAATTGAAGTCAAACTATGATAATGATCAGATATAATAGAGAGGGGAACTCTATGTAACTTGACCATAACATTAATGTGAAATTGAGAAAGTTGATGTAGAGATAGAGTATCTTGAATTAGAAGAAAATGAACAGATTTATTTAATCAATCAACTATAACTCAGATTTCATTGTTACCTTGAGATGTCGTTGGAAATCGCAGGATGAAATCCTCAGAAATATTTTCCCAATTACACTCTAGCATTGGAAAAGGCTGAAGCATCCCTTTTAGTTACTGATGCTTTTCATTAACCTATTGAAAAATAAATCATATCATGGTAAATTCTGAAATATATCTTTTAATTCAATCCTACCAGTAATACACATGATGATCTCTATAAATATTAATACTGTCATGATGTACTGAAAGTGGAAATCTATGAGCATCACATAACAACTATTTCATCATCTATGAATCCCAAGGCACACATAATCTATTTCCAAATAACAAAATACAACCATTATCAATGCTAAAATCAGGAAAGCTACCTTTTTGAACCAACAATACCATTTTTAACAAATCACTGTTTTCATTTTGTGCTTTCATTATTATATCTAGTAGGGAAAATTGTACTGAAACATGAAACAAAATAGAGGAATCTCCTACACCAACAATGTCTATGAAAAAGTCCATCAATTAGTTATTCAAAACATCTGGTTCGAAATGTTACATGGTTAATGTAGCATTATATTTTCAACTCAAAGCTTCGACCACATTATATTGTTTTCCTGGATGGTAATAAATCATGAAATCATAATCCTTGATTAATTTTTGACATCTCCTCTATCCCATGTTCAATTATTTGTGAGTGAATATATATTTCAAACTTTTATAGTCAGTATATATTTCACATTTTACTCTATACAAAAGATTCCTATAAATTTTTAATGAATAAACTACATCACTTATTTCTAAATAACATGTAGGGTAATTTAACTCAGGAGGTTTCAATTAACGTGAAGCATAAATAATTACCTTATCAGTCTACCTTAGGAAAAAACTACGTCCTTTAAAAAATGCATCATTGTAGATAAAAAATTCACCATCTCAGAAATGTAATGCCAAAACTGTATCATTCACTAATCTTCATTTGAATTCCTGAAAACAGTCATTACATTATTTTTTCCAGATGAACATAACACCTATTTGACTTAACATAGTCTATGGTCTAGAGAACTGTGGAAAAATTTCAACAAACCTCTTATAATAACCAGATAAACCAAGAAAACTACGAATCTCAGTTATATTTTTGGGTCTGGTCCATTATTTAACAAATTATGTTTTATCAAGATCCACAGTTATGCCCTTTTTAGAAATAATGTGACCATGGAATGAATGTTGTTGTAACCAAAACTGACACTTTATTAATTTCCCACATAGTATGTTTTCTTTTACTATTTTCTAGAAACTCCTCAATTGAATTTCATATTCCAATTTACTTTTATATTAAACCAAAATATCATCAATAAGCACAAGAAAAAACTTATCTAAGAACTCATGAGATATTCTATTCATATGATCCATGAATACAATATGTTCATTGGTTAACCCAAAAGGCATAAAAACAAATTTATAATGGCCATATCTAGTATGAAAAACAGTCTTTCAATTGACTTTTTCCTTTAGTTTTAAATAATGAAACCCCAAACTCATGTCAATATTTGAACAATATTGATCTCCCTAGAGCAGATCAAACAAATAAATGATATGATGAAAAGGTTAGTTTTTCGCAATAGTTATAATATTCAAATCTCGATAATCAATGAAAAGTATCATTGAACCATCTATAGTTTTAAAAAAAATACATTATCAACCCATGGGGATGTTTTAGGTTGTATAAAACATTTATATAATAACTCCAACAATTGATTATTTAACTCTAATAGATTAATTTGAGCCATTAGATTAGGGGGTTTTGATATTTTCTAAGCATCAGGAACTATGTCAACTGTTAATTGAACATCCTGATTTGGTATAATTCCAGAATACGCATTAGAAAAAACATCAAGATAATCATTTACAACTGGAAGATCATTAATCTAAACATTACCTTTTTTCAACAATATGTGAAAGGTAACAATAATTTCCATCTTTTAATAGTTTCTCATCTTTTTTATATGATATCATAGGTAAGGGTTTATTCTTGTACCCAAATTAAAATTCTTTTTGTAAAGAAAAACCTTAATATTTTCAGTCAATTTATCATGAAAATTAGAAATCATCTCCATACCTAAATTAACATCAAACTCTACTAGAGGAAAAACAATATGATATTCATGTAGATTCATTCTGCACACAAGGACATGAAGGTTCTTATAATTTCCATTTCTCTAAAGATTTCCTCTCAATGTTTTTACCATAAGTACAGGACTGATATCTTGATATAGAATTCCCAATTTACTAGATAATTTCATTGAAATGATTGAATGTGTTAACCCTGAATCAAAAAACACATAGACATAATATGAATAAAACATAGTGCATCAGATAGCACTTCTTATGATGGCCCAACATCTAGAGAAGTAAACGTAATGGATTGCTCTATCCCTTTCTATTTGTAGTCCGGCTTCTTTCCCTCAGTTGAGTTCTTCATGGGACACTCATGTTCAAAATGACCCATTTCATTTCATTTAAATCATTTTTTGAATGTAAATTAGTTTTTTTCTTACCATTAACCTACTTTTCATCGGTGCAATTATGATCCTTATGTCCCATTTTACCACATATGAATCACTTTCCAGAATTCAAAATGCATTCCCTTGGGAGATTTGTTAACGCAATATTCACAAATTGTATATTTATGTTTTTACCATCAGTTGTTTTTTTAGAATTCCTCCCTTTTGTCTGCCACCTCGATCTCTTATTCAGTTATTTTTCAAAAACACTACATCATCTAGAAACTCTATTTCCACCTTCTCTGCACATCGATCACGTTTTTCATAACATTTAAACTCACAATATTTTATCTCCCTTAAATACATTTTTATTAATATTTAGTAAAAATTATTTATTTTTCTATCAAGATCCTATATAAAATTTATTTCATACAATTCCATTACAGTGAACTTTTCTTCATAAGCATCCACTGTGTCATCATCCTTCCTCAATTCTAAGAATAGTTTTTTCATCCTAAGTCGAACCTCCATAGGAAAATATTTCTCATGAAACATACCGTCAAAGTCATACCAATCACGAGCACTAGTCTCTTCGCTACCCATGAAATTTTTAACCATTGACCACCACAAATCAACCTCACCTTCAAAATGGTTAATAGAAAGACTAAACATTTGATGTTCTAAAAACCCCATGACATCAAAAATCATTTCCAATGCATTAATACACCCTTCAGCTAGCACATGTTCATATGATTGTCTAAATGATGGGGGATTTGGCCTCATGAAATGCTCCACTACTGACATGATATTTTGTGGTTGATCTGGATGATATCATACACGAATACCACCACCATTTATATTCTGAGTTAATGATTCCATCACCCCAAAAAACTGTTTAGTTTCGATTCCGACCATCTTATGTTAATAATTTGGAATGTTATTTTCCTCTTATTGTCGTACCATTATATCTCCCTATTTACTTAGTGAAAAAATCATTCTAAATAGAGAAATATATTAGGAGACGAAAATTGTAATCTATAAATTCTATATCATTTCAATATTATCATTAAATAATATTTGGAAATTAATTTAAAATTTTCATAACTCCAAAAGATATCTAAACCGATCTCAGATACCAACTATAAGAACCCATCCTTAAAAATTAGATAATCATTAGTTAATTCTGGAATTCTCATTGAGGATCCTTTTTGGTTTATATTTTTAGAAAATCAGGTCATACTATTACATTAAAACACAATATTATAGGGAATAAATATCCAATCTATCCAAAATCTTCAAAAATAAATATAACATCATAAATAAAACATGTCTTTTTTCTTTATATAAATCTTGTTGGATACTTACTTTCTCTTTCCATTACTTATACACTTTGAAAAAAATTTAAGAACATAGGATGAGCATAAAAATCTTAGTAAGAATTAAAAAATAATGAAATGAAACTTTAGTCGATCAATAAATAAAAAACACAAGATCTTTAATATTCCTATTGAAGTCATATGATTTATGAATAAAAAATATTTATCAAAATTCATAAAGGTAACTTGTTTCATACATATCAAACATACATTTTACCATTCATAGATACATAGGGAGTTACGTTTGAAATACCCATCACATCCTATTCCAAAAATGTCTTAGTGGAAACAAAAAAGATTACCTTTGTCATGTTATCCAATGCATTGGAGAGCTATATCTGGTTCACATGCCCTCTGTTTAGCATAGAACCACTAATATATGTAATTAATTCTGATGAACCGTAACATATTCATAAAATATAAAACAATCATAATAGAATGATCACATTTTCCCACTACAAACACAACATGTAATTTCATGATATTTAAATAATAACTGATTTTTGAAACCATTTTCAATACCAAAATATTTTAAAAGGGTATATGGTATTTATTTTTCATTTAATGACACAAAAACTTGTTAAGGAAGCCAAATATCAAATATTACTCTCCATGGTGGAAAGGACATTGTTGTCTCATATGTTTAAAAGAAACATTCTTTTTTTCATTAAGTAAAACAATTCATAGATAAAAAATATTCCCTTTGAATGAAATTAAAATTTAAAATGTTTTTATACATAGTATAAAGAAAATTTGTATATAAATCAATGTGTACCTCAATGAAAGGAAATTGGGGAGACGTTCATTACCTTATGTCTGAATTGTAACATATGTTCTATGTTATTCCTAAATAATAATCATAAGTTAATTTTTACATTATTTAGATCCTTTTTTATGATTATTATTCATTTTATATCACTTATTAGCACGTTATAAACATTACCTAATTGTTTATGTTAATATTAGTTGTTTTGTCGACATATGGTACTTGAGTAAAAAATGAACATGTTATTTTAAAAACTATCCATCTGGTCAAAATTATACTATCTCTAAAATTATATTCATGAATAAAATATCTTATCAATAAATTATATATATTTATATTTATAATATTACATAACATTTGGAGATAAGAAATGAAAAGTACCATTCATGGAGATAGTAATCCATATTTACACATTAACACTACATTCATTTTCTTTTCAGATTTAATAGAATGATAACTAAATTATAAATTGGTATATTATAATTACAATATTATATAATATATTGTTTCATTAAATAAATCTTTTAAATGTTCCTCTTATTGCATGAACGAGTCATATCACTTGGTGGGGGAGGAATTTTGCACTTCCTCAAATGAAATTATCCTATTTATGCATTATAGAAAGCATAAAGGTATGTTTTAATTGAAAAATAAATAATAAGAGTGGAAATATAAATATGATTTATATCTTATATATATATTGTTATATCATAATGGACAACATGAGTGGAGGTAAGAGACATATGAGCAATCATTGTTTTGTGATGAAATAGTTCACCGACCACAGAAACATTATCATTTAAGTCCATTTGAAAGAGGTGTGTCTTAGTGTAAGTCAAATACATATAATAATTAAATCCTTGAATAATTTATATACTATTATTGTTATAAAAGTATTGAAAAAATAGATTTATGTTTTTCGATAGGGGAAAATAAATGAATGGATCTTGAGAGAAGACATTACCTCAAATTGGGTAACTCATTTTGATTTAAGCTAATTTAACTTCTTGAATAAACATTTCAAAATGAAAGGAATTTATGATGAAGATAGGGATGTTGGTTGAATGTTTTCTCAATGGTTGTATGATCAAGGGGTTCATGAGAGGAGTGAGTAATGGTAAGAGGTGATGGCCTTTTATAAGAGGGAGGAGGGGCACTTAAGGTAAATCATGAATTACTATTTTTTGATATATCTTATTTTGATTATAAAAGATACAAAATTCATTTATTTATAAGGTAAGATTAATATTAGTCGAAATAAAATAATTCAATAAGAATTAGATAGGTTTTGGATATTTTTTTAACCCTTATCTTTTTTATTTAATCCTTTATTACTCTTATCATTTATCAAGCATGTAACACTTTGAGGGTCTCAATAGTTACCAAAACATGAAAAAGATCAAATTAAAGAGTCAATAATACCCTTCTTGACATATTATAACAATTTGGACGAATCATTGTTTTTTTTTTAATTTTATAATATTAAAATAAACTTTTTATATTTTAAATTATGAATAATGAAAATTTTGACACTATTCATATCCTGATTTTTTTTAAAATCTAAAACACCTTTATTACATATAAAAAACATCAATAATAAAAATATAACATCTCTCAATCATACATAAAATTCATCTATCACTTTAATGGTTTCAAAATAAATTTTTTTTTTATATTTGTAATCTCATTTATTTAAAACCTTTTTAATTATGTAGTCACTACATCCCCATTCTGTTATAAATAAATTTATTTATTTGTTAAATAAGAATTATAACTAAAATATCTTGAATTAAAAATTATTTTTATCTTTCAAATGAATTTTCAAAGTCAAATATATCACTTATATAACCCCATATAAAAATGATTTTATAAAAAGATAATTGTTAAGTTATATTTTTCATAACTTTTAATTAAAACTAATTAAGTGTCATATTCACAAACAAGTGTCTTCATGGGGTCCTTAAATCAATCCATGTATTCCCATTGTCAGTCACATCTCATCCAATAGGATTAGGAAATATGTTAGGGTAATTTAATAATATTATAATATTAATTAATACCTTTATTTACTATATTTACTTTTTAAAAGTGGTAAATAAAATAATTAATGATGTTACTATTCATAATTTCTAAAAATAAAATTTCATTTTTAAACAATATTTACCTCTTTATTCTAAATATGGAATCAATTATTCCAAATTCCAAAAAAATTGATGAAATTAATTTAATATTATTTCTTGTTGGCCAAAAAAAATGTGTTTTGATGAAGTAAAAACTACCAAAATATTGACTTCTGTTTTTCCAATTCTAGAGTGAAATTACATCAAATGACCAAAATTGGATGAAATCATAAAAATATTATCCAATTACACTTTAAAATCAATTATATTCCCAATATAACTATATTAATAAATTACATTAAAATGTTGTTTTGAATTAAATCATATCAATTGCCACTATTCATTAGAAACAAACATTATCAAAAAAATACCAAAAAATCATCCAAATGTATAATTTATGTTCTGCATCTAAAGAATAATTTTATTGTGTAAAATATAACATATAAATGTGATAAAAATAGAGTTGAAAATGGGTTTTCATCACAAGGTGGTAAATGTCCTTGAAAATAATATTAGTGTATTTCATGTATAAAATCAGATTCATTATTATTTTAATCCAATAAAATTTTTCTGGATAAGTGTAAATATATTTAACAAACACATATAAATATATTTTAGTTTGTTCTGTTCATTCTCTTTGATACATCTACTAGGTGTTAAATACCATTTAAAATAATAATATTATTATATGTTTTTTTCAGTATAAATCAATGTTGTGTGCAACGTAAGATTTCATAGAAATGTATTGTTTCATATTGAGTACTATATCAGGTATAGAATCCTCATAAATGTAAAATTAATATGAAATACAAAAAAATATTAATAAATATTAAAATTTTGTTATAAGAAACCATACCTTATTTTCAGGAATGAGTTTTCGTTTCTAGTGTTTTTGAGAGAAATAGATGAATCATGAAATTTAGGGAGTACACACCATGTACATTGAGGAACACATTGTGTAACTAATTGTCACTGGTGACCGGGTACTGGACATGTAACGTCTGAGTACATATCCATGTGGGGTGACCTTGAGACTACCTAAAGCGGGTCCCGGTAAAGGCATATACATGTCATGTACTTTTAAAAGTTACACAGTGTACATTTATTTGTATTTGTTAAATCAGACTGGGTCACATCTAACTATAAGAAATGTCTTCTTTATCAGTTTGTCTATTTTAGGAGGTATTGATGTTAACGATTCTTCTCTGATCCCCCTACCCTTCATCTGCTCTCGGAATCCACCGTCGTCGATTGCATTGGAATCGCAATGGTGAGTTGTTACTTCTTCTAGAGAATCATCTCTTTATTTCTCCTCTATTGTGAGATATTTTGGGTTGAGATTTTAGTTTTTTTTACATATATGACTCTTTAAGTCTATTCAAAGTATAGGATTCAACTATATCAATTTTACAATGGTGAGGTAGGTGGTATGTGCCATTATATAGTTAGTCTTTCCATATTATATGCCTAAGTGCACAATATCCTAGAATAAGTTATTATGAGTTTAGGGATTTTGGCACGGTTATTTATTGTTATACTATGTCTGACTGAGTAGAGGATGTTTTATTGTGGATTCGTTTATTTACCTTGCTATTGATGTGTTGAGAATTTTTTTTATTTACTTTTTGGTCTAGCTTTTCGGGATAGGCTACTTGCTTTCGATGCCTAGTATTGTTTGGATGGAGTGATTTTATCTGATGTTGTTTTAGGCTTGTAGTTGTTCATCCAAGTAGTCCTTGAAGGATATTTTCCATGTATTTCTTAAGGATTATTTTGGCTGTTGAACATTGTTGTGCATGATTTACTTACACTGGGCTGTGGGTACCTAATGTAGTAGACCATAGGGGTAGCATATGACAAGGGCTTCCCCAGAGTGTCTATTTACTTTTCACATTGCGTGACCACTATGGGGATGGACACTAGTGCACCCTCAGATTTTCTATAGTTCCACATTGAAAGACCAAAGGGGTGAAATGAATATTGAGTAATTCCCTAGAGTGTATATTGTTTACCAATAAAATACCACAAGGGAATTGATGGTGAGTGCTTCCTCAGAGAGTGTTCACTATAGGTGAACTAGAGGGGTTAGACAATGAGTACATCCCTAAGGTTTTTTTTTGATTGGTTGAACAAGACCTGTTTTTCAATAATTACTCCCTAGATGGTTACTTTTTTT
The DNA here is from genome assembly GCA_963277665.1 of Viscum album. Taxonomy (NCBI): domain Eukaryota; kingdom Viridiplantae; phylum Streptophyta; class Magnoliopsida; order Santalales; family Viscaceae; genus Viscum; species Viscum album. Next base: position 1,751,940,258 of record OY728152.1, read on the forward strand.
ATTAGATCCTTACATGATATATCAAAATGAATGCAATTGAAATTGTAGGATGGTTTATATTTGAGTACTTCATTGTCTACTCCATCTTTTTGCTTATTGCCTACTATATATATTCACTGACTGTTATGCACAGATCAGTGGGTGGATTATTATTGATATTCATCTCACAACCTATTTCAGTCATTCTTTTGGGAATAAACAGATTATATTGCTGCAGGTATAGATAATGTAAAACTCCCTTCTACATCAAGTAATTTATTGTTGTGGATATGAAGAGCATAGGACCATGCTCAGCCTCGAAATACTGTGGGAGTTTACATGTTTGCTATGTATTTTGGTTTAGTACTATATTCCATCATTGTGACTAGTTTTTCTACATTCTTAGATATATGTTTTTTTATCATTTCTATATATATTCTCCAGTTGTATATTAATTCTATTCTACTTTTGTTTACTTATTTTAGGTTATTACTACTTCCAATGTTGTTATCTGTTTATTTCTACAGCATTACTATGCCAATTAAGGAATAGTTTCTCCATTATCATCCCACGGTCCTCACAGCTTATCAGATGCCTCTAGCTTTTGGGGAAATTCACTTGAGTCCATATGAATAATAGGGTATGAGGGACCTCTAGGTGGCACCTAGAATCGGAACGCTACAAAGTGGTATGAGTGGAATTATTTTATTCACGACTTAATATTTTGATCATGTAGCTAGGGATAAGAAAAAATATTTAGTTAGTAATAAGTTGTTCCCATGATAACTAACCCATTTATAGGGAAAATCCAATTTACAATGTATGTATTTATTTTTCTGGTTTTGAAATTAATACAGTTGATTTGATATCACCATTAGGAGATTCACATGTATTGTGTAGTAATTGTTGGTGTTACAGAGGTTCTATTTCTATTGTTACTTGTTGAGATGAGGGTATGCTGTCTCATGCATTATTTATGAAATTTCTAGAGATCCCATGTCATGAATATTTTCCATTCCATTTAGATTTCATTACTGATTTCATATTGTTATGATAGAATCTATGATAAATATGAATGTTTTTTTGATAGATTCCTTGATAAAATACCTTCTAATTGAAAGGGGATTGTATTTGTGTAAATCTACATTTGAATAAATTCCAAATATTAGTCCCTCGGGTGTTATGGGCCCTCATGGATCAGAATTTGGTGGATCAATGCACTGTTATACTTTTATATTAAATGAATATGACTCCATGTTTTAATTCTATGGGTGTATGGGCCCCCACCGATCTATATTTGGCACATTAATGTTTATTTCAGTGTTTCAGGGATTTGGAGTAGTTTTTGAGGATTACTGTCTAGAAAAAACTAGAATACACAATGTGTATTGCAGAATGCACGCCATGTGACCTTATGTTAGGGAAAGAGATTTTTTTCTTAAGTAAACGTCATGTATTTTATGTACACACTGTGTAGTTTATAACCATGTCAATGGCTGTCTGAGAAGAGATGGGGGGATGGAAAATTTATTGTGGGACAGGCCATGTGCCCTATGTGCACGATGTGTCTTAGGTGCTATGTGTCAGGAAATTTGACTAACAACACAGGTGGATTTTGGTTAGTTAGTTCGCACCATGTCTAGCATAAACACTCCGTGTAGAGTTAGTTGTGTAAGTATATCTGTGATTAAAAAGACGAGTTGGTGATGTTATTTCGAGTACACATTGTGTCTATCACAAAATCATTGTGCAGTCTCTATCTATGGGAACCGTGTGGGTTATGTCATGTAGAAGAACTCATACATGAGAACATGAATTATTTAAATTCCATGTGTTAGGACAACACGCATTGTGTATGTGGTGTTACATGACCTGGTGTCAAAAATATACACGTTCATATGAATGATTAAGGGGACACGCCATGTAGGAGAATTACATTCCTGGTATCCACATTTTAGAAATATTGAATTCTTTCATTCTCATGTTCCCTTCATAAACTTCTATGTTTATTTCCTTGTTAATCTTGATCCATGGTGTGTGTATGACTTTGAATATGAAAGCCAATAATATTTCCTCTAGTTCTATACTAGTTAGAGGGTAGTGACAAGACTCTAGACATGGCAAATATGAAACTTCTAGCAGATCCTCTAGTTGTTCTTGTCTTTGCACTAGCTGTTATTCCAGATACTAGTGCCGATGTACAGTTCTGAGAATGATTTATGTGGTTCAAGAAGACCTTCCGAGGAGTACCACCTCCTGCCCAGTCTATGTCTATGTTGATGCATGTCTTTCAACATAAGAATCCTCTCACTTTCATAGGGTATATATGACTTCAGACTGTAGAATCGTGGTTAGAGGCTATGCATTTATTTTTCGAGCATCTAAGATTCCTCTAGAGAGGAGGTTGAATATTGCTACGTATATGTTACAAGATTCCTCCATGTGATGGTGGGATTTTATCTCACAGAAGGGGCTCCAACATGTTAGGGTTTGGGAAGAATTATAGTGTACCCTCTACGATTACTTATACTTGGAGACTTTGAGGGCTGATCAAGCCCAATATTTCATGATTCTGGAACATGATACTCTCTCAGTAATGGAGTACTCTTCTCACTTCATAGAGCTACATCACTTCACACCCATCCCAAAAGGGTATGAGTTATTCCTAACAAGTAAGATTTATGATGTATCCATAATTAAATCTATTATCAGATGAATATATTCATATTGAAATTCATCACCTCTATAGTCAACTAGGCAAAAATAATGCATTGAAATTAGAGTTATTATAGAGATGAGAGCCTATGAGGCTTAACATCTCTGGGTACCCCTCTGACTGACAGTAGGAAGCCTTATAGGGAGTCTAATAATGGAAATTTGAGTAGGTGGACAACTTATTCTGCTGTCCAGATGGTGTGGTACTATTGTAAGAAGAGTCAGCATATGATGACACATTTCCTGAGGGACCTAGAGGAGTACAAATATTAAGGCTAGAAGGGTCATCTTCAGCGTTTATGTTAGATCTTTTCACCAACAACTGGAGATAGGAGTTCAACTATGACTCCACGTTTAGAAGAATGACCACCAGTTTCTCATCAATCAGGAAACTAGTGTTCATCCATCCATTCAAGCCGATGTAGAAGCCGTGGCCCTAGTAGCCAGTTGGTAGGATTTCATTGACAACAGGGTGCATCATGTCAGGGTGGTTAGGCTGGGTCACATGGTCACGGTATGTGGAAGACTTTTCAGTAGAGCAGACCCTGCATGAGGTGGATTCCGAACCCTCTATAGTTAGAGGTTTAATTCTAGTTTCTTCAGTTCAAGCTTCTGCAATTTTAAATATAGTGGCTTCCCATAGTTTCATATAGTTTGTTCTAATAGAAAGCCTTATGCTCAGTATATTTACATCTGCAGATATCTTGACATTGGACACTCTGTAATGGACTAGAACGACAAGTTTATATTATTTCAAGGAGTTCCTACTCAAGTATAGTGGGTGTCACTTCTAATTGGGCCTTTCTGTCTTAGAGATGGAGGCCTATAATTTCATTCTAGGGTGGAATCGTTAGTTCCTATCCAAGCTATTGTTGATTTTTATCATCATAGGGTGGGTTTTAAGTCACCATAGGGTGGATCATTTTTACATAAGGGTGAATGGGATGTTCAGGTGAGAAGACCAGGACCCAAGCATCATGTGTTAGGATGAATGATTACCTAGATCGCTAGTATGCATCTGGTTTTCAATGGGAATTCACAATGGTAGTTTCATTCTATGGACGATCTATTCTAGGATGTCTTTTCAGAAGAATTTTTAGGTTTTCCCCCTGAGTGATTTGTAGGGTTTTCTATTGATCATGTTCCAGGAGACGAATAGACGTCCCTTCCTCCTTATAGGATGGCTACACCATTGTTACAGGAGCTCAAGAAATAGTTAGAGGAGTTACATGCAATGGGATTTATCTTAACAATAAGTTCTCTTTGGGGTTAACCTGTCCTGTTTGTGAAAAAGGCAAACACTGCCCTCATAATTTGTGTAGATTATCGAAAGTTGAACCAGTTGACGGTCAAGAAATAATAACATTTTCCATGGATTGAAGATATATTTAATCATATTCTAGTATTCATGGTGTTCTAGATGATTGAAATGTGATATAATTTCCATCAGTTTCATGTTAGACCATCTGATATACCTCTTATATCCTTTTGGAGCAGTTATGGTCCATTCATATATGTGGTTATGCCGTTTGTCCTCACTAATGTGCCTGTAATTTCCATGGAACTGATGAATAGATTGTTACATCCGTATATGGATAATTCATGGTAGTCATTGTGGTTGATATCATGGTGTATTCTCATACTCGACATGGCCTGGCTACCCATCATGAGATCATTTTTAGTACACTATGAGAGCACCAGTTATTTGATAAGATCGCAAAATTTTACATTTGGATGGGCCAGATTCATTTCATGGTTAATGTTATCTCAGAGACAGTTGTATCAGTAGGTCCAGAGCAGGTGATAGAAGTAGTTTCCAGGTAGAAGCAGAAGAATTTCATTGGCTTAAGGAGTTTTCTTGGTCTGTATACAAATAAAAAACGTTTCATATAATACTTTTCACACTTAGCAGCGCCACTGACAGGCCTGACTAAGAATGGTGGGAAGTACATGTGGTAAGATTCTTGTGAGTCATACTTTTAGGAGTTGAAAGGGATGTTGACTTCAGAACCAGTACTAGAATTTCCAGAGCCAAGGAAGATATATACTATTTACATAGATACATCAGGTATCGGGATGGGAGCAGTTATTATGCAGGGGAAGGGGTTGTTGTGTACAATTCACAATAATTGATGCCACATGAGAGAATTGTCACGACCCGCCCTCGGGGCCCGTGCCGTGACTACCCCAAGCCCGCCTTCCATAGGCCAGGGCTGGTGACTAGCACCAAGGCGTAAATCCCAACAAAAAGGGAAGGCATTGCCTTTGAAAAGTAATCAAGCACCACAGAGTAAGCAAGCGGAAAAGTAAACACTAAATAAAAACTGTACAAGCTGTGCTGAAAGTAAAAGGGGCCAGAAATACAAGCCCAACTGTAAAGTACAACTGAAAGGAAAAACTGCAACTGAAAGGAAAAACTGCAGCGTCGAGCCGTCCTCTGGAAGTCCCACCTGAAGGGTGGGTACAGATAGCCTCCACTGCTCCTCGGGTCCACCTAACCGCTCCGAGTACGTCCTGCCCAGTGGTCCACCTCCAGGTACTGTCCTGCTCCGCAGGCCTCCTCCACGATCAGCGCTGTCCGTCGTCTGCAACCAACACCACGAAGTGCGGGCATAGCCCGTCCAGGGGTGAGTATAAGCTACTCAGTAGGGACCCCGAGACCCCCGAAGGTCTCCCGAAATCCACAAAGGATAAATCACGAAGAAGAGGTACAATCACGAAGTAACATCTGACACGGCTTAGGTAAATGCCCATACATATACCTAAGTCATCAATTCCCCGATCGGCTCCAACGTCTGAGCCCTAGCACAACCCAGTCCACACAGGAAAGAAAAACGCATACCCACACAGGATAGAACAACACAGTCCACAATGGAGAGTAAATAGTAAATCCACACAGGATAGCTCAACACAATCCACAAAGGAGAGAAACACAAGATTCAGCTCACACAGGTATACTTCTTCGGATGACGATAAAGATGATCACTGAAGCATCTAAGTCGTCGGACCCACGAAGGATCGATAGGTACTAACCTCGCAGTGACCCACACTGGATCGGACCCACACAGGATCGGGCCCACGCAGGACCTGTAGGAGTTGGTTCACACAGAACCGCTGAGTGTAGACCCACACAGGATCGGATCCACACAGGATCGGGCCCACACAGGACCGGGCCCACGCAGGACCTGTAGCACTGATCCACGTAGGATCGCCGAGTGCAGTAGTCGTCACAGTCCGCTAAGGATCTCTGCACAGTCGTCGCCGCAGTCCATTGAGTATCTCTGCACGGTCGCCGTCGGAGTCCACGGAGGATCTCTGCACAGTCGTCGCTGTCGAGGGAGCAGTCGCAGCTAGCACTAGGGTTCCCGCACACAGCAAGCTCGTTCGGGTGGGTCAGCTCCACGAGCCGAGAGGCTGATACATCAACTGTCACGAAGTCCGAAGTTGATGTATCCAAAAGTTCCGTATCGTCAACAGGAACTCAACGTCGCAGACGGCGCGTCAATCGGACGCATGGTCTGAGAGTTATTGGCATTTTCGTCCCAGAGGCCCGGTTGGTTTTTAAGGCAAAACCAACCCGACCGCACTCCACCAGCGTCCAAACCTCGGGAGGAGTATGCCAAAAGATCCCTCTCACTTAGAGGAATTCAACAAAGCTGACGGAACGTCAAACGGAGGTTCGTAGCTCAAGATATCAGCGTTTCCGCTCCGAGGGCCTGGTTGGTCTCGTGTACGAACCAACCCGGCCGAACTCAAAGTATTCTGAAACCTTGAGTGCGATATACCGAAACGACCGTCTCGATCCAAGGATCGCGTTTCCGCTGACGGCGAGTCGTTTGGAGGCACGATGCTCATGTTACGGGCGTTTGAACGAAAACGTCCGAAGAAGGGGGGTACGGGCCCGGGCCGACCTGGCCCCACCCCCCCTGGGTCGGCCCGAACCGGGTCGACCCGGTTCCGACCCGGTTGGCCCGGCCCGGCCGGGGCCGGTCCGGCGCGGCCGGCTCGGGTCGGCCGAGCGGCACGGGTGGAAGCCGCTGGCACAGCCCCCGCGGTCGAGAGATAACTGCGGCCCGCGTGCGGGCCGCGCTGGTGAACCGCGGACGCGGCTCTGCCGCGTCCCGCCTGGGCGAACCAGACCCGCGCGGCCGCGGGTCCGTTGCCCGCCGGCGTCGCTCCGGTGGCCCGTTTTCCTTCTCGTCTGCGCCGTTGCTCCTCCCGGGATCCGTTCTTTACTACGGGATCGTCAAACATCTGCTGCGGCACGTTCCGTCGTCGTCCGTCAAATCCTCACAAAACGAAGAATGGCGGAGGGTCGTCGGGCCGTGTTCGTTTGGCCCGCACCCTCCGCGTTAGAAATAAACAACCAGGAGAAATTCTTCAACACATGAACCAACAATTTTAATTTTAATAAAATAAAATTGTTTCTTTGATTCCGTCTCTTTAATTTTTAAAGAAAGTTCATGGGAATAACAAAGAGGGGTATTCCAAAATTATATAATCCCTACCTCGTCGATCGTCACGCGCGTGCGTTCTTCGCGGAAAAGATCGTCGCGGAAGAGAGGGATCGTTGCGTCGTCGCGGGGAGGCATCGCGTCGTCGCAGAATCTGGTGTTGAGTCGGCGAGCTCAAATGGTCGGTGATCGGAGATCGGAGATCGGAGATCGGAAGAATGTCTCGGACGAAAGCGTCGTCGATTTCCGGGTTCGGCGTTCTTCGCGTTCTTCGCGTTCTTCGCGTTCTTCGCGAGGGAGAAGAAGAAACAAGAATCCTCTCAAATCTTACCCAAAGATTTTAGGTTGTTCTTATTTTATTAATATGCCATCACACGAAAACAGGTTAAGAAACGATTGAATTAATTCGTTGAATTAATTCAATGAATGAAACAGGCCATTTAATTCACGAAAGAAACAGCCCATTTAATTCACGAAAGAAACAGCCCATTTAATGGTCTGTTAAGAATTTAGAAAACGCGTCAGTTGACTTTCATTAAGACGGGTTTTCACGGGTGCGTTTCTTAGCGGAAAGAAACGGCGGGGCTCGTGCGGGCCCCACCTCACAAATATCCTACCAAGGGGGTAGGATATTTCTGGATAGCATCCTATCCAGTTCAACTCAGTTCAAGACGCCTTTAAGTGGCATCAAGTGTCTTCCAAGTGACTTAAATGAAATAAAATAAAGTTGTCGCAAAATTATTTTATTTCTTAACTTTCAGCCCGAAAATTAAAAACCACACCCGAGCAAACGCAACTCCGGAAGAGGCGTTTCTAAGCGAATACCGGCGCTGCGATTTCATCGGTGCCCTCAGAATTCGATTCCGGGCACCGGTTCAAAAGTTAGTAAAACCTGCTCGTCCGTTCACTGAACTTACCCGAGCCAAACTTCGGAAAATGATTCCGGGCACACCGGGCCTCGGAATCAGGTGCCGTCAGAAACTGCGCTCTTGTAAAATTCCAAAGATAATTAAGAAAAAAATTTCCTTGAAATTTACGGGTCTTTACATTACTCCCACCTCAGGACTTTACGTCCTCGAAAAGATACATCAAAAACTAGGGAAACAAATGTGGGTACTGAGCATGCATCTGAGCCTCCCGCTCCCAAGTGCTCTCCTAGAGGTTCCCGTGCTTCCATCTGATGCACACAAGAGGGATCGATCTCCCATGTAGGACCCGCTCCTGTCGATCCTCTATCTCCACTGGGACCTCCGTAAAAGTCGCCCCATCATCCACGTCTAGCTCCCCATAGTCAATGATGTGCGTCGGGTCGTGCACGTATCTCCTCAGCTGGGATACGTGGAAGACGTCGTGTACCCGGTGCAACTGAGGTGGCAGAGCCAGGCGATAAGCCATCTCGCCAACCCTGCTGAGGACCAGGAAGGGTCCGATAAAGCGTGGAGACAACTTGCCGCCTCGGCCAAATCTCCTCAAACCACGTCGAGGTGAGACCTGCAAGAAGACGTGGTCGCCATCCTCGAACTCTAGTGGCCTCCGCCTCCTGTCAGAATATGACTTATGCCGGCTCTGTGCTGTCCTCATCTGCTCCTGGATGACCTGGACCTTCTTTGTCGTGGCCCGGACCATCTCTGGTCCCACAAGTGCTGACTCCCCAAGGTCTGTCCAGCACAAAGGGGATCTGCAAGGCCTGCCGTACAACGCCTCGTAGGGTGCCATCTCGATGGTGGAGTGGTAGTTGTTGTTGTACGCAAACTCTACCAAGGGTAGGTGGTCCTCCCAGCTGCGACCAAAGTCGAGGACACATTCGCAGAGCATGTCCTCGAGAGTCTGAATGGTCCTCTCCATCTGACCATCCGTCTTAGGGTGAAAGGCGGTGCTCAGACGTAGCCGCGTCCCAAACACCTCCTGCAACCCCTTCCAAAGCCGGGAAGTAAAACGAGCGTCCCGATCGGAGACGATAGTCGATGGAACACCGTGAAGTCGTAAAATCTCCTGAACGTAGAGACGCCCCATGATCTCCACTGAGCCCTGCTCTCGGATGGGTAAGAAGTGTGCCGACTTGGTGAGTCGGTCAACAATCACCCAAATGGAGTCGTGACCTCTGGAAGTGCGTGGAAGTCTAGTCACAAAGTCCATAGATATCCCATCCCACTTCCACTCCGGGACCTCCAAGGGCTGTACCAAGCCTGCTGGTACCTGATGCTATGCCTTCACCTTCTGGAAGGTGAGGCACCGTGAAACGAAATCTGCCACAACCTTCTTCATCCCCGGCCACCAGTGATGTCGTCTGAGATCCTGGTACATCTTCGCCACTCCAAGATTTACCGCCAAAGGAGAAGTGTGATACGCTCTCAGCACCTCCTCTCGTAATGCGACTGGCACCAAGGTACGTCCTCTGAAAAGGACATCGTGCTCTGCTCCAAGGGAGAAACCATCAGGTGCCTGTCCCGAGGATATCTGTGCACGCCGTGTCTCACAGTCAATGTCCCCATGCTGTGCCTCTCTGACCCGCTGAAGAAGTGGAGGAGAGACTGTGTGAGACTGAAGGAAGGCTGCTCCGTCTCTATCCACGAAGGATATCTGCAAAGCGGCTAGCTACTCTGTCGCCTCCTCAAGTAGCTGGATGCTCGTCCTCCTGCTGAGGGCATCAGCCACTACGTTCCCCTTCCCAGGAGTATAGACTATCTCAAAGTCATAGTTCTGGATGAACTCGAGCCATCGCCGCTGCCTCAGGTTCAGGTCCTTCTGAGAGAAGATGTACCTGAGACTCTGGTGGTCAGAAAAGACTGTGAAGCGCTCACCCATCAGGTAGTGTCGCCATGTCTTCAGGGCAAAGACCACTGTTTCCAACTCCAAGTCATGGGTAGCGTAGTTCTGCTCATGAGGCCTCAACTGACGTGATCCGTAGGCAATCACGGCCTGTTCCTGCATTAGGACACACCCGAGTCTGGTCCCTGATGCATCGCAGTAGACTACGTATCCAACTCCCTCCTCAGGCAACCTCAAGATAGGTGCGCTGGTCAACCTCTGCCTCAGCTCATGGAAGCTCTGTTGACATCTGTCTGACCACATGAAGGGTTTCCCCTTCTTCGTCAACGCTGAGAGTGGGGTAGCAACTCTGGAGAAGTCCGGCACAAATCTCCGATAGTATCCGGCTAGGCCCAAGAAACTCCGCACCTCTGTCACGCTCTTGGGTGGCTCCCAAGCTAGCACTGCCTCGATCTTCGCGGGATCCACTGTAAATCCCACCTCAGAAATGACGTGCCCCAAGAAGTGGACCTCACGTAACCAGAACTGACACTTCGAGAGCTTTCCATAAAGCTGGTGCTCTCGGAGTGTGTCTAGTACAACACGCAGGTGGTAGGCGTGCTCCTCCTCCGTCGTCGAGTACACCAAAATGTCGTCGATGAAGACCACGACAAATCGATCGAGGTATGGCTGGAAGATCCTGTTCATGAGGCTCATGAACACTGCTGGAGCGTTGGTCACACCGAAAGGCATAACCAAGAACTCATAGTGGCCATACCGACACCTGAAGGTCGTCTTCTGCACATCCTCGTCTCGAACTCTAAGCTGATGATAGCCTGACCTGAGGTCTATCTTCGAGAACCACCGTGCTCCCTTGAGCTGGTCGAAAAGGTTATCAATCCTGGGTAGCGGATACTTGTTCCTCACTGTCACCTGATTTAGGCGACGATAATCGACAAACAGTCGCAAGCTCCCGTCCGCCTTCTTGGCGAACAAAATCGGGGAATCCCAGGGCGAAACACTGGGTCGGATGAACCCCTTGCCCTGCAAGTCCTCCAACTGTACCCGCATCTCTCGAAGCTCAGCGGGGGCCATCCGATATGCTGGAGTGGATATCGGGTCTGTCCCGGGGTACAGGTCAATATAAAAGTCTACCTCTCTACGAGGAGGTAGTCCTGGAACATCGTCGGGAAAGACGTCCGTGTACTGATCCACCACTGCAGGAAAACTGGGACTCCGCACGTCAACTGCTCCCAGGATGAGGCTAGCCAACTGATGAGTGATGGGCTGACCTCTCCTCTGTGTGAGTCCATCCTGTTCTGCTAAGGCTCCCTTCTCGCCGGTGAAGGTGAACCTGCTCCCGTCGGTGCGCACACATCGCACCTTACGCCTAATGCATTCAATCTGAGCATGGACCGTAGATAACCAATCCATGCCCAAGATGACGTCGTAAGGCCTCGACGCCGCTACAAGAAGATCCCCGCCGAAGCTCTCGCCTCCTAGAGTAAGCTCACACTGCCGGCACCAGTGCGTAATCGTCGATTCTGCTCCCGTAGGAGTCTCTAGCCGTAAGGATCGAGCCAACGGCTCTGTCGGAATCTCCGAGCTCCGAACAAGGGAAGTGGCTATGAAAGAGTGACTCGCTCCTGTGTCTATCAGAACTGCAGCAAGGGTGGAACAGACACAGATCGTACCTCGAATCATCTCTGGTGCACCGTGGTCGTAGGCCTCCGCTTCCTGGAGTTGAGCCTGTCTCTGCCCGCCAGCTCCCTGTGGTCGGGGCGGGCCTCCTGGTGGTGGTGGTGGCAGAGCCTCAAAGCGTCGCCCACCACCTGCTGCTCAGCCAGCTCCTCTCCCTCGTCCGCCTCCTCCCTGCGGACTGCCACGGTCGACCCTCTGCCTCTGCCTGGGAGGTCCCTCCACCGTCTGCGGACCCTCGGTACGATGGGTCGGGCAGTCACGAGCCATGTGGCCCCGCCCGCCGCACTCGTAGCACTGCCTGCCTCTCGGAAGACTGGCTCCGGGCTGGGTGCCCTACACTGCTGAGCCAGTGTCCCGAGGTCGCCTGCCGGATGGTCTGGTCTGCCTGGAACCCTGAGTCATCCGCCGGCTACCAGCTGCCGAAGACTCCGCTATCTGCCGCCCTGCGCTGGGTCTCGCTGTGGACTCAGCCAGGAAGCTCTCGATCAGGAGGGCTCGCTCCAGTACTCCTGCCTGGGTCAGGATGCTGAGGGAGATCAGCGATGCCCTGATCTCGTGTCTCAAACCCTGCTCGAAGGTCCAGGCCCAGAAGAAGGGGTCCCGTACGATGTCTGTCGAGTACCGAGAAAGGTTGGTGAACCTCGCCGCGTACTGAGCAACCGTCATGCTGCCCTGCCGCAGCTGAAGAAGCTCCTGGATGTGCACCGCACGGAGGGTGGCCGGGACGAACTCTGAGCGGAAGAGGCTCTCGAAGTCCGTCCAGATGAGGGTGGACTCATCGTGTACCTGGAGCATCAGGCTCCACTAGAGTCCGGCTGCTGCGTGCAGTAGGATCGCCGCGAGGATCACCATGAGGTCTACTGGTGTCCTCACTAGCCTGAAAACTCGGACGACCGCCTCCAGCCAGTCCTCGGCTGCCTGGGGGTCCGACTCCCCACAGAACCTGGGTGGTCGCTGGCGCTGGAACTCGTGCAGAGCTCCGAGGCGTCGTGTGTCGTCAGCTGCCAGTGCTGGAAGCATTGGGGGCTCGGCGGGTAAAGGTACCGCCGGTGCCTCTGCTGTCAACGGGCCCTGTACCGAGGCCTCGTCGCTCGGCGGGCTGTCGTCGCGCCCTACTCTAGGAACCCTAGCTGGCTGCTGTCGTCGTGCCATCCTGAAAAGGAAACAAGTGCACCATGGTCAGAACAGTATACCTGGTGAGCTGACACAGGTAATCATAAAGAAAACTTGAAACACACATGCAATCAATGTTCTCGTGCATTAAGTCGGGAATCAGAAGTCAGGGTCCTGGTGTATGGATATGTCGGCCGCCGCACCAACACTGGACACCTTGGACTGATAACCACACTCAATACGCTAAACACTATTGCTTCACATAGAAGAATGATCAGAGTCTGCGGTAGAACCGACCACCTCTGATACCAATTTTTCACGACCCGCCCTCGGGGCCCGTGCCGTGACTACCCCAAGCCCGCCTTCCATAGGCCAGGGGCTGGTGAATAGCACCAAGGCGTAAATCCCAACAAAAAGGGAAGGCATAGCCTTTGAAAAGTAAACAAGCACCACAGAGTAAAAAAGCGGAAAAGTAAACACTAAGTAAAAACTGTACAAGCTGTGCTGAAAGTAAAATGGGCCAGAAATACAAGCCCAACTGTAAAGTAGAACTGAAAGGAAAAACAGCAACTGAAAGGAAAAACTGCAGCGTCGAGCCGTCCTTTGGAAGTCCCACCTGAAGGGTGGGTACAGAGAGCCTCCACTGCTCCTCGGGTCCACCTAACCGCTCTGAGTACGTCCCGCCCAGTGGTCCACCTCCAGGTACTGTCCTACTCTGCACGCCTCCTCCACGATCAGCGTTGTCCGTCGTCTGCAACCAACACCACGAAGTGCGGGCATAGCCCGTGCAGGGGTGAGTATAAGCTACTCAGTAGGGACCCCGAGACCCCCGAAGGTCTCCCGAAATCCACAAAGGATAAATCACGAAGAAGAGGTACAATCACGAAGTAACATCTGACACGGCCTAGGTATATGCCAATACATATACCTAAGTCATCAATTCCCCGATCGGCTCCAACGTCCGAGCCCTAGCACAACCCAGTCCACACAGGAAAGCAAAACGCATACCCACGCAGGATAGAACAACACAATCCACAAAGGAGAGTAAACAGTAAATCCACACAGGATAGCTCAACACAATCCACAAAGGAGAGAAACACAAGATTCAGCTCACACATGTATACTTCTTCGGATGACGATAAAGATGATCACTGAACCATCTAAGTCGTCGGACCCACGAAGGATCGATAGGTACTAACCTCGCAGTGACCCACACAGGATCGGACCCACACAGGATCGGGCCCACGCAGGACCTGTAGGAGTTGGCTCACACAGAACCGCTGAGTGTAGACCCACACAGGATCAGATCCACACAGGATCGGGCCCACACAGGACCGGGCCCACGCAGGACCTGTAGCACTGATCCACGTAGGATCACCGAGTGCAGTAGTCGTCGCAGTCCGCTGAGGATCTCTGCACAGTCGTCGCCGCACTCCACTGAGGATCTCTGCACGGTCGTCGTCAGAGTCCACGGAGGATCTCTGCATGGTCGTCGCCGTCGAGGGAGCAGTCGCAGCCAGCACTAGGGTTCCCGCACACAGCAAGATCGTTCGGGAGGGTCCGCTCCACGAGCCGAGAGGCTGATACATCAACTGTCACGAAGTCCGAAGTTGATGTATCCAAAATTTCCGTATCGTCAACAGGAACTCAACATTGCAGACAGCGCGTCAATCGGACGCCCGGTCTGAGAGTTATTGGCATTTTCGTCCCAGGGGCCCGGTTGGTTTTTAAGGCAAAACCAACCCGACCGCACTCCACCTGCTTCCAAACCTCGGGCGGAGTATGCCAAAAGATCCTTCTCACATAGAGGAATTAAACAAAGCTGACGGCACGTCAAACGGACGTCCGTAGCTCAAGATATGAGCGTTTCCGCTCCGAGGGCCCGGTTGGTCTCGTGTATGAACCAACCCGGCCGAACTCAAAGTATTGCAAAACCTTGAGTGCAATATACCGAAACGACCATCTCGATCCAAGGATCGCGTTGCCACTGACGGAAAGTCGTTTGGAGGCACGAAGCTCAAGTTACGGGCGTTTGAACGAAAACGTCCGAAGAAGGGGGGTACGGGCCTGGGCTGACCCGGCCCGACCCCCCCTGGGTCGGCCCGACCCGGGTCCGACCCGGTGGGCCCGGCCTGGCCCGGCCCGGCCAGGGCCGGTCCGGCTCGGCCGAGCGGCGCGGGTGCAAGCCGCGGGCACAGCCCCCGCGGTCGAGAGAGAACCGCGGCCCGCGTGCGGGCCGCGCTGGTGAACCGCGGACGCGGCTCTGCCGCGGCGGCCTCGTCCGGCGGTGCGCCGGCGTCGCTCCGGTGGCCCGTTTTCCTTCCCGTCTGCGCCGTTGCTCCTCCCGGGATCCGTTCTTTACTACGGGATCGTCAAACATCCGCTGCGGCACGTTCCGTCGTCGTCCGTCAAATCCGCACAAAACGAAGAACGACGGAGGGTCGTCGGGCCGTGTTTGTTTGGCCCGCACCCTCCGCGATAGAAATAAACAACCGGGAGAAATTGTTCAACACATGCACCAACAATTTTAATTTTAATAAAATAAAATTGTTTCTTTGATTCTGATTCTTTAATTTTTAAAGAAAGTTCACGGGAATAACAAAGATGGGTATTCCAAAATTATAAAATCCCTACATCGTCGATCGTCGCGCGCGGGCGTTCTTCGCGGAAAAGATCGTCGCGGAAGAGAGGGATCGTCGCGTCGTCGCGGGGAGGCGTCGCGTCGTCGCAGAATCCGGTGTTGAGTCGGCGAGCTCAAATGGTCGGTGATCGGAGATCGGAGATCGGAGATCGGAAGAATGTCTTGGACGAAAGCGTCGTCGATTTCCGGGTTCGGCGTTCTTCGCGTTCTTCGCGTTCTTTGCGTTCTTCGCGAGGGAGAAGAAGAAACAAGAATCCTCTCAAATCTTCCCCAAAGATTTTAGGTTGGTCTTATTTTATTAATATGCCAACACATGAAAACCGGTTAAGAAACGATTGAATTAATTCGTTGAATTAATTCAACGAATGAAACAGGCCATTTAATTCATGAAAGAAACAGCCCATTTGATTCACGAAAGAAACAGCCCATTTAATGGTCTGTTAAGAATTTAGAAAACGCATCAGTTGACTTTCATTAAGACTGGTTTTCACGGGTTCGTTTCTTAGCGGAAAGAAACGGCGGGGCTCGTGCGGGCCCCACCTCACAAATATCCTACCAAGGGGGTATGATATTTCTGGATAGCATCCTATCCAGTTCAACTCAGTTCAAGCCGCCTTTAAGTGGCATCAAGTGGCTTCCAAGTGGCTTAACTGAAATAAAATAATGTTGTCGCAAAATTATTTTATTTCTAAACTTCATGCCCGAAAATTAAAAACCACAGCCGAGAAAACGCAACTCCGGAAGAGGCGTTTCTAAGTGAATACCGGCGCTGCGATTTCATCGGTGCCCTCAGAATTCGATTCCGAGCACCGGTTCAAAAGTTAGTAAAACCCGCTCGTCCGTTCACTGAACGTACCCGAGCCAAACATCGGAAAATGATTCCGGGCACACCGGGCCTCGGAATCAGGTGCCGTCAGAAACTGCGCTCTTGTAAAATTCCAAAGAAAATTAAGAAAAAACTTTCCTTGAAATTTACGGGTCTTTACAAGAATTACCCGACACACGATCTTGAGTTGGTTGTAGTTGTTCGTGCCTTACAATTTTTTATACATTATCTGTTGGGATAGCATTTTGTCATTTTCACTGACTAAAAAAGTCTCATGTACATATTTAATATACGCGATCTGAATTTTATTTAGTGAGGGTGGTTTGAGAACATTCATTATTTTCACATTGAGCATGCCAACACTCTATGGAAATGTAACAAAGTGGCTGATCCGTTGGACACAGATATATGCAGTTCATGGGGAAATAATTGAGTGGAAGATTATGGATTTGTTCTCTATGATGCATTTGGAAGTTCATGTCATATAGGGAGAAATGATTATTTTTTCTGTATCTATTATCTCTACACTACTTTATCGAGTGAAAATAATTCTAATATTTGATGCAGAAGGTGAAGTCATATGCGAGAGTCTGTCAAAATAGGACAATATTCATTTATGTACAATAGGCATGGATGATATATTTCTCTTTCCTTAGTTCATATTGTTGTCCGGATACATATGCTAGGAGATGATGTGGGACTTTCATTCCTCAACATGGTCAGTTTATCTTGTTGTCACTAAGATGTATCGAGATCTTCAATATCATTATTGGTGGTCAGGTATGAATAGAGATGTTGTGTGTTTTTTCATGAGGTGTTTCACATGTCAACAAGTAAAGGTGGGGTATAATTGACCAATAATTCTTTTCCAGTAGTTATCCATTCTCGTGTTGATGTAGAATTATGTCACTATGGACATTGTGATTGGTTAACTGAGGTCGCCTTGAGGTAATGATGCAGTTTGTGTTTTCATTAACATATTCACAAACATTTCTCACTTCTTGCTGATCAAGGAGACCTTCAGTGTGGATGAGATGAGAAGACTATACATCTGAGAGATTATCCATCTACAAGGGATCCACACTCCATTGTTTCTAATTGGGATGCATGTTTTACTTCTCTGGTCTGGCAGGGATTACAGATGGCTTTGGGTACCCAGGTACTTATGAGTACAGATTACCATCCCATACAGATGGCCAATACAAACATATAATTCATGTTCTAGAGGGTATTCTATGAGAATGTGTCATTAATTTTGGAGGTTCTTGGGAGAATCAAATTCCTCTTTAATAATTTTCATACTATAATAATTTTCACGAAACTATTCAGATGGCAGCTTATGAGACATTGTATACTAACCCATGTCGATCAGCCCTCTATGGATGGAGGCATGAGGGGTATCTATGGTGGGACCTCATCTAGTCCAAGAGACCACCAAGTATATGGATATGATTTAGAAGAGGATGGCAGCTGCACAGTCACGTCATAAGTCTTATGCTGATCCAAGGTGGGGTCCTCTGGAGTTTGAGTCGGAGATACGGTTTTTCTTCATGTCACACCAAGGTTAGGACAGTAGTGGTTTAGGAGATAGGGAAAGCTTTTTCTGATATATGTTGGACCATTTGAGGTTTTGGAGAGAGTTTGTCTAGTTTCCTATCAATTGCAGTTAGCTTAGTGGTATCGAGCTATGCATGACATCATCCATGTTTCTTAGCTATGACATTACTTCTCAAAATCATCTCATGTTTTTTAACCTAAGGTGGTTGAGTTGGAGGTAGATGCCTTGTTTGAGGATCATCCTATTTGAATTGTTGATCGCATCACGAAAGTTATCTATGTCCAGTCCATTCCTCTAGTTTGGGTTTTGTGGAAGCACATGCGAGTACAATATGAGACTTTGGATATGGGGGTCTATGTGCAATCATAGTGTCCCAAGATGTTCGAGGATTATTCTTATATGCAACCTTATTTGGGAAATTTTGTTACATATTTATTTAAAGGGGGGTTTTTTACCAACATATCCCTTTTTCAATTATGATTATTCTTTTCTGGTGTTACAGGAAAATCTAGAAAATTATGGTGTAAACGCTATGTACTTTGGAGTCAATACTGTGTAACTGGTTTCTGCGAGTGACTGCACGGTGGTCGTGTAATGGCTGAGTACATGGATGTGTGGGGTGACCTGGGGACCACCTAAACCGGGTCCACGTAATGGAATATGCACGTTGTTTTATTTTAAAAGACATGTCGTGTACTTTTCTTTTTATTTGTTTAATCAGACCGAGGTTTCATCAAACTGGAAGAAACACCTTATTCTAGGGTTGTCTCATCCAGGAGTGAGTGAAGATGACAATTCTTCACCAAGCCAACAACCCACCATTTGTTCTCTGAATAAACCTCTATTCATTGTGTTGGAATTACCCTGGTGAGTTCTTCCATCTTCTAGCGCCACATCTCTTGATTTCTCCTCTCACGTGAGATATTCATGGTTGATCATTTTAGATGTTTTTGTAGAACTATGGAATTCTAGATCGACTCAACGGCCATGATCCAATGATATTTATCGAACAACATTGAGGTAGGTTGTTTGTGCATTTCTGTAGTTATTATTTGAATATAATGATCCAATGTTCCCAATACCCCAGTACGAGGTTTTGCATATCTATGGATTTTAGTTCGGTTATTTCCTGTTATGCCATGTGTTTCTGATTAGATGTTCCTTTCATGTGAATAAAGTTATATTACATTCTATGGATGTGTTCCCCATGTTTTTATTGATATTGATCATTTGTTCTAGCTTTTCCAGTTAGTCTTCATTCTTTCTATGATAAGTATTGTTAGGATAGAGTGATTTAATATGATGTTGTTATATGAATGTATTTATTTACCCAAGTAGTTATTGAATTCTATTAGCCATGTATTTTTTATGGTTTACATGGAATTTTGAACATCATTGTGCTTGATTGAATTACATAGGGCTGTGGGAACCTGTTGTAGTTTAACACACGTGGAATGGAGGCTGAAGGCTTCTTGAGAGTGTCTATTTACTTTTCACGTAGCGAGACCATAGGGGGATGGATATGAGTTCTCTATCAGAGTGTCTTTAGTAAAATGTTGCGAGGAAACAAGGTGATTTGTATTTTGAGTACTTCCCTAGAGTGTCTATATATTACCGATAAAAGACCACATGGGGAATTGATGTTGTGTTCATCCTCATAGTGTCTTTAGTAAAGCTGAACCAAAGAGTTTAGACTGTGAGTACATACCAGAGGGTTTCTTGTGTTTGATTTGTTGAACCATAAGGGTTGGGCTATGGGTACATCAAAAATGTTTTGCATGGTTTGGATTAGCTTCTTAGTTGATATATTTTCTTTTGAAAACCAAATTGGATATATTAAAAAATGAGCGATGATTTACAAAAATTGGAATGATGGTATCTTATTACAGTCTCTTTCAAAGTGAGGGAGAAGATCAAATAGAAAATTATAACTCCATGTCATATCATGGTTGACTCCATTGATGGAAAGGCCATCATCCACCATGTTTTATTCACGATACGTATGGGTGGAAATGTATTTGATTTCAAGAAGGGAATTGAGACTGTTCAACCAGCATGCAGTAAGAGGCCATGAAAGGTGGATCACCCATTTAAAATTGAATACACAATGGTGGTGGAGTCACTTTTGATCCAGATGTCGTTACGTCCATTAATATAATCAAAAAAATGGCTTTAATCACCGCCATAATTTCTTCTTCAATAAAAGAGGCATTGCCACAGCTCCCAATGAAGCATCCATGACATTTTCCTATAGTGTCTCAGAAAATGACCCCACACCACACAAGACCAAGGATTCCTCAAGAAGATACATATACGTGGATCTTGATCCATCCAGGAATCTGTGCTTGCCATAAACCCTCAAGAGATTGCTTTGGTTTAGTATATATGCCATCGATTTTGATCCATCAAAGAATCACAAAGACCCCAACTGAATTGTCGCAGTGGGCTTTCTGAAGTAGGGTTGCCTCCCTAATGGCAATGAGAATCATCGTCCGACCTACAGTAATATTCAATGAGTAGTAGTTGTGAATAATTACATTTCTATCATACGAGATCACATGTAGGACCTAAGCAAGAGCCGAAAGGAATAGATTCTTTATTTTGCACGAAGAGTCGTGTTCCACACAGTTTTTAATTAGAGATAAAAAAGAGTCTGAGGATAACCATCTGCAGTTGAAAAGGTCAGTAACATAATTCCAAATAACAGAGGATGTAGCACCAGAAAAAAAGATGATTGGTGTCCTCCCTGTAATGATGGAAAAATTTACATTTAGAGCATAGTTGTACAGGAAAGGATTGAAAGAAAACCTTTTTGGGGATACATTTATGTGAAATGCGCCAAAAAATGTTATGCCATAAAGGTTTAATCCATGTCTTGTCAAAATAACATCAGACATGAAAAAATGGGGTTAAAGCTAGTGAAATGATGGTTATAGATGTTTTTATAGTCCAAAATATCGTTGTGAGAAGGCTCCCAAGTAAGGAAATCATCCCCATTTAGAAAAGGGTAGTTGTCCACAACGTGCATATTGTGATCAGGGATATTAGAAGGATTAGAGTGCATTACATATTTTATGGTGAGGATGATATTATCCAAAGGGCCATTAAGAGATAACATGGAAATAAGGGGGGTTCTAATCGAGTTGTCAAGCCAGATACTCATGGTGGAATCTGAACTAACCATCCATCTAGAGTTATGCATGATGTCAACAAAGGTATTTCTAATGGTTGGATAGAGGGATTCTTACTTGACATATCCATCTGAATGCAATTGAAATTGTAGAATTGTTTTTTTAATACTTCCTTATTTACTGCATCATATTGCGTATTTCTTTCCATATATATTCACTATCTATTAAGAACATATATTTGGGTGGTTTCCTACTAGGATTCATCTCACAACCTATTTGGCTCATTCTTTTGGGCCGAAACTGATTATACTCTTGTATGTATAGATAAGGGAATGTTATCTTCTACATCATGTACTTGATTGCTATGGAGTTGGAGAGAATGGGACAATGCTGAGGCTTGTGATGCTACTAGATTTTATGTGTTTTTGTTATATTTTGGTTTAGTACTATATTCTAGAATTGTTCCATGTTTGGATACTTTCCTAGATATATGTATCATGCATCATTTATATATATGTGCTCCAGTTTTTTATTACATCCATTCATCTGTTTTTTTTCTTATTGCATGTTATTAATACTTTCGTTGTTGTTATATGTTTTTTCTACTACACTACTCTATCAATGAGGGCATAGTTTCATCACTACCACACCCAATCCCCTTGCTTCTAGTAGACTGCCTTTATCATTTTGGGAAATTCACTTGAGGCCATGTGTCTAACCAAGTATGTGGCACCTCTGGGCAGCACCTGGTACCAGGATTTTACAACCATATTCATTATTTTCTTGGGATGTTACAATACTTACTGGTCCTCAATAAATATTGACTCTATGATCCTTAATAATATATGAGAAATATGTTTTATGAGTGATGTTAATTCTCTTCACTATGATCATTGTTTTGTTACATATTCTTCTATCACCTATAATGACTATTCAATATATGTGGAAGTAATTTGTGTTAGATCGATAGTATGATATATATGATATTGATTATAGTATCAAACTATGATGCATATAGTCAATAAACAAGAGGGGTGGGGGTGAATTTTATACTAAAAAATCCTTAAGGAAATTTTTCATAAAAAATACACAACACCTATAAATTCTAATAACTTGCTTCATTCCGGAAAAGTGATTCCGGAAATGAAAAGTAACAAAAGTTGATAACAACTAAGTTTCTACCTTAAAGTGTATATAATCCTATATAATTAGAGTACATGATTAAGGATGTGTAAAATAGTTATACTTTCTTTAACAACAAAAATGATAGCAGAAAAAAAACTAAAACACTACAAGTAACAATTATTAACTCTTTTAACCCAAAGAGAAGGGTATCCAACAACCATGGAAAATGGTCCCTTGATTTATACTTTCAAGAAAGTAAGTCTTACCCAATCCTAGGTAGTCTCTCAATATGAAGATTGGTATCTATCTTTCTATCCTTGCAAGCCATCGATTTGAAAAGAAATCGGCACCTCTCACTTCACAACCTGATGTCTATGATTTCAATGGAATCCCACCTCTACCCAAAGAAAATATGCATGAAGAAAATTTTGAACAAGCCATTCAAACATTTGGGATGAAGCCTGAGATTTTATAATATCCTCTCTCTAGAAAACACATAAATAGAATGTATGAAAATCTTTCAAAAATTTGTACTTAGCTCATTAAAATGAGCTCCTATTTATAGGAACAACTCCAATGGTCGGCTCCCTACTCCAACGGTCATATTTTTCCTTGAATTTAGGAGGGACCTATACACGTGTCACTCAAACAATTGTTAGTTAGTAACTGAATGCATGACATCATTTTATAACAACAACATGTTTAAGAAAAAACATGGTTACGTAAGCAAATTTCAATATTTGGAATATACGAAAATAAATGTTCGGATTCTAACCAAAACCACATTCATTTTCTGTAATAAAATGATATTAGGATTCTATTTTCTAAGGAACATAGAACTAGAACACAATAGAATTCTGGGATCTCAATTTCAATGAAATTCAGAATCTGTATTTACAATGTTCAGGGTCATAGTTCATGAGAATTTGGAGTCAGAACATACAATGTTTGGAGTCATAGTTCATGACAATTCAGAGTCAGAACATAGATAGATCGGAGTCTGAATTCATTATAATTCAGAGTCTAATCATACAAAGTTCGAAGTCAGAATTCATTTGAATTCAGAGTCAAAATTGATAAGTGTTTGGAGTCTGAATTGAGATAAATCGAAGTCTAAATTCAGATCCCGAAAATAAAATGCTCTTTAACTAATTGTTATATTATTCTGATGTCTTAGTTATGAAGCTGAATTTTACATTTAGATAAGATAATGAAAAATGAGAAACATGGTAAGGAGAATCTCCATGGCGAAGGAAATTATCCTTATATAATCAAATCATAGGGTAATATGAAAATATCCTTAAGAAAAGGTGTTTGTGATTTTCAAAATAGGAAGGAATGGTAATGTCATAAGGAAACCTTATTGACTCAACAAACTCCCCATGTATGAAGAAATAGAGAAGTCATAATGAAAACCTTATTGACTCAACAATATCCCCCCTTTTTTGAAAGTACAAACATCCTTATAAAAAAGAATATAAGGACATTGAAAATAAAACTTATCTCCCTTATCATAATGATGAATACGACTAACTCCCCCTTAAGATTTGGAAAACTAAAGATCATATTCTAGATTTTTGGAATGATATTTTTCATAATCTTGAATATGGTAATATTCGTAATGAAAACTCCCCCTTAGTTAAACTCCACCTTACGTAGGGATATTTATTTTTTTTATTAGTATTTGTTTTCCTTTCTCCCCCTTTGTGATTTTCAATATGAATTTGAGGGAGTGGAAAATAAATTATAGTACCTGAATTATTAGTACAAATCATCCGAACAAAAACAAGAAACCAAAAATTTCATTAAGATGGGAAAATTTTGTACAAGGATTGAATACAACAAAAGATCGAATTTGATCTATTTTACTTCCTTCTCATTGGGTATCAATTTCATTACTATGGTTTTCTAATTTTTCAGTTCCTTGTGGACTTCCTCTGCTTGCTTTTGGAGTTGATCTTGATCCCCTTGCTTTCTTCTCTAATGCTTTGATCTTTTATTTTTGAGCATTCAAGGCCTCTGCCTGAGCCTTAAACAACTCATATTTCATAACTAGATTCTCTTTGATCTCGATATGAAGATCCCTTTCCAGCTCCCGACTTTGGGAAAAAGAATACAACATTCCATTCGAAATCTTTACATCTTGAATCCGAGTATTATTCTCAAGAGTTAAATTTTCATCAAAGATAATTGTGATATCATTTAATATACTATCATCATTATTAGAAGATTGCGTAACATAATGTTCAAACTCATCAAGCTCTCCCATGTCTTCAAATACTATCTTTGACCAGCCAACCATTTTCTTGTAGGATCTTTTGTGGGCATCGTAGTTGATAAGGAATGATTCGACGTTTTCCTCATGCTTGATACACTTATCAATCACAATGGACACTGAATATGCTTTCCGATTTAGTGTGTATTGATGCTTCTGACATCTAGAGTCTATTATTGGGAAAATTGGAATGGTGCCAATCGATTTCATCAAATACTGGACAAAGAAATCTTGTTCATGTGAAGGTGATTCGGAATCAGAGACATTGATTGTTGAGGGCTCTTTATCTATCTCAACATGATTCCTATTTGATGTTCCACCAACATCTTTCTTCTTCACAACTTCTTTGGTGGGTTTATGAACAGTCACCTATTTCTCTTTATTAGTTCTCTAAACAGATTCCTCATCCAAAGACTCGTGTTCATTGACACACAGATGTACAATTATATCTTCATATATTTTCTCTTTCTCACCTCCTACCTCAACCTCTTCAGGGTGAATGAAATGATGATTATAAATTTCTTCCATAAAGGGCTTATTCACTTCATCTTCATCTATCTCATCTAACCCATGAGTAGCATGCTCTGAAGATTCGTCTTGAGAGGTCAATATTGAAAATTTCTGAGAAGGGGTTTTCTTATTTTATGGTAATTTTAAACTTGATTTATGAGATCTTCAGAGTCACTACTTCTTTCTACTTCTTGTAATTCTTCCACGACATCCTTTTCTTCAACAATATTTTCTTGTACTTTTTCCGGAGTGAGGAACGTCTTACCCGGAGTTTCTGGTAAATCTTATACCATGATAGATTGTGGAACTGGAATATTCTTAGATGATTTTCCTATATTCCATAGAAGGGATTGACCAATTTCAGCCTCCAACATCTTCTTATATTGATTCTTTTCCATATCTTTCTTCTCAAGCTCATCAGTTTTTATTTCTTTTAAAGCCTTATCTTCTTCTAGAAACAAGAAAAAATTTGTCTCTCCTTCCTTCTTATTTTCTTGTCTTCCCTCCACATCGCTACAACCTCATCTAGATAGGATTTTTGTTTCTTGGTCTTTAGAGGAGCGGATTGGGTTGCTTTTGCCTCAGGATTTTTACCTTCAACTATTAATTCTCTGAACTTCATCTTCTTTACTCCTTTTCTAGATGGTTTAGGATCTTCTTGTTCTTTGGAAAAGCTTCAAACTCTTCCTCTAGGATTTCATAGATTTTCTGGAATCTTTAAGGAATACCATTTTCATTCTCATCAATGTATCATCACTTACTAACCTGACATTGGAATTTCTTCGGTTTGGAACTGCAAGGAATCTTGAAAGACTCAAGACACCGAACTATTAACTTTGAAAGAATTGTCGGGTACATGATAAACTGAGGCTTCAGATTTCCATTATTAATATTATTAATCGTAATGAGAATTTGCTTCATCAATTTTCTCTTCCATATATTCACTAGAAAATATAAGATGTACATGTCGCTCTTATTCAAGGTGTTTGTATCACCTTTTCTCAGAATGATGAATCCATGAACACATAATTCATGGATCCGATTGTCTGTTGAAAAATGAGCAATCTTCAGAGTCTTGATATCTGATTATCCAAGACACACTATTGCTTCCACCCTGCCAAAACATCCTAGTACATTCGGGAATTTATGGGAACAGAATTCAGCTTCCCCTTCATAAGACAACCCTACCAAGCTAGCAACCCTACTGTATGAAAGAGCATACATTTTCCCATATCTTTTGAATAAAAATTTACTCCTTTCATATTCATTGATGAAACTTACAGATTCATAAAATGCCACAATAAGATCTAGATATACTATGTCTTAAGCTCCTTGATTTGATATAAAAATTCATTCACATCCATTTAACATGATATTCTTGGATATAATGGAATAGTATTTGGAAAATAAATTTGGATTCACCAACCACTCTCTATAAATCCGCCACTCCGAAATCGACTTGATAGTTGGCATCTCTTGATAAGGAACTTAACTAGACATTTAGATTTGAGCACGAATGGAGAGGTTCATAATAGGCTTTTCAATGAAGGGCAGGACTTCAACACGCAATGGCTTGAAATCTGATGTGGGATCATCATCAGGTTTCCTTTATATAGGCATTTTAAGTGACATTTGAACTACCAGTGTCTATCAAATGGTTGAGAAAACGGTTGATTAGATCTGATGGTTGAAATGATAGCCACAAGGATAACATGATAAGATTCGATCTATTGAGGTTTTTAAGAAAACCATTCTGATTTAAGGAAAAGAGAATCAGAGAAATTTAAACAGAAAATAAAAATACCAGAATGTAAAAGATGATTACGATAACTCAGGAAAGAAAACATTCCTTTCAAATTGCGAGGAAGATTATTCGTAATAAGAAAATTTTACTTGAAGAAATTTTGATTCTAAAGTATTTGATTACAAAAGGAAGAACTGACTATTACAAATCTTCATTACGAAAAAGTTGAAAAAAATCTTTAAGAGAAACAAGAAAAACATCATTACAAAAAACATGAAAAACTTCATTACGAAAAACATGAAAAACATCATTACAAAAATCATGAAAAAAATCATTACGAAAACCATAAAAAACATTATTACGAAAAACATGAAATAATTCATTACAATAATCTTGTAAAACATCATTACGAAAATCATGAAAAAAATTATTACAAAAAACATGAAAAAAATCATTACGAAAAGCATGAAAAACATCATTATGAAAAAAATGAAAAACACCATTATGAAAATATATAAAACATCATTACGAAAAATATGAAAAACTTCATTAAGGAAAATGTGAAAAAATTTATTAATAAAAACATGAAAAACTTCAAAGAAAATTTACCCCACTATGAAAAGGAGTTTATTACAGTAAGGAGATTGATTTCAACAGAAAATTAATATGGATTATCATCTTACAGTTATCATTCCTAACATATGTTTATTGTATTCAAATCTATCTGAGGGTAAGGATTTTGTGAAAATATCAACAAGTTGATCCTCTGTTCTGATAAATTGAAAAATAATATCATCTTTTTGTGTGTGATCCGTAAGAAAGTGATGCTAAATATCTATGTGTTTTGCACGAGACTAATGTGAAGGGTTATTACATAGGGGAATGTAACTAGTATTATCAATCAAAATTTTGGTTTTGGTAAAACTCATACCACAGTCTGTGACTGTGTGTTTCATCCACAACACTTGAGCACATCAACTTCCAACAGCTACATATTCATCTTTAGTAGTGGCATGTGCTACTGAGTGTTGCTTCTTGCATGAACAAGAAACTATTGAATCTCTAAAGAAATAAAAAGTTCCATACATA
The DNA here is from genome assembly GCA_963277665.1 of Viscum album. Lineage (NCBI taxonomy): Eukaryota > Viridiplantae > Streptophyta > Magnoliopsida > Santalales > Viscaceae > Viscum > Viscum album. The sequence goes on from OY728152.1 coordinate 1,751,967,867, forward strand.
ATATTTCTATCCATTCAACATCCACCGAAGTTAGCATCAGAATAAAATTTTCAGAAAATCATTTCCAAAAGTATAGAAGAGTCCTAAATCCATGGTTCCATTTAAGTAGTGAAAACTTATTTTCACTACCTTTAAATGAGATTCCTTTGGATTGAATTGATTTCTTGCATATAAGCCTACTAAAAAAATTATGTCTGCAGGAGTAAATGTCATGTAATGTAAGCATCCTATCATACATCTAAAATATGATTGATCTATTGGTTTCCCATCTTTATCAAGATAATGTTTTTTTAGATACCAATGGGAGTACTTATACTCTTAGTGTTGTAATATCCATAGTTTTTATAATATCTTTAATATAATTATGTTTGGATATATAGATTCCTTCTGGATTTTGAGAAATCTGAAAACCAAGGAAGAATGTTAACTCACCCATCATACACATTTCAAACTCAGATTTCATTAGATCTGCAAAGGAGTCGGTTAGTGATTGGTGAGTTTAAGCAAATATATTATCATCAATATAAATTTGATCAATCAAACCATTTTTCTTATCATTCTTTATAAAAATGGTTGGATCTTTATTTCCCTGAACATAATTATTTTGGATCAAAAATCATGTAAGCCTATCGTACGAAGCTCAAGAGGATTACTTAAGTCCATACAATGATTTGGTAAGTTTAAAAACATGTTCATTATGTTTTGTAGCTTACAAACTAAGAGTTTGTTCAGCAAAAACTTCCTCTTGAACAAAACCATTATGGAAAGCACATTTCACAACCATTTGAAAAATCCTGATATTTAATAATGTTGTAAAGGCGAGTAAAATATGAATAGATTCAAGTCTAGCTACTGGACCATAGGTTTCTTCATAGTCTATTCCTTATTGTTGATTATAGCCTTTAACAACTAATATATCATTATTTATTACTATGTTTCCATTTTCATCACACTTATTTCTGAAAACCCATTTTACACAATAAAAGATGATTTCTTAGGTCTTTCAACCAAGGTCCAGACTTTATTCCATTCAAATTCATTTAGTTCATCTTGCATGGATTTTATCCAATCATCATCAATTAATGATTAATTTGTTTTTTTGGTTCTAATTAGGAATGAAATGTTAGATATTCTACATCATTTCATAAGGAATTTCTTGCCCTTATAGGTTGATTCACATAAAAAATGATACTATCAATGGGATTATTATTTTGAAGCAACTGATTTGGTGTTTATAAGACATGTTCACCAACATAGGGTAGGAAATATTCCGGGGTAAATGTTTCATAATTATCTTCCTGGACATTTTTCTTATCAAAAGGATCTTCTTACAAAGGTTGATAACAATTTTCTGAAAACCTATCTGATGAAGTTGGTTTGGGTTTTTAAAAACAAATTGATCAGTTACATCAAATCTAACATGCACTATTTCTTCAATATTACAAGTGTTTTTTATTGAAAACTCTCTAATCCATAGATGTTGTGGAGTAGCCTAAAAAAAATACTTCATCATATTTTGGTCCGAATTTGTGAAGATTATCTTTAGTATTGAAAATGAATTCCATGAAACCAAAAACCTTCAAGTAAGAATGTATAGGTTTTCTACCATTCTATAACTCATAAATAGTTTTATTATGAAGAGGTTTAATCGAAACACAATTTATTTTATAGCAATCAGTATATACATCTTCATACAAAACATTTCGGGCTATAGAATAATCACACAACATGGATATTTCTATCTCTTGAATAATTCTATTTAATCTTTCAACAACACCATTCAGTTGAGGTGTTCTAGGTGCTTAGAATTTATCATTAATGCCTTTTCTACTTCAAAAAGTTTCAAATCAGAATTTTGAAATTATCCTCTATGATCACTATGAATAGTAATCATAGGAAGGGTTTTCACATTTTTTGACTTTGGCACTATAACTTCTGTTATAAGAAAAAGCTTCAGATTTATTTTATAGTAAATACACACACATAAATCTAGTGTAATCATCAAATATGACAAATAAATAATATTTTCCTCCAATACATCCAGTTTCAGTTGGACTAAAAAGATCCATATGCACAAATTGTAATGAATCAGTGGTTGAGACTTCACCGACTGATTTAAAAGATAATTTATGTTGCATACCATATTGAAAAGGATCACAATATTTTGAAGTATCAAATCGAAGCTCCAGTGGATCAATAAGTAATATTTTCATCGGGAGTTTTCATAGGTTCCTAAGGTTACTGTGTCCTAGCCTTCAATGCCACAACCAAGAATGATCTCCCATTTTACTATGGGAAGGTATGTATTGTCTCCAAAGGTCTTCTATGTTTAATGCTTAAACATTCTCTTTCCTATTGGAAGAAGGAATAAACTCTTCATTGGAATTATTTACTAAGCACTTGTCATTCCAAAAATTCACAATGTAACCTTGATCACATAATTGATTTATGCAAATGAGATTAGTCTTAATACCATTAACAAAAAAAACATTTGAAATAAAAGTATTTCCAAGAATAATAATGTTACCTATACAAATAATTTCTCCCTTTGCATTATCATCGAATGTTACATTCCCTCTTTTCATCTTGATAATCTTTTCAAATTAGTTTTTATTACCATTTATATGTCGGGAACATCTACTATCCATGTACCAATAATTGTTGTTGGTACCTTATTTATTGTACTCAAAATAAGAAAGTTTGAATTTAGGAATACTAACATCTTTGGATCCAGAATTGTTAGACTAAAAAATTTCGGGTATCCATATTTGTTTAGAGAAATAATCATTATGAAATCCAAGAGATTGAACATTATTCAAAGAGTAATTTTTCAATCAATGCCCACCACATTGACATTTAGTACAAAAGAAACTATGGAAGGAATGAAAAAATTGTTTTTGAAAATAGTTTTTTGGTGAGTATAACCTACTCCAATAGTACATCCTTGAGGTTTGATTTGAGTATCCATCTTGTCAAAATTTTCCGTACAAGAAGTAATGTTTGAAAGAAGTTTCTTTAGGGAGTATATTTCAGATTTTAGCCTGATGACTACATTCCTATCCTCGATAATTTTTTCCTTTGAGTTATATTTTTCCTCAAAAACATTTAATTTTAAAATAGCATTCTTAAGACCTTTAGAAAGTTTTTCCTTTTTATAATTTACTTCATTAAGGTCATTAGAATGTTTTTCTAAAATATGATCCTTATCTTTTAGATCTCTGGAGTGGTCTGAAATCACTTTCATAAGAAATTATTCTCTAGTATTTGACTTGTCCAATTTCATATAATTTTTATAGATTTTTTCATCTAACAACTTGTTAAATATATATACTTCTTCATATGAAGGTATTTTCAAATTATCTAAAGATGAAGTATCTTAATTAAAATTATTATCTCTAGAATATGGATTCTTATCAAGGGCTAAAATTTTTAAAGCCTTGTCCTAGTGTACCTTGTACAAAAAACATGTATTTAGGAAAGAGGTAGTAGCCATGAATCCAATATTTTTCTGTGTTTATGATTCATATTCAAAAGATCCACTTCCCAAACAGTCTCAACAGTTATCACTCCAATAATAGTTTGATTTAAGTCTTTTCTTGGGCTTTGAGTGAAATAGCTTCTTCTTGTTTCTTTCGGAATTCCTTTCCTTATTTTCCTTCTTTTTCCACAGAGGTCAATCAGGTATGATATGACATGTTCTACTAAATTCATAACAAGTAAATTCCCCATTTTGTTTATTTGTAGTCTCTTTTCATGTTTTTTTTTTGATAACTATTTTGAGGTACTATCTTGTTCATTATCCAAGAAATACTTTCTAATTCATTCTCAGACTCTTATGTATCACTAGAGTCTAAATGAATTGTATATTTCTTTGACTTTGATCTCATAAATCTTTCTGGAGTCTTGGATTTTATATGTTTAGAATTAGTTGTAAAAGAAACTCCTCCAATCAAATTCTTATTTTTTAAATTAACATCATCTCTCATCATTCTAGTCGCATCCTAAAGAAGATTTCGAAACTATTCATCTATGAAAATCTGGGTGACCTATCTGTTCTCATCAATTGTTTTCCTCTTGTACTCCCACTCATTTGGCATGATTTCTATGATTTTATCTACAAGAGACTCATCGTCCAAACCTTTTTCTCACATAGAATAGAATCTATTCCCGATTTTCATGAACCATTGCTGAACTTTTCTTATAGGTTCTCCATAAGGAATGTTAAAGCCATGGTATTTGACTCTCAACATAGCTCTTCTTGTATCTATAACATTAGAAGTACCAAATGTGTAACTTCATGTTTTTTCCAGATACTGTTTGTAGTTTTACATGAAGATAATTGAATATAGATGTTTCTAGTCATAGAACATAGAAATATATTTATGACTCTGAACTTTCTAGATATTCTGATTTCACATGATGAGTAAAAGTTCTTAATTCCTTATCAGGAATTTTATAGTCCCTTGTCATCATTATGTAGTTATCAACTCCAGTGTTAACAATGCATGTTTTCATCCTATCTCTCCAGTACTCATAATCATTCCCCTTAAAAATTTAAGGTCTGGTATGATTTAGATTATCAATAGAAGAAACTTTTTAACATTCAATCTTAAGGAAAATCATGGCACACAAACTTTTTAGTAATAATAGTTTGTAAACAAGGAAAATATTCCTCAGCTAGAAAAATATAGATCTATAGTATCTCTAAGAAAAAATGAATCTAAACATATGAATTCGAACTTGTGAATTCGAACTTGTGAATCAAAACTTTTGAATATAAACTTGTGAATCCAAAAAGAAGAAAATGATGAATTCTCTCCTGAATCTAATCGTGAGATTAATTCAGATTGAACCTAAACTCTGAATTCAATTGTTATATTGGTTCAGGGTACAAGGTCACCTCCTCTGATACCAATTGTGGGATAAATAGTATGATAGATATGATACTAATTGTAGTATAAAACAATGATTCAGGTACACAATATAAAAGAGGGGGGGGGAATTGTATACTTTATAAATCCTTAAGGAAATTTCCCATTAACAAAATTCACAACACCTATAAATTCTAATAACATGAATGACTCCAGAAAATTGATTCCGAAAATGAAACATAACAAATGTTTACAATAATTAATATTCTATCGTAAATCATATATAATCCTATATAATCAGAGTACACAATTATAGAAGTATAAGATAGTTATACGTTCTTCACCATCCAAAATTATAGTAGAAAACATAACTGAAACACAGCAAGTAACAAGTAGTAACTCTTATAACCCAAAGAGAAGGGTATCCAACAACCCTGGATAAAGGTCACTTGATTTATACTTTCAAAAAAGTATTTTTTACCCAAACCCAGGTAAGCTCTCAATCTGAAGATTGGTATTTGTCTTCCTATACCCGCAAGCCCTCAATTTGTATGGAAATCAGAACCTCTGCCATCACAAACCAACCTCTCTGATTTCATGGAAATCACACCTCTGTAAAAAGAAAATCTGCACGAAGAAAAGTTTTAACTAGCCGTTGAAACTTTTTTCACGAAGCCTGAGAGTTTATAAGAGCGTCACTCTTTAGAAATCACTTCAACAATGTGTAAGGATAGTTTTCAAAAAGTGGTACTGTTCTCATTAAAATGAGATCCTATTTATAGGCACAGCTCCAACGGTCAACTCCCTCCTCCAATGGCCAGATTTTTCCTTGAATTTCGGAGGGACCTATACACGTGTTACTCAATAAATGGTTAGTAAGTAACTATGTTCATGATATCATTTTATAACCAAAACAACTGTAAGAAAAAATATAGTTACATAACCAAAATCAAATATTCAGAATGTAAGAAAATAATAGTTTGAAGTCTAACCAAAAACACATATAGTATCTATAATTCAAGGATATTTGGATACTATTTTCTATGGAATTTGGATTATGAACTCAGTATAATTCCATAGTACGAATTTCATGAAAATTCGGAATCTGAATTTCCAATGTTCAGAGTCAGAGTTCATAAGAATTCGGAGAAAAACTTACAATGTTCAGAGTCAAAATTCATTAGAATTTTGGTTTTAAACACACAATATTTGGATTCATAATTAATTAGATTTTAGAGTCAAAACTCATAAGATTTCGGAGTCTGAATTCAAATAACTCAGAGTGTGAATTCAGATCCTAATAACAGAATTCTCTTTATTTAAGTATTATATTATTCCGAGGTTTTTATGTATAAAACCAAATTTTACATTTAGACAAGATAATGAACAATGGGAAACATGGTAAGGATTAATATCCTCAGGGAAGGAAATTTTCCTTGTGTAATGAAAGCATAGGGTAAAATGAAATTTTCCTTAAGATAAGGGGTTTGTGATTTTCAAAACAAGAAGGAAGTGTAGAGTCATAAGGAAACCTTATTGACTCAACAAACTCCCCATGTATGAAGGAATGGAAAAGTCATAAGGAAAACCTTATTAACACAACAATTTAAATTGTAGTGATGAGTGACACTAAGTAATTGATATCCCCTCGACGCATCAACAAGTCTCATGAGCAAAATGAGTAGGCTGAAATAAATTGTTTTTTGGTGTACATCGAGCCATCAATTAAACTATTATGGACATGTTATGCGATATACAAATAATATGATGTCTGAGATCATGAAATATTATATTATTCACTTCTTTATATGAGAAAATATTTGATATTATCCATTTTATTTTTCATTGATATTACATAGTGATGCTATGTTTCTAGTTTTTTTGATTAAATTGAATCTGTTTTTAGTTATTCCACTTAAAATTTTTATTATTAATTATTTTTTCATAATAAATTCTATATTATGTTAACCTTCTTGAGAGTTTGATCTCAAACTCATTTTTTTCCATTCCCCACATTCTAAATAAGAATCATTTGAATTAGTTCATGGATGTTTAATGTTTTCCAACACTATGTTTGAATCAATATTTTCCAATTTAAAATGGGTATCATGTTTGTATCTAGATCTCCATGATGGATAATTTAATTTCCCTTTTGGGATTAGAACCCTTATATCTCTTCAAATTTAATAATTTTATCACTGGACATGAGTTACCTTATTCAGGGTTGTTATATCTTCCATTTAAAGAATGTTTGTAGAAACATCAAGAACTTGATTTAGGAAAATATATTTCAGGGAACAAAATACTATTATATACTATGATGATATTAAAGGTTGTGGAATAATATAATTAACGTTTTTATAAGGTATTGATTGTAATATTTTCTTATAAATACATCCATGTTCGGACACTATAAGTGGATGTAATTTTGCAGCAGATGCATCAAGGTGTAATTACACCAAAAAGAGTTTGATTGAGTATATCTGAACAGAAAATATTTTCAATAGTGAAGGGGCCCATATAATACACTTTGTTTGATACTTTGATGGTATATTATTTGGATAACACACATTTTATTTACAAACCACTATTATATACTTGGATTTTTTATGATTTAAATATATTTTCAATGAAACCATATTTATTATTCTAGGATTAAAAATTGAAAAATATTTATTTTAAGTGTTACAACAGATTTAGATAAATATATTATAATGCAAAATTAATGATTTTAGTAGCTAACAAAGTATATAAAATTTATTAGCTATAGTTACTATAAGAATGAATGGTATCAATACTCAGGGATAATGTAGAAATTTCCCTATTGAGAAATCTAATAAAACTAGTATTGGTGTTGAAAATATCATGACCATATTAGTATAGATGACCTATGTTATGACTAAAATGCATTCAAATATGGATTAATATGATGCTATAAGAATATATACTATTATGTTGTTTCATTTCAGGTTATATAAGACTCTATATGTTGGTGGAACAACTAATCCAATGGTAATGACGAAATGGATTAAGTGCCATGAAAATATATTTCTATCCATGGTATTTGATAATAGAGAAATGTTTCTATATGTTGTAAATTGTCTCAAAATGTATTTGAATGAATAGTGGTCATTTATATACAATATTATAGAGGATGATGAAATAAAACATATAGAATAGAGATCCTTTAAATTAACATTATTTGAAACATATTTCCCTTATTATCCACAAAATATAAAGAAAATGTTGCACATCCCAATAAAAAGAATAATAATAACATCTTATGGAGTGTGAGGAAACATTTACAATACTATCTTGGAAAGAAATAGATTACATAATTTCTATTAATAACAACAATGATCATTTAATAGACAGTATTAATCCATTTCCTTGAAGGGATCAAGTTTCATTAAATATTCATAATATGATAAAATAGTTTTATATTAAATAAACATAGAGCATAGATTTTCTTGATCCTATTTATTCAATGATAATCAAGGGAACAAAATTTAAAATAATTACAATCAAAATTTAATTCATCAATGTATGAGTAAAATATTTAGAATAAATTTTCATCATGTGATAATTTTGGAATGGAAAATTCTGGAAACTTGTTTCCAGGAATGGGAGTCTATTACATGTATGTAGATAAGGGTAATCTAACTCATATATCATAGGGAAATAAAGATATCATTGCAATAAGATTTTTAAATTGTAATTAAATGGTTAATTATTCAATCAAATGAACCAATTGTCTATGTAGTCTAATATATAAGCAAGAAAGCATTTAATGAATACTTTATGTTATTTCAAAAGATGAGGGTGATGTTACCAATGATTTTGTGGAAGGTACAATATTTATAGAATAAAAATTATGATGGGATTTATTTTATTCTAGATTTTGACACACTATTATATCAACTATATTTCCATTAAAATTATAAATATCTTTAAATCCATCATATGGGAGTTTTCAGTAAAAAAATATAATTTAAATATTGATGTAAAAAAGATGTGACTTGTAGTTCCCATTATGACGAAAATAAAATAACATTTTAAAAATTTATTTATAAACCAATGGTTTAATTTTAAATAATCATTGGTATTGAATGAAATTGAAAATATGACGAAAAAAATTATTTAAACGAAATGAAAATTATTATTCACGATGATTGTTTTCAATTCATTATCTTTAGAGAAGAAACAACCACATATCCATCATGTCTAGATTCACACCTATAGCCCATCTAAGTGATATTTTTGGGGAAGAAAATATGAAAAAACCCGTGGTTATAAACTCTAATAATCAAATTGATGATGTACCTATGTACATGAATACTAAAAAATATATATTTTATGACATTTCAAACCCTCACAAATATTAATCCCTACATATTATAGTTTATCAACAACCATGGTTTCCACCCAATGAAACATATCTAAAAGAGATTTCAATATGGATTATTTTTTATATCTTACAAATTTATATTTCTATTATTTTAAGAGTAAATTATATTAATGAAAAAAAATTAAATAAATAATTATTTAAAATAGACTATTGGAAATAAAAATAATATGAATATAGATTTAGTGAATTGAAAATAATGATGAATCATTATCGTTAATACTAGTTACTATGGATCACACTTCTTATATTAATTTTTTTAAAAATTATTATCTATGACTCCCTAGTTAAAGGAATAATTATATGTTATAATTAATATCATTTATATAATTTAATTGAAGTATACAACTATGATATTGGTAGTTGATCTCTTTTATGATATAGTCGATAAATGCACATGATAATTTCCTTAAGAATGTATTCAATCATCTCCCACTTTACTCCCAATATTTGATCAATAATTAGATAATTTACACAAAGATGAATGAATTCAGACTCCAAATCAAAATTTTATAGAAATCCATATTCATCGATCCTCACACACCAATATTAAATTTGATAATTTTAGAATTGATCAAAATGACTAAAAAAGTAACAAAAATTAACACATCATTCTATAATCACATTTTAAATCTTATAATTACTGTAAAAATTAAATTTGTGAAGTAAAAGATAAAAAATATAATAATTTCACCATGAGAATCCATGACCATAATCCACTAGGAATTTATCTAGAAATCATTATGGTGTAATAATGGGATTTGATCTCTATGTACATCTATATCGAGAGTCGAGGTGGCTTGCAAAAAATATTTGTGTTTCACTCTATCTGCTCTATACTTATGACATATATTTTCATTATCTCCAATTTTTTCCCATCATCGAATGTCTTACAAAATATAGTACCTAGAAAATTTTAAGCATATGTATTCAATTTTTTTATGTCAATGTCACCTGCTAAATACCACGACACCTATTTTACAGGTGGAAATACCTCCGAAACATTTCAACAGAACCTCCTATAATATCAAGGTGATTAATTTTATCTCATGAAACTAATTAATTCCATGATTGGTCATCCAATTAGTCAAGAACTACTTAGTATTTGATAAATTATTCAATCAATGTAATTCTCTACATTTTATTTAAATTATGTTTAATTAGTTTTTCATGATCGATCTTTACCTCATCCATTTCTCATTATGATATACCGAAATGGTGACATGAACTCAATCACATCATTAAATTCATAACACTAGGGAAATATGAGTTCCTACCCTTTTAAATATAAAACCTACATATCAAAATATTAAACCAAATTCATCAACCCATTATACTTCATTTGATCACAGCATAAGATTAATTTCATTAGACAAAAATATCTACTAGACAGGGCTTAGACAAGACATTATGGATATCGAAATTAATTTATTAAAGCTTAATGACATCCTTATTAATAAAAATCCATCCAAGATATTGGACATCCATAAGTCATCATCCCAATTATAACCAATATGTTAACTTCGGTGAAAAACTAAATGTTTAAATGCATCCCCAACCATTATTCAATTAGATTTCACATCATAGGCTCAAAAAGGTATATATATATTAATGAAATCTCAGTTTGTTTTCTATAATTAGATTTATAGATCAACTAAAATGGTTCATCTTTATGTATCAACCCTATTTTATTTCAACTCATAAGAATCCATTAATTTTAAAATTGAAATTTATTCATTATATATTGTTTATCTAGTATCTAACATAAGGAACATATTGACATTATCCATTAATAAAATCCATTTAGGACATTGAAATCATTAAATGAATATAGAATTTCTTGTATTCATTGATGGACTCAAGATTCCTACCACATCAACCTACATGAATGATAAGGATGATTGTGATTTTATTTTTTCATCCTCATAGACTCAGTTGAGTCCTTATTTTTCATCATTAAAAAATATTATTTTTTATCTAGAATACGATGGAGGATTGAAAATTAGATCTCAATGGTGTCTTTCCTCATCTTCCCCATTAATATTGAATCATAGGTATTTTAATTTTATATTGGAGATATTTTCTCTATTTCTATTTGATTTGAAACTAGAAATTTTCATCCTCTTAATACATTTATCATGGCGCTTAAAATTGAATATATTAAGTTTTTATTAAATCAATGTGGTCTATCTAGCATAGAATTAGGCACTCTCTACTGATATAGTGGTCATTATCTCATTTTAAGTAACTTATTTCAATATCAAGTCATCGGTTATTGATCTAGAAATCCCAATATCTCCATCATGGATGAAACATTTTAAAACTTGGGTGTGTGAAAATTTGATATCAATTGGTTTTTTAAATTCAAGACTATCATTTTTTTCTAGGTCTGAACATGATAATGCCCAAGATCTTTTTGGATTAACTCAACATTGATAATAAAATCTCCATTGGTGGTCAATTTCATTAGTCTATGTCAGTCTCATTACATTGGAATAAAATTATCTACTAGATTTGGTAGGGAAGGGTTCTAACACCTCATAGAAAAATTAATCTTAAGCATGATTTATATTATTATGTACTCCATATATTTTCATATGAGCTCATTTTTTAATGATATTATGTGGAACCACATTATTTTTTTATTATATAGATGAAATTAATCTTATGATAAATTTAGATAATTTTGTTATGGAATCAAATTAATTTCTTTTAAAAACATGATAACAATATTAGGCTTGTAATCACAAACATTTTTAATTCTTTTTCTATGGAAATTTTTTTATTCCTGGACGTTATACATAATTTATACATGTAGTCAAATAATTGTATTCATTGGATGTCGAGTATACCAAATGATATTCATAGGATTGATTATTTTTTAAAAATAAAAAATATTTCAAAAATAAATTCAGACAATGAATAAAAATTTCAAAGTAAAAAAATCAATGCAACAAATGAATTTAATGTTAAAATAATATTAAATATAAATATATAAGGATAATAAAATAATATATTACATTATCTAAAAATATAGAACAATTAATGAAAATTATTAAGTGGAATTTAAAAAATATTAAATAAATAAAAATATATTAACAACAAAAATGAAAACTAAAAATAAAAAAACATAAAAATAATAAATTTAAATAAAATATAAATAATTAAGAACAAAAATATTAAAATAAAAAACTAAATTAATTTAGTGATTAAGATTTTTAAAACACAAATTAGGTATGAAATTATAATTGACCATATTAAAACAGTATTAAAACATACATATAATTTTAGTTTAAAATTTTAACATTAAAAAATATCTTCCAAATAAATAAAAATACTCTATTATAATCATATTTCAAAAAACCCAATTAGTACAATATAATTGATGTTGAAAAAATGTATCCAATGGTACCAACCTAAATTCCCCTATAATAAATTTTTGGGTCTACTCAAGAAGATAATAATAAAAATTTAGTTGATTTATTAGAATAATATATATAACATAATATGGCCACAAAAATTTGGTGTTCAAAATGATTTCCCCCAATTAATTTATATTAATTGGTGAAATTACATTCACATAAGAAACTAAATATTTTTAGTGATAACCCGATTCAAATTATAAAAAAATGATTGAATATAAAAATTTTAGAATATATTAAGCCTGTATCAATTATCATTTATGTTAGAGTGCATAAATATTATTAAATTCATTATAAAAGACTCACTGATTTAAAAATTAACATAATTCAAACATTTGGTTTGTAAGATAATAATTAATAACTAATAATAGATAATTGAAAAATCATATTAAAAAATAAAACATAAAAAAATGAGTTAACCCAAGATTTGGATTTTTATTTCCTAATTATTTTAAATGTAAATATAGTGATTTTGAAAGAATATTAAAAAATACCAAGGTAATGATAATTCTATAACATTATTAGATTAGTTTACCAAACCTAAATGATTTTCAAGATAGAAATGAAATATATTTCAATAAACTAAATAGAATGTGTAATCTATAATTGACCTATTAAAAAAGGATATAAAATTTTGTATCCAAAGACAATAAACTTTTCCAATAAAAAATGTTTATTAAAACTTGAAAAAAAATTAATTTGAATATTTTTAGGGGATTCTGATGGGTTTTCATTATGGTAATGTTTTGTATTTTGAAATACCCTTCCCCCCACACTAATACTAAAAATTATCCCTATTTTTGAATCCAGTGTTCTGAAACCTGTGCATTAAATTTTTAATTTTTAATCCAATTTTAAAATTATTTAGACAAGATTCATGTATGAATGGTTGTTATAAAGATCAAAGTATTTTTTCCACAAAACACCTTCAAGACACATAGTAAATAATGTTTTTCCAACTACCTAAAAGTTAAATAATTAAACTCTAAATTGTAGATTAAAAACTACATCATAATCTACATGTTTTGGAAAAAAACAAAATTAAAAAACTATTAGAAAAATGAGAATGATTAAGTAATACATTCATCATGCTATAATTATTTAAATTTAAAATTTAATTTATCTAATTAAATTCAAAGAGACAAAAGAAGAATTATTTTTTAATGAATAAAAATGTAAATCGTTATAAAAAATAAAAACGCTAAATTAGAATAACTTTTCATAGTTAATTTTTATCAAATTCCCCATCTTAAATCATAAAAATCCTTCGATTTAGCTTGAAATAGCCTATGGATTGAAACAACTAAATATTTATGTCCAAAAAAATCATCTCTAGTTAAATATCAGTAGAATTCCTAAATTATGATGGTGGCTATACGGAAAAAGGATTATTATAAATGGATATTAAATCATTTTAAATGAATATTTATCGCATCACAAAAATACATGTTTGAAAACCGTAACAACGTATCATATTCAGAAACATGTAAAAATAATATTATAACATAATGAAATATCATAAAAATATCTATTCACAATACCTTCAAAATTTAATACTCTTATGTATAACTATTATTCATATCCTTGGGAATGTAAATATAATAAATGTGTGATATCAGTTACTCGGTATGGGAAAAAGTAGATATTTAAGCATAACAAGATCATAAGGGTATAAAAAATTGATCATCAAATTAGAAGATTATACTATACATATCAAAGACCGTAATAATGATTCATGTAATAATGATTTACAGTTTATATGAAACGAATCATATGTGAATCAAGAGAATATTCCATGACATCATTACAGAGGAATAACACATGTAATTGTTTCACACACATAATCAATGAAAATCTGATATAATTAATACCTACTGAGGCCTTCATAACATTATATACTTTTTATTATATTTAATTTACCAACCTCGGGCTTGGAACACCCTCTTGTGTATCCTATAGATTTTTTCATGGGATTACCACCTGTGTAACCACTTTTTTCGAGCATGGAATGCCTTCTCATGAATCCTCATGTTTCGGGGTTGTGATTCCATCCTGTATACCCTCATGTCTCGGGTATGGGAAGTCCACCCATGTAACCTCTTCTTTTGGGATTGGGATTTCTTCCCATTTACCCTATTATTGGGGGCTTGGGATTCCCTCCTACATACCCTCTTTTTTTAGGATTGGGATCAACTCCCATGCACCCACTTGTTTTGAGAATAAGATTACCTCCAATATAACCTATTATTTATGGCCTGAGATGACCTCACTTGTACCCTATTATTTATGGTCTAGTTTTACCTCCCAATTAACCAATGATCTGATAATACATTTTTCGTTACCAATTTTATTGGAGGGAGATATATCCACCACCCATCACATAATCAAATCATACATACATGCACCGTAAGATAGTAGAACATTCATAATATCATGAAACCTAAAAATAAATTAGTATCATTAAAACCATATCATAGCCCGTAAAAATATATAGGTATCATAAAAAATAAATCCTATAATAACTAGTGGAAAATATACAGGTTTCGAAATTTTTTCATCAAAACAAAAACATCAGAAAAATATTGGATTCAAAATATTTTAAACTATTGAAGAAAGGTGGGCCTCATAAAAAACATGTCATCAAAATGATACACCATTTAGAGAAATAATAATAATGGTTTCCTCAGATCATATCACTAATAATGTTTAAACTATATTAGATAATTATATATTTTATCGAGAATTTATTTGTATGATCAGTTAAATCATTTCATATTAGAAATAACCATTCATAAAAAATTAAAAACTATTTCAAAATATTTTTCCTTCAAACCCATTTTCTAAAATAAAATAATAAGATTAAAATAAATAAAAACAATTCATGAGAAAAAAACCTTTTTTCATTAAAAATATATTATTAAATAATAAGTTTTTTCAAAACCATCCTCTTTGGAAATAACCTTAAGTACATGTAATGGATGATTTGAAAATCTTTTAAAACAGTTTTCGAACATAAATTTATTTTAAAACAATTTTTTTGGAAATAAAAATTTTAAAAAAAATTCAAAATATAAGGAAAACTGTTTTCATTAAAATAATTCCCTATAATCTTTAAAATGATTCTTCATGGATATGACAATAATGATGGTGGGTACAATCTATACATACTGAACATTTTTTTGCACCTTAAAAAGTATAGAAAAGTTCCATGATCATAAAATGATATGGATAATCATTTTAAAAACAATTTTTACTAAAAATTAAAATATAGGTAAAATTTTATTTCAAAATTCACAGTTAATCATTTTATAAAGAAAACTAAAAAAATATGGTTTATGATGAACACATTTTTCGAACAGAAAACATGAATAATGTTTTATGTTTTGAATAAAAATAATAATTATCATAAGAATAATAGTGTTTAAAATTGGCACCATTTCATGAAGAAATCATTAATAACTAGAGAAAAAGAAAATTCATGTGGGTTCATCATATTATGATCATATATTTCATCAATATAATCATAATCTAAATCAATCCTGATATATATTGTGATTTTTGAAACAAACTATTACCAATATTGTAACATTGACACATAAATACTATAAAATAATATCATTACATGAATATTAAAATATAAATGAAAAAATTTCATTCATGATATGAATTTTCAAAGGGAAGTATATACATCTAATAAAAAAATATAGTTGCATAACATGACTTGTATCCCAAAGAATGAAAAATAAAGACACGATTACATTACTTATTTGGTATCTTTTGAAACATAAAACCTAAGAAAGCAAGATCATATAATTGAAATTTAAATATACATACATCAAATTATAATTACAATATACAACATTCATGGGATAAATATACACCACAAAAAATATATAAGTTGTTCATGGGGAATAAGTCTCACAGAAATAAAAGTGAGACGAAAAAACCCATACATTAAATATTGACATTATTCATATATGTTCAATCCTCTTGTAAAATATATATAATTTTCATATAAATATAAAAAATAACCATATTATTTAATATCATACAAAACATTATTTACTTACGACATCATATTATTCATTAATTAATAATTCCATGATAATTTTATTTTTCAGGTCATATCCTTTGTGTTTTCTATATATTTTTTGACATGTTATTCATGATCCTTTATCATCGCTAATGATTTGATTTTTTTTCATAACATAAAACATGATATTAATGTCATATATATTCATAATATATATATTTATAACAATATAATATAGATATAACTCTTAAATGGAATACACTCTTTATGGATATGGTAGGTCATACGTATAAAAGAACAATGTTTCTGTTATCTAGACATTTTGAAGGAACAAAATAAAATGGCATATATGTATATATATTGTCATTAAATTATAATTAATTTTTTATAAATATTATATAATGTTACTAATCCAATCTTTAATACTTCCCATGGAATGTGTGTGCGAGTCACATCACTTTGATGAGGTAGTAGACCACAAATCAATAAACAAAGTTTTTGTATTTACAAAAAATGGAAAGAATGAAGGTATGATTTAGAGAATAATTACATGACAATAAATAATTCATTTATATAATATATATAATATATAAATAGTATGTAAATCACAATTCCCGACCATGGTAGGTGGTAAAGGAAATAACTAACAACATCATTACACAAGGTGGTAATATATCATACAAATGAATGATAAGTTCATTGCCCATTCTATGGACGAGTGTGTAGGTGTATGTCAAACCATTAGAATAAAAAAATATCGGAATATTTATAATACTGATCCTATTATAGAATAATGTAATATAAATAATTGAGTTGTTGGATAGTGAAATAAAATAGAAATGCATGTTGGAGAATGTTACCTTTTTCTAGGTAACTCCTTTTTGTTTTCACCAAAGGGCTTCCCTTTTTGGATTTATTCAAAAATAATGGACTGTTGGCTCATAGTTTGTAGTTTTGGATATTATAACAGAGTTTTTTATGAAACTTTTAGAGAGTGGTGTGAGGAATTGAGGTAGTGAGAGCATTTTTTATATTGGAAGAGAAGTTCCCTTGTTGAAAATACAAAAAGGAAAACACTATTGAGAGGTATCTCATACATCATGTTCCTAAAATAATTATACATTTTTTATATAAAGGATTTTATGGTGGAAATATTTATAGAGAATGGAATTTTGACATATGTATATTTTCTTTTTCCAATTGAATAAAATTTTAACCAGTAAGTACTCTTGTTTTTACTTTAATCACTATAAATAATTTTTATTAATTTCACTATTATTTTTGGGAAGAAATTAATTTTAACTGATCAAAAAATATATATTATTATGAATTCAAATAATGGTATCCAATTTTAAAAATTTTAGTCACACGAGTAGCTGAAATTAATTTAAAATTAATCTCATAGACGTGCCTAGAAATCAGGTTTTTAAATTAAAAATTTAAAATGGTTAAAACAATTAATATTAAATTTAAATATGAAATTGATTAAAATGACCTAAATTTGAATAATTAATTTATATTTTATATAGATATATTATAAATCCAATTTTAAAATTAATATAACTATATAAATCAATTTGATGATAAATTAGTTGTTAATAAATATTCAATGGTTTATAATTATTCATAAAAATATGAAACATCAATAAAAATATATAAAATACAACCCAAGTACATTTTAATAATAATATTTAAATAATTTTGTTAATTTATTCAAATATAATTTTTTATATTTTAAAAACATTATATTTAAAATTTGTTCTCTATTAAATTCTAGAAATTACACTTTCGAAAAATATCCCTTTTTTATTAATATAATTGTATTTATTCTTATATTATATATATATATATAATATATTGGATGAGTATAAAAAATATCTCCTTAATTTATAATATATTAATTTTATTAAAAAAATTCTTCAAATGTATTTTGATTATTTTATTTAGATTAAAATATATCAACAAATAGAAATATTGTTTTCCTTGAAATAATATTTAATTAAATTCAAATAGTTCTTATATTCATTTCTAACTAATTAATAACCAGTGGATTCATTTTAAATTCATTTTTAAATAATATTTTTTCAATATTGTTAATATTATTCACATATTCTATTCCAAAGACTTGATGGCAACAATAATAATATTTTAATGAATATATTAATAGTATATTTTAGTTTAATAAGAATAAAAATTGAATGTAATGAAATATATCAAAGAATCTAAAAATTGTGTATAAAAAATCTAATAATAGTGTTTCGTATACCACATGAAAATCTGAGTATTTCATATAGTGAAAGCAGAACATGGTGTTGCGTGGAACACAAGAAAAACATAGTTCATTCATATAAAAAGACCTATATTCATAGTTTTGTGAAATGGAAAGTATCAAAAAAATAAAAATAATTCCAAACCAATTCATAAAAACTCATGGTGTTAAATTCTACTACAATCCTTAAATTTAGCTTCTCCATTAAAATATTTCTAGGATATCAACATTTTAATAAACATTTTTTCCTTTCATAGAAACCTGCATCATTAAAATGATTACTAAAACATTATTTTAAAAAGGAAATGTTTGAAATATAATGGTATCCCTATGTTAATCATAACTAGGATTTCACATTGGAAAACATAGGTGGAATGTGAAAACATAGTCATTGATGATAAATATAACTATCAATTTCTTATGTAGAGTGATAGGGATCAAGGTTAATATAATGATATAGATCACAAATCCATAATCAAAAAGTGTTGAAAAAGGTTATTAATATAATAAATAATGATGCAAATAGAACAAAATTTTATATCATAAACCTTTATCATAATGTTGAAGAATTTTTATGAGAATAAATGCATACATGTTTTTATCAAAGCCTCACCATTTTTTATTCATTTATCAATTTAAAATTCATCTATTATTCCTTGAAGTGAACTAAAGTTTTCATTCTAAATGAATTATATGATCATAAGATCCATAAATAGAATGATAGGTCATTTCATCCGCTATAATTATAGCAAAAAGGATAGCATATGTTATCCAACATGGATATATCCTCATATAGAGAGATACTAGTTTAATCTCATAATCCAAATTCTTAATTATATCATATTTTATTCAATAAATGGTTAACCATATACCTCTTCCAACAATGAAACTCCAATACATTAGATATAAGTTCACAAAATTGTTATTAAACATATTACCATTAATCTCCCATATATCATAAAGAAACTCTTGTTTCTCAAAAAACGAATTTGTGAGTGACTTCATTATGTATTCTATTAAAAAATGTTAATTACTAAAGTACATATTGAAAACAATCTTTTTTCCTTATTCCAATATTTATTTTATATGCTTCTTAAATCCATATTTTTTGTAAAAACCATCCATGATAGCATAAACCACACTTAAAAATGAATTTGTTTCTGAATTAGTTTATATACAAATGGATGAATTTTATATTATACATTGCATGGAGTGACACTAAAAATATGATGAAAACAATTATTGAAATGAGATGAAAATTATGATTCGTATTGATGGTCTGTAATGTTGTATCTTTAGAGACGACACAACAACATATGTTTATTTTCTAGATTCACCCCTATAGAAATTATAAGTGAAATTTTTGAGGAAGGATATAAGAAACAACTGATGGATATAAAATCTAATCGTAAAAATGATGATGTATCAATGTACATGAATACTAAAAATATTACTTTTTATTACATTTTATCCCCTCTTAAAAATATAACCCTACCTACTACAGTTTAGCAACACCAATGGTTTCCACACAATGAGACATCCCCTGAAAAGTTTTGGATCATGATTATTTTTTATATTTTACACATTTATATTTCCAATATTTTAAGGGTATGTTATATTAATGAAAAAAATAAATAAATAATTATCAAAAATAAAGAGTTGTAAATAAAATAAAAATGAATCAAGAATCAATGAATTAAAAATAATGACAAATCCTCATCCTAAATACGAATTATTATGGATCACTCTTCTGATATTATTAAATATATTATGTATAACTCCCTAAATTAATGAATCAATATATTTTCTTATTTATATCATTAATATCATTAAATTTATGTATATAACCATTATCTTAGTAGTTGATCTCTTTTATGATAGACTTGATAAATTAACATAATAATTACTTTAATAAATTATTCGATCAACTCCTTAATTAATCACTATATTTTTTTGAAAATTGAAAAATTTACACAAAAAAGAATGACTTCAAAGTACTTGTCAAAATGATCTAAAAATACTCATTCATCAATCTTTAAACTTAAATATGAAATGTGATAATTTTAGAATTTAACAATATGAATATATAAGTAACATAAAAATAACACATCAGTTAGTAATCTCATTTGAAAGCATACAATTATGGTAAAAATTAAAATTGTGAAATAAAAGAGATGAAAAAATAGAATAAAGTATCCATGTGAATCCATGACCTTCATCAACTAAGAATTTATCCAAAAATTACTATGGTGTAATATTTCGGTTCGATCTCCATGTACAACTATATCGAGTATAGAAGTGGCTCCCTAAAAATATCCATGTTCACTCTCTATTATCTATACTTCTGAAAGATCTTTTTAGTGTCACCAATTTATTTCTCATCATCTAGTGTCACAAATAATATGGTACCTTTGAAATAATAAACATTTGAATTAATTTTTTTTATCTGTATCACCTGATTAATACCACGACGCTTTTTTTTACAAGTGCCAATAGCTCAGACCCTTTTCTTTAGATAATACTATGATATCAAGGTGATTAAAATATTCTTGTGAAACTAATTTATTCATATCACGTAATTCCATGTCATTAAGAACTAGTTTGTATTCTAAGAATTATTCATTCATGGTAATCCTCTAAGTGTTATTTAAATTCTTTTAAATTGGTTCTTCATGATCGATGTTTTCCTTATCCTTATTCCTTTATGAGATACCCAAATGGTGACATGAACTCCATATTGTCCCGACTTTCATAGAACTGGGACACTATGAGTTCCTACCTTTTTAAATCTAAAACCTACATATCAAAATATTGAAACAAATTTGAGAACCAATTATTCTTCATTTAATCAAAACATATGTTTATGTCATTAGCCAAAAATATTATCTAGATAGATCTTAGTTTCGACATGATGGAAATCACATGGAATTTATCATCCCTTAGATTCAACCTTATTAATCAAAAACTATCCATAACATGGAGCATCCATAGATCATCATCCCAATTCTAACCAATAAGTTTCATTTAGTGAAAAACTCATTGTTTTAATGCATCCCCCACCATTATTCAATTATTTTTCACATCATAGGCTCAAAAATGTACATATATAACAATGAAATCTATGTTTTTTTCTATAAGAATCTTTATAGATCAACTAAAATGGTTCATCTCTTAGTATCAAAACTAATTTATTTAAACTCATAATAATCCATTAATTCTCTAATTGAAATTTATTCATTATTTATTTTTTATCATGTATCTATTTTAAGGCATGTATTGACATTATCAATTAATAAAAATTCGTTTATGACATCGGCATCAGGATCTGAATATAGAATTTCTTGTATTCATGGATGGTCTCATGTGGTCTACAACATTAACCTACATGGAGGATCAGAATGATCATTATTTTAGTTTTTCATGCTCATGGGTTCAATTGAGTCATTATTCATCAAAATTTACAAAGATTAGCTTTTATCTAGAATAATATGGAGGATTTGAAATTAGTTCCTAGGGGTGTCTTTCCTCAACTTCACCCTCATTTTTGAATCAGCGGTATTTCAAATTTATATTGGAGATATTTTCTCTATTATTATTTCATTTGTAACCAAAAATATTCATCCTCTTACAATATTTATCATGGCCATCAATATTTAATATAGTATGTTGTTATTAAATCAATGTTGTCTCTATATATTAGATTTAGGCACTCCATAATACAGGACTGGTCTTCATATCATTGGTAGTATCTTATTTCAATATCATGTCATCGGTTATTGTTCTAGAAATCAAAATATCACCATTGTGGATGAACGATTTTAGAACATGTTGGGGTGACAAGTTGATATCAATTGGTTGTGGAAATTTCTGACTAGAATTCAGTTTTCTAGGCCCAAACATGATGAATCTCAAGAATATTTTGTATTAACTCATTATTGAATAGAAAATTTTCATTGGTGATCAATTTTTTTAGTCTATATCAGCCTCATTCCTTTGGAATAAAATATTCTACTGGATTTGGTTGGTTAGGGTTCTAAAATAACATAGGAAAATTTATCATAACCATTACATATATTATAATTTCATTCATATATTTTTATATGAGGTAAATTTTTTAATCATGTTATATGGACCCACAAAAAACAATTTTCGTATTATAGGGACTGAATTTATCTTCTGATAAATTTTGATAATTCTGTTACGGAATCAACTTAACTTCATTTGAAAACATTACAACTCTATTTGTAAGAACCCAGATCTTCGTTTCAGGTACGACTTTATTTTTTCTATAGTTTTTGAGAAAAAATAATGTTTCTAGAAATTTTTGATATACACGCCGTGTACATTTGGAGTACATGTCGTATACTCTTTTCCCAGTCGAAGCCGTGTATTGGCCATGTCTGGGCCACACACACGGTGTGTAGGGGTGACGTGGATTCCGATTTTGGCAGAGTACGGAAAGACCTAGTAAACACCGTGTACTCTAAAATGCACGCCATGTAGTTTCTTTTTTTCACTAAATAGACATGGGTCGCGCCTCACACCCAGAAATTTCTTCTTCTAGGTCTCGTTCATCTGAGAGAGCCGAGGATCCGTGAATGTTCAACGAGCCCTCGCCTCTCCATCCATTTTCCGACTCGAGCATGGTCGATTGCATTGGAATCACAGCGGTGATTTCTTCCTTCTGCTTGAGCCTTGTATTCCAATTCCTCCTCTTTCTCAAGTTATTGTTGTTTGTGTGTTTTGGAAATTTTCTCAGATCTACAAAATTCTATGGATAATTTGTCGTCTCTATTCGTATATATCGATCTACTAGGATCGAGGTATGTGGTTTGTGCCTTTATGTTGAAAGTAATTGATTATTTTGTGCAATTTCATCAATTCCCTTGAACGGGAATTGTTCTTCTTCCTGTTTTTCCACTGTTTGATTGCCTGCTTTCTTGATTGCATTAGTAGAGGTTTACCTTTGTGAATAGAGTATATTTTTTGTACTCTTGATGTTTGTCGTACATTCTTTTCCTGTTAGGCTTTATGCCAGTTTCCAAGCCTAGTTGTAGGATAGTGGAACTGCTGTGATGTTTCTATGTTGAGCCTTAGAATGATAGACAATTAGTTCTTGAGGTATACTTGGGCGGTACACGCGCACTGAGCATGTTAGTTTCACATAGGACTGTGATAACCTAGTGTAGTAGACCATATAGAGAATAGACATAAGGGATTCTCATGAATTTCATTAATTTACAATGCCAGACCACATAGGGGAATGACGATGAGTACTTCCTCAGAGAGCATGTAGTTCCTCGACACGATCCACAAGGGGAATGAGACGTTTAGTGCTTCCCCAGAGAGCCTTTAGTATGATATGAGACTATAGGGGGAATTGACGGTGAGTGCTTCCTCAGAAATTCTACTCCTATCATAACCGGAGGGGTGACACTGTGTGTGCCACCTAAATGGTTGCTATTACTTGTAGGTTGAACCACAGGGTTTAGGCTGTGAGAGCTACCCAGAGGGTTATCTATTTTCTACTTGTTGCTGGTTGTTTACTTGTGTACTTTATGTGCTAGAACTGTGTATTGTAGCTGATGTGTGCTTTTCTGTTTACTGCTTCCTGTAATTTTACTTTCCTTGTATTCATTGACTATTAGGCACAGAACATTGGGTGATTTCCTACTGGGATTGTATCTCACACCCTGTTTGGGCCATTCTTTTTGACCCAAGCATATTATGTTGTTGCAGGTATAGATAAGGGAAATCACCCTTCTACTTCATGTGTTTGACTTTCTGTGGAGTTGGAGAGCATGGGACCAAGCTTCGTCTTGCGATGCTGCTGGAGTTGCTATTTCTTTATTACTTTGTGTTCATTTGTATTTTAGCACGTTGTTGTGTTTGCTGCTTTCCTTAGATACATGTACCATATGCATCATTATCATTATTTCTATATATTTATTCTTCCGCTGTTTGGTTACAGTTATGTATGTTGTTACTGCTTCCACTATTGATTGTTGTTTTCCTTACCTTTTATACCTTACCAAATGAGGGCATAGTTTCCCCCATTAAGTTACCAAGGACCTCGCTACTAGTCAGCAGCCTCTGGCATTTGGGAAAATGCACTTTAGGTCATGTGTTGAACCAGCTACGGGGCACCCGTGGAGGGGCTCCGGAATCGGGTCGTTAAAAAGTTGTATCAAAGTGAGGTTGTTTTCTCTTGCTTTACTGTTTGGAGACTTTAGCCAGGGATAGGAAGGATTCGGTACTTGGAATTAATCTATGCTCGGGAGTAGATATCTCGTGTATAGGGAAATGCCATACTACCACGTTAATTGCAGTTTGCTGGTTTTGAGATTTTACGGTTGATATGATTTCAACTTGAGTGATTCGCATGCTTTCTGTTGTTATTTACTTGATGATAGTGATGCTATATCTATCTCAACCAAATGAGATGAGGGTATTCCATCTCATGCATCATATAGGAACTTGTAGAAATCACATGCCATGCATTCTTTCTATTCCATCTAGGGTGAATTAGCCATGGAATGCTGTTGTGATAGAATTTGTGTAGATTATACATGATGTTGTGATAGATGCTTGATAGAATCTTCGTTGCCCTGTAAAAGGATTTTTTGTTTCCTACTATGCTTAAATGAACGCCAAATTTTGATTCTTAAGGTGTTATAGGCCCTCAAGAATCGGAAATTGGCACCTCCTTGCCTTGTTTACTGTGTTTTCTGGGCTCTAGTGCAGTTTCTGAGTTACTGCCCAGAAAAACCCAGAATACACGATGTGTACTTTTGACTACACGCCGGGTAGTTTTTAGACCGTCTCACTGACCGTGTGAGCAGGCACACATTATTGTGGAAGTAACTCAAGCAACACGGCGTGTACGGTTGGTACACGACGTGTAGTTAGGAGCCTTGTACCCGGCCGTGTCACTAACAACACGGGTCAGGGAAGCTCGAGTAGAACACGTAGTGTAGTAAAGGAACACGCCGTGTGGTCCCCTCCAGGTACCCGGCTGTGTCACGAACAACATGGGTCGGCGTTACCTTCTCTTAGACATGTATTGTTGTTTCGGAAAACACCGTGTAGTCTTGTTCAGGTACCCAGCCGTGTCACTAAAAACCTGGGATGATGTCACCTTCACTTATACACGACGTGTTTGTTCGGAACATTTTGAGTAAGGTTCAGCTATATAGACGGCCATGTATTTAACAACACGGGCTGTGAAGCCCTGTCTAGTACACGTTGAATGTGTTTAAAACATGCCGTGTAGTCTTGGGTTATGTCGGACAGTGTGGGTTAGCTGTGTAAAGAGACTCGGGCATGGGAGTAGTTTTCGAGTACATGTCGTGTGTTGTTTCAACATGCCCTGTAGTTTGAGGTGTTACATGACCTATAAGGTAGTGGTACACATCCATGACAGTGGCTTAAGAAGACACGCCGTGTATTTTTTATACACGTCGTGTAGTCGTGTTTTGTAAACATTTGTGGTTTCCTTCCCTTGTACCCGTTTTTTACTCTTGTGTATTATGTCCTTGTTTTTCTGATCTAATGTGTGATTTTGATCATTCAGAGATATACCTTCGAGACGTCCTCTAGTTCTATGTATGTTGTCAACCAGTGATCAGATGCCAGATACAGCTGATCAAGGACTTCCGGCCAATCCTCCAGTCCGGCTAGCCTTGGCACCGGCTGTCATACCAGTTGCAGGTGCTGATCCATAGTTCATGGAAGGTTTTATGAGGATGATGTAGACCTTCCCTGAAGCACCGCCTCCTGCCTCGAATATGGACAACATGATGCGGGTTTTCCAGCAGTAGCATCCTCCCACATTCTCGTGGAAAGAAGGACCTCAGGCTATAGAGTCATGGCTGGAAGCCATGCTGAATATCTTCGAGCATCTGGAGACGCCTCCAGAGAGGCGGGTCAAGCTCACTACCTACATTCTCTGAGACTCCACCATGAGGTGGTGGGTTGTGATCTCACAAGAAGGTCATCATCAGGTAATGTCTTGGGAGGAGTTTCATAGCGTCTTTTTTTACTACTTCTACCCGGAGACCATGAGGGCCGATTGAGCATTGGAGTTCATGATCTTAGAGTAGGGTACTCTTTCTATCATGGAGTATTCCTATCGTTTCATTGAGCTGCAGCATTTCACACCCCTCTGGGATGGGAGTGGGGTGTTCATAGAAAGGATGTTCGAGGATGGTCTCTCGTGGGAGATCCTCTCTCATGTGAATATCATCCAGTATACTTTCATCCCTTTCATCGTCAACCAGGCACTGATTGAAGAGTGCAATCTGAGATACTTCGAAGCTACGAGCCATGGAATTTCTTCTTCCAGAGCTAGTTTTCCTATAGATGACAGCAAGAAGCATCGTAGGGAGTCTACACACTGTGATCCGAGGAAGCGATATGCCTCCTCGGGCATCCTGGTGGTGTGCTACCAGTGTGGCCAGTCAGGGCACACGAGGCTGTAGTTCCAGAGAGACCTCGTGGTGTGCCGATCTTGCGGAAAGATGGGTCATCTTAAGCATTTCTTCTAGGTTTTCTCACCAGCGGCTAGTGACCGTGTTTCTTCCATGACTCGTCGTTTAAGAGAAGCACCACCAGTTTCTCACCAGTAGGGGAATGAGAGTTATATCGGTTGTTCGGTCCAAGGTGGAGTTCGGGGCTCTGGTAGTCAGTCAACAGTCCTTCTACGCCAGTAGGGAGGATCAACTCAGAGTGGTCAGGCAGTTTCATAGGGCCGCGAGGTAGGCCAGAATTTCGCTGTGGAGCAGACCTATCAGGAGAAGGATCCTGGCCCTTTTACAGTTAGAGGTACGATTTTTGTAGCCACAGTTTTAACCTCAGCTCCTTTTGATACTGGTACTACTTATAGCTTTATCTCAATTGATTTCAAGGAATGCCTTGGGCTCTGCATCTTTTCTTCTGCCGACTCATTGATAGTAGACACACCTTTGGGGACGAGGAAATCTACTGTACGTCAGTGTAGAGAGTTCCCTCTCGAGGTTGCATGGTATCGTTTCTCATGGGACCTCTACTTCCTAGGGATTACAGGCTATGATGTCATCCTCAGGATGGACTAGTAGGTTCCCTTCTAGGAATTCGTCGACTGTTATCGTCCCAGAGTGAGTTTCGTTGCACCTGAGGGTGAGTGTTTTCTTTATATCAGTGAATGGTATGTTCAGGCGAGTTGAGAAGAACTCGAGCATCATGGGATACGAAGGGTGACAACCCAGATTTCTAGACTTTATTTGGATGATCAGGGGACTTCACAGTTGTAATTTCCTCCAGTGGTGGATCGATTCATGGATGTCTTTCCTGAGGACTTTTCGTGTTTTCCTCCAGAGCGTGAGGTAGAATTCTTGATTCATCTCGTGCCAGTAGTGGAACTGGTGTCCATTCCTCCTTATTGGATGGATACGCCTGAGTTTCAGGAGCTCAAGAAGCAGTTGAAGGAGTTGCAGGCAAAGAGTTTCATCCAACCCAGTACTTCTCCTTGGGGTTCCCCTGTCTTGTTTGTGGAGAAGCCAGATTGTACCCTTCGACTTTGTGTGGATTATCGGAAGCTGAACCAGTTGACGGTCAAGAACTGATATCCCTTATCGTGGATCGATGACCTCATTGATCAGCTTTAAGGAGCCCGTGTATTCTCAAAGATCTACTTGAGGTCCGGTTATCATCAGTTGCGTGATAGACCATCAGATATACCTCTGATAGCCTTCAAGAGAGTTATGGTCTATAAGAGTATACAGTCATGTCGTTCGGTCTCATGAACACACCTGCAATCTTCATGAAACTGATGAACTGAGTTTTCCATACTTAATTGGACTCTTTTATCATGGTCTTCGTGGATGATATCTAGGTGTACTCTCACACTCGACACGACCATACTACCCATCTTGAGATCGTTCTGAGTACACTAAGAGAGCATCAGCTTTATTCTAAACACATGAAGTTCCACTTTTGGATGGAACAAATTCATTTCATGGGTCATTTTATCTTAGAGGAAGTAATATCTGTGGACCCAGAGAAGGCGAGATATGTAGTTTCTTGGGAGTAGCCAAAGAACGATTTTGAGTTTCGGAGATTCCTAGGATTGGATGGATACTACAGATACTTCATTCAGGACTTCTCACGACATGAAGAACTATTGAAAGGTATGACCAAGAAGGGGGTGACGCTCTTATGGTTATATTTTTGTGAGTCAGCCTTTTAGGAGCTGAAGGGAAAGCTAACGTCAGTACCGATACTGGTCTTTCTAGAGACATGCAAGAGCTACACTATCTATTGTGATGCTTCAGGTATCAGACTAGGAGTTGTGCATATTCATGGAGATGGAGTCATTGCGTATGGGTTTCGTCAGTTGAGGACACATGATAGGAACTACACTACGCATGATCTAGAGTTGGCAGCTATTGTTCATGCCTTACGTTGTTAAAGACATTATCTTCTGGGAGAGAACTTTTTGGTTTTCACTGACCACAAGAGTCTCAAGTACATGTTCACCCATAGTGATCTGAATCTAATACAGCATAGGTGGGTCGAGTATCTTCAGTATTTTTATTTCGAGCTTGCATATATGTCGGGAAAGGGCAACATGGTGGATTATGCATTGAGCAGGAGAACTCATGTTCAGGCAGTTCAGGAGGCCAGCTGTGAGTGGCAGCTTATGGCCCTTTTCTCTGAGATTCATTTAGAGGTGCACAACAGATTGGGACAGACCTTCCTATCTTCTGTAGCTGTTACCACTACACTACTGGACCAGGTACAGATGAGGAGGCTATCAAACTCAGAAGGCTTAGTACTCCAGGAGAGTGTGTCAAGAGAGGACCCTCTTCTTGGATGGACAGTGGGCGAGGATGTGATCTTGTGTTTCCAGGAATGGGTATGGGTTCTATAAGACATATGCAAGAATCTGATGTGAGATTTTCATTCCTCAGTTTGGGAAGTTCATCCTGGTGTCACCATGATGTATCGAGATCTTCATCGCCTGTACTGGTGGCCATGTATGAAGGAGGATGTTGCTGGTTTTTTCGTAAGATGCACTGTAGGTGAAGGAGGATCACCGTCAACCGGTAGACCTTTTACAGCAGTTACCCATTCCGGAGTGTATGTGGAACGATGTAATGATGGACTTCATGACCGGGTTGCTGAGTTCGCCTCGGGGGAACGATGATGTTTGGGTCATCGTCGACTGGCTCACGAAGGTCGGACACTTCTTGCCTATCAAGGAGACCTTTAGTGTCTATTCCCTGGGACGACTTCACATCAGAGATATTGTTCATCTATATAGAGTTCCACAATCCATTGTTTCAAACAGTGATGCGTGCTTTACCTCTCAGTTCATGTAGGGACTTCAGAAGGACTTGGGTACACAAGTACTTTTGAGTACAACATACCATCCCCAGACAAATGGCCAGTCCGATCGTACAATCTAGATGCTTGAGGATATGCTCCGAGCATGCATTCTAGACATTGCATGTTCTTGGGAGATGCATATACCTTTGGTGGAGTTCGCCTAAAATAACAGTTTTCATGTGACTATTCAGATGGAACCTTACGAGGATTTGTACAGTAGGCCATGTCGATCACCCTTATACTGGCTGGAGGCAGGAGAGGCAGCATTGCTAGGACCTCATCTTGTTCAGGATACTTTAGAGCAGATAGAGCTGATTTGGAAGAGGATGGCTACAACACAGTCTTGGGAGAAGACTTATGCTGATCAGTGGAGACGACCTCTGGAGTTCAAGGTTGGGGATCAGGTTTTTCCTCCATGTTGCTCCGAGGTTGGGACACAAAAGGATTCGGAGACACGGTAAGCTTACACCACAGTACGTCATGCCATTTGAGGTTTTGGGGAGAGTTGGTCTGGTCGCCTATCGGTTGCAGTTACCTCAGAGGTATCATTCCATGCACAACGTTTTCCAAGTGTCTCAGCTTCGACGTTACTTTTCAGACCCATCTCTTGTCTTTCAGCCCAAGGAGGTTGAGATCGAAGCATATGCATCATTTGAGGAGCATCCCATCCGGATTGTCGATCACAGTGCGAAGGTTCTCCATGGGAAGTATGTACCTCTTGTATGGGTTCTATGGAATCATGGGAGAGTATTGGACGAGAGCTAGGAGGGAGAGGCCGATGTACGATCGTAGTGGCCGGAGCAGTTTTGGTTTTCTTCTTATACGCCTCTCTAGGGAAATTCCGGGACAAATTTCATTAAGGGGGGATGTTTTTCAGAACCTAGATCTTCGTTTTAGGTATTCATTTCCTTTATGTAGAGTTTTTTAGAAAAATAATGTTTCTGTAAACTTTTGAAGTACACGCAGTGTACTTTTTGAGTACACGCTGTGTACTATTTTCACTCTCGAAGCCATGTACTGGCCGTGTCTGGGACACACACACGATGTGTAGGGGAGACGTGGAGGCCAATTTTGGCAATGTAAAGAAAGACCTGGTACATGCCATGGACTCTAAAAGTACACGCCATGTACTTTCTTTTTTTCACTAAACGGACGGGGGTCGCACCTCACACACAAATATGTCTTCTCTAGGTTCCGTTCGTCCGAGAGAGTTTAGGATCCACGAATCTTCGATCAGTCCCCGCCTCTCCGTCCGTTCTCCGATTTGAGCATGGTCTATTGCATTGGAATCGCAGCAGTGATTTCTTCCTTCTGCTTGAGCCTCGTTTTCCAATTCCTTCTCATTATAATGGTATCATGGTTTATGTGTTTCATAAATTTTCTCAGATCTACGACTTTATAAGGAGAAAATGGCATCGCTATTCACTTATATCGATATCCTAAAATAGAGGTAGGTGGTTTGTGCCTTTATGAAGAATGTATTTGAGTATTTCGTTAAATTTCTCCAATTCCCTTGAACGGGAATTGTTCGTTTTCGTGTTTTTCAAATGTTTGATTTTTTGCTTTCTTTATTGCATTAGTATAGGTTTACCTTTGTGAATAGAGTAGTATTGTTGTACTCTAGATGATTGTCATACTTTCTTTTCCTCTTAGGCGTTATGAAAGTTTCTATGACTAGTTGTAAGATAGTGGAACTTTTGTGTTGTTTTGCTAGTGAGCCATAGAATGATAGCCAAGTAGTTCATGAGGTTTACTTGGGTGATACACAAATGCTGAGCATGTTAGTATCACACTGGAAACTGATATCCTAGTGTAGAAGACCATAGAGTGAATAGACGTAAGGGCTTCTCCAGAGTGACTTTAATTTATGATGCGAGACCAAAAGGGGAATTTACAATGTGTGCTTCCTCAAAGAGTCTATAGTTCCTCGATGTGGGCCACATGGGGAATGAGATGTTGAGTTCTTCCCCAGAGTGCCTTTAGTACTATACGAGACTATATGGGGAATTGACGGTGAGTTCTTCCTCAGAAATTATACTCTTAGCTGAACCAGAGGGGTGAGACTGTGTGTGCCTCCTAGAGAGTTACTAGTATTGTAGGTTGAACCATAGTAGTTAGGCTGTGAGAGCTACCCGGAGGGTTAGCTGTTTTCTACTTGTTGCTGGTTGTTTTCTTGTGTACTATATGTGCTTGAACTATGGATTGTAGAAGCTCTGTGCTTTTCTATTAACTGCTTCATGCACTTTTACTTGTCTTGTATTCTTTGACTATTAGGCACATATCGTAGGGTGGTTGCCTATTGGGATTTTATCTCACACCCTGTTTGGGCCATGCTTTTAGGCCAAAGTAGATTATGTTTTTGCAGGTATAGATAATGGCAATCGCCCTTCTACTTAGGGTGTTTGAATTACTGTGGAGCTGGAGAGCATGGGACCATGCTTCAGATTGAGATGCTGCTGGAGTTGCGGTTGCTTTAGTACTTTGTGTTCAGTTTTATTTCAACACGTTGTGATGTTTGTAGCTTTCCTTAGATACTTGCACCTGCCTCATCGTTGTCAGTATTTCTATATATTTATTCTTCCGTTGTTTGTTTATAGTTAGGTATGTTGTTACTACTTTCGCTATTGATTGTTGTTTTCCTTACACAGTATACCTTACCAAATGAGGGCATAGTTTCCCCAATAACTTACCAAGGACCGCGCTGCTAGTCGGCAGCCTTTGGCATTTGGGGAAATGCGCTTGAGGCCATGTGGCGAACCGGGTATGGGGCACCAGTGGAGGGGCTCCGGATTCGGGTCGTTACACTATTAAACATGTATTCTCAAACAAATTTAATCCTTTTTACAGTAAAATTATCATATACATGGTCATTAGACATAATTTTATACATGTTTTCAAATAATTGTATTCATTGGATGTTGAGTATTCCAAATGACATTCAAGGGATTAATTTTTTTAAATAAAAAATATGATAAAAATAAATTCATACAGTAAATAAAATTTTCAAAGTAAAAAATTTCATTGCAACAAGTAAATTTATTTTTAAAATAACATTAAATATAAATTTCATAGGGTAATAAAATAATTTATTAAATTATCTAAAAATATAGAAAAATTAATACTAATTATTAAGAGGTATTTATAAAATTTGAAATAAATAAAAATAAATTAGCATATAGAATGAAAACTAAAAATAAAAATACATAAAAATGATAAATTTAAATTAAATATAACTTATTAAAAAAATAATTATAAAAGAAACAAATAAATTAATTCCGTGATTATAATATTTAAAACTAAAATTAGGTAAGAAATTATAATTGACCATATTAACACAATATTTAACTATAGATATAATTATTATTTAAAATTTTAACATTAAAAAATATTTTCTAAATAAATAAAAATACCTCATTTAATAATATTTTAATAAAATCCTATTAGTACATTTTAATAGATATTGGAAACCTGTATCCAATGAGACCACATTAAATTCCCCTATAATTAATTTTTGTGTCTACTCATGAAGATAATAAGACAAGTTTAGTTGATCTATTAGTATAATATATAAATATATATATATATATAACATTATATGGCAACAAAAATTTGGTGCTTGAAATGATTACCCCTAATAGATTTTCATTAAATGGTGAAAATACATTCACCCAAAAAAGTAAATATTTTTAGTGATATCCCTATTCCAAATATACAATGATTGTTTAATTAAAAAAATTATAATATATATAACCCATATCAATTATCATTTAACATAGAGTCCAGAAATATCATTTCATCAAGATTAATGAATCACTTATTTTAAAAATAAAATAATTTAGATATTCTGTTTGGATGATAGATATTAATAATTGAATAGGGAGAATTAGTAACTCATTTTAAAAAATAAAAAATAAAAAAATGTTTTAAACCAATATTTGGATGTTCATTTACTAATTAATTTGAATGTATACTTATTTTTTTTTGAATGAAAAAGAAATTATTAAAGGGTAATGATATTTGTATAACATTCTCAGATTATTTTAACAAATCTCAATTATTTTCCTGGAGTAAATGAAATATATTTCATTCCACTAAAAAAATGGGTAATGTATAATTGAACCCTTTAAATAGGATATAAAATATACAATCCAAATAAAAAAAGTTAATAACAAAAAATCATTTATTAAAACATGACAAATAATTTAATTTGAATATTTTTATGGGATTATGATGGGTTTACATTATGGTAATTTTTTTATTTTGAAATACCCCCCCTACACTAATACTCAACATTATACCTGTTTAGGAATCCAATGTTATGAAACATGTGAATTAAATTTAAAATTTAAAATCCTATTTCAAAATTATGTATACTAGATTCGTGTATGAATGGTTGTTAGAAAGGTAAAAGTATTATTTCCACAAAACAAAATAAAAAACACATCATAAAAAACTATTTCCTACTATCTGCCAGATAATAAATTTAACTCTAAAGTTTTGTTTATAAACTGCATTTTGTTCAATATGTTTTTCAATTAAAGAAAAATTAAAAAAACAGATAGAAAAAATGAGAAAGATTAAGTAATAAATTTATCAAGGAACAATTCCTCACATTTATATTTTATGTTATCTAATTAAATTCAAAGATATAAAAAATTAATGATTTTTAAAATTAAAAATTTGAATTGTTTTAATGAATAACATCCCTAATTTAGAATCTCTTTTCATATATAATTTTTTCCAAAAGTCTCATCTTATATCATAAAAATTACACTTTTTAGCTTGAAATATCCTATGGATTGAACCAAAAAAAATTATGTCCCTAAAAAGTCATCAATAGTAAATTAAAAATTGATTTTCTCAAGTATGATGGGTGAAAATAGAGATATTAGATTATTATAAATAGATATTAAATCATTTTAAATTAATATTCATCACATAACAAAAATACAAGTCTTTGGACTATAACTATCTATCATCATCAGAAACATGAATAAATAATATTATAACCTAGTGAAATATCATAAAAATTTCTATTTACCATATATTCCATATTTAATAATCCTTTGTATAACCTTTCATCATAACCTGGGGAAAGGAAACATTATAATGGTGTGATCTTAGGCACTCAGTAAGGGCCAAATAAGAGATATTAAATGTAACAAGATCATAAGGGTATGAGAACGTGATCATCACATTAGAGGATAAAACCATACATATCAAAGTCCATAATCAGGAGTCATGTAATAATAAATTACATTTTATAAGAAATGAATCCTATGGGAATCAGGAGAATAATCAATGACATCATTACAGAGGAATAAGACATGGAATCATGGCATACACCTAATAATATAAAGGCCTATTTCATTGATAACTTACGAGACCTTCATAACATGATGGAATTTTTATTATCATGAATTTACCAACTATGGGATTGGGACACCCTCTCGTGTACTCTCTAGTTTTGGTCTTGGGATTCCCTCCAATGTAACCACATTTTTCCTGCATGGGATTCCCTCCCGTGTACCCTCTTTTTTCAGGATTGTGATTCCCACCTCTGTACCCTATAGTTTTTGGTATGGGTTGTACACCCATGTAACCTATTATTTTGGGAAATATATTCCCTCACATTTACCATCTTATTTGGGGAATTAGATTCGATCATACATATCTTCATTTTTCAAGATTGGGATCACCTCACATGAACCCTCCTCTTTCATGCATGTGATCACCACCTGTGTAACCTATTATTTTGAGCTTGGGATGACATCACATGTACCCTATTAATTATGTTATCATATTCCCTCCAATTTAACCTCTTATCTGATAATACATTTATCATTACACAATTCATGGGAGGGAGATATATCCCCCACCCATCACATAATTAAATCCAACATACATGCACCACACAATAATATTACAATCATCGTATCATAAAACCTAATAATAAATGGTTATCATAAACACCATATCATAGATCATTGAATGATAGGGGTATCATAAAAATATAATCTTTTCATAACTAGTGAAAAAAATACAGATTTCATAATAAGTTCATCAATGAAAAACCTGAGAAAAAAATATAGATTCGATAGAATATAAACTGTGGAAGGTAAATGGGCATGTTAAAAAACATGTCATAAAAATGATACACCATTGAGAGAAATACTAATAATTTTTTCCTAAGATCATATCACTAACAAAGTATAAACTATGTCATATAATTTTATCTTATGTAGAAAAGTTTATTGTAAGATCAATTAAAGCATTTCATATGGAAAATAGCCTTTTAAACAAAATTATAAATCAATTTCAAAATATTATTCTTTCAAAACCACTTTCTAAAAAATGTAAATAATGAGTTTGAAATAATTTAAAACATTTATTGAGAAAATATGATTTTTTTCATTTAAAAAATATTATTTAATAATAATTTTTTTAAACCATGTTCATTGAAAATAACCTTGAAAACATTTAATGGAAAATTTGAAAATCATTTAAAACAATTTTCGAATTTATTTTAATTAAATAGTTTTTATTTGGAATAAAAATTAAAAAAAATCCCAAATATTAGGGAATTTGGATTCATTAAAACAATTCCCTATAATATTTAAAATGAAGCTTCCTGGAAATGACAATAACGATGGTGGGTACTATCTATACATTCTGAACATTCATTTTTCACCTTAAAAAGTATACATAAGTTCTTTGATCCGATATCTATATGGATATTCATTTTAAAACCACTTTTAACTAAAAAATAAAATATTTGTAAATTTTTTTTCTAAAAATCATATTTAAATAATTTAGACAATTTTTTTAAAAATATGGTTTTTTAAGAACATAGTTTTTGGATAGAAAATAAGAATAGTGATGGTTTTTTTAAACATTAATTATCATAATTATAATAGTGTTGAAAATTGGTACCATTACATGAAGATATCATTAATAACTAGAGGAAAATAAAATTCTTTTTGGTTCTTTATATTTTGATTATATAAATCATCAATATAATCATTATAATAATCACTCTCGATAAATAATGAGATTTTTGAAATAAACTATTACAAATATAGTGGAATTGACACATAATTCCTATAAAATAATAACATTACATGAATATAAAAATATAAAAAATTATTCATGAAATGAAATTTCCAATGAAATTATATACATATCATTGAAAAAATTTGTTGCATAACATGACTTGTATATCAAAGATGGAAAATAGATACAATGATACATTACTTATTTGGTATCTTTTAAAATAAAAAAAACCCATGAAAGAAAGATCATAAAATTGATATTTAAGATTATATAAATATAATTATAGTAATACTATACAACATTAATGGTCATCATATAAACCACTCAAAATAAATAAATGGTTGATAATGAGTAAGTCTGACAGAAATAAAAGTGAGATGAAAAATCTCATACTTTATGTATTCACTTTCTTCACATATGTTCCAACATCTTGTATAATAAATATAGTTTTCATATAAATATTAAAAATAATCATATTATTAAATATCATACAATAAATTATTTACTTTTGAGTTCATATATTCCATTATTTAAAATTTCATATCAATGTTATATTTCAATTTATATCCTCTTTGTTTTTTATTTATTTTTTGAAGTGTTATTCATAATCCTATAACTTAAATGATGAATAAATTTTTTCCAGAACATAAAACATGATATAAATATCATATATATTCACAACATAAATAGTTATAACAATCTAAAATATATATAAATATAAAATGGAAAACAACTTTTATGGAGATGGTAGGTCGTACCTATACAAGAATAATGTTTTCGTTTTCTAGAAAATTTAAAAGATAGAAATAAAATGATATATATGTATATATATTATCATTAAAGAAAAATTAATATGTCATAAATATTTTATAATGTTACTAAAACCATCATTAGTACATTCCATGAAATTTGTGAATTAATCACATCACATTATGGAGGTAGTAGTCCACAAATCCACAAAACAAAATTATTGTATTTACAAACATTGGAATTAATGAAGGTACAATTTATATAATAATTATATAAGAATCAATAATTCATTGATATCATATATATAATATAAAAATATTATTTAAATCAAAATTTCAAACTATGGTAGGTGGTAAATGAAAAAACTAATGACATTGTTACACGAGGTGGTAGTACGTTGTACACATGAACGATATGTTCAGTACCCATTTCATGGAAGTGTGTGTAGGTGTATATCAAACCACTATAAAAAGAAATATTTTAATATTTATTATTCTTATTATGTTATGTAATAATTTAATATTAACAACTGAGTGGTTGGACAGTGAAATAAAATAGAAATGCATGTTGAAGAATGTTACCCTTTTAAGGTAAATCATTTTAGATTTCACTAAATGGATTCCCTTGTTGGATTAATTCCTCAATTTTGTATTATGGGATCATAGTGTGTAATTTGGGAGATTATATTGGTGGTTTTTTCATTATGAAACGTGTCTTGAGTGGTGTGTGGATGTTAGGGAGTGAGTGCCTTTTTATAGTGGAAGAGAAGTTTCGTTGTTGAAAATACAACAAGGAAAACCCAATTAAGAGGTATCTGATACATCATGTTCCTAAAATAATTATCCATTTAATAAATAATGCATTATACTGTGTAAATATTTCTATATAATGGATTTTTTACATATATTTATGTTATTTTTTCCATTAAATAAAAATTTAACCACTAAGTACTCTTGTTTTTACATTAATCACTATAAATAATTTGTAATAATTTCACAATTTTATTAAACAAATTTATGTCATTAGAAATTATATATTATTATGAATGAAAATATGGAATCCATTTTTTAAAATTATAATAACATGATTAGCTGATATTAATTAAAAATTAATTTCACGGTCGTTATAAGAAATCGGCTTTTTAAATTAAAAAGATCAAATGTTTGAAATTCTGTTATATCACATTTAAATGTGAAATTTATTACAATGACCTAAATTAGAATAACTAATTATTAATTGATATAGATATCATATAAATCCGATTTAAAATTTAGTATAACTATATAAATAAATTTTATTATAAATCATTTTTCAATAAAAATTCAGTGTTTTACCGTTATTCATCAAAATATTAATCTTCACTAAAAATACATAAAATTAATCCATAGAATATTTTAATAAAAATATTTAAATAATTACATTTATTTTGAAAAATATAAATAATATTATTTTTAAAAAATACATTTAAAATTGGTCAGGTAATGACTTTCCAATTTTGAAGGGCTTGAGAGTAAAACGAGTCATTAGAAGGCCTTGAGTGACATCCCCAAGGTGACAATGGCTGGAAATAAATTTTGAATGGTTTCAAGTAAATGTGGGGGACATTTTACCCTTTACGAAATAAGCCCATAAACCAACCATAACCAAACATTCACTATATCATGCATGAACAAATGAAAGA
Source organism: Viscum album (assembly GCA_963277665.1). NCBI lineage: Eukaryota > Viridiplantae > Streptophyta > Magnoliopsida > Santalales > Viscaceae > Viscum > Viscum album. The sequence continues at coordinate 1,752,007,718 of OY728152.1, forward strand.
CAAATATTGACTTCTTTTATATCAAACTACATCAAAGTACACAACAGCGGAAGAACAAATTAAGCATCAAAGTACACAGTGGATGAATAACTCAAGAATCTAAAAAGACCATACTACTCAATGCTCCACAATCTCCAAGCTCCACAATATCTCCCAAGCATCACCACAATGCATGGTGATTTTCACATGTATATTTTGTTTTAACATCAGCAACATAACGATGTAAAATTGAAATCGTAAATTGGTTCATGAAAGATAAAGGGGTCTCTCATTATATTTACATGAAATGGATAGTAAGTGGTCATTTAACATAATATTCCAACATATTTAATGGAATATAAATACATAATATAAAATAATTTCATGAATGTAAATGAGTACAGAGAAATTCCTTATAAAATTTTGATATGGTAACGTGTGTAGATGGGAGGAATTAATGAAAGTGTAAGATGTATACCATAATTCAATCTTAAATAGGTCCATGTAAGGGATGTAAAAATGAATACCCCAAAATTTTTAATTGAAAATAAAATGTTTTAAAATATAAATAATTTTGGAAAAAAATAAGAAATGAAAAAATTCATTACATGGAGGTGTGATCTCAAAGGCATCATAGAGGATTGAGAGAGGACTCAAGGGGTATTGGGTCACCTTAAAAGGATTACATATATATGAGGGAATATGTTGGTTGAGCTCCAATGGTTTTTTGTGAAGTGAAATGGGATATTGAATGGGTTTATATAAGAATAGAGTGGGAATTGTTTATTATTTAGTTTTTGGGCATTACACATTAAACTAATCATAACCACAAACCACGTGTTTTTTTTAAATGGTATTTTCCAAATGGGAGTGGAAAAAATCATTTTATAACGTCAATTGCTGAACATATTATAATATTATGCTTTCTTGTGTCGAGGGGAGTCACACTCTCGAGGAATTAAATTTAAAAAGTTAAAATGTTTTATATGTCTAGGAGGGTCTACTAAGGAAACATAAAATTATTCAAACAAATATTAAATCACAATTTTTAATGTGAAAAAAAATATTGGCCTATAATACCTTTTATATTGTTTTATCATATCACTATTGGGTCATTAAAATTTCATCAAACACATTATATATTTAAACAGTGTTTAATTTTCACCCCATAAGATCACTGTTTTGGAAGATAATGAAATCATCACTTTTATATAATTTAAACATCATGATTCCAGAAATAATATTTATTTTATCCAAATAATTTTCTAAATATGTGAATTTTTTCTATTTAATTAAATATCTTTATTTATCGACAGTTCATGGGTTTTGACAAAAATAGATTTCAAACCTTAATAAAGAGTATAAATTTATTCATAAAAACAATACGATCAATTATATTTAATAGAAAAAATTTATTAATAATTTTTTTATGTAAATTTTATTTAAATAAAAAATCCCTTAATTTATAAAAATATATTTCTTAAATGAATATTAACTAAAAAATATAGTTTGTTCATTAAATACGTTTTATAATGTAACACTAAGAAAATGAATGTATATTCATTATTATATAAAAAAATACTACACATAATCATAATGATAGGGTCATGTTACATAACCACTTATAACACCTACAATATACAAAAGGTTAAGGTGTTAGATGGTGACAAACTCTTGGGGTGACTCAGACAAGATAACTTGGGTGGTAATCTATATTGACTTCCATGTCTACCATAGGTGATTCTGTTCAAGATTGACGTGTTTAATCTAGGCTTGGGCTTGGTCAAGAGTGAAGTACGGTGACACCACCTCATTTCTATGATCTAACAAATGTTCTTCTTATTGAGCAATTCTACTTGATGTGGCCATCACTTCATTTTTCTCAGTAAATTTGATTTGGTAATGCTTTATATTTATACTAATCATGTGGTCATTATTCAACGACTATATTAGCAATGGTAAAAATTATTAACGGTATATTAAAAATCCAAAAACACAAAACCAAATAGGTGCATATGTTTTATATAACCATTTTATATAATAATACATTAAATTAGATCAAGATTTATTTTATTTAATAAATATTTCATTCATTACAATATTTTCCCCTTAAAAATATCATCCTTGAAATTACCTTTTTTGATACCTAAACAAATGTGGGAAAACTTTTTTCACACTTCCTCTGATAATCACATTTCCATATCAAACTTGTGGATTTTCCACAACACCTAGACAAGGGTAATTGTCTTATTTAGTAGAAAATTTTCCCTATGATCTAATATCTTCATCGACTTCTCTTTAAAATAGATGTAATTCTCAAATGGTACCACATCTGGATAGAGTACATGTGATGGGTCATGAATATACTTCCTCAAGAGTGATATATAGAATACTTCATGTACTTGAGTTATGTTTGATGTGAGTTCTAGTATATATAACAATACGCCAAGGCGATGAAGGATCTTTAAAGGGCTGACGTACCTTGGACTATGCATCACATTCATCCCAAATCCCATAACATTATCAATTGGTTATATCAAGAGGAATTCCATGCCTCTAAAATCAAACTCTAGGTCTCATTGAAAATTATCAACATGGCTCTTTATTTACTATGAGTAGTTTTATTGTGTTTCTGTATGGTCATAACATTCTCCACCATATCCTCGACCATTTTTGGACTTAAGAGTTTTTTCTCCCCAACATAATCCAAATATTCCAGTGTTGTTCATCACTTCTCATAATGGTCCTCATGAGGTTCCATTAGGATGATTATGTAGAAAATGTTATTGTAAGAGAAGTTAACCAAAGTAAGATGTTGATACAATATTCCTTTGAATTACATTTAGTATCTTCTCAACATTTCCTAAATTGTTTGGATAGTTCACTTAGATTATCCATCATTTTGAAAATGATAAGCCATACTGAAGATATGATTTGTATTCAGATCATGTTGAAGAATCTTCCAGAACATAGTGGAAAATCATGGATCTCAATCAGATGAAATAGATAGTGGTTCTCCATGTAACCTTACCATTTCATTGATATATATCTATTCTAGTTGATCCAATGAGAAATCATCATGAATTCCAATGAATTGTGCAGTCTGTGTGATATTATCCAAAACACACAGATAGAATTGTTTCCTTTCGATGTATACAGAAGTTCATTGACAAATTCCAAGGGGATGTTCTCCCATTTCCATGCGGGTATGGGTAATGGTTAAATCGTTCCTTTAGAATTCTTCATCTCAACCTTCACTTGCTGACATACCTGGCACATTAATATATACTCCGTGATATCATTCCTCAAGTTATCCCACCAATAATTCCCTCAGAGATCTTGATACATATATTTGATTTTGAGGTGAATGGAGAAATTTGAACTTTTTTAATAATCACAATGTTCTTTCTTTAACATTGGATTTGATAGAACACATACTCTTGAACCAAATATCATAGTTCTTTCCTCATTTACATTGAACTCTAAGGATTTCCCCTTACTAATAGTTTCCAATTTTTTTATGAATTCCCACATCATCCATTTGACCATTATTTAACATTTTCAAAAGAGATGATTAATAAATCATTTTTGAATGGATTGATGTTTTTTCCTTCTTTATGATTCACATGTCTTTCTTCATCAAATCTCATAAGATTTTATCTTTTTCAATTTTCATCAATGACAGAATCGATGGGTCTCTTCAACATAAAGCGTCATCCACCATGTTGTTTATACTATTGTGGTAATGGATTGAGTAGTCATAGTCATTTAACTTCTCTTACCATCATCATTTGTGCATGTTAAACTCTTTATGTGTGAGTATGTACTTGAGGCTTTTGTGATACGTGTATATTTCACACTTCTCACCAAAGAGTTATGGTCACCAAATTTTTAATTTTAAGTTTACTGGATCCATCTCTAGATCATGTTTTGGATATTTTTTCTCTTGAACTTTTAATTTCATTGAAGCATATGAAATGAATTTGTCATTTTTCATCAAAACACTACCCATGTCCTTCATTGAAGCATCCCTACGCACCAAAAATATTACTCCACTTGTTGGTAGTGTGAGAATGAGTATAGTGATAAGTCTATTTTTCAACTCCATGAATCAATCTTCGCATTATTCTTTACAAGAAAACATTACTCTCTTCTGCGTTATCTTTGTAAGAGTGGTGGAAAATAAAGCGAAATTTTTCATAAATCAGCGATAATATCTAGCAAACCCTAGGAAGATACAAATATCCATCACCGATGTTGGCCTCAACCATCCCTATAATTTAGTTATCATTGAGGGATCCACATATATCCCCTTGCTTATGATGATAATACCCAATAATGATACTTCCTTCAACCATAACTCACACTTTATGTACTTTTCATAGATTTTATCTTTTCACAATGTCTCTAGTACAATTATTAGATACTCTTTATGATTTTCCATGATTTTGGATTATATTATAATACATTATAAAAAGAATAACTCAAATTTTATTAGGTAATATCTAACGACATTATTCATCACGTCTATGAATATTGCTGCAGCATTAGTGACTCTGAAATGCCTTACTATGAATTCATATTTTATGTACATGTACGAAAAGTAGTCGTGGGGATATCCTCCTTCTTTTACCTTACATGGTAATATCCTGACCAAAAATACTCCATGGAAAATAGTTTTCTCCATGTAGCTGACCAAAATGATCATCATCTAGTTGTAGAGAATAATTTCTCTTTATCGTGATTTTGTTTAGTTCATGATAATCAATGCAAAGGCGTATGGACCCAAACCTGTTCTTGATGAATAGGGATGGAGCACCACATGATAAAGCACATGGGTGTATAATCCCTATATCCAAATTTCCCTATATTTTATTCCTCCGCTCCTCATGATCCACAAATTCCATTCTATATAGAGTCTTGGATATTTGAAACACCGTAGCTATAATATCAATTGAGAATTAAAAATCACTTTTATGAGGAAGACCAAGAAATTCCTTAGGAAACACTTAATCAAATTCCCTCACAATAGGGATGTCTTCAAGGATGGTTGATTCATTATACTCAGATGTTTTAGAATAATACACATGCTCATAGGGTAGTAATATTCATGCATGAGATGATGATTCTCAAAACTATCCATACTCCTCCATGCACTTGTACAGAATCGGGGGTCGAATCACCATATGAAGAGTGATTTCCCTCTCAAATAAATTTATGATGGCTCATAATAATGAAAATCCAATCATTGCCAAGATTTGTATTAAATTCCAGTAGTGGGAGTATGGAGAGGTTCACTGGGAAGTTCAATAAATGAATTATTATAGGGGAGGATTTATATAGGTGGGATGCAATGATTACACCATTTGTCATTATCACCAACATATTTACATCGATGATTTATAATGGTGTTGGGATTTTTCTACTAAACATTTGGGATATAAGACAATGTATAAACCAAAAATGAAAAATTAAATACACTTTTATTAAATTAATAACTACTGTACCTATCACCACTTCATTTTTGGGGTTCATTTCAGTGGTAGTGATAGAAAAAACACACCCTTGCTTTCTTAGGGGTTTTTGGTTGCCTTCTAAATCCTTTGGATTATGGAACAAGTTTTAAAAGTGCACATTTTATATGAATTTAAATCAATGAAAAATGTGTTGAGGGTTGAATGGAGTGTTTCCATCCGATGTCGCAGCCACATGTTTTTCTTCTCAGCAGTTCATGGCCAGGTGCCTTCTCTTCCACACCTAAAGCATTTTTTCACCCCTTTTAGGAAATTTCCATGGTTCTTCATTTCACGTATTATTCAAGGGGGTTCTAGATTTGGTTACCACCATTGGACATATCCATCAGACCACTAGAATTAAAGTCGTAATTAAGCTTCTTATTCCCATGATACCCTTGAGATTTGCAAATATCCATTTCCACATTGAGGGAACATCAGACAATTTCCTCATATCTCTCGAATCCAAAAATTTCTAGGTCTTTCTCTAGGCTAGGATTAAGCCCACCAAAGAAGAGGTCGACCTTGACTTTTGGGATTATGATAAGGATGGAGGTATATCATTCAAGCCTTGTGACGTTTTCCTCAAACTTTCTGATGGATTCGTTGTCTCTTAGCTTGAGGTCAAGGATGTCCCATTCCATATTTTGTCGGAGGGTGCGAAGAAATTATTTATTGAAAATAATTCAGAACCTTTTTCCATTCCAACACCATGATCTACTCCTCAGTCTTATTATTTTTTATCACTGTCCACCATTGATCCACTTCACACTCCATACAATAAATATCCATAATAAATTTCTCTTATTCAGATCAATTAGGGATGTATAAGATCATTTCAATGGAGTTGATCCATTGTTCTGAAATTGAGGGATTAGATGATATATTAATGGTTGGAGGCCTTTGTCTCATGAACCTCTCGATTGCAACTTGTTCTTTCTTATGGTAAGTTGAAAGTTTCTCTTGACACTTTTTATAATCAAAACATGTGTTAAAAAAGAGAGTATTATGATAATGAATGAGATTACTATTACCATTAGATTGAGAATCTCATTAGAACAGTCATCACATTGATCTTCACATTAGTTTTTATCTTATTTCCTCATATTACAGGCCATTGGCTGAAATAAAAGGAATGTTAGGGGTAACACATTATGGGTAATATAAGGACAAAAATATATGACTTATGAATTACATTTATTTCCATAACTTATCTATGTTATCCATGATGCACTTACAAACATATATCCTTAGTGAATTTTTTTATTTCCATTAATAAAGGTTTATACAATTCTTATGAATTTACTAAATCATATCTCCTATAGTGTCGTATACATGAGTGCATCAAGGCCCATTGTTGTGCACTAGTTCCCATTCTAGTCTTTCTCAAAGCCGTGTTTTCAGGGTTTACCCATAGATATATCTATGATAGAGCTGCCTCTACCTTCTTGTATCCAGACAAGGATTTATTTTCATGATATTAAAATTACTCAGTAATCACAAAAAATTAGGGATGTTATTATTATACATAGTCTTATCCTTAAGTCCTTGACTTGGGATTTCTAATCCTAATCCCAAAAATAACTAAACCTCCCTCTAATACCAGCTATAAAAACCCTACTCTTTATTACAAATGTAATCATGATTTATTACATAAAATTAATATTAATACAAATATTAGGATTGTGTATTATAGTGTCTAGGGAAATTAGGAACATCAAATCAGAACATAGAACAAAAGACCCAACATCTTTATTAAAACATTCTTTTACATGACTACAACATTGCTTCATTCATAGCATTGCATAAGATAACCTGAGGACATGTATAAGAAAATGGTGATCTATAAACCAATTAATGGAGTAAAAAAGGAATAAAATAAAGAATATAGTACATGTTAGGAAATAGGTATATCAATGGAGCATAAGATTAACCTGAACATAATGGCATGATATATCATGATTATCTAAATGTGGAAATGTGGCAACAACACATAACATGATATTATCATGATCCAAGGCTCAATTCACATGGAGAATAAGTAAACCCTAATTTAAATTGAATTATTATTATTAAACCATTATTTCACATGGCATGTCTGGAAACAATTCTATTCCCATAAATTGCATTGCTATCTGGGATCACCCTTCTTAGTCATTTCATTTCTGGCATAAGTGAGCCACAAAGATCATACAACAGAGAATCATTAAACATCATAGTATATTCCAATTATAAGTGATGTGTAATAAATAAATTTATGACAAAAAAAGTACTTGTTCGTAATTTTAAATACATTTGATAGAGAAATGGGTACGAAATTGACTTTTATGATCATTTTGTCATGGAAATTTTTGTGTAACTTTGGCAGCATAACGACATAATGTTGATGAGATAGAAAGGGGAATCCATTATTGTGTACATTAAATGTGAATTAAGGGGGTAATATAACATAATATCCCAACATATGTAATTTAATTTAGATGCATAATATAAAATAATTGCTTGAGTATAAATGAGAAGAGAGAAATTCCTTACCGAATTTTGTCATTGTAACATGTATACATGGGAGGAATTAATGTGACCGTAAGAGGATTCCTATCATTAAAAAATAAGTAGGGAAGTATTGGGGAGGTGATAAGACATACCCAATCATTTTGAATATAAAATTAAAGGGTTTAACAACATAATGAATTTTGGAAAAAAAAATAAGAATGAAATAAATCCCTTTCTTGTATTTGTGATCGCAATGGCTTTGGAGAGGATTGAAAGAGGATTAATTAGAGATAAGGGAACCTTGGAATAAATATAAATATATGAGGGAAATGTTTATCAGGATCTAATGGTTTTATGTGATGATAAATTGGATATTGAGTTGGTTTATATAGGACAAGTGAGGAAAATCATTATTATTTATATTTTGGACAATACACATTAAACTAATCAAAACCACAAACCTACCCATATTTTTTATCCATCGGTTATGAAAAAGGGGAGTGAAAAACATTATTATATATGTATAATGGCCGAAAATATTAAAATATTATTAATTCTTATGTGGATGTGAGTCACACTCTCAATGAAATCATTTTAAAAAGGTAAAATGTTTTATAAGACATGGAGGGGCCAGTAACGCACCGTAATATTAATCCAACAAATATGAAATAAAATTTTATTATGGTGAAAAATATATTGGCATAACATCCCTTTTATTATATTATAAAATCACTATTGGTTAACTATGATGTCATAAATCACATTATATTTTTAAACGGTATTGAATTTTTACCCAAAAATTCGACTATCTCAGAAATTTTTTAATAATTAACCATTTGATATTTTCAATATCTTGATTCCAATATTAATATTCATATTATCTAAATAATTTTATAAATATGTGAATTTTTAATTTTAAAATAAAAGCCATCACTTATACAAAATTCAATGTTTTTGATAAAAACAACTTTCAAACCCTAATAAAAATTATAATTATCTTCCTAAAAATTATATGTTCATTTATATATAATAAAAATAAATTTAGTAAAAATATTTTATTAAAATATTATTTAAATAAAAAATTCATTAATTCATCATAATAGATTTCATAATATAATATTAACTAAAAAACTATCAAGTCTTCTTTAGAAACTATTTTAAAATTAACATTAATAAAATAAATGTACATTATTTATTCTATACAAAAATAATACATATAATCATAGTGAGAGAGTCTTATTACATGACCCCTTATATGGCCTAATAGTAAGGTGGGTGATGGTGACACACACTTGGGGTGGGTTGGATAACATCGATCGTGTGGTAATCTCTATTAACTTCTACTTCTCTCATAGGTGATTCTATTAATGATTGTCGTGTTGAATCATGGATTGGGCTTGGTCAAAAGAGAATCTCGATGACGCCAAATCCTTTCTATGATCTAACCATTGGGCTTTGTATGGATCAATTTTTCTGGATGATTCCATCTCGTCCTTTTTCTGGGTAAATTCGATTTTTGATGCCCAATATTTATATTAATCATGAGGTCATTTTTCAACGTCTATATTAGAAATGGTAAAAATTTATAATGCTATTTTAAAAATCCAAAAACACAAAACAAAGTAATATAATTTGTTTTATATAACCATTTTACAGTACAATACATTTAATTATATGAAGATGAATTCTTATTAATAAAAGTTTGTGTCATTATATATTCCAAATAATAATAATTTAAGAATAAATATGTTTTATTTTATGACATTCAATAATTACCAAAAGGAACTCTTCTCCCATATTTTCTTTTTTCCCTCCACAAATTAGATTATGTCACTTCTGATTAATAGGGAATTGATCATCATTCTAAGTGTTTGAAATCTGTTTAACATTGAAAGGGAAAACATGTGTAACAACAGAACGACCATCACATTTGGAATGTAAATAATCTAGTCAAATCATCATCCAATAGTTTTATAATAAAAAGATATCTCAAAAATAAAATTATTTGTTAAAAATAATATTTTCATGAACAATATTATATTCTCTTTAAAATTCCATTTATTTTCAAAAGAATTATTACATATTTCATCCTATTCATACAAAAAAATTATCTTTTATAATTTCAAAATGATTTATGTTTCATTATTTTAAAAATGAAATATCATTCTACTGTAATTCCATGGGAAAATAATAGGTTCATCTAAAAACAATCTTATATGGTGAGATCTATATTATAAAATTATTGGTAGTATTTTATGCCAAAATGGAATCATAAATCCTGTGGCTCAAATCATTCCTGTTTAGATTAAAAGTTGTCTTAATATCTACATTGATATATTTAATATAAACATTAATTATTTCATTCATTTTAAGGCTCTAGAGTGTAGAAATAATATTTATATCCTCATATAATTTCAATATTTCTTCCAATTTATTAATACATAAATGACTACCTTGGACCTGGATAATAAATATCATCATCCCAAATGTACAGAATAGATTAATCTTGTAATAATAGAAATACAATTTAGACTCATAATTATTTTTGGGTATAGAATCAATCAATGTTTATACAAAGTCCATCATTATTAGGATGTATAAATACCAAATAAAATTAGTAAAAGGTCCCATGAAATATATTTTATAAACATAAAAACAATAATGGTTCTTTTATAATTTCATTCATTTGAGAATTTATTTTAGAATTTAAAATAATTACAAGTCCTAAAAAAATTATGAGAATATTTGAAAATTGTAAAATAAAATCAATAATTTTAAATAAACTTTCTAATAGTCTTTTGTGGAACAATTTTTCCACCACAACCTAAAATATGGGAAAATTTTAAAATTCAATAAATCTCATAATTCATTACAGATCACCTCAAAATCTGATCACATCCAATATCCCTAATGTAAAAATTTAAAAATTAATATATTCTTAACTCAATAATTAATTTGAAATCATGTTTCATGGATAGAAAATATATAATAATTTAACCATTTTATAAATTTATAATGTTTTGAAACCATGTACTCTGTTAAATATCAATAAGATGTAGTTTCTCAATAGGTAAAACATTACTGATTTATTTAACAAATTAACTTTATTGAAATATTTTAGCAAGTATAATAATAAAATGATTAACCATGATCATTTTAATTCTCTTACTATAAATTATCTCCATGTTAAAATCCTAAAGTAACAAAATTTATACATATAACCTTGGTTTTGATCCATGATTTTCTCATAAGATATCTTGTAGAGTCTTGTTAGTCAACACCATAACATTAAATACCAATTTATGTATCTTATTCCTATATAGGGTATAAATATAGGTAATAATTCTATTTAAATTGTGGATTAATTAGACTATTCATAATCTAGATCCGTTTATATATAAGAAATTTTATGTGTCTTTCTCTCCAATCATTTAATAAGAAAAATTCCCAAAGATAATATTGAAGAATCAATCATCGTCTCAAAATGAATATCCAAATTATTATGTCAAATGGCAGGTAGAGACACTAGATTTTTATAGTGTTCATTAAAATCATCATTATTTTTTTCATAAAAGGAATTATTTTTTTTATGAATTAGAATTGTAAAAGGGAAAGAAGTTTGGAAAATTTATTTTATGAACCTCAAAAAAACCCTTCATGAAAAATAACTACTATAATATCCTTCAAATTAATTGGGAAATGTAACATAGAGATGAAATTAGTATTCAAAAATTCCACTCAGATTCAATTCCAAGATAATTCATGACCAATAACAATTCATCTTTAAAAAATAAATGTTCTCTTTTCCTCGATCTGAATAAAGAAACCCTCAATAAAAATCAATAAGAATGACACCTAAACAATGTAGAAAACACTAGATATATATATCACACATGGTAATATATTCAATGAACACCTCCATGCAAAAAATCAATAATTTGAAAAAAAAAATTAATTAACATTATTTTCAAAGTAGCAGGATAATTACATTGTCTATCTATTCTAGGATTTGATTACAAAAATGAAATGAAATTTTTATTTCATAATCAGTATGTTCAGCCTCATAAATCAATACATAACCTCTATAATTTTTAACCTATAAATCATTAAATTTCAATAATCCTTTTTTACAATTGTGAATCCTACTTTTAAAAAATTGAATAGGACTTTCCAGCCAACTATCAATAATGGTGTAACTGATGCCCATAACCAATAAGGTAGTCAATAAATTCTAAACCTCATATAAAAGGTTAGATTCAATATCCTATGCAATTTCATAACATGATTAGTATTTTTTTTGTATGAGATTTCAATTCGTACACATTAATAGTCTAATTCCAAGAAAAACATACAATGACTTACCTATGAAAATCAAACTATTCTTAAGCACATAAAAAATATGATTTTATTGATAATTAGAGATCCGAATTGAGATTTTAGTAGGTAATTTTTCATTCAAGTATGAATATACAAAATTTTCTGATAAAATTACGAGTTCATGTGTGGAGCGGTCATACTCATTCTAAATGGTGTGTTCTATGGTTTCATTTACCTAAATGTTTTCCTCTAAATCATCCCAATGAATATAAAAATTACAAAATATTAATGTAGTAGTGAATTTATTTTCATTATGGTAAAACAATTAATCTTAAAAACAAATATTATATAATGGCCACAAATAAACATGTTACTCTTTATTATTATTTTTTGTAGAATGTATTTTCAAAATATTAAATTTAATTTCAATTTTACAAATACATTCAGAATTTCTAGAAGAATTACATATTCATAAAGAGTCAAAAAACTATTCATTAGTTATGCTATCGTTTTTGGGATGTGTTTCATCCTTATAATATACAAAATTTCATAAAAATAATGTAATTTGTCAAAAAAATAATTTATAGATTCATTACTAGTATAGATTATAGATCATCTCTAAAAGAAAATTTTAACATAAAGATAATTTTACAAAGAATTGAGATGGTTGTTATCTTGAATATAATGATGTCAAAATTCACTAGAAATATAGTAAATCAAGTTAACTAACTGTAATGAATGGTCATCCACAGGGTTTTTCTTAGTTTCCAAGATATGGAGACTGACCATATTAACACCTATTTTTAAATAAATTGTCCCTTATGAAAACTAATAATATATTTAATAGTTTTCTAGATTTTTCTTCCTAAAATTAATGGTTCATGTCAAATAAATCTATAATCCTCTATAACTAATATATAAAAGACATCAAGAATCAAAATATCATTTCATTTTATCAACAAATCATTAATTTCTCTAGATGGACTATCATAACTGTTATTAGCTAAATGTATAATAATTATAGATTTGTTAAGACATTCAAACAATATAGGTGAGAAGATATAAAATGAATTAAAACTTGAGGATCTGAATCATTCATTTCATCTTCAAATTTGATATTATAAATGAGATACGGAAAAAAAATTCATTGATCCTTGAATTTATTTGGTAAGGATTATTTTTTCATGGAAGAAACATTCCTTCAAAAATTTACTTTCTAACATTCCATGAACATCCACTTATGAGTGCACATCTCCTTAAAAAATCTAATATGTGAAGGAATATTTTTAACAAAATATAACAAAGGGCTATTAATGTTAAATGTAATAAATTTTTTAGTAATTACTTTACCTATATAGTTTTAATATTATTTAGGAGGTCTTCACCAAGGATAAGTCATTGGATCCCTATAAATAATTAGATCCTCTCAATTTTCTATCTCACATTATAAGAGTACATTATATTTTAATCATCCCAATAATTTATTTCAATGGGGATTTGATTATTATTAATTTTTTTATATTTTTTGATCTTCAAAGATTTCAGGTCATATAATAGGTTCAATAGGTTGTAAAATAGTTTCATTCCATGGTTATGAAAATTCATAAAGTGGGTTTACAACAACATCGGGTTTTAAAATACATATCCATGTATCTATTCATTAATTTTAGAAGTGTGAGAATATTTTCTATGTTCATTTATATTGTTATTTTCTATAGGGCTTTGAATTTTTGTTCCAATTATCTTAATTATCGCACATACATTCTATCTCCCTCTTTAGGTCACTTCACATTGTGATAGAAAATTACCACTTCATGGATTTTTCATAGGACTAATTTTGTTTTTCATATGAAAAATTTGAGTCACCATATTTTATAAAACACCATTTATTATATAGAAATATATTTTCCATTTTTTACCATTTATTTATATCATGAATAGTTTCTATGGTTACCTTTCCTTTTTAGAATAATAAATTCTGAATGTTTGAAAAATTTCCACAATCATGTCTTTCAAAATGGTTTTGATTAAAACTAGGAGTATTTAATTTCTGGGAATGTACCTATAATTTTTTCTTTGTATGGAATTATTTTGAGACCACATGCTTTAAAGACACATGATTATGAGGGCTAGTGATCCAGGAATAGAATTTTGATCTTTTTTAGGATCACATATGGAAACCTGTGAGTGGTTTTTCTATCTTTTTATCTGGTACTCGGATAAAAAACCAGAGGTCTCAAATGAATTCATAATGTTAGGATTCAACTTGGAAATGCCAAACATCTGATGGAAAGGATAAGGAAAAAAAGTTAATTTTCAGACATTTGGGATAACAATAATATAACTTATGTAATTTTATTTGCTATCCCATAGTTGAATGAAGGATGAAGGAAATACAGTGCGGTGACAAAAATCATTAAAGGAAGATCATTGGTGGATCATTTTTGTGGAGCATAACAGTTATGTTTTTTCATAAATGAAACAACGTACAACACAACTTTACAGCCTAGCAGATTTTTTTTAACATGTTTTCTTTTAATAGAACATTGGGGGAATCAATTGGTGTAATTTTCCTCTGATAAAACATTACCATGACCCAGCCCCTGGGGCCTATGCTGTGACATAACCCAAGCCCACCTCACAAATATCGAGGTATGGTGACTAGCACAGAATGAGTCAACCTTCAAGTATGAGTAATTTTCATGAGTACCTATACGCATACTCACACAACCACATCACAGATCAATAAAAGTAAACAAGCATGCCACTAAAGAACTACTGAATACAAGTACAACTAATAATAAAATGGACCATAATGAAAACCCAAAAAATACTAATTTGATAATAAAAAATTAAATAAATGAAGTTGCAATAACAATTCCCAAAAAACCCCACCATATGGGAACGTTTAGAATAACTGTTGGAAGCCATAAATGTATGCCCCTCATTTCTAGTCTAACTGGACCCGACCGGGTCCTTTACCACCAAGTCCTCTGTCAAGGGAGCAATCATCTTCGCTTGACAAAACACATGAGGGAGAAACCTATATAGGGGTGTGTAACAACATACTGAGTACATACCCAAAAATACAAAGGAATGACCATCAATAATTCCACAATAAAAAACAAATCATGATAACAAAGCACGATCAAGAAACATGATAGCTTACAACAATTATATTCTAGAGTATAATAGTTGAACCAATAGTCAAATCATTGAACAAAATGGGATATGGGGGAACTTCTCCTCAGTTATTATAGTGGGCCTACTGGGTCATATAGAACCCACATCCCACTTACCTAGGACCTCTGCATTACTTATCTCTGATGAGTACCATGGGAATATCAGGTCACACAGAAGACGCTCCACACCATGTCCATGACGAGTCACAAATAAGTCACTTCCCAACTATGGCCATACCGACGTACTCCTCCTATCAATTATTATGGGTCTGCCGGGTATCACAGAAGCTGCTCCCCACCGTGGACCTACTGGGTCACACAGAAACGACTTCCCACTAGGATAAAGAGTGTTGTGGAAGAGTTCATTTCACGTTTCCTCACTTGTCATCAACTTAAGGCCGAGAATCTGGTTCCAGTTTCCATGGCAGAACAACATGAGGTTCCAGAATGAAAGTGGTATGGTATCTCCATGTAGTTCATGGTGGGGTTTCTGTGCTTATGTCCTTGATTTTTGTCACAATTATGAGGACCACCTTCCACTAGTGGAGTTATTATACAACAATAACTATCATTCCACCATTGGTATGGCACCATTTGAGGCATTTTACAGGCGGCAATGCAGATAACCTATATAATGGACATATCTAGGAGAGTCAACACCCATGGGTCTAGAGATGGTTGGGATACCACTTAGAAGGTTCATATCATCTATGAGTGTATGAGGAATGCACAATGAAGTCAGAAATCATATGTGAACATGAGACAAAAACCATTTTATTTTAATGAGGGAGACCATGGGTCCTTCGGGTCTCACTCTAATGGGGTTTTCTAGGGTTTGTAAGGGGTAGAAAGTTATCTTTGAGGTTTTATAGACCTTTCTAGATTCCCAGTGGAATTGGCGAGGTGGAATATCGCATAGCTCTCCCCCCACAGATGCACCGGGTGCATGATATATTTCATGTGTCATATCAGAGGAGGTATCTGCATGTTCCATCACAAATTATCAACTGGGGCGAGCTGGACATTGAAGATGGGGTGACGTTTGAGGAGTTCCCAATGGAGATATAGGATTGACATGATTGGGTCCTTTATAGACAGTCAATTCTTATGGTTCTTGTTCAGTGGCAACACAAGAATCTTCAAGAGATCGCATGGGAGCGGGAGGCTCAGATTTGTGCTCAATACCCCTTTTTTTAATTAGCCATTGTTTTTTAGTTCAGTTATATAATTTCTTATAGTGGGGAGAATGTAATTTCCTTGAAATTCTGCAAATTGTTTTTGTATGGAATTATTTCGAGACCACACGATTTTACAACACATGATTCCAAGACCCAGTGATCTCAAAACGAAATTCTAAAATTTTTTAGGTGCACATAAGTAATCATGTGTTTGGGATTTTATATATTTTTTTCTGGTTATGAGATCAAAAATCCAGGTGCACAATTTGTCTCTGAATGCTAGGATTTTTTAAAAAGGCCCTATCATCAACCGGAAAGTGTTAGTCTAAAATGTTAATATTCAGACATTTCTAAAAATAATAAAATAAATTAATATTTTATTTTATTTCATTTCCCACCATTGATCCACGGATGACGGAGCTGCGGTGTGGAGTTAGGGTATGTTAAAGGATGATTTTTAATGGATCATTTTTTTGAAGCATAACATATTCGATGTTTTATTTTTGAAACAACATAATGATGCGACGTCACTGAGTAACAAAAACACTGTGAAATTTTTTCTTTTAATAACACCTTTGGGAAATCAATTGGTGGAATATTCCACATAAGAACATATGGAAAAGTTCCTATCCTATGATTAATGGTGAATGATTGATTTATCCATAGCAACATCTACGCTCTACGATAAATGGGCCAGGGAAGATAAAAACACCAACTAAGCTTGAATACTTGAAAAAAAGATCTTCAATGATGAATATAGATTGAGGTAGGGGTTTATATGTTTTAATTTTTTTCATTCTTCACATAAAATGTATAACATTAATCAACCCCTGAATAGGTTGATTAACAGATCTTTTGTTCTTGCGGGAGGTTGATGTTCATTGTGGTTTCGATTTGGGAATGAATTATTGTTCATGGAACAAAATTTCTAATCCTAAACTCTATTTAACTTATAACATGGAAGGTGTGGTCTTAAACAAATAAGGTCGGACCCCCAACACCTTGTGCATTCTTGGTTTACGAATGTTTGAAATGGATGGAAGCCCACTTTGAGGCCTTCGTAGGGAAGGAGATACCCCTTAGAGGTCATGGGCGCAAGTGGTGTGAAGAATGTAATATAGGGGGGGCACGGTGGTCCTTGAAATACTCTCCCGGTGTGCCAGTGCAAGAAGTGGCCTTGGTAGGGTGGAGCAATTCCAAGATAGTGTGTCGAGAAGAGTACCATGGTCAGAACAGGTCGTAGAGAGCCAATAAGCCCACTAGATATGCTAGCGGCCAGTGGAGGCGGACACAGCTGACATCCGCAAGTCACAGTTTCACGAAGCACACGATCCCATGACTACGTCCGGACCCCATGGGCCCCTGATATTCAATATTCATGTGACTTCACGGGACATGCCCTGTGTTTGGGGTGTGGGGAACTAGTCTCCCATGGTGGATCATATAGGAGGGGGTCTAGACCTGCTCCGGTAGGCTGGACCTACAGCCAATCTGATAGGACCTAGGTCGGCCCATGTCTAGGAAATGTCAGTGGACACGGGTTGGGTCGGTGGACCCAGACCTAGGTTAGGTTAGGTCAAACCAAATATAGACAAAATGGGGCCCTATTTGAAAAAATGCCAATATCTATCTGACCAGGCATCCAATTGACGAGTCGTTTGTGGTGTTAGAACCCTAGGAACGCGGAGTATACATTGGAATTATATATTAATGGTTTAAGGGAAGATGGAATTTGTCGAATAGCTTGGGTAGAAATTCACCTGAGATTAAGGGTGCTATGGGTGGAAACCCAACGGTTGAATAAGTCCTTAAGAGTGCTAATGAGAGACCCTATGTGGATGAGATAATATGGCCAAGTGGGAAGCATCTTCTATGTGACCCGACACGACCATGGTGGGGAGAGACTTCTGTGTGACTCGAAAGACCCGCAATACTAGACTTGAAGGGTACCTTAGTATGACCATAGTTGGATGTGACTTTTGTGTGACCCAGCATGCTCACGATGGGGAGTGGCTTTGGTGTGTCCATATTACCCATGATAATCATCAATGATGAGTACCAAAAAAGTCCTATGTTAGTGGGAAGTTTGTTTTGTTTGAACAAACAATCCCACTATACTCATTGATGTGGATTTCTCTAGCAGACCATGGTGTTCGATGATATTACTAATGGATCTACAATTCCACTCTTAAATATACCTTGGGGGAGTGGTCTTGCTTCGTGATCATGATTTGTGGGTTTTTTTGGATTCCATTGCTGTATTTATTTTATGTTTTTGGGTACTTACTGAGTATATTATTACACAACCCTATATAGGCTTCCCCGACACTTGTTGTGGCTGGTGAAAATGATCATATCCTTGACAGAGGAATTGGTGGTCTAGGACATGGTGTTCTAGGACCTAGTGGTTCCCAGTGATACTATGTAGGCATGGAGTAGTTCTAGAACCTCAATCAGATACTATGTACTTACCCATCAGGTGGGTTTTTCAGTGGATGGTTATCCAAAGTTCCATTTTGTTCCTTCATTTCTTCTAGTTAGTCTTTTTTTGGGTTGGTATTATAGGCCATTTTACATTAAGTTGTACATGTACTCAATGGTTATTTAGTGGAATGCTTATTTACATTTCCTAGTTTGGGAAATTCTTGTGTGTGTGTTAGTATAGTTACTCAGGAAAATGTCTCTGACATGTAGGATGATTCCTTCGGCGCTACTCCCTATCCCCTGGCCTTCTAGTGGCGGGCTTGGGGTATGTCACACCATGGGCCCCGGTGATAGGTTGTGACAGATGATGACTGAAATTTTGGGGCTAAATATTCTAATTTTTTATCATTAGGAATAAATATACTGTTCTTATGGTTATTCTATCCTTGGTTTAATTTTTAGCTAGGTTGAAATTTACTAGATTGAGAATTCAGATAAGGAAATTATCTCCTTCAGTTGTTATGGAATTTTTACCCTGAAACATCATATTACACAATTCAAATGTCTCTTGAATCTTTAGTAATTGTTCATTAAAATGACCAGTATCAAATCAAATTCCACAATTAATCATAATTGTATGGACCCATTTTATTTGGGATTGTTATTGGGTAGATTTAGTCAACATTTGTCTGATTTTGCATTAAAGATCTCTCAAATGGATCTCAATTTTTCTTCAATTATAATTGGATGATGAAACATTGATAACTATTTTGACATGGAGTAATCCAATAACACATAATTATTTTATATTATAAAACATATTTAAAATGATTTACCTTACATCCATAGGATTTTTATTGACCAAATATCCTCCATATTTATTATCAATCATACTCTTATACATCAATAAAAATCAGTCATCCAAATACATGATAATGACTTGTTCAGAAATTTGGGGGAGGGGAATTATGGTGACAAATTTATCAAAATTATTTAAAAATTAATGAATAGTATCCCTTTGGAGCATAAAATTTCCAGAAATATCATTTCTGAACAAGTAACTCCCAGAAGATGGAATGAATTTATTTAAGAAGACATTCTTATGCTGATACCATCTCCATATTCGAGTGTGCTGGGATATGTAGAAGCACTCCATATCCACACAATAAAGATAAAATTAAAATTCCATTAACTTGTATTGATCCTCACTCAATTCATGAGGTTTCAGGTTAATATATATCATTTTGAAATTATATAAGATGCTTGTGTGGATACTAACTCAACAATCCACGAAACAATGGAAAACAGTGCATCGATCCGGATCTATTTTTGAATCATAGTTCTATATTAGGGTATCTTAATATATTTAGTCTATTCTAGATAACATTAGAAGCTAACTCCTTCAGAGTCTATATTTATCTTTGTTTTCTATATTTTGAATGTTATTTTATTTTTGGAATAAAAAATTACTGATTATTTTGGTTTTTTTGCAGTTTTTTATAGATTTTAAATTTTACTAACACGTTTCGTTTTCAATTTTTTATAATTCTAGTTTTCCCAAATTTTGTAAATTGTATATTTATGTATTTTCCTTGATAAATGATATATAACTGAATGTTTCAAGACATTTTTTTTATAGTTTTAATATTTCATTACCATTATTAGTATATTAAAACCACTTGACAGCCTCCCAAAAATTAGATAAAAAACAAAAAGTGTCTTTTTAATTTTTTAACTTCTCTTAAAATTTATGCCTATCATCATTATGAGAATACATGGTTTTATCTAAGTGAAACATCTCTATTGGAGTTTCCTTTCATAATTTTATTTATATATCTTACTTTGAGGTTTTAAATAATTTTAATTGGAATTTATTTTACATCAATTAATTTAAAACAACATTCCATGATAATTTTTTTAAAAAAACGAATCATATGGAAAAAAGCAGTACAAATTTCATGACTAAATAGGAGAATATAAACTACTAATTTGATCAGATCAAACTTCCTTCATTATTGAAAAATATTTTCCAAATATAACTTCTTCGATGAATTAATAAATTTTATTAATCATGAATCTCATCGAGTTCAATAAATTCAAGACAACAACCATGATCTCAACTATAAATCTCATATACATTTTGGATGATCATTCATAATACATTATTTATGTGAAATAATAAAATCAACTCTCTTTTTTTCAAAATCATTGATCAAGGATTGAGAAATGAAAACAAAAATGAATGAATTAAAATTATGACTATAATTGAATGTAACCACCCAAATTTAATGATAATAAAATACCAGTATGAAATGTGTTTTTTTATGGAAAGATGAATGAATTGAAAAAATTATAAAATATTAATTAGTCTTTTAATTTCATAGTTCAACATTATATATAGAATTAAATTTGTAAAATAAAATAGGTGAGAACTCAAAAATATTTTACTCTGATAATCATATATATTATTCAACTAGAAATTTAACGTGACATTGATAATGTGAAATAAAAATCTTTGTTACCAGTCTTAATTAACATTGTGAGTTACAAAAACTCTCTCTAGATTTTATTGTTTCCTCTCTCCACACTCTTTCATTATGATGTAACCATTCTGGATATCCTACAAATTCTATACGTCTCTAAATATACTCCCCAATATGCTTCCCAGTTAAGAATAAAACTAATTATTTATTATTATATTATCCATTTAACCTTTAAAATATGACTTCACTATTATTCTTGGTGGATGTAGCTTCACATCCTTTTAAATATTTTTCATAGTATTTATAGTTGATGATTAATTTTCATTGAAACTTATAAATTGTATGAACATTCTTATAATGTATAATGATCCTAAAAGTACACAAATATTAAATAATTCATTATATTCCTTTTCAATATATTAAAAATAATACTAACTAGATTATCTTTCTCAATATGATCCTCATCCTTTTTCCTGTGGAGACAATCAAGTATTCACATGAAGTCAATTTTTTCCCTCACACTCTTAGAAGTGGGACTCTTTTAAGCCCGCTATGATTAACTATTGAAACAAAAAATATTATGATTAACCCAAATTAATTGACCTCAAAATCATTATAGGACCATAGGTGGAGCTTAATGTTTGTATTCGAATACATCACTCAAACATGGATCAAAAATAGTATAAATATATTTCAATATCTAAACAAGAATCCTAGAGAATATTCATAAAAAAACATGGTATAAACCCATATAATCTTCCTCTTCCAACCCATACAGTTTCCTTTAGTATTAATCCATTAATTTCAATGAATCCCCAACCATTATTCATTCATTTTCGATATTATAGGCTCAAAAAAGGAACATCTCAATCAGGTGTAGCTTAATTTTCCTTCCTCTAAAATATTAATTGATCATATATGTACTTCCATATTATTTCATCATCCCAGATTTCCACAAACTATCTAAAATTAGTGTTCCATTTAATAATTTCTTTTTTTAATATAGTGGTTTTATAGTAACTAAATTTATATAAAACTCAACTTTCTCAGGAAAAAAATTGGTCTTCACATCAAAATTGAGATCTGTAAATGGAATTGATCATATTCATAAATATAAATCATTAGAATACTTCTTCAACATCCATGAAGGAACATGATCCTTGTAGTTCCAATATTTAATGCTCGCAATCTCATTCGAGGGATAATTATATTAACTCAATAAGGATCTATATTAATCATTAATGTGAAGGATTTTTATCCATACGTTCTTATTTGTGGAATCTGGTAACTTCTAATATAATTATACTTCATTGGTTTGTCAATTTGGTATTTGAAATCATGTATTATCACTAATTTCATTGAAAACAAGACATTTAGAACATCTTGATGAATTTCACATGACACATCAAAATTTAAAATAGGTCAGGTGTTGTGCAATTTTTTTGGGCTCTTCCTTCAGAGATGTTGGTGTGCCCCAATGATATATTAACCATCATGTCACCATAATCAGAAAAGGTTAGGATCAAGTCCTATATTATTTTATATAGAAAAACCATGCTCAACATCCTAGTTTCATGGATTTCTAATACTAGGTGTGTTAAAATTTTAATATCCTTTGGTTTGGGTAGTTCGATGCAGACAACAATTTTTCCAAGACCAAACATGGTGAAGCTCATGCTCATTTTATAATTAGTCTACGCAGATTTTAAATGTTTATTAGTGATCAGTATATATTGACTATTCACCGTCATGATTTCTTCCTATAAAATTCATACCTAGCTATGTTAGGTTTGGGTTCATACATCATATAGAATAATATATCCTACAGTTTATTTATCTTATACATTCCTCCAAAAATTATTATAAAATGTCAAAAAATTTATATAATGTAATCCCATTGATAAGGATTTTCATACTATGTTAATCAAATTTATCTTCTACTATCGTTAATGTAAATTTATTATGATGTACCTTAAATTTCATTCATGAACATGTTATTTTTTTTGGGAAGGTGATATCAATAATCATTAATGATACTTCTATGGAATTTTTATTAGTACCCTTCTATAAAATAATATACACATAGTTAAATAAATTTATTCAGTGGAAAACATCCATAACATATGAAATTTAATGCATTATATAATTTAAAAAATATGAAAAACATGATTTTTATTATATTAACGTAATAAATAATTTATTTGAATAAAATAATTTTATAAAATAATTAATTGATAAAATAACATGAAAACTTATCGGCATGATATCAAATAAAGTAAAAAATAGAACAAAAAAACAAGAAAACTTAAACCAAATAGTTAAAAAGAATTTAAAAAATATAATAATTAAAAATTCCGTAAAATTTTTAATAAAAATAAAAAATAAAAATATGATAAACAAATAAAATAAAATAAATTGCTAAACATTAAAAACCCAAATCATAATAGAAACAAATTAATTATTTCAATGATTTCAATATTAAAAAAAATAAATAAAAAATTAATCATTTTCCTTATTAAAACATATTTAATTATTTCCTAAAAAAAATTAATTAAAATACACCTTTGAAAAAAAAATTTCAAATAAATAAAAATCATACATTGTAAGAATATTTCACCAAACAAAAAAGTAATATATTGTAAATGATTTTCAACAAATATATCATATAAAACTAAATAAAATATATTGATGTATTTATTGAGAAATTACCTATACTTCAAAAAAAGAGTTAATTTTTTCAGTGATGTAATCCATGATCAAAGGAATATATAAAACAATACCTTAAGAAAGTCCATTGAGGAATTAGTGGATTTTAAGAAACAATGTGAGGATTTTTTTGATAAGGGATTTATAAACCCTTACATTTCACCTTGGGTAGACCCTATATTTTTTAAAATAAATATAGATCCATGAGCTTATTAATTTATTATATGAAATGAAATGATATTAAGATATATAATAAGTCACATATAACATTTTTAAGACTTATTCAATGAACTTCATGGATGTCAATATTTATCAATGATTCACCCTTATTCCAAGTATCATTAATTGTGATTAAAGAAGTAATATATCCTATATAATTTTCATAAAAATGTATAAATTTACATTAATTCCACTTATATTGACTAATTAACCATTTATTCTATAGATATAAGGAATAGATTATTTAAGAAATATCTTCATAGTTTTATAAGAATGTTCATCGATTATATATTGGCATATTTTAAAATATTTTAGGACCATGATATTCAATTGCACATCATTCAAGAGACTCTTATAGAAAATGATTTATCCAATAAATTTATAATGATTTAATTCTAGCTTAATAATTTTTTTTCTTTTCCATTTTTTTTGTACAGGTGGAATGATAGTTAAGCCTATAAAGGAAAATTAATTCAAATAATATAATACAGATATGAACATAACTAATTATATAGTTTAATTAGTTTTCCATGGTTAAAATCATTAATTTATTCAATATACCCCTTGAGTGTATTAACATTTATCCAAGATAAAAAGTAAAGGGGTTAAGTTCATATAAACAATTTAATGTAATGAATGATGGGTTGAATTGAATAGGAGAAAGTTCAATTCTCTAATTTTGTCTCTGCCATTATGAAATGATTGATTTGTGGTATATAATGATCTATTGAAGAATATAATTTTTTGTCATTAAATATAATAATAAAGTTACTTCATATGCATCATGGATGTTAAATACTCATGAGCAGAAATATCTAAAACATGATTTCGAGTTGTATCATGTAATCATTAATTTGATAATATAGAGACAATATTTGTACGGTGAATTATGTGAGATATAAAAAGGTAATAATAACAAGAAATACATAATAATTTATTAAAAAGTTCTCAATATGTGGAAAAATAAATGGATAAATAGAGTAAAGGAGTATGATTTCTGAATAATTTACCTCCAAATAAATGAAAATAATCCCTTGGATTTATTGAGTTGGAACAATCATGGATTTTTAAAAAAAATTATTGATTTATAGGGTTCTAATGTTCATGTATTTTCTAAGGATAGATATTGAAAATATTTAAAAAGGTGAAAAATAAATCCATATTCAAATGATTTGGAAACAGTGTTAATAATAGAATATATTGAATTTCTATATTTTATGATTATAGTTATCAAAATAAAATCCATGTCGTGAATGATAGTAAATTGGGGGGACATTGTTTTGTGAAAATGGAATTCTAAAACTTGGAAGGTGACTATGTTTTATAAATATATCTAAGTTGTAAAATGAATTTTTTGATTTTCTACATAAATTCTATATCATTATACACCCTGGTATCACAAATACGTATAGGGACATGAATGGAAATATTTGGTGGTATAATATGATGTATTAAATTGTTGATTATGTACCATGATACTATATTGGTTCACAAGGGAAGGATGGGACATAACGTCCAAGAGGACTCATGAAAAATATAACTATTATTATATGGAAATAGGAAGAAATATAAATAAAAAATTTCACATATTATAAAATAATACTAGAAATAATGATATTATATGGGTTATTGTATATTCCCAAAATAAATATTTAAATTTATTGGCTATAAAAGTATAATTAAATCATGTTCTCAATTTAAATATCTATATTAATGAATTTTTATGACTTAATGATGAAACTCGATCAATTTCTTTTGATCATGATCCCTAATTGAAATTTGAATTCATGAAAAAGTCATCAAAATGATATTGACAAAAATATTCACTTAACCATTACATTCCTTCAAAAATATAATGGAAAATCTTATAGGACTAGAGAAACATTAGAGGAGGTGATGATTTCATGATCCTATGACAATAAAGGTATATGGGATTAGTATTTAATTTAGGTATTTTTTTCCTATAATAATATCTTCCATAGATGTTTTCAAATTTCATCATATGAACCATTATATAAAATGAGACGTCATATATCAATTTGGTTGGATTATACTTATGAATGGAATCTTATCGGATCAGAACATCATGAGGAAATAAGGTAAAATATATATACTATTCACTCTCATATTATAAAATATTAAATAAAAAGTATATATTCTGATAACTGAATGAAATTCATGGAATTACATTTTGTATTTCATGTTTTCTTGAATGTATCTCTATTGGAGGGTTTTATAAGGATATAGATTAACGGTAAACTAAGAATCATGTATGATATACATTTTAAAGCCCTAGAATAAATTGGTTATGCAGATTACCTATTGAAAATTCCTCGAAGACACTATGATGTATATGAGGTGTACCATATATCAATTTTTTATGAAATTATATGCCAGATCCAAAGCATATTATAATGTTTAATGAAATAGTATGGTACCACATTTTTCCTACGGTGAAGAATGCATCAAGATTATTATTAGTAGAAAAAAAATATCAATGAATATTATGATGTGACCATTAATGTTTAATTAAATAAATCATTTATTGGTGGAATATATGTGGGAACCATAGGTTGTAATTAAGAATAACCACAACAAATTTTTAGAATGTAATATCCATGAAAACTATGAGGATAAAAAAAAATTACAAGTGAGGATCTAAGATATAATAATCAATTATTGAAATTTATCATTCTATTTTAATAAAAATCAAATAAAATTAATATTTTTAGTATTTTAGGGAACATAATTTATAATTTGATAGGACTATTATCTTTTTTGAACTTAATTAGTGAAAATATGCCTACAATGAATGTTTTAATATTTCCCTATAGAAATAACCCTTTAGGGTTAATCAAAATATATAATTCATTAATACTACACATTTTATTTATAATTTTTTATTATATTATATTGAATTAAAAATTTATTGACTATCAATTTTATAAAAATAATGATAATATCATCTATAGGTAAACATAAATACTTTTCAGAAAACCGTTTTCAATAGGCATAATGTAATTCCATTTAAATTAATTAAAATTATATTTTTAAATTTATTTAAATTGAATTGATAAATCAGATACCTAAATATATGTATTTATATCCTCATAATTATGATTACTATTTATAATGTTAATTTATAATGATATTTTTCAATAAAAATATATTTCTTTTAAATAAATTTTTTGAAAATTTTTGTGGGAATTATTTTATATATAATTGTGCAAAAATATTTGAAGTTAATTTGATAAAATTGAATCTATATTTAGAAATATAATATAGATTTTTTGTAATTAGTTCAACATATTATTTTGTCCAAATGAATAGAAAAAATAGAAACCTAATTAATTGTTGTGGCTAATGTCAAAATGGGTTTACGAGGTGGCTTAACTGTATAAATATGGGTTAAAATTTCCAAAAATCATTATAAAACTGATTGGTTTGTTGGAGTTTATAATTTAATTTATACCCAATGAACATGATCCATTTATGATCTATATTTCCAATATTGTGACATTGAATTATTATAAAACAATGAAACATTAAAAATTTCTCACTCACATCAATTATTAAATAAAATGTAATCTAACCAATAATTCAAACCTATAAAGCAACTTAGAACTACTAAAACCTATAAAATGGTATCTCAAACATTCTTATCCATTTTCTAGATCTCATGGTCCTCCAAAAATACCAATCGATCGGTCCTTAATAAGACACCTAATATAGGTTTTTTCAAAGAAATGTTAATTATCATCAACAAGATCATTATTTTTCAATACATCTTTAGCAACATTAAATTATTTCATAATAATTACAATATAATTAGAAAGCTATATTCCATATAATGAGATGTTTTTATGTTGATTACATAATATTTTCCAATATACATCTCTACCAAATCATAAAAATGAATAGTTAATTTGTATTGGAGACTACCATCTCATGGAAAAATGTAATATATTTTCCATAAATGAATAAAATAGATTGTAACAATTATATAACCAATAAATATATATTATAATTAGGAAAAAATATTGATTATGGAAATTTAATATATCATCTAACTTCCCTTTCACTAATTAATGAAATCATTATTTCGCTCATACGTACGTATGACATAACATCTCCATGTAGCCATACAATTCATTTTCAATGTCATAATTAAAATAATTATTATATAAAGGTATATATTAAATGATTATTATATTAATAACATCAATATCACATTGTATATGATGTGACTATATTCTATTTATAATTACTAAAACATCCATGAAAAAAAAAGCATGATAATAGATTGGGGATAAGTCCTGAAACAATAGTAATAATGAAATATTATTAATGAAATAGTAATAAGATGTTATAAAAGTGTCATATATTTTAAGGGATCATATCCATGTGGATCGAACCATTTTATGTTTTTGAAGACTGAGGTGCCCAGAGAAGTCTTGGAGGATATCCGGGGGAGTTCAGTCAAGAGAACGTACAAATAGGTGGGATATGTGAAATAACCAAGGCGGACACGATGTGTACTTTTTGTGTTTCAGAAAAAAAGAGCATAGAGAAAATGAATTATTTAGCATAACTCATCCTAATGGTGTTACATGATGTGACGAGGAGGTACACATCGTGTACTCTACCTCCACTGGGTATATTAAAGACACTATTCTTCTTTTTTATTTCAAACCCTGCAGATTTAGCACACCACCTCTCGAATCTTGATGACTTTGAAACCACCCCCTTCAACATTTGAGGATACCTTCACCCATGATCGGTTCGCTGCTTCCCTCCACAATCTGTCTTCAATGTGAGGTAAGATATGCCTCTATTTTTTGGTTTTCTTCAATCTGTATTCTCCTCTTTCTCATTTCCATACAAATTGGTTAGATTTACATGGTTCTAATGAAGTTTATTTTAGGTATTGTTGATATGGTTGTGCTGCAACATCATCGAGTGGATCCAATTATTGCAGGGAAGGAGGTCATGATCTGTTTCATCGATCCACTCGTGAGCGATGAACATCAGAAACCTGTTAAGTTAGGGGATTTGTGGATTCTCTATTCTTTTAGGTGGAACTATATAGTTATCATGTCTACTCCACTAGATCAAAGTTTAATTGATGTAAAAAAATATTTGAACCGGATAAATATATTGGTATTGATGTTATGTTATTGCCTGTTTTTTTTATAGATAGTGGGATATATGTGATTTCCTTGCTTTTCATTCCATTCTTGACAGAAATTTGTAAATATTGTAAGTTGGGATTGATTTTAATTATTTATAAATGATAAATAAGCATGTAAATGATCCTGGTTATTGTTATAGTATGCCTGTTTAATTGAATTAATTGATGAGCCCGAGGCTTGTTAAGAATTTTGATAACGAATTAAAGGCATGTCAATTAACTATTTAATAATTTAGTTATATCCTATTATTTCTGTTTCCCATAGGTTGATCTTATAAATAATAAATTAGTTTATTCCATTTGGATTAATGAATTATCTGTTTGATAAAAGATAATGTTTTTTAGGTTACTATGTTACCTTTTTTCTTGTAAGGTCGAGTGCCTTTTTCTTTTGAGCCATGAGTGGTCATTATTTATAAAGGATGGATGCATGGTTTAATGTCCCATATTCAACTTGATATGATGGTTATTTCCTACTTCTTATGTTGTGATGTGATCTTGGATGACTGTTGTGATATGTGGGGTTTGGGAGGCCCATAGGTTGTGGGAGTAGTTGATGCCGAGTGTGGACACATGCATTAGTTTATGCTTGTGTGTGTTGAGGAGGAAATTAGATATGATGAAATGGGAAGTATATGAATGATTGGATTACTGTTTAATATTGTTTTTTCTGCATTACTTTACCCACTACTCATTACAACAGGTCTTTCTTACCCTCTTTCCAAAAAGTGGCCAAGACCAACAGGTCATGACTTGTTCGTTCCATGTTTAGGCTCTCAGTGATGGATGGGTCTTCACTCGTTATATTGGTGGAAAATACATTAATGGTTGGTAGAATACTCACTGTGTTGAGAACCTTTTGATTGGTATTATATAATGTCTTCTAGAATTCCTGAGAATATGGGAAAGTGACAATTATGTTAATAAATGATTGAATAGATGATGTAAACCCATGTGGTTGGAGATAGCTGGGACACAATGATGGGGAAAAAATTTAAATGGAATAATGGACTTTGGGTGTAATGATAATGAAATATAATGTCTTATTTATAATGGTTAATTAATGGTTATGGTATTAATTAATGTATAGAGAAAATGATAAAAAAGGATAAAATAGTCCCATCTAGATCTTTAAATGTTATGGTGCTTATCGAATACCTATTCTTAGCAGTTGTGGTTGGGAGTCTAAGGGATGTTAGCTACAATTTAGTATAATACTAGGTTATACGCATAGTGTGGTTGTGAGTAATATTATATCATCTAATGTTTCTTTTTGTCTATTATAACCCCCTCCCATATCAGTAATGTAAACTGACACCCCGAGGAATCTGATCCAGGAGGTAGGGGTGTGTTTTCCCCAACATTTTGGTGGAAGGATGGTTGGATGACTACAATATTTTACCCCACTCTCTTCTTTTAGTTGTTACTTGTGTTGGTCACTAAAATGGTTAGTATTTCCCAATATATGATTGTAGAGGGCTATAAATGCTTTATGTTATTCACACACATATATTTTCGGTATAGTTTCCTATGGACTACATTAGGTGTAATGTGTATAGGTTGTGATGGCTAGAGGATCCTTACTCATATAATGGTTTTTAATGGCATGAGGTATAATACATGACTTTTGGTACATGTTATGTGTGTTGTGGTGGCTCCTAGAAAAAACTTGGTTACATTGGTTATGTGGACGTAGTGGTCGTGTTTCATGAGGTTCATGTTGTGTTTCTTTACCCAAGTGTCTGCAGGTATGCCTTTTTTGAGGGAGATGCTTATGACATTCAATGTCGGGCCCAATTGGAAAACCAGTGGGGAAGTGGTAGTGGGGTACAGTTGATATTATTTATTATGTTATATACTCATTTATATGATATACAGTGAGAGTATTCATGGTGAGGTTGGGAGTTTAGTAAACTGGTTTTGGGGATGAGTTAGGGTCATTTGTTTTTCACATTTTTTTAGCATGCTTTCAATACTTTTTCATTAGAGGATCCAGAGGGGATCTTACTGATTATATTGTTACACTACCCTACATATATATAATCATTTTTCAGGACATATAAAGCTGTTTGGAGATCTGGATTGTTACTAAAATTTTGGGGTTGTAGTTTTTGTTTGGGCTTCGAGGTCACGACCATTTTAAATTTCTTTTTGTACTTGTAGTTTCCTATTTCAGTTGTAATAGTTCATGCATGACATTACATATGCGTACTTGGGATTTATTTTATATTATAGTATTTTTTGAAGATGGTGAGTGTCTATATAATCTTCCTCTTTCTAATGTGTTCTCATATATGGAAATTCCTTCTATTGGTGTGTTTACTATAACCTCGGTTCAAGTCACCAACATGGGTCCTAAGGGAGGTGGGTCTGAAGGGGGTCACTCTATCTCTTCTCACATTATCAGCCATGGAGGGGTACACCTTGTGGGGAGGGGGTCGGGAAAAAGTGATATAATGTGGAATGTGGTTGGGGATAGGATGGAGTTTGGTGTTATGAATAGGTGATGTTGCATGGGTTGGTTGGGAAATAGGATCAGTTACGTTTAGAATTTGATGTAAACCCCATAGACCAACTTAGACAATGGACTATAGGGAACCCTGTGATTTGATGAACAAACCATTAAGTTTAATGTAACTAATATACGAGTTGATATTTTTTAAATGTTACAGACCTAGTATAGGATCATGTATCATTCTCCTATGTGTCTTTGTTTCAATGGGTAAACCTTGTGATAGGTTAACCTAAAATGATTAAAAGAAAAAAAATCATTAATTATTATTGTGTCTTCCCTATTCTAGGTTTACAGAGCTCTTACAATTTTTAATATTGTAGGTATGGCTCTAGGTCAACCTCTTCATTAAGTTCTCAAAAAATGATATCCATGAGGCTACACCAGCAAATTGTTGCAGGGTAGAGGTCAACGATGGAAAAAATCAGAGAGGGGAACTATGAGAGTTTCAGTGCCAGAGTTTGTAAAAGTATGAGGGCTTCATGTCAGTTTTAGTCACAAATGAATTGTTGGAGGATGTTACTATAGTCATCAACTAGATACATTATTGGAATGAGAATTGGGTATCTTTGAACATTACAATGCTATGTGGGGTAATGAGGAAATGGTGGTTCTTGTTCCTCAAGGATCGTGATGAGTCGGTGATCTCATAGAAGAAGTTCTCAGACCAGTTCATAGTTTAGTTTCATTCTTCTACTACAAAGGAATCCAATCGCCAAGATGTAGTTATCAATTTATACGGTGATATCTAATGTTTGAGTGTTGGAATCTGTTTCAGAACCTTTTAGGATATTCATCAGACCTATTACCAGATTAGGAGGCTGGGGAGAGGCATTTCATAGTGGCTTTGCAACCAGAGATCTAGCACAAGGTCACTGCATTTTTTCGGAAGATTTATCATGAGGTGATAGTGAGGGAAGAGGACATTTTGATGAAATTACCTATAACTATGTCTTGATGATAGGGGATCCATCATGATTCTAGAAGATGTAGATCATTAGATTAGGGATCGTCGTTTTTAGGGACGAATTGTTTCTACTTGGCGTGGGTAGGTCCCATCCATCAGCATCTCGTTGATCTGTGGACAATGAATTTCGATCCTATGACATGGAATATGGTGAATTCATTTAATTGGGAGGCTGAGTTCATCAATAGTGAGAGTGCCTAACCTTTTAGAGTGGCCATCGTGCACCAGGAATTCTACTCTAGGTTTTTCTGTTGAGGCAATTCTTGCTGGGGCATTAGCTGTAAATGCACCAGCTTTGGATTACTATAGAACAGATGGGGAAAGTATAGAACATCGCAACGAAACTCCCCATCCCCAGGGAGTAGAGTAAGTACATGGTTTTGGTCATTATGAGGGACAGATAGGCAATGGAGCAAGTCATGGCCAGCTTTATGCTTTAGTGTTTCCAGTGCGAGGAGAGTCTCATGTCATCTGAGGAACCCTTGGCTTGTTTTCTACTTGGGTGTATTCTTTGTCTAATTTGTGAGTCACACACTCTTTCTTATCACCTTACCTTTTCCATTATTTTTTTCATGAGTTAGGGAGGCTTCTAGTTCCCTTTTCATGGACTATAGTAGTTGGAGGTTGAGCTTACATGGGTGAGGTATGTATAGACATTGAGCTACTTCTGGGGAAGCACCGCTCTTAGTGAGATGTACTATGTTGACGAATACAACCATATGATGTCATCCTCAACATGGATTGGTTTTTTTTGGTGAATTCTATAGTGACTTAGTTTAGGAATAAAGTGGTGTTCTTCGATGCTAATTGAGATCCAACAGTGTTTGTTGTCGAGGGAGACCCTCATATGGGTCTGAGGCATGTTCTGTCTTTGTCATCCTTGTTGTGTGGGTTGATTTTATCTTATTTGTAGGTTTGGCAGTTGGTGTTTTCCAGAGTCATGGAAGAGTACCGTGATTCCTTTCTCTAAGAGGTTGAAGCATTTCCCTCTAAAAAAGAGAACATGTTTGAGATCGAGCGACATCCAATAGTGTCTCATATCTCTATATCTCTATAGAGGATGGAACCTTATGAGTTATCGGAGCTATGTATACATCTTGATAGTCAGTAATAGTGTAGTTATGTTTTCCTGAATGTGTCACTATGGGGTGTACCTATTTTTTTCGTAACAAAGGATGACGAAAGTTTGCAATTGTTTATTGATTATCATCACATAAAGAACGTGATAGTGAAGAATCACTATCCACTTTAGAAGATTGATTATGTATTCGATCAACATCAGGGTGCTAGTAGGTAATTGAAGATCGAATTATTACCATGATATCCTCAGATGCATGTGAAGGATGGGGATATCATGAAGACTACATTCCATTGTCAGTATGGGCATTACGATTCCATTGTAAAACCATTAGTTGTGACAAATTATACAGTGTCAGTCATGGGGTTAATGAATGCTATGTTCTGTGTGTTCCTATATAATATCGTGGTGGATTCCATCGACGGAATCCTTGTGTTCTACGCGTATGATGAGGAATATGCAGGGCATCTTCATTCCGTTTTGGTAGTTAATCTTTAAAAAAAGTTATTTTTGAAGTTGACGAAGTGTGTGTTTTGGGCTTGAGAACTCTATTTCTGGGGCATGTTGTATCCATGAAGATAGTAGATGTGGATCGGTCCATGATTAATGTAATGGTGTCTCAGCAAACCCCAATGACAGTGGCATAGATGTGACATTTTCTTGGTCTCATAATAAATAACAAGAGGTTCATAACTGACTTCACTCAAGTTGAGACTCCTATGACAACATTGATAAGGTATTATTAGGAGTTTTGGTGGACTGATAATCATTAATAAACTATTGAGTATCTAAAGGAGAATTTTGTAAGTGCTCCATTTCATTTTCTATAAGTAGTATTAGTTTAGTTTGATGTTCTTATGTGTTTCATCAAATTTTTTGATAGGCTTTATTCTGATACAACTTAGATTAGTCATTTCTTAAGGATCTTGGATATTGCGTCTCCATCAACACTAATTTTCGACCCATGATATTGAGTTGGAATTCATTCTGTTTTTTATGAATATGTGGAGATATTATTTCATTGGTGAGTGCATTGTGCTTTTCACAGATTATATGATTTGGAGGTATTTTTTCACCGAGCGTTACTTGATCATGTAGCAGTGTCAATGGATAGAGTTCTTATAAAAATAAAGCATCGAAATATCATATAGACCCAGAAGGGAAATTTTGTAGCTTGTGCACTAAGTAGGATGTCATGTAATCATGAATTTTGTGAATCTGGTTATTCTAGGAAGGTGATGGAAGAACGTTAAACATTACATATTGATATGAGAGAACATTGGGTAGAGGTTTTATTTTTAAGAAGATTGCGTAGTCATATCTGGTGTTTTAGGTTGAAGAGTCCATGTTGGTGGATATAGAGATGGAGGATTGGAGAGAACGAGTAGTTTTTTGGTGAGGCCCCTGATTGTTGCTCAGAGTATGAACAACTTAAAGTGTTGTATTAGGGAAGGATTTTCATTCCTTTGGTGATGCATGTGACGATTCTTAGAGGGCTCCATAGTTATCCTTTAGCGATGCATCCTGGCATGAAAATGATGTACTGATCATTAAAGAGTTGTTTTTTGTGTCCTGGGTTAAGTCATGCAGTTACTATGTATGTATCTCAATGATTGGCCTACCAGATGGTGAAGGCTGAGCATTGTTTTCCTGGTGATTTTCTCCAGCCTTTATATGTTCCTTAGTGGATGTGAGATGGAATCTCTATAAGTCTATAGCATTAAAATTTACTTAATCTTGAGAAAGGTCAATAATTTGATTTTAATTCACATTGATAGTCTTTTTAGGTTTAGATATTTTGAGTATTAGGAGATAACATATATATATATATATATAATCATGAATATTAGAAGTAGACACTTTTTATCACTATCCATTTAATCATAAATAAAAAAATACTTAAAAAGAATCATGAAATCATTTCCTATTTTAACAACATTACATTTCCTTATTCCCATCACAGTCTCTATTCCCCTTTATGAGCTATGAAAAACATTTAAAAACATAGGATGAACATAAAGATCTCAACAATTGATAAAAAATGAAATAAAACAGTTTGTCATTCAAAAACATGTAAACCATGAAAACGTTACCATAATAAGAAAATGATATATTACAATAAAAGTATTATATTTGTATCATTTATGCTTAATAGGTCTAGTTAATCCCTCATTTATATGTTCCATGTATTGAATGAATGAGTCATGTCACATTAATGGGGTGGTATTCCACACTTCCTCTGATGAAATTATCATATTCATGAATGGAATAAATGTTTCTTGTAAATAAATATTATAGAATCATTTGAAAAATAAAAATATAATATATATCATAAAAAATTAAAAAGAATTCATAATGGCCAGCATGAAATTTGGTAGTATAAAATTGAAAAATCGTCATTTCGTGAGGCAGCTGTTCGACACATACAGAAACATTGTGTTCATATTCATTAGATAGTGGTGTGTGCAAGTGTATTTCGAACCCTTATCATAAAAATATACTAGAATAATTATTCTTCATTTTTTTTGTTATGTAATTAATGAACAATAATATCGTAGTGATCATAGAAGAAAAATAAAGTATATGAACTTGAGAGAAGACATTACCTCTTAATTGGGTAACTTCTTTTGATTTGAGCCAAAAGGATTTCATGAATTGCATTATGCTCAAGTTAATGATTATTGTAGGAAGGGGTATATATTGGGAGTGTATATGGGCATAATATTTATGAGCCAATGGGCTTGGGAGGTGTGAGTTATGTGTGTAGAGGTGGGGGATTTTCTATAAGGGAGGAGGTGTACTTTAGGAAAGTATAGAAAGATTAATTTTTTATAAATTTAATTTTTTTTATATGGTCCAAAAATCATTTAATAAAAATATATGATAATTTTTTTTATAACCCTTTTCCAATAATTTTTAGACATTTTTTTAACATTTTTGTATCGTTATATATTTTGTTTAACTGTTATTATACCCTTTTTAATCTTATATTGATATCATGTTATTTCCATATTGTGGGTTAATGTAATTAACATATTATGTGAAAGGACCCAAAAAAGTCATTTATGACATATTTGGACTTATCCTAACAATTTTTTTGAATGTTATATTTTTTAGGAATTTAATATCAATTAATAAACTATTATATATTTTAATTCATAAATTATGTCATTTTTGGAGACTATTCATACTTTTCTTTTTACATATTCATAATAACCTAACCCTAGCAAACAAAAGGCATTAATTCAAAGATAATATGTAAATATAATCCTAAAAATTAGTGTATGGCGTCAATTTTATCAATTATTATTAATTTTAATATTAATAATGTCATTTATTTGAATCTTTATTTAATTAATCAATCACTACATCATCATTATGTTATAATTAAATTTATTTATTAAATATATATAAATTTTAAATAAATTATAATGATTTAGGGAATAATATTAGATATATAATTAATATTTATATTCAAATAGAACAATTATATAACACCATATAAAAATATTTTTAGTAAAAGATTAATGTTGGTGTTATATATTTCATTACAATAAATTAAGTCATATAAAATGTCATTTTCACACCCTATTGGCTCCATGAGATCCCTAAATATACCTAAGGATGCCCATGGCCGGAAATATCTCATAAAATAAGATTATGACATGTGTTAGGGTTGTTTATTATTATTATTGTAATATTATTCATTTACCGTTGTTTACCACATTTACACTTAAACCATAATAAAAAAAATAATTACTAATGTCACTATTCATATTGTCCAAAAATAAAAGGCACTTATTCACACAATTTGAAACATATTATTTCCAAAATTGAATCCATTTTTTCAAATTCATAACACAGAAGCGGCAATAACAAACATAAAATTAATTCATGTTGTAAAAAAAGGGTTTTTAAGAAATAATAACTATCTAATGATAAACATGTGTTTATGTTATATTTCAATGAAAATTTATATAGAATGACGAAAATTAGATTTAATGATAAAAATATATTCCATTTATATTTTAAAAACATTAAATAATATTATTTAACCTTATAAACTATCTCGATAGAAAATGTTGATTTCAATTAAAATTCACTGTATTGTTACAATTCATAAAAACATGATAGTTATCAGAAAAATATCAAAAATTCATCCAAAGTAAATTTTGATGTCATGATTCTATATAGAAATTATTTTTGTCAAATATTATTTATAATGATGTAAAAAACTAAATTTAAAAAGGGATCTCAATCAAAAGGTGGTAAAACAACATTTTAAAAAAAATACATATTTCATCAGAAAAAATTTACTTTATTATAATATCATATATAGAAAAATATAAGATAAATCTATAACATTAAATTGAATATATGACATATATTTTTTATTAAATAAAAATATATAAATATCGATATCATTTTATAAACGTAATAATTCTCTTATATATAGGTTTTCCTAAAAACACTACCATTATATTCTATTGGTTTTTACTTTCAATTCTAAAAAATTTTCTAACCAATTAATCATTATTTTAACATGTGTAAACCATATTTTAAAATTCAATTAATATTATTCATTCCCTTAGTTCCAACGGTTAGGTGATAACATCCATTTAAAATAATAATATTATTATTGTATTTTATTCTCGTATAAATCAATGTTTTTTGCAACGTAATATTTCAGAGAAACCCATTGTTGCGTGACGAGTAAGATATTAGAAAAAATATACCCATTAATATAAAATTAATATTTTATACATTAATTTAATGTAAATTTAAATGATTTATTCTATAAATACTTGGTTCGTTACATCATTCTCCCCTTTTGGAAATTTTTTCATCGTAATTTTAATATTGGGCTCAGAAACATCATTGAAAACCCCACGTCATAAAACAGTGTCAATAAAACTATCTCACTAAATGATAGAAAAAGAAAAAAAAGGTCACCTATGATATTACATACTATGATCCATGTAGAAAAACATGTATATGGAAGAATAACTAACTATTATAGACTAATAGAGATTCATAGAGAACTTGATCATGTATAATTAACCCCCACAGTACCATAAATTTTTAGTTGGGTAAAAGATTGTTGACAAATGAAATCATATAACATTTTTTCATCATGATTCTTTGTATAGAGTAATTGATTTTTATTACTACCTAGACTATGGTCATTAGGAAACGTACTTAATTTCATGTAGAGTTTCATTCTTTAATAAATATCTACCACAAACTCATTCATTCCCTAAATGATGAGTATTCAAGATGAGTTGGTCACACATAAAGCACTAAAATAAATTTAAAAAAAATATCACAATCCTAAAAAGAATAACTATATATTCATCATGTCTTGAAACATTAACAAATACGAAAATGTTTGGTACAGAATCAAATAATCCCAAAAAATGTTAATCCTTTATTAGAAAAGGACTACTTTTAATCTCCAAAATTCCACAAACAATACACCATAGTTCAAAGAACCACTCAATAAAAAATTATCCTTAATATTCCTAAGGTAATCCAAACAATGATTGAAACCCAAAATTTTTTCATATTCGATAACCAAACATTCCATGATAAATCTTAAAAGTTATCTTTAGATAAGATTGACTACTCTTAAAATCTCATAAAAAAAAGTAATTAACCTAATCGTACACTCTACAAGTGAGGATAATCATTTACATAAATAACCCAAATCCCTATATGTCCACAATAAAAACATAGACTCTTCCAAAATTAAATTCCAACAATACTATACAAATGAAACCCTATAGTATTTTATTTTATTTAGGCATATAGTGTTTCTAAAAGAGAGAACGTCTTCAAAAATAACATTTATTACATAATAACAATATTTTATAAATACAAAAAATATCCATTTGAGGATGAATATGTTCCAAAAATTAACTTATTATTGATCCATAAAATCATTTAAATAAAATTAATATATCATACTAACTATTGACTTTATATCGCTAGTTGTATGTGATAAATCCCAGTCACACTTCTGTTGTTGGTTTGATTCCCATAGTTTTGTCTGACAGGATGTGTTGTCACAGGTTCTACATAATTTACTTTTCCAAAAAATATATAATTTTAAAACATTCCCAAAATGTGAAAAAATGTTCAAAAATAACCATAAAATATTTTAACCTCGATAGTTATCTCATACCTTGTATTTTTCATCCCAAAAATTATTAACCCATAATTTTCTTAAATTCAAGGATCATATAAACCCTAATGGTTGTTTATAACTATAAAAAAACAAAATATAATTCTTCCTCAATTAACAATTTAATATAAAAACATAAGGTTTAAAATTACTTGATTTCTTCCATGATATTCTCGATATTAATACATTTAAACATATCATCATCCATATATCCAACATATCTATTCAATTCCAAAAATATAGAAATCCTTATCATCAAACATTCATCATGATAATTGTCCATGTTCTTCAATTTTATTCATTTATACATATTTCCTACAAAAAAAAATTACATAATGTCGTACGATTCAATATTATAAAAACATGAGCTAAAAATTAATCAATAAATTTATTAGGACATTTTCCTTTTCCTCATATTTAATTGAAATAGAAATTGATATTAGTAGACATGTATTTGTATGGACCTACTGATCCCATTCCTGAACCTTCTTCATAGGACATCTATTTCTGTAATGACCATGCACACCACATTTAGAACATTTAATTGATCCCTTGGAAAGAACTTCTTTACCTTTCCTAGACTCAACTGAATGCTTCCTTTTTTTCATGACATATGATTGCTTTATGAACTTAATTACCACATCTATAACATTTTCTCATCCCTTTGAAACATTTTCCTAGGTGTTTATTTCCACACCATTGACACACACGTTTTTTAATATACATAACATTTTGATTATTATCTAAATTTCCATTGGGATTATTTTCTAAAATATATGATTCCATATATAATTAAACATGTATTTAGTAGACAATAATTTATCCATAGTGTTGGTTAATATCAAACACAAGATTTCTCATTACAGCTCCCAATTCATATGGTTTTATATTCCAAAAACCACAATAGTTTCATTGACATCCGTTTTTACATTGGTTCCTACTATATCCAAAGATTTTCTAAAACTAAAAAGCCTAGTTTGAGTATATCAGTTAAATAATCAAATACTATCTTATTAGGATGTTCAACACTAATATATAGATATTCATGTTATCTTAATATCATTCATTTCATCAAAAAAAAATATGACTCATTAAAATATGCTAACCAATGACATTATATAAAAGATGTCAATTATTGTTAAATAAAAAACTAACCTCGAAAGTTATCTAAAACACCAGATTCATGGATTTATGTTGTAGATTATATATAACATCTTGAATATTACATATAGAAACTTCTATTACCAATACATTTTTTTTCATAAAACAAAATATTTTTAATAAAAAACATGACATCGTTTCATGTATTAGAAACACAATATTTCCATGATCCAATCCTTGACTCTATTATATTTTGTGTCCAATGAAAAACATTTGAAAACTATGGATGAAAATAAAGAGATCAGTAAGGGATACATAATGAATAAAATACCCAATAAATTTAAAAAAACCATATTCAATATGAAAAACCACTGAAAGGGAATAAGGTATTTCTTTCCCTATTTTCTTATTCTCCATACTTCTCATTAAAATCCAAAAAAATGTTAGTTTTTAGTCAGTATAGAGGAAGCCAAATTTCAAATAATTATTATTGAGGCCAAGAGGTTATTGTCACCTCATATGTTAAACATAATTTTTTAGTAAAACAAACTATAGAAATGTCATTCTGGTTGAATGAAATTAGGATTCAAAGGGTTTTATTATACACTGTTTAAAATAAGGTTGTGTAAATTATCTAAATACACCTCACTAAAAGGAGTTAGAGATGATTTCCCTTACCTAGAGTCTGACTCGTCACATATTTTAATTTGTCTTCCAAAATAAGAAACAGAAGTTAATTTACACTTTATTCAGAACCATTTTCATGTTTATTATTCCTTTAACATAACTTATTAAATATATATAAAAATTACTTAATTTTTTATGTTAATATTGTTCATTTTCTTGATATTATATACTTGAGTCGAAAATGAAATTGTTTTGACATAAATTTTATATGTAGAGAAAATTCAAAAATCTCTAGAATGATATTAATGATTTACATTTCATATATATTCAGTATATATTTATATATATATCTTTATAACTATTGGAGGACAGAAATTAAATGCACCATTAATAGAGAGGGTAGGTCGTACGTACGCAATAATGCTACATTCATTTATTTTTCTTATTATTTTAATAAAAATAAAATGATAAATTTTAATACAGTAACTATAATTATTTCATCTATTTCTTATAGGTTTATTTAAAACATATTTTAAATGTTCCATTTTTATCCTGAATGAGTCATATTACTTTCAGTGGGTGGTAGTCCACACTTCCTTAAATGAAATTGTCTTATATACACATCACTGAAAGAATAAAGCATTATTGTAAATAAAAATTAAATAATTATGAGGACAATATAAATATAATATATACCATATAAAATTAATGTTCCATCATAATGGACACCATGAGATGTGGTAGAAGAAAATTGAACAATCGTCATTTTCGGAGGCAGTAGTTCATCATTCATCGAAACAGTATGTTCATATCCCTTAGATTGAGGTGTCTGTAAGTATAGTTCTAATACATCTCATCAAAACATAATAGTATATTAAGAATACTATTTTTTATGTAATAAATTAATCATAAGATCATACTAAGTGGGGAATTAAAATAATAGAATGTTACTCGAGAGAATATGTTACCTCTAAATCGAGCAACTTCTTATGATTTGATCCAAAAGGATTTCTTCAGTTGACTTACTATAATGGTAAGGCTTCTAGGAGGAAGGGATGGATTTTGGGATATTATTTAGTTTGAATTTTGATCACCCAAGGGTATTGAGATGTGTGGGTTATGTTGGTATAAGTGAAGGCCTTTTATAATAGTTAAGAGGGGCACTTAAGGATGTCTAGAAAGATCAATTTATTACAAATTTAATTTCAATTACTGAGGGTCCAAAAATCATTAAGTTAAAATATATGATATGTTTTGTTCAAATACCCATTATTTAATAATATTTAGACATTTTTATAAGAATATTGTATCCCTATACTTTTTTAACCCTTATTTTAACTCTCTTAATCTGACCATGATATCATGTTATTTACACAAAGTGGGTTAATTTAATTAACATATCATGTCAAATGTCCCAAAAAATACATTAATGAAATATTTGGACTTATTTTAACCTATTGTATGATTCTTATATTTTTAGTAAATTAATATCATTTAATAAACTATTTTATATTTTAAGTTAAAAATTATGTCAATTTTGATAACTCTTCACACCTAACTTGTTTTAAAAATTCATAACAACCTGATACCTTAAAAAGGAATTATATAAAATGTAATGTGCCTATAAAATCTATAAATTTCAATTATGACATCAAAATAATATAATTACATTTATTTTAGTATTGATAATAGCAT
The DNA here is from genome assembly GCA_963277665.1 of Viscum album. NCBI lineage: Eukaryota > Viridiplantae > Streptophyta > Magnoliopsida > Santalales > Viscaceae > Viscum > Viscum album. The sequence continues at coordinate 1,752,051,567 of OY728152.1, forward strand.
TTATTTGAATCCTTTTTTAATTAATCACTCACTACATCATTATTGTGTCATAATTAATTTTATATACATAATTTTTATGAATTATAAATAAAACATAATTATATAAGAAATAATTTTATATTTATCATTACTATTTATTTTCAATGAGATCAATTAAATAAAAAAAGTAAAAACTGATTTATTAAACAATATATGTTTATGTTTTTTTATATTAAATTAATGCAGATTAAATGTCACTTTCACACCCAGGTGGCTTCATGTGGTCAAAAAATCTATCCATGGATTTAAATGGTCTGAAATATATCATAAAATAGTATTAGGACACATGTTATTTTAGTTTAATATTGTAATAATATTATTTCTTAACCCTTTTTTACAAGATTTACTATTTAACCATGGTAAATAAAATAATTATAGAAGTTACTATTCATAAATACCAAAGGCAAAAGGTACCTATTCACATAATTTAAACCATATGATTCCTAATATGGAATACATTTTTTCAAATTCATGACACAGATGTTGTGGTTATTAATTTAATATTAATTTTTATCATTAAATGAAAAAATTAGGTTTTGATGATGTAATAACTATTAAAAGATGGACAAGTGTTTATAGAAAATTTCAAAGTTAAATTACATCTGATGAAAAAAATTGGATAAAATGATAAAAATAAATTACATTTATACTTTTAAACTATTATATAATATCATTTATCCATATAAATTATCTTAGAGGAAAAATTTCTTTTCAATTAAAATTTGACATATTTTTATTATTCCTCAAAATTTGATAGTTAATAGAAAAATATAAAAAAATTAAATCAAAGAAAATTTTGATGAACCCCTTCTAAATAAGAAGTTTATATTGTCAAATAGACATTATAAAGGTGAAAGAACATAACATAAAAAGGGTTTTCCATCAAAAGGTTGTAAAACGTTATTTTTCAAAAAATACATTTTTATTCGGAAAATTGAATTTGTTCATATATCATTTCTAGAAAACGTATAAAATGAATTTAAAATGTTATATTAAATACATAACGTATTTTTTTCATTAAAAATAAATCCATAAAGATTAATATGATTTTATAAACATAATTTTCTATTTTAAATAAGATTCCATAAAACACATAATTTATATTCAATTGGTTTTTATTTTCATTTATAATAAATTTGGTAACCAATGAATCATTATTTTAACATGTGTAAAAAATATTTAAAAATTAAGATGATACTATTACTTCCTTCCATTCTCATAGATAAGTGTTAACTACAATATACAGTATTATTATTATTATATTTTTATATTTCAGTATAACTAAATGTTATGTGAAACATATGATTTTGAAAATTCCCATTGTTCTGGGTCAAGTACAATAATGGAAAAATAGTCCCCTTTAACATAAATTTAATATCTTATTCATATATATTAATATAAATATAAATGTAATATTCTATAAATACCTAGGTCGTTATAATATCAATGGAATTTGTTATGAGGATACCTTGAGATCAAAGAGGCCATGATGCTATTTCAGTGATAATGGATTATTTAATGAAATTAGCTCACTCCCTGCAATCAAGTAGTCATTCTCAGTAGTTTTTTTGTTGAGGAAGTATCTCTAAGATGTTGTGTGACTCCACGAGTCCCGATTATGATCATTTCTGATCGAGATTCTCATTTATCCTCTAGGGTGTAGAGATGTCTCCAGCATGCCATCGATTCTCACCTATGCCTTAACACGAATTTTCATATACAGATAGAAAGTTAGATAGAGTGGACCATCCAAACTCTTGAAGACATTTTGCGTTCTTCTGTCTTGGATTTCAGAGTTTAATGGATGAGGCGCTTACCCTTGGTGGATGTTTCTTACAATAGTATTTATCACTCAACCATCAGAATGGATCCGTTTGAATCCTTGTATGGTCACCCATTACGTTATCCATTTTACTGGACTGGGGTTGGAGAGTCCGCAATTCTAATAATGGAACTGGTGCAAAACACAATATAGATTGTTCAGAATATTCGTGAAAGGAAGAAGGAAACCCATGATCATTAGAAATCATATGTTGATCAAAAGAGGAGACATATTGAGTTTGATGTTAGGGATCACATGTTTATGATGGTGACTCCCCATCATGAGATGTGATGTCTTGTTAGTGGGAGTAAGATGTATCCTTAGTTTGTTGGTCCTTTTGAGGGGTTGTCACGTGTTGGAGATGTGGCTTATTGAGTAGCACATCCCCCAAATATGAACAAGATACACAATGTTTTTTATGTGTCACAACCTTTTCATTATCTTAATGTTGACTCTCACATCATCGATATGAGAAATATTGATGATAACGACAATGCGACCATCGATGAGTGGATGATGGAGATTTTTGACCACATGGGGATGCTATTGTGTGGGTGTTCAATCCGCTTGGTTCGTCTCATGTAGTGGCATGGTGGTGTGGAGGAGAGTACCTGGGAACATGATTTTTAGATACACACTCAGTATCCCATGTTCTTTGATTTTTTTCTCTATCCTTGAAACAAAGTTTGTCTTGTGGTTATAGACCCCTCCAATCTATGAAATGTCTTTCTTTTGTTTCATGTTTTGTCTTTCTCTATTTTAGATGTATCTCCCACAAGAGATAGTTTAGGAGCTGTTTGTGGTTATTGGGAGGAGGTTTCATGTTATTTGAATGTGGTTGAGCACTTTTTTTTGAGAGGGACTATAGAGGTATCTTGCAGTGCGGTTATTAAAACATTCACTTTTTTATTTTCTCTCTATGTTTGTTTTGAATTCTTGGGGACAAGAATGTTATCATAGGTATCTAATGATAGGAACCAGATCTATGTGGATCAACCATTTTTGTGTTTTCTAAGGCCATGGTTCTCAGATAAAGCATAGAGGATTTCTGGTAATATATGGTCATGAAAACATGGAATCAAGGGGATACAGGATGTGACAAAGGGGGACACGATTTGTGATATTCGGTTTTCAGAAAAATAAAATTTCCCACCAAGTAAATGTGTTTTCCAACATAAGTCATCATCGATGTGGTACAAGACATGATGAAGAGGTACACATCGTTTAATGTTCTGTTGCGTGGTATTTAAAGACACTCAGCCACTCGGGGATTAAAACCATCTGTCTTGAGTGCACCCACTCCTGACTGCATATGGCCCTAATGCCTTCCTCTTAAACATTCTAGGATTCCTTCAACCTATATTAGTTCCCTACATCCTTCTTTGACCCATCATCAATATGTGGTAATATCTAAATCTATTGTTTTGTTTTCATTGATCCTTCTTCTCCCATTCATCTTTTCCATGCTATGGTGTTTGATCTTCATGGTTCTAATGGAGTTTCCAATGGTTTTTATTGATGTGGTTGTGTCGTGGCATCCATGCAAGGATGTATGTGTTGCGGGGAAGGAGGTCGTGATATGCTGTATTGATCAGTTCTCGATTGATGAACTTCTGAAACCATTTGAGGTAAGGGATTTTTTTATTCTCCATTCGTTTACACATAAATATTAGGTGACAATGTTTTATCCCCCTAGATCACAACAAAATTGATATATTTAATATTTTAACCATATAAAGAAATTGGAAAAAACCATATGTTATTGAATACTATTTTTCTAGATAGTGTGATATCTGTGATTTCCATGATTATCATTTCCTTAATGATAGAAATATTGATGAATGTAAACTGGGATTAATTGTATGTATATGTAAAAATTAATGAGGCACACAAATGAACCTGGTTGTTCTTCCAGTAATCATGTATAATTTAATTAATTTATGATCAAGAGGTATGTAATGCTTATTGATAAAGAACTAAATGAATTTAAATTAACTATTTAATTAATTTTTGATATTATATTGTTTAGTTTTCCCATAGTTAGAACATAGAAACAATAAATTTGTTATTTCTATATGGATGAAAGAACTGTTTTTGTGATAAATGATAATTCATAGTTGGGTGTTGAGTTACCCTCTCTCTTGTAAGGCCGAGTGCCTTGTGATTTGGAGCCATGAGTTCTCATTATGTGTGAAGGACTTATTCCTTGTTTAAAGTACAAAAGGAAGGTTGATATGATGTCTGATTTCCAAATTATAGTGTTGTGATGTGAGCCTAGATGACTATTTTGTTATATGGGGACTGGGATTCCAATTGGATTTTGCTGAAATTTATGCCTAGAGTGATGAAATTAATGGGTTTATGCATGTGGGTGTCAGGTAGGACAGTTGGGATGATGAAATTGGTTGGATGTGAATGATTAGGTTCTTTTGGAATCTCTTTGGTTGAAAATCTGCGTTACTTTCCCCACTTTTCAAGGTAGCAGGACATGCTTACCCTCCTAAAAATTTGTGATGATGTGTGAGGTATGCCATGTGCATTCAGTGTCTAGTTTTTTGTGGATGGATGGGTCATTTCTCTTACTATAGTTGGCGAAGACTTAATGAGTAGTTCACCTACACACCATGTTGAGCCCCTTGTGCTTGTTAGCATATAATGTTTTTGAGAATGCCCAGGAATATATAAATTGATAATGATGTTAATAAATGATTGAATAAATGATGTTAACCCATGGGGTGGAGCATTCTTGTATAAAATGATGAGGTTTCAATTTAAAGAAACAATGGATTTTGGGTGTGATGATAATGAAATATAATGTGTAATTGATAATGGTTAATTAATGATTACATAAATAATTAATGTAATGTGAAAATGATAAAAAGGGATAAAGAAATATAATGAAGTTGTTTAAATTTTTGTGTGCTTATAGGATAAATAGTCATAGTAGTAGCATCCAAGAGTCTAAGAGACATTAGATTCAGTTGATTCTAAGACTAATTTTTTCAACTGTGTGATTGTGAGATATATTATATCAATTAAATTTTGTGAATATATACCCTACATGACCCTTATAGTTTGGGAAACTGAAATCCCGAGGATTATGAACCTCAAGGGGGGGGGGGGGTGTGGTCCCTAATATTCTATTTGGTGGATGGTTGACTAACTACCCCCTTTATCCCCACTTTCTTCTCTTGGTAGTTACTTGTGCTGGAAGGCATATTGGTTAAAATTACCCATATATGTTTTTAGAGGGTAGTAATGGGTTGTATTTATTCATACACATATATTATGGATATAGTTTCATATGGACTACTATAGGTGTAACATGTATAGGATGTGATGGCACGAGGATCATTACCATGTGTACGAGTTGTAATGGATTGAGGTATAATACCATATGTATGATACATGTTATGTGAGATGTGGTGGATTCTGGAATATTCCTGGTTTTATTGTTTATATGGATATTGTGGTTGTGTTTCATGAGGTTAATTTTGTGGTGCTTCGCTCAAGAGTTTGCGGGCATGCCTTTTTGGAGAGAGATGCTTAGGACATGTGATGTTGGGGAAAAGCTATAAACCAGGGGAAGTTGTTGCAGGGTACCATTGATATTTATTATTATATTATATAATCTTTTATGAAATACTTAGTGAGAGTATCCATGGAGAGGCTTGGAAATTTGTATACCTATTTTGGTGATGAGTTCATTTCACTTTTTTTGACTAGTCATTAACATTCATTCTTTACTTTTGCACGAGATGTACCAGGGGGTCATAATTAGTACACTGTTATACTCACCCGACCTAAATAGTAAATTTTTTCCAATTAACTTGGAGTAGGTTGGAGATCAATATTCTTACTACTATCGTCTTATTATAGTAGTTTTTTTATCTTCGTGGTCACTTCCATTTTTACATTCTTTTGGCACTTTTGGTTTTCAATTTTAGTAGTTGTTTTTCTTGCATGACATTACATATGTGTACTTGGGGTTTTATTTATATTGGAATCTATGTTTTGGTTTTTTGGTGACTATATTATCTCTATATTTCACATGTGTTCTCTTAGAGGGTAATGACTCCCATTGGTGTGTTTACTATACCATCGGTGTTGGTCGCCAACTTAGGGGCTACTGGAGGTGAGAGTTCCAGTTCACTATCCCCATTCTCACATTGCCAGCCCAGAAGGGATACACCTTGTGCGGAGGCGGTTGAGAAATATATGATATTATAAATATATATATTGTTGTTTAATAAATTAATAATATCTTTTAAACCATTCAATTGGGGGTTAAAACATTTTCAACTAATTCGAAGCATGAGGTCATGGATTTTGTCATAATTTCCAATTCAATGGGTTGTATATGATATTATGCACATATTTACTACTATATGGTGTGTATACAACCCCTAGTATATATTTAAAATGAAAAAATATTTATTCATTATGATTAATGTTTTAATTAATGTTTATTATTTTATTTGGTCAGATAAAAATGTTAACCAAGAGGTTTGGATTTATTTTCAAAAATCATTTTCTTGGTATTGCCTTAATTTTCATTGAAGTAATATTATAAACCATCCTTCATAAAATACATTTATTTTCTTATAAATGATATAATTAAAGATGTTAAATTTGTTTTTACAACATTTTCCATCCTTGGATATTGAATCAATAACAGAAATATATAAAATAAAAACCAATTTTATTTATTCTTTAATAATATGTTTTTTTCTTTTAATGAATTTCCAAATTGATTTATGAAATAATTTTTATTAATCAAAATATTTAATTAGGAAATGATAATTTATCAATAAATTTTGAAAGTCTAATAAATTAATCATTATAATATTGTTTTAAAGGGTAATTTTTTACATAATTTATAGAAACTCAAAAGGTGTGTTATTAAACATAGTCAATGTTAAAAAAAATTCCGTCCATGAGTACAATTTTAAAATTTTGAAGTTCGTGTGCACATTTTTAATGGTTTTGGAAATATAACTCTTTAAATGAAACATTTTTTTTTAATTTTATTTTTATTATTTCTCCAAAGTACATGATTTTATATCAAAACCACTGATTCAGATGAATCTTTTGTAATATATTATCTCAATTATATTTTTTTGTGTTTTACTATTTTATGTGACATTATCATTCTTCTTCTAATTTGAAATTACATTTCTCATTAATATCCATTTTATTTGTGTCTTGAAAAAGAATATTTTTTCTAAACTATAAATTATTTCACTACACGTTGATTTATATTGAATTTTTTTTATTCACTAGGGGAATATTTATATTTTTATATCCTTATTCAACACAGATATTTTTTCATAATGAATATTCCTGATGAATTAAATTTGTCATTTAATATATGAGGAATGAAATAGAAATGAATTAACTTTTTGGGCCAGGTTATAGATATCCCCTATATAAATCAACTGGTCTAATGAGTGAAATAAATTGGAAAAATTAAAATCCAATATGAATTTATATTTCATTAAAATAAGGTCATAAAGGAATAGATATTATGATGTATGATAACAAAAATCCAATAATAAGATTTTAATTCATTTAGATTTCAGTTATTACAATCCATGAGGTTATATAAATGATATTATTGATCTATTAACATCATGTTAATGTTACATATATAATGGAATTTTTTCATAGTTATGTAACAATACATATTGATTATTAATTATTTACTCATCATATTTTTTGTTATACGTAACCCTTATAGAGTATTTGAGCTCAACCATATTTTTTTCCTCTCCCAAATATATTATGACTAATTATTTGAATATGTATAAGGGTGTAAAATGTCCTACATTAGTATGATTTATATTTTATTTGAATTTATAAGGAGTATAATGTATGATTTTTCTCAGATTCTATAAAATATATCAGTCCTTTAAGAATAGAACCCTTGTATCTATGTTAATGTAATAATGCTGACATTGTCCATTAGTTACTATAGTCAGGGTTCATATATTATAGACTCCATTTTATTTATAATTATCTATTTTATTTTATTTTAATCATCAATACTCATAATTTTTATTAAGGTATTTTTATGCATGAAAATGTAATTTTTCTAAAAAAATTATTTTAATTTTGAATATAAAAATTTATTTCCTCCACATATATTGATTTAAAGATGATAAATGGATAAAATAATTGAAATAATGATGTTCAAATTAGGTTAACATGATCCTTTGATTTTGGTTTGTTAGGAATTGTTAAATTGGAAAATATTTTTCACATCTCTAAATGAAAAATGGGTAAAACAAAGCTACAAAAACAAATTAAGGTATAAAAATAAAAAAACACCTACATTAATATCAATTTAGGGGATACAAATGACCATAGAAATTCCAAATTATAATATAATACATTTTCATGACATATTTTCTTTAACTATGGAATTTGGATTATTTTAAATAAATAAAATTTTAAAATGTATAAACCATGACTTTAACATACCAAAAATTGTTTACGTGTCTGTAAAAGAAGATAAATTTAATTATAAATATTTATTTGAGAAAACGGTTAATTTTATGTCATGTCATTTTAAAAAAAATGGTGAAAATATTTGTACCTACTAAATTTACATAACACTGATAGAATATTTTTTTAATTAATATAAAAAAAATTAAATGGCTAAAAAATTATTAAAATTAATACATTTTTGATTACTTAATGACTCTCGTAATTTTTTTTGATAAATATAAAATCATAGGGATGCTTGTATGATTTATATTATAATAATACCATTATGTTGGTATCTTTAATGGTAAATAATTTCAACGGTGTTAAGTATGGAATTAATTAAACATTATGTTAAAAAAATTATATTATTTTAAAATAATTGTAATCATACAAGAGGAATAGTGGGAATAGAAATTGAATGAAAAATCATCTCATTTCCATTTTTGAAAAAGTTATTTACTAATAAGTAAAATTATATTTCCTTTCAATTAAAAAAGGATTTATCATCTTTATGGTAAACATTGGTCAACTATGCAGATAAATTTGTATTTATGATTTAAAACACCACATAAACCTACAAATTTTTTTTACGGAATTGTAACTAAATCATTACATATAATTTACTATCTAGGATTTGAATATGAAATCTTATGGTAATTTCTATAGGATCCCATTTCTTTACACATATTTTTACATTAGTTTTAATATACACATCAATTGAATACAACCAAAGGATATAGAATCATATTGTATTTGAAGAAAAAGATTATAATAAATCAAAGTGAAACTGAAATAAAATTAATTTAGACTAATCTCTATAATAATCTCTATAATCCTATTGATCTTCCAAAATAATATATGATTAAAAGAGGAAAATATAATTGAAATGGGTTACCTAAAACCCCAACAAGGAAATAAACATTATAATGAGGCAGATCGTGTGAGTTAAATGGAATAAAATGATTTTATAAAAGATAAATATCATGAATAATCATGATGGAGTATAACACAAATAACATGGTATTGTATGATCTTGGTAACATTGTATGGTGGTTGAAAAATATAACATGACATAAGGTTAAGATAAGGCTAACTTCTAAGATACCACCACAAGGTAGAAAAAGTATTATCATGTATCAATTTCACTCTCTAATCTGATACATAATATATCATGACATGAAAATTCTGCCCCGTGAATTGGAGTAATATATAGGTGCACCAATCCTAAAATTTACATGTTTATGATATCCATAAAAGAGAATATATAATGTTGTGAACCCATTATCCAAATTCTAGTGCATTATTTATTAAATTCACCTCATCAAAATAAAAATAATTCCAAAGGAATGATCAGTTTAGAAGTATTAGAAAAACTAGATGCAACCAAAACTATTATGTTACATATAGAAATGAAAAAAAACATCATTTCCCCTTTAAAAACAATCAAATCCCTTAAATTATTTCAACATGTCAGTCATAATATACTTATTCTAATCAAATAGAAAAAATTAAACATAAGAATGGGGTGAGATCATATGATTTGTAAACATAAAAAAATATCGAAAAAGATATCTTAAATAATTATTAAATATAATTCATTGTATAGAACATAAATACAAGCAGTTTAAAGAAACTTTTAGCAATAATATGGAATGAATAAGTCAAAAAATATCATTTAAACAATCACATGGGTAAAATACTTGTAAAATAATAATATTTAATATCAATAAATAATCTCATAATCAGTGAATTAAAAATTTCAGACATCAAAACAACATAGACAAGACCACCTTACAAGACTATACATTAAATGGTAAAAACCCAAACTATTTTGTCTCCGGATATCTACAAATGCATCAAGGGGCTATAGTGGGACCCCCACCTATCACATTACCTGTCCAATTTATTCCTCATATAAAAAGGGTGAAACATAACATAAATATTCATATTAGAACTAAGATATGATATGTTAATACATTTAGAATAAACCAGGAATGGTATAAAAATATCACATCCACAGTCAAACTTATCAGAAAACATTTTATACAATATGGACGATTTTATCACACTAATGAGACTGGAATTAAGAATAAAATTCAACAATGGATGTGCACATTGGTCAAAATAATATAATAAAATTATTAAAACTCTTTTAGAGAAAGCTCCCTTTTTACATTGAAGTCATTTAAAATATGTAGAATTTTAAAAATTATATATATTTTCAAAATAACCTTGTATGCTTATTGGGGATACTTCAAATTTATAATGAATCATAACACATGGTCAATAGCCGCACTTTCTGTAAATTTTAAAAATCATTACTTCCTTAAATTTTTGAAAAAAATCATAAGGTATATATTTGGTAAATGATGGAAGATTTTTTTTTAAAAGGTTTAAAAAAAATAAAACAAGGGTAAAAATGACATTAATACATTTTCAAAAGTATTTTGAATTATATTTTATGAAACATGGATAAGGATGAAAAGGATATACCAGTAGATACTTACATTTAAACAACCTGGACTAATCATGAGATTGTGAAACTACCCTTACCTTGAAAATTACATTAGTTAACAATGCATTTAACTCATGTAAACTGGTTAAATTGTGTTATGATAATATACCAAAACCACATCCATCATTATGATATTATATATGATCCTCTAATATCAATTTATTAACAATATTTCATTATTAATATTGTTTCGAGGGTTGACTCCTTCATTTTATTATGCATGTTTTGTTGTTTAAGTCATTTTTTTGTGAATAGGAAGTCCAATAATAAAATCCAAGTTTATATAAAGTTCAGAATAATTATTATTAATCAACATATATATTTTATAATCATTCAATAATGGTTAATGTGGTGACTAAATCTCACCGCATCGTGGAGACGGTATGTCATACGTACACACGATCAACATTATCATTCCCTTACTGGTTAAAGGTAATTGAATTGGATAGTATATTAAATATAAATAATATTTATCCAGTTATATTAAATATTTATATCCATTATACACTTCATTATACCGATGAATATTAATTAGTGATTAATACAAAATTACCCCACGGTGTGAAGATGTTTAGCCATACAAACGCATGCATGGTGGTATTGTTATTCATATAATGGATAAAAGAAGGATTATGGTAGTTCAATAAACATAAGAAAATCTCAAAAGTATATTAAATATATATTTATTAAAATATTATAGAAGCATACTAGGAGGAGTAAATATAATATGAAAATAAATTAATTGAAACAGGTAAAACAATATCCTCCTTTGAGCGTTTCGTTTTGATTTACACAAAATTACTACATAGGATGTATTTCTTCTCAATATATGTATAGTAGGATGAATTGATGAATGGGGTTAGGATATGTTGGTAGTGGATTAATAATCCAAATATCATTAGATTCTTGAATAAAAGAGAAGGATATGTTCTCTTTTATAAGAGTTGGGAGGGGGCACTTTTGGAAACATAAAAACTATTATACTAGTATAAATGTATTTTTCAGATAAATTTTTTTAACAAATTATTTATTTTAATGATAATATGAGGATGGGTATAAATCCTCTCTAAAAATTATTTTTATTCATGTTAATTCAAAAAATTAAGCATATCTTTTGGATTCAAGCCTTAGATAAACAGTTTATCTCTTACCGTGATTACATATCTTTTTAAAATATATGGTTAATATAGTTACTATAAAATCCCAAAGGAACCCAAATTTGATAATTTATGAGAGATATTATATTATACTAGTTATTTGGGTTACCTGTGATTTGTAGGAAATTTACTAAATTTAATAAAATATTATTTATTTTAAATTATAATCTCTTTTAATTTTGATATTATTCAATATTTTTATATTTGAAAAAATCAAACAATCATGATAACATCAAAAAAATTCATCTATTATATCAATAACAACTCTATGTTTTCTATAAATTCTTGGATTTCATTCAATAAGTGAAATTATATTTATATTAATATTTTCAATATCATTTAATTAATTCTTAAACTCTACTAATTCTATTATGGCTACTCTAAAAAAAGTATTTGATATTGGTCTTGCATCACAGATTAAATTAATAGAAAAATAAACCTATGGTTCTGGAAGATTTCTAGGTAAATCCTAGGGAAATACATAAATGTATTATTTTATAATATACACATCATCAATTTGATGATTAGTATGTTTTATCATGTCTTCTTCCCCAAAAATTTCATTTAGAATACAAACATGAGGTTGGTCTGGAGAAAAACCAGGTGATGAAGTTTCATATTTAAATATATTTGATTCATCATTTTCCTTAGAAATCTCAACATAATTATTCATGAAATAAATATTATAATCATATTTTTATATTCAATACAAAATGATGATTATATAAAAGTCGACGATAGGTATGATTATGAAGTCATCTGATAAAGAAGATTTATATGTTGTGATAGGATCCTACTAACACATCATTATTCCAATGAGACTTCCATTATATGTTTTGACTAATAAATCCCTTGTTAATGTGAATTGGAAATATTAATTTTTTTATGAAATCTTTGAAAATTAAAAAGAATGAGAGGATCTAGTGTCAAATAATGTTTTGGATAAATTTGAGGAAATGATTAAAGTAACAGCCACAAAATCATTAGGAACTTCAACCTCCCTAGTTGTGATCATTAATGCATGGCCTTGAACCCTTGTAATTTTTGGGGAAGGTCTCCTTAATTCATAGTACAATCATTTTCATAATGTCCCAAATCATTACAATTGTATCATTTAACAATGGTAGCATCTTTCATTACCTTAGAATCACTATCCTATAAGCATTTTTAACCTCACATGTATCAAACACCCATACCTTTTAGGAATTCAACACCATGTTTTCCCCACAATTATAGAAAGGCGGAAATTTATCTTTTCCCTACTTCCCCTAATTTCATTTTCTAGAGTGTTCAACTACCCTCTTATTCTCATTCCTAACCCTTTTGTCATATGAATTAAATATTTCCTTTTTTGACTTAAAACACATGAGAATATATCTTTGTGTTATGAGAAAAATTGTGAAACCAATTACAGTCAGTGAAATGGTATTAACTGATCAATGAATTGATAAATCTCACTTATTTAGTTACCTATATATTATGAATCATTCCTTGTTAACCATATGATATTAGCTTTATACTTTTCAATAATCACATCATCCTTCTTCCTCAGATATAAAATGTGCATCTCCATATCTGCTCATAGATCACGTTGAATGTTTTTCTAGGAAGAGTTATTTAAATTCCCACAATTCCATATTTTGGACCAGTTTATCCACCTCCGTGGTTTGGATTAATAACCACCCTTGATCTTCATCTCCTTATCGGTGATAGACTTCCATTAATAATTTTTCCCATTTGATAATCCCAACAGAACGAAATAATGTTTCCAAAGAACATATCCATTTCATAGTTACACATGGATTTTTGTCCCATATAATGGTGGATGCTATTTTTTCATGAAGAAGTCTAACATTGATCATCCACATTGTGGATCCAAATGATCTATACAAAGAAGGTTTTTATTCTTAACCTGATTCAATTGTCCCATTATGGTTATGAGCTATTCAGCACCTGCTGTATCACTAGCTCCGTTATCACTATCTTTCATATTAGGGAAATACCTACATGCATAACATGTGATGAAATGGTTTCCATTCCTTATATTAGGAACCTTATCTAAACAATTGAATACACTATATTAGATTATTTATTGAAATACATAATTCCAAACTAGTAAAATAATTAACATTCATATAATAATTCATTCATATTTAATCACTAATTAAATAGTAATTTCATTGGGGAAATTTTTATTCATAAATACTTCATAATGTCTTGTAAATAAAATGTGAAGTATCCTATGCATATACCTGAAGAGTTTCAAATAAGATGCGTATTAAGGATCGTTGTCGAGTACCAAGTTACCATGACTAAAGATTTGAACTACTTATTGGAGTTGTTAATTCTAGTTACATATATTTCAGAACCACGTCCACATGTTGTACTTAAAAATATATATATTTTTTAATAACCAAATAATATATACATAACAAAAAATATTATGATGTTCTTATATTCTAAGCTTCAAATTTTATCTTTGGGTAGTTCCCCATAATTTAATTTTTTTTAATATAGTATTCCATATTATTACTAAACATACTTGGATACCAACTATTATTACCCAACCTCAGTTACCTAGAGTTGGTGAATTATTTTATTAAATTGGAATGACCATATGAAATAGAATCCCGATGGACCAATTAGTTTAGTAGCCTTTTGAAAACTAGAAGCAAACATAATTTTTACATTACATCTGAAATGAAAAACAATGTGTCATCTAATTTTAAAACATTCAAATCCCTTAGATTATCCTTGCATGTTACTCCTAATATACTTCTTCACATACTGGAAAAAATGAAACATAATAATGGAGTGAGATTAGAAGATTATTAATTATAATCAATATAAATGAAGGAATCATAAATATATATAAACATTTAACTCAAGTTCAAAAAATGAAACACATGCCTTTTAAACATAATATTAAACATAATATGGAATGAATAAATCAAGTACACCCATTTAAACATTCACATGGATATTATACTAGTCGAATGATCACATGAAATTTTAATTACTAATATCATAATGAGGGAATGCATAATCCTAAACATCATAACTACAACTTCAAAGCCTCATGTGAATAGCATACATAAATGGGTAAATACCAAAACTAGTTGGTCTCATGACACTAAAAAATTCATGGAGGAGTTATAGAGGGCCATTCCCATCACTTAATATGTCCAATGAATTACTCATATGAAAAAAGTGAAACATAACATGAACATTAATATTAAATCTAGTATATGAAATGTTACTACATTAAACATAAATCTTGAATGATATAAAAATAGCACATCAATAGTCAAACATATCATACATTTTTAATAAAATTTACAATATTATATCATAATAAAACAACCTTGTTTATAAATAAAATCCAACAATGTATGTTGGCATAGGTCAAAATAAATAATAAATTCATGGAAATAATTTGAGCTAAATTTATTTTTTCGCATCGAAATCATTTATAATAACACATTTATAAAATAAATTTTTTATTTTCAAAAACAATATTCTGATATTGTAACGAAATATTCAAAATTTTACAGAGTCATAATGGTTGAAAATTTCCACTTGTGTCATATATGTTATACATAATAATTCATTAATTTTTTGAAAAGGTTTTAATGTACCTCATTTGGAAATGTTCGGAAATATTCCTTTCAAAATGTTTTATAAAAATTTTTAAATGGGTAAAAATTACATCATACAATATTAGATAATATTTAGAATTATGTTTTATGAAACATCGATATAGATGATTAATTTCTCATATATTATACTTATATACAAACAACCCCAGATAATAATGAGATTGTGAAATTAATCCTCACCTTGTAATTGCCTTCCGCCGGGACTGAGTTAACCAGCAAAATTATGCTTAATGTATGTTATTATGTTATACTAGAAACATATCCATATTTATGATATAATATATTATCCTCTTATATCATTTTTTAATAATATTTTTATATTACCATGGTTTTTATTGTTAGATAATTCATTTTCCCTTCATGTTTTGTTATGTGAGACATATTTTATATGAATAGGATGAATTTTATTCATATCCAGAATGATATAAAGTTGATAATAATTATTCTTACTCATCAAATAAATTTTATAATCCTTATTTAATTTTTAACATGGCTAATGAATATCATTGTGTCATTGAGACGGTAGGCCGTACGTATTCACGAGCAATTATATCATACTGGTGATGGTAAAATTGAATGGAATTGGATGGTACATTAATTATACACAATTAATATCATGTTATATTTGTTAATTATTTCAATTATACTCATCATTATAAGCATCCAAATAATGTAGTGTTGAATAAAAAATTACACCACGGCGTGGAGATGGGAAGCCGTAAACACTCACACAAGATAATATTGTTATTTGTAGGATAGATAAAAGGAATAATATGGGTTTCCCATAAACACAATAAAATTTAATAATTCATAATATATGGTATTTATTACTTTGTTATAGAAACTACATGGTATGAGGAAGTGGAAGAAGAAAATATATTGAATGGAATTAGTTAGAAGAAAACCTCTTCTTTGAGAGTCTCCTTTTTATTTTCACAAAAGAACTCTTTTGAATGGATATATGCCCAATTTATGGAATCCATTATAAAGTCATGGATGTTGGGAGGTGAATTGGGAATGTTTTTTCAGATTAAATGTTCTCTAGATGTGTTAATAAAAGAGAAGTAGAGGGACCATTTATAAGAGGTGGAAGGGGCACTTTGGGAAACTCCAAAACTATTAAATTAGTTTAAATTGATCTCAGTTCCATATATATATCCAAAAAGAGTTATTTCTGGTATATTTTGAATATGGGTCTAAATTCTCTCATACAATTTTTTTTATATATGTTTAGGTCAGAAAATTAACTTTATAGTTTGGATTTAACCATTAGTTATATAGTTCAACTCTTACCATGTTTACTTTTATTTTTATAATATAAGGTTTATATTGTTACTATAATATACTAGAAGAACCCCAATTAGATATTTTATAAATATTTTAACACTATAAAATTTATTTGGAATAACCTTAGATTTTTTTTTGAATTTTATAACATTTGATAATATATTATTTATTTTAATGTTTCATTTATGTAAATTTTGATACTATTCAATATTTTGTTTTCAAAAATATAAAACAGTCATGATAACTTCAAAACAATACTTTAAATATGTTAAACACATGTATATGTTTTAAATAAAATTCTTTCATGTTATTCATTAAGTCATATTATTTTATGTTTTATATTTTTAATTTAATTTAATTTTTCCTTCCATTAATAATTAAATTATTGCATCATTATTTTGTCACCATTAAATTTAATTAATTATTTAATTAAATTATAAATAAATTACCATTATGTAGATAACAATTTTATATTTATAAATAATATTTATATTCAACCATATCCTTTATATACCCTCATATTAAAAATGATATAGTTATTAAAATTTTAATATCAAAATTTTAACACTTCTTTAAGAAAAATATAATATATGTCATAATCTAACACATGTGGATTAAAAAGAATCATATTTATAAACTAAAATTTATTTTGGTCTAAGAATATTATAAAATTAAATTAGAAAAACTATTAAGACCATATGATAATATTATAATACTATTTTTACATTAATTAGCCTATTTACCTTTAATTGTGGTAAATTAATCCAACAGTTACAATTCATCACAAAATTATTTTGATCCCACTAGAACAAATTTTTCATACTAATTAAAACCATTTCTATAATTTTCTATAAATTCAATTCATATAACAGGTAAAATCATGTTTCATGCAAGTCCAATAGATGTGGCTAGAAAGCATTTAAAAGTGACTTTCAAAAGTCTAATAAATTTTTATATCTCATTATATTATAAATAAATTCCAATGAACTATATTGAATTAATATATATATATATAATTTTTCTATTTTGACAATAAAATCAATTTACAGTAAAATAATTATTTAAATGAAAAGTATATTTTTAACAAAAAGTATGTATTTTTCACAATTAATCAAAAATAGAATCTTTTCAGAAAAACACCAAAAATTCACCCTAGAATATTTTTGAGGTTATTAATTAAAAAATGAAGTATTTTTGGAAAAATAAAATATATAAATTTCATAACATGTTTAATAATATTCGTTACATCTTTTTTAAACGTCTAGTATAAAAGGCGAGGGTGTGCTCGAATATGGCGTTGCATTCAGTGATAGATATTAAAATATTTAAAAAGAATCTTATTGTGGAATATTGGGTTGTTAAAAATTAATCATATGGAATAATCGTATGATATACCCATGTAATGAAATGGGTAGCATAGTCATTTCTAATAGCATAACGAAATTGAATATCATAATTATTTCCATGAAAAATGGGTTAAATAAATCTGGTATTTAAGAAGGTGAACTGAAAATAATATGAAATTAAAATAATTTTAAAGTACACTAAATACAAAACTAGTGTTGAGAACTTATTTTTGAGACATTACATTAATGTTGTGTTTTAGTAATAATTAAAATGATTATCTGAAGAAAGAAA
The DNA here is from genome assembly GCA_963277665.1 of Viscum album. Taxonomy (NCBI): domain Eukaryota; kingdom Viridiplantae; phylum Streptophyta; class Magnoliopsida; order Santalales; family Viscaceae; genus Viscum; species Viscum album. Next base: position 1,752,070,173 of record OY728152.1, read on the forward strand.
GTTCATAATAGATTCCAAAAATGAGAAGTGATCTAAAATTATCTAAAAAATTCCATGTACGATTAATGAAATTTCATTTCCTACAAATTTATTTGCGGAAATAAAAAATTAGATTTTCCCTTAATCTGATATTAAAAAGAAATTTAGAGGGGAATCATTAAAATATATAAATTCATATACAAGAAAAAAGAATTAAAAAGTGTGTATATTTGTTGAAAATATATATAGAATATACATATAGTAAATAATAAGAATAAATATGTAAATTGAGGTAATGAATGATAAATCATAAATTAATGGAAAAAGGGAGGTTCTGTAAGACCCCATTTGTAATGTTCCAAACTCATTTATTCACATGCACATAATGTTTGTAAAAATCCAATTAATTTTATTTATTAATTAAATAAGATGAAAAATTATCAAAATTTTATTTTTTATAATTTTATTTTGTTTTCTTATAACCAATTAATTTTTATATAATGTTTCTTTTTTCTAAGAATGCTCATTTGCTGGTTTCTTGGGTTATAGCAGTTTTTTGGTATTTATAGAAGTAATTGTAAAATTAACCAAAAATAATATGATTGAGATGAAATGGTATTCATGTACATAAATAATTAAAATGGTACCGAATACCCATAGGCTTTCTGACATAGGGTATGTTGTTTTTGAAAAAGTTTTAGCCTTATAATGTTTTTAAATTTAAGATTTTTTACAAACCATCACTATCATGTTTTGTTTTATTTAATATTCCTTCTATATATTCATTCCATAGTTTTAAAAGATAATTATATATATAAAAATATATATATATATATATATCATTTTATACAATTATATGTGAATTCAAACCGACCATAATGGTTGTACTGGAATACAAAAACTCAGTATCCCTTACTGTGGTGAACTGACATAGTAGGTACTGTGGTTTTGTTTTATTGAATAATATTATAATGTAAAGGTGTGGATGCTTGATATAATATTATAAATATTAAATTATAATATATATAATAAAAATTATTTATTATCAATGATGTATGAGGGAGTTGAGGATATTGTAGAAGAAGATATTAATTTAAAAAAAATTATGTATAACTAGATTTCATCTTGAATTTAAGCTCTTGAAATACTCCAAAAAAACCGTGGGATTTTGATTTATTGAATAAATGGACTTTTACGTATTTTGGTTAAAAATTGAAGATATAGTTTAGTATTAATTTTTAAATATCCATGGAATATAACATATGAGTAGAAAAAGTGGTGAGGTGTGTTATTTATATGTAGTGCAATGGGGTGTTTTTGAATATTTTATTCCTTATTTGGGATCACGACTATCAGTAGTATTGATTATTGTTATAATATGTAGTAAATGATATGTTTATATTCAATGTAATGGTTTATGACATTATACATGACCAAAAAATCATGCATTTATCTTATATCATTAAATATTGTTTTCTTCATATTTCATTATTCACAAAAAATAAACAATTTTAAATAATAATAAAAATTGTGCTATCTATTATAAAATGTATAGATTATAAAATAAAATCAAAATTTTAAAAATATTTATCTGAATAAAATAAATTAAACTATTATATAAAATCCTCATTATATTGAAAAATATCGATTTTATTAATATTACTAATTTTATAACCCCTTATAAATTATATAAGGATTCCTAAATTATATTATTATTATAATAAATAATAATGAACATGTATTAATTAATTTTTTGGATGTAATAAGTATTATTTTTTTATTAATTATAATAATATAAATAGAAAATATTTTAACTTCAAAAATATGAAAACTTATTTTTAAAAATTTAAAATATTTATTCAATTTTATTTTGAAATATATATGTTATAAGATTATAATTATAAGAACAAAAATTTTATTTTACAGTTGCATGTGTTAGGTTAATATTCAATGGTCCAATTACTATTTCTTATGGTCAGATTACTATTCCAACTATCAAATTAGTATTCTAATCGGCATAATTGTAGTGGTTATATGGTTTCCCCACAACAGATAAACACAAAATACATCATTAATTCATTATTAAATTATAATTTTTATAATGGTTATATATATTTTCATTTATAAGTTTTTATATTTCATTACTTCCATTTATCTTTAATTCAATAGTATTGTTCACGAGTGTGATTATTTAGGGCGATCACAGACTTCCCAATTTCCTATTATTTTTTATTATTTTTTTCCAATAGTAATACATCCAATTATTATATCCATTTATATTAATTAAATGTAATTCTTAAATAAATATAACAATATTTTGTTTGTTTTATAATGGGTTCTATGTTCATTATATAATATTTTATTTACAATATAAGATACAATTATATATTCCGTAGGGAAATTACAATTTTTAAATTCTTTTCCATTTCAGTATTCCCTAAAAAAATTCACCTTTCAAATATTTTTACATACTAAAGATAAAACAGATGGGGTACATATGTGTCATGGCTTCCTCTATCTCTCATGTCACCTCAAAATACTTTTGGTGTTCTAATAGTACATTGACTAGGTGAGTTGTCTTTCTGCACAAAACATTATCTCCACAGTCAAGGGTATTTACCCCATTCACCTCATATAAGATATAAAATTATTTGGGTAACGCATTTAATTTAGTTTATATGAGTGATCAATTATGTAGTTTCTCATTAGATATACATGGAATATATCATTTACTAGACGTATGGTTAGTGGGATCTCTAGTTGATAGTCCACAACTCTGATGTGATTGAGAATCTCAATGGGGGTGATGTACTTGGGACATAGGTTACCCTTATTACAATATTACAAGACTCTATTACATGGGGATAGGTCTAGTAATACCTTACTTCTTCCCTCAAAATTCGTGTATCATCGACGATCTATAATATATAACATAATTCAACATTGAGCATAAATGAAGTTCTATAGAATGGTGTACACCTTTTATACCATTTTCCTTATTAGTTTAGGTCCCAATATATTACATTCAAATATTTCATACTAGTAACTAGTGATTCTACTTGTCTTCCCATAAATGGATTCATACATATCATTTTTATTATTAATGAGTTAATTCTATTTTTTTGAAGTTTCAAGGATAGGAATATTTTGATACTATGAACCATTGAATTAAATCAAGAAGAATTTAAAAATTTGTTACAGTGTATGTATTGTCCACTAAATTTGATTATTAGTTAGGGGAGAAATGAAATACTAAATTTCCATTGATTATTTAGAGGATTTTAGAGACTCTTCCAAAATTCAGTGGTAAATCTCTATTCTTAATCAGATAAAATCAACTGTGGTTTTCCATGTAGCCTGACTACTTCTCTAATGTACTTCATTATCAGTTGGTCTAGTGAGAAGTCTTATACAATTATAAAGATGTTGCAATATTATTAATTTTTCACCTCCTTGTATATAGAAATATTTACTTTTTTTATTGGATTAATTTTGAATTTATGTGGTGATGTTTTACTATTTTCTTCTACACATGTGTAGTAGTTTCATCATAATATTATAGTTTTTCATTTTGGCCATCACATTATTTCATAAAATGAACATTGATTAGTATTATGTGATCTTCCAGTTGAAAATGTATAAAAAAATATTTCTCTCAGATATCTTGATATGAATTTTTCCTACTAGGGTGGATGGAGAAGGGAACACTATATACATCATCAAATAATTTTTTCCTTATATTAGGATTTAATGGTACACATTGTTAGGATCAATGTATTATTACTCCTTCAATGATTTTAAACATTACTGATTTATCTTTTCTCAGAGCTTCCACCTTATTTTTTATTTTCATATAATCTCATTTAGCATCTAGTATCATCTAAAAAGGTGCTGTCAAGAAACAATTTGGTAAATGAATTTTGCTGTTTATTAAGTTATGATTTACATGTATATCCTTTTAATGTATTTGTAGATTATATACCTCACAATTTACATCATTTATAAGATTTCAAAATCATTTATACATAGATAATATTCCACTTTATTTACATTTTTAGGAGTGTAATAGATTGATCATTCATTGTCTTTGATCAAATCTAACCATATGATATATCAAATATTTAGATCCTTATGCATCAATATATATATTTGAGGTTATTATGACCAATATATATTCTAAAAATTTCTCCATAGATATAATTTGACTAGATGTTAACCTTAAATATCACTACAACCAACTATGGATATAATGCTGAATAGTTTTGTTTATGAAAATTGAACGATAATGAAATGTGGTCTATTAATTTTATGTTGATCATTAGGGAAAATCCCAAACCCATTAATAAAGCATCGATTTATACATCAGAAATTTCCCCAAATGTGTTCATTGTGAGAAGTGGTGGAGTGATATGATACATTTTTCATTCCTTGAATCTATCTTCTAATTATTAATTAAAGAAAAATATTACTCGAGTTTAATTATACATTGTTAGTGGGTTGGAATGTCATGATAGGTTTCAAAAAAATCATTGTTAATACCAAACTTGTCAAATGATGAAATGGGTCTCTATAACAGATGTCCCGCTGGACCACTCCTCAATGTCCTTTTTCATACAATGGTCAGCATTTTTTCTTTTTCGTGAAATAAAATTTCACATGAATGATAATTTCTCCATCTAGAACTCACATTTAGTATAAATTTTATTCAGTTTTTTCATTTTTATGGTATTTAGAAAAATATAAAAATAATTCTCATGCTTCACCTTTCATTCATAGTATATTAAAATATCATCAATAAAGACTATAATAAATATGATGATGTAATCTAAAAGTAACATATTAATTAAACCAGTCAATATTTCTAAAAAATAGGTATTCTAATGATAATAACTATTAACTCATAGTTCACAAACATCGTTCATAATGATGTATTGTGAACATTTTTCTTATTCACCATTAATTGGAGATATCGTCACTAAATGTCCACAAAAGATAAATAAAAGTCCCCATAAAGGGGATTTAACTAGTAATCTATGTAAAGATTGAGAAATAAAAATGAAATTTTTTTCTTAAATTCTTTCGAATTTTACAAGTCTGTGGCTTCAGACGACACATGATTCCGAGGCCCGGTGTTCCCGCAATCAATTTATGAAGTTTTGTTCAGGTGTGTTCAGTAAAATTATGAGTGGGTTTTTCTATCTTTTTAATCGGTGATCGGAATCGAAATCATAGGGCACCGATGAACTTGCAAAGCTGGTATTCGCCTAAGGGGACATTTACCGTAGTTGTGTTTTGACGGGAGGAGAAGTTAATTTCCAGGTTGTTATTAAAAAAATATTAAAAATATGTGATAGCTATTTTTATTTGTGGAGGGTGGTTATTTTCCTCCAAATGGGAGTTATAGGTGGGACCCACACCCACATAACCTCCCATGAGAGGATATTTTTGGGGTGGGGCCCACACGTGCCCTAAACTCTTGAACTCCCCATAACTCTCTTGAACTCCCCATAACTCCCCCCATATTTTGTTATGACAACTCCCCCATATTGAATGAGAACTCTTCCTCTCCCTCTCCCACTCTTTAATATATGCCTACACATGTAAATTAATTAATTCAAACTCTTCAATTAATTAATTAAAGGGGTTTGAATTTTTAAAAACATGGGGAATAAAAATAATAGCCTTAGATATTATTTTTATTTTGGGGCATTGGATGTGTGGAGAGGATTTGAGAGAGCTCATGAGTTTTTGAAGAACACCGACACTACGACGAAGAACATTTTTCTTCCTCGACGAAGAATGCTCTACGATTCGAAGAACACAAAATCCAATGACGATGTGCCTTGTTTCCTCATCTCTGCAACAAGTGAGGAGACACCACTTCCTCATAGGATTCACTTCTATGTCGTCTACGAATCCTCTCCCCATGACGACATCTTCCGCGACGCTGACTACCATAAACAATAATTTGAGGTAGGGGGATAGTGTTCAATTTTAATGGATTTAAAACTTTCTTGTTCTATGTTGTAAAAATTGGACTCTCTTTGGCCAACAGCTACTACCTAACGCGGAGGGCGCGGGCAGAATGTAGACGACCTGACGACCCTCCAACATTTGTTGTTCTTTTAATTAACTAATGGAAGAGATGACGACGGGGGAAGTGGCGGCTGCATGTGGAATAACCACGGCCCACAACCGCAGGCCACTCGACTGGGAAAGAACCAGAAGTCTCGTCGGCCGACCGGCAGGAGGAAAGCTATGGTGCGGGGAGGACTCTGCGCCGGATGAACCTTAGCCCGCCCGTGTGGGATGCTTGCACCAAGAAGGTTGTCTGCCTTCGGTCAGCCGGTTAGTGATGGCAGTGACGTGTGGTGCCGCCGGTTTGGGCAGCCGGGGGGCTTCTCCCCCCGCCTCAGACCAGTCGCCCCCCTCGGGCCGCTCGTCCCCCTCGGGCGGAGCCACAGCTGGGTCATGCCCTGATGGGCCATGCTGCGCCACTTTGTGTTGGGCCATGCTTTTCATCGGAACGTACTGCGCCCCTCGGGCTGAGCCTCACTTTTCATCAGGCCGGTCGGACACCCCTGTCGGGTCAGACCCACAAAAACTGGGTTAACCCGAATCGTCACCCCAATGGGCTTAACGAGTCGGGCCTGTTTTCATTTAATGGTGAATAACTCGATGACCGCGCATCCAATCGACGCGCTGTCTACGGAACTGGGACACATGCGATGAGGAGGACCTTTTCTGATACATTAAGTGAGTTTTGGATGACTTTGGGGAAATTATGGGTTAGAAATGAGCGTATTTTTAACCGGGGCCCTAAAACGGAAAAACCAATATCTCTCAGACATGGCGTCTGGTTGATGCTTCATCTGTCACCCTGAGTTCCTATTGACGAGACAAGACATTGGGATACATCAACTTCAGACTTTTTGATAGTTTATGTATATATCCCCCTTGGCTCGAAGAGTAGACCCTCCCAGAATCGAGTGTGTTGTGTGTGGGACCCCTAGAGCTGGTTGCGGCTACGATGATTACCATGCTGGGATCCTCTGTGGGTTCGACGACGATGACCATTGTACTTGGATCCTCAGTGGTTTCGGCAGCATTGACCACTGTACTTGGATCGTATGTGGGCTCGGAAGTGACGACTATTGTAATTGGATCCTTCGTGGGTTCGGCAGTGGTGACGACTGTACATGGATCCTCCGTGGGTTTGGCAGCGACGACTTCTGCACTAGGATCCTACGTGGGTTCGGCATAGGATATGATTTAGAGGATACATCTAATCATCTACACCCCTCTTCGGGAGTATTATACTAGTGTGAGTTGTGTCTTGACTTCCAATCAATACCAACAGTGTGATTGACTTCATTCTTCTGTGGACTGGGTTGTTCTTGAGCTCGAGAGTTGGAGCCGAATTGGAATTCATGTCTTCGGTATATGTATGGGAATATACTTAAGTAGAGTCAGTTGATAGTTCCTGAATGTATCTTTCCTTTTTGGTTTATCCTTCGTGGAATCATGGCAACATTCAAGGGTCTCAGGGTCCCTATGGAGTGTCGTATACTCACCCCTGCATGGGCTAACCCTGCACTACATTGTATTGGATGCAGACAGAGGACAACAAGGATCGAGGTGGAGGTTTTTGGAGGTGGACAGTACCTGGAGGTGGACCACTTGGCGGGACGTACACGGGGCGGAAGGACGGACCTGAGGAGCTGAGGAGACCATTTGTACCCACCCTTCAGGTGGGATATCCAGAGGACGACTCAATGGTTACCAATTTACTTTATTGTTGTTGTACATTCTTTTCAGTTGGACTGTAGTTTCAGTTGGGTATGTATACTACCCATTTACATCTCAGCACTTACTTTTGTACACAGTTTTACTTATTGCTAACTTCATTTTCTTACTCAGTTGGTTTTGTTTACTTTTATAATGGCAATGGCTTCCCTTTAACCAGGATTGACACCTTTGGTTCTTGTAATCATCCTCTGGCCTATGGAAGGCGGGCTTGAGGTAGTCACGACATGGGCCCTGAGGATGGGTTGTGATAAATTGTTATCAGAGTAGTTGGATATACCACAGAACTCAGGACTCTGAAAATTTCTACTCTGTGAAGAAATTGTGTTAAGAGTATTGAGTGTAGTAATCAGTCCAGGGAGCCCATTGTTAATGCGGCGGTAGACGTATCCATACACCAGGACCCTGACTTCTGATTTTCGACTCAGTGTATGAACACATTTTTCCATGTGTGTTACAAAATTTTTATTTATGATTACATTTTGTCAACTCACTAAGTATACTGTTTGACTGTGGTTCACCTGTTTCTTTTCAAGATGGCCCCACGAAAGCAGCCAGCTAGGTTTCTGAGTTAGTTACGAGATGGAAGCCCACCAAGCGATGACGCCTCAGTGCAGGGCCCCATCACAGCGGAGGTACCAGTGGTACCACTACCCACTGGGCCACCGCTACTACCATCCCCAGCCACAGAGGGTGCACGCTGAATAATCATGTTACATGATTTTCAGTGACAGAGGTCGCCCAGGTTCTATGGAGAGACGGACCCTAAAGCCGTCGATGATTGGCTGGAGGATATTGTCAGAGTCTACATATTGGTAGGGACACCCGTTAAACTTAAGTTGATCCTTGCCGTAAGTCTACTACATGCAGCAGCATGTAGATGGTGGACCCTGATTCTCCAGGTGCATGACGAGGCATCTCTAATTTGGAGGGATTTAGAGTGTCTTTTTTGCATGGAGTTTATTTTAGCCACCCTTCATGCGGTGCGGATTTAAGAGTTACTTAATCTGTTGCAGGGCAGTATGATAGTAGCTCAGTACTCAGTGAGATTTACTGACCTCTCGCACTACACCACTGACATGTTACGAGACCCATTCTTCTGGGCCCAGACCTTTGAGCAGGGACTGAGGCATGAGATCATGGTTTCGAATTTCTCCCTCAACATTATGACGCAGGCAGGAGTGTTGGAGTGATCCCTTCTTGTGGAGACCTTTTTTTGCTGAGCCGACGCCAGCAGTGAGACCCACCGCAGGGAGACACGTAGCAGAGTCTTCTACAGAAGGAAGTAGAGGGATGTCACAGAAGTCCAAGAAGACCAGTCCATCAGGTGGGAAACCCCAATATAGTAGTGCAGAGGTGCGTGGCACACGAAACAGAGCAAGCCATCAAGGGGCGAGAAGTGCTATGCATGCGGTGGGAAGGGTCAAATAGCTCGGGATTGCCCGAACCTCCATGTGGATGATTAGAAGATAGTAGAGGAACCTCCCAGGTAGTGGTAGAGTTTCGAAAGTGGAGGTTCGTAGGGAGAAGTTAGACGAGCTAGAGGAGCTGGACGAGAAGCGGGTGGTGGATGACGCTTTGAGGCTCTACCACCACCACCACCAGGAGAACCACCCCAACCACAAGGAGCCGGTAGATAGGGGCAGGCTCAGCTCCAGGTGGTCGAGGACTATGACCACGACTCACCATATATGATTTGAGGTACAATATGTGTATACTCCACCCTTTCTTCAGTTCATATAGACACATGATAGATTCATTCTTTTATTGACACTTCCCTTTTTCGTAGCTCGAAGATTCCGACAGAGCTGTTGGCTCGATCCTTACGGCTAGAGACTCCTACGAGAGTAGACTCGATTATTACACACTGGTGGTGATAGTTTGATCTTACTCTTTTAGGCGAGAGCTTCAGCTGGGATATTCTTGTAGAGGCGTCAAGGCCTTACAATGCCATCTTGGGTACGGACTGGTTGTCTACAGTCCATGCTCAGATTGACTGCATTAAGTGCAACATGCGGTTTGTCCGCACGGATGGGACCGGGTACACCTTCACCGGAGAGAAGGGAGCCTTTTCAGTGTATGGTGGACTTACATAGAGGATAGGGCAACCCATAACAAATCAGTTCCCTAGTCCCATCCTAGGAGTGGTTGATGTTCGGAGTCCGAGTTTTCCGGCTGTGGTGGATCAGTATGCAGATGTTTTTCCTGAAGACGTTCCAGGACTACCTCCTTGTAGAGAGGTAGACTTCTACATAGAAATATACCCCATGAAAAAACTGATATCTACTCCAGCATATCATATGTCTCTCACTGAGCTTCGTGAGCTGCGGGTACAGTTGGAGGACTTGCAGGGAAAGGGATTCATCTGACCCAGTGCTTCCCCCTGGGTTTCTCAGATTTTATTCACCAAGAAGGCGGATGGGAGCATACGACAATGTGTACACTACCGTCACCTGAATCAGGTGACCATAAAGAAAAAGAACCTAATCCCGAAGATTGATGGCCTCTTTGATTAGCTCAAGGGTGCACGATGGTTCTCGATGATAGACCTCAAGTCAGGCTATAACTAGATCAGAGTTTAAGACGTGGATATGCAGAAGACGGACTTCAGATGTCGGTATGGCCACTATGAGTCCTTGTTTATGCCCCATGGTGTAACCAACACTCCATCAATGTTCACAGGTCTCATAGACAATATCTTCTTGCCTTTCCTCGATCTATTTGTCATTGTCTTCATCAACGACATTTTGATGTAATCGACTACTGAGAAGGAGCATGCCTACCACTTGCGGGTTGTACTGGACACACTCCACGAGAACCATCTTTATGGTAAGATCTCAAAGTTTCAGTTCAGGAATCGATAGGTTCATTTCTTGGGACATGTTATCTCAGAAGATGAAGTTGCAGTGGACCCAGCAAAGATCAAGGTGGTACTTGCTTGGGAGCCACCCAGGAGTGTGATAGAGGTGTGGAGTTTCCTGGGTTAGGATGGGTACTATCATAGATTTGTGCCAGACTTCTCTAGAGTTGCAGCACCACTTTCAGCATTGAAGAAGAAGGGGAAACCCTTCATGTGGTCAGATAGGTGTCAGTAGAGCATTCAAAAGTTCAGACAGATATTGACCAGTGCACCCATCTTGAGGCTACTGGAGGAGGGTGTAGGGTATGTAGTTTACTACGACGAATCATGGACTGTACTCGGGTATATCCTGATGTAGGAGCGAGCAGTGATCGCATATGGTTCATGGCAGTTGAGACAGCACGAGCAGTTTTATGCTACCCATGACCTGGAGTTAGCAGCAGTGGTCTTCGCCTTGAAGATGGGGCGACACTATCTGATTTGTGATCACATTACTATCTACTCTAACCACCAGAGTATCAGGTAAATATTCTCGATGAAGGACCTGAACCTGAGAAAGAAGAGATTCCTCGAGTTCCTCCAGGACTATGAATTTGAGATAGTCTATACTCATAAGAAAGAGAACGTTGTGGTTGATGCTCTCAGCAGGAGATCGGGCATTCAGCTACTAGGAGAGCAGACGAAGCAGCTAGCCACATTGCAGATATCCTTTGTGGATAGAGATAGAGAAGACTTTCTAAAGTCTATCATAGTCACTTCTCCACTATTTCAGCAACTCAGAGAGTCACAACGTGGGTACATTGACTGTGAGACGTGACGTGCTCAGATATCCATAGAGCAGGTGCCTCAAGGGTTTTCTGAATGATGGGATCACATCATCCTCTTCAAGGGACGTACTATGGTACCAGTTGCATTACGAGAGGAATTGATGAGGGAGTTTCACACTTCCCCTCTAGCGGTACATACAAGAGTTGCGAAGATGTTCCAGGATCTCAGACGATAGCACTGGTGGACGGGCATGAAGAAGGTTGTAGTAGAGTTTGTTTCACGATTCCTCACTTGTTAGAAATTGAAGGAGGAGCACCAAGTACCAGCCGGCTTGGTATATCCCTTAGAGGTCCCAGAGTGGAAGTGGGACTTGATATCCATGTATTTCGTGATAGGGCTTCCACATGAATCCTGAGGACACAACTCTATCTGGGTGATCATCAACCGACTCACTAAGTCGGCCCACTTCCTACCGATCAGATATCAGAGCTCAGTATAGATCTTGGGATGACACTACAATCAGGAGATCATACGTCTTCATGGTGTGCCATAGTGTATTGTCTCTGATCGAGATGCTCGAATTACTTCCCGGAATTGGATGTGATTACAGGAGGATTTTGGGTCGTAGCTACATCTGAGCGCTGCCTTCCATCCTCAGAAGGATGGCCAGATGGAGAGGACCATTTAGACTCTGAAGGACATGATCTGTGCATGTGTCATTGACTTTGGTCGTAGTTGGGAGGATAAACTACCCTTGGTGGAGTTTGCGTACTACAACAACTACCACTCCGCAATCAGGACGGCACCTTACGAATCACTGTATGGCCGACTTTGCAGATCACTTCTGTGCTGGGCTGACCCTGGGAAGTCAGCACTTGTAAGACCAGAGATGGTTCGGGCTATGACGGAAAAGTTGGATATCATACAGGAGTGGATGAAGTCATCATAGAGAATACAAAAGTCATTTTCTGATAGGAGATGGAGACCACTGGAGTTCGAGGATAGCGATCACGTTTTCCTACGAGTCTCACCTCGATGAGGTCTATGTAGATTTCGTTGGGGCGTCAAGTTATCTACGTGCTTCATCAGACAATACTAGGTTCTCATCAGGGTAGGTGAGGTGGCTTACTTCCTTGCCCTTCCAACTCAGTTGCAGCGGGTGCATGGTGTCTTCCACGTATCTCAGTTGAGGAGATACATGTACGACCCGTCACATGTCATCGATCACTTGGAGTTGGACATCGATGACAGGGTGACATACACGGTGGTCACGATGGAGATCTAGGATCGATAAGAGGGGTCCTACATGGGCATTTGATTCCTCTTATTCACATTCACTGGCAGCATGAGAACCTCTAGCAGAGCACCTTGGAGCGGGAGGCTCAAATGCATGCTCAGTACCCTCATTTTTTCCACTAGTGTATGTTGTAGCTTTATGGGGACGTAAATCCCTAAGGTGGGAGTAATGTAAAGACCCATAAATTTCATGGAAATTTTTTTCTTAAATTCAGTTGAATTTTACATGTATGTGGCTTCTGGAAGAACTTGATTCCGAGGACCGGTGTGCCCGAAATCAATTTCTGAAGTTTTGTTCGGGATTGTTCAGTAAAATTACGAGCATGTTTTTCTATCATTTGAACCAGTACAAGGAATAGAAAACCAAATCCACTGATGAACTCACTATTCCAGTATTTTCTTATGGGGACTTTTACCGTAGTTGCGTTTTGATTGGAGGAGAAGTTAATTTTTGGGTTGTTATTAAAAAATAATAAAAATACAAGATAGATAATTTTATTTGTGGCGGGGGGTTATTTTCCTCCATAAGGGAGTTAGAGGTGGGAGCAACACCCACATAACCTCCCTTGAGATGATATTTGTGGGGTGGGGCTCACACGTGCCCTATACTCTTGAACACACCATAACTCTCTTGAAATCCACATAACTATCTCCTCCTTTTATTATGAAAACTCCCCCTTATTGAATGGGAACTCCTCCTCTCCCCATCTCCCACTTTAATATATGACAACACATCTTAATTAATGAATTCAAACTCATTAATTAATTAATTAAAGGGTTTTAAATCTTGAAATACATGGGGAATAAAAATATTAGCCTTAGATATTATTTTTATTTTGGGGCATTGATTGTGTGGGGAGGATTTGGGAGAGCACTTGAGTTTTTGAAAAACACCGAACCTCCGATGAAGAACGTTTTTCTTCCTCGATAAAGAACGGTCTATGATTTGAAGAACGTGAATTCCAATGATGATGTGCCTTCCTTCCTCATCTTGAAACAAGTGAGGAGACATTGCTTCCTCCTCGGGCGCACACCGATTTCATCTACAAATCCTCTCCCCGCGATGTCGTCTTCCACGACGCCGACTACCGCAAACCTTCATTCCATGTAGGGGGGTTATGTTCAATTTTAATGGATTAAAATTGTTCTTGTTTTATGTTGTAAAAATTGGATTGTCTTTGGCCAACTACTACAGCCTAACACGGAGGGTGCGAGCCGAACATACACGACCCGACGACCCTCCAAACTCTCTTGTTATTTTCATTCACAAATGGAAGAGGTGGTGACGGGAGAATAAGCGGTCATGTGCTGGCCGCATGTGGAAGAACTATGTCCTGTAAATGCAGGCCACTCGACCGGGAAAGAACCGGCCATCTATAGTCGGCCGGGCCAAATGGAGGAGCAGCGGCGCTCCACGGCACCACACTATGGAAGATCACAGCCCACATTCCATGGGCCGCATTAGCGGAAGAATCGGCATGCACGTCAGCCATCCGGGTGAAGGAAAGTCGGAGCGCCGGGAGGGTGCCGCGCCAAATGAAATGCGGCCCGCCCGTGCGGGATGATTACGCCAAGAAGGCTGACCGACTTTGGCCGGCTAGTTAGGGAGGGCGGCGCCGCCGGTTCGGACAGCTGGGGGGTTGCGCCCCCACCTCGTGCAGTGGCTAGGTCATGCCATGCCGGGCGAGGTCAGGCCACACCGTGCTGAGCCGGGCCACGTCGGGTCGGGTCGTGCCCCACCAGGTCGGGCCGGGCTGCACCCCTCATGCAGAGCCATGCTTTTCATCGGGCTGGTTTGACAACCCTTCTAGGTCAGACCCGCCAAAACTGGGTTAACCTGACCCGTCGGCCCACTGGGCATAACGAGCCAGGCCCGTTTTCACTTAAAAGTAAATAAATCGAAGACCGCGTGTCGGATCGACGCGCCTTCTATAGAACTGGGACGCATGCGAGGAAGTGGTCCTTTTTTGATACTCTAAGTGAGTTTTAGATGACTTTGGGAAAAGTCTAGGTTATAAACGAGTGTATTTTTAACCGGGCCCCTGGAACCAAAAAACCAATATCACTCAAACATTGCTTCTAATTGATGTATCATTTGTCGCATTTAGTTTCTATTAACGACATGGAACATTGGGATACAACAACTTCAGACTTTGTGATAGTTGATGTTTCGGCCCCCCTTACCTCGAGGAGTAGACCCTCCTGGAATCGAGTGTGATGTGTGTAGAAACCCTAGAGCTGGATGCAACTACAAAGACTACCATGCAGGGATCCTACATGGGTTCAACGTCAATGAAAACTATAGTTGGTTCCTCTGTGGGTTCAGTAGCGATGCCGAGTGTACATGGATTCTACGTGGGTTCGGCAGCGATGACTGCTGTACTTGTATCCTCTCTAGGTTCAGCAGTGGTGATGACTGTACTTGGATCCTCCGTGGGTTTGGCAGTGATGACTTCTATACTAGGATCCTACATGGGTTCGACAGAGGAGATGATTCAGAGGATTCATCTCATCATCTATACCCCTCTTCTTGAGTAGTATACATCTTTGAGATGAGCCTTGACGTGAAATCAATACCAATAGTGTGATTGACTACTTTCCTATTTGGATTGGGTTGTTCTTGGGCTCAAGAGTTGGAGCCAAATTAGAATTGATGACTTGGGTATATGTATGGGCATATACCTATGTAAAGTCATTTGGTACATAGTGATTTAATCTTTCCTTTGTGGTTTATCATTCGTGGATTCCGGGAGTCCTTCAGGGGTCTCGGAGACCTTACTGTGTATTGAATACTCACCCCAGGATGGGCTATTCCCACACTACTTTGTGTTGGATGCAGACGATAGACAACACTAATCGAGGTGGAAGTTTGTGGAGCCAGATGGTACACGTAAATGGACCAATTGTCGGGATGTGCATGGGATAGACGGCCAGACCTAAGGAGCTGAAAAGACCATCTATACCCACTCTTCAGGTGGGATACCTGGAGGAAGACTCAGTGGTTTCCGGTTTACATTACTACTATTGTACTTTCTTTTCAGTTGTATTGTACTTTCAGTTTGGTTTTTATACTGGCCCATTTACTTTTTAGCACTTACTTTTGTACTCATTTTTAATTATTTCTTACTTCACTTGTGTACTCTGTTGTGTTTTTTTACATTTATAATGGAAATGCCTTCATTTATACCGGGATTTACACCTTTGGTGCTAGTCATCAGGTCCTGGCCTACAGAAGTCGGGCTTGGGGTAGCCACGACATGGGCCCCAAGGATGGGTCGTGAAAAGCTATCCAGGGAGTGTGATACTTATCTCATTAGATGGAATGTTTTCAGTTTATTATAATCCTATAATAGGTTCATTAACACATCCTTCATCTTGATGAAGTGGACCAATGTACCCCACAGCGGACAACATTTGTGGATAAAATCATTTTCTAGTTTCCCCTATTACTTATTCTTAATTTAATCAAGCTCAACGCTGTCCATTGTATAAGTATTATTATATATAGTTAGATATCTATTTATATATTAATTTGATAACATAATCACTTGGATAGAAGGATGTCTGGATGACTCGTATGTCAATAAATAAGTATAATCCTTCCAAATGGGTATATTTTTAATCATTATTATCTCTGTTATTTAAATTAATATATATAAATATATGATATCTCTGAAGTGTATAATATCCATACAATATATAATGATTCTGATAATGATTTTTCTTCCTCTTTAAACATTTATTGAAATATTAGACTAATTGATATTCAATAGTGATCTCCCTCTCTCGTGAGTTGATTTTTCCTTTATATATGTATAACCTATATATTCATATCATGTCAAAAAAATCCATTAAAGTAATTAGAATATGATTTTATGGAAGGTTATGTTCACAATCATTGACCTTGTATGCGTTATATTATTAGGATGTTATGATTGATCTTTTTGTTGTTATCATAGTTATCTCAAAAACCATGTTTTGATATGGAAATTAGATAGTTTTACTAAAGGTGAATGATATGAAATATTATCATTAAGTATAATATGAATGTATTTTTACTATTTGTGAATGAATAACCAAATTTCCTATCACCATATAGATTATATGATCCACATCAGCAGTAGTGATGTCATATTATCTTCCAATCTCTCTAGGGCTTGGACGTTGTTGTCTTTTAATATTTTTAAAAACCATTTACCTATGGAATTGGTTAACATAATAATCTTTTTTCTTTCATCTGAAATATTATACCATAGGTAGAGCATTAATCTTATCATTCATTTCTTATGGTTTATTTGTGGGATTATTTATATCCCTTCATGATTTATTTTCCGAATAAATAATTTTTCCTCATTTTATGTATAGTATTGTTTTATTGACATATATTCAAAGATTAATATTTATACATATTTTACATATGTTATGGTGTAATTTTGTTCGACCATGTTATATACATGTTGATCCTCCCATAGAAAACACTATTTTACAATTTTTTTCTTCATGGACCATGACACCACTAAGTATAACTTATCTAAATATCAACCATAAAAGAATAATATAAAATCCTTTAATTGTATCCAAATCCTATGATATATAAATATTATTGGAGGTTTATCATGTAATAAATGTGAATATTCCCTCAGAAGACCTGATAGAATCATCTTCCTTATTCTTTATTAAGAGGAAGTACATATCCATCTTAAGACATAGGGTTTCTGGAAAATATATCTTAAATAATACATTATTTAATCCTTCCCATTCCATATAATCAATATCATTTATGAACATAATGTTCCTCATTAGTGTCCACTACTGATCGATTTCCCATTCACGATGATAAAATATCATCACGAATTTTTATACTTATGATCAATGGAGGACATATAATATCTTTTAATTATAATTAATACATTATTATATGATTAGGGAATCAAATTATCCAATAATTACTGGAGGAATTTTTCACCTAATGTAATCTACCACAACATATAATTTCTTTTAAGAATGAGTTCATTTAAATTAAGTCATGTAATTATTTATAAAATGAGACAACTGAAAAAGTACTTCCATGATGTTCCTAGTCACCACCCCCATAATATTAGGAATATTATTATGGATATCATCACATATTATACCATGTTGGTTGTTAGCATTCTATAATATATTTCCATAAAAAGATATGGTAATACATTAATTAGCAAATATATAAATAGAAAACTATGAAAATAGATAAAATAATTGATAAATGGCATGTAAATATTACTTTTTATTTTCTAAGTTTCAATATTTTCTAATTAATGAGGATTTACGTATTATTATTTCTACAGTAATAATATTTTTACGTCCTTTATATTTGTTTGTAAATAGATTGTGCATTTTCTAAAGAATATCTCCTGGGTGTTAACATGCTGTTGAAAAAGGCCTCTTTGTTGTGCACTAAGTGGCGATCAAGTAAATTCACAATGCACCCATTTCTAGGTTAAACCACTTAGGTACATCTGTGCAAGAGTCACATCTCATTTTAGTATCCATACATAGATATGATTACTTTTAAACAAGTCACTATATATGTAACCAAAATTTCATGTTATTTTCTTATATATAAACTTATCCCTAGGGTTATCAATGCTGTATCGAATTCATAATCTCCCATGATTACAAGAATAATATCTGATACTAATTATAGATACCATATTCGTTGACACATTTTATTACAAAATTTTAGACATAAATATCCATTAAATACATCCATATATCAAAAATATAGTATTCTTTGGAAGAATATGTTCAAAATACATCAAGATGAACCTAAAATAAAATTAGTTAAATATAATCAGCATAATGAGTTTTAAATAGTTTTGATCTCCTAAAACTATATCAAATATATGGGGGAATACATAAATGATATTGGTTATCTAAAATTCTTAGTAAGGGAATAAACATGATAATGTGGCATATAATTTGAGATAAACAACACATCATGAAATCTTAAAATTGATTGGCCATGAATAATAACATGATAGTATAACATAAATAACAGGTTATTAATTGATCATTGATACACAAGATAGTAGAAGAAATATATGACATGAAATAATAGAAAATCAACGTTAATTGACAAGAAAACATCACACAGTGTACAGAGGAAAATCATGTATTAGTTTCACTCCATGCTCCCATAATTAACTTCTCATGATACAAAAAATATTACTCAATGAATTAGGTAACTATCTCAGAACACCCAACATAAAATGTACATGATTATGTGTGACATAAAAAATCAATAATATAGAATAAAAATATGATCATACCATGAAGATAAATCTATTGGGTAATCATTTATTATAAAATAACTAGAGGTAATTTAATAATGGTTTGATGATATAATGGATTAAATATTTCAAAAAAATTTGTAGATGTACATTAAATAATATAACAAGATAATAATTACCAAAGAAATTTATGACAAAATAGTAGAGAATTAATTTTTTAAATATTTATTTTATGAAGGGTTTTAAGAAAAAGTTAAAGAATATTAATATAAGGTATGATAATAGTAGATTCTATTAAACATTATGTGACCTAAAATTATCTTCAAAATAAAAAATAATGGTATGTAAACCATTGATGTTATAAAAAAATAATACAGTGGATCATTAAATTATATAAACAATATAGATAATATACCCTTTAATAAATGTATTTATTTATCAGGGATTAGTGAATTTTAGATTTAAAATATGATTGGGACATGTATAAATATGATAAATAAGATAAAAAATAAGAATATTGATAAGAATTTAGGTAAATGTAGTGAATTTTTAACCAATTGTAAAAAACATGATGTTTAATGAGATCCATTACCTCATGTTCATTGATTGTTCTACACATTCACATAAATTAATGAATAATATATATAAATTAATCATTTATTTAATTTATAATAATTTCCCTATATATATGATTTATTATAATTTTTTTATCCATTTAATTGAGATATAATATTAAATTTTCTCTTTCTAGTAACATTCATTTTAGGATTTCATGGCCAAATCACTCATAGATATTTATTGAATTTATTATCAAATGAGGCATCTACAATATAACTACAAGTGGTAATTGAAAATAAAAACTTGCTGTCCATGAGTGATGTGGACCAACATAATATTGAAAATGAATTTTTTTTAGAATAAGATGAGATATGGAAGTGGGCGATGGTATATAATCTATTATCAGTATTTTATTTTATTTTATATATATGATACTATATTTATTAATCCATGGTCAATTATTTGAGGGAGTAGATGTTAGATGTAGAATAAATTTGAACGATAAGGTTTGATAATTTTACATATTGAATGGTGTCTCTTGAAATACCTGATTAGAAACCTTGGGATTGAAATTATTAGAATAAAAGATCTTCTAATTGTATATAGAGAGAGGAAAACATTGATTTTGTCTTAAATTTATATGTTATTTTTTATGGAATTTATAAGGATAAAGGTTGGTGAGTGGATATATTTATATAGAGATAAGAGTTGTGTTTTTGAATATTTTATTCATTAATTTATTATTTTGTCTCATGAAAATAAAGAGTATTAATTATAATTACTGTAAACAATAATTTATTCTTATAAATTCAAAATAATGGGTTTTTACATCATTCTAGTCTCAAAAAAACATTTATTTAGATTATGTATTGAAATTTTAAATTTAACCATCTTTTACTATTCATAAAATATAAAAAATTTGAAAAAATATAGGAAATGGCACAAAAACATTTGATGACATGTATATTAAATAAACAAGATCTATTTTATGAATTAATTTTTAAAATATGAGAATATTAATTTTTAAATAAATTCCTTATTTATTTGAATTATACAAATTTTAATATTATTATAAATTTTATATCACTTTTATATTTCATATAAGGTATCATAAAATTATATCATTTTTTAAATATAAATAATTCAAATTTATAAATCCATTTTACAAAAATAATAATTATTTTAAATTGATTTATTGATTATAAATTAATATAAAAAAATATATGTTCTACAAATATTTGATTTTTTTAATAATATTTCAAATAATTATTTACTCGTATCTTGATAACATTATTTCATATTCTAATTTTATAATAATGTTTAATATTATTTTTCAATTACATAGGCGAGGTTACTATTATAATTGTCATGTTACTATTCTTAATGGTCAGATATAAATTATAATGATCATATTACCATCTTAATGTTAATATTTTTAATAGTCAAATGTGTTCCATATATTTTTTAAATACTGCATATTTATTTCATTATTAATTCAATCCAAATTTCTTTATAGGATATATATATTTTCATTCCAAATAGGCATATTTCAATAGTAACATTCTTCATTATTTCAATAGTTTTGTTCATGAGTGTGGTTATTTTTATAGGTTGATAAGATTCATATTATACTATTATTATTAGTATATTATATTATATTTTTTCCATATTTAAACATTTAAATAATAGGAACATTTTTATTCGATAAATACAATCTTTTAATTTAGATAATAAAATGAATTTGGTTTTATCATGTTATGTGTGTCCGTTATTTTAATAATTTATTTTGTAAATGTGACATAATAAAATATTTATAATGGAAATTACATTGGTACAATTCTATTTCATTACTATGAATTTATTATATTTTAATATTTTACAAATTCCAATAGTTCCCCTTCCCCCAACTTATAAAATAAAACCCAAAACTTTTTCTCATTTACAAAAAATTGAGCCATATATCTATAAAAACCCCAAAGAAAATTATATTTTATATTTATATATGAACTATTTAGAGGTTTTGGAATTTTTAAATTACAATTCGGCGGTTCCTTAACAATATACCTAGAGGAATCCTACAGATGAAGAGGTAATCACCATATCTAAACTCTTTCAATTAATTTCATATTATACCTCCTCCAAATATAATGTAATTATCAAAAAATAATTATACCAGTAATTTAAATATAATAAAAAGGTATTAATATAATGGAACAAAAAATATCCTCCCTCTATTCCAACCAATGTGATGTGAATGTATTTCATAGGCGTAAGTGTGGACTAGCACCTCCATATTGTGATGGATTTTATTTTCCACCCACATAAGCCATGAATGTTTATTATTTTGAGTTTATTTTGTTATATATCATTTCTCTACGATAATTATTATTCTTTAGAATAATATCATATCTACCTTCATAGAATCAATATATTGGAAAATGATAACATTGAGTATGCGTACATGTGGAACAAAACCTTTATGAAGTGATGTATTTTTTTGGATTTCTATTTTACATGGATGTTAATAAGGATATATTTAATTATTTAATAGGATATTTATTATATAATTACAATTATATAATGGTGAATTATTATTTACCTATCTTTCATTACATCTCATGAAATTTGAATCCATCATTTGTCCATACATATGTCAAACCATCTCTATGAATCATGCAATACATTTTTCTACCTATAAATTTTTATTATGATTCAAAAGATGTGTATATTTGTTATATAAAATATTAATATCATGGTTAAAATTATATATATTGTTTAAAAATGATAAAATTACAAGGTCCAAAACTACCAAACCATAATTTTCATAAAAATATAAATAGTTAACACTTGGAAACAAAAATTTAAATAAGAAATCATTAAAAATGTGATTTGATATGTTTAAGTGCAAATATATAATTTTATAATTATATTTATTGATTACTATATAAAAATATAATAAATTTTATTTTATTATACATGACAATAAAAATATTTCGAATAAATTAAATCTTTAGGTTAAAAATTATCATTTCACTGTTATTTATATGAGACATATGAAATATCAAACAATCATTTATTTTATGTGGTGTATATAATTAACATTTATATATTTTACAATAATCATCCTAAAATTTTTTTGATCACAAAATTCAGATGAGGTTATCTCTTTCATGATTATTGGATTTATAGATTAGCATATTTGTAAGATTTATTTATATTATTTTTGATTTGTTGAGACATGATTGATGTTCTCAAAATATTTTTTTCTATTAGGTGTTTATACATAATATTTGAGATTTTACATTAATTTTTTCCATATATTCATGTTATTTAATGTTTCATTTGAATTTATCCATTTATGGTGATTATGATTCAAAGGATACAAAACTATTAATAAATTTATATTACATTATTATTATTTATCCAAAATTTTATTATCATTATTCCAAATATAAATTACCTTAAATATCTATTATGAATACTAATAAAATTAATTCAATTGTTGTTATTATTTTATATTATATTTTTCCATTCATTTTCCCCACATTAAGAAATCATGATACTGATGGAATATTTTTATTGAAAAATAACTGTATTTATCCCTTCTAGAAAAAATAAATTTTCATCCATATAAATTCTATGTAAAATATTACCAAGATTGTTTTTAGAAATCTACAATGAATTATAACAATATTTTAACCCTTTATTTTCACTATAAATAATGTATAAAAATGAACCTTGTATCCATTTTCAGAACGAGGTATTTTTTAACAAAATTCAAAATTGAATCAATTTTTATGATAAAAAACATGAATAGAATATCACACCTTCATCATTAATGAATTATTTGAATCATAATTATATGCTACACATGGTTCAGTATAAAATTATATGTTACTATTTAAAAAACATTTAGATTTCAATGTAATAATGGTATTTTTACCTTGAAATGATAATGTTATATTTTAAAATAAATTTTCATCTATGATTGAATTATTGGATGCTACATTTTATTAAATTGTGTTTTTACCCTATAATAAAATCATATGTATTTATATGGACGGATTAATATTACTATTGTGACATATTTATACAACTTATTTATTTAATGTGGGGTATTCTATTATAATATGTTAAAATGTTTATGAAACCAGTTACCTTTAGATGGTTTATGATATAAAATGTAGAAGTATTTTTATCAATGCTATTTTGGTTATGTTAATTATAAAACAATTTAGATTTTTAATATTTATATTATATTTAATTACATTCAAGAATATGTTGAATGATAAATATGACCTAGAAAAGTACATTAATGTTAAGGTGGTGTTTTACAGAAAAAAACATGACTCATAGAAATATAACATGTAATGTTTTCATGAACATAAAATAATTATCTTTCTATGAGATAAAGGGAAAATGGATAATGTAATTATGGAAAATATTTATATCCTTAGAACTAGTTACTAATTTAATAAAAAAGTGTTTTAGGATATCTTGGATGGAGTTTATAGGTATTTTGGATTTATGTAATATATGCGATAATTTATAAATATAGTTATAGTGTTATGAGTGATTTAATTATTGTAAGCATATTTTTTTCATTTAGGATTAATGTAATAGTAGGTTATTACATTGATCTAGAGAAATAAAGGGTCCATGAATTCACATATTGTTTATGTAACAATATGATACAATTTGTTTTAAATTTGGATAACAATTTTTTTAAATTTCATAAACATCATTCAAAATATTTTGATTATTGGATTTGGTCTAAAAAATTTTGGAGGAGCATTATAGTAACCTATTTATGGAATGGATTCTGTTAACTATTTGGAGTTGTTGATGAGCATTTAGATATTGGAAAATTTTTAATAGTAATTTTAGTTTTGGAAATTTTTATGCTATAAAAATAAATGACATATGTATCTTAAGATATTTTATAATATAATTTTAGTGCCTTTTGCATATAAAATACACCCTAAATATTTATTTCTTGGAGAAATAAATGAATTGGATATTCATCATGAATTACAAAAGTATGGAAGTTTTCTTATATAATATAATGAGATAAACTATGTAATGCTTATGATGGTTTTATCTTGACAATAAAATATTCTGACAAATTTAGAATAAGGATCCTAAAAATAATAAAATTATCTATTTACCTTCATTTCAGATTGAATTGATGGTCTCATAACCCCACAATACATTATGATTATTTGGTAATTTTCATTCACATGGCCATGTTCTTTATCACACCATACATTCCCTTGGACATTTGTTTTCTCCTCCCTATCTAAATTTTATCTTCCCAAAAATGTTGTATTTATCTTGGAACCAAATTTGGTGTGGTTTCAAGTATTTGTTATAGTCCCCACATTCAATTTTTAATTTAATTTTTATCATCCATTTATTAAATTTTGGTTTTCATAATTTTCATTACAAAATATTCAGCCATTAAAGGGAGAGATAAAATTATAAATGTATAATTTATTTAATGTGTTTTGTGTGTATGAACCCATGATTTTAGAAAATATTACTCGTTAAATAAATTTTATTTTATTCAATTCTTAAATTACACACAACAATGTGTTTAAAATTTAAAATAATACATATAATATTAATAAAATTGATGGTTATTAATATAATTAATGTCCTTATAAACTATATTGAAACTCAATTTTCTGTGAATTAAATTCATTCTTCAAAAATAAATTATCATCAAAAACAAATTATTCCAATTTTTTTCCAAATTATAATTAATTTATATCAAATTTAGATTGGGAATTTTATAAAATTAACCTAATATATGAAACCATCATATAAAAAATATAGAGTGGAATTTTGTGATTTTTATTAAATGATTTATTTTGAAACGAAATTTAATGATTTCACAAATAATTTCATTTCATATAATTAAATTAAATAAGACAAAGAATCGTTATAGTTTTTATTTTCTACTAACGTTAAAAATGAACCATTATATTTATAATAATCTAATTTATTCCATTTTAATACAAAACATTCATGATTTTCATATAAGAAAATCATAATGATTAAAAATAGTTTTAGTGAAAACTATTTGTCAAAACATTTTATGAATTATTGATTAATTATTTTCTAGCACTTATTCAAGATTGAATAATGAGAAATAGAATTCATATTTTTAATTAGTGGGGTTAATTTATTTTTTAAATATGATATATTTTATTTTATTAATTATTAATAATAACAATGGTAAATATATGTCACCTCAGTAATGGTAATGTATGTAAAATAATGTTTCAAATTGTAATGTCCTAGACCTAGATGCCAATGAATATTTCGTTTGATACCATATGTCCATAAGGCCTCATGAAAATATCCCCAAAATCCATAGGCTATCGTATTAGAGTGAGGACCTAGAGAGTGTCGATTATATGACTATTACCTATTACTAGAGGGAATAAAAGTGGTTCTAGTTATACAATCAACAGAGTAAGTAATAAATCAATCATAAAATAGATAAAATCCAATGATAGGTTTGTATAAAATCTCAAATTAATCTCATATACATAATTAAGTTCTTTTCATTTATCTAAAAATCATTACAAAATAGGTAAACATGACAGGTTTATATTAAATGTTACAAAATACCAAAAAGTATAAAAAATCCCACCTAGCATCATGAACCTCTACTTTGTCTACTGATACATTTACTCTAAGAAGAAATTGAAAACCTATACTAGGGATCCTTCACTTATCCCGACATTCAATAATATAATATTCCAAATTACCGATGGATGCGAGAGTAGGGTTTGAGATAAAATCCATGTATTCCCCCACCAACGATATCTATTTTCATCTCGTTAGAGAATATGTAATAACAATAGTGTAAAGGTAGTGATTGAATATATAAGAAAATTGATGAATGTAAACAATCCCTAATCATCCTAGTTCCCATGAACTCCTAAACTCTAATACCTTCTTGGTATTTAATCAGAAGGACTCTAAATAAACTGTCATTCAGTTTTCTTTAATTTATATGTGTTGGGAACTTTCATGTATCACAATGTCCCTCATAAGGATGTGATCTTGTGTTTTCTAAATAATACCTCAATTTTATATATGTATCTAACTGAATCGAATATTATGCATTGCCTTTATAGAAACATCATATAAATCATTTCATTTAATAATCAATAAATCACCTGAGACCATCGATGACTTTTCTTACATGGGATCTTTGTATCACTATAGGAATATAATGAACTAAACACCTAACAAGTCCATCCTAGAAATTACTGATTGGAATCATTTTATCTCTCTATGTATAGTATAGAATCACCGCTCACAAATTTCATCTGTAGAGGACTGATAAGGTATCACTAGTGTCACCCATGTAATATATTATCAACATACCTTTGAGTTTGTTCTTGTCAGTCCATATAAGGATTTGAAGTATCACTCATTTGAAGTTTAAAAATTCCCATTAATCGATCAATGGTAGTCTAGAAAATGAGTCCAAGTATCACTCACGCACATTTAGAAAAAAAACAAATGATTATGTCCATAGAATTCATATGAGAACCCATGTCACACTAATGGACTAGGATAAGAATTTAATAAATATCATTAAATAATTTAAAAGGAAATTTTCATGATCATTAATTGAAACCTCACCTCAAAAGAAGGATCTATGTAAGGAATAGGATTAAAAGGAATGGTCTCTTAATTATCTATCATGGTAATTTCATTATAAGAAGAAACATATGCCTAAAAAATATGTGTCCATTTCTTAGGGACTTGTCATAAATTAATTTACATTAATTAATGATAATTTCAATTAAAATTCATCATTCAACATCCCATATAATGGGGTAATGGTTCACTATAAAGACTATGAATTCAAATTATACTCATGGTGGTCTAATTAATTAATAAAATCATGCGATAGATGGTTTTAGTTAGAGTTATATAAGTATTGATAATTTTTTAACAAGTCTCATTAATTAGAAAGGACATACCTTTATATTTTAATCATGGAATAAATTCAAATTCATAAGTGATGCTCAAAAAATAGGGTTCATGGAACAAATTAATTTATATAAACACCATTACATTAATAGATTATCATGAGTCCACCTACTGTAGCTGCGTAGTGGAGTGATCATATAGTATTAGCTATTGATTTGACTTAGATCAAGTGACTAATGAAGAATCGATGAAAACCCTAAAATAGAGAAAATTTTCTTACATATAAATATTGAAACTGATACGAGCAATGAAGAAGAACATCACAATATGAATTGAGTAATTAACATACAAGATCAAATAATATGGACAAATCATGATTCAGATCTCGGATAGAGAAGATTTCAAAATTCAATGATTTTGATTCTAGAGACAGCTCTAATGTGGTTGTTTTTCAATGAATTATAAAATAAATAAGGATTTATGAATAAAATGATTTAAAGGAATAAATGTTAATATTACATCAAAACCAATGTTTAAACGGTATGGTTGAACAATTGGCTAATCCAAGCAAAAACTGTGCACCATATGATGATCTAATGGGAAAATTCATCATCGCTATGAACTGTTTTACTATCAATGTGTATACCAAAAAATGGCCATATAAAAAAATCATGAGCTCATAAATAGGTGTGTTCCACTATGTTTATGGATACCTCAAACATTGTGTTCTTTAGAATCCAATAGGCTAGCCTCACATGTTTTTTATTTATCATGAGGCATTCCCTGCATGGTTTCAGTTGAGCAAGATACCTACATTTATTTTCTAAAAACAAGTTTTCTAGGAACCAAACAACCCCTAAACACCCCTAATACATCTATTTCATTAATGTAAACTCACTATTGACCATAATTATGAATTTTAATTGAAAAATAAAGGAAATTAAGTGATTTTTTTATATAAAGAAATAACTACGTACTTAGAAACATCCTCTATAAATAAATCCATCCATTAATTTCCCATACAATGATCGTGATGAATAATATGTGAGTTTCTCTGAAAAATATGTTCGTAGATAATCCTCTTTCACCATGTTCTTGTCATGTACATAGTTGTGAAGCCATTTCACCCATAGTAGAGGAACAGACTCATCCCAGGAGGCATTTGTTCTACGATCCACAATAAGAAAAGGATTCTTTTAAAAGGAATCATCCACCTGCAACTGAACTACCTCATGTAATAATCACATAGGGAAGTATGAATAATAAAATCACAATGAAGATATGTGGAAGATGTCATGAATGGATTTTTACCTATAAATTAACTTTAATTGATAGTATAGTTTCCCAATTCTTTCCAGAATATCAAATGCATTGACATATCACTGTGAATGTTTACAAGATCTCACGATGTTCTGGTCACGCTACCTCTATGAAAAAAATGAAAACAACCTGATCCCTAACCTTGAACTATAGTTGTCATCTGTGGGGATAGTCATAGTAATTGTTTCAAGTCTTTATTGTATCCATCCTCTTCCGAATCAACTGAACTGTCTCCATAGTCTCATGTATGTTTCTAGGTCTGGGCATAGATGCTTATATTACCCCTAACTAGCACATGGATGATCTTCATGTCCTACACAAAAAATCCTCATAGGGATCCATCTGTATAGTATCTTGAATTCTACTGTGGTAGTAGTATTCAACCAACAGAATATGCCTCTATCAATAATCAAAATAAATCATGGATTAATGCCCACAACATGTCCTCAAGAACAAAATTTGGGCATTTTGAATGGCCATTTATATGAGGGGTGTATTTTATAATTAATAGCACCAATTTGACCAACAACCCCTATAACCCTTTCCAGAATTGTAAGGTAAACCAAACGTCCCAACTAAAATGATATAACGATAGACGTGATGAAGTCTTAATATATCATTGATATAAATCTCCAAATCTCATCTACTGAAATGGTCTCCATTATATGTAGGAAATAGTAAACATTTATAATACTTTCAACTACAACCCAAATAGAACCATTGCATCATGGTGAACTTGGAAAATTGGTCACAAAATCCATTAAAACATCATCCCATTTCCAATTTATAATGGACAGTTACTATAAAATTTTGGCTGGTCACTGGTGCTCCACATTCACCATTCGACAAGTGGAACACCTCATGAAAAAACGAGATACATCCTTTTTTATACACATACAACAGTATTGCTAATATAAATCCTTATACATATTAGTGATGTTGGGATTCACTACCCCCACTAAAACATGAATGTATTGCATCATATGCGTATATATGGATTCTAATACCCATAAGTGACCATGATCATATATAATTGCATCCTTTTCTATGGTCCAAATAGGAAGCAGGGCCAATCCTTCCAATGTCTCCCGTAGTACTGGGCTCTCCGAATATAAACAATTTCACATTATGAATATATATATATGTATATAATGTAAAGCTCGAAACCATATATGAAATAAATATCAAACCATGATTGTTTTCTAGTTTTGAGTGCATCTTGGAGAAAAAATCTATAACATTCCACTTGCTACTAGCCTTTTGAACAACCTATATCTGAGTCCTAATGATCAGTGTATCATCCAATTCCTTGAATTAACCAGGAATATAGTAATTATCAATTTAAAAACATATCTCAGATTTAGATCATTTTGTGAAAATATAATGTTAAGGATTCTATCGATCCATGTACACCACAAAATTCTATCTATGTGATTAATGACTCTAACCGAGAAAAGCATGAACATCTGTAGCTGAATAGAGATAATAAAATATAAAATTTCTCTCATGTCAACTCAACTTCTGAGAACCATATGCCATGACTCTTTCCCCCCACATTAGCACTGCTCCATTCCTGATACCTAATGTCTCACAGTACACAATTTAGATTCTTATTGGTTCTAGAAAAATAAATATCAGTGATGAATTCAATAACCCTTTCATGTTCTAAATTTCTGAATCACATTAATGTGACTGTACAAGATTCATAACTTTTATATTCTGGCCCATAGGTAACTTAACTAGGTTTAATATTTCCTTTATAAAATATATGTTATCTATCCATCCCCAAGACACTATGTATCTCAAAAGTGTTTTTGGGATACATCTATGAAACTATATCTCTCTCCATCTCGGTGTCAACTTATCCTCCAGTATATAAGATAATGTACTCAAGAAGTGAATTTGATCGATCCAGAAGTGGAAAATATTGAGATTAAAAATTTACTAATGATCCCTTAATGTGTAACACACCAAGCATCCATGGTACGCTTCCCTTTGAATAATACATTAGGGTGTGTTGTACGCAACTTCAAGTTCTAACACACACACCACAACCAATTAAACAAGCCATTATGTATATTAATACCCAATTTTTGAAATTTTATAAATTTTATCTGTCAAAATTGACTTCATTTTTGGATTCGGAATATCAATGTTAGCCTAGGGTAATATTTTGGAACTTTTCTGATTATATTTTGATGAATAGTGAAAATCACTAAATTTTAATTAAAAACATATTTTTAATTGAAATAATTAATAGTGATAATTTATGAATTTGAGTGGTTTTAAAGTATATTTAGAATATATTTATACCATTTAATACAATGTTGGTCATTGGACATAATTTCACAATTAAACCGGACATGAAAAAGTGTCAATCTTTTGATAGTTATTATCTCTTAAAACACTATTTTTGTGTTATCAACAGAAATTAATTTTAAATTAATTTTTTCCACTTATGTGTTTTGAATTTGGAAAAATGGATTCCATATTTGGAATCAGGAAGTCCAAATTTTGTAAATAGGTAACTTTTATTTTTATACATTTTGAATAATTACTTTGTTAAATATTTTATTTAACATGGTTAAAGGGTAAATCCGGTAAATAAGGGTAACAAATAATATTATAATAATAATAAATTACCCTAAAACGTGTCCTAAACTTATTGGTTGATACATGTACGACCATGGGAATCTTTGGGTCGAATTTGGGACCTCATGGAGCCACTTGTAAGTGATAATGACACTTAATATTAATTAAGTAAAAATAAATACAAAAATTACATAAGGATATATCTTTTAGAAAAAAAAATTTTACATAGGGTTATATATGTTTTATTTTCTTCTATAAATATTAATTATAAAGAAAAAACTATTTCCTACATAATGGTATTTTATTTATAATTTTTAGACATTTAATAATTAATATAATTTATGACACAATAATGATGGAATATTTTCCTTATTAATGAAAGAATCAAATAATTGGTATTGTAAATGTTAAAATTAACATAATTTGAATGTTTTGATGAAATAAATTAATTTTATTTATTAATGTGACATTATAGTATTGTTTAAATGAATTTGGTTCGAATTAATGAAGATGTTTAGACTTTAACAAAAATCAATTATTGAATAGTGTCAAAATTCACATAAAACAGTTTTTAAAACAAATATTATATTATTAATTGATATTAAATTCTTAAGAATATAAGGCTCGGCCAAGAGACTAAAATAATTATAGGTGTATCATTAATGGGACACTTGGGGGTCTCTTGGAGGTATATAGTATGTTTATTAACTATATAATATAAAATACAAAGTGACATGGTAAGTGTCAAACTAAATAACTAAGAGTTAAAACTAAAATAAAAGGTTAATATAGTGACCCAAAACTGTATAAAACATATTAATTGAGGGGATTTCGACCCATCCCCTAATTAACCTTTAAATAATCCACTTTTGAGCCATTAGATACCAAATATGAATTTATTATAAAATAATATTTCTAGCTTTTCCAAAGGTGCCCCTTACCCATCTTATAAAAGTACACTCCCCCTTCTCACTAAATCACGCATTCAAAGCATTTTGGATCGGCCCAACACTACCAAAATACTCTCTCAACTTCCCTCACTTCAACCTAGAGGTCTTAGTTTGATCATAAAGACATTATAAGGATCCCTTTTGATCAAATCAAAAGGAAGAACCCGAAGAAGATGTAATGTTTTCACCACCCTCTTTCAAGTTCCTTTCTTAATCAACTTCTTATTTATGTGTTATTCTTAAATAATAAATCAAGTATCTATTATATACTGTGATATTATCATAAATATGGTAGAACCATATTTAGTATTCTATCCATCCTTTAAATGACATGTCACCATACGTGCGTACATACGACTTATTGTCTCCAAGTCATGGTATAATTGTTATTCAATATATTATTATTTGGATGGATATAAAAATGATGTGTAATTAATGTAAATAATATATATAACATGATAATGATTTGTTAGATATGATATACAATCCAATTATATATTATTTTAATATCAAAAGAATGATATTGTCGCTCGTGTGTACGTACGGACTACCGTCTCCACGAACGCGATGAGATTAATTCCTCATCGTATCCATTCAAGAATAATTCTCATTTAATGATTAAAAATAATGTTTAGTGACTTGATATCATCTGTGATATGAATAATATACAACATATCCATTAAAAACATGACTTATCTAACAAAATATATAAAATAAAATGAGTAAGTTAACACCCAAAAAAATGATAATACTAAGATATTATTAACAAATCTATGTTAAAAGATAATATATGACATCATAATTATTAATATGGTTCTTGTATAATATAATAACAATTTTTTAACTATTATACAGGAGGTTAACATACCATCGACTAAGTAAAAGTACAAGGTAAGGTTTATTTCACAATCACTTCATTATCTAAGGTTGTTTATACGTAATAATCTATTGGGACCCCTTTAGCATCCACATCCATGTTTCTTAAAAATGTATTTCAAAACATTCTTTATATTTTACAGAATATGGGTTAAAGTCATTTATACCCTTGTTTTACTTTTTATAAGAGGTTTATAAAGGAATCATTCCGTTGTTTTCCAAACAAGGTCCTTTTTAACCTTTTCGACAGAATTAAGGTAAAAATATCAATTTTTTAACTTATACGGAGGGAGCAACTATTTTCTGCCATTATAAAATCTTAGAAGCTTCCCTTACAAGATTATAAGAATATTTTAAATTAAATGTTTTATTTTATATTTATGTGGCATTTAAATGATTTAGAAAAAAGAGATATTTCTCTCAAATAGTTTTGATTTCATCTATGTCAACATCCTTTGATTAATTTTAAGCTTATTTGAAGTTTATTTATTATGATAAAAATCATCCATATTGTATTGAAGGTTTTGTGATCTGTTTGACTGTTGATGTTTTATTTTTATACCATTTAAGGTTTTTGGAAAGAGTATTGACATTTCGTATGCTAGTTTTAATACGAATGTTTATTTTATGTTTAAACATGTTCATATGAGGAATGCATTGTACTTAATAAGTGATGGGTGGAGCCCACTAAAGATCTTCGATGCATCAGTAGGTCTCATGAGACAAACTAGTGTCTTGGCACAAGGCCTTGACAAAATCTTATTTTTAGTCTTGGTACGAGGCCTTAAATAAGTGGTTATGATAATCTGTCATTATGCATTCCATCATTATGAAAGTGGTTATTGATATTGCATGTGATTATTAGACTAGTAGAATATCCATGTTAATAAGTATATGGAATTATTTACTTTTATTTATTACATATTATGATGATGTTCAAGTTTTTAGATGCTTTTTTTTAGTTATACATTTCCTTATATGTTTATGCTTATTTATGAAAGTTTCTGCTATATTGTTATCCTTACTGGGCATTTCAGCTCACCCCTTTCTATGTTTTATTTTTCCCAGGATGTGAAGAAAGTATTTTATGAATTAGCTTCAGGGATAGTATGAGGGGATCAGAGTGTGGACTATGGGGACTATATTGATCTAGTTTTCATTTAATGATGTAATGTAAACTTTTTGAATGTATCTAGTTATTACAAGGATACTAATATAATCGTTCTTTCTAGACATGATCTTTCTTGTGATCTTGCCAATTTTATGTAATGATGCACCGTTTCTGGGTAACTAGGTTCGAGCGTTACATTTGGTATTAGAGGAAGTTTAGTACAAACCATGGAAGCTAGATTTAGATAAATTTGGATTAGAGCACATAGATTTAATATGGACTTTGAGGATTAGTATAGAAAAAATCCTAAAATTTTTGTATTGTAGAGATTTTGTTAGTTTTCCGAGCAGTACAGCCCTGTCTGGATACGAGCAGGTAGAGGAGGCTCTGACACAAATGTACGTAGGGGTAAAATCTGAAAACACTGCTTTGAGCTAGACTCGAACGAGAACTGGTGCACAACAACGGGCCTTGTTGCACTCTTGGTTACGACACTCCCGGGGGATATGCTTAGGATAACTCTCATTTTATTTAAAAACCATTATGAAGTGTTTTTGGGAATATAATTCCTTAAAGAAAACATTTTTATGATTATGGATTATATCCATAAATAGTTCAATTTATTCAAAGTGTTTTACAAGTATGGAATTATGTATTTTGATTCATAAACTGATCTAGTTTATGCCATTGCTTAGAAATGGTGCCTAATGGAAGAAATGGAAACCATATCAATGCACACACTCCATGTAGGGATTTCTCTCCTGCTCAAGATAATTATAATGGAGATGGTGATGCAACTAGTTCTGATCAACTAATCACCATTGTTGACCCCAGAAAACTCATTCCCAAAATTTTCCAAATGCTTCCATACACGAATCAATATCGTATTCCATTTCGCAAGCTCGGATTTGGTAGGTCACAGGGCCTGAACGGAGATATGGATTAGGAGTTATGGATATTTGATGTTGGGCTGGAAATCTGGTTCGCGAAGCCCATTCGCGAAGCCCCCTCCGTGATCGTGGAGCACAACCGCGAAGTAATGAGGCGATAGGCTCTGCGAACCTGTCTGACGTTCACGATGCGCCGCGAAGACCCTCCGTGATGCAGAGGAGGTGGTAACTCTCTGAAAATTCCCTGACGTTCGGGAGCCCGCCGCAAATCCCCAGAGGCGGGAACACTCTGCGAACCCGGTTGACCTTCGAGACCCGCTGTGAAGCAACCGCCGCTACTTCGAACTGCATGAGCTCTGCTTCACGAAGCCCCTTCCTATAAATACCCAGCTCTTCCCCTCTCCCAACGGATGGCCACGACCACTTCTCCCCTTGGGCGGCTGAACGGTGCTCAGCATTGTGGCTCCGCGAGGCCATGTTCCGCGAGCAGCTTTCTTCGTGTTGCTGCTCCGCGAGCCGAGGCTCCGTGAGTCCATGTTCAGTGATCCCATTCTCTACGATTCTGCTCCGTGAGACAATACTCCATGATTCCATGCTCCGCGATCCAAAGCCCAGCAATGCTACTCCATGAGACCAATCTCCGCGAGACCCCTTAGCTCCGCGAGAGACCATTGCTCCGCGAGGCCATGCTCCGCGCAGCTACTTCACGAAGACTTATCCTTTCCGAGGATCCTACCTTCATTCCCACCGCTCCATACCGTGGGGGTTGCTCCCCCACACCCCCACTCGGCATCACTTCCGGGTTGTGGTCTCGACCCTCTGGGCCGGTCCCTTCGCAACCGTCCCAGACCCCCATGAAAAATGGAGAGTCACACCGTGAACTTTTCAGGCCAGGATGTCGGGATTTTCAATTCTGCCCTCATGCGCACCCACCTTCAACCTATAGAATACCATGATTTGGGACACTCCTCCACACACCATGAAATACCTTGTGTTGATGTATTCCTCTTGATCTGTTTCCTATGTCGTGGGTTGAGGTTCTCATCATCAATTCCCCGAGTACCTTGAGTCGAACCATTCCTCAGAAATCTCCTCCAAACCCTATCACTTGGCTCCTATGCCAGGTTTAACTAGAAAGGGCCGCCCTTGCGTAAGACCCAACACCAACCACTTCTAGGAACCTTATACCAATAGTCCTATCTACATGACTATAAATTGTAGTTCTCTCTATGTTCTAAACATAGGATGCCTCTTTCCCTATACGAGAGATGCATTATTCTCCTAGCATGAGATGCCAATAGTCCTATCTACATGACTATAAACTATAGCTCTCCCACTTCCCTCTATTTGGATTGATTCTAACTCCCGTGGTGTTACCCCGCTCATGCACTAGAGCAGGCTGGGAAAAGCAGGTTGGCTGTTCAGAGATCCATTCTCTCCAGCCGTGACCCCTCATTCTTTTAGGATTCCCCCAAATGGTGATTGATGTCCCATGTTTATCCCCTCACACCTTCCGTTGTTTTACACTCTCGTACAGGAGCTCCTATTATCTCTTGTTTCCCGCACCGAGCGTGGATCAATAATTCTTAGAGATTTAGTATACTGTCTCCTCAATACGATTGAGATACAATGAACCCCAATGAACGCGTTTTCCACAGTCATTTCCTCATAACGCGGTCCGCCTCGTCGTCCTCATCCTCGTTGGACCCCGTTCTTAGGGGTGGAATTTGTTGACCCTGAAAAACGCGTTAAAATTTTTTCCAAATGCTTCCATACAAGAACCAAGATCGTAGTCCATTTCTCAAGATTCGATTTGGTAGGTCGCAGGGCCTGAACGGAGCTACGGATTAGGAGTTCTGGACATTTGAAGTTGGGCTGGAAATCTGGTTCGCGAAGCCCATTCGTGAAGCCCCCTCTATGATCGCGGAGAGCCGCCACGAAGTAATGAGGTGAGAGGCTCCGCGAACTCGTATGACATTCACGATGCACCACGAAGACCTGCCGTGAAGCAAAGGAGGTGGTAATGCTCCGAGAACGCCCTGACGTTCGCGAGCCCGCTGTGAAGCCCCAGAGGCAGGAACGCTCTGCGAACCCGGTTGACCATCGTGACCCACCGCGAAGCAACCAACACCCCTTCGCGTTGCCTGAGCTCTGATTCAAAGTTCCTCTACCTATAAATATCCAGCTCACCCCCTCTCCCAATGGACAGCCAAGGCCACTTCGCCCCTTGGGCGGCCGAGCTGAGGTCCGCATTGCGGCTCCGTGAGGCCATGCTCCGTGAGCAGCTTCCTTCGTGTTGCTACTCCGCGAGCTGAGGCTCCGTGAGTCCATGCTCCGTGAGACCATGCTCCATGATGCTGCTCCGCAAGACCATACTCCGTGAGTCCATGCTCCGCAAGCTAATGCTCCGCGATGCTGCTCCGCGAGACCAAGATCAGCAAGACCCCTTAGCTCCGCGAGAGACCATTGCTCCGTGAGTCCATGATCCGCAAAGATACTTCGCGAAGAACTATCCTTTGAGAGGATCCTACCTTCTCTCCCCCAGCTCCATACTGCGGGGGATGCACCCCCTCACCCCCGCTCGGGTTCACTACTGGGCTATGGTCCCAGCCCAGTCCCTTCGCAACCGTCACAGACCCCCATGAAAAATGGAGGGTCGCACCGCAAACTTTGCATGCCTGGACTTCGGGATTTTCCATTACTCCCTCATGCACACCCACCTTCATCCTACGGAATAATATGATTTGACACACTCCTACACAAACCATGAAACACCTTGAGTTGATGTATTCCTCTTGTTCTGTTTCCTATGTCGTGGGTTGAGGTTCTAATCATCAATTCCTCAAGTACCTTGAGTCGAACCATTCCTCAGGAAACTCCTCCAAACCCTATCACTTGGATCCTATGCCAGGTTGAACTAGCAAGGGACATCCTCGCGTAAGACCCAACACCAACCATTTCTAGGCACCTTATGCCAATAGTCCTATCTACATGACTATAAACTGTAGTTCTCCCTATGTTCCAAACAGAGGATGCCTATTTCCCTATACGAGAGAAGCCTTATGCTCCTAGCATGAGATTAAAATTATCCTATCTACATGACTATAAACTGTAGCTCTCCCCATGTTCCAAACATAGGATGCCTCTTGTTCTAAACAAGAGATTCCTTGTACTCGAAGCATAAGATGCCAACAGTCCTACCTACAAGACTCTAAACTGTAGTGTTCTCCCTATGTTCCAAACATAGGATGCCTCTTTCCCTATATGAGAGATGCCTTATGCTCCTAGCATGAGATGCCAATAGTCCAATCTACATGACTATAAATTGTAGTTCTCCCTATGTTCCAAACATAGGATTCCTCTTTCTCAAAACAAGAGATGCCTTGTGCTCTAAGCATTATATGCCAACAGTTCTATCTACATGACTATAAACTATAGTTCTCCCTATCTAACAAATGATAGGATGCCTCTTTCCCTATATGAGAGATCCCTCATTCTCCTAGAATGAGATGCCAATAGTCCTAACTACAAGACTCTAAACTATAGTACGCCATATGTTCCTAACATAGGATGCCTCTTGTTCCAAACAGAAGATGCCTTATGCTCCAAGCGTAAGATTCTCAATGCCCTGACAACAATTTCATGATTACAATGCCCCTTGGCATTATCCCTCTTGTGCACCAGTGCATAGGCGAAGGCCTCAATTCACCAGTGATTTGGGATTCCCTCATGGCCAGACATGAGGAAGACATTACAGGAAGCTTCCTAGCATAATCCCGATTCACCAGTTCCCCTCCATAGCGGCACCGGGGCATCATCCTTTCGTATGCCCAATTCACTAGTGCCACTCCATAGCAGCACCCGGGCAGCTTCCTCACGTAAGCCCGATCAACTGTTGTGATCCCATTCAGCGGTAATCCGTTGACATCCTGATCCAGCAGTAAGCTTTTGAAATCCTTATCCAACGGCAAGCCATTGTGATCCTTATCCAGAGGTAAGCCGATGTGATCCTTATCCAGTGTTAATACATTGTGACCCAATCCAGCGGCAAGCCGCTAACATCCTTATCAAGTGGTAAGCCGTTATGACCCATTCTAGTGGTATGTCCTTGATACCACAAATCGGCGGTAATCCATCATCTAAAGAACTACGTGGACTTAGATTTCCTGCCACTGGGATGCATAGTAATCCTCTTCAAGGCTCAAGCCCGAAACTATCGGCATCCTTCTCCTTTAGCTTCCATCCTGGAGAAAGTCCCAGCACCATGGGCCGCCTAACGCATAAGCCCCTCTTCACTTCTCACGGACGCATCCTTCGCGACATGATCGTCAGGTCCTCGCTGTCTCTTGTTTCTCACACAGAGGATGACTCATGTGGGCTTAGAGTAAGCATTGGATATGACAACACCTCGTCCAGCATGACGTTAAACTATATGTTGTCCAGCATGACGTTAAACTGTATTCCCTCATCTAGCATGACGTTAAACTGTATGCCCTTGTCCCGCATGACATTAAACTGCACACCCATTTGAACTAAGAGGTCTTTGATCCATGTCACGGAATGGTACGTAGGAAGCCTCAATGAGGTTCAATCCCACCCGTCATTTATTCACATCGAGTTCTACTTTTGTCCAGTACGTTGTTAAACTGTATTCTAGTCCGACGAAAAGCCGTTATGTCTAACCTGAACTACAAGGAATTTTATCCATGTCAAGGCATGGTACATAGGAAGCCTCCCTGAGGTTCAAGCCCATCTCCCATCGGACCAAGGTCCCTTCCTCACATCGGTTCGCCGACACCCACCATCCCAAACTAAGGGGACTTTGATCGATGTCAAGGCATGGTACGTGGAAGCCTTTACGAGGTTCAATCCCACCACCAGTGGAACCCCGGGCCTACTGTCACGTCGGTTCACCGACGAAACACTTTGAACTACGGGGACTTTGATCCATGTCAAGGGATGGTACGTAAGAAGATTTTATGAGGTTCAAGACCACCACCAGTGGACCCCCGGGTTCACCATCACGTTGGTTCGCTGACAATGCACATTGGACCAAGGTCCATTTTCACGTCGGTCCTCCGGTGAACCCACCCAAACTACACAGACATTGATTCCCTGCCACGGGGATACGTTGGAGGTCTCTTCGAGGCTCAATCCCAACTTCACCATCGGCCTTGCGATGGTACCATTTCATTCCCCCTCCACATCATTCATCCATCCATCATCCGCCCTGATTCTTACCCGGGCCGCCACATCCAAGAGGGATCATGCCATCCACTTCCTCACTGCTCCATGCAGTACATGGGCCGTTATCCACACGTAAGCCCCAACATGTCTTCGGGTCGTTGTTCTCTGTGTACACCCCGATTCATCACCCCTTAAAACTACGTGGGTTTTTGTCCATGTCCTCTACACAGGGTACGTTTGAAACCTTCATGAGGTTCAATCCCATCCAATGGTAGACCTTGGTGTCCCCCATTCTGGGGTGTACTCTCCCTGATCTGCCCTCAGTGGTGTTCAAATCAACCATTACGGTGTGACGTATCCCCTCCATGGGGCGCACCACCTCAGATCCATCCTCATTGGGCTTTCTGATCCATCCCCTTGGTAAAAATTCCAAGTGTTCCCGCCTAGGGATATAGAAATTTGACCCGTCTCTATGGGACATTCTAATAAGCCTCATTCTGTCTCCGCAAGACATGAAACTCGTGGCCTACCTCGTGATAAACATGTGATGCCTGAGGAAAACCTCGGATGACACGCCTTTGGCGTAACCGTCTCTGCTAGATGTTAATCTTGTAGCATACGATGTGCTAAACATAAGAAGATGAGGGAAACGTCAAGGAAATTCCTATGGAATATGAATCCCAACACTCGATGTGGGATTCCTCGGGTTCTGCACCCTTGAGATTCCCTCCTATGATGAAGAATACAGGTTACCCTATGTCCACGCACATAGAGATTCCCTGACATGCCTGATGTTTCCGTCTACTCCAACCGAAGGTCGCTACCATGTCAAAACACTATGAAAAGTCTTGACGGAAGTAGTGTAATTAACCGGTGTCCCTGAAGATATGGCACCGGGAATGAGATTCATGAAAAATGTATTAAATCTATGAGGGAGACCCGGACTAGGTGACGAGTTCTGAGAAGGAATCCACGGAAGGAAGAACCGACATCCCTTCAACCCATTTCAATCAAGGAGTAGACGTCCCTGAATAAGGAGTGAATGTAGCCCGCCTTTGGGAAGCGGAAATGTGGGTCAGTAGCTGCACGTCCTCCACAGACAGATGCGCATGCCCCGACGAAAGCGTCGGAAACAGAAATGTTGAAACCGATGTGAAACTCTTCTCCTTCAATAGCGAGTAGAAAAAATGTTCCGGGAAACATGAGGCATCACCCATGTGAATCCCCTCTCCATTATATGTGAGAGGACGGGTAACATTCGGTGTTTGAAGACTATGGTCCATCGGCTCATCGCCGACTCCGCCACCTTAGGAGGCTGCGCAGGTGGCATCCGCCACCACACTTCATCGGCTCCTCGCCAACTCTGTCGCCTCAGGAGGCCGCGCAGGTGGCTCCGCCATGCAAATCCATCGGCTCCTCGCCGACTTCGCCGCCTCAAGAGGCCGCGCAGGTGGCTCCGCCACCAAACTCCATCGGCTCCTCGCCGACTCCGCCGCCTCAAGAGGCACCGCAGGTGGCTCCGTCACTCAACTCCATTGGCTCCTTCCCGACTCTGCCGCCTCAAGAGGCCGCGCAGGTGGCTCCACCACCCAACTTCATCGGCTCCAAGACGACTCCTCCGCCTCAATAGGTCGTTTAGGTGGCATCCTCCACCCCACTTCATCGGCTCCTCGCCGACTCTTCCGCCTCAAGAGGCCGCGCAGGTGGCTCTGCCACTCAACTCCATCGGCTCCTCGCCGACTCCACCGCCTCAAGAGGCCGCGCAGTGGAATCCACCACCGCCCTTCATCGACTCATCGCTGACTCTCCACCTCAAGAGGCCGCTCAGTTGGCTCTGTCAACCAAATCCATCGGCTCCTCGCCGACTCCACCGCCACAAGAGGTCGCGCAGGTGGCTTCGCCACCCAACTCCATCGGCTCCTCGCCGACTCCGCCGCCTCAAGAGGCCGCGCAGGTGGCTCCTCCATTCAGCTTCATCGTCTCCTCGCCGACTCCAATGCCTCAAGAGGCTGCACATGTGGCATCCGCCACCCCACTACATCGGCTCCTCGCCGACACTGCCGCCTCAAGAGGCTACACAGGTGGCTCCACCACGCAACTCCATCAGCTCCTCACTGACTCTGCGGCCTCAAGAGGCCGCGCAGGTGGCTCCTCCACCCAACTCCATCGGCTCCTCTCCGACTCGGCTGCCTCAAGAGGCCACGCAGGTGGCTCCACCACCCAACTCCATCAGCTCCTCTTCGACTCTGCCACCTCAAGAGGCCGCGCAGGTGGCAGCGGCCACATGACATCATCATCTCCTCACCGACTCCACCGCCTCATGAGGCCGCACGAGTGGCTTGGCCACCCGACTTCATAGGCTCCTCATCGACTCTGCCGCCTCAAGAAGCTGTGCAGGTGGCTCCGCCACCCAGCTACATAGGCTCCTCTCGGACTCTTCCGCCTCAAAAGCCGCGTAGGTGGCATCCTCCACCCCACTCCATCGGCTCCTCGCCGACTCCACCGGCTCAAGAGGCTGCGCAGGTGGCATCTGCCACCCCACTTCATTGACTCCTCGCCGACTCTGCGGCCTCAAGAGGCCGAGCAGGGGATATC
Organism: Viscum album; assembly: GCA_963277665.1. NCBI lineage: Eukaryota > Viridiplantae > Streptophyta > Magnoliopsida > Santalales > Viscaceae > Viscum > Viscum album. The sequence continues at coordinate 1,752,113,192 of OY728152.1, forward strand.
CTTCCCCAACTCTATCAGCGCATTGTCGACCCTGCACCATTTTCATCGGCAACTACGAAGGTTATCCTTATACCGCCACCGTACGGCACAATGGCTTCCACGCCTGCCGGACTCCATCGCCCCGTCGTGCCGACGTCTAGGCTTCCAAGACTTCCGGGCTCCGTCACGCCGTCGTGCCGACGTCCACACTTCCATTCCTGCCAGAATCCATCGCCCGGTCGTGCCGACGTCCAGGCTTCCACGCCTGCCGGGCTCCGTCGCCCCGTCGTGTTGACTTCCAGGCTTCCACGACTTTTAGGCTCCTTCTCCCCATCGTACCGACGTCCAGGCTTCCACGCCTTCTGGGATCTGTCGCCCGTCGTACCGACGTCGAGGCTTCCATGCCTTTCGGGCCCCGTCACCCCCCTCGTACCGACTCTCCAGGCTTCCACGCCTTCCGGGCCCCGTCTCCCCATCGTACCGACGTCGAGGCTTCCACGCCTTCCGGGCCCCATCGCCCCATCATACCGACATCCAGTCTTCCATGCCTTCCAGGCCCCGTCGCCCCGTCGTACCGGCTCTCCAGGATTCCACGCCTTCTGAGCCCTGTCGCCCCATCGTACCGATGTCTAGGATTCCACGCCTCCTGGGCTCCCTCGTCCCGTCGTACCGATGCTCTAGGCTTCCATGCCTTGTGGGCTCGGTCACCCCGTCGTACCGACACTCCTAGAGTCTTCGCCCCTCAAGATCGTTGTAATGTAGTCATCTCTACTACCCTTGCGACACTTTGTGTCATCCCAACCACCACATTGCATCAAACATAGATTTCATCCCTGTGACATTGAAACAAGCTCGTGGAAGGATCATCATGATCAGGGGATTTTAGGGAATTCCCATCATATAGATCCCCCCTCATCCCAACCCACTAGAATGGGGTAGAGATGACCATTCCTATACTGACACAATTCGTGTGGTTAAACGTCTTAGTCGCATGATGTTAAACTGCGTAACACCCATGTCCTAGTTGCACGACATTAAACAACATAACAATCATCGTCCGTCATGACATTAAACTGTTCATCTACGTCCTGTATGATGTTAAACTGTTCATCTTCATCCGTCCTGACGTTAAACTGATCATTATTGTACTGCATGACATTAAACTGCACAATTGTCCTGCGTGACGTAAAACTATTCATCTTCGTTCATCATGACATTAAACTAATCATTATTGTCCTACATGAAATTAAACTGCACAATCATCCTACATGATGTAAAACTGTTCATCTTTGTCCGTCATGACGTTAAAGTGATCATTATCGTCCTGCATGACATTAAACTGCACAATCGTCCTGCATGACGTAAAACTGTTCATCTTCATCCGTCATGACGTTTAACTGATCATTATTGTCCTGTATGACATTAAACTGCACAATCGTCATGCATGACGGAAAACTGTTCATCTTCGTCCGTCATGACGTTAAACTAATCATTATCGTCCTCGATGACATTAAACTACACAATTGTCCTGCATGATGTAAAACTGTTCATCTTCATCCGTCATGACATTAAACTTAACATTATGGTCCTGCATGACATTAAATTGCACAACCGTCCTACATGACGTGAAATTGTTCATCTTCGTCCGTCATGACGTTAAACTGATCATTATCATCCCGCATGACATTAAACTGCACAATTGTCCAGCATGACGTAAATCTGTACATCTTCATCCGTCATGACGTTAAACTGCACATTATTGTCCAGCAAGACATTAAACTGCACCTTGGTCCCGCAAGACCTTAAACTATATGGTCCTACACGAACTTAAATTTTATTGTCCCGCACGACCCTAAACTGCGCATCATGGTCCTGCACGACCATAAACTGCTTCGTCGTCCTGCAAGATGAGTAACGAAAAAATGGTCTGAGCTCTATGACCTTAAACTAAGATCTCCCCCATCCTTACTATAAGACGTTAAACTGCAAGACAGTCAGGCCTTCCTACCCGAGGTTTAGCCACATGCCCCTTGGCCTCTTCGGGCCCACGACCCCTGCCCTTACTGCAAGATGTTAAATTGAAATCCAGTCAGGCCTTCTTGACTGAGGCTTAGCCTCAGGCCCCTTAGACTCTTCGGACCCACGGCCCCCGTCCATACTTTAAGAGGTTAAACAGAAAGCCACTCAAGCCTTCTGACCGAGGTTTAGCCTCAGGCCCCTTGTCCTCCTCGGGCCCCTAGCCCTCGTCCTTACTATAGGAAGTTAAAATGCAAGCTGGTCAGGCCTCCCTGACCGCGAATCAGCCTCATGCCCCTTGGTTTTCATTGATTCATGCTCTCTTATGGGATTGTACAATGTGGTGTGGGGTACGTCCCCATTCACGTCGGGTTACCCGCCGTACCTATCCCCAAATGAGATGCATCTCTTGTCCAGCACGACATTAAACTATGCTTCAAGAACTATGTATGGATTGATTCCCATCGTAATGGGATACGTAGGAATACCCGGACATTTTCTTTGTTGGCCCATCCCAAAAGCTGAAAATCTACCTCTCGGGTCATGACATATGGCTGGGTGAACACTTTTTCCCAAACTCACGTCGAGCAAGCCTCGACCTGGCTGCATGTCCCCCCTGGAGATATTCGCCTCTTTCGTGGATGGATACAGCTATGCTTCACCCACTCCATGATTAGGATTCCATCATCTTTCACACCCGTAGGGACCCCCAAGAACGACCTGGATACAACTCCCAAGGGCTCTCCTACCGATACGGGCCAACGCCCCCGGGGATTTCCGAGAAACAAACTGATAGAAGTCCCTCATTGTGAATTTGGTCAACATTCGACGCTCATTTGTTGCTCCCATATCAGGTCACCATAGTGACGCTGTGTTTTGAACATGGTCAATAGTGTCCTGGATCTTCGGGCCCACCCCGAGATGTCCCAAACATCGAGTGCGGTGATTTGTTCTGCCCCATCCTGAAGCAACAAACTTTCCTCCGGGTGGAACCAACGGTCGGGCCCACGACCCTGATTCTCTTAAAAGGGATGTACAACGTGATGTAGAATTTCGTCATTTTTCACGTCGGGTTACTTGCCATGCCATACACCTCCTCGGATGAGATATCATTATCTCCCTTCCCCGTCCTCATTGCAAGACGTTAAACTGAAAACTGGACAGGCCTCCCTGACCAATGCCTAACCTCAGGCCCCTTGGCCTCTTCGGGCCCCAGCCCTCGTCCTTACTGTATAACGTTAAACTGCAAGTTAGTCAGGCCGTCCTAACCGAGGCCCACCCCCATGCCTCCTTCACCGAGGCCTAGCCTCAGGCCCCTTGGCCTTTTCGGGCCCTAGCCCATGTTCTTACCCAGAGCGTATGGTGTGGTGAAGGATTATGTCCACATTTACGTCTGTTTGTTCAGTGTACCATACACCCCTCTATCCAGGGAATCATATTCCCCAACCATTGTCCTCACTGCATGATGTTAAACTGCAAGCTTTCTAGGCCTTCCTGACCGAGGCCCAGCCTCCGGCCCCTTGGCCTTGTCGGGCCCCCGACCCTCTTCCTCACTGCAATACGTTAAACTACAAGCTTGTCAGGCCTTCCTGACTGAGGCCCAGCCTCCGGCCCCTTGGCCTTACCGAGCCCCCGGGCCCAGGTTCTTTCCCACAGGAATGTGCATTGTGGTGTGGGATTACATCCGTATTCGTGCCAGGCTACTCGCCGCATCATACAAATCCTCATTAGGGTATCCTACCCCTGGGTATCTTCTAGAACTATGTGTGGCTTGATTCCCATATTTAGGGGATACGTAGGACCACCAGAATGTCTAATCTTCGGGTCCAGCCCCATCTCTTAGGAATCTCTATCCAGCCTCGGCTCCTTGGCCTAATATTCCTCCACGAGGGGATTATATGGAATGGGGTGGGATTATTACCTTATTCACGATGGTATCGAAATGACCACACCATGTACCTCTCAATCCCGAGCTGTTTCGTCAACCCTTTCTGAAAGTTCACCAATGTGCCTAAGGGTACTCTGGTTTATTACATGGAATGTTACACTTTACATGGACACGTCTTCACATGCTTTCCAGGCTTTGTGTATCCCTTTGTCAGGGCTTCCATCATCTTTAACAGCCGGTGGGACCCCCAAGAACGGCCTGGATACAACGCATAAGGGAACTCCTACCATTACGTGCCAATGCCCTTGAGGGTTTCCAATCAACAAATCGATAAAAATCCCACGTTGCGAATATAGTCAGTGGTCGATGCTCATTTGTTGTTCCCACTTCATGATAATGCAATATGGAGACTGTTTTTCCCCCATGGTCAATAGTTACCCTCCATCACCGCACCAAACCCCATTAATCCCAAAGTGTCGGGTACATGATTCACACCCTTCTTCACTTCATCATGTCCAAGTAGAGTCCTGAAACTCTAGATACTATCCCTCAGTGCACATCCGCACATTAGGGGGACAAAACCATGTTAAAGGTGTCCTTAGGGGCCCTTCACCGACTTCCCTTAAGTGGACGTCCCAGGTATTGCAATAGATATCATACCCCCCCTCGTTTCCCACACAGAGTTTAACTCACGTGGGATTATGCATCATGTTTTGGTCCTCCCTTACGCAGAGGATTGTCATCCACCCATGGTCCGAGCTCTAAGACCTTAATCTAAGACCCTTTCAATAACTGTGTATGGTTTGATCCCCATCCTCATGGGATACATAGGACCACCTGAATGTCTAGACTTCAGGTCTATCCCCACATCATAGAGATTCCCCGATCTCCCAGTCACCTAGTCCCCTTGGCCTATCCCTATCTAGGGGGGGTATATAGGTATGATACAGAGTTTTTGGTACTATGACCATTTTCCCAAGAGTCAACTTTCCATGCTTCGTTTTCCCCTTCATTCGGGCTTCCATCATCTTTCACACCTGGAGGGACCCCCAAGAACGGCCTGGATACCATTCCCAAGGGATCTACTACCATTACGGGCCAACGCCCCTGAGGGTTTTAGACAACAAATTTATACAAATCTCGTGTTGCGAACATGGTCTGCGGTCGATGCTCATTTGTTTGTCTCCATTTCAGGCTAATGCAACCAGATGCTGTGTTGCGAACATGATCAGTAGTAATCCTCTTTCGTCACGCCAGCCCCTCCCAGCCTGGAATGTTGGGAACATGATTCACATTATGTTCCACCCCATCATGTCCGGATGGAATATCGACACTCTTGGCACTACCCCTCAGTGCACCATTGCAAATCAGGGGGACAAAGCTGCAATACGACGTCCTTCGAGGCTCCCACGGTCTGTTCTCTATGACCATAAACTAAGATCTCCTCAGAAATACGTTCAGCTTGATTCCCATCCTCATGGGATACGTAGCACTATGAAAACGTATTGTTTTCAGGTTCAACACATTTGGGAGATAAACTCTCCACCTTCACCCCTCGGCCTGAGGTTCCTCTCTTGGAATTTCATATGGTATGATGTGGGATCACATCCCTATTCACGTAGGTTGTGTTTCATGACACCATACACATTCCCCGCTTAGCATCGCCTCTCCTACGTCTACGCTGCATGATGTTAAAATTAATTCTTGGTCATATCGCACGACCCTAAACTGTGACATTATTGTCCTGGCCGCACAACGAAAAATGGAACTGCATTGTTATGACCTCGTTGTAGAGGACATCACGTTGGGTATTGATAACTTGCCATGCCATTTTTCAAGGCCTATCACGGCTTTATTCTTTTGGAGACACCAGGGATTGCTACCCTAGGCCTATTGCTTCTGAAAAAAACCAATCATCTTAAAGGACAACCAAGATTTATCAAATTCTGCTTCTTTTGGTGCAAGTGAAAGGGCCACGCCCGCACTCCCCTATTTCCTAGCACTGGTACCTTACCGTGCCACCTTCAAGAACTAGGTGAGGCTTGATTCTCATCCTTACGAGATACGTAGGACCGCTCGGGCACTTCCCCACAGGACCAGCCTAACATTCATGTTTGGTCCCTCGACTCGAGCACTCCCGAGATGGTCCGAATTCTACGACCCTAATCTATGATCTCCCTATGGGAAAGGACTATTCTCCCTCTATATAATACACCTAGTTGTCGCATTTAGATGCGTTTTGACAAATATCGTGAAGTGTGGGATTTTCATGGGGACATTCCACTGGTTCTATGACCATGCTTCTTAAGCTCGCTATTTGGATCCTCATCCTCTTCCACATCCAAAAGGACCCTCAGAAGACATGGATGCTAGGCTTAAGGGCCCGACATGGATGTTGGGCCTAAGGGCTCTCCTATCGTTTCAGGCCAATGTCCCTACGGATCTCTGACAACATTTGTGACATGGTCCCGTGTTTCGAACATGGTCAACAGTCGACACTCATTTGTTTGTCCCCATTATAGGATAACGTGGTATGGATGCTGTGTTCCCGCCACGGTTAACAGTTATCCTCTATCATCACATCGTCGTCATTGTGATCCACATCTCGAGCGTCATGATTCACACATTTCCACTTCCTCATGTTCAAGTGGAATTCCAACATACTCGGCTCTATCTCTTCGCGCATCTAGGTGCGCCACATGGTCGCGTTAGTATTATGGGACCAGTAATTACTGAGAGTCCCTTCACCCTAACCTTCCACTATCTGTGTCATGAAATTCCCACCACTACTTCTTGTTTCCCACACCGAGCATGAATCTTGTGGGGTCAGTAGGTTTGGTAGGATGTGTACCAACACGGCCTTGCTTCTCATCGTCCCTCATGACGTTAAACTGCACATTCAGAACTATGTATGTCTTGATTCCCATCCTCATGGGGTACGTAGGAATTCTTGACCACTCTGCTTCGGGCCCAGCCTAATCCTCACTCTTGGTCCCTCGACCTGAAGAGTTCCCTCAGGGGGTATGTGGTGTGATTTGGACTACAAGTCCTCATTCACGTCGGTTTCATATCTACCGCGCCACACGCTCCCTGAGATCTTCCCTTTTATTCCACATCCAATCGTATGACGTTAAACTACAGGAGTCCATGTGTCCTCAATGCATGACACTAAACTGTGGTTCTACCCCGAACAATTTTAGGATTCCCCATGTTAATCATGGGATGCACAAGAGCCTCTGCCATAGCGGATTTCACCTTTCAGTGTTGGTCTATGACTACACAGTGCTTCCAGAACTACATAGGACTTCATTCCCATCCTCATGGTATACATAGAGAAACCCAGGAATTTCACCTGGGGTCCATCCCTAGGAATCACAAAATCCTGTTCCTCCCCATTTCCATCCCTTTGGCCTGACCCCTCGGGGGGAACATTGTAGCTACAATTTTCCCCTGAACATGTTCAGGATGCCCTAAGATCCGATTGTGAAGCTACAGACCCCCTCTCCAGGGAGGCCCTGTCTGAAAGAAGGAACTATCCATGATCAAACTGATGCACCCATCTGGTGTACTCCCACCATGGTTGTGTAATTGCAAGATTATTGGATTCTTTTCAGACAAACCATCACTCCATATTCCACGCTTTTCATGCCTCTTATTCTCACCCTTTTCCCCTTTCATGTCTGAAGGGACCCCATAACGGCCTGGTCTCATGCCGCATCGGCTCACCTACCAACCTAGGCCAACGTCCCGGAAGACTGGTCATGTTTGGAACGACCCCCTAACAGTATGGATGCTCGACCCAGGGTCCGCCTACTGTATTGGGCCAACGTCCCGAAGGATTGATCGACAAAATTTTTGACATGGCCCCATGTTTCGAACATGGTCAACGGTCTACCCTCATTTGTTGTCCACATTTCAGGATAACACAGTAAGGATACCATTTCTCCGCCACGGTTAACAGTTGTCCTTTATTGTCACCCTGTCTCCATAGTGTTCCAGATTTTGGATATCGTGATTCACACCTCCCACTTCCCTCTATTTGGATTGATTATAACACCCTTGGCGTTACCCGACTCATGCACAAGAGCAGGGCGGGAAAAGTAGGTTGGCTATTCAGAGAGCCATACTCTCCAGACGTGACCCCTCATTCTTTTAGGATTCCCCCAAATGGTGATTGATGTCCCATGTTGATCCCCTCACACCTTCCGTTGTTTTACACTCTCGTACAGGACCTCCTATTATCTCTTTTCCCCACACCGAGTGTGGATCGAGAAGGCTTAGAGATTTATTTTACTTTCTCCTCAATACGATTGAGATACAATGAACCCCAATGAACGCGTTTTCCACAGTCGTTTCCTCAGAACGCGGTCCGCCTCGCCCTCCTCATCCTCGTTGGACCCCATTCTTAGGGGTGGCATTTGTTTACCCCGAAACACGAATTACCAAAATTTAGCAAATGCTTCCATACACAAACCAAGATCTTTGTCCGTTTATCATGCTTCGATTTGGTAGGTCGCAGGGCCTGAACGGAGCTACGGATTAGGAGTTGTGGACATTTGAAGTTGGGCTGGAAATCTGGTTCGTGATGCCCATTTGTGAAGCCCCCTCCATGATCGCAGAGAGCCGCCACGAAGTAATGAGGCGAGAGGCTCCTCGAACCCGTATGACATTCATGATGCGCCAAGAAGACCCGCCGCAAAGTAGAGGAGGTGGTAATGCTCCACGAACGCCCTGACGTTCGCGAGCCCGCTGCGAAGCCCCAGAGGCGGGAATGCTCTACAAACCCGGTTGACCATCGTGACCTGCCATGAAGCAACTGCAGACCCTTCGCGTCGCGTGAGCTCTGCTTCGCAGCGCCCCTGCCTATAAATATCCATCTCACCCCCTCTTCCAACAGATGTCCACTGCCACTTCGCCCCTTGGACGACCGAGCGGAGGTCCGCATTGCGGCTCCGTGAGTCCATGCTCCGCTATCAGATTCCTTCGTGTTGCTGCTCCTTGAGCTGAGGATCCGTGAGTCCATGCTCCACGAGCCCATGCTCCATGATGCTGCTCCTCGAGACCATACTCCGTGAGTCCATGCTCCTCGAGATAATGCTCCGCGATGTTGCTCTGTGAGACCAAGCTCCGCGAGACCCCTTAGCTCCGCGAGAGACCATTGCTCCGTGAGGCCATGCTCCGCAAAGCTACTTCACGAAGAACTATCCTTTGCGAGGATCCTACCTTCATGCCCACCGCTCCATACCATGGGGGCTTCACCCCCTCACCCCCGCTCGGGGTCACTGTCGAGTTGCGGTCCCGGCCCAGTCCCTTTATAACCATCACATACCCCTATTAAAATGGAGAGTCACACCGTGAACTTTTCATGCCGGAACTTCAGGATTTTCCATTTCGCCCCCATACGCACCCACCATCAACCTATGGAATACCATGATTTGACACACTCCTCCACAAACCATGAAACACCTTGAGTTGATGTATTCCTCTTGTTCTGTTTCCTATGTCGTGGGTTGATGTTCTCATCATCAATTCCTCGAGTACCTTGAGTCAAACCATTCCTCAGGAAACTCCTCCAAACCCTATCACTTGGCTCCTATGCCAGGATGAACTAGAAAGGGCCACCCTTGCGTAATACCCAACACCAACCATTTCTAGGCACCTTATTCCAATAGTCATATCTACATGACTATAAACTATAGTTCTCTGTATGTTCCAAACAGAGGATGCCTCTTTCCCTATACGAGAGATGCCTTATGCTCCAAGCATGAGATTCCAATAGTCTTGTCTACATGACTATAAATTGTAGCTCTCTCGATGTTCCAAACATAGGATGCCTCTTGTTCTAAACAAGAGATGCCTTGTACTCGAAGCATAAGATGCCAACAGTCCTACATACAAGACTCTAAACTGTAGTGTTCTCCATATGTTCCAAACATAGGATGCCTCTTTCCCTATACGAGATATGCCTTATGCTTCTAGCATGAGATTCCAATAGTCCTATCTACATGACTATAAACTGTAGTTCTCCCTATGTTCCAAACAATGGATGCCTCTTGCTCCAAACAAGAGATGCCTTGTTCTCTAGGCATAAGATGCCAACAGTCCTATCTACATGACTATAAACTGTAGTACTCAATTTCTAACAAATGATAGGATGCCTCTTGACCTATATGAGAGATGCCTCATTCTCCTAGCTTGAGATGCCAATAGTCCTAACTACAAGACTCTAAACATTAGTATGCCCTATGTTCCTAACGTAGGATGCCTCTTGTTCCAAACAGAAGATGCCTTATTTTCCAAGCATAAGATGCACAATTCCATGACTACAATGGCATGATTACAATGCCCCTTGTCATTGTCCCTCTTGTGCACCAGTGCATAGGTGAAGTCCTCAATTCACCAGTGATTTGGGATTCCCTCATGGCCAGACATGAGGAAGACATTACAGGCAGCTTCCTAGCGTAAGCCCCATGCACCAGTGCCACTCCATAGTGGCAACGTGGAAGCATCCTTTCGTAAGACCAATTCACCAGTTCCACTCCACAGCAGCACCAGGGCAGCTTCCTCACGTAAGCCCCATCAACTGTTGTGATCCCATTCAGCGGTAAGAAATTGACATCCTAATCCAGTGGCAAGCTGTTGAAATCCTTATCCAACGGTAAGCCATTGTGATCCTTATCCAGAGGTAAGCCGTTGAGATCCTTATATAGCGTTAATCCATTGTGACCCAATCCAGTGGCAAGCCGTTGACATCCTTATCCAGCGGTAAGCCGTTATGACCCATTCTAGTGGTATGTCGTTGAAACCCCAAATCGGCGGTAATCTGTCATCAGAAGATCTACGCAGACTTTGATTCCATGCCACGAGGATACGTAGGAAGCCTCTTCAAGGCTCTAGCCCGAAACTATCGTCATCCATCTTCTTGGGCCTCGATCCTGGAGTAAGTCCCATCACCATGGGCCGCCTAACGCATAAGCCCATATTTGATTCTCACGGACACACCCTTCATGATGTGTTCGTCAGGTCCTTTCTGTCTCTTGTTTCTCACATAGAGCACGACTCGCGTGGGCTTAGAGTAAGCGTAGGCAATGAAAACACCTCATCCAGCATGACGTTAAACTATATTCCCTCATCCAGCATGACGCTAAACTGAATGCCCTTGTCCCACATGACATTAAACTAAACACCCATTTGAACTATGAGGTCATTGATCCATGTCACGTTATGGTATGTAGGAATCCTCCATGAGGTTCAAGCCCACCCGTCATTTATTCACGTCGATTTCTACCTTCTTCCTGTAAGATGTTAAACTGCATTCCAGTCCGACGGTAAGCCGTTATGACTAACCCGGACTACGAGGACTTTGATCCATGTCAAGGCATGTTACGTAGGAAGCCTCCTTGAGGTTCAATCCCATCTCCCATCGGACCAATGTCCCTTCCTCACGTCGGTTCACCGACACCCACCATCCCTAACTACGAGGACTTTGATTCATGTCAAGGCATGGTACGTAGGAAGCCTTTACAAGGTTCAAACCCACCACCAGTGGACCCCCGGGTCTACTTTCACGTCGGTTCACCGACGAAACCCTTTTAACTATGGGTAATTTGATCCATGTCAAGGCATGGTATGTAGGAAGCCTTTACGAGGTTCAATCCCACAACCAGTGGTCCCCTGGGTTCACCTTCACATTGGTTCACTAACGATGCCTATCAGACCAAGGTCCACATTCATGTCGGTCCTCCGACGCACCCACCCGAACTACGTGGACTTTGATTCCCTTCCACGAGGATATGTAGGAGGTCTCTTCGAGGCTCAATCCCAACCTCATCGTCTCCCTTGCGATGGTCCCATTTCATTCCCCCTCCACTTCATTCATCCTTCCATCATCCGCCCTGATTCTTACCTGGGCCGCCACATCCTGGTGGGATCATGCCATCCACTTCCTCACTAATCCAAGAAGTACAAGGGCCGCAATCCACGCATAAGCCCCAACATGTCTCCGTGTCGTTGTTCTCTATGTACACCCTGATTCATCACCCCTTCGAACTACGTGGGTTTTGGTCCATGTCCTCTACACAGGGTATGTAGGAAACCTTCATGAGGTTCAATCCAAGCCAATGGTAGACCTTGGTGTCCCCCATTCTAGGGTATACTATCCCTGATCCGCTCTCAGTGGTGTTCAGATCAACCATTATGGTGTGACATCTCCCCTCTATGGGGCACACCACTTCAGATCTGTCCTCATTGGGCGTTCTAATCCATCCCCTTGGTATACCTTCCAGGTGTTCCATCCTAGGGATATACCAATCTGATCCGTATTTATAGGTCGTTCTGATCAGCCTCATTCCATCTCCGCAAGACGTTAAACTCACGTCCTACCTCGTGATAAACATGAGATGCCTGAGGAAAACCTCGGATGACCTGCCTTTGGTGTAACCGTCTCTGCTAGACATTAATCTTACAGGATACCCCGTGTTAAACATCGGAAGCAGAGGGAAACCTCAGGGGAATTCCTATGGGATATGATTATCCGCATTCTATGTGGGATGCCTCGGGTTCTGCACCCTTGAGATTCCCTCCTATGAGGAAGAATACAGGTTCCCCTATGTCCATGCACTTAGAGATTCCCCGACATGCCTAATGTTGCCGTCTACTCTGACCGAAGGTCACTACCATGTCAAGACCCTATGGAAATTCTTGACAGAAGTAGTGTAATTAACCGGTGTCCATGAAGATATGGCACCAGGAATGATATTTACGAACAACGTATAAAATCTATGAGGGAGACCCGGACTAGGTGACGAGTTCCGAGGATGAATCCATAGAAGGAAGAACCGACATCCCATCATCCCGTTTCAATCAAGGATCAGACGTCCCTGAATAAGGAGCGAATGCTTCCCGCCTTTGGGAAGCAGGAATGCATGGCAACAGCTATGCGTCCTCCACAGATGGATGTGCACGCCTCGACGAAAGTGTCGGAAACAACCACACTGGGAAAACTCACTCATGTTATGAATAATAACCTTACCTGTATGGATCAACCTGATCCACATCATGGAGGATCAATGTTAGATCACTTCATGAGGCAGCAACCAACAACATTCAATGGGTGTACAAATCCATTAGAAGCTGAGCAATGGATAAGTTCCATAGAGAAAATATTTTAGGCTTTGGGGAGTAGTGAAAAGGAAAATTTTTTCCTCGCAGTTTACCGCCTCACTAGAGATTTTAATAAATGGTGGTCATTGATTCAAAACATGAAGGAAGATGATGAAGTATCAAATATGGAATGGGGGGAGTTCAAAGATCTATTTCTAGAAAAATAATTTCCACGTGACCATCGAGCAGATATGGAGAGGCAATTTTTGAGTCCGAGACAAAAGGTGGATGAGAATGTTGCAAAGTATGGGGTTAACATTACAAGGTTAGAAAGGTAAGCTGGATATTATATAGGTAACCCAAGAAGTAATATTTATCATTTCTTTGATTGGTTAAAACCATTTCTCTATCGATTATTCATCTCACAATCCTTTTAATCGTACGAAGACATTGTCTCATGCGCTGTCAAGACAGAAAAGAAATTCTGTAAGTCATATGACTTTAATGAAAAGAAATAGAATAAGAGATCAGCTGATCAATCTGGGAATGGATATAAGGGGATGAAGGGAAAGTTTAAATATCCATCCTTTGGTAAATGTGCGAAGAAACACACCGATACTGGCTTAAAAGAAATGGGATTCTATTACAGGTTTGGTGAAAAAGGCCACCAAGCTCATGATTGCAAGGGGAAGAAGGAAGCTACCGATGTCCAATATTACAATTGCAGGGAGATGGGACATTATGAAAATGAATTTCCTAAGAATCAGAGGAACATACCTCAGAAAAGGCCAAGGGATCAAGGCCAAGCTTATATTATCACTAGTACTGAGGTTGAAGCTCTGAAAGACGTGGTGGCAGGTATTTTAATTGTTTCCTCAAGCATAGAAAATGAATTTTTTGATTCTAGATCATCTCTTTATTTCATATCTTCCCAGTTTTCTAAGAAAATAAGATATTTACAATTTTATTTAACAAGGGAGTTTTCAGATAAAACTCCTAAGAGAATTATCATCGCAACAATGTGTTGTGAGTCAGTCCCCATTAGAGAACATAAATTTTTTTTATCCACATATCTCATCGTCGTACATACGATTGAGTTTTATATAATCCTCGGTATGGATTGGCTTTCATACCATGATGTAAAGATTTATTGTAAGAAGAAGGAGGTTACAATTTTTTATGATGATGATAAGAAACACCTTATCTTTAGAGGAAAATCGTCACCACCTAATTCTTATCTAGATCCACCCACAGTAGCTCCACTAAATTCAATTATTGGTGAGGAAGATAATGAAATGATTGTGGGTGAGGAAAGGAATGTTCAAATAGAGGATTTAACTATTGTGAAAGAATATGAGATGTGTTTTCGGATGTTTTACCAGGACATCCCCCAAAATGAGAAGTTGATTTTTCCATTGATTTAATTCTTGGATCAAGGCCCATATCGAAGACACCTTATAGAATGGAAACTGTGGAATTAGTTGAACTAAAGAAAAAATATAGGAATTGTGTAATAAAGGATTTATTCGCCCTAGTTTTTTTTCCATGGGGAGCCTCTATTCAATTTTTTAAAATGAAAGATGGATCAATGAGGTTATGTATCGACTACAGGGAGATCAATGCTCTAACAATAATGAAAAACTATCCCCTACCTCGCATTGATGATTTATTTGACCAACTGCATGGAGCTCAATACTTTTCAATGATTGACCTTCGATATGGATACCATCAGTTGTTTGTGAAGAAGGAATACATTCCGAAGACAACATTTTGAACAAGGTACGGGCATTACGAGTTTACAGTAATGCCTTTTGGGCTAACTAATGCACCCTCTGTATTCTTGAATCTAATGAATAGAGTTCTCAAGGAATATCTCAAGGATTTTGTGGTGGTATTTATTGATAATATCTTGGTATACTCCAAAATCTACAAAGATCATGAAAATCACTTGCGCATTTTCCTGAAGACTCTAAGAAGACCTGAATTATATGGGAAGTTTAGAAAAAGTGAATTCTGGCTTCAGGAGAATTATTTTCTTGGCCATAATGTCTCTATATATGGAATATATATTGAGCATTCTATGATCAAGGAACTCCAAGAATGGCCAGCACATACGAGTATAACTGAGGTACACTGTTTTATTGGTTTAGCGAGTTATTATCGACGTTTCATCTAAAATTTTGCACGATTGGATAACCCATTATAATATCTCACACGTAAGGGGGCTAAATTTTTTTGGAAAAAAGAGTGTGAAGAATGTTTTGAAGAACTGGAGAGAATATTAGACAATGATCCTATATTGACTCTACCATCAGGGAATGATGTTTTTGTAATTTATAGTGATGTATCAAAGAAAAGACATGGTTATGTCCTTGTGTAGAATGATAGGGTGATTGCCTATGCATCGTGACAGTTGAAAATTAAGGAGAAAAATTATCCAACTCATGATCTCGAATTAGTAGTTGTGATCTTTCCTTTGAAGATATGGAGGCACTACCTCTATGGTAAAAAAATGTGAGATTTATATTGATCACTACAGTTTGACGTATATTTTCTCCCAAAAATAACTCAACATGAGGCAAATGAGATGGCTTGAACTACTCAAGGATTATTATTGCACGATACACTACCACCTGGGGAAGGCTAATAAGGTGGAAGATGATTTGAGAAGAAAAGATCATAGAGTTTTGAACATGATGAGAATTGAAAGGGATCCTATTTTCACAGATCTAGTGAAGATGGATATGGAAATTACCATGGAAGGTGAAACATCAATACTTTTTCAAATGGTTTCCAAACCATCTTTACTAGAAAGGATAAAGAGTTTTCATACCAATGATGAAGAGTTTCAAAAGAAGATTAATGCTGTGAATGATGGGAGATTGAATGAATTTTGGTATGAAGAGGAAATTTTGAAATTTGGGAAGGGACATTGTGTTCCCAATATACCTGATCTAAAAAGGGAATTTTTGGATGATGCTCATAGTTCCAAGTTCTCTATACACCCTGGGAGCACCAAAATGTATAGAGACTTGAAGGAACATTTTTGGTGGGGCAACATCAAGAGGGAGGTTGCTGATTTTGTGTTAAGATGTATGGTTTGTCAACATGTTAAAGCTGGAAGGCAACAACTTGGAGGAGTCATGAAATCTCTTCCCATACCAGAGTGGTAATGGGACAATATTATGATGGACTTTGTCATTGGGATACCAAAGACTCGTAGAAGGAATGATGCAATATGGGTCATTGTTGAACATCTTACCAAGTCAGCACATTTTCTTGCTATAAGGGAAGATTTACAACTTGAAAGTCTAGCAATAATATATATTAATTAAGTGGTGAGACTTCATGGATTACCCCTATAGATTGTTTCTGATCGTGATCCCTGTTTTACTTCAAGATTCTGGAAGAGTCTTCAGAAACCCTTGGATAATGAACTTCATTTGAGCACTGCTTACCACCCTCAAATATATGGACAATCAGAATAGACTATTCAAACATTAGAATACAAGTTGAGATCTTTCTCACTTGACTTTCAGAGTATGTGTGATCAATGTTTACCCCTGGTAGAATTTTCCTATAACAATAGTTTCCATTCGAGTATTCAGATGGCACCATATGAAGCGTTATACGGAAAGAGATGTCGCACACCAACCTGTTGGGATGAAGATGGTGAAAGAAAACTTGTAGGCCCAGAACTGGTGGAGGAAACAATGGAAAAGGTAAAGGTTATCCAAAACCACATCAAAGCAGATCCAAGTAGGCAAAAGAGCTATGCTGACAAATGAAGAAAGGATTTGTAATTTCTGGTGGGAGATCATGTTTTCATGAAGGTATCTCAATGGAAGGGAGTTATACATTTTGGAAAGAAAGGTAAATTGAGTCCTAGGTACATCAGTACTTTAAAAATTCTATAATGAATTGGGGTTTAGCTTACCGTTTGGAAATGCTGCCAAATCTATCCAAAGTTCACGATGTGTTCCACGTATCACTGTTGAGAAAATACATCCCTGACCCAACACATGTACTCAAATATGGGGAATTAGAACTAGAACCCGATCTATCTTATTGTGATGATCTCGTCAGGATTGTTGATACGAGAGAACAAGTACTGAAAAACCGGACAACTCGTCTGGATAACGTTTTGTGGAGAAACCATATGATGGAAGAGGCAACGTGGGAATTTGAGAAACTTATGATGAAGAACCACCCGAGTCTATTCATGCGGTAGTATTCTAGAAATTTCAAGGAAGAAATTATTTGAAGGATGAGATAATGTAACACCCCATGCTTCCATAGTATGCTTCCCTTTGAATAATACAGTAGCGTGTGTTGTATGCAACTTCAAGTTCTAACACACACACCACAACCAATCAAACTAGCCGTTATGAATAGTAATAACCACATTTTGAAATTTTATATATTTTATCTCTCAAAATTGACTTCATTTTTGGATTCAGAATATATAATTTATCCTAGGGTAAAATTTTGGAACTTTTCGGATAACATTTATATTTTGATGAATAGTGAAAATTACTAAATTTTAATTAAAAACAACTTTTTTAATCAAAATAAGTAATAGTGATAAATTATGAATTTGAGTGGTTTTAAAGTATATTTAGAATATATTTTTACCATTTAATACAATTTTGATCATTATACATAATTTCATAATTAAACCGGACATGATCAAGTGTCAATCTTCTGATATTTATTATCTCCTAAAAACACGCTTTTTGTTTTAACAACGGGAATTAATTTTAAATTAATTTATGCCACTTCTATGTTTTGAATTTGGAAAAATGGTTTCCATATTTGGAATCAGGATTTCCAAATTTAGTAAATAGGTAACTTTTACTTTTATACATTTTGAATAATTATTTCGGAAAATATTTTTTTTACCACGGTAAAAGGGTAAATCTGGTAAATATGGGTAAACAAATAATATTATAATAATAATAAATTACCCTAAAACGTGTCTTAACCTTATTGGTTGATATATGTCCAACCATGGGAATATTTGGGTCGATTTTGGGACCCCATGGAGCCACATGTAAGTGATAACAACAGGTTATATTAATTAAGTTAAAAAACACAAAAATGACAAAAGCATATATCTTTTAGAAACTTTTTTTTACATAGGGTTTTATATGTTGGATTTTCGACTATAAATATTAATTAGAAATAAACAAATATTTCCTACATAATAGTATTTTATTTATAATTTTTAGACATTTAATAATTATTATTATTTATGACACAATAATGATAGAGTATTTTCCTTATTAATGAAAGAATCAAATAATTGGTATTATAAATGTTAAAATTAATATAATTTGAAAGTTTTGATGAAGTCCATGAATTTTATTAAAAAAAATAAATTAATATAATTGGTATTTTCTTAAATAAATTTGGTTTGAATTAATGATGTTGTTAAGACTTTAACAAAAATCAATTATTGAATAGTGTCAAAATTCACATAACAGAGTTTTTAAAAAAAATATTAAATTATTAATTGATATTAAATTCCTAAAAATCTAAGGATCAGCCAAGAGACTTATATAATTATAGTTGTATCATTAATGGTCCATTCGTTGGTCGATTGGATGTATATAGTATTTTTATTGACTATATAATATAAAAATAAAAAGTGACATGGTAAGTGTCAAACTAATTAACTAAGAGTTAAAATGAAAGGATAAGGTTAATATAGTGACCAAAACCTGTCTAAAAAATATTGGTTGACTGGATTTCTACCCCCCCCCCACCTTAACTTTTAAATAATACACTTTGGATCCATTAAAAACTGAATATGAATTTATTATGAAATAATATTTCTAGTTTTTCCAAAGGTGCCCCTTACCCCTCTTTTAAAAGGGAAATCCCCATTCTAACTAAATCACACATTAAAAGGCTTTTGTCTCGGAAACCCCTGCCCAAATACTCTATCAACTTCCCTCACTTAAACCTAGAGGCCTTAGTTTGATCAGAAATCCAACCTAGGGATCCCTTTTCATCAAATCAAAAGGAAGAACCCAAAAAAGTGGTAATGTTTTCACACCCTCTTTCAAGTTCCTTTCTTCTTCAACATCTTCTTTCTTTGTTATTCTAAAATAATAAATCCAGGTTCTCCTATATACAATGATTTTATTATAAATATGGTACAACCATATTCATTATTCTATCCATCCTCTGAATGACATGTCACCATACGTGCGTACGTACAACTTACCATCTCCACGTCCTGGTGTAATTGTTATTCAATATATTATTATTTGGATGGATATAATAATGATGTGTAATGAAACTAAATAATAAATATAAAATGATAATAATTCTGTATATATTATATAGAAACCAATTATATATTATTTTAATATCAAAAAAATGATATTGTCGCTCGCGTGTACGTACGGACTATCGTCTCCACGAACGTGATGAGATTCAATTCCCATTGTATCCATTAAAAACTAATTATCATTTAATGATTAAAAAGAATTTTTAAGGATTTTATATCATTATGGATATGAATAATATACAACCTATCCATGACAAACATGACTTATGTAACAAAACTTATAAAAGAAAACGAGTAAGTAAACACCAGAAACAATGATAATACTAAGATATTGTTAACAAATCTGTGTTAAAAGATGATATATGATATCATAATTATGTATATGGTTCTTGTATAATTTAATAACAATGTTTTAACTATTATAAAAGAGATTAACGTACCATCGACTAAGGAATATTACAAGGTAAGGGTTATTTCCCAATCTCTTCATTATCTGAGTTTTTAATACGTAATTATCTAATGGGACCCTTTTATCATCCACATCCATGTTTTTTTAAAATGTATTTCAAAACATTCTTGCTATTTTACAGAATATGGATTAAAGTCATTTATACCTTTGTTTGACTTTTTATTAGAGGTTTATAAAGGAATTTTTCCGTCGTTTTCCAAACAAGTTCATTTTTAACCTTTTCTACAGAATTAAGGTAAGAATGTCTTTTTTTAACTTATATGACGGCTACAGCTATTTTCCGCTGTTATAAAATCTTAGAAGATTCCCTTAAAATCTTCTACGAATATTTTCAAAGTAAAATTTTTATTTTATAATTATATGAATTTTAAATGATTTCAAAAAACTGATATTTCACTCAAATAGTTTTGATTTCATCTATGTCAACATCCTTTGATGGATTTTAAGCTTATTTGAAGTTTATTTATTATGATACAAATCTTCTATATTGTATTGAATATTTCGTGATATGTTTGATTGTGGATGTGTTATTTTTATAACATCTATGGTTTATGGAAAAAGTTTTGACATTTTGTATGCTAGTTTTAATATGAATGTTTTTGTTATGTTTAAACCTGTTCATATGAGGAATGCATTGGACTTAATATGTGATGGGTGGAGCCCGCTATAGCTCCTCAATGCATCGGTAGGTCTCATGAGACAAACTAGTGTATTGGCACAAGGCCTTGAAAAAAATCTTATTTTTAGTCTTGGCCCAAGGCCTTGACTATATGGTTATGATAGTCTGACATTATGCATTCCATCATAATGAAAGTGGTTATTGATGTTGCATGTGATTATTCGAATAGTAGAATATCTATGTGAATAAGTATATGGAATTATTTTATTTTAGCTCTTCCATATTATGCTGAAGTTCAAATTTTAAAATGAGTTTGTTTTAGTTATACATTTCCTTAAATTTTTATGCATATTTATGAAAGTTTCCGCTATATTGTTATCCTTACTGGGAATTTGAGCTCACCCCTTTCTATGTTTTACTTTTCCCAAGATGTGAAGAAGTATTTTATAAATGACCTGCAGGGATAGTATCAGGGGATAAGAATGTGGACTATGGGGACTATATTGTTGTAGTTTTCATTTTATGATGTAATGTAAACTTTATTAATGTATCTAGTTATTCTAAGGCTACTAAACTAATAGGTCTTTCGAGACTTGATCTTTATTGTGATCATGACAATGTTATTTAATAATGCAACAACTTTGGATAACTGGGGTCAGGGAATTACATAATGTCTCTAATATTATATCAACATTTTTCTAATTTTTGTGTCTTGTGTAGGAATTCACCATGATATCATCCTCAAATAACATGAAAAATAAATCCAAATTAGAATGGAAAACTCGGATCCTGAGGGCCACAAAAACAATTACTTCATTCATCAGACCAAACGACCGAATACAATTTTCATATAGAACATACATGTTACTGAATGTTACGTGTGTTTTTTTAATAGTATAACATGAACTTCATTACAAAATGATTTCAAGTCAATCCTTAAGACCACCCATTCTCATTAGATCTAGTCAAAGATTTCATCATTCTGTTGAAAGGGATATTGGTTCCAAACTATTAGATGGTTGAATTTCTAGTAATACATATATAACCTAATGACACCAGTAACCATTTTTTGAAAAAGGACCCGTGAACCCCACAGAGAAGTACTAGGTCAGAAGATCCCCTTTTCCTATCAATATTATAGTTATGTCTTTAACACTCATGTCTTTGTAGTAGCCATTTTATATGTAAGAATTGATACATGTAAATCTCATAGAACTACCCTGATAGAGAACTATACCTCTGACCCTGGATGTATTCTTGAAAATTTTTTCATGAAAACATCCCAATACTAATAAAAAAATGGAGGGAAATATGTCTGATCTATTCCCAAACAATCCAAATATGAAATCACAATTAGGGCTATCATATCTACATTCACATGATTCATTATTCCATTTTAGCTCAATGAGAAATCCCATTAACCCTTATGAATAAATTGTTGACCCTCTGGTGATTTTATGGTCACCCTTTAGTGATAGAAATAAATGAAAGAATAAAATATAACCAACCATTCCTTCATGAGAATGATGTTAAAACCTATCATAATGAGGAAAAATAGGACCCATTCTATGTCACAACAGCTAATATCAAAGGGAACTTCTTGAAATGGCATAGATCTTCTCTTTGAATCCCAACAAGAGTATCATTTGTCTAGAAACCATCAAAACACTTAACATTGAGCCCAAGACACTGGACAAAGTGAATAGTTATAAATCTATTAGATGTTTATATATCTAAAAGAACATATTCTAATGTATAGGCTACTAGAATAGTGCATCTCACAATTGAGGTTCTAGGATTATCATAAATAGTTGTCAGTTGCACTTCATATATCTTTCCTGGTCTATTAACCTTTGGTATTTCTTGCCTTCCCTATGTACATGCACTCTAATATCTCTGTAAATATAGGGTGTCACTACAAAAACCACAACCATTTCCTCAGCCTAATCAGCTAGTTGGACACCGACTCCATGCCTGACGATATTCATTAAATCCTACTCCAGGACGTGGAGTATGTGTAGACCCAATTTCACTAGATATCAGGGGAAAAGTCTAAAAATGTACTACCCATTATGTCATAGTACATGAACATTATTAGGTCTCTCCTGCAGTAAGGACTCATATTTCCTTGTATAACACACTGATGGAACCTCACCAAACTACCATAATATGTTCACTAGCTACAAATGTCATTAATTAGTAGCTTCATAATACGCTTTCTATAATTGGTCAATCAAGTACACGATCTAGGTGTCAAATGATCCTGGATCACACACACAGTCTCTTTTAGATTACACACCATTATAAGAACCATATTAAGTATTCTTGAAATGGTAGTCAGTTGAATGCAATTCACCAACATTCATATGTCATTCTAGATACTATCCTCAAATCACATAGATTTATATAACAATTAGTTAATTAGAATAGTTTGAAAGAGGCGGAGTTCTATAAAATATGTCAAGTAATCCATAACTGATAACACACCTTGGTCCATGTACATCTATTAATGGGTTCTATCTTCCCACAACATCTCAGATATAAGTAATCATATAATTCTATAGGAAAATACCTCAGAGACATTTCATGATGATGTTTTCTATATGTAATGATAACCCAACATAATTTAGAGGAATACTACAACATATTTGTAGTGTCATTTACTCTCCTATATGGAGGTGTTTCGATACTCTTAGAGATATATAGTATGAACTCATTTAAATAGTCCTCAATATGTGATCTTCCATCAGCCAAAAATCAGGGCGAATTCTTTTATTGGAACATACATGTCAGCTTATCCATAGAAAAGGTAGGTTGCGGTGCTCCCAGGGAAGTCACCTTGAAGTGGAAATTATCCTAAATAAAATGTACCTCAATACATATGTTTATTAATACTATTGGTTTTATAGATTCCACTAAATGAGGATCCACCAGTATCACAAGGACCACTACCTATAGAGCATGGTTATCTCCACCATCCTAGAAAATGACTAGAAATAATCATGGTTGTATGTATCTAAAATGAAAAAAACATGCCTAAAAATAATTTTAACTATTAAGGATATGAATACAGATGATGATAATTTTTTTTTTGTTTCTTATATTGGTAAATAGGGTCTGAAACCTAGTCCATTCTCATCCCAAAATGTCTGAAGAACCTCTAGCCGGAAGGACTGTGGATGTAAATAATGGGAGTGCCTCCATATCAAAGATCCAATGAATTTTCTATTTTTTAATTTTATGGGTAATGAAAATTAAGACACTTTTATTGTTCTTAAATTATTTCTTAATACTCATCATATGATGAAATTTTCGTTTTCTGTAAGAAAATAAAATTTCTCTTAAAAAATTCACATTTTCTCTTATGGTGGTAATTTATTAGGTTCTTTCAACGAGGTTTCTTATGTAAAAATACTTGGTGGTTTTATCACCCCTCACTTCATAATGTGAATATTTTCCATGTTTCATAGATGTTGTTTACATATTACTTTTAGTTTGATCATTCACACATTTTATGTTTTATAGTCTATGCTAAAAATAGATACCATGATTTCCTGTCAAATATTATTAATGATCATTGGTTTGTGATGGGAAACTTCAATGCCATCCTCAACGAATGTGATAAAATGGGCCTAACTCACTCTTATATCACATTAAAAGTGTTCAAAGAATCAATTAATGATAGAAATCTCATGGAAATCAACAATGAAGGATCCACATTCACATGGTATAGAAGGAACTATAATAGGGTTGTTTCTAGTAAATTAGATAGGTATCTCATAAGTAAACCTTCTTTGAAAAATTGGAACATCATATATAGCCTAAACCTTCCCATGCAGAAAGCTAATCACCATACCATTATTGTTTTTATTCATATTAAAAGAATGGAAAATACACTACCTTTCATATTTAATATTGCATGGTAATTTGATCTTTACTATTCTAGAATTATCAATGATATATAGAAGTATATGAAACATCACAATGGATCGTTTTTTCTTGTATAATCAAACATAAATATCTCAAATTGTTTATTAAATGTTGGTGTCTTTTTAAATCTAAACAAATTGATAGTCAAATTGCGTCTTTTAAAAATGATCGTAGCCAACATCAAAACTCCAACACTAGTTCTGACTTCACTGTGGATCATTAACATTAAATTAATACATATATAAAACTTAGTGCATTGATTTTCCTTAAGGATATCATGTGTTTACATGTTTTCAAAACAAAATGGCTCTCATATGTTGATAGATATAGTAAATTCTACCATTCTCCTAAATGAATCCGGAATGTTATTATACCTCTCACCTTTCATGGAGATAGTAACAACCTCATTGACCCTGAGTAAGGAAACACAAATCATGTTTTCTCTTATTTTGAAAATATTTTTAATGGTCTTGATGGCAATGATTATCTTTTACCCGATGTTATTATGGATTTCGTAAATGGGGAAGACAATAAATATCTATTAAGCATTCCTATTAAACATGAAATCGAATACATAGTCTTTAGTCTTAATGCAGACATCGCTCCATGTCCTTAGAAATTCCATAATGGATTCTATCAGTAATTCATTGAAGTCATCCAATATAATGTATTTAAAATTATTAAAACATTTTTTTCAATAGTTATCATCCCCATTGATTTAATGTGTACTTTATTTCTTTTATTCCTTAATATAACAATGCCTCTAAGATTCATCTCTTCCGATCTATTTCACTCGTGAACTCTATTTAGAAATTATCACCAAAATCCATTCCAATAGTCTCATTAAGCTAAGCAGTAGAATTGTTTGATGGAATCAATTTGTCTTCATCAACGATAGGTCAATACAACATTGTATCTATCATGGATATGAGTGCACTAACATCTAAAATATATATTCTAGGGGGTATTATTTAAATTTAACTAAATTTTAAGAAGGCATTTGATACTATTGATTAAATTTTTATTTTCAAAGTGAATCATTGTTTTGTTTTCAATAAATCCTTTATTAATATAATAAACACTCTTTTAAATTAGGCTACTATTTCCATCATGTACTATGGTTAATCTAAGGGATACATTAAATGAACCAAGAGTGTTGGGAAAGGTTATCCCCTCTCTACCATTTGTTTCCAGCTGTGGATGATTACCTTAGTAGATTTTATTCTCTCCATGTTGATCATAATAAGCATTAAATTATTAATTCATCTAGAAATATAAATGTTCCTATGCATATCTTCTATCTTAATGATATTATCCTATTCTAATGAGGTGATAAAAAGTACATTCAATGTCTCAAAAATCTCCATTCTCATTAGGAATAAACCTCTATCAAAAAAATTAGCTGGAACAAATATTTTGTTTTCTTTGGGAAAAAATTTTCCCCTCCTAGAAAAAGTACACTTATCAATGTTCTAAAAGTCAATGGAAGATCCTTACACTTCACATACTTTAGAGTACCTATTTTTTGGGGAAGAGATGATGATATTTACATTTTCAACACTATAGAAAAAACTATCAATAATATATCCTCTTGGAAGGTTAATGCATTCTCTAGGGAAGGATGAATTTTTCTGGTTAAAAAAATAATTATCTAGAAAATGTTCTACTCATTTTTGGTCTACAAATGGCATGCATGTCTCCTCATAAAAATAAATTCCTACATTATGAATTTTTTTTACAATGAGAATTCATCAAAAGAAACATGCGACCATCCCTTAGAATACATGTTGTATGACTCGAGATAAATGTGGCCATGTCATTAAAATCAATATTTTTTTAATGTGGCCTTACAAGAAAAACTAACAAGAAACCACTTTGATAACTACTCATACTCCATATCATTTCACAAAAAAATTATTCCTTGACAAGTTAAAGAAATGAAATTAGAACTATAATATCTCTTATAATCAAAAATGAATTAGGAAAGGACCTACAATCATCCTGATTACCTCGAGATAGGTGGTTATAAATGACTCTTCCATGAATTTATTATTGGAAAAATATTCTGGTAACCCATTAATCTCAATGATGCCTCCAAACAATTTATCATAAATCATTAAATGTACTATCAAGGATTTTTTAAATTAAAAGACCTTTATCCTTCCAGAAAACATTATTCATGTCACTAATAATTATCCATATTCCAACTCAGATGACTACATTATTTGGGAACAAGATAATAATAGTGTTCTTCACTCCAAAATTTTTTACAATAACAACATTAATAATACGGATTATAATTTTAGTTGGTTAATGTTTTTATAATCACTGGATTAAGGCCTCGAGGATTTCTCTTTTTGGCAGATAGTGCACAAAATAGTCTCCAATGATGATTGTATTCAATATTTTGGGATTCTACTTTTCTCTAAACGTATCTTATGTAACCAACATATAGAAGATATAAACCATATTTTTTTATCTTGTTCTACGACATATACTATTTAGAACAATATTTTTAATTTTTTTATTGCAGATAGAATCTTCTTGACACTTTAAAATAGAAAAGAAAGATTTGTGTGGAAATGAAAACCACTCAAAAAATTCATAAATTGTTTCTTAGCTATTAATGAAGAGCATCTCCATGTGATCTGGTATGATATAATTTTTCTCATTCATAAAAATTACTCATTTAATCTAAATTCTAGTCATATGCGGATCCTCATTTCTATTTCAGAATCTTCCATGATTTAGAAGTATTTTTTGAAAACACTATCAATGAATTTGATATTATTCAATGTCTTCAAATTAATGGAATCTCTATTCTCCATAGGAATACATTTTAAGTTTTCTGGAAAGAACCATTACAAGGATAGATTAATTTTAATGTGTACGGTGCCTCTACAGGAAATATGTGTCACTCATGTTGGGGTGGTATCTTCTGAAACATCCTTGGGAAATGCCTCTGTTATTTCTATGACAGCTATGGAATCACTTCTCACATGGAATTTGAAATGATCAGTGTGATCCACATAGTTTCCTATGATTATAATATGGTTGGAACAATATTTTAATTTAAATTCATTTAACCACTATTGATTGGGTCATTTATAATGGAGTTGTGCATCTTGCATGGCCATATACAACCCAAAGGATGAACTGTCTTCATTTTCCATTGGAGATTAGTTACATTGTTCCTCATACCTTCGGCGAAGCCAACATGGTGGAAGATGGCCTTTCTAATAAGGTATTTTACCAAGAAATTACCATGATGTTTGACCTTCATGATGATATTCTTCCGATTTATGATAATGATTGTAAAAATATTCCATATTTTAGAATTTCATAATCCCTTTTTAGTCGAATTTTTTTGGGTCATTGACCAAGGCATAACCTCTCAAAAAATCATTTTAATTCATAAATTTTTTCCAACTCATTTTCATTATAACTGAATTAATTTTAAATGGTTGCACCATATTGTTCCCCAAATTCTAATACATTAAATCCCATAGACTTAATGAACCAAAACATTTTTTACACCTAATCCACACCATAACACATCATATCCATGAGATTAATGGTATATGACTAAATGTGCCACAATTGGTTTCATAGGGTGTCTTTTATAGCCTAATAAAGAAAACACATCGTATGTTATTGAGGATACTTTATGTAACAACCATGTTTCTCAATTACATACCCATAATATCTATCTGAATAATAGGTATATCTACCATGACATCTATCAGATTATCATGAATATAAAAAATGCATCTCATATGGAATGTCATAATGAATGTAATGTGATTCAAATAACTTACTAAAATTATGCATGGGATGGAATAATCTCTTATCATCATGTGGAAAAAAATTAGAGCCGACGATAATATCAATGAAATAAACCTAATTCGTGTACATCACCCAGTGGTGGGATGAATATTTAGGAAAGACCAAATTCCATTCATGGTAATTTCAATTTTTTCTAAATTTTTGTTTACTAAAATCACAAAAAATTCGTTAAAAATTACTACTCCTTCATATCCATTTTTAGTTTATCGAAATATAAATGGAAACCAAAAATAATAATAGCTCTTATATCACATTTTATCTTCTCGAACCAAGATTCCACTAAACAGTTCGCTGAGCCCGTTAGGCTATAAGGCCTTCGGAACTTCCCCCAAACGTCATAGGCTTCTATCCATAATCAAAGGTCTAGTGTATGTATGTGGGGAGTCTATTCCCTTTTAATATAGTGGAGAAAAATGGAATTAGTCATTAAATCAATAGTAGGAGAAAAAAGTCATTCATATAATAGATAACATCCAAATACAACTACAAACAAATTCTATAATTTCTGTGATATAGAAAATGATTATCATGTCAAGTATCTACAATGAATCCCAAATAGGTATAAAAAGAATGTGTAAAATAAAACTAACAAAAAACCCAAAATACCAAAAAAAATACCATCGAGAATGAAGTGTATTATATGGGTATAGTTCTCAACTTCTCCTAATAAGAAATCCAAACCTGTAGCAAGGATCATTTCCTTATCTATAATTTATATCATATGAAATTTTCTAGTACAAATATATTCCCAAGTAGGTTTTGATATAAAATCCATATAGGACACCACCAATGGTGTCTAATTGTAACCATTCCGTGAATATTTAATAATAAAATTATGGAGGTTGAAATAGAATATGTACAGGAAGTTGTGAATGTAATCAACCCATAAAGGCATGGGTTCTAATGGACCCCCGACCTCTACTAACTACATACCCCTTCTCTAGAAATCTACTAAATAAACAGTATATCCTCTTCCATTTAATTAAAATGTATGTGGAACATTCATGTAGTCTAGTGTACCTTTTAAGGATGAGATGAAGAATTTCCTAACATAACCATCAATATGGTATAAGTCATTAACCAAATATAAGACAGTTCTTTGAATTTAATGATGTGTCATATATATCATTTCATTAAATAATCAATAAATAACCTGATATAATACAAAAAATTTCATATTTTGATTCTATGTATTTCCCTAGGTATATCACAAACCAAAAAACCAACAAGCCCATCCTAGGCCTTCCACATTAGAATCATAGTATTTCTCTTCGCGTGGTATAACATCACCACTCAGTGCATTCTTCCATGGTGGTCTGCTAAGGGGGAACAAGAGTCAAACAAGGTGTATATAATAAACTTATCTCCAATTCGTTATATGTTTTCCCATAAAAGGATTAACATTATCACTCAAGCATATATCAATAAATGCCATTATTCTATCATTGGAAGTCCATATAAGGATTCCATATATCACTCAGGCATAAGTAGACCAACATCCAAATGAGTTATTCAATAGTGTTCATATGAGTACCCATGTGTAAACCATGAAATAATATAAAAATTAAATCCATAATTTAAATATTTAATAGTTCATTACTATGATAATAATTTTAGACATCACCAAATTAGGTGGCTCAATGTATGGTCATCACATAGAATGATAATCATCTTAGTTATCTGACATCAAAATTTAAATTTATAAAGAAAATTATGGTTAAGCAAGGAAATCCATGGCCATGGATGAGGTACATGATATTTAATTCCCTTACATTGATCAATTAAAATTATAATTATAATTAATCATTTTACATCCCCTAGTAAGGGGTAATAATGATCTTGAAAAGTGATCAATTTATACACCACCATTGGTGTTCCAAATAATTAAACAACTCACCCACATGGTGGTTTGAATTCATGGTCCATAACCTTTAATAATTTATCAAAATGGCTCATTAATTTCATTGGTCGCACATATATATTTTAAGCATGTAAATTATTCAATTTCAACAGTGACACTCATGAAATTCAGGTTCGTGGAGTAACAACATATATGAATATATATCCATCCTGAATTTAATGTAAAAGTTTGGTACCACCATCAATAGGTTTGTAGTTGAGTTATCATATACAATTAGCTCCCGATTCAAATCAGATAAAGTGAATAACAAAGAACCGTCCAAACACCTATAAATAAAGATAATTATCTTTCACATAAATTGCACAGACGATACAATGCAGGAAGATGAAAGGGATAAAAATGAATGGATTACACACTGGAAAGGATAAAATGAGATGAATGACTAAAAATTTGGATCCCATTTGTAGATGATAGACCAATTCCAATATTATTTTTCAAGGTAGTGCTTCAATGAGGCCACTATTCAATGAATGAGGGAAAAATAATTATTTATATTTTAATAAATTTAAATGGAAATGTTCAAATTTACTCAAAATCTTGGATTGCACTGATTGGTCTCATAGTTGGCCAAATTATGCTCCATATTCCATGCTAATTGGGAACATACATGATAATTATTAATAATTTGACATACAATATGAAAAAAAGTGAAAAACAAACTCTCAAAAAATATTGGTGCTCCCACATGGGAATGTGCCTTCATCCTCATGGTTTGCTAAAATATTACGGCCCATTGCACCAGAATTTCATACCTTGCATGGTAAGTAGTAACCATGTGACCTACCCTGCACGATTTCCACTAACCATGAAGACTATATTTATTTTCCAAAAATATAGGTTTTAGCATCTAAACGATCCCCAAACACCCACGATACATCCATGTCCTCCAAGGGTATTATATTGGGCTGTAATTAATCATTTAAATAGAAATTTAATGCAATGTAAACGATTTTGTTCCTAAATAATGCACAATGTTCTTACAAATATTAATTATTGACTCAATATAAATATAAAAATGACTTCACATCATTTATAGGTTAAATTTTACTCTATTAATCATAAATCAAAATATATGGAATTTTGATTCCATTTTTGGTTCATATGGACATTTAAATTATTTGTGTTGAAAAAAAATATATATTTTCACCCTCTACACTTTAATGTGGATAATGTTTTACACAGATATAAAAAGGGGATATGTATTGTTCTAAATATTTATTTGACCAGTAAATAAATTTTTTAATCATTGTATATTATATAATATTCTATGCCTTTTTAATTACATTATATCTTATTCTATAGAGAAATATTAATTATCTAATTAATAGGAAAATATATTATTTGATTTTAAAAATAATCAAATTAATAATACATGGATAAATTATCATATTCTGTAATTATTTTCCAATGAATATGATATATTAGGGATAATTTAAAGAATTATATTAAAATTCCATCTTTGTCTTACTGTTTTTATTGTATATTAAATGAATTGTTTTTATATGATAGAATGGTATATTATGTTAATTAATATTTTATATATTTGTTTAAAAATCAGTAAAATATTTTAATTTATTATGTAGGATGTGAAATGGTATAAATTTTATCTCTTAACCATTTTTGAGATAATTTTCAAATTATAAAGAAATTATAACATTTTATGAGAAATAAATTCAATACCACTGTTAATGTTAAAATTAGTCAAATATGGGGAAAAACATAGAGATATGTTTTAAAACACAACAAAATCCAGCCAAACATTAATTAGATGACTGGATTTAAACATAATAAAACATTATATTCTAATTTATATCAATTTGGAAATATTTTTGTAGAGCATTTATATAATTCAAAGAGGTCCCATGTAACACCCTGATATTTTATGAGAAATATTTTTTTAATGACTTATTTTATACGGAACACCAAGATAATATTTCACTACACACAACACTTGATTGGCTTTTGTTCCACGCAAGAGAAACCTTCCTCGATATCATGTGTTGTACCCAATACCGTGTTTCACAAAACAATGCTATATATTTATAATACTATGAACTAGACATTATGAATAGTATTAACCAAATATTGAATTTCATAACATTATAATTCATCTTAAACTTTTTCTAGAATGAGATATGAAAACAATATCATTTTTTCAGATAAAAGATGTATTTTTCAAAAAAATAAAATTTTACCGCATGTTGAGGGAACACCTATTTTAAATATAATTTTTGATAATATTATAAGTTAAGTTCTAAAAAATAATCTCTTTTTTTGAATAGGGATATAAAAATTTACATTGGATAATTTTTTTTTTACTTTTCTGAAAAAAGTCATGTTTTGAAAAATAATAAAAATATGCTAAATTTTTCTTAAAAACAACTTTTATCATGAAGATAATTTATATTGTTAAATGATAAAATCTAATGGTTTTAAAGTATAAATAGAATATATTTTTTCTTTTTAATATAATTTATATCATTACCATTAATGTTACATTTAATTCATAGGTAAAAAAATTTCAATCTTTGACAACGTTTTTACATTTAAAACTCATTTTCTCAATAACTAGATTAATTTTAAATTAATTACTGTAACTTCTGTGTCTATAATTCTGAAAAATCGATTCCATATTTGGATTCAGTGGATAAAAATTATGTTAATAGTTAACTTTTATTTTTTGACATTATGAACAGTAACTACGGTAAATTTTATCTACTACAGTTAAAGGTAAATCAGGTAATTAAGGGTAAAAATAAGATTATAAAATTACCCTAACACCTGCCGAAATTTTATTGGATGAATAAAAGTCGACCCATATCACCTAAGGGTCGGAATAGATTCATTTCATGGACTTTTGACCATGAAAATTAGATATTTATTATTAAATCCAAAGAAAGTGACAACATGTCACTCTCTTATATCTTATAAGTGTAATAATTTTAATTTAGTGACAAACGTCATAAAACATCGGTCATTAATTGTCTACAGAAATATATGAAATTTATCTACATAATGGGAATTTATTTATTATTTTAATGGATAAAATAATTATCATTAATGATGACACAATAGTGATGTTGAAATTATTTTATTGATTGAAATATCAAATAATTGTTTTAAAAATATTAAAATAAATAGAATATGAAATATTTAATGTTATATTAGAATTTTCTAGATGAATATGACAAGTTATAAATCTATTAAATATTTTGGTTCGAATATATCTTATGTGTGTATTTTATTTAAATTCATATAAACGAATGTTGTCAAAATTGACAGTATTGTAATTTTATAAAAATATCATAGTATAACATTGTTTAAAAATCATAAACATATTTAAAAACCATAAATTTAAATTTATATGGTCTAAAATATCATAAATTATCCAATTATGTACAATTAAAAACACATAAGTAATTATTATAACAATTTAAATTTTAGAATATTATTACCAGAAATAAAATTAAATATTTTAAATAGGTATAAATCAATTTGATAAGGTTTAAAAAACATTCAAAACACGTATAAATTTTTTTGGTTGATGAGATTACAACTCTATCTCATCTCATATTTGAATTGAGTCATTTTTTGTGTGTTTTTAAGTGGGGTTGGAATTTATTATAAATTAGTATTTCTAATGTTTACAAAGATGCCCCTCTAC
Organism: Viscum album; assembly: GCA_963277665.1. NCBI lineage: Eukaryota > Viridiplantae > Streptophyta > Magnoliopsida > Santalales > Viscaceae > Viscum > Viscum album. Next base: position 1,752,146,924 of record OY728152.1, read on the forward strand.
TCCCTTATAAAAGGGCACCTCCTCCCTCTCCTCCTCACATCATTTTCAGCCTTCATACTATTCCACGTATAAAAAAATATGATTATTATAACATTATACTAATTATTAGATATTCAATCATCCACTCCAAGACCATTCAATAATTATGGGAATGATATCGTCGCTCGTGCGTACGTACGACTTACCATCCCCACAATGTGTTGTGATTGTTTCTACATGATCTTCATTAAATCATGATTATATAAATGAATTTAATGAATAAATATGATATATATAATACTACTAAAATTTTATAAATTATGTAGTTACAACCTAAAATGATGAATAGGAATTTATTCGACATAACACGTATAAGAACATAAAGCAATGAACACCCGAATAAAAAGTAGCAATGAAATATTACTAATAAGAAGCTATGAATATGACCATATATGATATCCTAACAATGGGTATGATTCTAGAATAATTCAATGACATTATTTAAATCATTATACATGAGTTTTCGACACGTACAAATCATATTGGAGCTATGGTAAGGGAAAATCTCGCAATATCATTTTTATCAGAGATTGTTTAAACATCAGAATTTTCTGGGGCATATTTATCATCATCATCCATGTTTTCACAATTTGTAATATTATTTCTATCCTAATACAATTTTTTATATCTAATTTTACCTATTGGTGAATTTTACTAAAAGTTATGAAAGGAATCTTTTTTCGTATTCAGTATGAGAAACTTTTTGACTTTTTCATCCAAAGTATGAGAAAAACGTTTATTTAACTTATACGACTTGAATGGATTTTTGTGATTTCATAGAACATTATTTACATTAAGCTTCCTTTATATTTTTTAATGTTTATTTTTATTAACTTATTTTAGTTTTAAATTGTTTTATATGTTAAGAATGGAAAATTGTTTTTGAAGTAGAAAGGATATTTTCCTCAAGAGTGGAGTTCAAGTGTTTTATCAAAAATATTTTCCAACTAAGATAATATGGGGTTATGTTTCTATCCCTTTTATTACATTTATTGGATTATGTTATGATGGAATTATTTTTATGAAGTCCTTTTATCTTATATGTATTATGTTATGATGTCATGATGTTTAAGAATGCCTTTTTTTACATGGGTTATGCTACAATGTATGATTTATGATTTTATGGAACACATATGAATTTTTTCATTATGAGATGGGTGGGACCTATATATCCCTCCAATGCATTGGTATAATATTTATATCCCATGAGATAGACATGGATGGAATGAAAAGTTCATACAGTTCAATGATACAGGACTGGAATGAGGAGTGAACTCTATTCAGAAATGGACTTTGTCCGCTATGATAGCCTTGGAAATGAGTCTTGACTAATATGAAATGATTTTATGTGATTATGTGTGTATGCCACGAAGTTTACGTTTTTATGTTATGATTATTGGGATTACATTTCACTACTATGATTTATCCCATTTTATGATATTATGATCTTTTATGGAGGTTATGATTTTCCAAATGTTATGTCCTCATGAATATGATATGATTGATATTTCTTTTTTTACCCTTACTAAGAATTCGAGCTCACCCTTTTGATTGTTTTCTTTTCCCCGGGTCTGGAATAAGTGTATTAAGTAGGATATGCCAAAAGGGATTATAGATATGACGACATAAACAGGAGACAATGTAGATGCTTTATGAACAAGTTGTTTATGTTTCCCAGTTTCTAACGACACTCTACCTATATGGTAATATCCTAGTTTTGTTATATGTTGTAATAAGAGTGCTTCAATTCTTATGTAATAACAATGTAGATGCTTTAGGGGAATGATATTCATTCAAATATTGTGATCATTCCTATAGTGGAATTTGATTTGATTCTTGATAGTGATTGGCTTTCCTTATATGGAGCTCATATAGATTTCCAAAGAAGAGAAGCCACATTTCATATTCCTTTTCAATCTATGATCATCTATCGATGAAAGGATGAATATAACCTTTCAATTGAAATTTCATCCATCTTAAGGGTCTTTATTTCAATAAATTAAGGATATTTATATCAAATGGTTGGAGAGAAACTCATGAATAAGAATATTCCCATGGGACAGTAGTTTGATGATGTCTTTCCTAAGGAACTACCAGGTCTTCCAACTAATTGTGAAGTTGAGTTCTCAATAGAACTCATACTAAGTGCTATGCCAATTTCAATGATACCTTATAGAATATCCCCAATTGAGTTATAGTAATTGAAGAAGAAAGTCCAAGAGAATCGTGATAAAGAATTTATTATCCCTAGTGCATCACCTTGGGGAGCACCTGTTCTATTTGTTAAGAAGAAAAATGGATCGATGAGACTCCGCATTGATTATCAAGAACTTAACAAGATCACTATCAAGAACAGATATCTTCTCCCATGCATTGATGACTTATTTGACTAATTATCTAGAGATCAATACCTTTCCAAGATTGATCTTTGTTCAGGGTATCAACAATTAAGGGTCAAAAAGGAGGATATACCAAAGATAGCTTTCTGTACAAGGTATGGACACTATGAATTTATCGTGATACCATTTGGTCTTACTAATTCCCCTGCTATCTTCATGGATCTAATTAATAGAGTCTTTATAGACTATCTTGATCAGTTTGTGGTAGTCTTTATAGACAATATTCTTGTTTATTCAAAGAGAAAGGATGAACATGAATATCACTTGAGAGTTGTATTAAAGTCCCTATGAAAGTAGAAGCTTTATGACAAATTAACCAAGTGTGAATTTTGGCATCAAAAAGTTTCATTTTTGGGTCACATAATCTCAAAATTGGGGATATATGTGGATCTAGAAAAAATAAAGGTTATCAAAAGATGTTCGAGACCAACAAAAGTTAATGAGATCCAATGTCTTCTTGGTTTGGCTGGATATTATCGACATTTGGTGAAATATTTTTCATGATTATCTAATTCTCTCACTATGTTGACTCGAAAAGGATTTATGTTCGTTTGGATGGAGGAGTGTGAAGAGAATTTAAAGGAGTTAAAAATAAGGTTATCCAGTCCACCTGTTCTCACACTACCTTGTAGTGGAGAATGGTTTTTGATCTATTGTGATGCATCAAAGAAAGGATTGTGGTGTGTTCTCATGAAAATCGATATGGTGATAGATTATGGCTCATGAAAGTTGAAAATCCATGAGCAAAATTACCCAACTAATGATTTGGAGTTAGCTACGGTAATCATTGCATTAAATATTTTGAGGGGTTATCTTTATGGTGAATGGTGTGATATTTATACTGATAATAGAAGATTAAAGAATATTTTCACACAAAAGGAGCAAAATATGCATAAAAAGATGTTTTGACCTGATTTAGGATTACAAATTCTCAATTCATTACCACCCTTGGAATGCAAACAAGGTGGATGACACATTAAGTCGATAAGACCATGCTAGCTTATCCATGATGAGGATCATAAAAGATCCAATTTTTATGGATTTAAAAAGGATGGATCGTTGAATTATAATGGAAGGGAAAAAATCATATCTTTCTCAAATGAATGTTCAGCCATCAATACATGTGAAGAATAAAGTGGCACTGAAAGAAGATGTAGAGTTACAAAAGAAGGTGAGAAATCTTCCTGAATTCCACATTGATTGTTTTGAAATAATAAGGTTCCAGAATTGGGTTGGTGTTCCTCCCATCGTAGAATTAAATATGGAAATATTGGATGAAGCTCATAGTTCTTCATTCTCTATTCACTCTTGAAACATGAAGTTGTTTAGGGACCATAAAGAGTACTTCTGGTTGAAGGGAATGAAAAGAGATGTTGTTGAATATGTCTGTTGATGCTTGGTTTGTCAGCAAGTTAAATATGAGAGATAGAAGACTAAGGGGATGTTATAAAAATTACCCATACCATAAAGGAAATAGTAAAACATCACTATGGACATTTTCACTGGACTTCCTAAAACATCTAAAGGAAATAATTCTATTTGGGTTATAGTTGATCATATTACAAATTCGGCACACTTCATTGCTATTAGAGAAGAGTTATCTCTTGATCAGCTTTCCAGGATATATGTGAAGGAAGTTGTAAGATTTCATGGAGTACCACATTCAATTACATCTGATCAGGATCCAAGGTTTACCTCGATGTTTTGGTGAAGTCTTGAGAATACTCTAGATACATAGCTGAGTTTCAACACTGGTTATCATCTCTAGATAGAAGGTCAATCTGAGAGGACAATTCAAAGTCTAGAAGACATGTTGAGAGCTTTATCTATAGATTTCAAAGGTGTTTGGGATCAACACATGACTTTGGTGGAATTTTCTTATAATAATAGCTTTCACTCCAGTATTCAGATGGCTCATTATGAAGCTCTCTATAGAAAGAAATTCATAAATCCAACTTGCGGTGATGAAGATGGGGAAAGAAAGCTATTAGGAACTGATCATGTTGATTAGATGGCAAAAAGGTTATGATCTATTAAAAAACACATAAGAGCAGCTCAGTGTCGACAAAAAATTTATGCCAACAACCATAGAAAAGACCTAGAGTTTGAAGTGGGTGATAAAGTGTTCTTACAAATATCTCCTTGGAAGAGAGTAATGATATTTGGAAAGAAGGTCCGGTTGAGCCCAGGGTATATTGTTCTTTTTTAAATAATGAATCATATTGGGAAGGTATCTTACTGATTGTCACTTCCACCAAATCTCTCTCAATTTCATGATGTGTTCAATGTATCTCACCTGAAAAAAGTACATAGTCGATCCTTTACATGTACTGAGCTCAGAAGTTATACCACTGGAAAAAGATATTTCTTATGAAGAACAGCCAATAGAGATTCAAGATCATAGCGAAAATTTTCTATGAAAAAAGACCACAATATTTCTTAATGTTTTATGTAATAACCACCAATTACAATAAGGTACATGGGAACTTGAGGATATGATGAGGGAGAGGTATCCTCATCTGTTTGTTACGAAGTAACGAATATTGTGGGAAAAAATCTATTTAAGGGGGGTAGAATGTGACACCCTGATATTTTATAAGAAATATTTTTTAAATGTCTTATGTTATACGCAACAACAGGATAATATTTCACTACACACAAAACTGGCTTGGCTTGCGTTACACGCCAGAGTAACCATCCTCGATTGCATGTTATGTACGCAATGCTGAGTTTCACTAAACAATGATATATTCTTATATTACTATGAACTTGATTTTATGAATATTAATAACCGAATTATTAATTTTATAATATTATAATTCATCTTAGAAATTTTCTAGAATGATATATGAAAACAAAATCAAATTTTGAGATAAAAGAAGTATTTTTAAAAAAATTCAGTTTTACCACCTTTTGATGGCACACCGATTTTAAATATAATTTTTAAAAGTTTATAATTTAAATTATACAAAAAAACTTCTCTTTTTGAATCAGGATATAAAAAATTACGTTGGATAAATTTCTGATACTTTTCTGATAACTTTTATATTTTGATGAATAGTAAAAATACGATAAATTTTTATTAAAAACAAATTATTTCATCAAGACAATTTATATGGTTAAATGATTAAATATAGTGGTTTTAATTTATAAATAGAATATATTTTTACCATTTAACATAATGTATGTCATTACCATTAATTTTACATTTAATTCAAAGGTGAAACATCAAAATTTATGACAATGTTTTAACTTTTAAAACCTTTTTTCTTAACAACAGTATTAATTTTAAATTAATTACTGAAACTTCCATGTTTTGAATTTTGAAAAATTGATTCCTTATTTGGACTCAGCGGTTCCAAATTATTTTAATAGGTAAATTTTATTTTTTTGACATTATGAATAGTAACTACGATAATTTTTATTTACTACAGTTTAAGGTAAATCGGGTAATTAAGGGTAAAAATAAGATTATAAAATTATCCAAACACCTAAAAAAAATTGATTCGCTGAATAAAAGACGACCCATATCACCCAAGGGTTGAAATATATTCATTTCAAGGACTTTTGAAAATGAAAATTATATAATTATTATTAAAACCAAATAAAGTGACAACATGTCACTCTCTTATATCTTATAACTGTAATAATTTTAATTTAGTGACAGAATTTATAAAACATAGAACCTAAATTCTCACCTGAATTCTAATAAAATTATCTACATCATGGGAATTTATTTATAATTTTTAGGGATGAAATAATTATCATTCATGGTGACACAATAGTGATGTTGAAATTATTTTATTGATTGAAATATCAAATAAATGGTTATAAAAATATTGAAATAAATATTATATTAACTATTTAATGTGATCCATGGATTTTCAATATGAATATGACATGTTATGAATCTATTAAATATTTGGGTTTGAATATATCCTCTGTGTGGATTATATTTAAATTAAAATAAATGAATACTATCAAAATTGACACTATTGTTATTTTATGAAAATATCTTATCATAAAATTGATTGAAAATCACAAAAATATAAAATTATAAATTTAAATTTATATGGTCTAAAATTTCATAAATTATCCAATAATGGACATTTCACAACACATAAGTAATTGTTAATAAAAAATTAAAATTTAGAATATTATTACCACAAATAAAAATAAATTGATTAAATAAGGATAAATCAATTTGATAAGCTTTAAAATAAAATCACAACATGTGTAAATTTTTTTGGTTGATGAGATTAAAATTCTATATCATATCATCATCGAAATGAATCATTTTTTGAGGTTTTTTTAAGTGGCGATGAAATTTATTATAAATTTATTTTTCTTATATTTCCAAAGATGCCCCTCACAGCCCTTATAAAAGGGAACCTCCTCCCTATCCTCCTCACACCATTTATAGCCTTCATGCTCGTCCAACCCCTGACAATTTATCTTCCACACTTCCATAGGAATATACTAGAGGTCCTTTTCTTCTTCAAAGACCAACTATAGTGCCCTAAGAGGTGGTTTAAAATACACGTGTCGAAGAAGAGGTAATATCATTTACCGATCCTTTCAAATTTATTTCTTCTTCTACTTCCTCTTCATTATTGGTTTCATTATAAAGTAATGACATCTGTATCACTAATATACTGATAGGTTATTATATATATAAAACAAACCTATTTCACCATCTATCCATCCTATAGAAAATGAAATCACCACGTGTGCGTACGTACGAAATATCATCTCCACGCAGTGGTGTAATCTGTTTTCAACCACCACGTTACTTGGTTGGGTATAATGTTGTAAAGAAATAATATATATGATTATTATAACATGATAATAATTCTGAGATATTCTATCACCCACTCCAAGACCTTGAATAATTATGGGAATGATATCGTCGCTTGTGCGTACATACATCTTAACGTCTCCACGATGCGATATGATTCGTTCTACATTATCTTCATTAAACTATATTCATATAAAATAATTGATTGAATAAATATAATATATATATTACTACTACTATTCTGTAAAATATGTAGCTATAACCTAAAAATAGGAATAAAAATTTATTCGATAAAACACGCGTAAGAACATAAAACAATTTACACTCGAATAACAAGTAGAAATGAAATATTACTAATAGGAAGCTAAGAATATGACCATATATGATATCATAACAATGAGTATGTTTATTTAATAATTCAATGAAATTATTTATATCATTATACAGAAGGATTATACCCGTACATAGCATATCAGACCTAAGGTAAGGGAAAATCTCGCTATCTCATTTTTATCCGAGATTGATTATACTTCAGAATTTACTGGGGAATATTTATCATCCACATCCATGTTTCCAAAATATATAATATTATTTCTATCCTCCAACAGTTGTTTAAATACAATTTTACCTATTTTTGATTTTTATGTAAATGTTATGCAAGGAATATTTTGTCATTTTCAGTACGAGATACTTTTTGACTTTTTTAGCCCAAGTATGAGAAGAAAGTTTTTTTTAACATATATAGCATGAATGGATTTTTATGATTTCATAGAACATTATTTCCATGAAGATTTCTTTACATGTTTTAATGTTTATTTTTAAATAATTTTTTTTAGTTTAAAATTGTATGACATGTTATGAAATGAAACATGTTTTTTAAGTACAAAGGATATTTTCCTCAAGAATGGAATTCAAGTGTTTTATCAAAATTATTTTCCATATAAGATAATATGGGGTTCTATTTCTATCCATTTTTTACATTGATTGGATTATGTTATGATGGAATTACATTTATGAAGTCCTTTTATCTTATATGTATTATGTTATGATTCCATGATGTTTAAGAATCCCATTTTTTACATGGTTTACGCTATAATGTATGATTTCTGATTTTGTGGCACACATAAGAATGGTTTCATTATGATATGGGTGGGACCTATGTCTCCCTCAAATTAATGGGGTAAATATTTATATCTCATAAGATAGACACGTCTAGAACAACAAGTTAATCCGGTTTAGTGATACAGGACTCGAACGAGGAGTGAACTCGGTTAAGAAATGGACTTTTTCTGCTATGATAGTCCTGGAAATGAGTGTTGACTAATATGAAATGATTTTATATGATTTTTTTGTATGAAACAAAGTTTCGTGTTTTTTGTTATGATTATTTGAATTACATATCACTACTATGCATTATCCCATGTTATGATATTATGATCTATTTTGCAGGTAATTATTTTCAAAATGTTATGATCTTATGAATATGATATGATTGATATTTCCTTTTTTTATCCTTACTGAGCCTTTGAGATCAACCTTTTGTATTTTTTCTTTTCCCCGGGCCAGGAAGAAGGGTATTAAGTAGGATATTCCAAACGGGACTCTTGATATGATGAAATAAACGGGAGATAATGTAGTTTCATTATGAACCAGTTGTTTATGTATCGCAGATTTTAAAGACACTATACCTATACAATCCTATTGTGGTTTTGTTATATGATGTAATAAGAATGCTTCAATTCTGGAATAATAAAAATGTATGTAAAGTATGGGTCGTTATATCCAACCCCCTCATTTATAAATGGAGCCCCTTATATCTCTAATTTACATTACCATGATCTATATTCTCAAAAATAATGGGATGTTATATTATAAAATTACCAATAAACTATTAAATTATTCATTTGTTCTAAAAATACTATTCTAAATGTCCTTAAAAATGTAATTAGTGGAGAAAAACCAATGAATACGTAATCATCACACAGAACCTCTTCCAATTTATTTCTTCTTCATCATCCAACAAATTTATGGTATTAATATTGAAATAAAACATTGAGTGTAATAAATATACTGAAATATTGTTATGATTATGTAAACACCATTATCCGGACTCGTTTTTATCAATTGAAAGGTAAAACCATCACTCAGGCATACCTGTTGACTACCAACCCCATGCATTGAAACAATTAATATTCCCTAACAATATTTCATGAATGGTCATTATGATGGAATTACAAGTTTGTGTATGAAATTTATTGCATAATAATTAATTTTTAATTATTATATCGTATATACATTCTTAACTTCCAATCCATTGATATATGGAAATCTCTCTCTTACGTACGCATGGACTACAAACTCCCCAAAGCATTGTGATTTGTTTTTAATTTACATTTTACTATGATTTTAGTGATGATATATTTTTTTAGTATATTTCATATATATATTATAATTTTTATTCGATAAATGTGGATTATTATATACCATTCTTTCTTTCCATCGAACAACAAGTAAAAATAGATTTCATGCATACATTTGGCCTACCATCTCTATTAATAGTGTAATAAATGGGAATTGTGAATAGGAATATATTTTTTATATATGATATATATAAAATGAGTAACATTTTGATGGTTATTTTACCATGAAAAAATTAAATGTATTGGAACTACTGAATAAAAAATATCATGATATGAAAAAAAGTTTAAAACTTCAATGGAATTTTATTAAAACTATTAATAAATTGGTTCTATAGTGTTATAAATAAATAATATATGATATAACAGTAATGTAATTTTTCTGTATTTATTATAAATTATAATTTATTATTATATATATTAATGTGATTGTGAAGACAGTCAATGTAGAGGTCTATAACTTTTGTAATTCATTTTATTTCATGACGTGTACCCAATATTCACTACTTGTTTCTATTTTGTGTATATATAATACCCATTAATATATTTAATTATGATTTTGATGAAAATTATGGTCATGTAAAAATAATTTTATGTTTATCTCTTATATGATGTTTTTATTCATAGATTTCCAGATTTTTATGATTTTTTCGTCTTAATATATTTTTTTTAGACACATTTGATCCTATGACCCTATTTATGTTTATTAATTATTTTTATTTACCTTTTTTAATTTCATACAATTAATCTCATAATTTTAAATTTATTTAAATTTAAAATTTTTAATATTTTTTCTTGGACTTTCTATTTAAACACTTACAATGTAGTAGTAGATTTATGTTACAATGTCAATGTTTATTGATAATTTTTATGATCATGTTTTAAATGATGTAAATATATAAAATATTTTAAAATAAGAAAAAAATAAAATTTCTTATACTTATTTCTATATATTACATTATATCTATTCTTTATTATATCATTTAGAAATGAAGTTATTGAATGAATGTTTTTTTTGGAAATGAGCATTATTTCAATCTTCATTAAAAATACCTTTTCTCCCATATAAATATTATCTAAATTGTTTTCAATAATTATATGAGTAATAATAATAATTATTTACATAAATAATAATCCATGGATTTATTTTTATAAAAAAAATTTATAAAATTTTTTTGGTCATTTTCCAAATGAGGTATTTTGACATATTAATAAAAATGATAAATGATATTTTTTTTAACATACAATATTTGAAGGAAGATTCTTGTAATTAATAATTATAAATATTTTAATGAATACACTAAATGTACTGAATTTTAATATTAAACATAATGAATTCCTTAATATTTGTTAATTTTTAGACTTTTATTAATTGACATCAACATGAAATGGTTTTTTCATGAAATATTCGAGTGATATTTTAATTGATTTTTTCAACTTTGATAATATCTTATGATGATTCTTATTCTTATCTAGTTTTATGATACATTGATATTTCACTTATTCATTCTCTGTAAAGTTTAATATTATGTAAGTGATACTGTTATGAAACTCATTTATTTTCTACATGTTATGTTATGATGAAATATTGAAATGATTATACAACACATATTATTTCTGTAGGTAATGATATATGATAAAAGATTTATGATCCTGTTATATTCAAATGAATTTTTCTTCATTATGTAATGAGTATACCTATACTTATGTATACCTATGATTAATTTATTAAATAATTATATTTTAATTGAAAATATGGACTGGAATATAGAGTGGTCCTAGTTGAGTAAGAGACACATTTTTCTATAATAGTTGTGGGAGTGAACCTTGATGTAGGATAAAATGTTTTTTTGAGTGAACAAAATATACTATGATAGTCATATAAGTGTTCAATGAATAATAAAGAAATTATTTTCTAGTGTTATATGGGTTCCAAAAATGTATGTATTATGTTATTATTAGTCCCTTACATCCCATTCTCTTTAACTCATTTTTGATTCATTTGTTATAGCATACCATTCATTATTCCATGATTTCTATATAATTATAAATGATACGATTGGAATCATTTTTGAAATACATAGAAAATATTCTCATACCCTTATGATCTTGATATTCTTTAATGATGATTAATCTCTCCCTTGTTTATACATTCTGATCATCTATGATATCCATTTCATATATTTAATTTCCCCTCTTATGAAGATTGATTATAGTTATGATATGTCAAATAAGGGATCTAGTAGTTAAGAACACATTGGGTGATGATGTAGTTCTACTAAGAAAATATTCTCTATATATTCATGATTTGGAAAATACTAATCCAATGGAATATTATCATGGATCATAATATTAACCATTGAATATATGTCAAATATGTTTAGCATTTATGTACTAAATTTATGGGAAGATCCATATATAAAAAATCATATACGTAGGGTATATGATCTTCATAATGAAGATGGAATGTTTATTATAACTATCATAAAATTTCATTATATACATCAACTCTGGTAAGAATATCCCAATTATCCAAGGTAGGTCATTAAATTATATAGTAGAAACTGCGATTAAGGTTTATAAGCGTAAATATATTTTCTATTTTTTATTTGAACAAAGTAATTTATGTTTTTAAAATTACTATGTAACCGATATATGAATATAAATAATTTGGAATAAATATACTAGATGATGAGAATTATTTCTTATCATCTTGTAGTACAATTATTATATAAAATTGAAAATCATTGATGTAAACTACTTACTAATGAAAACAATTTAGAAATTGATATTTTTGAAGTGTAAGAACTTTTTAATGAGTGTGAGCCTTAATTTATGGATCATTTAGAATGGTTAATAAGGAAAAAATGATTAATTTAGATCTTATATTTTATTGTGTTGAGATTTGTACTATTGATAGTAGTGTGGAACATGGTTAATCCATATCTCATTATTTGTTTTCAAAAATAAACTATTTAAATTGGGTCACATATCCTTACTAGTGTAACTGCCCGAGATGTAATGAGAAATATTATTTTAATTACTTTGATGTCTTATGTTGTACGCTACACCAAGATTAGCTTGTACTATAAGCAACACCGTATTAGCTTGTAGTATACGCAACACTATTCTTGGATAGTGTTACACACAGTTTCATGTTCATTTTGTGGAAATTATTATATGCAAAATTATGTTTACATTTTGTTTTGATTATGTTATACGCAACACCAAAGGATTATTTCACTACACATAGCCCTGACTTGTCTTGCATTACACGCAATCAAGACCTTCTTCGATAGCGTGTGTAATACACAATACTGAGTTTCACTAGACGAGATATTATTATAATATTATTATGAACTAGCTGTTATGAATAGTAATACCCACTTTTTGAAATTTTATCATTCAAAATGGACTTCATTTTTGGATTCAGAATATCGAAATTAGCTTTGGGTGAAATTTTTGTATTTTTCTGAAAACTTTCAATTTTTGATGAATAGTGAAAACACTGGGTTACCATTTAAAAACGGACTTTTTATTTAAATAATTATTTATTTTATTTAAATTTATTTTAGGTACAAATTGATACATAATACCAATATACATTCAATGTAATTCATTGGAGTCATTGTATACTAATTTTAGTTATACAAAAATTTTATTGAACTTTGACCATGTTTTACCCACCTCCTGGAGAATTTGCAAATTTACATAAAACATAATTTTACTGCTTTTATGAATGGAATTTCAAAAATCCGAGATACACTATTGATGTTAGTAAGTAAAATGTGGTTCAATGAGATTAAAATAATTTTTGGTGAATAGTAACATTTTAATTTTTTTTACCACGGTTAAAAGTAAATAGGATAATTAAGGGTAAAAATGATATTATTATTACCCTAAATCATGTCCTAATTCTATTTTATAAGTGTAATTCTACCAAAAACAACCATAGGAATACAATATGACCATTTAGGCCCACTTTTATTAGATTAGGACATTTATTATTATTTTATTTAAAGAATAGTTAAAATAGTTAAAATCAATTTTTAATAACTAAAACATTTATTATATAGGGTAATACATAAGATAATTTAGACTATAAATATTAATTAGAAAGATAAAAATATTTAACAAATAATGGTATTTTATTTATAATTTTTAAACATTATATAATTTATTTTATTTATATCACAATGATGGTGCATTAATTTTCTTATTAATGAAATATTGACATAATTGGTGTTATAAATACCCAAATAAATGTAATTTTAGACTTTTTATGAATTAAAATAATTTTATTCGTTAATAGGACATGTTATTATTGATTAAATTAAATTTTTTCGAACTAATCTTTCTGTTATGATTTTCACAAAAATCAATCACCAAATAGTGTCAAAATTGACATAAAATAGTTTTTAAAACAAATATTATATTATTAATTGTTATTTTATTCCTAAAAATATATGGTTCGGAAAAATGACTTATACAAGGTTATATATGTTAATAATAAACAACTTTGGGTTCGTTTGTCTTGTTATAGTAACATTCATAACCTTATAGTGTAAGAAAACAAGAAGACACGGTAAAAGTGAAATTATTTAACTTAATGTTAAATATAAATAATAAGATTAAAATAATTACCTAAACTTGTCCAAATTATATTGGATGAGATTTTATCGACCCATCCCCACCATACCTTCTAAATAAATCAATTTCTAGCTATTAAAAACCAAATATGTCTTTATAATAAAATAATATTTTGAGTTTTCCCGAAGGTGCCCCTCTCCTCCCTTATAAAAGGGAACCTTATCCCCCTCTTTATCACACCAATTTGAGCCATCAAGCTCTGCCAAACCCTTCCAATTTCACTTATCCACTTCCATAGAAACATCCTAGAGGTCCTGGTCTTCTTCAATGACCAACCGTAGTGCCCTAAGAGGAGGTTCAGAAGAGGCGCGTCAAAGAAGAGGTAATATCCATTTTCGATCTTTTCCAATTTATTTCTTCTTCAACATATTCTTCTTTAGTTGTTTAATTATAAAGTAATAAAATCATTATTACTCATATAATAATATGTTATTATAAATATGAAACAACCCCATTTCACCTTCTATCCATCCTATGGAAAATGATATCACCGCGCGTTCGTACGTATAGAATACCGTCTCCATGATGTGGTGTAATCTGTTTTTCCCCCACCACCTTACTTGGATGGGTATAATGGTATAAAGAATAAATAAATTTTATTATTATAACATCATACATATTCTAATATATTAGATCATTCACTCCAATTATATTCAATAAATATGGGAACGATATCATCGCTCGTGCATACGTACAGACTACCGTCTCCACGACGCGATGAGATTCATTCTCCATGTTAACCATTCATTAATGATTATAAAGTTTATATAATAAGTAATAATGAAATATATGACATAATAATTCTACTGGATTTATGTATATATATATATATGTATGTCATATTCTTAATTCCATTAAATTCAATAAGGAAATGAAAACAGCGTTCATGCGTACATACGGCCTACCGTCTCCATGAACAGTGTGTTTCATTTAATTTATCTATCTATTATATATATATATATATACTGAATATATATGATATATAAATCAATTTTTACATTCTGGAAGGAAGTAAATAACAATATAAGTTATAATAATATCAAGAACAACAAGTCCAAACATGTACGATAAATGAAACAATTTTACCCAAAACGCTACTTTAACATGGAATTGACAAATTAACGGGTAATATAAATACCTAAGTCTACCATATATGATATAATAACAATGAATATGATTCATTAATAAGTCAATGACATTATTTAAATCATTATACAGAAGGTTCAGATACATACGAAGCATATCGGACATTAGGTAAGGGATAATTTTTCAAATCTCATTTTTTTAACCGAGATTGCTTATACGTAAGTATTTACTGGGGTTATTGTTATCATCCATGTACATGTTTTCTAAAAGTGTATTTATGTATGTTTAATGTCCTTTTTTCCAATTTTGACTTTTACTACATGCTGTGTAAGGAATCATTCTTTTACGGGGTACTTTTTGACTTTTCCAACTAAAGTACGAGAAGAATGTTTTTTTAACTTATACGGCATGAAAGGATTTTTAAGGTTTTATAAAGCCTTTTTTTCATAAACATTCCTCAAAAATATTTCATGGCTATTTTAAACAAAATATTTTTCTTTTAAAATTTCGTGACGTTTTGTGAAAATAAATTGATTTCAAAGAATAAAGGATATTTTCCTCAAGAATTCATTTCAAGTGTTTTATCAGAACCATTTTCCTTTTAAAATGAAATTATTTCACATGTTTATGTTTCAAGTATAATGTCTCTATGATTTTTATGGTTCCAATTTTCTAATGATGAAATGATATCCATTTCATTTATATGGATTATGTTATGATGGGATGATGTTTATGAAACCCATTTTTATTCTTTGGGTTATGATGAATGATTTATGTTTATGTTGTGGCATAAGTAAGAATGATTTCATTATGATATGGGTGGGACCTATATCTCCCTACAATGAATTGGGAAATGATTTATATCTCATGAGATAGACATGGCTGGAAAGGCAAGTTAAACTGGTTCAGTAATACAGGACTCGAATGAGGAGTGATCTCGATTCAGAAAGGGACTTTGTCCACTAAGATGGTCTTGGCAGCAATGCCTTGGCTACTATGAGAATCATATCATGTGATTAATGGTTTGCCACAATTACATGTTTTATTCCCATGCTATTTTATCATGATTGATGTTCCTTTATGATATATTCCTTACGTACTTCCAAGATTTATGTCTTTTCTCATGATTTTGATGTTTAGAATTTATGTTCAAGTTTATGCATTCAATTATTTATGGATTACATTATGTTATCTATGTTTACCCTTACTGAGAATTTGCGCTCACCCTTTATATGTATTCTTTTTCCTAGGATATAAATAAAAGTTTTAGGTAATAAAACCAAATGGGAAGATCTTTATGGGAGATGTTGAAGATCTTTCACAACGATAAGAAGATTTTGTTCCGAGTTTCCAAAGATAATAAACCATTACTATCGTTGAGTGTTGGTTTTTGTTATGTATTAAGTATTCCGCAATAGTAATGTAATGTCCATGTACGTCATTCTTCGGGTCTCTACAGTTGGTATCAGAGGAATGGTTTAATTAATATTTGGAAAGTAGGATGCGAAAACGTTACTGACATCCCTAGAGATATTTCTAAGGTATGTCTAGGGATATCCCTAAGGATAAGTATATGTATAGGATACAGTCCTAGAACTACGGAAACGATCTTAGAATTTACCCTAAGATGTTAGATATTGGGGGTACTCCCCCTATACTATGTTGTTTTCCCTAGCATGATTTTTTCTTCTCACACTATTCTTTTTGGGTTTTAGAAAATGGATAGAAATAGGATGATTCACGATAATGTAGGATATGATAGAAAATGGAATGATATTATTCATGAAAAACCAAATTAAAGGGGATTTGGAAGTCCAAACATCATTATTATGTCTAATCAGCAATCTTATAATATGATCAATAATCTCAACTTTGGTAACTTTCCTGACTCAGATAATAAGAGAAAGATGGAGTTTCATGATGATTATAAAGGAAAGACAGTTCAATTTCCCTCATGTATGTCATGTGGGAAGAGGTATCATGGGGAATGTTTCAAAATAACTAGAAGATGATTTGGGTGTGGAAAAGAAGGACACAAAGCCAATAAGTGAAAAGGAAAAGGTTCAGTTAAAACCATGGACAAGGATAATGGTATTGCTACGACATAAAAAATGATTAGATGTTTTAAATTTGGAATGTATGGGAATTATGCAAACCAATTCCCTAAGGTAAAATCTCATGAAGAGAATTAGCATGGTCATATGGTTAGTATTTATGTGGATGATGATGAAGAGACTACAAATGATATATGAGATAAAATAAGTGTTGAAGCTCAGTCAGTTGTTTATGAAGTTAGTGGAATGATTGTTTGTTTATCCAGATATATTTTGTATAGTTAATGGTACTATGGAATAAAGAATAATCTAAAGATTGTTACACAATTGTTTTTCCTATAGTATTTGAAATTATTTGTTGAATGGTATTGGTAACCATGAAAGGTTATTCATATATTTTTGGAAATTATTTGATATGCGCATAATGAAGGGATAAGAAGATAATGAGATGTTTGATTGTATTCATGAGCTCATGAATGACAAAAGGACAAAGTGATATCATGATTTGAGTATATAGATTTTATTTGGGATTTATTTATGTGGAAAGAGTTAACTTTTGACAGAATTCATGTTTTCTCTACGGTTATATGATAATTAATGTTTGAAGAGAATACATGATTAAGGTATTCAAATGATTGGAATGTGATCAACAAGATATATCAGGGAAAAATGAAGGAATTCACATGCTCGGTAGATGAAATTTCGAGTAATTGTTTTCATTATACTATAAGCTTGGACAAAAGTATTTTTGATAACCCTAATGATTTGAAATGGATTATGGTGGATATAATTTAGTATTGTTTAAGGCTATAACATTTTTTCAATATTATTGATGGGATGTTATAGTAATGTAGTTTTAGAAAAAGGACAACCTGTAGGATGGGCGACAGCCCATCGCGTTGGACAAGGCTATGGGAATCAAACCCTCAACCGAAGTGTGACTGGCCTTTATCACCTACCACTAGCCTACAGTATGTCCCTTGTTAGTAAAATCATGTTTTATTATATTAAGCGATATGATATATGAACTATAAGTCCATTTTAGGAACAATATATGATTAATCTCACTATATATGGACTTATGTATATTTAATAACTTTTACTATCCTTTTGTTTGAGACAGATGGAATAACCTATCATTCTATCGCATAGTCTGATAACACTTCACGGAAGATAAATTCAACTTCATTTCCTTACGAGATGATATGGAAATTTTTCAAGGCACAAACAACAGTAAGATTGTACCAAATCAAGTAAGTATTTCTTTTACTTCATCAATTCTTCCAAATTAGAGAAATGATCTTGAATAAAAAAAAATGTTGTCCTAGTGTCCTTATATCTGATGAATCGGATGGTAACTTAAATCATCACAAATTTATGGCTTTGTGATTGTTGTCTTTTTCATATCCATGTTCTCTACCACTCTCCATCATAACATGGTGGTTAGATTTCTCTTCCACATCCATATTTTCACCTATGTTCTCCTATGTGGAAACCTAGTGATAAGTTAATCTGGGTAACCATTATATTTCTAACATTCCTTTTTAAATTGATGTTTTTGTATTCCTTTTTATGATGTGGGTTTCTATGAAAGAAACTTTCAAGTAGTAAACCATTTACAACCCCAATGAATTTCGAGGGAAAAATTCATTTTATGGGAAGTAGAATGTAACAACCCGAGATTGTATTAGAAATATTATTTTAATTACTTTGATTTATTATGTTGTACGCTACACCAAGATTATCTTGTACTATAAGAAACACCGTATTAGCTTGCAGTATACACAACACTACTCTTGGCTAGTGTTACACACAATTTCAAGTTTGTTTTGTGGAAATTATTCTACGAAAAATTAATTTTATATTTTTTTTGATTATGTTATAAGAAACACCAAACAGAGATTTCACTACACGCATCCCTGACTTGGCTTGCATTACATGCAATCAAGAAATTCTTTGATAGCGTGTGTTGTACGCAATACCATGTTTCACTAGACGAGATATTTTTATAATATTATTATGAACTAGCCGTTATGAATAATAATACCAACTTTTTGAAATTTTCTCTTTCAAAATGGACTTCATTTTTGGATTCAAGAATATCGAAATTAGCTTAGGGTGAAATTTTGGTATTTTTCTGAAAACTTTCAATTTTTGATGAATAGTGAAAACACTGGGATACCATTTAAAAACAGAATTTTTATTTAAATAATTATTTATTTTATTTAAATTTATTTTAGGTAAAAATTGATACATAATACCAATATAAGTTCAATGTAATTCATTGGAGTCATTTTATAATAATTCCATATATATAAAAATTTTATTGAACTTTTGATCGTCTTTTACCCACCTCCTAGGAGAATTTGCAAATTTACATAAAACATAATTTTACCGCTTTTGTGAATGGAATTTCAAAAATATGAGAGACATGGTTGATGTTAGTACGTAATATTTCATTCAATGAGATGAAAATATTTTTTGGTGAATAGTAACTTTTTACTTTTTATTACCACGGTTAGAAGTAAATAGGGTAATTAAGGGTAAAAATGATATTATTATTACACTAAAACATTTCCAAATTCTATTGGATAAGTTTAATTCGACCAAAAACAACCTTAGGAATAAAATATGACCATTTAGACCCACTTGGATTAGATTAGGACATTTATTATTATTTTATTTAAAAAATAGTTAAAATAGTTAAAATCAAAGTTTAATAACTAAAACATTTTTCATATAGGGTTATACATAAGATAATTTCGACTATAATAATTGATTATAAAGCTAAAAATATTTCATAAATAATCGTATTTTATTTATAATTTTTAGACATTAAATAATTTAATTTATTTATGACACAATGATGAGGCAGTAATTATCTTATTAATGAAATATTGACATAATTAATGTTATAAATACCCAAATAAATGTAATTTGAGACTTTTTATGATTTCAACTAATTTTATAGGTTAATATGACATTTTATTATTGATTTAATTCACTTTTTTGAACTAATCATTCTGTTATGAGTTTTAAAAAAATCAATATCCAAATAGTGTCAAAATTGACATAAAATAGTTTTTAAAACAAATATTATATTATTAATTGTTATTTTTTTCCTAAAAATATAATCTTAGGCCAAATTACATATATAAGGTTATATATATTAATAATAAACAACTTTTGGTTCGTTTGGATTTTTATAGTATGTTTCATAACCTTATAGTGTAATAAAACAAGAAGACACTGTAAAAGTGAAATTATTAAACATAATGTTAAATCAAAATAATAAGATTAAAATAATTACCTAAACTTGTCCAAATTCAATTTGATGAGAGTGTTTCGACCCATAACCACCTTATCTTCGAAATAAATCAATTTGGAGCTATTAAAAATTGAATATGAGTTTATAATAAAATAATATTTTGATTTTTTTCCAAAGGTGCCCCTCTCCTCCCTTATAAAAGGGCACCTCCTCCCCCTCTTCCTCGCACCACATTGAGCCATCAAGCTCGGCCAAACCCTGCCAATTTCTCTTCTACACTTCCCTATAATCCTCCTAGAGGACCTAGTTTTATTCAAAGTCCAACTCTAGTGCCCTAATAGGAGGTTAAGAAGAGGCGTGTCGAAGAAGAGGTAATATCAATTACCGATCTTTTCCAATTTATTTCTTCTTAAACATCTTCTTATTTAGTTGTTTCATTATAAAGTAATAACATCAGTATTAATAATATAATGATATGTTATTATAAATATGAAACAACCCCATTTCACCTTCTATCCATCCTACGGAAAATGAAATCACCGCACGTGCGTACGTACGGAATATCGTCTCCATGTTGTGGTGTAATTTGTTTTTCAACCACCACCTTACTTGGATGGGTATAATGGTGTAAAGAATAAATACATATGATTATTATAACATCATACGGATTCTAAGATATTAGACCATTCACTCCAATTCGATTCAATAAATATGGGAATGATATCATCGCTCGTGCGTACGTAAGGACTACCGTCTCCACGACGCGATGAGATTCATTCTCCATGTTAACCATTCACGAATGATTATAATGTTTATATAATATGTAATCATGAAATATATGAAATTATAATGTTACTGGATTTATATATATATATATATATATATGTATGTCATATAATTAATTCTATTCAATTCAACAAGGAAACGAAAACAGAGTTCATGCGTACGTACGACCTACCGTCTCCATGAACAGTGTGTTTCATTTCATTTATCTATCTATTATATATATATATATATACTGAATATATATGATATATAAATCATGTTTTAAATTTTGGAAGAAAGTAAACCATAATATATGTAATAATAATATTAAGAACAACAAGTCCAAACATGTACGATAAAGGAAACAATTTTAGCCAAAACGCTACTTTAACATGGAATTGACAAATGACCAGGTAATATAAATACATAAGTGAACTATATATGATATAATAACAATGAATATGATTCTGTAATAAGTCAATCACATTATTTAAATCATTATACAGGAGGTTCAGATACATACGAAGCATATTAGACATAAGGTATGGGATAATTTTGCAAATCCCATTTTTTTATCCAAGATTTCTTATACATAAGTATTTACTGGGGTTATTGTTATCATCTATGTACTTGTTTTCTAAAAGTTTATTTATGTTTTTTAATTTCCTTTTTCCCATTTTTGACATTTACTACATGCTGTGTAAGGAATCTTTCTTTTACGAGGTACTTTTTGACTTTTCCGACCAAAGTACGAGAAAAATGTTTTTTTAACTTATACTGCATGAAAGGATTTTTAAGGTTTTATAAAGCCTTTTTTTCATGAAGGTTCCTCCAAAATATATCATTACTATCTTAAATAAAATATTTTTATTTTAAAATTTCATGAGGTTTTGTGAAAATAAATTTATTTTGATTACGAAAGGATATTTTCCTCATGAATTCATTTCAACTGTTTTATCAAAACCATTTTCTAGCTAAAATGAAATTATTTCATATGTGTATGTTTCAGGTATAAAGTATCTATGATTTACATGGTTTCATTTTTCTTATTATGAAATGATATCCATTTTTTTATCTGGATTATGTTATGATGGGATGATGTTTATGAAACCCATTTTTATTCTTTGGGTTATGATGAATGAGTTATGTTTATGTTGTGGCATAAGTAAGAATGATTTCATTATGAGATGGGTGGGACCTATATCTCCCTCCAATGAATTGGATAAAGATTTATATCTCATGGGATAGACATGGCTGGAACGGCAAGTTAAACTGGTTTAGTAATACAGGACTAGAATGAGGAGTGATCTCGATTCAGAAAGGGACTTTGTCCACTAAGATGGTCTTGGCAGCAATGCCTTGGCTACTATGGAAATCATATCAAGTGATTAATATTTTTCCATAATTACATGTTTAATTCCCATGGAATTTTATCATGATTGATTTTCCTTTATAATATATTCCTTACGTACTTCCATGATTTATGTCATTGCTCAAGATTTTGATGTTTAGAATTTATGTTCAAGTTTTTGCATTCAAATGTTTATGGATTGCTTTATGTTCTCTATGTTTACCCTTACTGGGCATTTGAGCTCACCCTTTATATGTTTTCTTTTCCCCAGGATATAATGAGAAGTTTTAGGTAACAAAACCAAAGGGGTAGATCTTTATGGGAGATGCTGAAGATCTTTCACAATGATTATAAGATTTTGTTCCGAGTTTCAAAAGACACTAAACCATTACGATCCGTGAGTGTTGGTTTTTGTTATGTATTTAGTATTCCGCAAAAGTAATGTAATTTCCATGTATTTCATGCTTCGGGTCTCTACAGTTGGTATCAGAGGAAAGTATTAGTTAACCATTGGAAACTAGGATTCGAAAACTTTAGTGAGATCCCTAGAGATATTTCTATGGTATGTCTATGGATATCCCTAAGGATAAGTATACGTATATGATATAGTCCTAGAACTATGGTAAAAATCATAGAATTTAGCCTATGATGTTAGATATTGAGGGTACTCCCAATTTACTATGTTTTCTTCCCCAGTATGATTTTTTCCTCTCACACTATTCTTTTTGGGTTTTAGAAAATGGCTGGAAATGGGAAGATTCACGATAATGGAGGATATGATGGAAAATGGAATGATATTCTTCATGAGAAACCAAATGAAAAGGGATTTGGAAGTCCATACATCATTATTATGCCTAATCAGCAATCTCATAATATGATAAATAATCTCAACTTTGGTAAGTCTCCAGAATTTGATAATAAGAGAAATATGGAGTTTCATGATGATCATAAAGGAAAGAAAGTTCAATTTCCCTCATGTAAGTCATGTGGGAAAGAGGAATCAAGGGGAATGTTTCAACGGAACTGGAAGATTCTTTGGGTGTGGAAAAGAAGGACACAAATCCAGTAAGTGCAACGGAAAATTTTCAGTTAACACCATGGACAAGGATAATGGTATTGCTATGACATAAAAAATGATTAGATGTTTTAAATGTGGAATGTACGGGCATTATGCAGACCACTGCCCTAAGGGAAAATCTCATGAAGAGAATCAGCATGGTCCTATGGGTAGTATTTATGTGGATGATGATGAGGAGACTAGAAATAATATATGAGATAAAATAAGTGTTGAAGCTCAGTCAATTGTTTAAGAAGGTAGTAGAATGATTGTATGTTTATCAAGAGTTATGTTTTATAGTTAATGTTACTATAGAATAAAGAATCATCTAAGTATTGATACACTATTGTTTTTCCAAAAGTATTTGAAAGTATATGTTCAATGGTACTGGTAACCATGAACGGTTATTCAAATATTTTGGGAAATTTAATGATATGCGCATAATGAAGGGATAAAAAGATAATGAGATGTTTGATTGTATTCATGAGATCATGGATGATAAAAGGACAAAGTGATATCATTATTTGAGTATATAGATTTTCTTTGGGATTTTTGTATGTGGAAAGAGTTATCTTTTGACAGAATTAATTTTTTCGCTGTGGTTCTATGGTAATTCATGTTTCATGAGAAAACATGATTAAAGTATTCACATGATTGGAATGTGATCAACAATATATATCAGGGAAAATGAAGTAATTCACATGCTCGGTAGATTACATTTCTAATAATTGTTTTTTTATACTATAAGCTCTGAGAAAAGTATTTTGGATAACCCTAAATATTTGAAATGGATTATGATGGATATAATTTAGTATTGTTTAAGGCTATAACTTTTTTTCGATATTATTGATGGGATGTTATAGTAATGTAGTTTTAGAAAAAGGACAACCTGCAGGATGGGCGACAGCCCATCGCGTCGGACAAGGTTGTGGGAATCGAACCCTCAACCGAAGTGCGATTGGCCTTTATCGCCTACCACTGGCCTACAGGAAGTCCCTAGTTAGTATAAGCTAGTTTTTTTATATTAAGCAGTATGATATATAATGTATAAGTCCATTTTAGGAACCATATAAGATTAATCTCACTAAATATGGACTTATGTATATTTAATAACTTTTACCATCCTTTTGTTTGAGATAGATGTAATAACCTATCATTCTATCGCATAGTCTGCTAACACTTCACGGAAGGCAAATTCAACATTATTTCATTACGATATGATGTGGAAATTGTTCAAGGAACAAACAACAGTATTATTGTACAAAAATCAAGTAAGTATTTCTTTTACTTCAACAATTCTTCAAAATCAGTGAAATGATCTTGAATACAAAAAAATGTTGTCCTAGTGTCCTTATATCCGATGAATCAGATGGTACCTTAAATCATCAAAAATTTATATCTTTTTGATTGTTGGATTTTTCATAGCCATGTTCTCTACCACTCGCCATCAGAACATGATGGTTAGATTTCTCTTCTATATCCATATTTTCACCTATGTTCTCCTATGTGGAAACCTAGTGATGAGTTAATCTGGGTATCCATTACATTTCTAAGTTTCCTTTTTAAAATTATGTTTTAGTATTCCTTTTTACGATGTGGGTTTCTATGAAGGAAACATTCAAGTAGTAAACCATTTACAACCCCAATGAATTACGAGGGAGAAATACATTTTATGGGGGGTAGAATTTAATAGCTCGAGATTTTATGAGATATATTATTTTAATTACTTTGATTTCTTATGTTGTATGCTACACCAAGATTATCTTGTACTATAAGCAACACTGTATTAGCTTGCAGTATACGCAACACTATTCTTGGATAGTGTGACACACAATTTCAAGTTTGTTTTGTGGAAATTATTCTACACAACATTAAGTTTAGATTTTTTATGATTATGTTATACGCAACAACAAATGGAGATTTCACTACACGCAGCCCAGACTTGGCTTGCATTACACACAATCAAAACATTATTCGATACGTGCGTAGTACGCAATACCAAGTTTCACTAGATGAGATATTATTATACTATTATTATGAACTAGCTGTTATGAATAGTAATACCCTCTTTTTGAAATTTTAGCTTTCCAAATGGACTTCATTTTTGGATTCAGAATATCGAAATTAGCTTAGGGTGAAATTTTGGTATTTTTCTGAAAACTTTCTATTTTTGATGAATAATGAAAACACTAGGTTGCCATTTAAAAACAGACGTATTATTTAAATAATTATTTATTTTATTTAAATTTATTTTAGGTAAAAATTGATAAATAATTCCAATATAAGTTCAATGTAATTCATTGTAGTCATTTTATAATAATTTTATATTTATATAAATTTTATTGAACTTTTGACCGTCTTTTACCCAGCTCCTATGAGAATTTGCAAATTTACATAAAAAATAATTTTACCACATTTGTGAATTGAATTTCAAAAATCCAAGAGACACGGTTGATGTTATTAAGTAATATGTGGTTCAATGAGATAAAAATAATTTTTGGTCAATAGTTACTTTTTAATTTTTTTACCACGGTTAAAAGTAAATAGGTTAATTAAGGGTAAAAATGATATTATTATTACCCTAGAACATGTCCTAATTCTATTGGATAAGTTTAATTAGACCAAAAACAATCTTAGGAATAAAATATGACCATTTAGGCCCACATGGATTAGATTAGGACATTTATTTTTATTTTATTTAAAGAATAGTTGAAATACTAAAATCAATGTTTAATAATTAAAACATTTTTTATATAGGGTTATACATAAGATAATTTGGAATATAAAAATCAATTAAAAGATAAAAATATTTCCTAAACAATGGTATTTTATTTATAATTTTTAGACATTAAATAATTTAATTTATTTATGACACAATGATGATACAGTAACTATCTTATTAATGAAATATTTACATAATTGATGTTATAAATACCGAAATAAATGTAATTTGAGACTTTTTATGAATTACACTAATTTTATTGGTTTATATGACATGTTATTATTGATTTAATTCACTTTTTTTCTAACTAATCATTCTGTTATGATTTTCAAAAAAATCAATTACCAAATAGTGTCAAAATTGCCATAAAATAGTTTTTAAAACAAATATTATATTATTAATTGTTATTTTATTTCTAAAATTATAAGGTACGTCCAAATGACTTATATAAGGTTATATATATTAATAATAAACAACTTGGGGTTCTTTTGTCTTGTTATGGTATGTTTCGTATCATTATAGTGTAAGAAAACAAGAAGACACGGTAAAACTGAAATTATTTAACTTAAAGTTAAATCTAAATAATAAGATTAAAATAATTACCTAAACTTGTCCAAATTCTATTGTATGAGATTATTTCGTCCCATACCCACCTTATCTTCTAAATAAATCAATTTGGAGCTATTAAAAACCGAATATGACTTTATAATAAAATAATATTTTGAGTTTTTCCCAAAGGTGCCCCTCTACTCTCTTATAAAAGGGCACCTCCTCCCCCTCTTCCTCACACCACTTTGAGACATCACGCTCGTCCAAACCCTGCCAATTTATCTTCTCTGATTCCCTAGAAATATTCTAGAGGTCATAGTCTTTTTCAAAGACCATCCCTAGTTCCATAAGAGGAGGTTAAGAAGAGGCGCGTCAAAGAAGAGGTAATATCCATTACCGATCTTTTCAAATTTATTTCTTCTTCAACTTCTTCTTCTTTAGTTGATTCATTAAAAAGTAATAACATCAGTATTAATCATATAATGATATGTTATTATAAATATTAAACAACCCCATTTCACCTTCTACCCATCCTACGGAAAATGAAATCACCGCGCGTGCGTACGTACAGAATACTGTCTCCAC
This sequence comes from Viscum album, assembly GCA_963277665.1. NCBI lineage: Eukaryota > Viridiplantae > Streptophyta > Magnoliopsida > Santalales > Viscaceae > Viscum > Viscum album. The sequence goes on from OY728152.1 coordinate 1,752,174,664, forward strand.
GCTGTGGTGTAATCTGTTTTTCCACCACCACCTTACTTGGATGTGTTTAATGGTGTAAAGAATAAATACATATGATTATTATAACATCATACGGATTCTAAGATATTAGACCATTCACTCCAATTCGATTCAATAAATATGGGAATGATATCATCGCTCGTGCGTACGTAAGGACTACCGTCTCCACGACGCGATGAGATTCATTCTCCATGTTAACCATTCACGAATGATTATAAAGTTTATATAATATGTAATCATGAAATATATGAAATAATAATGTTACTGGATTTATGTATATATATATATATGTATGTCATATACTTAATTCTATTCAATTCAACAAGGAAACAAAAACAGAGTTCATGCGTACGTACGACCTACCGTCTCAATGAACAGTGTGTTTCATTTCATTTATCTATATATTATATATATATATACTGAATATATATGATATATAAATCATGTTTTAAATTCTGGAAGTAAGTAAACCATAATATATGTAATAATAATATTAAGAACAACAAGTCCAAACATGTACGATAAAGGAATCAATTTTAGCCAAAACGCTACTTTAACATGGAATTGACAAATGACCAGGTAATATAAATACCTAAGTGAACTATATATGATATAATAACAATGAATATGATTCTGTAATAAGTCAATCACATTATTTAAATCATTATACAGGAGGTTCAGATACATATGAAGCATATCAGACATAAGGTATGGGATAATTTTGCAAATCTCATTTTTTATCCAAGATTTCTTATACATAAGTATTTACTGGGGTTATTGTTATCATCTATGTAATTGTTTTCTAAAAGTTTATTTATGTTGTTTAATGTCCTTTTTCCCATTATTGACATTTACTACATTCTGTGTAAGGAATCTTTCTTCTACGAGGTGCTTTTTGACTTTTCCGACCAAAGTACGAGAAAAATGTTTTTTTAACTTATACTGCATGAAAGGATTTTTAAGGTTTTATAAATCGTTTTTTTCATGAATCATCCACCAATATATTTCATAACTATTTTAACAAAATATTTTTATTTTAAAATTTCATAATGTTTTGTGAAAGGAAATTGATTTTGGAGAAGAAAGGATATTTTCCTCAAGAAGTCATTTCAAGTGTTTTATCAAAACCATTTTCCATATATAAAAATTATTTCATATGTGTATGTTTCAAGTATAAAGTCTCTATAATTTACATGGTTTAAATTTTCTTATGATGAAATGATATCCATTTGTTTTATATGGATTATGTTATGATGGGATGATGATTATGAAACCCATTTTTATTTTTTGGGATATTATGAATGATTTATGTTTATGTTGTGGCATAAGTAAGAACGATTTCATTATGAGATGGGTGGGACCTATATCTCCCTCCAATGCATTGGGTAAATATTTATATCTCATGAGATAGACATGGATGGAAGAAAAAGTTAAACCAGTTCAGTAATACAGGACTGGAATGAGGAGTGATCTCGATTCAGAAAGGGACTTTGTCCACTAAGATGGTCTTGGAAGTAATGCCTTGGCTAATATGGAAATAATATCATGTTTTTAATGGTTTTCCACAATTACATATTTTATTCCCATGATATGTTATCATTATTTATTTTACTTTATGGTATATTCCTTACGTACATCAATGATTTATGTCTTTGCTCAAGATTTTGATGTTTAGATATTATGGTCATGTTTTTGCATTCAAATGTTTTTGGATTTCTTTAGGTTCTCTATGTTTACCCTTACTACGAATTTGAGCTCACCCTTTATATGTTTTCCTTTCCCCATGATATAAAGAAAAGTTTTAGGTAATAAAACCAAAGTTGAAGATCTTTATGGGATATGTTGAAGATCTTTCACACCGATTAGAAGATTTTGGTCCGAGTTTCCATAGACACTAAAACATTACGATCCTTGGGTGTTGGTTTTTGTTATGAATTAAGTAGTATGAAAAAGTAATGTATTGTACATGTACGTCATGCTTCGGGTCTCTACACTAGTCTCCCCTCATATAAAGAAGAAATAAATTTAATTATTAATCCTCTATCTTATCATTTTATGTCTACATTTTTTGGTTTATATTTCATACTACTTATAAAAAATAATGCAATAAAACAATATTTTTATCAGTAAAAGATATCAATTTTTTTTAAAAAGGAAAAATTTAATATAAAGTATTCAAATTCTGATACCAAATAGAGAATTCATTCATATTTCATGATAAAAACTCTTATGGTTCCTGATCATAAGCCAAGGGTAGAAGGACAAATTAGACAAAATACTTATTTTAAAGATTTATATTGATATGAGGTAATTAAATTGCATGCTGACGTAAAAATATTTCATATCATAGATAGCTCTTGATTCAGCCTCTTAGAATTTTTCCCTAAGAAGGATGGTTTTATGGTAATCACCAATGAGAATAATTACAAAATTCAAACTATGGAAGTGACCAAAATGTATAGTTTGTTCATTCTATAGAAAAATTACCTCATCCATGAAAATTATCATTTTTTAATGTTTCTCCAAGATCAAATGAATGAGAGGATCGATAATTTTTTCCAATTATTATGATTTAAATTAAGGTTATAACAATATTATAGTAACCCTTGAATGATAAAAATGAATACATTAACTTTTACAATTATAATATCATCTTATCAAAGAATACCATTTTCATTATTTAGTTCCGTAGACAAAATTAAATGATTCATGGGGACTAATATATACTATATTTTTATGAGGACTATTAGGTTTTTCATTGACAATTATTCTATCAATATATATACTTTTGAGAGTTTTCCACAGAATATAGAATTATTCATTGAATGTGGTGTAAATAAAAATCATTTGAATAAGTGGGAAAAAATTGATTATGTCAAATGAAGTGATATTTATTAATAATAATGTCTATAAGAGGGGAATTTGGGTTTTAGATGATATAATTTAAGTCATTGATATATTTTCCTCTTTAGAATATGTTAACGGAATAACATGTCTCTGGAGGCATGAAAATTTATACTTGATTTTTAGTAATGATTATCACAATTAAAAAATCCCCTTTAAACACTATTGGTAATAGAACACAATTTTTCATGGACTATAAATTTATATTATCATTAAATCAAATTAATGAAAAATATACTTCCTCCACTATAATTATTACCGTTGATTGGACATTTCAATTTTAAAATATGTGGGATGAATGTTATCTATCTATGAGTGTAGACATTGGGGGAAATAAAATAGTGATGGCCTCTTGTTGTGTACTATGATAGTGGGTTACATGATGATTCATAATGGAATTACACCAATACTAAACATTATTTATTTAATATAAGTTTCCACTAAAAATGATTAATTTATTCCATATTTTTTCAATGGAAATTATTTTAACTAATCGTTCAACCTTGAGGAATAAGTTATCCAAGAAATATGTTAATACAATATTTATTAAGTGGATACTCAACTTGTATGAATTTCACATTGAAATTCGATATATATTTTTTTTTAAAATTATAGTTGAGGATCACTTTTTTGCGGTTTTTAGAACATAGAATAATGACCCTAAATTGATTAATTCAACATTCCATGATGAAAAAAATTGGTTGTGGAATAGATTCGGTCTTTTTTGGATCACCAATTTTACTTATTCTCAAATTATATTAGTCTCTCCAAATTATAACAAAAAATAAAAATATCTAAATAATTTAATAACCAAAATAATAATATTATTATCACGTTTTATTATTTAGGTGGTGAGTTGATGGAATTATAATGATATGTGTAGTTGTAAAATATATTTGAAAAATTTATAAGACATTTCACTCATCACAATGGAATGGACATGATGAGCGATGTAGTTCTACAATAAATTTATTGTAGTAAGGTTGTTATATGAATAAAATGTTAAATAATTTTAAGACCACCTGATAAGTTATGATAATATTAAAATATTAAAAAATGTAGGTAATAATCTACAGCTACAACAATAAATAATTTTGGAATACACAAATTTTAATGTTTGGGATATGGATTTTATGGGACCATTTAAATCAACTCATCGGAATGTATAAATTCTTATAGATGTGGAATATATTTCATTATGGATTCAATCTATGGATATACATAATAATAAACATTCTAGTGACATAAAATTCCATAATAAGAACATTTTTTTGGAGTGCCTCAGGCTTTCATTAAAAACAACGAAACACATTTCATGAATATTATTTTGAAAAAATAAAACCAACATTATGGCTATGTTCATAACACTAGATATTTTTATCCACAAATATGAACAGGAAATGAAAAGGATTCAAATAAAAAGGATGATAATATTTTATGAGAACATATTTTATCTCTATAAATTAATCCTTTTTACTAATGTATGATGTTTTGTTGGATGATATGAATTATTTTCTATCTTTTATAGGAACTCATCCTCAAATACTTATTTTGTTGGAAAATATTTCATACCATTTGAACAATAATCAAAAAACCTTTTGGACTAGGAGTGATTTGTTTTTTTATTTTAATAAAAATATTGAATTGATACATATTAAGTTATTAAAAAATAATATAAAAAAGGGTTGGTATTTTCAATTTTATTCAACTTAGAAATAGGGAACTATGTTTTTTAGGATTCCTTTATCCATAATATGATATTGTGGGAATTAGAGAAATTTTAACTATTCATTAATATACTTGTGATGCTCCATAATAAGTTGACATATATGTGTCTTGAAGAATTTTCTATCTAACATTTATTGGACAATGATGTTACATATTTGGTAGGATTGTGGAGTAAACTACTCATGGAAAGTAATAAAATAATTAATCCTTTTTTATTAGGGAAAAACAAATGAATATATGTTGTTTTTAACATCATTATTGAAGATTTTTTTGGAAATAACTGAAGACTAAAAACAAAATGATTCATGGGAACTTATATATCAGTCATTATTTATTTTATTATTTTATTTTTTATAATAATAATAACAGAAATTTAATTTCTCTTCCATGTTTTCACATTCTTCATCATAGGTTATCTAAGATGTATCTATTGTTGTTATGATAACTTGTATCCTTATGGTATCATTAAAAATTCTAGTAGATACATGACTTAGTCAATGAATTTTTGCAATTTATCAATTCCTATTTTGGTTATTTTTCATGCTAGTTTTAACACGATCACTTTTCATGTGATTATTAGTCTAAGACATGGTTTATTTTATCACTTTTGTTCGATTTATACTTTCTAACAATCTTGTTTTCCACCTATAGTTAATCTATTTTTTCCATTTAGATATAATACATCATATATTTTTATTATTTAGTTTATTTCCACTTATTCATGTAATTTATAATATGGTCTAACTTGGTCACTCAGTGTAGTTATTCATATTTCTTTTCCTGTGGTCGATCTCTTTTATAGGATAGAAGAAATATTTTGGTTGAATGGCCTACCAAAATTCATCATAGTTTATTATTTTAAGGGTATTTTAAATTAATGTGATTATAATGAAAAAGTGATATATTGATGTTATTGTTGATCTATAAGGATATATATTTCATGAGAAGAAAAATAAATCAATTCCCTTGCAAAATAACATATTTTCTCATTTTAATAATGATTATTAATGAATATGATCTTATGTTATAATTCTTGTTCTTATATGGGAAGTTTGATATTTTTTTTCAATAAATGTAATGATTCATGAATAATTCAGTAAAATTATTATATTTCATAATCTGTTAAATGAATTATCTATAATTTTCTTCATCTATTTTTTTAGTTTTTTATAATTTCATTTTTTTAGTTAAGATGAATTTAGTTAATCTATATTTTTTTAATGGGTGTTTATCCTACTGATATCTAGGTTGATGAAAATAAAATATATATCAGTATAATATATTTCTACCACCAAAAAAATTATATAAAAGAAAAAAAAATTAACTACAACTTTTCAACATGATACAACATTATCTTACAGGTGAATTTATGATCTATTTTTACACTATGACAGTATATCATTTTTAAATCAATTGTAGAAATTTCATTAGATATAGGGGGAGTGTATTTTATTACTATTTACTATGATATATTCATAAATTTATTAAAACACTAAATAACGTATATTTATTATCCAAACTATTGAAAATGTTTCTTCGGTTTTGGATTAAATATATGAAAAAGTACTCTATTTTAATTTTGGGGAAGGATATTTAAATGTGATGTATTGTTATTAAATGATTTATATTTCAAAATGGATAAATTTTTTTCAAAATTGATTATTCATAAGATAAAAATTTAAAATTTAGTTCTCATTATTATTATGAAGATTTCTGTAAATTATTCTATTTTGAGGCTGATAAATTTCTATTACCCAATAGATTTAATTGGTAACAAAATTTTATTTACCTCATGAAAAAACATTATTTTGTTAAAAACTACTTAACATGCATTAAAAATATTACTGTATTTTATTTTTTATTTTTAAATATATTTATAATATATACACTTGAATAGGATTGTAAATGAACTACATATTCTAGATTACATTTTTTCCAATGATTTTTTTCTATTTTATGAGTTATTTATTCTACTAAATATCCAATTACTACACATGTAATGGGGTTTATAACTACTCTATGATAATAAAATATGTGTATCATTATAATTGGATAATATAATATATTTCAGATGATTTAGTTGGATGGAAATTTAATTTTGATTAATACATTAATTTTTTTTTCATTTTTTGGAATTTTTGTTAAAATAGAAACAAAAATTTCACTAAAACCATTTAATCATAAGAATGATATTTCGTTTATTTCATGTGAGTTAGAGGGTAAATAGAGTAAATTCCATTTGAAAACCATTTCATTATTATTATTTTTTCAATTTGAATATTTTCTTATTTAACATGACATGATAAATGGATTTGGTAATGAATAAAAAATCACTATGTCTGAGGGGATTTTGAGGTGGATTATTTTTTTCCATTTCTAAATTATTTTTAGGACTTAATTGAAGTATATTTGACAAAATGTAATGGTAATGTTAAATTAAATATGATTTTTAATTCATCTAATGTATATTTAATTCATTGAGTATTTTAATGATAAGCACTAATTGCATATCTTAAGTGATTTATGGTTATATTTATTAAATTTTATATGTTTAAGGAATCAATATTTATGGTTGGTTTTAATGGAATTTTAATTGAAAATTTATTTTTTTGTAATTTTTAATTTTTTTGTTCATGAAAATGATTCATTCAATTTTATATTATTTAATTTTAAAAATCAATTCATAGTATTATTTTCTATATCTGTAGATTCTGAGTAAATTAAAGTGTCTTAGTTCATGACCTGATATTCATATTTGTATTTTTTTTTATTTATTTATTTCTAAAAGCATTGAAATTGTTCCATTAATTTCAAGGCTCTGAAATATAAAATGAAAATTTCAAAATCAAGGGAATAAATGGGATCTATGATCGAAATAAAAAAGTTTTACATTATGGTTATAGAGATGAATTGATATTTTATAGGTTTATCAAATATTTGGATGTTTCATGGTCCCACATAGAGGATTTAAATATTTTTCTGCATTAAAATCTTTTATTCGGAGGATTATGAAGAGAAATTAATGATGCACCACATAGAGACGAATGTGAAGTGCACTTAGTAGATGGTACTGATATTAAGCCCTGAATTTCTATTTCATTTGATTCTAAACTGTATTAGGGATATATAATATTTATAAGTGATAGATAGAGAGATTGGAAGAAGAATTTAGAGCACTCTAAACATAGTGGAGTGGAAAACAGAACCCTGGAAAGCCACAAATTAAGATGATAAACATTGAAACCATAGAAGTGATTTTTTTCTTTCGTATATAAATTTATACTAATAGTTTTTTATGATTCTTAATATTTTATTCTAGTAGAATAATAAATTAAATTATTCGTATCAAAAATAGTTTCTTATTAAATTTTCCTTCAGGAAATTTATTTTCAATTTTCTTTTAATTTCATTTAATAGTGTCAACAATTCATTGTTGTATATTTTCTTTTATTTTTTATCTTCTTAGAAATAACATTCCTCAATGTGAAATAATAAGGGAATGTTTTTATTTATTTCAATTTTTCATAATATTAAGATAATATCAATTATGAATCATTATAACAAAAATATTCTTAAATCAATAGAAGGAAATCACACTAATTATGAATTAATTTTTTTTAGGTTATTTATCAACTCTTGCAATGTGTAATGGTGATTATAATTGATGAAAGGGTGTAGAGTTTTACTTGCACTTTTCAAATTAATTTTAGTGTTATTATGAAACATTTTCATTTGATGTCACTTCTAAACATCTACAAATAATCTATAAAATATTAGCGTAATCTAACAATAAAAATTTAACCTTCACTTCAACCATTTGTTAACAACTCACTTGTATCGTATGTTCCATTATTTAATAGTATTAGTTTCATTTTAATTTTTTTTTATTTTCTGAAAATAATTATCTTGGTCACTCAAACACATTGTTAGTCCATACCTATGGATCAACCGGTTATAGTACTATAGTTGTTTCATGTATGAGAAAAAATAATTAAAATTTTAATACTAATGATAGTCTTCATAATAATTAATATAACACATTATTAGCATATGGATTTTTCTTATGTTATGGGTTATTTTAAAAACATATACCTACAAACAAGAATTTTATAGATTTTTATATTTCTTACTAACTAATCAAACATTTTAATTTTATTTCAATGATACTTGGAAGAACCGGTAGAATGTTTGTTCTCATCCCACATACTCCATAATATTGGGTTTTGTAAATGGATTCATATATATAATTTTCATCAAATAAGTTTATACCAAGTGGGTGAAAAATTAAAATTTATATTAATACTCTTAATCTAATTATATATCCATTTAGTGTATTTTTTATTGTCCTACAAATGATATGGGTTAATTTTGTTATGTATCGATATTCGAAAAGTTATTTTTCCATATTCCCTTTCTCATACATTACTCTTCTTACAAATATTTTAACATATTTCAGAGGATTGAGATGAAGGTGGTACCTTTGAAACTGCTGAGGGAGCTGGGATTAAAAATATTTGGCTCCGTTGCACCCTGAGAATAGTGAGATCTCATATGTTGTTTTTATTTTTATACTATCATGATTTTTTTTATATACCAATAATGTTAATCTTATTAATCTTCAAACTAACTCTATAAATGTATAGAGGTCATTATTCAATTGTTTTAGAGTCTTCCCCTATTTGACCTACTAATATTAGACCATATTTTGGAGGATATATTTAAATAAAATATATTTATTTATGTTATTGCCTATAATTTTGTGATATATTAAATAGTTATTTCATTATTGAAACCTATTTCATTAGGCCTCTTTAAATATTTTTACCTAAGTTGGTCATTTTTCAATGTGATAATGTAACATCTTAGATGAATTTATTTCTCAAAAAAATCTATTTTAGGAATTCTTAATTCTATTATATAGACACATGATGTGGGTACTATATCAATTGTGGATTTTCAAGGGTTGTATAATTTGGAATTAAGTATTTTTTATAGTAAGGGTTGATTTAGCTACCAACATAATTCTTACCACAACTGACTACTATTTAGAATAACGGTTCACATATTTAGAAGGATTATATTAATATTAATGATATTTCTAGAGGATGCAGTCATTTTAGTGAGGTCTTATGTAGGTAAAAACATATAATTTTTAAGTATATTTAAGAAAAAAATATTGGATTAGGTAATTTTACCAACATATTATATATATTACCTATAATATGTTTACAAGAAGATGGTACATGATGAATAATTATGATAGTCCCTTCAGTTTGGTGACTAAAATTTTGATTCAATCATCTTTACCTTTCATTAATTTATATATATCAAGGATAACCATATTACTCCCAACTAAGTTGAATTTAATGACGAACTGGTGATGAAGGTATTCCATTTTCACAACAGACACATCTGAAATGATAGAATACAAGATTATTTGTAGTCTTAGATATGAATTTCTCATCTATTTGTAGTGTTATATTCTATAGTCAAAAATAATATTCTAAAAGGGATAATTAGATAATACCCATGATATATATTTAGATGGAATATTTCTTTTATGAAAATCCATTTTTATTTAGTTCAATTTCCCAGTCTTGTATTTATACACATGTACTTTCTCATCATCAAATTTAATTTTGACCACCTCAAGATGAGAGTAATGTACAGAAACCCCCTTACATTTTTAATTGTCTGAGGATCATTAATAATGTGGTACCTAGGCATTAAAATCTATAAATATGTATGTGTTCCTTCAATACTTATTATGGATTCCTTCATTATGTGCCTATGTGCTATCCTTGTTTTAGAATCAAATCTCTACATTATAAATTCCATTATTAGGATTCAACCATAAACATGTTTTAGTGTTTTTGCTGATGATGTTTACTAATTTCAACTGTAGAATATGGTCCAAATTGAGAGATGTGTCTTGTGTTTTTTAAATACAGGACATTTTTTTAATGTTTTATCTTACATCGAAAATTTCACATAATATACTCTTATTTATTCTCTAATAGATCCACATTATATAATATGATTAAGAGAGAGTATCTAAATAACCTTATATAGCATGTCCCCGATGGTTCGGTTATTCATTATTCGAGAAGAAATAATTGATTCCTATTGGTAATTCTATTATAATATTGAGAAAGTATATTTTTTAAAATGTGAATTTGTGGGAAATAATTACACATACCTATGGTAAAATGTTGATTGGGTTCTTCCAGGATAACAATTTAATATTTCTATGCAATTAATAAAACCATAGTTACTTGGCGTTCTAAAAATTCCTTTAGCAATGTGGGATTTGATTGTTCTACTATTATTGTATTTTATATCACTACAACTACCATCATTAAAATAAACTAATTGGTTATAATGTGTGATTGATGTTGAGATCTATTTGATAATGAGAAATGTTCTTTCGAGTACCAATCCACAGTTACAATCTGATAAAGATTTTTCTTTTCTCAATGGAATTTTCTTTTGATTTTCATTGATAGCTGATAAATTCACTCCTCTGACCAAAGATCTATTAAGAGATGGAATTTAATTTCATGCTTTATTGTGTACTAGGAATGGTGGTGACTGCAGTGAAATGAAAATCTACACAAACGCATGGGAGATGCTCAATAAAGGCTTATTGGGAACTTGGGGAACCTGGGAAGGATTATATATAGATAATGGAAGGGTAGGTATGTACTCAAAGGGGTATTAGTGAAGATAAGTTGAATCATGGGTGGGATTATATATTAAAAGAGATGGAATTATGTATTATTTAGGTTATGAACACCACACATTAAACTAATCAAAACCCCAAACCAGCCCATGGATTTTGCCCATGGTTTTTTCCAAAAGGAGTGGAAAACATTATCTAATTTCTCTAATTGTAGACCATATTAAAATATTAGGCTTTCTTATATGGAGGTGATTCACACTCTCTAGGATATCATTTTAAAAGTTAAAATGTTTTAGAAGTCTTTGAGGGTCCACTAAAGCACCATAAAAATAAAAAAAAATTATGAAATCACATTTTATTTAACATTATAACATATATTATCAAAAAAACAATTTTATGGTATTTTATTACATCATTATTTGGTTATTATGATGTCATAAAAACAATATATATTTAAACATTGTTTAATTTTTTCCCAAAAATTCTACTGTCTGATGAAATTTTTCTAAAATTAACCATTAAATGTTTTTGACATTTTGATTCAAAAAATAATTTCATTTTATTTAAATAATTTTTTAAATGTGTAAATTTTTATAACATAAATAAATCCTGAAATTTATAAAAAATTAATGGGTTTTGAAAAAAACTTCTTTCAAAACATAATAAAAATAACAATTGTATTCATAAAAATTATACCATCATTTATATTTAATAAAAAGTAATTTCGTAATAATATTTCATTAAAATATAATTTAAATTATAAATTCATTAATTCATCAAAATAGATTTGTTAATTGAATATAAACTAAAAAATATTGTTTTTTCATTAAAAAAAATTTCAAATGTTATAATAATAAAATGAATTTATATTTGTATTGAAAAAATAAAGCACACAATAATAGTGCTAGGATAATATTACACAACCCCTTATAACACCTTTATATGACCAAAGGGTATGTTGTGTGACAACGACAGACTCTTGGGGTTGAGCAGACAACATCGTTGTTGTGGTAATCTTTATCATCTTTCACTACTTCTATATACAATTTTGTTCAAGCTTAACGCGTTGATGCTCGGCTTGGGAATGGTCAAGAGTGAAGCCCAATGATTCCACCACATTTCCAAGCTCCGAAAAATGTTCTTCATATGGATAAATTCTACTCGATGAGGCCATCACTTCCTTTCCCTGAGTAAATTGGTTTTTTTAAAGCCATGTTTTTATACTAATCATGTGATCACTATTCAATGGCTATATTAGCAATGGAAACAATTCTTAACGATATTTTAAAATCAAAAAATATAAAACCAATTAAGTTCATATTTTATATAACCATTTTACATAACAATATATTTAATTATATGAAGTGGAAATTTCATTAATAAAATTTTTGGCTGTTACAATCACCCCCCATAAGAAATTTTGCCCTTAAAATTTCCTTTCAACATAAAAACAGATGAGGGTAACTACATCTCATCACTTCTTTGGTTCCAGGATTACTTATTCAAACATGTGGTTTCTCCACAACACTTTCACGATGGGGATTGACTTATTTGGTAAAACATCTTCCTATGATCATGGAAATTCACCATATTATCATTATAGGAGTGGCCATTCTCCAATGAAACCACCTCCAGATTGAATACATTCAATGGGTGAAGTATTTACTTCTTAAATATTGATACATGGAATACATATTTTACTTTAGGTTGGTTTAGTAGGAGTTATAGTAAATATTCTAGTGCTATAATATGTTCTAGGATCTCAAAAGGGCCATAGTAACTTGTATTATGAATTCCCTTCTTTTAAAATATCAAAACTCTTTTCTACGGGAATATTTGGAAGAATATCATATCTCTAACATCAAACTATAGGTCTAGATGATAATTATCAATATAGATATTTTTTTGACTCTGAGTAGATTTAATGTTATTCTTGTTAGTCTTAACCTTCTCCACCATTACTTTGATCATTTCTGGACCTAGGGGTTTTTTCTCCCCAACTTTATCCCAACATGATGGTGTTCTGCACCTCTTCCCATGAATGGCATCATAAGGATCCATTTGGATGCTTGAATGGAAACTGATTTTGTAAGAGAACTCAACCAGAAGAATATATTGATCCCATCCAACTTTGTATTCCATTCAGTATGATCTCAACATGTTTTCAAGGGTTGGGATGATCTATTTAGATTGGTCGTCCGTTTGAGTATGATAATCCATACTAATGTTCATCTCAGTATTCCAAGCAGTTTGATGACTCTTCCATTACATAATGGAAAATCACATATCTCAATCAGATACAATAGACTCCAGTACTCCATGCAGCCTTACAAATTATCTGATATATATTTGTGCCAGTTAACCTAATTAGAAATCCTCTCATATTGTAATGAAATGTGCAGTCATAGAAATACAATCCACAACTACCAAGATAACCTTTATTCCATTGGATGTCTTCGGATGTCTGATGATAAAGTCCATGATGATGTTCTCCCATTTACATGATTGTTTGGTTAATGGTTAAACAACTCCCTTAGAATTATTCTTCTCCTCCTTCACATGCTGAAATACCATGCACTTTGATTTATACTTAGCTATCTCATTTTTATGTTATCTAACCATTAATGATATCAGAAATATCAATATATCATTGTGTTTCCTAGGTGAATGGAGAAATTCTATCTATGTGCATCATCCAAAATTTTATGATTTATCTCTCGATTTGATAGAACACATAGTCTTATCCCAAATCTCATGATTCCTTATTCATTAACATTGAACTCCTATGATTTCCCCTTTCTGGTTGTTTCCTATTACATTTGAATTCCCACAATATCTTTTTGAGAATATTTTAACATTTCAAAATTAGATTGTTGAGAAATAATTTGTTGTTGATGTTCCCTTATTTATTATTCCCATGTCCATAGTCATCAAATCTAGGATGATTGTATCCTTTTCTGTTCTCACCAGTGATACAATCATGGGGTCCTTTCTACTCTTATCATAATCCACATTGTTATATTTACATTGGTGGAAATGGATTGAGTAGTAATAGTGTTTTATCATCTCTAACCATGTTTCTTGGAGAATGTTAAACTCTTTCTATGTGAATATATATTTGGGGTTTTTGTGATCTGTATATATTTCAAACTTTTCCCCAAAAAGGTAATGTCAACAAATTTTAAATGAGAAGATTGCTGCAGCCATCTCGAAATCTTGTTTTGAATATTATTTATCATGATATTTTAATTTCCTTGGTGAATAGGCAAAGTCATTTCCATTTTTCTTTAATACACAGCCTAGGCCCTTCTTCAAAGCATCACTGAATACATTAAAAATTTCTGTACATGTGTTTATTATGAAAATGAATGCATTGATAAGCCTCTTTATCAACTACTTGAAGCTATATTCGCATTTATCACTCGATGAAAAATTTACACCCTTCCGAGTTAAAAGGCATTACTATGAATTCAAAGTGCCCATGCATGGTATGGGAAGCTATATTGGGGATATACTTTATATTCACCTATACTTGGTATTATACCGACCACCAATCCACCATGGATATGTATTGTGCTCCACATAGTTGTTAAAAAAAGTCCTCAATTCAAAAAAGTGGATGCTTGTTGTTTATCTTGATTTTTTTTTATCACGATAATCAATGCAAAGGCGCATTCACCCATATTTCTTCTTGACAAAGTGGACCGGTGCACCAGATGGTGAAACACTTGGGTGTATAAAACATTTATCTAGATTCTCTTATATTTTCTTTCATCAAATCTTCACTCTCCAAAAATTCCATTCTATATAGAGTCTTGGATATTTTCATCACCTCGGGTATAAGATCAATTGAGAATTCAAAATCTCTTCTAGGATGAAGATGAGGAAATTCTTTGGGAAAAACTTCAGAGAATTCACTCACAATATGCATGTCTTCATAGGTGGTTGCTTCCTTAGAATAAATCATATGAGGAAGATATGCTTGATCATAGGGTAATAATAACCACACTTGAAATGATAGTTCTAAAGAAGATTCATACCACTACTTTCACTTGTATTGAATCGGGGGTGGATTTTCATTAAGGATATTTATTTCACTCTAATGGAAATTTATGTTGGATCTACATAAGGAAATCCTATTCATGGCAATAATTTCATAAAATTACACCAAAGGGAGTGTGATGAGGTTCTTTGGTATGTTCAAACATCACAATGTGATAGGAGAGGAGTTATATTCATGGGTACCAATGATTTCTCCAATTGTCATTGTCACTAACATCTTTAGTTCTATGATTTGTGGTGGTGTTCGGATTGTTCAACTAAACATTCACGATATAAATGAATGCATAAAACCAGAAAAAAAATCATGTTGACTATTCATGAATGAATAAATAGTGTACGTCTCAACGTATCATATTAAGGGTTCACTTTAGCGGTAGTGATAGAAAAAGATGTCCAAGTCTTCCTTGGATGTTGTTGGTTACCTCTGAAAACCCTTGCCTTAGGGAACTGGTTTACATAGTGCCCTACTTCTTTATAGATGATCTAATGATCAACACGTTGAGGGTCGAATGTAGAATTTTATTCCTCTCTCACAACTGCAAGTTTTTATTGTATGTAGTTAATAGGTTGGTTCCCTTCTCTTTCACACAAAATGAATTTCCTTGTCCCCTTCAGGAAATTTTCGGGGATCTCTTTTCCACACCATTGGCATGTGGGGTTCCAGATTTTCTTCACCACACTAGATTTATCCTATGGACTTCTAGAATTAATGTGCACCTTATTTTTGGTATCTTGATGATACCCATGAGATTCTCCAATCTCCATTTTGACCTTTATGGAACATCATACAATTTCCTCATATCTCTCGATGTCACAGATCATTAGGGATTTCTATATGATAGGTTTTAGCCCCCTAAAGAAGTGACAATACATTTATTCACGAGTGATGATTAATACAAAGGAATTTCATGAAATCTTTGTTATGTTTTCCTCATATGATTCAATGGATTCATCATATTTTCCATTAGGGATAGAAAATCCCTTTCTATATTAAGTTGGAGGGTGTGAGGAAAATATTTAATGAAAAAACATTTTCCAGAAATCCTTCAATTACAACACCTTGATATCCTCCTCAGGATCCATATTTTTGATCAATGTCCACCGTTGATCAGCATCATATTCTATACAATTAGAATCCAATAGAACATTCTCTTTTTCCGAAAATTGAAGGGTGGAGAAGATATTATCAATGAAGTGGATACATTTTTCAGTAATTGAGGGATCAGGTGATCCATTAAAAGTAGGAGGCCCTTGTCTCATGAAGATCAATATTGTTACTTGTTCTTTCTAGGGGGTTTGAATGCTCCTCTTAACCCATGTTTCTATTCAAAACATGAGTATACTAAGAGTGTATCATGATAAATATCGTGATTCCCGCTCCCATTAGATTGGTCATCTCTTTAGAACAGTCATCATATTGATCTTTGTATTGGTTTTTATCCCAATTCCTCGTAATATAATCCATTATATGGAAATAATGAAAATTTTAGAGTAACACATAAATGGGAATCCAATGACAAAATGACATAACTTATACATAAATTTTTTCCATTAACGTAGAAATTTATTGGCATCAATATATGTTATCCATGATCTACTTCTCAATGTATATTCTTAGGGGAGTTTTTTTATTCCCATAATAATGGTTCATGTTAAGGATATGAATTTACCAAATCATATACTCAGTGAGTGTCATGACCCAGAGTGCACCAAGGCCTCTTTTCGTGCACCAGTTCCCATTCGAGACTAACTAAAAGCGGTGTTTTCGGGTTTTAACCCGAGATACATTTGTGCCACAACCACCTCTACCTTCTCGTATCCGGATAAGAATTTCTTGTCTTGATAAAACATTTACTAAATACCTTCTAATATATATGGATTTTTTTATTATACATACTCATATCCCGAAGGATTTTACTAGGGTTTTTGTAATCCCAATCCCAAAAATAACTAAACATATCCTCTAATACCGACTATAACAACCATGCTATTTATTTGAAACATTAACATACTCATTATATAATATATTTAATTGTCACAAAATAGAATATCTATAGGTATAGTGTCTTAGTGGATTTGTAACATTACATAATAACATTAAACATTAAATACACATCTTTATTGGAAACTTCTTTTATATGACCACACACATTTTTTCATAATTAGAATTGTGTGGGATAACCTTAGGACAAGAATAAGAAAAGGGGGAGCCATAAAGATTACCAAGGGATTAAAAAAGGTATAACATGAAGAATACAATACATGTTAGGAAATAGACATATTAATGGAGCACATGAGAAACACAAACATAAAGGCAGTATATAACATGATTATCGTAACGTGAAAATGTGGCATCGACATTTAATATTATATTAGCATGATCCAAGGCTCATTGCACATGGATCATGAGAAAATAATCATTTAATTTTAATTAAAACTAGTAATCCAAAATTTCACATGACGTATCATGATACTAATATTTACACAATGCATTGGAGCACTATCTGGGTGTCCCCCTCTTAATCAGTTCTATTAACGCATAAGTGTGCCACATGGATCATATAACATGGATTTATTAAACATTTTAATTTATTACATGATAATGGAATGTGGAATAAATACATGAAACATTATAATAAATATCTATATTTTCATAATGTCTAAAACCCTTGATAGAGAAATGGGCACGGTATTCCCTCCACAATGACACCGTCATGGAAAATCACGGTGCAATTTCTATAGCATAAGGGCGCGATAGAAGAATTCATGAAAATTATTGATGAGAGATAAAGGGGTGTCTCATTATATTTACATGAAATTGAATTTAATGGTGTCATATAGATATGCATCCTAATACATTTAATGGAATTTAGATTCAAAATACAAGATAATTACTTGAATATAAATGAGAAGAGGGAAATTCCTTACGAAATTTCAGCATTGTAACGAATGTACATGGTGGGATTAATGGGAGAGAAATATGTATATAACCATTAAAACATAATGTGGTAATTATGGGGGGGGGGGTTTGAAATCAAACCTCAACTTTTTTAATTGAAAAAAAATTAAATAATAACATAATAAAATTTGGACAAAAAGTGAAAGAAAGAAATCCCTTGGAAGTGTGATCCAATGGCTTCAGAGAGGATTGAGAGATTAATATTGGGAGTTTAGGCTGCCTTGGAAGGATTTTAGAGAGAAATGGTAAGGGTATCGAAGTTCTACATGGGTTTTCAGTGATGATAATTGGGAGGTTGGTAGGTTTATATAAGTAAAGAGAGGGAATTATTAATTATTTAGTTTTTGGTCACCACAAATTAATCTAATCAAAACCAAAAACCAACACAATGTTTCTTCCCATGTTATTTTCCATATAGTATTGGAAAAATATATTTTATAATGGATATGGCCTAAATTTATAAAATATTAAACTTTATTATGTGGTGGTGAGTAACACTGTAAAGGAAATCATTTTAAAAGATATAATGTTTTATAAGTCATTTAGGGTCGACTAATGGACCATAAAATTTATAAAAAAAATCTGAAATAACGTTTCATTGAAGGTAAAACATATAGTTTTCAAAAATACATTTAATATTATATTATTACGTCAATATTAGGTTATTATTGTCTCGTAAAACAAATTATTTATTTAAACACTATTTAATTTTTACCAATAATATTTGACTATCTCAAAAAATTATAAAAAATTCAACGTTAAACAGTTTCAATGTCCTGATTTAGAATATAATATTCATTTAATCTGAATTATTTTTTAATATGTGAATTTTTACTTTTAAAATAAAAACTGACAATTATAGAAAATTCATGGGTTTAATAAAAAACACCATTCGAACGTTGATAAAAATCACAAATTTATTCCTAAAAATTATATGATGATTTATATTTAAAAAACCTAATTTAGAAACAATTTTTTTTAAAAATATTCTAAAATTCAAAAATCGATTAATTCATCTAAATAGATTTTTTAATATAATATAAACTAAAAAAATACTATTTCTTATTTAAAAATTATTTACAATGTAACATTAATATAATCAAAGAATATTATGTATACAAAAATGATTCACATAATCATAGTTCTAAGGTCATGCTACATAACCCCTTATAACACCTACATTTGACCTAAGGGTATGGTGTGTGATGGTGACATACTCTTGGGGTGACTCAATTAACATTGATCGGGTATTAATCTCTATTAACTTCTACTTCTCCCATAAGCTGTTTGGTTCATGTATAATGTGTTGGAGCTCCACTTGGGGTTGGTCAAGAGTGAAACCCAAAGATTCCACCTCCTTTCAGTGCTCCAACTAATGTGATTCATATAGAGCAATTATACTGGATGATGCCATCATTTCCTTTTTTTGGATAAGTTGGATTTGTTAAAGCTCTATATTTATACTAATCCACAAATTTTTTTTATTTTATTATGAAACAACTTTTAAGGAAAATTGTGGGAAACCGGTCCAAACACAACCAAAAAATCAACCAACACCATAGGTAATAATAATATCTTCCAATTTCAGTTTAAGTCTTTTAGAAAACATACCCCTATAGAGAATCCATTTAAGAGTGTTGGCCTTTCCATCCGGATCATAATTGAGAATGTATTCAATGCTGTTTTCCAACTTGTCCCAATATTGGACGAGTTTTTCCAAAGTAATCTCCTTTCTGTTGAATCCACGGGCCAATATGATGAGTTGTTTTCAAACCCAACGACCCTGCTCCTCATTCATATTTAACTGGATGCCTCTCCCAACCAATCTGTCAAACTCCTATTGTGTAGCAACTACCACAAGTTCCTTCTCTATAAATTCTTCATTGATATTGATGATAGCATCCCATACATCACACTCCATCATTGCTTTACCACGCGGGGGGATAATAGGTTCTAAAATAGCATTTTCATCATCCACCAGATCCATAACAGGAGATTCACCTGCTTGTGATTCATGATCCTTAGGGGTCACAACCTTCGTATGCCTTGCAGAGTCTTTATGCTTGTAAGATGTGTTGTTGTCCACTAATTTTGGAACCATTGGAGGTGGCCTTCCTTTACTTGAATAACTTGTAATGGGAGGACTAGGTAGATTCAAATAATCTTTTCTTCTTCATGGCCTCCATGAGTGTGTAATGCTACCATCATAATCTATAATAGTGTTATTCTCTTTCCATGAAAAGGATCTAAGAAATTCCACAGTAATTTGAATTTCCTTGTGTTTGACATTAGAATCTGAAACAGATTCCTCCTCTTGAGAATCATCCTGGCAGAGGGGGTTCCCTTCAAAGGCAACCGCTTCATCCCCTTCCCCAATAGCCTGAAACTCATCTTCCACCAGCACTGAAATCCTATTTTGGATTCCCAGAAGACTCTCTTTGTCAAGAGGTGGAACATACTCTCTGGCCTTTCCAGAATTCACATCACCATCCACCTTAGGACCTCTACTGCCTGATTTCACCATCTCTACAAAGTAAGAGGGGACCCAAGATCTCTGGTTTTCCCCCTACCATGTCCCTGAAACATGATCTTGATACCCAAATTGCTTATTAATCTATCAAAAACCTTCGATACTTTGGGTTCTGGGGGCCTCAAATGCAGATCTTTCTAATTTTCTGAGGGCAATCCATAATCTCCGGTGACCAGTTGCACATCCTTCTAGGATGGAGGGAACCCATTCACCCCAATGGTAAACATTTTAGTAGTCTATCAAAATAAAAAAAACATAAAAAAGGATGATTAGATTTTATATAACCATTTTACATAATAAGACATTTAATCAGACCTAGAGTAATTTTCATTAATAGTAGTTTGGGTCGTGACAATAACATAGTCTCTAACTAGTATGTCCAGAAACTAACAACCCAGCCAACTCCCAAATCTGCATAGCTAAGGAACTCTAGGTGTTCCATATTCATCTGGATAATTCAATAAACCCCTCAAAAATTTAATATTCCTTGTTTTAATGTCCCATCATATTATACATCCTAGTATGAAACAAATAATCTCCCATATGATTTGTCCGTTCATCATAGGCAAAATCATCATGAGAAATTTTTCATCCCTTTAACACATCACAAAGACCATATAACACACACCACTCATTTACAAATGAATTGGTTCCATTGGATGAACCACACATCAAAATTTCGAAAATTAGTATGCATTACAAAAACAATGTATACTCTAGCAAGAATAGGCCCTAGTGAAACTTTTTCATAATTCTTAACTCATTGAATGTAAATTTATATCATATTAATAATTTGTGATTATAATAATTTATAAAACTAAAAACATATAAAAAAATTTAATCTCATCAATATTTTGATTGTAAGACTAATTAACCTACCAATGAATACTCAAATTCATGTTAGGCCCATCATAACATAGAAGTAATCATATTTGATTTCTCATTAAGTACTATAAATTTGGAATACCCCATATTTCAATGTCACATACTCATAGGGATTATAAATTATTAATATAAAAAAAGAAAATCTACACATGATTAATTTCTCATAGGCCACTCAAAAACCCATGCTAACTAATCTCTTGACTTACCCACATATATCCCTATTCTTATTATATGACTATGGGTTAGCATCCAATAATTAAATTAATACTCTAAATCACCAAAATCATGAGTGACATATCACAATCACATGTTTCTACTAGTTAGACCATAAACCATATTTTAATAGCTCAAAACAGTGGAGAAATAGTTTTTCTCCCATATTGGATTTCAAAAATCACTCAGAGGTCAATAGACAAATTGTAGGGCCCTCAAAAACATATAGACACAAATATGTATATATATATATATCTTATAAAACCTATACTAAAGTCACTAAGCTCAATATAACTCCAATAATCATCATGTAACTATATACTATACAATCCATTGGTGATCAAAATCACACATATTCTTATATATAACAAATCACCTTTTTCAGTCTATCATTAGAAAACAAAAACAATATTATTCATTATTGTATACTTTAACTAATAATTTATTCCTAAACACAAAAAATAGTTATTGTCAAATGTTTTATTACCAAAATTACTTTGATCCAATACTTATAATATATCAATAAT
Organism: Viscum album; assembly: GCA_963277665.1. NCBI lineage: Eukaryota > Viridiplantae > Streptophyta > Magnoliopsida > Santalales > Viscaceae > Viscum > Viscum album. The sequence continues at coordinate 1,752,197,172 of OY728152.1, forward strand.
ATAACATTTTTATCTGAAAAAATATTGTATTTCATTATTTGTGTTAAATAATATTTATTTTAATATTTTTAATATCATTTATTTGATATTTCCATTAATTAAGGAATTAAATCTCCATAAATATGAATTCATTTGATTAAGTTATTTCCAGTATAAAAATAAAAAATAAATTATTAAGTTGAAGAAAATCTATTATCATTCAAAGGAATACTTATAGTAAAATTTATCTTCTTTCATAACCATATATTAAATATGTTATAGTTATTGAACGTAAGAGTATGCCATTTTTAACATATCTTTTAATTAAACATAATAAATTTCATTTTCTTAACCAGGTGTCTGAAAGAGGTTATAATTTCATCTGAATGTTTCATTTAGTCAAAACACACATATCCAATGAGATTTAGAAAAATTTTAGGTAAATTATATAATAATAAAATATTATCATAACAATTAATAATCTAATTTATCCATATCCTTTATAAATAATAATTTACTAATGTTACTATTTATAATATCCAAATTTTTATATTGATACTCTTAGACTCTAAATATCATACATATTACAACCTTGTATTTTCGTCATTAAATATTCAATTAATATAAGTAGGAAAATTACTTTTTACATTAATCCTACAAATGTGGCGAGAAGCCTAGTAAAAAGAAATTTCCGAAAGTTAAAAATGTAATTATATCTAATTCCAATTTTAAAATGCTTCCACCACCCAAAATTTGATTAATATATTTTTTTGTGTAATCTGTCTTTAAAAATAAATTTATATGTAACTCCCTGACCCCAGATGCCCAGAGCAGCTGTATTTTTTTTATTACATTGGTATGGTTACAAGGAATCTAATCCTGAAGAACTGATCCGTTTAGCCGTCTTGGAAAGTCAAATTACATACACAATGCACATAAAACATTGTAAAATATAAATTAAAAACATGATACATAATAAAATACTATAAATTGTATCCATGAATGATTATTTATTGATTTTTTCTTCATATCCTGGAAAAATGAAACATAATATGGGAGAGATCAAATTCTCACAAAGGGTAATTAAACTGAAAAAAATAATTAATCAAGGAGATTAAATTAATACAGTAAGGTAAATTATTTCATAAAAAATAATTCTAATAACTATAAAAGGAAATATAAATATGGAAAGGAATTAAACTGGAACTCATTCCATATAAATCAACAAAATGAGAATGATATGTATACAAAGATATGTCGATGAAAAATCTCAATCCTGAATAATAATTGAAAATAAATGAGGTAAATTCTTAATTTTTGGGAGCCATGTTTCCTAACTATATGGAACATATACCATCAAGAAAATTCAAAAGACATTTTAGCTATTAGGTAAAACCCCATCAAATTTTTCCAAATATTTCATCTCTTCAAACAACCAATGCATAGAGGGGATATATATAACTGAGCCCCACCTGTGTTATACTAGTCTAAGCCATTCCTTATAATCATTAATAATATTACTTTTCTAGAAATATACACTGAATAAAGATAATGATTGATCAATAATAACCCATAATTGGAAATGAAACAACATGTTTTGTTGAAATTTATGAATTTAAATACAAAAAAATGATCACAAAAATAATCATGAGGTAAATTACATTTTAAACATTCCAATGTCTCCCACACCACATTGAAACATTTAAATCATAAACACAATGGAATAATAAAGTTAACTGAAACATATATTTCCATAAGGTAAGGTATGTTCAAGAAATAACATGTTACCTTTTAGTAAATACACCAAATAAATGTTTATTGGTTCATAACAAAAAATGAGTCTCCGTAGAATTTAAATTGACATGAATTCCTCGACCTTAACCTTAATTTATTTTTGTGGTCTTTATCCACCATTATTGTCATTTAAAATATATTAATAACAAATAATAGGACCATAATAATATTCATAATATCATATATTATCATTATATAATATCTCATGATATTTTTGATAACAACTTTAATTATTTTTATTATTTTAGGGGTTGATTTTTTAGTTTTCTAGACTATGTTTCAACTTGTTATTTGTTGTTATCATTAATTAGATCATCGTTTAATCATATCCATAATGTAAACCATTACTTAATTATAATATATAATCATTATATATGTATTTATAATCATCCATAATATTTGGATTGAGCATGACCAAACCTATGTGGTTTGATAGATGTTAGGAATAGGGAAGGGGTGGCCTTTTATAGGGAAATAAAAGGACACACTTGGAATTTTTTTTAAAAACGATTGTAGTACACATGTTATTATTGAATAAAATTCATCAAAAAACAAAAAAACTAAATAATGGATATTTCAAGGCTGAATTATAGACATCCAAGGGGTTTTTTACAATTTGATAATCCATTTGGGCCCCAATGTTAATGGTTTTGTCCATTATTTTAAATAATCCTTCCATAGTACGAGTAAATAATTTTATAAACATTCACTAATAATTATTGTAAAAAACAAATTTGGTCTTTGAATTCATTATAAATTATTTTTAATACAAATATAGAATCCATTTTTTCAAATTTCAGTCATAGAAGTTGCAAAGACCCGGAATTTCCATATAAATTTTATTTAATTAAATCGAAATTTTTAGGAGTCTGAGAAATCTGATGGCGCACGATTCCGATGACCGGAGTGCCCCGAATCATCCGTCGAAGTTTTTATAAATCATAAGTTAACGCATGTATGCATTTTTCTTGAAAAAGAAGAATAACTCATAAACGGTTACTCGGATAAAAAATTTGCGGGCACCATTGCACTAAGGATGTCGGGTTTACCCTTGGTGTGACTTAAGATTAGTCGGTGTCGGCCTCCTGTGAGAAAACCCAAAAATGGCATAATCATAAATAAAATAATTATATAATATTATATTAGTTTTCAAATGTTTATAATTCACAAACAGTAACTCAGATTAAAAATCGGAGACCACTGCTGAACTTGTGAGTGTATGATTTTTTTAAGAAGATACTAACATTGGCCAGCGCAGGCCACTTGAAAAAGATAGTTTTTGGAAAAAAATAATATATTTAAGTGAAAATTATTTTATTATAAAATTCATCACATCTAAAAGGTAACTAGGATTGAAAATATGAGAGTACCATTGGGTTAGTTGGATCATTTTTCAACTAGGACGATCCTAACCTCAACCTACACGAGTCGAGGGTGACTGATAATAATTTTATGAACATTTTTTCGGGTAAGTTTATTAAACGCGTGAGCGGCATTTTGAAAACTTCTGAACTGGTGCTTGGAATTAAAATATGAGGGCACCATTGAACTCACATCGCCAGTATTCTTTTAATAAGACTTTCACCTTGACGATATTTGGTCGAGGGTAAATGTTAGATATTGGGTTTTTCTTAAAAATCTAATAAAATAAATTGACCTGACAGTTTATTTTATTTTTAGACGTCATGTGGAGTGTTTGTTGGCTAGAACCTCCAATTTGGAGTTGGAGGTGGGACCACCACACCCTAACCTCCCATGAGAGGTTATGGTGGTGGGGCCCAACAGATGATAACCTCTTGTGGGAGGTTATGTCATGGGGACCACACGACACTTAAACCCCTAATTAATGGGGAGGCAGAGGAATCCTCTCAACCCTATCAATTAATTTTATGTGTCAGCGTGAAATTAAATGCTTCCAAATTAATTTTACATGTCAACCAAAAAATTATTGCAGATAAATTAATTTTATGTTTTAATATAAAATTAAATCCCACCTTTTGTTTTGATGCTGGCTATGTGGGGGAAGGCTCTTGGAATCCTCCCAATAATTGAGACAATGCACCTCTTAAAATGCGCCAATGCTATTTAATTCGCTTGACCCCCTTTTTAAATTATGTAACTGCATCATTGGGATTTATTAATGCTATTAATATTAAAACCATCATAAATTCTTTGATGGTTACATTCCTCTTCCCCTATCCTATATATAGGGAGATTGGGATGATGTTTTGGGATGGCTTCACCAAGCGAAGAAACACTAGAAAATTGACGTGATGCCCAAAACATGGAGGATTATGTCTTCTCCAATGAAGAAAGAAGAATCCCAACCTTATTCAACTTCTTCCTCAGACAACTATCGACATGGAGCATCGCCAACGAGCCAATGAAACTCGGGTATGGAAGTGCTTGGAGGATGTGACGAACGACGATCTTCTACGTCTTCATCCGCGACTCTGTCAACGAACTACGTCTGCCTTCTTGTGCCATTGTCAACCATCTTCGAGCAAGGTAGGAGGTTTATTGGTTTATATTTTTATACCCTCTTCTTATCTTCTTCATCGGATAAAAACTAATTGTTGAGGACATGTTATTGATCATCTACTTTTTTTGATAGGCCAAATGATACCTCCCTAAACGCGGAGGGTGCGGGCCAACCTAACATGGCCCGACACCCTCCGTCGGTTTTCTTCATTGTGGTGACGTTCTACGGCAAGGAAAAGAAGGAGGAAACGACGAATTCCACGCTACCCATGACCTTCAAGAATTGCACCGTCCCCACGGCGCACCGGTACTCCCAGCCAAACACCGTCGGCAGAGAGGCACCCAACCTGCCTACCTGTGGCTTCCCGACGCCCAGCCCAGCGTGCACCCCAGCAAAACCCTCGCACTGCCCCGTGCACTGCCTAACAACCCCAGTGCCTTGTGGTGCCCCTCGTGCTCCCCTCTCCCCCGCGCATGGCCTGGCGACCCTGACACCCTAATGTGCCATGACCGCCACCCTACGGCGTCCTACCCGGCGCCCCCGCCGCCCTGCCGTGGCCTGCCCAATGCCCACACGCACTGTAGGGTGCCCCCGTGGTGTCCTTGCTCCGTCGAGGCCACCCGACCAATCTGGTGTCATGGACCCCTTGCGGTTCCCTGGATCAACCAGCCCGTCCTCGCCCTTCGGGCTGAGTCGTGCCGGGCTGCACCCTTGAAACTCTCTAGGCTGAACTGGCCATGAGGCCTGGCCAAACCGCCCTCGTAGTTAGTTGGGTCGGGCCCATCGGACCGGGCCAAAAACACAGCTGGCTGACCGGCCCAATGGGATGGGTCAGACCCAACCCAATGAGGTAGACTTGGTGAACCCAGACCGGGTCGGCCCAGGCTGCGTTGGGCTGTGTCGGTCTGACCGGGTCAGACCGGACCCGGGCCCATTACTGAACCTTTACCTTCATGGGCCATATCATTGGCACCGAACGCCCGTTTAACAAACCTTCAGTGTCACCAGTATTCTTGGAGCGAAGACGTCCCCTTGGGAATACCCCACTGGAGTTTGGGGTATAGTTGAGGTATGATCAGGTATGAACGTACACAAATCCAACTGGGCCCCTGGGACTAAAAAGATAATAACTAACAGACCGGTCATCTGATTGACACGCCGTATATTGCATTAAGACCCCTATGACGTGGCATACCTTTGAGATAATTCTATGTCGGACTTTATGGTAGTTGGAGTATCGACCAGTATCTTGTGGAGCAGATCTTCCTTAGATGAGAAGACATTTTTTTGGGATCCTAGTAGCTGGCTGTGACTTGATGACTACTGAATGATTCAACTCAGAGTGATTTGACTAGCCTAGTGGGGAGCACATCTGTGTGAGTGCGGTAGAACCACAGTGGGGAGTGCCATTGAGTGAACACTGCAGACACACGGTACTTGACACATGGAGTAACTCAGCAGTCTACCAAGGGAGAACCTCTGTGTGAGCACAACAGACCCACCTTGGAGAGCGCCTCTTTGTGAGTTCATTAGTTCCATGGTACTTGACAGGAGGAGTACCTCAGCAGTACATGTTAGTGGGAAGTGCCTCTGTGTGATGCGGTAGGCCCACTGTAATCGATATATGAGGAGTTCTCCAGCAGCTGAAGGTTCAGATTAATAAAAATACTAGTTTGAGCTGAGTCAATGACTTTTGTGTTTTCATCATGATTGATATGGGTTACTAGATATTTTAGGTATATGTATAGTCATATACCTAAGTAATGGTTTCCATTGATTTTATATTTTGTGGTTTATCCTTGCTGGATTTTTTGAGACCTTGAGGTTCTCATGGTCCCTACGGAGTATAGTTATACTCACCCCTGTACAAGATATTCCCACACCTCATTGTGTGGGTTGTAGATGACGAACAACGTTGTCTGAGGAAGAGAGTAGCAGGACTAGATAATACCCGTTGGTGGACCACTCAGTGTGGCGGTACACGAAGTAGATGGGCGGGTGTGGAGTGCTGAGAAAGCCATCTGTACCTATCCTTCAGGTAGGAACCCCGGAGGAAAACCTAGTAGCTGCTTTACATTTCCTCAGTTGTACATGGTTTTCAGTTGTATTTGTACATTCTTGTTGGGATTGTATTTCCGGACCCTTTTTACTTTCAATCAATTCTTTTGTATACAGGTTTACTTAGTGTTTTGCTTCCAGCTGTGTACTCTCATGTGTTTTTTTACAGTTATAATGTCAATTCCTTCCCTATTTTGGGATTTATGCCTTTGGTTCTAGTCACCAGCCCATGGCCTATGGATGTCCGGCTTGGGGTTGTCACGATACGGGTCCCGGGGGACGGGTCGTGACAAATTGTTATTAGAGGGAGGTTCTACCATAGAACATTGGACTCTGATCATTCTTTTCTAGGAAGCAATACTGTAAAGAGTACTGAGTGTGGTTTTCAGTTCCGGGAGCCCATTTTTGGTGATGCGGCTGACATATCCATACACCAGGACCCTGACTACTTATCTCCAACACATTGCATGAAAACACTGATTGCATGTGTGTTTTCAAAAGTCTTCTTTACGTCAGGTCAACTAGGTCATCATACCAGGTATAATCTTTTGTCTCTCTCACATCTGTTCAGGAAGCCTCCACGCAGTCAACCAGTTATAGTTCCAAGAGATTACATGATGGCAGCCCAATGAGTGACAAGGCTCTGGTGCAGGGCCCTCTTACTATGATGGAATCTTCAGGTGGTGTACTAGTAGCACCGCTACCCATTGGGAATAAGATTCCACAAAACGCACTGGTGGACGGTGCATGCAGAATGAGCGTGTTACATGAGTTCCAGCGGCATAGGCCTCTGTGGTTATAAGGCGAGACAGATTCCCAGGCAGTAGAGGACTGGCTGGAAGGGATTGTTAGAGTTCTCCGAAAAGTTGAGACACCCGTGGAGAAGATAATGATCATAGCTTCTAGTGTTTTCCAGCGACTGACATTGAGGTTGGTCTGCATAGTGATGAGGCTTCAGTACGTGGATCGTTGCATGAGATCGTACCTTCAGGTAGTGTGTCAGCTATATCACTACTTGTTGGTCAGTGATTACAACCAGCAGTACCGGTAGATGAAACATGTAGGCTTAGTGAATTACACGTGTTTCAACATCAGATACCCCTCAGGTTACGAGGTGATTTAGACTCACAGGAGGCTAAGGAATAGCATGAGGAGGTGACTGAGAGTTCTCTAGAGCATGTATAGCTTCTTCAGGATGACATGTCGGTAGCTGAGAATTCATCGAGGCATACAGATCGTTTTAGGTTCTCGATGAATGTGTTTCGATCAGTGCATTGGGGATTAGAGTACCAAGAGAGGTGTTTTTAGGACATCTGAGCTATCACTATTTCACTAGATGCTACAGAGAACCTGTTAAGTTGAATTATCATTGGCTATGTGGATACAACCAGTGAACGTTTGCAGTTGGAATGCATGAAACTGGCACCAGTCACAGAGACAAGAGCCTATAAAATGTTTTCAGTATAAGAAGTGTTAAGTATAGATGAATTTTCATGGAGTCAGACGTGGAAGGAGAGCTTGGAGAGCAGCATGAAGTGGTGTACATTTCAACATGTTACAACCACCCCCATATGTAGAACCCGATAAGGTCAGGGAGCTTCGGGACAAGGGAAGAGTGTAGCTACATGCGGTCAAGGAGTGTGACCCAATGGCTTTGGGAATGATTTGAGATACTGTCTGTGTTTACTACTAGCTACCATAACAATAGACATTGGTACCAGTCATTCAATCCTCCCACAAATCCTGTCTAGGACCTAGATTATCCAGTTAAACCATTGACTTTACCCTTATTTCTGGAGATACGTTTGGGTGGATACTCGATAATCACACTTATGCCGACAGTGTGATTTGACCATTGAGGTGAGATTTTCGGTTGGAACCTCTTGGTGGAAGCGTCGAGGCCATACGACGTTAGTTTGGGTTTAGACTTGACATACACAGTTCACACTTAGATTGAATATATTAGTAAAAGAGGTTGTGGTTTATCTACAATGATGGGATGATGTTTTCGTTAGTTGGAGAAAAAGGAAACCTAGGCAGTACAAGTTAAACTCGTGTATAGGAGGGTGCAGCTGATCACTCGTGAGTCAGCCTGCCATACCCTTGTGGCAACAAGAGTTTTGTGAGTTTAGTTCCAAATAGGAGTGATAGAACATGGGGACATATTTTCAAAATATTTTTCTAGGATTTCCCCCCCCCCAAGGGGGAGGGATGTCTACTTTGGCTGGATACTACCATACAATCGTTCAAGACTTTTCCAGGGTTGCAGCACAACTATCAACCATGAAGAAGAAGGAGGAACCCTTCATGTGGTCAGGAAGATGCCTACCAAGCTTCCATGAGCTGAGGCAGAGGCTGACTAGTGCCCACATCTTGAGGCTTCTAGAATAAGGAACAAGGTACGTAGTCTACTGCGAAACATCAGGGGACGGACACAGGTGTGTCCTAATGCTTGAGGGAGTAATGATCAATTACGATTCTCGGTAGCTGAGAAATTGACCAGAACTATACTACCCATGACCTGGAGTAAGTAGCATGGGTCTTCTCCTTGAATATGTGGAGACAATATCGGATGGGTGAGCATTTATTCATGTACTCCGATCAAAATATTCTCAGGTATATCTTCTCTCAGAAGGATCGGATCCTGAGATAGCAGTGATGGCTCGAGTTCCACTAGTTCTATGATATTGATATATTATATACTCCTGGTAAGGGGAACGTTGTAGCAGCTGCTCTCAACAGGATATCCGATATACAGTTGCTAGGAGAGGTGACAGAGCAGCTGGCTACCTTAAAGATATCATTTGTGGATAGAGATGGAGTAGCCTATCTACAGTCTCCTACGGTCACTCCCCACTTCTTCAATGAGTCATGGAGGCGCAACATGGTGACACTGACTGCGAGACACGATGTGCTCAGATATCCATAGGGCATGAACCTAATGGATTTTTTGAAGGTGTGGAGCACGTCATCCTCTTCTGAGGACATACCTTGGTACCCGTTTCCCTTAAAAAGGAAGCGTTGAGGGAGTTGGGTCCACTTTTCTGATGATTCAATGTCAGGACAAAAACAGTGAACCTCACACATAAAGAACTGAATGGCTGAACCCTTCTCGCCTTGGAGGGGGTTGGAGTGCCGCACGGGCGAACTGCTCTGCGGAGAAACTAATCCTGCGACATGTCCAGGGGTCACGACTCGATTTGGGTGATCTTCAACCGTCTCACCATGTCGGCCCAATTCCTACCGATCAGAGAGAAAGGTTCCGTAGAGAGCATGAGATGCCTCTATGTGTAATAGATTGTGCATTTAAATGGAGTACCTTCCTCTATTTTCTTCAACTATGAAACACAGTTTACTTCCTGGATATGGAAGGGGATGTAGGAGGCTTTTGGGACACAGCTTCACATGAGCACCATCTTCCATCCTTAGACAGATGGTCAGACCAAGAGGACCATCCAGACCGTTGAGGACATGCTACGTGCATGTTTCCTTCACTTCAGTGGAATTTGGGAGGATCATTTGCCTTTGGTGGAGTTTCCTTACAACAATAGCTATCACTCCACCATAGGGACGACAATTTCAAGGCATTGTACCGACGACCATGCAGATCACCCTTGTACTGGACAGACCCTGGGGAGTCAATACTAGTGGGACTAGATATGGTACAAGCTATTATGGTGAAGATGCAGATCATCCAGGTGTGGATGAAGACTGGACAGAGAAGGCAGGTGTCATATGCTAACACGAGACAGATACATCTGGAGTTTGAGGATAGCGACCACATCTTTCTACGGGTCTCACCTTGATGAGTTCTACAGGGATTTGGACGAGGAGGAAAGATCTCTCCCAGATTCATCAGATCTTTCATGGTACTCAGTTGAGTTGGCTAGGTGGATTACCTCTTAGCACTACCACCTCAGTTGCAACGGGTGCACGGCTTCTTGCACATATCTCAGCTGTGTAGATATGGGCATGACCCTTCACACATCATCGACTATGGGGAGATGGACATCGACGATGAGGAGACTTTTATGAAGGTTCCAGTGAAGATTGAGGATCGAATGGAGTGGGTCCTATGTGGATGTTCGATACCTATGGTATGAGTTCTCTAGCAGCACAGAACCTCCATGAGAGTACAGGGGAGAGGGAGGCTCAGATGCGTGCTCAGTACCCCCACTTATTCCATTAGTTGTGAGTTGTCGATTTGGGGGACGTAGATCTTGGAGGTGTGGATAATGTGAAGACCCAAAATTTCAATGTAAATATTTATTAATTAAATAGGAATTTTTACGAGTCAACGAAATCTGATGGCACGCGATTCTGAGTCACAAAGTGCCCGGAATGATCCATCAATGTTCTTGTTAAGCATAAGTTAACGTGTGTAAGCAGTTTTCATGGAAAAGATGAATAACTCTTAAATGGTTACATGGATTAGAAATCTGAGGGAAATATTGCACTCAAGATCATGAGTTTACCTTTGGAACGACATAAGATTAGTCAGCACGACCTCCTGTGAGGGAACCCAAAAATTGGATAATGGAAAATAAAATAATCAAATAAATTATTATATTTTTCAAATGCATATAACTCACAAATGGTAAATCGGATTAAAAATCCGATACCACTACTTAACTTGTGAGTTTATTATTTCTTTATGAAGATACTAACATTGGCCAGCGTGGGCCACCAGAGAAAGTTATTTTTTAGCTGAAAATAAAATAATTAGGTAATATTATTTTATTCTAAAATTCAAAACTTCTATATGGTAACTAAGATTGAAAATACGAGATTAACGTTGGGATTGTTGGGGTGTTTATCACCTAGGAAGGGCCTAACCTCGACCGGTGCGATATGAGGGTGACTGATAATAATTTTCTGAACTTTTTTTCAAGTATGTTTAGTAAACGACCAAGAGGCATTTTGTAACTTTTGAACTGGTGCTTGGAATTGAAATTTGAAGGCACCGTTGAACTCGTAGTGCCATTATTCACTTCAGGATACATTCTCCTTGATGACAGTTGGTTGAGAGTAAAAGATAGATTTTGTGTTTTTATAGAAAAATTAATAAAATAATGTGACCATACAGTTCATTATATTTGTAGTCGTCATGTGGAGTGTTTGTCGGTTAGAACCACCACAAGGGAGTTGGACGTGGGACCTCCACACCCTAACCTCCCATGAGAGGTTATATTGGTCGGGCCCACCAAAGAATAACCTCATATGGGAGGCTATGACATGGGGACCATAGGACACATAACCACCCCATTAATGGGTAGGGAGTGGAATCCTCTCTACCCCCTCAATTAATTTTATGTGTCAATGTGAAATTAAATGCTTCCAATTAATTTATATGTCAACATAAAATTAATTGCTATCAAATTAATTTTATGTACTAACATAAAACTAAATCCTATATTTTGTTTTGATGCTGGCTATATGGGGGAAGGATCTTGGAATCCTCCCAATAATTAAGCCAACACACCTCTTAAATTGGGCCAATGCTATTTAATTCGCTTGACCCCCTTTTTAAATTAAGTAACCTCATCGTTGCAATTTCGAAAGGTTCCTAATAAATGAACCCTCATATATTACATGGTGGTTACATAACTTTCCCCCTCAACTATATATAGAGAACTTGGGAGTTGGTTTTTGAATGTCTTCACCAAGTGACGAAACGCTGGCAAAGTGAGTCGATGCCAAGCACTTGGAGGTTTAAGCCTTCTCTAATGAAGAACGAAAAACACCGACCTTCTTCGATATCTTCCTCGGACACCTACAGACATGGAGTGTCGTCAACGAGCCAACACAACTCGGGTTTGAAGTGCTTGGCGAACACGAAGAATGAAGATCATCTATGTCTTCCTCTGTGACTTTGTCAATGAATGACGTCCACCATATTTCACCAATTTCAACCATCTACAAGAAAGTTAGGAGGTTTATTCCTTGATATTTTTATATCCTCTTATTATCTTTTGCATCAGATAAAAAGAAAATTTTCAGGATGTTTTATTGATCATCTACTTTTCTTAATGATCCAAATCATACATCACTAAACGTGGAGGGTGTGGGCCAACCTAACATGGCCCGACACCCTCCGTCGGTTTTCTTCCGTGTGGTGACGTCATACGGAAAGGCGACGAAGGCGACAACGATGAAGGTCGCGCAACTTGCGGACTCCGTGAATCGCGCCGCCTCCACGGGGAACAGGTGCTCCCGGCCAATAACCGACGGCCGAGCGGCGCCCGACCTACCGCGGCTTCCTGACGCCTTTCCGGATGCGCACCCCGGCTGAACCCGCATGCTTTTCTCACACCTATGCACGGCCTCGCATGCTACCGGCGACCCCGGTGCCTGTTGTGCCCTATCCAGTGCCCCCGATGCCAGGCTGCGCCCTACCCGGTGCCCTAGTGCACTCCCCGAGCACCCACGTGCTGCCCGACGTCCCCGGCGCCCTACTGCACACTACCCCGCACACCCAACACCCCGATGCGCCCTTCCTGGAGCCCCCACATGATCCCCATGCCACAGTGCGCTGCCCAACGCCCTGCTGCCCGACGCCCTACTGCGTCCTTCCCGGTGCCCCCAGCGCCCTTCTGTGGCCTGCCCTGCCCCTATCGCAGCCTGTTGGGCCCTATCGTGGCCTGCCCGTCCCCTGCCGCGGCCTTCACGGTGCCCCCGCACCGTGCACGGTGCCCCCGCGGTGTCCCGCCTCTCTTGCGGCCACCAGACCAAGATGGTGTCTCGGCGCCCTCACGATGCCCTAGCCGAACCAGCCCAGCCGCACCATCTTGGTTGAGTCATGTCAGGCCACGCCCTCACAATTCTCCAGGCCAAACTAGCCCTAAGCCCGAGCCAAAACTCCCTTGTTGTCCGCTGGGCTGGGCACAGTGGACCGGGACAAAACGTCAGCAGGCTATCCTGCCCAATGGGCGGGGTCAGACCCAACGAGTGTGACCTGGTCAACCAAGACAGGGTCGGCCCAGACTGGGTTGGGCCGAGTTGGTCCGACCGGGATGGACCGGACTCGAGCCCATTACTGAATTTTTACCCTCTTGGGCCATATCTTTAACACTGGACGTCTGTTGGACAAAACCGTCCGCAAAACCGGTATTCATGGATCGAATTCGTACCCATGAGAATACCCCACTAGAGTTTGGGGTATATTTGAGATACGATTAGTTTGGGTTGTACACGAATCCAACCAGGCCCCCAGGAATAAAAGATTAATAACTAACAGACCGGGTGTCCAATTGACGCGCAGTCTATTGTGTTGAGACCCCTATGACGTGGCGTACAATTGAGATACTTCTACATGGGAATTTGTGACAGATGGAGTATCGAACAGTAGTTTGCGGTGCAGGTCTTCGAGAGACGAGCAGACATTTCTGTGGGAACATAGTAGTTGGCTGAGACTTGATGACTACAAACCAATTTGACTTGGAGTGATTCACCAATCCCAGTGGGGAGCAACTCGGTGTGAGCGCGACAGACCCACGGTGGGGAGCACCTCTGTGTTAGCATGGGAGACACACTATAATCGACACGTGGAGTACCTCAGCAGGCTTCCAGGTGAGAGCCTCTGTGTGAGCATGGTAGACCCACGATACTCGACACATGGAGTACCACAGAAGGCTACCAGGGGAGTGCCTTTGTGTGATCATAGCAGAACCACGGTGGAGTGCGCCTCTGTGTGAGCACAACAGATCAACGGTACTTGACAGGAGGAGTTCCTCAGCAGTCCAAGTTAGTGTGAAGTGACTCTGTGTGACACAACATTCCATCATTACTCGATGGAGTAGGAGTTCTCCAGCAGTAGAATGTTTAGATTAATAAAAATCATGGTTTAAGCTGAGTAAATGACTTTTGTGTTTTTCTCATGATTTAGATGGGTTTCTAGATAACTTATGTATATTTATGGGCATATACCTAATTAATGATTATCCGATGATTTAATATTTTGTGGGATATCCTTGTTGGATTTTGTGAGACCGTGAGGGTCTTGGGGCCCCAACTGAGTATCGTTATAATCACCCATGCACGGGCTATGCCCACACCTTGTTGTGTTGGTTGCAGATGACAGAAAACGCTGACTGAGGCTAAGATTAGTAGGACTAGATGGTACCTGGAGGTGGACAACTCAGTGTGATGGTACATGAAGGGGACGAACAGATGTGAAGTGCTAAGGAGGTCGTCTGTACCTACCCTTCAGGTAGGAACCCCAGAGGATGACCCATTAGATGCTTTACATTTCATCAGTTGTACTTTCTTTTCAGTTTTAAATGTACTTTCCTATTGAGCCTGTATTTCCGGCCTCTTTTTACTTTCCAACACTTCTTTTTTATACAGTTTTACTTAGCGTTTTTCTTCCAGTTGTGTGCTCTGATGTTTTTGTTTATAGTTATAAAGGAAATGCCTTCCTAATTTAAGTATTTATGCCTTTGGTGCTAGTCGTCAGCCCCTGGCCTATGGAAGGCGGGCTTGGGGTAGTCATGATTCGGCCCTTGGGGGATGGGTTGTGACAGAAGTGTCACAAATTAATTTAAAACTCATCCCAAGGGTTGGATGACAATGTGAGCTTTAAACGTAAAAAAATATGAAACCTGCAATGTTCTTATAATAAATTTATAACCAACATTGACTATAATGAATAAAATTATTAATTGAAAATAATGTTTCTAATTAAACATTGAAACCAATTTAAACACCATTTATCCTTGTAAATAAATTATATGAAAATTAATATTTTAACAAATGTTATTTATTTTAAACTAGTAATAAAAAATATAATATCACCTAAAAAATAAAACAATATTTACTCTAACCTTATTATTAGGTTTTACATTCAAATTTAATGCTTATTTTGAAATATTAAATCAATTAATGATCAAAAATTAATATTTAATATGGTTTCCCCATTAAAATATATCAAATTTTCCCTCATAATAATATATTTTTTTTATATAAAAATCAAAGTTCGTTATTATCTTATGTATATAAAATCCAATTGATGAATATAAAAAATATTTGATAATATATATATATATATTACATTAATATCACTCACTTTTTCTAATTAATTTAATCTATTTTCATAAAATATGTTTTGACCATAAAAATAGTTTTCTACAAAAAAATAACCACTTTATATTAAATTACTTCATATATTCATTTCTAATTAATTTGTAAACAATTAATCAAAAAAATATTTTTATAAACCATAATTTTTATTTGATAGTTATTACTATTCATATATACTAATTAAAAGGATAGTTTATATCTGATTTTAATAAGATATCATTGTTCAATTAAACATAGTCTTTTATATAACACAATCCATCGAGGAAGATCAATCTTATGAGTAACACTTGATAACACTATGTTGCATTCATTACATTGTATAAAATTTGATGAATTATTTTTGAATAGTATATATAATAGTAGAGTCAGGGGATATTATATTTTCTTACGCGTTTGGTGCATGCTGACAAAAACGTTTCAATGGAATGTAAATTGAGGTGAAATCCCCTACTTTAACCTCAATTTCTCTTGTCGAAACTATCCAAATGTATAGTGGTTTAAAATATTTTCCTAACTTATAAAATCACAATAATAATATTCATAATATCAAATATTATCTTCATATAATATCTTATTTCCCAGTTTATAAAACTATTCTTTAATTTTACTATTCTGGGTGTTAATTGTATACGTTTTTTTAGTATTTTTTGACATGTTATTTTTATTATCATTATTTATATTATGGTTTCACCATATCCAGAATGTAATACATGAAATTATTATAATATATAATTATTATATATTTATTTATAGTACTCTATAATTTTTTTGATTATATATGAAGTGCACCTTTCAGGGAGACGATATGTCGTACGTACCCATGAACATTGGATTCATTTCATTGTCATATTAAAAGAATAAAAAATAATTGATAAATATTTATATAATAATTCCATTTTCTTATATATGATGTATTTAAAACATTATTTTATTAAAATCATACTTAATAAATTCTTTATATGGATTGAACGATTCATATCACCTTATGGGGCTGGTAGTCCACAAATCTTCAAATAAAATTATCATATTTACATAAGGTGGAAAGCAGGAAGGTATTTTATAAATAATAATTAAATAAAAATAAAGAATTAAAATTATAATATTTACAAATTATAATCATATTGTCCATCATAATTCCTCGAATGAGATGTGTCAATGTAGAACTGAACAAAAATTATTTCGTGAGGGAATAGTTCAACATTCACATAAACATTTTGTTCATTACCCAATAGATGGAGGTGTGTGTAACTGTTGGTAGAATACTTTACATAAAAATTGCCTCACATATTGATGATACTAGTTTTGTTACATAATAATTGAATAAAAAGAATTTATGGTTTAGGGAATGGAAATTGTTTTAAAATTCATGAGAGAAGACATTAACTATTAATTGGGAAACTACATTTTCTATGTACCAGAAGGCTTCCATTGATGGATTTATGAATAATAATAGGATTCAAGGTTGATTGGAACGATTTATGGATTCTATATGGAATAATAATGGCCTAAAAACAGGGAGTTCTTAGAGGTTTGAATATGTAAAAGATGTGGTGGCCTTTTATATGGAAGGAAAAGGACTCACATTGATGTTTTTTAAACAAGTTATGTGTACACATATTCATACGTAAAAAGACATTTAAAACGCCTTAACATAAGGTATATAGATGTTATATATCCATCTAATGTGTTTTGGAAAAGTGGATAGGTCATTTTGGCCCTAAAATTAAATGTTTAGTCCTTTATTAAACTTAAATTTACCTTAAAAATTATAATTAATATAAATTTATTTCACTTATATTATTTTTTCATCCAC
The DNA here is from genome assembly GCA_963277665.1 of Viscum album. NCBI lineage: Eukaryota > Viridiplantae > Streptophyta > Magnoliopsida > Santalales > Viscaceae > Viscum > Viscum album. The sequence continues at coordinate 1,752,214,376 of OY728152.1, forward strand.
AAATATGGTCTATTAGATATTAAATATTAAAATTATTAAAATTATGGAATCCATTTTTCCAAATTACAATCATAGAAGTGGACGCATGTAAATTAAAATCCAACATGTAGGCGGGACGGCAATGTTGGTTTTTAATGATAGACATGTCCAAAAGATTGCTATGTTTTTATAGTCATTTTCAAAATTAAATTAATCCAAATGACCTATATTTAATTAATTTGTAAAATATTTGCTAATTAAAATTTAAAACCAACTTAAAACATGATTTATCCTTATAAATATATTAAATTAAATCAAAATTAGATTTAAAATTTAGTATTTTTAACTTATCATTAAAAATATTGTTTTTTCAAAAAAAATATAAAAAATATATTCAAACATAATTATTTTGTTTCTATTAAAAATATTACATTTATTTTGAAATATTAAATCAATAATTGTTTCAAAATTTATAATTGAAACGGGTTCTCTGTTCAGTGGTGGTAAAATTACCTTTAAAATAATATAGGTTTTTGATATGTAAAATTGGGTTTGATCTTATCTTATGCATATAAATCATAATGGATGAATATAAAAATTATTTTAATTAATATATAACATATACATTGATTTAAAATCATTAATTGAGATTAATTAATTATGTTTTTTTATATATAACTCTTTTGGAATCCTAAAAATAATAATAATTCTTTCTATATCCACTTTTTTCTCATTTTCATTTCTCATTAATTAGTAAACCATTAACTAATTTTATATTTATACCATACATATATTTTTATAATTTAGTTATTAATATTCATAATAGATAGTTTATATCTTATTATATTATAATTTTAATATTTTAATAATGTATTATTTTTTGGTAAAACTAGGACAGGTGGGTAACACAATCCATCAAAAAAGGTTGTTCTTAAGTGTATCACAATCTAACATTGTGTTACGTTAATTGAAAAATATAGAATATATTCAATATATTTAGAATATTTAAAATATTTTATATTATCATAGTATTATATCCACACACATTCTTAGTGTCACATTTCATGCACGCTATCAAATATAAGGTTCTTAATTTTGAATTTCAGGTGTTACATTTTCCCCGCCTTAACTAAATTGTTTCCCCATATTTTAAAAATTATCTCAGTGATACAGGGATTCAAAATTAACTATTTTTGAAATAACCACATCATAAAAATCTTTAATATAACAAATTCATAGTAAGAGAGAATGTAAAGTACAACTCTCACATAACTTGGTTCCCTAGTAGGAGAACATAAACGGGGAATGGGAATGTTGATATGAATGAAGAAGTAGAATAAAATTGTTCAGAAAGAGAGTGTTAGAGAACATGTTCATAATAATGATATTTATTACAAAACAATAAAACTAAAGTGGGAATAATGGTAATTTATATCCTAAAAAAATAATGATAACAAGACATTATTTTTTTCAAACAATTTTAATCTATAGTTGATGAATTCTTTCACTCTATAAAAATATAAGTAAATATAAATTTCTATAAACATAATATTTTCCTTTTATTATGCATTGAATTGTTTCTACATCATATTTTATCAAGGGATACATCATATGGTGAAGTTATACATTAACCTATACAATCTCATCAAATTAGCATCATAAACCTGTTTATAAATAGTAAACATTTCCAACAGCTTATGAACGAATCACTTCTGAAGGGGAGGCTCTGAATTTCCAAATTTAACATATCATTATCATTTATTAAAAATGAATAATTTCTAAATTTTCACATTCCAAACATGTTAATTACATTATAAGGTGTTATATTGAAATACAGTAATAACGGAAATTACAATAAAACCTTATCAAAAACATTCTCTTCCTTATTTCTAAAGTATGACACAGTTTTTTTGGATTTATTCATAAAATCTAAAAGTGTTTAAAATCCATTAGTGATAAAGTAAATTAGTAGTTGAAAAATTATTATTCTATTTCAAGGTAGTCAGAATATATCCAAACCAATCATTTCTTTATCATGGTCTCAACAAAGAGAACATATTAAGAGTTTTCTTTCTCACAATCATGTGTCCTATAAAAATATTAATTATATACTAAATATATTTTATTGGTACTATTATGAATATGAAAAAAAAATAATGAAGATGTAATGGAGTAAAATCATTACATTTTTCATCTATTATAGGATGATAATGTCAAAAAATCACAATATATTTCATAAATCCAAATAAAGTTGTACAATAATAATTCCCCATCTGTTTTGTTAATAACATATTCTTAACCTTGATCCCATAACATATATAGAAGTATATTCTATTCACATTTAGAGAAATAATTTTCATAGTGACCCATAACATTGCATTTATAACCCTGAATTAGAGCCCTTTAATTCTTCCCATTTCATTCTTTTTCCTAGTAACCCATTTCACCGCACTTATAAAAAACTATCATTCTATTAAATAATTTATTAGGTTTCTTTTTTCCACATTTCATAGAAAATGAAAATTTCCCAAAAATCAAATATATATTAGATTCATACCCTCTATAATATTTCTTGTATGAATTCTTATACAAATAGTTTTCTTTTTACTCATAGTATTTTGAGAATTCCTTCTCTATCATGATGGAATATAAAACTATTTCATTTTATGATTAGAAATTCAGATAAACTAGTTCCCTTTTGAGATTTCGATTGTGTCCTTCAAAGAAGTGGTCAATCATGAAACCCATGTAACATATATAATTAGTAGAATACTTATATAACCTTGAAAAGGTATCATCAAAATCCACGACACTCTCTTATTCCTTTTTCATTAAGATAAGAAACATTTATTTCATCACAATTTTCTCATCACGAGGGAAGTATTTATGGAATAACATCACGTTAAAATTCCTCAATTAATTTAGTTATATTTCTTCATAATTACTTTTATTGTAGATCAAATACCACCATGGATACAAATTATTATTCAAACAATATAATTCATGTGTAAAATATTAATTTTAACCACATCCATCACCATGAATATCCTCTCTAATGAAAAAATCCATTTCCCAGTTAAAAGTTGATTGGTTTCCCCACAACATTACATATATTTTACCAGATAAAGAGATCCAACATTTGTTAACCTCATTGTGTATCTTCATTAACCATTCGGGAAAGGTTTCATGTCTATGTATGATAATAATTCCATAATATTTTCATAAAATTCTTTTGTTCAATACACACTGTATTGGACTCCTCAATAAAGAAATCTCTACATTTTCTATGAGTATTTATATCAGTCATACATCCAAGGGCAATTTCAAAACAATAGAATATACTAGAATAGATCCTAAAATTATGAGCATTGTATAATTCTAAATATAGAACAATACATAACATAAATATATATATAATAAATCAAAGAATCATAAAATATAGTTTTATTGGGGAAATATTTACAACAAAATACTTCACATTTGTAGGTAATGAGAATATGAATTATCCTATGTGAATCCCATTTTAGTGTCAAATAAGGTACATAGTAAGGCGTGTTGTCGTGTCCCTGGTTATCCTGAGTCAGGCCTAGAACAAATTGTTTGAGTTGTTACTCCTAGGTACATCTGTTTCAGAACAATGTCCACTAGTAATATCATGAAATGGATGTACTTCCCAGAATAACCACAAATACATACCTTAACAACATTTTATGATGTTCTTTAACACTTACCCTCACTGTTTATCTTATGTTTTTCTCCTAAATATATTTTTCCCAAATCTAGTTTCCAAGGTTACTGGTAAATTCCCTCTAATACCAATTATTATTCCACAACCATATAATCCCATAGTCAGTGCATTATTTTATTACATTAGAGAGATTACAATGAATAAAATCATGAAGGAAAGATTTGTTTAGCCATCAAGGAAATATAGATTACACATATGATACCCATATTGCATTAGGAAATAGAAATTAAAAATATGATACATAATTTAATGAAATAATCTACATCGTTGAAAGATTATTCCAAGATTGTTTCTTCATAACCAATAAAAAGACAGAAAATATGGGTGACCTCAAATGCTCAATAAGGGTATGTAATATAGAAGCAAAATTGAAACCATGAGAATAAATGAACATTGATAGGAAAATAAATGACAACACAAGCCACTCCAATAACTAGACAAGGAAATATCTACATTTCATGCTACAAAACTGAAAATCAAAAAAAAAATTCAATAAATTTTAAATGAAATGTATTCATTGATTTTCCAATGAAAAATCTCATGGATGAGTAATAACTGAATCCAAATGAGGAAAATGATTAATTATTAGATGATATTATTCCTAATAAAATGGAACTTATAACATCATGACCATTAAAAAAGTAGTTTAACTATTGGATAAAACCCCATTTAATTTGGAAATCTATTTCATCTCATAAGACTACTTATTTCTAGAGGGGCTATTAATAACCGGACCCCAAACTTGTTATAACAGTCCAAAAAAATTTCATAATCATGAATAATGTTCCTTATCAATATATCTACATTGAATAAAAGATATGGATTTGTCAATAATACCCTAGTGGAGGCTAATTAACAATAATGGTTGTTTACATTAATGAATGGAAATACTATTTAAGGTTTATTAAAATAGCATTGATGAAAATTAAATTTTGAACATTACAATTTTTCCAATACCACATAAATTTTTTTTATCATATACCCATTGAAGTATAATTTTAAATGTTACATAAAATAAATTGGAATGATTATGTTCTCAGTATAAAAGATACATAAATGGTAATTTTATGTAAATGAATGCACTAATTACAACATATTTATCTTTTTCATTTCAAATAAATAACTTAATGGATTAATCTAATAAATCTAATAAATCTATGAATATCATTTATATAATTCTTCATGGATTCATGGAGAAATAAAAACAAAAAGGGTTAGATCAAATAATTAGTAATGTTAAATTATATCAAAATAAAAAATAAATCCATGAGAATTATTAATACTGCAATGTAAATAAATGAACATATATGCCATATTACAAATAAACTTAATGAAAGTGCTTAATAAATATGGTAATGTAAAAACTAGAAACACATGTCATTCAAATAACAAGATGAGGAATAATGAATATGAAAAGGTATGAAACTAAAACAAATTTTATTTATTCAATTGCTTGAAAAATGAAATGTATCCCGAGAAATCCCAATGCAAATGTCATGGTAGGTTAATAACATGAATTAGTATGAGGTCAATTATTTCATAATGGAGTTAATTTCTTAGAAATATGAAAACCCCTAGTATCAAAATCAACCCTCCAGACATTTTATAACTATAGATAGAACCTTATTTAATTTCTGTAACATATTTTTCTCATGAATACTTATCGATGTATCAAATTGAAATATAAATTTCAGGTTGCATCTATCATTCCTTATCTAAATAATTAATCGTATTAAATAATAAATTTAATTAATAAACAATGTGGATTTTAAAATATATGTGTGGAATGAAGAATATAGAATTATCAGTATTTCCCCAAACAATCAATATATTATTAATATAAACACTATATGTTAAATGTTATACAGTTTAGGAAATAGAAATATCTTTGATTAGTGAAAATAATAATTTAGAGGAAATCCAATATTTAATGATCATAAGAAATTTAATATTGAAGGAGGAACTAAAATTGAATCAATGAAGTGAATTTGAATACTATTATTGGAAATATAAATTTGAAAAAATTTAGTTGAATATTAAGGATGGTATTAACACAACAACCTCATGTAATGTAAGAAAATGATTGATTTATTTGATGAATATAAATACTATAAAATGATTCTCTAAAAAAATATTGAAAAAATTACCCTACTTTTAAAGAATATTTTTATTGAAAAAATTCATTGAAAATATCTTTTCAAAACATTTTCACAATAAGTTAATATTTTATACATGTGAATGATGATTTAATGAAATGGCAGTGTGTAAATTTTAACAAGTCTTACAAGGTGAAAAGAACATAAATTTTTCATGGTTACTGGTAAAAATTATTCCTTGATTGGAAAATTATAATAACAATCCTTTCAAAACATTGGTAATAGAAAATAAAGGTAATAATTTCGTTTAAATTTTTTTTACAAAAATTGAAATCATTTAAAAAACATGATTTTTAAAAGAAAACAGGTTCTCCCACTCTGAGTGGAATAAAGTCAGGTATTATGAAAAAAGTTTTCTCAAAAATACTAAGTAAAAAAGAATTAAGAAATTGTACTAATACATGAAAAAGTCCATAAAAAATCATAAAAGAATAAAAATAATTTTTTATTGATCAATAGTCATATAATTTTCTCAAATGGAAATACAACTGAAATATAATTAATGTTATTGTTGAGGAAAATAATTTTTTAACCTTCCAAAGTGTCTTATACCCATTTGAAACATTTTAAAACATAAACCACATGATGTTATAATATTAAAGTAATTTTCAACAAACCATGAATATAAAAGAATTAATTATATAATATAGAAATATTGATAATAGATAAAACACATAAAATATGAATTCGGTAAACCAGACATTTATCTCATGGATGTAAAAACTGAGATGAGAATCCCTTTCCTTATATTTCCTTTTAGGAAGTCATACATTCACATCATGTACAATAAAATTATGTTAATTATCTAATATCTTTAGAACATTTTTTATTTTTATCATTACTTTTATTTTACATTTTACTATACTGTATACTACTTCTTAAATACTTATATTTATGTTGGGTGTTTTGACTAAATTGAATTTATGTGTTGAAAATAACATTGGTAGGTTGACTATGATTAAAAGGATAATTATATAACATATAAAGAATAAAAACCATGATTTAATTATCACATTTATATATTAATTATATTTTTAAAATCAATCATTCAATGTGGTTATGAAAAATGATTCAACATTTGGACAATGGAGACAATAAGTCATATGTACACATGAGTAACGTTCTCATTTTAAATGATCATTATAGAATGAAGGTAAGTAGAATTAAATATTTCCATAATGACCATTATATAGTAAATAAAATATTATTAAATCATGAATACTTATATATATAATTATTAGGATGATAAAATAATCACATCATGTTAAAGAGGTGGTAGTCCACACATCCATGATAGACGTTATCGGTATTTAGTGTCTGTGAAATGGTAATAATTAAAATGATATATATATTATATTATATTATATTTATAGAAAGTAAATTATGTCATGAATATAAAATATAGGCTATTTATACCACCTATGATTAATTATAATAAACTTTTATACAATCCATTGGTCATTTGAATGAATTGCAATGCTTCGAAGGGCAGTAGTCCACACATCCTCAAATGATGTTATCATACTATCATAAAAAGAGAATTTATATATTTATGTGTAATAATGGTATTAAAAATGTATAAATAAGTAATAAATATCATATATTTCATATATATACATATTTTTTATCATAATGGCCACCAAGATAGGTGGTAATGTAAAAATGAACAATCATTGTTTCTTGTGGAAGTAGTTTTCTATACCCAAAAACAGTATGTTTGTTACCCATTAGATAGATTAATGACTAAATTTAGTCATAAAACTTTAGATAAAAATCCATTTATATTGAGGATACTATTTTTTATACATGTTAAGAGAATTAGAAAATAAAATGTTAACTCTTAACTGTGTAACTACATTTGGTTAGAAATGAATGGCTTCCAAGAAAAGATTTCTGACCAATGGGAAGAGTCTAGTTTTCAGGGATGAATTTTGGGAATATATTTGGGAATTTTATGGACAAAACTAATTGGTTTTATAGTCTTGAGTAATGGAATGTGGCGGTGGCCTTTTATATGGAAGGAAACAGACTCACATAAAAAATTTTGAATCATGTTATGTGTGCACATTGTCTTACCAAAGAAAGTCATACCAAACAAAACAACTCTATAATTAAAGTTTAATGACCAATTTATAGACACAAAATGGTGTTTTGACAAGTTTATAGGTCATTTGGACCATATTAAAATAGTTTAGTCCTTTATCAGGCTTAATTATGCCTTAATAATTATTTATAAATATAATTACTTTCAATAATAATTTTGTTAAAATATATATCTGTATAATTACAAATTATATAGTATATATATTATTAAAATGGAATCCATTTTATCATATTAAAATAAAATAATTGTTACAAATTAATTTTATATTCTTCCTGCAGGCGGGACGATAATGATGATTTTAATGTAAAAACATCTGAAATATTGCTATATTTTTTGTTAATAATTTCAAATTTAAATTGACTCCAATGAAATAAATTTTTTTAATTGATAATAATATTATCAAATTAAACTTTTAAACAAATTTAAAACACAATTTTTCGTCGTAAATAAATTAGATGAAAAAGCAGTTTTGAACTAAAATTCAGAATTTTTATCTTTTCATTAAAAAATGAAATGTTTCCTAAAAATATAAAAAATCTACCTTAACATTATTCATATGTTAATATTTCACATATTCAGTATATTATGTTATATTATATCAATTAATTTTTCAAAATTATTATTTCAAATGGGTTATCCATTTAAAGGGGTAAAATTGCCTTTATAAAAACATAGGTTTTAATATAAAAAAGAGTCTTTTCTAATCGTATGAATATCAAATCATATGAATGAATAATTTTTTAAAAAAAATTATTATATATATTAAATTATTATCACTCACTTCTTATACATAATTTAATCTATTATCAGAAAATATCATTTTGATCCTAAAATTAGTTTTCTATAAAAATCCCATATTATTTAAAAAGTTTTCTTATATATGTAACTAATAAATTTTTATCCAATTAATTAATTATATCATTATATAAAACTGAATTTTCAAAAGTTATTTATTAATACTTATAACTATAATTTAACGGCTAGTTTATATCACATTATAATAATATATTAATGTCTTGTAAAATTAGGTCTTGAGTATAATGGTAGCTATTGTTGATGTTCACACTTCTGTGTATTGATATTCAACTCTATGTTTCATTAATTACAAGATATAACATGTGTTGAATTTATTTACAATAATAAATATATATATTAGAATCTTGGGATATTAAATTCACTTATGTTCTTGGTGATGCGTGTCATACACACAATCAAATAAAAAAATTTACCTTCAATTTTTGGGGTGTTACATTCCCCCCAGATTAATTAAATTGTTTCCTCACAAATTAAACTCGATATTTGTAATATAAAATTTATTATTTTATATATTTGAATCAAACATCATGGGAAGGGTTAATAAAACATCCCCTATAAAATATATAATGGAATGTAGAAAGTTTACATTGACTACCAAGTAACTATGATTCTAACTAAGAGAATATTAGTGTAAACATATAATACATAATTGGAGGAAAAGATTAAATATTTACAGGGAGTTAATGAGGTAATAAATCAGAAACAAGTGATTGATCCATATAAATTTGAGGTCCTCAGTGCCATAAATTTGTCATCATTTATAAGACCACTAGTTCAACAAAAATTAATATATGGACAAAATATTATTTCCATGTCATTATCCTAAACATGGTTAATGTTATACTACAAAATAATAAAATAAAATAAAATTAATTAAATGTTTTAACTTTTTTATGAACAATATTAATTTTTTTATGCTTCTATGACCGTTCTAATTTATACATTTACTCTCAGAAATTTATTAACAATAGAAAATTTTATTCCAGAAGCACGAAAATACAATTTTAAGGGAACTTAAGGAATATAAATGAATTATAAGTCTAATTTTTTTGTCTTTAACTATTTTCCTAAACTAATATGTCAAATAGATTAATCACTAATCCTTAAAAGTGATACAACTAGTTTATCAATAACATTTATTCATCAACATTTTTAACTAAAAACAATGAAAAAGTAACCAGTACATTTTGTAAGTTAGTGGTCTCCATCAAACACTTATCATCCTTTAATAATGGGTTCGATATCCATGGCCTCACCCAATATTATTAGTTGTCACCAGATATACGAGTGGTCCTTTTAAAACCCCATATTAATATATTTTCTAAAATAACTATGATGGATATCCTTGAAATTAGTTTAATAATTAAATATAATTTTTAATAAAGATTTCAATAAAACTCCATTACATAAATACTTCATCAATATATTTTTACAAAGTTCCTTACATGGCCTAGGGTTTATCCAAAATATCATTTATATGATTAATAAATCATGACACATTATATTCAATATAATACACCTTAGGTTTAACCTATGATATTGATTTTTATTATATATTCAAATCCTCAATAATGGTTTTTATAGGAAATTTGACTCTTCCGAAGCATATTCCCCAAGAGTTACAACTAAGTGAACAATATGGATAAATCTCAGGAACTAGCTAACCCAAAGTCTATCATAGAACAACTTGTTAGTGTTGTTACTCCTAGGTACATATCTTCCAGAACAAAATCTACTTGTAGTATCTAGAAAAAGGTGTATTTTTTGTAACACCCTTATAATTACTACCTTAAAGAAATAATAAATTTTATATTCTATACATATCCTAAAATTATACATTATGGTTATGTTATCTAACATATTCTTTTTGAAATATAGTTACCTCGGTCGCTAAAAAACATCCATTGATTCAAAATGTAGCAACCCAACCCCTGATACAATGGATCAGGTGTTTCCTACTAATTATATTGGCATTATTATGAAGAATTAACCCTATAAGAATACAGGATTATGGAATTGGTAAATGAGATATAAAAATGATACTTTTAATACAAATGGATACACTAATTACAATTTTATTTATCATTCCAAATTAATAACTTCAAGGATAATAGTAACAAATCTAGTAAATCTATGTATATCATTCATACTAAAATTCATGGATACTTAGGGAATTAAAACTAATAATGTGGAGCTCAAATGCTCAGTAAGGGTAATTTATATCGGAATGAATAATGAATCATTATGAATAGTCAATATGAAATGGTGTATAACTGAACACACATATCATGTAATCAATAAATATAATTGATGTGTATAAAATATATAGAAATATAATATATTCAAACACATTACATTCGAATAAATATATATGAAAAATAAACATGGAAAGGAACGAAACTAAAACACGTTTCATTTAATCAATAAACATTAAATTAAATTTATCCATTGATATGCCAATTCAAAAACTCATTAATGAAAAATAACTGGGATTAATAGGAGGAAAATTCATTTATAATGGGAATTATTTATTTGGAAGATAAAAACCACTATATTCATGATCTATACTCTACAATATTTAAATCTATGGATAGAATCCTGTTTAATTTGAACAACTTATTTGTCTCATTATAACCTATTGATGAGTTGAAGAGAAATATAAATTATGGGCTACACCAATCATTTCATGTCCAAATCATTATATATATCAAGTGAAAAAATTAATAAATAAACAATATGGTTATAAAATATTTGTATTGAATAAGGAATAATGAAATTTTCATTTTTCCCTAGTTAAATAATTTACTATCAATGTATACACTATATTTAAATGGTATATAGTTTTGAAAATAGTAATATCCATGATAAATTAAATGAATAATTTTGGGGAAATTAAATGTTCAATGATAATGGGGCATTGAATATTTCAATGGGAATGAAAAATAAATCACGGAATATAATATCTATACTATCATTGTGCATATAAATTTGAAACCATCTAGAGAAATATAAAGGATTATATCAATATAATAATACCTACTAGAGTAAAAATAAATGGGTTTTTCATTGATGAATTTAAATAGTATAAAAAATACTTTTAGAAATATTTTTGATGAAAATATATATTAATTTTAAAAAACAATTGGGATTTTTTTTGAAAAACATATTTCAAATCATTTTCATTAAATGTGTCCATTCATACATGAAATAGAAACCTCAAATAATTAATGAATGGTAAATCCATACTGGTCATAAGGGGAAAAAATTCCATCTACATTATTAATTTGTATAAAGATTCTTCATTCATAAAGAGACATGATGATTCATTTGAAAACATTGGTAAAAGAAAAAATGGTAAAAATTTATTTACCATATAATTTTTAAAAAAAATTAAGACATTTAAATAAACCATGGTTTTTAGAAGAATATATGTTCTCTCTAAAAGAGAGGAATACATTAGGATTTTAGGAAAACATTTTCTAAAACATATTGAGTTCAAATGGGTGGAAAAATGGAACTAATACTTGAAAAATATTAGTAATAACCATAAGAGAAGAAAATTAATGGTTTTATTGAACATTGTTCATACAATTTTATTGAATAGAAATATCACTGAAAGATCATTGAGGTTTTTATTGTGGACTATAATCTTCAAACATTCAAAATTTTCCCATACCACTATATATCATTTTGAATATAATCCTCATGAAAGAATAATATCAAATAAAATTTTATGTTAAAATTAAGACAAAATAAATAATGATATAATATATAAAATGGGTAATTATATACCCCATAGTAAATATGAAAGTGTTTTACATGACATTTATCTCACAAATGTAAAAAGAGAGATGAGAATCATTTACCTTGTGTTTCTTTTCATGTTTACATAAACAAAAATTGTGTGTTATAAAATAATGTTAATTATCAAATTTCATGAGAAAATTTTCCTTGTGAATCAGTAATTTTATTTATATTTTAACAATATTTTATGAAACATCTTATGGAATTAATTTTGCGTCGAGTGTTTTTACCAAATTCACTTTATTTGTCAAAAATAACAGTGATAAACCATCTGTTGTCAAAGATATCATTATATAACATATTTTTAATAAAAAATGTCATAATTACCATATTTATACAATATTTTTACCTTTAATATCAATCATTAAATTTGGTTATGAAATATGAATCAACGTTGTGATTATGGAGACGGGATGTAGTATGTACACAAGAGTAAAATTCTCATTTTTATATTATGTTATGATAAGAAGGTAAGTAGAATTATATATTTAAAGAATGATAATTGTATAATAAATACAATATTATTTAATCATGTATACTTATATATACTTCTTGTGAAGAAAATTTAATCACATAATTTCGGGGAGGCAGAAGTCTGTACATCAACGGTCGATGTTTTCACTTTTTAGTGTGTCTAAATGGTTAATAAACATGATAATATATATATTTATATATAGTAAATTTATAAAATGGTAAATATTTAATTAATTTGATAAATATATTCTTTATTTAACCTATGATTAATTATTATTGTTCTTTATACTTTCCATTGATCGAGTGAATGAATCACAACGCTTCGATGGCGGTTGTTCACACTTCCTCAAAAAATGATATCATATTTATATAAAAAGAACAGTATTAATGGCATGTATAAAAGTGGGTCAAATAATTAAAAATATTTAATAAATATAGTATATATTATATATAGACTTATTTTCCTTTATAACGGTGATAGGTGATATGGGAAAAATGAACAACCATCATTTGTTGAGGTAGTAGTTTGACGTACATAGAAATAGTATGTTTTTTACCCATTAGAGAACGTTTGTGTAAGTGTAGTTAAAACACATAACATAAAAAATAATTCTATATTGGGTATACGTTTTTTAGATAATAATGGAATAAGAATATAACAGAGGTTGATTAATAGAAATAAAATCAAAATGATTGAGAGAAGTCATTGCCTTTAAATAAGGTAATTACTTTTGGTTTGAAAAAACATGTTTCCATGGAAATATTTCTACAAAAATAAAGGATTAAATGTCTAGGGGGTGTATTTGAAGATGGATTTAAGGAATATCATTAGCTATCCTATGTGTTTTGAGATGTGTGAGGAACGAGGAGAGGTTGTGGCTATTTATAAAGAAAGAAACAAACTCACTCGGAATTTTTTGGAAACCAGTTCATTGTACACATGTTCTTACCTAAAAAAGTCATTCCAAACCAAACAAAATAGTATTGTAAGTTTTATTGACTAGTTATGTACATAAAAAGGGTATTTGATAATTTTTTCGATCATTGGGTCCACTAACATAAGGGATATTTATTTAATTGGGCTCAATTATTCCTTAATAATTGTAATTAAGTTTAATTACATTAACTAATATGTTGGTTTAAAACAATGAATATATTATTATAAATAATAAATTATTCTGACTAAAAATATTAAATCTATATTGAAAAATCAAAATAACAAAATTTGACAGAAATTAATTTAAATTTCATTCAAAAGGTGAGAAAACAATGCAAGTTTTTAATATAAATATGTCCAAAGGATTTCAATGTTATTATAAAAAAATTTCAAAGTAAAATTTATTCCAACTACATAAATTGTATTAATTGATTAAAATATTATCTAATTAAACATGAAATAAAATATATAACTTAATTTATCATTCTAAATAAATTATATAAAAAGTTATTTTGAACTAAATTTTAGTATTTTAACTATTAATTAAAAATTGAAGTGTTTCAAAAAGATATCACAAAACAACCTAACCAAATTAGTATGATTATATTTAAAATATGAATTTTATTTTAAAATATTGAATAAAATAAATTTTCAGAATATATATTTAGAGTGGCTTCTCTATTAAAAGGTGGTAAAAGTGACATTACAAACAATATTTGTTTTTATATCTAAAATAGAGTGTGTTCTTATCTAATGAATATCAATTCTGAAGGATGAATATAAAAAATATTGTATAGAATGTATAATATATATGAAAGTAATGTCATTAAATAATAATAAATAACTTAATCTATTAGAATAAAACAACTTTCTAACCATTAAAAAAGTTTTTAATAAAAATAGACACTTTATATTAAATTGATTCTTATATTTATTGATAATTAATTTATAACCAATTAATTAAATAAATAATTTTATAAACCAAAATTTTCGTAATTTATTTACTAATATTTATAGGTATTATTATAATGGATATATTATATCTCATTTATATTAAATTTTATTTTTCGATAAAACTCGTCCTTGCGTATAATGCATGCCATCGAGGAAGTTCGCTCTTGCATTAAATGAAAGCTCACTCAGTTATTCCTTATTTTAAAACTATATAATGCGTTAAATTTAATTAAAACAACATATATATATATATATATATTTGCCTTAAGATATTATATTATAATACGTGCTTTCTGAATAATAACAAATAAGTCTCTGTGGAATGTAAATTGAGATAAAATCCTCAACCCTAACCTTCCATTTGTCGTGTTGTATTTATCCTCATTTATAATGGTTTAAAATTTGTTTCTAAAATATACCAAAACCATAATAATATTTATAATATCATATATTAAATTCTTATAATATCCCTTTATCCATCTGTTAGCAACATTCATTAATTTTAATATTTCGGTTGTTAATTGCATAGTTTTCATGTGTTTGTTTTTAATTGTGATTTTTTATCATTATTTAGATAATGGTATATTCGTACTAAAAATGTAAAACATGAAATAATTAATATATATAATTATTATATATTTATGTATATTAGTCCATAATATTTTGATATTAGAAAAGAAGTTCACCGTTCATGTAGACGGTAGGTCGTACATATGCATGAACACTGCATTCTTTTCATGATCATATTATAATAAAAAAAATAATTGAGAAATACGTATATAATAATTACATTATCATATATATGTTATAAATGTAACATAGTTTTATTAAAATAATATTTAATACATTCTATGTATTGCATGAATGAGTCATATTGCTTTGAGTGGATGGATGCCCACACTTCCTCAAACAAAATTAATGTATTTACACATGTTTGAGAGAATAATTTCTTTTTATAAATAAAAATTAATGAAAAATAAAAGATTATAAATATCCTATATGACATATATAAATATAGTTTTCAACATAATGGCCACCATGAGTGGTTGAAAGGAAAATTTAACAATTATTGTTTAGTGAGGCAGTAGTTCAACGTGCACAGAGATAGTATGTGTGTTACGCATTTGATAGAGGTTTGTGTAATTGTCGGTAGAATACATTAAATAAAACAATTCTTGTATATTTTGGATAACTATTTTTTACATCAAAATGCAAGAATGAAATTTCCGAGGGTGGATTGTGGAAATGGAATTAAAAAGCTTGAGATAAGATGTTACCTCTTTAGCGGGTAACTACTTTTGGTTTGAACCAAAAGGATTCCATGGAAGGATTTGTGAATAAATATATGAATAAAGGTTAAAATGAATGATTGTGGAAATATATTTGGGAAGATCTTGGCCCATCCTAATAGTTTTTATAGGTGTTAATAAGTGAGAGAAGTGGTTGTCTTTTAGAGGGTAGGAAAAGGACTCACTGGGAAATTTTTTTAAACAAGAATGGTGTACACAAATTATTACCTAAAAAAGTCATAACAATAAAAAACAACTCAATAATTTAAGTTATATAGTAGATATATGTCTTGAAAATGTTTTTTGGGCATGTTTCTGTGTCATTTGGTCCCTTAAATTATATGTTTAGTTCTTTATTAAGAATTACATTACCATAATAATTGTAATTAATTTTTACAAGATTTACTAATATTTGTGTCAAAAACATATTTAGACTTATTATACCTTATAAATTATGATTACTCTATATATGGAATCCATTTTTTCATATTCAAATCAAATAAGATGAAGAAATTCATTTAAAATTCATTCTTCATGTAGGGCGACAATGTGGTGTTTTAATGTAAAAACATCCAACATTTGGATATGTTTTTATAGTAAATTTCAATGTAAAATTGATCCCAATGAACTATATTGAATTAAATTGTAATACTAGTACCTACTAAATCTTAAAAACCAATTTAAAAAACAATTTATCTTTGTAAATAAATTAAATGAAAAACAATTTTGAACTAAAATTCTGTATTTTTTAACAATTTATTAAAAAATAAAATGTTTCATAAATATATTACAAATTAACTCTAAAAAAATATTTTATGTATCAATTTCAAAGATAAAGATCATTTTTACATATTAAACCATTTATAGGGGAAACATTCATATTAAAAAAATTCCATTAAAAGGAAGCAAAAATACCTTTATGCAACTAAAGGGGTTTAATGTGTAAAATAGGGTGGTTATTATATTATGTATATAAATTCAAATGGATGAAAATAAAAAAATATTTTATTTAATATATAAAATATATATTTTATTAAATTAATTAAATAATAATAATTAATTATGTTTATTATGAAAAAATGTATTTTAAATAATAATAATAATATTTTTTTATTTCCAAATTGTTATTATTTTAATTTTTCATTAAATGATAATCCATTATTTCATTTATATTTATATATACTATATATTTTAAAATTTTAATTTATATTATTCATATCATCTAGCTTATATCTTATTATATTAAAAAATAATATTTTTTTAAATATATTATTGTTCGGTAAAACCTAGTCTTGTGTGTAACATAAGCCATCGAAGAAGGTCACTCATGAGTGTAACACACACTAACATTGTGATTCACGAATTGAAAAACATAAAATATATTAAATATATTTAAAATAGTAAATATATTCTAATGTATCTCTGTATTAAATAAACTTGTGGGCTTGGTGTCGCCTATCATGCACACTATCGAATATAAGGATCTAAATTTAGAATTATACGGTGTTACATAATATATAAATATTATTTAAACAAAAAGGTACTTCTTTTAACTACAATGAAATGTTTTTCACATTTAATTGAAAAGTAAAACCTCTCAAAAAAATATTAAAAAATCACCCTATGTTTATTTTGACATTAAAAATTCCCAAATTATGTTTATTTTATGAAATTCATTTTCAAATAGCGTTAAATTTATTTTACAATTGTTTAGATAAGGGTAAAAAATTAATTTCTTCCATGAAAATAGTTTTTTAAAAATATAACAACTTTACCAAAAAAATATAAAATTCATTATAAATATGTTTTATTTATGTGACTAAATTTAAAAACTGGTTATTACTATTTATATTACTATGTTTAATAGCAGTGTTATACCTATCTCATTTAAATAATTATAATAGTGAAGTGTTGTTTGACAGAAAATCAATGTTGCCGGTAACACAATTCAGACATAGCATTTTTCATTTTAATAATTTTATATTTAACATTGTTCAAAATGGAATATATTATAAATATTGGATTAATTCAAAAAAAATTCACAAAATCTCAAGGTGTTACATTGTACCCTCATAAAATTAATTTCACCCTCAAACTTTTCTGGGTTATTAATGTTTTAAGAAATAAATATTCCATTCATTGAAACCCACATCATAAAAATAAATACTAAAATTAATTTTTAAGAAGTAACATTATAAACATAATAGTTACCCAAACTAACTCATTAATTGGTTTACACATAGCAGAATATAATTATAAAGTGAAAACATTGACCTCAAAGAGAAATAAAACTATAATTTTCTGATGCATACTGATAGAGAACATAGTTAAACATATGATTAAAATTAGATATCAATAAATTTGTGGTGATATATGGGACCATTTGATTCATAAAAAATGAAGGCACTAGGGTATCATTTTGATTCATACTCTTTTTTTTTCAAAAGTTGATGAATTTTTAAGTGAATAAATACAAACCTAATATCAAAACAACATCACCCTTAGTTTATCCTTCATCAATTTCAACTTTATTTCTTATTCCAATAAATGAATATTAAATTTTCATTCTAGAAGTGTTAACAATTCAAGAGATCCATAAAATTAATGTTAATTCATTATATCCATTTTTATCACAAAAAAGGGATAGAACAAGTTATAAAATATCATATATACTCATATGGAAGTATACAATTTTAATTTATAAAAACCTGTCCAAATTTTACCAAAAATGGTTATCCATATAACCATTTTGAAATATAAATGTCCGATACAATGTTTCACGAAAACTCTTTAGAATTTATACATCATTCTATTACTTACTACCATTTTCTTCATTCATATTTTATTTGTAGTCTCATTATGATAAAAAATATAGCAATTACTGGTAACACATTTCTGATTCAATTTTGTAGATTTACACAAGGGAAATCGATTTTCAAAATTACAATTCAAGCCACACATAAATAATTTATCAATTTATGTTGTCATTAGGAGACAAATATTCCCATAATTTTCGTAATATTAACCCTTCATTTTTTATATTACCAGTTATGTGTCCTTTTTCCCAAAATTAAAAAATATTCATGTTCCTTTGAGAGATTAACATGGGTGTTTCATTCTACATTATCGACATGTAGAAATCCAACTCTTATTTCCTCTATGTCTCCATTACCCAGTCTCTTAATTAACTCCTTACATGACTTATTTGGGGAGAAACATTGTTGGTTATGTTACACATTTTATATCATGTTCTCTTAAAATTTATTAGGCACGTTCACAATATCAATAACTCCAATGATAAAACCATCTGACTACATATAAAAAAAATTCATCACATTAAACATTAATCTAGTTCCATATAGTTCCCACCATTTACTAGAACCAGAATTCATAACATGAGAAACACATATCATGGTGAAAACCAACAAAATAGTGAATTATTTCTTATATAATGTTTAAATTATGACTCCATCATTGTTCAATGACACCTTACTTTTGTCCAAGATTATTGATTGTCGATTTATTTTTAAATACTTCATTATGGTTCATGATAATTTTTTGAATTCCCAAATCACATTCCCCAAGGAGTATGAAACCATGTATATAGAAGATTCCATTATTGTATACCAGGCTTCGATTGATTCTAGCCTGACACGCAATGTCAATGTTGTCACACATAGGTAAAAATGTACCATAACCACAATAACTTTTAGTTTCTGAACATGTATGTATTTATAGAAATCAACTAACTCTATCCTTTACTAAAATTCCTATAAATTTTCCTATATGTTGGAATGATGAGAGTACTCAATAGTTTTTGAATTTAGTATCTATTAAAATTTTTGTTTGAAATTTTTTCTAATAAGGATCCCCCATAAAAATATATACAGCCCCGTTAATATTGGTAATACAGTTTTTATTGTTCTACTATCTATATTACTTCTTCGAATACTTATTAATTATTAGTAATCATAATATCAGTTATTAATATAACTTTTCAAGCCATCTTAATAAGGAATATCATATATAAATTCTTTCCATGATTAACTATCAAATTAAATCTAGTGATTTCTTAGTTATCCTGTAAAAAATAGAAATTAAATTAAATAAGATAGTGGATATAAAACAAGTTGTCCAGACTCAAAGAAAGACCTAATCCACTCCACTTGGAAAACAAATACCCCCAAATTTTTTATATCAATAAACATGATACCCACACCGAATCGGTGTAAAAAACAATTCACAGGGTTGTCCAGTATACACGACCTCTTCAACAGTTCTTTATGGGTTTAAAATATTAGGTCACATAGGGACCACTTCTAGACTTATCAGTGGGAGTAAAAAAGTGTAAAAAGATATGAGATGAAGGATATCTGGTATCATTCAGTTCAGTGTAATAGACAGTGGCTGTTTTAATACAGACACACATACTTTTCGGAAGCTAAAAACAATTCATAAGGGAGAATAGATGATGAAATAAGGATAGATGTTCTCTGAGATTTATTAAAGGAATCTCTGGACATCTAGGATGAAGCAGATGTAAGATTTAAGTTGTACTAAGAGAAATCGACTACCGCAAGTCTATTTCTCTAGTTTCTTATTAGATCTAGTTTGTGTTCTTCATGGAGTTGTTATTGGGGTGATATTCTTGACTCTGATATATGTTATCGTAGCTTTTCGATTTGTGAATGCTTTGTTTATTCTTCAGATATATCATGTTTCATGTGTCAGTTCATTTCTCAATAATGCTTGTGCAAATTTTTTATATTAATCTTCTATTTGTAGGCCAGACATTTATTTTTATTCTTGGAGTACATGTGTTGGAGCCGATAGGATGCGTGTATTCTGCACCTCATACCTTGTCCTATCAGGTGACATGTCTAAAATAAAACATTAATTATGTCAGCGCATTTAAAAGATTCAAATATGATCCTTAGAAATAAAATTGAAAATGACAAAATATATTAAATAATGGTGTCACAGTCTTCATGGAAACGTTGTCACATAGAAATGGTGTCATACCAAAATGGTGTCTCTTTTTATGCATTTGATAGGTGTGATTGTTTTGATGGCATGGTTTTATAAATATCTAGAACTGGTAGCATATATTTGGTGTTAGGATCACAGATTATGGTCATTTTCCAAACATTAAACTGTGTCTTAGCAAGGAATCGATGTCAGATAATTCAATGGATCTGAAACTAGTTATGGTGTTTGGTCATGGTGTTTTGTCATAGTGTGTGGTTTAAGGTGTCTGGTCTTGATTTCTAGGTCATTGTTTCTGAATCATGGTATCTTGTTCACAGTGTATGGGTCATGGTGTCTAGGTACTTTTCCAAAAAAAAATAACTGGCGGCAGACTCACAATTTCCCAAACCAAGGTATGTATATGTATGTAGTCTTGATATGTAATTTTCAGAGAGTGAGTTAGATTTAATCATTCATAAAATAAATCATTATAGTCTAAAGATAAATATATTTTACAATAATAAAACATTTCACATAATATCCTGGATATGATTATTTAAAGTATAATGAAACCATCCATCATTATAGATTATTTAAGACAGATTAAATAGTACTAACAATTTTTACATAATGTATATGATTTGTGATCATTAAAACATGATTAACAGTTGTAGAGTCCAACAATATCCCCCATTTTGATGATCAAAAATCATGTGAGTGTGATATTTTTTCTTAGTGGATGTGTCATTCCCTTAGTGTGCATTTATAGTGCATGGGTGCATGTATCTCCCGCTTCTGGGAATATCAAAAAGAGTTAAAAAGTAAATGGAAAAACAATAGAAAATAATTGTACACGGTTAATTAGATTTAGAAAGATTTGTTATTACAATAAGTAAGAAAAATAATACCCAAATATCATTATCAAAAAAATGTTCTCTTTTTAGAACTACTTGTGTTCTATTTTCCCTTGGCATCAGCATCCAGATAAACAACAAGAGTAGAGGTAGGAGTTGAAGAAATAAGAGAACCAACTAACAGAGAAGGTATATGGAGACCTTCAAATATATAAGGGGATAAGTTGGGTTTGGTGGAAGACTGAGGTAATTTTTGGTCAAGGAAAATAGGACTTATCTGACTCAGAGCCTGAGATACAGACATAAAAGTAAGGGCAATGGAATTTGATGAGAAGGGTGTCAAACACAGTCGCATGGGTGCTGGTACAGGAAACACAATAGTTGTGCTCTACACATGAATATAAGGTCTCAATAGCTTTATTAAGTCAGCAATATTCACACCACCATACTACATCACATTCTCTTTTTCATCCTTCTTCTCCATGATCTAGTCCAACAAAGGAGTGAAATACATCAACTATTGAACATGAGTTTCAAGTGATTGATAGACTGGAGAGATTTTCATAGTCACTGAAAGGTACATGAAATGGTTTTTTATATCATGCTTAGAGAAAATCCAATTGAATAATAAGTCAACATTCTTAGTAATTTCTTATTTAGCATCATTTTCAATCTCCGAATGAATTCTTACCAGATCAAGAACTCTGTCACTATTCTTGAAAACCATAGATAGACTCTCTAGGTCAAAACCACTGAGCACTAATTGAATTTCTTCCATAAAAACTTCTCTAAGAAGATCATTGTTCAAGGATGGTTGAGATAACTGCCTAGAGGTACTAGAATTAATAATTTCTGTTGTAAGGGACTTCAGTTGATTCAGAAAATTTTGGAGAAAACCCTTATAATCATCAATCAACTTGTTGAGACCAATAAAAAGCTCATGCATTTCTTGACTGTTTAATTGTTTAATTCAGCCACCTTGTTAGCTAAGGATGTTATATTAGTTTGAATTAGAGTGAAAAAATCTTGTGGAATTTGACTACTAACACGCTTAACAGTATAATAAATAGGATCTCGTCATGATTTAAAAACATTGTGCATATCTTAAACCATATCTATGAGATAAATTACTTCATCATTTATTTATTTGATCTTAATTCTGAACTCTTGAATTTCATGAAGTAACATTGGCTGAATCTTCCATATGATCATTTATAATTGAAAGGAATCATCAATTTCACAGAAGTTGTTCCCAGGATTAGGTTGAGTGTGCATGATATTTTCATCTCTAGAAAATAACTAAGTTACAAAGGCTTTCAAATCACCCATATCTACTATT
Source organism: Viscum album (assembly GCA_963277665.1). NCBI lineage: Eukaryota > Viridiplantae > Streptophyta > Magnoliopsida > Santalales > Viscaceae > Viscum > Viscum album. Next base: position 1,752,237,798 of record OY728152.1, read on the forward strand.
GTAAATGGTTTTTGTAAAGGCTTTGGGATATAAGCTAAGATAGGATCAGGTTACATTGCATAGATAACATCATGTGCAGATAATGATTTCAAGATAAACACAATAGACAAATATATATCATTAACTGAGGCTTATTGGGAGTCATTTACATAAAAATATCTTGTTAATTTATTCCAAGTATCCACAATGCTTTGATCAAATGGATTTGGCAAATTAACACTTTCATTATTAGGGTACTACTCCCCCTCAACATGTGCATCTCTTAAAAGATTTAAAGATTTATACCTTTGATATATTTCCAAAATTTTATCCCCCAAAGCTTCAACCATATTTCTTCTATACAATTCGAAGGAATTATCCATTCTTTCTTCAGTAGAAGGGATAATCTCAGGAATAGATTTTTCCTCCAGGTTTTCAATAGAATTAGCTTCTTTCTCTAAAGAACGTTTTTCTTATAAATTCTCTTCTAGAAAATCCTTTTCCCTTTAATAATAGTATATTCTTCTTTAGAAGAATGTTCTTATTCAGGAACATCAATTTTATTTAAGAACATGTACATCCTTCTCAGTTAAGACATGATTGTTAGGTTCACTGCATTTTTTATCTAGGGTATCTTCCCTAGTAGGTGTAATAACTTTTAATTCTTCTTCCTCCACAAGATAGTCAGAAATCTCATCCATTTCTAGAACATAATCATAAATGTCCTTTTTTCTTGATGAATGCTAAAACAGGTTGAACATTTCATAGACCCTCTAATTATTCACTACCCAAGATTTTCTCCATTGATTCCAACTTATTTTATGTCTTTTAACTTTATCCTTGGAGATAAAAAATTCATAGTCCTTAATGACTTCTCCATATGGTCAAACCAACCCATTATCATGATGCATAGCAGAGATTAACCTATAGTAAAATTGGGAGGTTAAATTTGATGTTTTCTATATCAACTCACACATATTATGTATAACATACTTTTATACGTTAATCTTGTGTCCATTATTCATTAGATGTATAAATAATACATCTTTATACATGAGTGTGGAAGAATATCCCTTTCTTGGACTGAAAAGATTCAGAAAAAAACATAAGAAAAGGTCTAGTTTTATAATTTATCACAGTTGTTATAGCTCTTCTCAATGTTTCATTTCCAGTCATGCTTCTTATGGCTTCTTCCAGAATATAGATATATCTTGGAGGAGGAGGACCTCTATAGTAGTGTTCAAAAATACCCTCACAAGGAATCCTTAGGCCGAAAGACCACAACCTCAATGAATAAGTGCATCTTTGGTCATTGATCCAACTTCTTACAGCAAACCCATCTTCTGTATCAAAAGAAAATTTAACAAACTGATAAAACTAATCGACTATCCTTGGTTAAAACAGTCCTCACTCTTTTGTGAACCAATATAGCCATCCATTCTCTTGTATTACTTTCAATAATAAATACATACATGACCGTAGCCACTTGTGGTATATTCACTTTCTAGGAACCACTATTTGGTTCACCAGGTTGGGATACAAAGGACCTATGGGTTCTATATTCAATTCTATTTACATCCCCTTCTTCGATATTTGCTTCTTGGGAGTAGATGAGTACGAGAATTTCATTATGAGAATTAAAGGAAGCTTCAAGAGAGAGAGAGAGAGACAACGAGAGGTTTTGGGTTTGAGAGAAGAAGTCTCGAGTGAAGAAAAGAGTGAAAGAACTATAATTTTTTTAACATAGGGATATAAAGCGTCGCAAATTCAAAATTCTAGGAAAGTAAAATTGGCACAACCCATCCTCAAGGCCAGTGCCATGACTACCCCAAGCCTGCCTCCCATACTCTAGGGGATGGCGTCTAGCACCAAAGGTTTAAATCCCTAATATGGTAAGGCAATTCCTTTATAGTGTTAACACACACACAAATAGGGTATGCTAGAAGCAAAGCACTAAGTGAAATCTGTATAAAAAAAGAAGTGCTGAATGTAAAAGTGGCCGGAAATACAAGCCCAAAAGTAATGTACATGTACAATGGAGAACAAGTACAACTAAAAAAGGGACAACAGCTGAAAAGGGAAGCTATTGGAATGTCCTCCGAGTATCCTACCAGAAGGGTAGGTACAGATGACCACCTCAGCACTCCACTTCTATCTGTCTGCTCCGTGTACCATCTCTCCGTGTGGTCCACCTCCGAGTACCGTCCAGTCCTGGCTCCCTCTCTGCCTCCGTCAATGCTGTTTGTCCTCTACATCCAATACAATGAGGTGCGGTCATATATCGTGCATGGGTGAGTTTAACGATACTCATTAGGGATCCCGAGACCCCGGATGGTCTCCCAGAACTCACGAAGGAGAAAACAGATAAGGAGATATACAATCACGAAGTATCAAACAACCCTACTTGGGTCCATGCCCATACATATACCAATGTTATCAATCTCAGTTCGGCTCCACCTCTTGAGCCCAAGCACAACCCAGTTGACACAGGAAGAAAGTCAATCATATCAAAGAAAATGATTGAAATTCAACACTCAACTCCCACAGGTATTCATATTTCGTATAGAGATTGAGATGATTAGATGTAGACAATGAGTAATATAAGCTGTCGGACCCACAAAGGATGCAAGACCAGCTAAGCTGTCGGACCCACACATGATACAAGACCAGATACTCTGTCAGACCCACACAGGAAACAAGTATAGAGGTCAATACTATCGTACCCACATAGAATACAAGTATAGTAGTAATTGTCGTCGAACCCATGGAGGATTCGAGTATGGTAGTCATCTCTTTCATACCCATAGAGGATCCCAGTATAGCATTTTTCACAGTCAAACCCACGTAGGATCCCAGTACAGTAGTCGACACAGTCACAGCCAGCTCTAGGGTTCTCACACACAACACGCTTGATTTTGAGAGGGTCCGCTCCTCGAGCAAAGGGGTCATTAAATCAACAATCACGAAGTCCAGATTTGATGTATCCTAAAGTTTTATATCATCAAAAGAAACTCAACGCAACTGATGGCTCGTCAATCGGACGCCGGATCTGAGAGTTATTGTCTTTTCCGTTTCAGGGGCGAGGTTGGAATTACGCTTTTTCAAAACACGGCTATTTTCCAATGTTGTCCAAAACTCACATAGAGTATCGCAAAAGGACCGCCTCATCGTGAGGATCCTAGTACCACAAGAAGCGCGTCGATCGGCCACTCTGTCTTCATGTTTTTCACATTTAAGAGAAACGGGCCCGGCCCATAAAGCCCAGTGTGTTGGCGGGTCAGCCCGACCCAGTTCAGCAGGTCCGAATCGGATGGGGGGTCGGCCTGGCCCGGTGGGGCACGGCCTGGCCCAGCCCGCGCGACAGTGGACTGGCCCGCATAAGGGAATTCAGGCCCACACAGAAAGTGTCCCGACCCGCGCATGTGCGGCCCAGCCAATGGCTGGCCGCGGCTCGGCCAGCGGACTAAGCGGAGTGGGGGGGTATCATATTTCTAAAACGGAGGCTCCGAGTAGCGCCGCCCCTACTGTCCGGCAGACCGAAGATGACCGGTCTTCTCTAGCATGAGATACCCGCACAGCAGGCCGTTGTCCTCCCACACGGAACATTCAGGTTTCGTGGACTTCATCAACTCTACTGACAGGCAGCCGACCGGTTCTCCCACTAATGCTACCCGCGAGCAGCAGTTCCTACACACCGCGGTGCCTCTTATGCCCAGCCGACATTTTCTGCCTATTTTTCCAACAAGCGGAACACGGGTGCGTGCTGCGATTCTCCTTCATGCGGTCGGGGCACGACCGCCGCTTCTTCCATCCGTCGTGGCCTGCATGGTCGCGGCCCCCCTTCCTTCCTCTGGCGCGGTGTGACGACACTACAACCTACCAGTTTTTCCACCGTCATCAACTCAATAGTATCAACAGAGGGTTGTTGGGCATTGTTTGTTTTGCCCACACCTTCTGTGTAAGGAGGTAACAAAAGGAAAAAGTCAACCATATAAATACGAGGAATGCGGATTTAATTTAAACAAGAAAATCCCCTACCTCTATTCATGGTTCATTCGTTATAATAGTGGAAAATGGCATTGCGTAAGATGGTGTTGCGGAAACAGTTTCATTCCGTCAATGTCGGAGGATGTGACATTGGCAATGTTCTTCACGGTCAACATATTCTCCCTTGGCATGGAGGAATAACGAGGATGGGCATTCTTAATAGGTGTCTTCATTCTTCATCAAGAGAGGAATTTGTTCTTCGTTGGAAGAAGGTCCTCCCTAATCTCCAAAACCCCACCAACACAATAAGTTCCAACACACAAAAATAATAACTTGGAAATTTTTTTTATTCATGAAATAAATTTAAAATAAATAAAAAAATTAGTGGATCCAATTAATTAATTTCACATTAATTAAGAGTGTTGGAAATCATTATGAGGGAGGGTGGAATGTGGAGAGTTTTAAAATTAAAGAAGATATGTGGAGAGTTTAGGAGTTAAAAGAGGGGTTTTAAGGGAGAGTTGAATAGTTGATGTTCGTTTAGACCCCACACACATTAGCCTCTTATGGGAGGTTATGTGGGGGTGAGACCCACCATAATCCTCCCTTTGGTGATAATAACCACCATCTAAATTAATTGTGAAACACAACAATTTATTTAAATTATTATTAATCCCAAAATAATAACATCTACTCTCCACCAAACAAAACTGCAGAAAAGGTCTCCATAAGACAATACCGTCTTTTCAAGTTCATCGGTGTTCATGGATTTCAATTATGAGAACCGGTTCAAATGATTAAAAGACCAGCTTGTACTTTTACTGAGGATACCCGAATAAAACATCAGAAAATTATTTCGGGCACACCAGGCCTCAAAATAAGGTGCCGTCAAAAACTATGTACTTGTAAAATTCCAATGAATTTAAGAAAAAAAATTACATAAAATTTCTGGATCTTTACATTACCCCCACCTCCGGGCTTATGACCCCGTAAAGCTACAACTCACACTAGAGAAAGAAATGGGGATACTGAGAATGCATCTGAGCCTCCCGCTCATATGTTCTCTCATGGAGGTTCCTGTGCTGCCAGCGAATACGCACCATAGGAATCAACCATCCACGTAGGAACCACTCCTATCAATCCTTGATTAATACTAGGACCTCCGCGAATGTCACCCCATTTTCAATGTCCAGCTTTCCATGGTCGATGATGTGGGATGGGTCGTGTATCTATCTCCTCTACTAAGATACATGGAAGACGTCATTCACCCGATGCAACTGAGGTGGAGGGTACAGGCGGTATTCCACCTCGCCTACTTTGCTGAGGACCTGGAACAGTCCGATGAATCATTGAGAAAACATTCCACCTCATCCAAATCACTGTAGACCTCATTGAGATGATACTTGTAAGGAAACATGGTCACCATCCTCGAACTCTAGTAGTCTCTGTCTCCTATCAGTATAGGACTTCTGTCTACTCTGTGGAGTCATCATCTGCTCTTGTATGATCTGCACCATCTCTATCGTAGCATGCACCATCTACAATCCTACAAGTGCTGACTCCCCTGGGTCAGTCCAGCTCATAGGTGGTTTGTAAGGTCGACCGTACAGTGCCTCATAAGGTGCCATCCCGATGGTGGAGTTGTATCTGTTGTTGTACACAAACTCTACCAATGGTATGTGATCCTCCCAGCTATGACCAAATTCACGGACACATTCACGGATCATGTCCTTGAGAGTATGAATGGTTCTCTTAGTCTGACCATCCGTCAGAGGGTTGAATTCGGTGCATAAGAAAAGCTGCGTGCCAAAAGCCTCATGAAACCTCTTCTAAATCCGGGATGTAAAGCGTGCATCCCAATCGGAGACGATCGTTTATGGAACACCATGAAGCCATACGATATCATGTACATAGAGGTGTCCCAAGATCTCTATTGAGCCCGACTCTCTGATCAGTAGGAAATGGGCTGACTTGGTCAGTCGGTCAACGATCACCCAAATAGAGTTGTGCCATCTGTATGTATCTGGAAGTACCTTCACGAAATCAATGGATATCTCGTCCCACTTCCATGCTGGTACCTTTAAGGGCGGTACCAAGCCTGTTGGTACATGGTGATCTGCCTTCACTTACTAAAAAGTGAGGCATCGAGAGACAAAATCTGCTACTGCTTTCTTCATACTTGGCCACCAGTGCTATTTTCTGAGGTCGAGATACATCTTCGCCACTCCTGGATGTACCACTAGAGGGGAAGTGTGGAACTCCCTCAACACCTCCTCCTTTAGTTCAACGGGTACCATGGTATGTCCTCTAATGAGGATGATGTGCTACCCACCTTAAGAAAATCCATTAGGTGCATGTCCTGAGGATATCTTAGCACGTCGCATGTCACGGTCAACATCCCCACATTGTGCCTCTCATAAACACTGAAAAGGTGGAGGAGTGACTGTGAGAGACAGGAAAAATGATGCTCCATCTATATCAACAAATAATATCTACAATGCGGCCAGCCGCTCTATCACCTCTCCTAGTAGTTGAATTCCCAATCTCCTGATGAGAGCATCTGCTACAACATTACTCTTCCCAGGACTATATACTATCTTGAAGTCATAGTCATGGAAGAACTTGATCCATAATCGTTGTCTCAGGTTCAGGTCCCTCTATGAGAAGATTTACCTGGGACTCTGGTGGTCAGAGTAGACAATAAAATCCTCGCCCATCAAATAGTGCCACCATATCTTCAAGGCGAAGAACACTGATGCAAACTCTAGGTCATGGGTAGAATTGTTCTTCTCGTGCTGTATGAACTACCAAAAACCATACGTGATCACTGATCGCTCCGTCATCATGACACGCCCGATTCTGGTCACTGATGCATCAAAGTAAACTACGTACCCTACGCCCTCCTCACGTAGACTCATGATTGGCGCACATGTCAATCTCTGCCTCAGCTCATGAAAACTCTACTGGAATCTCTCTGACCACATGAAGGGATTCACCTTCTCCATTAAATCTGAAAGGAATGCTCTAAATCTGGAGAAGTCTTACACAAATCTCCAATAGTACCCAGCCAGACCTTGAAAAATCTGAACCTCTTTCACACTCTTTGGCGGCTCCCAAGCATGTACTACCTCAATCTTCGCTGGATCCACTGCTAACCCAGCCTCCGAGATAACGTGTCCCAAGAATTGAACCTCTCAAATCCAAAACTGGAACTTAAAGAGCTTACCATAATGATGGTTCTCTCGGAGTCTGTCTAGTACTACCTACAAATGGTAGGCATTCTCCTTCTCAGTAGTCGATTAAATCTGTATGTCATTGATGAATACATAGACAAATCGATCGAGGTATGGGTGGATGATCTTGTTCATTAGAATCATGAACACTGCTGGAGCATTGGTTACACTGAAGGGAATAACCAAGAAATCGTAGAGTCCATACCGACACCTGAAGGTCGTCTTCTGTACATCCCCATCTCAAAATCTGAGCTGGTGATAACCTGACCTGAGGTATATCTTCCAGAACCATCGTGCTCCCTTGAGCTGATCAAAGATGTATTCAATCCTTGGAAGTGGGTACATGTTCTTCACAGTCACCTGATTCAGGCGACGGTAGTCGACACCTAGTTTCAAGATCCCAACCGCCTTCTTGGAGAATAAAATCAGAGATGCCCAGGGTGAAATGCTGGGTCAGATAAATCCCTTCCCCTGTAAGTCCTCCAGCTGTACCCGTAGCTCACGAAGCTTGGAGGGAGCCATCCGATATGCTAGAGAAGATATCAGTGTTGTCCTGGGGTACTGTTCAATGTAGAAGTCTACCTCTCTTAGAGGAGGTAGTCTTCGAACATTTTCAGGAAAAACATCCACGTATTGATCCACCACAACATGAAAACAAGGACTCCGCATATCAACCGCTCTGAGGATGATACTAGCCAACTGATGTGTGATCGGCTGCCCCCTCCTCTACGTAAGTACATCCTGCACTGCAAAGGTTCCCTTCTCGCCAGTTAAGATTTGCCTGGTCCCATCCATGTGGACACACCACACTTTGTGCCAAATATAGTCAATCAGAGCATGAACCGTGGATAACCAGTCCATACCCAAGATGACGTCGTAAGTCCTCAACGCCGATACAGGAAGATCACATCAAAAGCTCTCACCTCCTAGAGTATTCTCACACTGTCATCACCAGTGCGCAATCGTCGAGTCTACTCCCGTAAGAGTCTATAGCTGTAAGGATCGATCCAACGGCTCTGTCGTAACCTCTGAGCTCCGAATATGGGCAGAAAGAATAAATGAATGACTTGCACCTATGTCTATAAGTACTGCAGAAAGGGTGGAGTTGACACAGATAGTACCTCAAATCATCTCAGGTGCGCCATGGTCGTAGGCCTTGACTTCTTGGAGCTAAGATTGCCTCTATCTGTCAACTCTCTATGGTCAGGGTGGACCTCCTCGTGGTGGTGGTGGTAGAGCCTCGAAACGTCGTCCACCGCTCGCTGCTTGGCCAGCTCCTCTGCCATGTCCCCCTGCTCCCGATGGACCACCACGGTCAAACCTCTACCTCTACCTAGGAGGTCCCCCTTTTCACAACCCCATCCCAAAAAAGTGTACCCCTCCTTGGATGGCAAAGAGGAAATGGAGATAATGACCCCTGAGTCCCGCCTCTAGTAGGCCCCAGGTTGGTGATTAGCACCGAGGGTATAATAAACACATAGATGGGAGGCATTACCCTCTAAGAGAACACATGCAGAAGAGAGGGATATGACAGACACCAACCAACTCCAACTTAAGTATAAAAGAAACACTCATACATATATTAAATGCCACGCAAAAGTACTTCAAATGAAAGGGGAAAACAACAAGTACCCAAAAGAAAGTAAAAAAAACTACGACCACATGCCCGAACAGCTCCTGCAACCACAAGCTCGTAGTAACCAGCTTGATCACCAACCTACTCTAAGTGACCTGAAAAACAGTTTATATATACGTAGGGTGAGTATAACAGTATACTCAGTAGGAACCACCCTAAAGACATTCATGCAAAGGTAAGGAAAGCATGCTAAAGCACAGTGAAAATGAATGAAACTTACTCGTCACCTAAACAGGTATACTATGTTCCCAACCTCGCCAAGGATACTCTCACCATGTAATGAATAAAATAATATAGTATATAGTAGAGAATATCAAGGGAACCCTGCTACTACTTCCCCACTATTTTTTTACATTTCCCCAATGACATATGTCATGTTCATCTCACTCCAAAGGCTTACCTATATAAACATGGGCTATACTCCACAATCTGTACCTCGTGCACCACAAAGTCTTGCTTGAAGACACATGGGCTAAGCTCCACACCATCCTAACAACCAAAAGTAACTAGGTAGGTTTCGGGAGCCACCACAGCCCGCATAATGTGTATCATACGTCGGGTATTGTACCTCAAGCCATTACAGCCCATACACCGCATAAGGATCATCAAGACATCACCACCTATACATGTTACACCTATAGTAGTCCATAGGATACAACATCCATGACATACCTGTGGAAATATCCACAATCCATTACAGCAATCTGCACACATATAGAGGGGAAACTACCGTTGTGCAAACAACACTAGTATCTACCAAGAGAATAGAGCGAGGTCAAAGGGCGTAGTCATCCATTCATCATCCCACTGGAATGTTGGGTAAAACACCCCCCCCCCCCAAGGCTCGGAATCCCTGGGGTGTCAGTTTACCTTACCGACTGGGTGGAGTATCGTTTAGAAACACAAAAAGTACAGAATATATATAAATCACAACCACAATATGGGAATAACCTCGTTTTAGCCTCAACTGCAGCTAACATCTCTCAGACTCTGGGCTGCAACTTCTATGACTAGGTATACTATAAGCACAAAACCAATTAAAGAACATCATTAGGATACTTCATTCTCTTTTTCATCAATTCCAGTGTACATTAATTAATTATTCCATTATTAATTAACAATGAACAACACACATTAACATTCTTGGCATCACATTCCAAATTTTTGTTCCATTAAATTTACAACATCACCATTAAATACTAGCATCTCGATACTTGTGGATTATCACCATTTAATAAAACTATCAATTTAAAATTACATTCCCATATTCCTAGGCAATCTAGAAAATAATCTTATGCTACTCAGCACAATGGGGCTGAACACGGTGAGTAGACGTACTACGCGTCGATTCGTTGTCGCCTATAGTAAGACCGTATACCCATTATACCTAGAGAGGCTAAAAACAGAAAGTACGTAGCATACCTCGTGCGTCTTCACCCCTTACAGATAAAGTGTATGAAATACTAGTTTCCTTGAGAAGTGGGGAAACGTAAAGCAGAAAAACAACCAAGAATAAAAAAACATCCAAGAATCACAACCATCTAATTCCATCTCCACGGTGTCCTTCCTGACATCCACATGCATAAAGCGATGCATCTCGCCAGTCTAGGTGTCATATTCTTCCATGACCACAAGGCCTCCCTACCTCCACATATCACAACACCCCTCTAGGGACACATAACAACACAAGATATCATATCAACCCTTCTAGGGTCACAACACAACACAAGCAGCAGGAAACCAATCATTACAACAAATGGGATGTTGGCCCTTTAACAAGGCATTCAGCCTTCAAACAACAAACACAAAAAATCACATCAAATGGACTTTTATCCATACTTCATAACAAGAGGGTCAATACAAAACCTTCATGGTACTTAATCATGTTATTTACCCCATCTTGATTTAATAGATTCAGTTCATTGGTTCCAACATCATGAGCCAATTCAGTAATCTATCACCAAAGATTAAACATGCTTACTAGTCCAAATTTGATCAACATTAAATTAGAACAACTACAACAACGACAACAACCAGATTCATTTACATGCCTCTTTATCTTTAGCCAATTAATTATCAATTAATTATGGATTTACGTTATTTATCAATTTCCATCAAGAACAACATGCTAACAAGCAAGGCATATATATTACACTATCTAGCAAACATGAGGCAACAACATACGTTTAATGAAATTTCTTAATCTAGTTCAAATATTTAATTAGGTCAATTCCATTATGATCCCTGGGGATAAACCATGCTAACTCTACAATTTCACATTTCTTAGAGATGCCACAAATCCCCTACCTCAAGGGTTTTTTTTTAGGAAAACCACAACGGTCTATGAATGCCCAAGAAACTAGGTCGATTCTCCACGAATCCTCGTTAGATCTCCTCTTCTATCACCACCAAGACCCAAGCTCATCACAAACGATAGTCACATACCTAGATCTTCCCTTAACGGGCATAGATCTAAGAAGATGAGAGAATAGGAGGAGTAGATCTAAGCAGGTCTAAGAAACCAAACAAGAACGAGGAAGAATGACCACAATCCTTAAGAAACCAGATTCAATTCGCAAATAGAAGCCTCCTAATCGCCTCAAAAATGATTGGGATAGGTTCTTCCACCTCCAAGGATTGGAAATCCCATGTTATGGCCATTTATGGGCTTATGTGAGGTGATTAAAGGAAAAGGAGTTAGATAAACAATTTTAGGACCTAACGTTACGTGCCCGCAAGGTTAGTCCGCACGGTTTGACAAACCGTGCGCTAACCGTGCATTAGATTCTGCCTCGACAACCACTCCTAGAACGGTTAGTCTGCATGGTTAGACAAACCGTGCACCAACTGTGCATTAGCCATTGCCTCTATGATCATCCTTGCACGGTTTGGCCGCACAGTTTTGGCAAACTGTGCGCCTCTCGTGCGAAGACCATAACCCATTAGAATTCCATAAAAGTCCACCCCAATGCACTCCAAGACACCAAGACCTTCCAGAACAACTCCAACACCACATTTTCATAATGGAATGGCCCGGAGAGGTCCAGGCCGTTACATTAGATATCTCTCAAAACATTCTCGTCCTCAAGAATCCAAAACACACCTAAAGAGAAAACGAAATAGGGTCTGAACAACCACCCACCGAGATACCTCTCAAAAGAGATCAAGCCACCAAAGGAAAAAAGGGAGACATCTCATAATCATGAAGGTATCATAACCATATAAGCAACAATGATACACGAAAGAGTTAAACATCAAACAACTCTGGGTACTGAGCTCGTATATGTGACTCACATTCCCATGTACTCTCCTCCATGCCACTGTTTCTCCACAAGAAACAATCTAAGGGGATGTAATTCCAGCACAACACCTTCTCCTTACGGTCCTGGATCTCCACAGGTCACTCCTCCATGGTGGCATCATCAACCACATCGATCTCTCCCCAATCTATGATGTGAGAGTCATCATGAAGATAACGATGGAGCTATGAAACATGGAATTAATCATGTATCAGACTCATCTGTGGTGGATGTTCTACTTGATATGCCACATCTCCAACATGAGATAACACCTCGAAAGGCCCAAAAATGCGGGGATAGAGCTTACTCTCGCGACCAAAACATAGATGTCCATGACGGGGAGTCACATTCAGAAACACATGATCCCCAAAATCAAACTCTAAGGGTCTCCATATTTGATTGGAAAATGATTTATGACGATCTTGGGCGGTCTTCATCATCTCGCAAATCACCTGAACTATTTCTGTTGTATTCTGCACTAGTTTGGGTATGAGAATAGCTGACTCTCCAACCCCAGTCCAGCACAACGGAGAACAGCATGGTCGGCCATACAAGGCTTCAAACAGCGCTATACCGATGGTTTAGTGAAAACTGTTATTGTAAGAGAACACCACCAAGTGTATGTGCCTCACCCATGAGCCTCCAAAATCAAGAACACAAGAGTGTAAGATGTCTTCAAGAGTCTGGATGGTTTTCTCCATCTAACCCTTCATTTGAGGATGAAAAGAAGTGCTAAGAGATAGTTGAGAACTGAGAGCATGTTGGAGAACTTTTCACACTCTGGAGGTAAAACGTGGATCTCGATCAGAAATGATCGTCCTAGGGACTCCATGAAGTCTCACCACCTCATCCAAATACTGCCTCGACAAAACTACCACTAAGCTTGACTCCACTTCATATGTGGAGTATACAAGTATTTCATCGATGATAACTACCACAAACTTGTCCAGGAACTCACAGAACACAGCATTCACCAATCTCATGAACACAGCTAGACCATTCTTCACACCAAACATCATTACAAAGAACTCATAATGCCCTTGACGACAACGGAAAGCAGTCTTCAGCGTATCCTCATATTTCACATGCATGTGATGATATCCTGATTACAATTCATTCTTTGAGAACCATCTTGCACCCTTCAGTTGATCAAATAAGTCATCAATCCTTGGAAGAGGATAGCGGTTCTTTATTTTCACTTTGTATAAGCAACGATAATCGACACACAACCACAAACTGTCGTCGGCCTTCTTCACGAATAGAACTGGTGCACCCCATGGTGACACACTTGGTCGAACAAAACCACACTGCAACAGACCATCAAGATGTATATGTAGCTCTTGTAACTCAGAAGGGGTCATCCTATACGGAGACATAGATATAGGAGACGCTATTGGTTGTAGCTTGATCCCATGATCGATCTCTTGTCTAGGGGGTAATGGTACATCCTCTTCGGGAAAGACATCATGGTACTCCTCTAGGACCCTAGGAAATGACAACTGCCGAACCTCTGAAGAACTAAGAATCATCTCAACTGCCATGGATGATAAGGATGGAACACTCCTATGACCCATCTGAGGATATATCTCACCAAAAATCACCACATGCTCTCCATCGGCACCCTGAAAAATGACCTTATTTCAGAAGAAATCCACAATATCCTTCACCTAATACAACCAATCCATGCCATGGATGACATCGTATGTTTATATTCGTAAACATAGGAAATCAACCCATGAGAGGTGCTACCCAAACACTAGCTCACAATATCTACATACTTCAAACAAGCTAGCTGAACCTCCAACTAGCATAGTAAACGCCAAGGGCACTTGAAGCCTCTCTACCTTAAGTCCCAAGGCATGGACAAGGGTAGGTGATATAAAGGAGTGTGTCTCTCATGAATCAAACAAGGCATACACCAAGGTAGAAAACATGTAAAGGGTGCCTCAGACGATGTCTGGCTCATCTGGAGCTGGTAACGCTAGGGAATGAAGCTGACAATGACATCCTCCACTGCCTCTATGACCCTGATGACGACCACCACCATGGCCGAGCTCTGCTCTCTGAGGACGAGGAGTATCATGGGGCTGTCTTCTGCCTCCCCATCTACCCTATGCTGATCGAAAGCTGGTGCAACTGGCTGCTACTACCACAGATGGAACTGACTCAATAGAGGATGTTGGAGTGGAGCGCCGGGTGCATGATGACCTCCCTGAAAGGTCGGTCACTCCCGCTGCTGATGACCACGACCACCAAATTAAAAACAAGCGTCTGATCCCTTCGCATAGGCCTGATAGTTTCTACCTCCATAGAAATGAGATGTGAAGGGTTGGGACCTACCCCAGGCTGAACGGGAACTCTTCTGCCATGAAAACCGGGAACCCCGGACCACAACCTTGATTCATGAGGAATCATGATGATTTCCTTCTTTTGATGATCCGGTCTTGGACAATGTCCTCTCTATTTTCTTTGCTCTCTCCAGCACCTCGTGATATGTCTTAATCATAAATGGGGTGACCAGGCGCTAGATCTCTGGATGCAAATCCTCCACGAAATTCCTTGCCCTGACCTCCTCATATGGTAATAAGTCCGAAGCATATCATAGAAGGTTCCTGAAATGGATTCCAAACTCTCAAACACTAGAGCTCCCCTGCCAAAGGGTAAGAAGATCCTAACGATTGGACGCCTTTGCAGTCAAATAAAGGAACATAACTATAAACTTGTCTTGGAACTCCTCCCATTACATCGCTGAATCCCCAAGATCCCCGAGGAATAAGAGCCACCAATGCCTCGCTGCTCCACGCCGCATCGTCACAGCCAAGGGAACCCAGTGCTCCTTCTGAGAATGGATCGAACTGAAGCCAATCTCGACCTCCTCCAACCAGTCTTCCGTGACTGCATCTGAAATGAAGCCCTCATACTTTTGTAGACTCTGGTGCTGAAACTCTCAGATTTTCTTCTTCCAAGTGTTGACGTCGTCAAATTCTACCCTACGACGACCTGATGGAATAGCATACTGAACGTCTTCTACGCAAACCTGATGAGGGAATCGACCTGGAGCCATACCTGCAAAATTACAAAAAATTAGAGCTCCTAATCCTGGAATATGAAAGACTCAACATTAATTAATTAATTGTTTTATTTAATTCATTTTAGGTTAACATATCCCAAGGTCTACCCATTCAAATACAATCACTAAGAAGAATGATGCATGATCTTTCCTTGGTCTCTTCCCTACAACAAATATTACCCTATTTAGTAGCCATTGTAAACTTAAAGGTCCATGCATCAGATCATAGGGGGCCCAAAACTCCTTTGTCTCAGCTGGTTTCCAATGTTTACCACACATTCTAAACATGAATGACATAGTTTCCCTACCAACCCATGCAACTTCACATGTGCCTAACTCTCAACTCCATACTATACCTCAACTTCCCTTTGATACCACACTGTCACGACCCCCTCCCTACAATGTGTACCCCTCTTGGGCCGGAAATGTGGAAAGGGAGATAATGAACCCTGAGTCCCACCTCTAGGAGTCCCCAGGTTGGCGACTAGCACCGAGGGTATAACAAACACACATATGGGAGGGATTACCCTCTATGAGAACACATGTGGAAGAGAGAGATAAGATAGACACCAACCAACTCCAACTGAAGTATAAATGAAACCCAAGTTCCTATATGAAATGCCATTAAAAAGTACTACAACTGAAAGGGGAAAACTACAAGTACCCAAAAGAAAGTAAAAACAGCTGCGTCCACAGGCCCGAACAGCTCCTACAACCACAAGCAAGTAGTAACTAGCTTGATCTCCAACCTTCTCCAAGTGACCTGAAAAACAGTTTATATATAAGTATTGTGAGTATAAGAGTATACTCATTAGTATCCTCTTAGAAGCCTCTCATGAAAAATTAAAGAGAGCGTGCTAAATCACAGTGAACAACAATGAAACTAACTCTCACTTAAACAAGTATACTGTGTTCCAAACCTCACCATGGCTAATCAAACCAAGTAACGCATACACGAATATATTATATAGTAGAGATTATCAAGGGTACCCCGCTACTACTTCCCCACTGGTTTTTTACTCTTCCCCAATGATATATGTCATGTGCATCTCTCTCCAAAGGCTTGCCCATATAAACGTAGGCTAAGCTCCACAATTTGCACCTCATGCACCACAAAGGCTTGCCTCAAGACACCTGTGCTAAGCTCCACAACATCCTCACAACCAAAAGTAACCATGTAGGTTTCGGGTTCCACCACAGCCCACATGACGTGTATCATACGTCAGGTTTTGTACCTCAAGCAATTACATCCCATACACCGCATAAGGATCCTCATGACATCATAGCCTATACATGTTACACCTATAGTAGTCCATAGGATACTACATCTAGAATATATGTGTGTAAATAACATCATGACATTACATCCCTCTACAAACATATACGGGGACAACTAACAGCTGTGCCAACGACATTAGTATCTTCCAAGAGAAGAGAGTGGGGTCAAAAGGGGTAGTCATCCATTCATCCTCCCACCAGAATGTTGTGGAAAACACCCCCCCAGGTCTCAGAATACATGGGATGTCAGTTTCCCTTACCGACAGGGTGGAGTAGCATATAGAAACAAAAAAATTACGGAATACATATAACTTACAACCACACTATGGGAATAACATAGTCTTATACCCAACTGCAGCTAACGTCTCTCAGAATCTAGGCTACTATTTATAATACTAGGTATCCTATAAGCACACAACCAATTAAAGAACATCATTAGGTTACTTCATTCCCCTTTTCATCAATTCCACTATACATTAATTATTTTTTCCATCATTAATTAACCATGAACAACCCACATTAACTTTCATGGAATCCCATTCCAAATTTAATGTTCCTTAAAAGTAACAAAATAACCGTTAAATACAAGCATCTCCATCACTGTGGATTATCACCATTTATTCAAAATTTCATTTTAAAATTACATTCCCATATTCCCAGGAATTCTAGAAAATAATCCTATGCTACTCAACACAAGGGGGCTCAACAAGGTGAGTAGACATACCACCCGTCGAGACTTCTCTGCCTATAGCAAGTGCATAGACCCATTATCCCTCTAGAGGTTAAACACGGAATGAACGTGGCATACCCCGCGCGTCTTCACCCCATTCAGGATATGGGTAAGCAAGACCAGCTGCCTTGAGCAGTGGGGAAAAGTAAAGAAGATAAATAACCAAGAATAAAAAATCATCCAATAATCACATCCATCTAATTTCATCAAACTCGGTGTCCTCTCTGACACCCACACGTATAAACCGATGCATCTCACCACTCTAGGCATCATCTTCTACCACATCCACAAGGGCTCCCTACCTCCACATATCACAAGACCCCTCCAGGGTCACTTCACAACACAAGATATCACAACACCTCTTCCTGGGTCATAGCATAGCACAAGCAGCAGGAAACCAATCAATAAAACAAATGGGATCTTGGCCCTTTAACAAGGCATCCAGCCTTCAGACAACAAACACCAACAATCAAATTAAATGGGATTTTAGCCCTACTTTACAACAGGAGGGTAACTTTGAACCCTTCATGGAACTCAGTCAAGTTATTTATCCCATATTGATTTAATAGATTCAATTCATTGGTTCCAACATCATGAGCCTATTTAGAAAGTTATCACTAGAGATTAAACAAGCTTACTAAGCCAAATTTTATCAACATCAAATTAGATCAACTACAACAATGGAAAAAACCAGATTCATTTACAAGCCTCTTTATCTTTATCCAATTAATTATCAATTAATTCCATCTTTAATTTTTTTATCAATTTTCATCAAGAACAACACGCTAACAAGAAAGGCATATATATCACAGTATCTTGAAAACATGAGGCAACAACATATGTTAAATGAAATTTCTTAATCTAGTTAAAATATTTAATTCGGTCAATTCCATTGTGACCCAAGGGGCTAAATCATGCTAACTCTACGATTTCACATAACATAGGGAAGCTAAAAATCCTCTACCTCAAGTGTTTTTTTAGGAAAACCACAACAGTCGATGAATGCCCAAGAAACCAGGTCGATTCTCCACGGATCATCCTTTCATCTCCTCTCTTATCACAACCAAGATCAAATATCATCACAAACGACATCCACAAACCTAGATCTACCCATAATGTGCATAGATCAAAGAAGACAAGAGAAGAGAAGGAGTAGGTCTAAGAAGATCTAAGAAACCAAACAAGAACGTGGACGAATGACCACATACATCAAGAAACCAACTTCAATTAGCGAAGAGAAGCCTATGGATCTTCTCTAAAATGCATGGGAGAGGTTCTTCCACCTCCAAGGAAGGGTAATCCGTAGTTATGGCTGATTAGGGGCTTAAACGAGGTGATTTAAGTCATAACGAGTTAGATCCACAATTTTAGGATCTAACTTTATGTGCCTGCATGGTTAGTCCGCACGGTTTAACAAACCGGTCACTAACCATGTGTTAGCTTTTTCCTCGACAACCACTCTTTGCATAGTTAGTCTGCACAGTTAGACAAACCATGTGCTAACTATACGTTATCCACTGCCTCCAAGATCAGCCTTGTACAGTTTGGAAACACGGTTTAGTCAAACCGTGCGCCTCTCGTGCAAAGACTATAACCCTTTAAATTTCTTTAAAAGTCCACCCAAATGCACCCCAATCCATGTTGACCTTCCAGAACACCACCAAAACCACATTTTCACAAAGTAATGGACTAGAGTTTTCAAGGCCATCACACCTCTACTGTCTGCTGCTCATCTGCAGTGTGGGTTAGGCAGTCACGAGCCATGTGGCCCTACCCGCGGCATGTATAGCACTACCTTATCCTCGTATGGCTGACTCTGCTTCGTGTGCCCCGCACAACCCGACCTATATCCTGAGATCGCCCACCTGATGGCCTGGTCCTCTTGGACCTTTGTGACATCATCCTACTACTGGCTGGAGAAGACTCTGGTACGTGTCAACCTTTAGTGGGACTCACCGCTGGTGACTGATCAGCGAGAAAACACAATACAAGAAGGGCCCGCTCCAACACCCTAGCCTGCGTCGGGATGCTGAGGGGAATCATCGAAGCCCTGATCTCATGTATATGTCCCTTCTCAAAGGTTCGGGCCCTGAAAACGGGTTCCGTGCCTTATCCGTGGAGTTGCATGAGAGGTCGGTGAACCTCGCTGAGCACTGAGCTACTGTGATGTTGCCCTACTGCAGATGTAGTAACTCTTGAATCCACACTTCACGAAGGGTGGCTGGAACAAACATTGAGCAGAAGAGACTCTCAATGTATTTCTAGAGTAAAGATACCTCGTCATGAACCTCGATCATCAGGCTCCACCATCTACCTAATGTTGTGTGTAAGAGACTTGAGACAATGATCACTATAAGGTTGGTTGGTGTCCCTACCAATCTGAATATTCTCACGATAGCCTCCAGCCAATCCTCAGCTTCCTGTGGGTCCGTCTCTCTATGGAACCGGGGCGGCCTCTATCACTGGAACATGTATAATGAAAATAGGAGGCGTGTACTCTCTATTGTTGGGGCTGGTGGTATCGGTGTCCCAGTGGGTTGTTTTACTGCTGGTTCCTCCGCTTTGATGGGTCCCTACACCAAGGCCTCATCAGTTGGTGGGATACCATCTCGTACGTAAATCGGAACCCAGGCCGGCTGCCTTCATGGGGAAATCCTAAAATGAAATAGGAGCACCAAGGTCAAACACTATACCTGGTGAGATTACACAAAGTAATCACAAGGAAATATTTTCAAAGGAAACACACACTCAATCCGTGTTTTCGTGCACTGAGTCAGAAATCAAATGTCAGGGTCCTAGTGTATGGATACGTTGTCCACCGCACTAATACCAGTTTCCCTAAACTGATAACCACATCCAAAATACTTTACCCTATTGCTTTACAAGAAATAATGGCCAGAGTCCTAAGTTCTGTGGTAGAACCGACTCCTCTGAAATGAATTTGTCACAACCTGTCCTCGGGGCCCATGTCGTGACTATCCCAAGCCCGCCTTCCATAGGCCAGGGGTTGGCGACTAGCACCAAAGGCGTAAATCCCTAAGCTGGGAAGGAATTTCCTTTATATTAGTAACAAACACACAAACAGAGTAAGCTGGAAGCAAATAACTAAGTGAAAACTATATACAAAATGTAGTGTTGAAAGTAAAAGGGGCCGGATATACAAGCCCAATAGTAAAGTATAGTTACAACAGAGAACAAGTACAACTGAAAAATGGAAAACAGTAGAAAAGGGAATCTAATGGAACTTCCGTTGAGTATCCTACCTCCAGGGTAGGTACAAATGTCCACCTCAGAACTCCACATCTATCAGTCCGCTCTGTGTACCGTCTCACCGTGTGGTCCACCTCCAGTTACCATCCGATCCTGGCTCGCTCTCTGCCTCCGTCAACGTTTTCCATCATCTGCATCCAACACAATGAGGTTCAGGCATAGGCCATGTAGTGGTGAGTATAATGATACTCAGTAGGGACCCTGAGACCCCTAAAGGTCTCCCAGAATTCACGAAGGATAAACCACATAAGGAAAGTTACAATCATGAAGTATCAAACAACCCTACGTAGGTATATGCCCATACATATAACTATGTTATTAATCTCAGTTCGTCTACAACTCTCGATCCCAATCACAACCCATTCAACATTGGATGTAAGTCAATCAAATCAAAGACAATGAATGAATTTCAAGACTCATCTCACACATGTATACATCTTTCGTATAGTGATAGAGATGATCAGAAGTAGACACTGATTCATCTAAGCTATCAGGCCCACACAGGATTCAAGACCAGCTAAGCTGTCGGACCCACAAAGGATACAAGACCAGCTACTCTGTCATACCCACATAGGATAGAAGTACAAAGGTCAATACTATCGGACCCACACAGGATTCATGTATAGTAGTAATCACTGTTGAACCCATGGAAGATTCCAGTACTATAGTCATCGCTGTCGAACCCACAGAGGATCCCAGTATAGCAGTCATCGTAGTCGAACCCACATAGGATCCTATTACAGTAGTTGACGCAGTCGTAGCCAGCTCTAGGTTTTCCGCACACAGCACACTCGATTATAGGAGGGTACGCTCCTCGAGGAAAGGGGTTGATATATCAAATATAACGAAATCCAGAGATGATTTATCCTGAAGATCTATCTCATCAAAAGAAACTCATCAGGACTAATGGAACATCAATTGGACGCCCTGTCTAAGAGTTATTAGATTTTCTGTTCTAGCAGCCTGGTTGGAATTATGCTTGTTCCAAACCCGACCATTTTCCAAAGTTGTCCAAAACTCACATAGAGTATCACATAAGGATCGACTCATCGCGAGGATACCAGTGCCGCATATGGAGCATCGATCAGATGTGCGGTCTTGATGTTGTTCACATTTAAGTGAAACAGGCCTGACTCGTCATGCCCAGTGGGCTGGCGTGCGGCCCGACCCGGTTCAGCGGGTCCGACCCGGCTGGGGGGTCGGCCTGGCCACGTGGGGTGAATCCCAGCCTAGTGCTATGGCCTAGCCCGCGTGAGGGCATTCTGGCCCACGCGCCAAGCGGCCTGGCCCATGCATGGGTGGCCCAACCTATGGCTCTCAGCGGGTCGGCCAGCTGGAGGAGCAGAGCAGGGAGTGCGGCCCCCCAGTATTCGGAAAGGGCGGCCCCAAGCGGCGCTTCCCCTCTTGCCTGGATGGACGAAGTCATAATGTCTTCCTAGGTGCGAGTGTCCCGCACAGTGTTCTACTGTCCTCCCATATGGAACATTTGGGTGTCGTTGGATCCTTCAACCCGGCTCGCAGGCAGCAGACCGGTTCGCCCGCCAATGTTGCCCGCAAAGCAAGGGTCGTGGTTCCTCCGCTCTGCGGCACCGAGTGGCATCACTGTATTCTTCCCCATCGGCATAGCCGACTGGTTTTTCCAACAAGCATCATGTGGGTGCGGGCCTAATTTCTCCTTCATGTGTATGGTTCATCTTCGCCACTTCTTCCGTCTATCGCGGCCTGCATGGCTGTGACCCCCCTCCTTCCTCCGGCGAGGTGTGACGGCACTGTGCCCTACTGGTTCTGCCATCGTCATCAAATCAAGAGAATCAACAGAGGTTCTTTGGGCCGTGTTTGTTCGGAATGCACCCTCTATGTAAGGTAGCAACAAAAGGACAAATTCAACCATATAAAAATGTGGAACAAGGATTTAATTTAAACAAGACAAACCCCTACCTCGATTCATGGTTCATTCGTCATAATTGTATAAAACGGCATCACAGAAGATGGTGTTGTGGAAAACGGTGTCATTCCATCAATGTCGGAGGAAGATTTGTTGTAGATGTTCTTTGCGGGTGACGTCTTCTTCCTTGGCGTAGAGGAAGAAGAAGGAAGATGGTCTTTCTTCGTAGGTTTCGTCGTTCTTCTTCGAGAGAGGAATTTGTTCTTTGTTGGAAGAATGTCCTCTCTAATCCCCAAAACTCCACCAACACAACAAGTTACAACCCCCATAAATAATATCTTGGATATTATTTTTATTCTAGACATAAATTTAAAATATTTCAAAAATTTAGTGGATCCAATTAATTAATTACTCATTAATTGAGAGTGTAGTCAAATTTATTAGGGAGGGTGGAATGTGGGGGGTTTTAAAATTATAGAGGAGAGGTAGAGAGTTTAGTAATTAAAAGTGGGTTTTCAAGGGGGAGTTGAAGATTTGATGTGTGTGTGGACCCCACACACATTATCCTCTAATGGGAGGTGATGTGGGGGTGGGCCCTACTATCAACCTCCCTTTAGAGATATTGACCACCAACTAAATAAATTTTGTTACACAACAATTAATTTTATTTATTTTGAATCCCCAAATTATAACTTCTACTCTCGACCAAATGAAACTACAGTAAAGGTCTCCAAAAGAGAATACTAGCGCTGTGAGTTCTTCGGTGTCCTCAGATTTCAATTCTGAGCACCGGTACAAATGATAGAAAAACCTGCTCGTACATTTACTGAACGTACCTGAACAAATCATCAGAAAATTATTCCGGGCACACCGGGCCTCAGAATCATGTATCGTCAGAAACTGCGTACTGATAAAATTCCAAAGAATTAAAAAAATCCTTGACATTTATGGATCTTTACAATAATAATAAAATATTTACATATATAGTTATAGGTTATAATATGTAATTAAAATGATAATGTGTCCATAAAGTGAGACCGGAACAGACTTCCATGTTGAGATCATAACAGGTATTCATGGTTTGACCGTAACAGGTTTTCACGGTTAGACCGTTGCAGGTTTTCATAGCGAGACCATAACCGGTTTTCATGGTGAGACCGTAACAAGTTTTCACGATGAGATCGCAATAGGTTGTCACAGTGAGATCTCTACTCTGTGACTTCAAAACCATGCAACTGTGTTATTTTAAACATTATTGTTCTAGACATTAACCGATAGAGAGTAATTGTGAGACCATAAACACAAAAAATAATCTTTTAAGACAGTAATCTGTAGAACTGTAATAGTTAGACAATTATCTTAAAACAATGACTTGTGAAACAGTAAACCCTGAAATAGTATATTGTGAAACAGAACACTTACTACATAAGATTTAGCCTTCCCTATTCATGTATGATGTAATATATTATTTCAAAATTTAATGGTTTTTTTAATATATCAGCAAGATGATTTACAGTTCCAATGGATTCCAAAGTGATATCACTTTTTGATAATGGTCACTCAAAAAGAGATGTCTTACATCAATATTTTTTTTCATATATTTTTGTTTCCGATGCTTTCGCCGGGGCGCGCGGGTCCATATGTGGAGGACGTGCAGCTGTTGCCCAGCATTCCCGCTTACCAAAGGTGGGCGGTATTCGTTCCATGTTCTGGTACATCTGCTCCTTGATCGAAACGGGATGATGGGATGTCGGTTCTTCCTTCCGTGGATTCCTCCTCGGAAGTTATCACCTACTCTGGGTCTCCCTCATAGATTTAAACCATTTTTCGTGAATCTCATTCATGGTGCCATATATTCATGGACACCGGTTAATTACACTACTTCCGTCAAGACATTCCATGGGGTCTTGACATGGTAGTGACCTTCGGCCGGAGTAGACGGCAACATCAAGCATGTCGAGGCATCTCTGGGTGCGTGGACATTGGGGGACCTATATTCTTCCTCATAAGAGTGCATCTCAAGGGTTCATAACTCGAGGCATACCACTTCGAATGCGGGGAATCATATTCCATAGTCATGTACCTGAGGTTTTCATCAGCTTCCCATGTTTAACACAGGGTATGCAGCATGTTTAACGTCTTGCGATGATGGTTACGCCAAAGGCATTCCATATGAGGTTTTCCTCAAGCATCTCATGTTTATCACAAGGTAGGCCACGAGTTTAACGTCTTGCGGAGACAAAATAAGGGTTATCAGAACATCCCATAGAGACGGATCGGTGGTGGTGTTCCCCGTTGAGGGGAGATGTCACACCGTAATGGCTGATCTGAACACCACTGAGGGAAGATCTGGGGAAGTTCACCCCTAGATGGGGTACACCATGGATTACCATTGGTTGGGATTGAACCTCATGTAGGTTTCCTACGTACCCTGTGTAGAGGGCAGGGATCAAAACCCACGTAGTTCGAAGGGGTGATGAATCGGGGTGTACACAGAGGACAACGACCCAGAGGTATGCTGGGGCTTACACGTGGAAAGTAGCCCATACGCTACTAGGAGCAGCGAGGAGGTGGATGGCATGATCCCACCGGGATTTGGCGGCCCGGGTGAGAATTAGGATGGGTGATGGATGGATGAATTAAGTAGAGGGGGAATGAAATGGGACCATCGCATGGGCGACAGTGAAGTTGGGCTTGAGCCTTGAAG
Organism: Viscum album; assembly: GCA_963277665.1. NCBI lineage: Eukaryota > Viridiplantae > Streptophyta > Magnoliopsida > Santalales > Viscaceae > Viscum > Viscum album. The sequence continues at coordinate 1,752,262,872 of OY728152.1, forward strand.
AGGATTCCTATGTATTCCTGTGGCAGGGAATCAAAGTCCGCGTAGTTCGGGATGGGGCTGGTGAACCGACGTGAAGGTGGACCTTGGTCTGATGGATGTTGGTCTTGAACCTCGTGAGATTTCCTACGTACCATGACTTGAAATGGATCAAAGTCCTCGTAGTTTTGGTTGGTGCGCTGGAGGACCGACGTGAATGTGGACCTTGGTCCGATTGGTGTCGTCAGCGAACTGACGTGAAAGTGGACCTTGGTCCGATGGGCATCGTCAGCGAACCGATGTGAAGGTGAACCCGGGGGTCCACTAGTGGTGGGCTTCAACCTCGTGAGGCTTCCTACATACCATGCCTTGACATGGATCAAAGACCACATAGTTCAGGTTGGTCACAACGACTTGCCGCTGGACCGGAATGTAGTTTAGCGTCATGCGGGACGAAGATGAACCCTGACGTAAATAAATGACAATTTGTGGGCATGAACCTCATAGAGGCTTCCGATGTAACATGCCTTGACATGGATCAAAGTCCTCGTAGTTCAAAGGGGCTTCGTCGGTGAACCGACGTGAAGGTGGACCTTGGTCCAATGGGTGGTGGGCATGAACCTCATGAAGGCTTCCTACGTACCATTCCTTGACATGGATCAAAGACCACGTAGTTCAAATTATGGAATTCATCAGCAAACCGACATGAAGGTGGACCTTGGTCCAATGAGAGAAGGGTATGAACCTCAGGGAGGCTTCCTACATACCATGCCTTGACATGGATCAAATAACTCGTAGTTCAAAGGGTTTTGTCGATGAACCGACGTGAAAGTAGACCCAGGGGTCCACTAGTGGTGGGCTTGAACCTCGTGAAGGCTTCCTACGTACTATGTCGTGACATGGATCAATGTCCTCATAGTTGGGATGGTGGGTGCCAGTGAACCGATGTGAGGAAGGAGGGACCTTGGTCCAAAGGGGGATGGGATTGAACTTCAGAGAGGCTTCTTACATACCATGCCATGACATGGATCAAAGTCCTCATAGTTTGGGTGGTGAAAATGGCTTTCCGTCGAACTGGAATGCAGTTTAAAATCATGTTGGACGAAGGTCGAACACGACGTGAATTGGGTGACAGGTGGGCTTGAACCTCATGGAGGCTTTCTATGTACCATGCCTTGACATGGATCAAAGACCTAGTAGTTCAAATGGGTGTGCATTTTAATGTCATTCGGGACAAGGGCATACTGTTTAACGTCATGCTGGACGAGGGCATGCAGTTTAACGTCTGTGAGAAGCGATGAGGGGCTTATGCATTAGGCGGCCCATAGTGATGGGACTTACTCCAGGTTGGAGGCCCGAGGAAAAGGATGACGATAGTTTTGGTATTGAGCCTCATGGAGGCTTCCTACGTATCCCCGTGGCAGGGAATCAAAGTCTGTGTTGTTCTCCAGATGATGGCTTACCGCCGATTGGGGGTTTCAATGGCTTACCGCTGGATTGGGTCACAACGTCTTACCACTAAATGGGGTGCCAATGGCTTACCGCTAAATGAGATCACAACGTCTTACCGCTGGATAAGGATAAAAACGGCTTACCGCTGGATGAAGTGACAACAATTGATGGGGCTTACGCTAGGGAGCTGCCCGGGTGCCGCTATGGAGTGGTACTGGTGAATGGGGCTTACTCAAGGATGTTGCCTGGGTGCCGCTATGGAGCAGAAATGGTGAATGGGGCTTACGCTTGGAAGTTGTCCGGGTACCGCTGTCGAGGGGAACTGGTGAATGGGGCTTACGCAAGGATGCTTCCTGGGTGCCTCTATAGAGGGGCACTAGTGAATGGAGCTTACACAATGAAGCTGCCCAGGTGCCACTATGGAGCGACAATGGTGAATGGGGATTACGCTTGGAAGCTACCCGGGTGCCGCTATGGAGGGGCACTGGTGAATGGGGCTTACGCAATGATGTTGCCTGGGTGCCGCTATGGAGAGACACTGGTAAATGGGGCTTACGCAATGAAGCTGCCCGGGTGCCTCTATGGAGCTTCACTGGTGAATGGGGATTACGCAATGAAGCAGCTCGTAATGTCTTCCTCATGTCTGGCCATGAGGGCATCCCAACTCGCTGGTGGGTTGAGGCATTTACCTATGCACTAGTGCACAAGCGGGATAATGCCAAGGGGCGTTGGAATCATGCTACTATAATCATGGAATTAGGCGTCTTATGCTTGGAGCATAAGGCATCTCCTGTTTGGAACAAGAGGCATCCTACGTTAGGAACATAGGGCGTACTACTGTTTAGAGTCTTGTAGGTAGGACTATTAGCATCTCATGCTTGGAGCATAAGGCATCTCTTATTTGGAGCAAGAGGCGTCCGATGTTTGGAACATATGGAGAATACAACAGTTTACGGTCTTGTAGGTAGGACTGTTAGCATCTCATGCTGGGAGCATAAAGCATCTCTCGTATGGGGAAAGAGGCATCCTATCATTTGTTAGATAGGGAGTACTACGGTTTATAGTAATGTAGATAGGACTATTGGCATCTTATGCTTGGAGCGCAAGGAATCTCTTGATTGGAGCAAGAGGAATCCTATGTTTGGAACATAAGGATTAATATAGTTTAGAGTCATGTAGAAAGGACTATTGGCATCTTATGCTTGGAGTATAAGGCATCTATCGTTTGGGGAAGAGGCATCCTATGTTTGGGACAGAGGGATTACTAAAGTTTAGAGTCATTTAGAAGAGACTGTTGGCATCTTATACTAGGAGCATAAGGCATCTCTTGATTGGAGCAACAGGCATCCTATATTCTGGACATAGGGATTACTATAGCTTAGAGTCATGTAGAAAGGACTGTTGGCATCTCATGCTAGGAGCAGGAGGCATCTCTTGTAAGGAGCAATAGGCATCCTATGACTGGCACATAGGGTGAATACTACAGTTTAGAGTAATGTAGGTAGGACTATTAGCTTCTTATACTAGGAGCATAAGAAATCTCTTGATTGGAGCAAGAGGGATCCTATATTCGGGACATAGGGATTACTACAGTTTAGGGTCATGTTGAAAAGACTGTTGGCGTCTCATGCTAGGAGTAGGAGGCATCTCTTATTAGGAGCAAGAGGCATCCTATAACTGGCACATAGGGTGAATACTACAGTTTAGAGTCATGTAGGAAGGACTATCAGTGGAAGGTGCCTAGAAATGTTTGGTGTTGGGACTTACGCAAGGGCGGCCCTTTCTGGTTCAACCTGGCATAAGAGCCAAGTGATAGGTTTTGGAGGAGTTTCCTGAGGAATTGTTCGACTCATGGTACTCGGGGAATTGATGACGAGAATCTCAACTCACGCCATGGAATGAAACCCAGAGGAATATGTCAACTCAAGGTGTTTCATGGTGTGTGGAGGAGTGTCTCTAATCCTGGTATTCCATAGGTGGAAGGTGGGAGCACATAAGTGCACAATGGAAAATCCCTTCGTCCCGGACCGAAATGTTTGCTGTGCGAGTCCCCATTTTTCATGGGGGTATGCGGCGGTAGCGAAGGGACCGACCCGGAGGGCCAGGACCGAAGCCCGACAGTGAGCCCGAGTGGGGGTGTGGGGGCGCATCCCCCTCAGTATGGACCGGTGGGAGTGAAGATAGCATCGTTGCAAAGCATAGGTCTTCGCAAAGTAGCTTCGCGGAGGATGGCCTCGCGGAGCAATGGTCTCTCATGGAGCAAAGGGGTCTCACGGTGCTTGGTCTCGCAGAACTTCATCTCGCGGATCAGCATCGCGGAGCATGGGCTCGCAGAGCATGGACTCGCAGAGGATGGTCTCGTGGAGCAGCATCGCGGAGCATTGGCTCGCGGAGCATGGACTCACGGAGCCTCGGCTCACGAAGCAGCAACGCAAAGGAAGCTGCTCGCAGAGCATGGCCTCGCAGAGTCGCAATGCGGAGGTCTGCTCGGCCGCCCACGGGGCGAAGTGGTCGTGGCCGTCCCCCCAGAGAAGGGGGGAGAGCTGGGTATTTATAGGCAGGGGCGCCGCGAAGCAGAGATCACGCGGCGCGAAGACGGAGCTTGCTCCGTGGCGGATCTTCGCGGCGTGTCACGAACGTCAGATCACTTCGCAGAGCCGTCCCGCCTCCTTTGGTTCACGGAGGTTTCGCGAACGTCAAATTCGTTCGAGGAGCATCTCGCCTGTTGTGCTTCGAGGCGGGTTCGCGAACGTCAAATTCGTTCGCAGAGCATCCCACCTCCTATTCTTCACGGAGGGTTCGCGAACGTCAAATTCGTTCGCGGAGCATCCCGGCTCCTGTGCTTCGCAGCACGTCGCGAACATCAAATAGGTTCGCGGAGCTTCTCGCCTCATTGCTTCATGGCGGAGCTCCCCAATCGCGGAGGCAGCTTCGATAATGGGCTTTGCGAACCAGTTTTCCATCCAAACATCAAATGTCCATAACTCCTAATCTGTAACTCCGTTCGGGCCCTATGACCTACCAAATCAATACTTGCGAAATGGACTACGATCTTGGATCATGTATGGAAGCATTTGGAAAATTTTGGGGATGCGTTTTCCGGGGTCTACAATTGCGAAAAAAGATTTTTAGAGATGTTAATAACACTTTTATTGTCAAAATTTATAGGTACATGTTTGAATTGATATATATAATCTAGTAAATTGATTATTATCAAAAACATTTGTGCACAAAAACTACATGTAACTATCTATTCTTCTTCGTAAGGGGATAATGCAACAAGTTTTTGTTTCTTACTACATCATGATACTAGTGTAATTCCTAAAAAGTGACATGTTCCAGAGGTTCATTTTCTATCTAACTTACAACCACTGATGTTATCATTATAATAACTAACTAACTCAAATTATTTTCCCCTCAGATAGAACAGTTATAGGTTGGGTGTACACATGTTGTTTTTGATAATTCTCATAACATCATTTAAATGATATTCCATAGTCTTTGTTTGAAAACAAGCACATGTACATACAGTAAACATAATATTAGGTTGACTAGAAATTAATTAGAGTATGCTTCCAATCATTCCTCTATAAGTCATTGGAATAATGGATTTTTTAACTTCATAAATATATATCGTACAAGTAGTACTCATTGAACTGTCACTACATTTAGTTCTCTCCAAGGGAAAACATTTTAGAAGATATCTTATATATTTTATTTTATTTAAAATCATAAAATCATTATTTTGAATGATTGAAAATCCATTAATGACTTTTTTTCACCCATTAATCAAATTTCGAATTTGTTTGGAATCATTATAGAAAATTCACTATAGAAATAATTTATTTATTATTCAATGATAATATCATCTACATTAATTTTATCTACTAAAACATCATTGGAATTTTATTTTATAAAAAGGCTAGGATCAGCTATTCCTTTTGTAAAACCTTCGAAAACAAGAAATGTTCTTAATCGATCATACCATGATCTTGGATCTTGTTTTATACCATATAATGATTTTGATTATTTAAATACATGATTTGGAAAATGAGGATTTGTTAAATAAGGGGGTGTCTCAACAAAGAAATTCTCAGCTATATAACCATTTAGGAATGCACTTTAAACATACATTTGATATATTTTGAAATTCAGATTTTCCCAATAAGAAAGTTGAATTCTGATGGCTTTAATTCTAGTGACAGGTGAAAAGGTTTCTAAATAGTCAATTCATTCTTCTTGACTATAGATTTGTGTACCAATCTAGCCTTGTTTATAAATATGTTACCAGCTTCATCAAATTTATTTTTGAACACCCACATAGTTCCTATAGTAAATGTGTCTTTGGTTCTATCAAAAATATTCCAATCATTGTTCATTTCAAATTGATTATGTTCTTCTTGCATAGCGATCTCCCAAAATTCATCATTGACAATATCATTAATGTTTTTAGGTTTATGTTTCGAAATGAAGGCTTGATGTTCAACCAGATTTCTAAGAGAATCACTAGTTTGAGTTTCTTTATGTAAATATCCTATAACATCAACTAATGGATGGTTCTTAAGAGTTATAACATCTATAGTTAAAGAATTCCTAGTGATTTCAGATTATTCAACAGGTATGGGTTCATTATGACCAAAATCAAATGAATTTCCAAAACTAGATGTTTTCACAGATTCCTTTACAGGATAATTAGAGGATTTGGAATTGATGTCCTGATTTGACATATCATCCACCAGGTTCTCTAGAGTGGTCCTACTCTCATGTGGATATGTATCATCAAATTTACCATAGACATATTCTTCCACACATTTAGTTCTTCTGTTAAACATTATATTTGATTTACTAGAGTTTTAATATCCTAGAAATGTTCTTTTCATCTATCTTGTATGGAAATTTTTCAATATTTTTCTTCAGTATTAATGATATATACCTTGTATCCACAACCATTGAAGTATCTTTCTTTTGTTTTTATATTTTTCCATAACTCATATGTAGTTTTTTTAAAATGGGTCTAATAAAAAATTAATTAATAATATAGAATTTCGTATTTATAGATTCATCCCAAAAATAAATAGATATGTCATATTCACTGAGCATTTTTCTAGAAATCCCTTTCAAGGTTCTATTTCCACTTTATACAACTCCATTCTGTTGAGGTTTTCTGGGGGAATAGAAATTATGACAATAGCCATTTTGTGAAAAAAGGATTCAATCTATTGATTTTCAAACTCACGGACATGATCACTTCTTATGGATTTAATTATAAGACCAATAGGTTTTTCTACAGTTTTAACCTATTTTGTGATGTTATAGAAGGCATCACTTTTTTGAGAAAAAATGACAGTCCAAGAATATATACAAAATTCATCTACAAGAACATAAACATTGTGCTTCCGATTTAGTCTAGAAACACTAGATGGTTGAAAAAAAAATTCCATGTAAACCAGTTGGAGAGCTAGAGAAGTTGACAAATAATTCTTTGGATTGAAATAAATTTTATGTTTCCTTCCCATTTGACAAATATTACACACTTTATCAATTGGAAACTCAAGTTTGGGTACATCTTTGACTAATTCATTTATAGTTAACATTCTAAGGGAGTGAATATTACAGTGTCCTAGTCTCCTATTCCAAAGCCATGATTCTATGTGAAATACACATTATCATGAATCATTTTGGGAGACTAAAGAATTTATTTCAATAGAGTATACATTTTCACATCTTAATTCCGAAAACACTAATTAATTTTTATAATTAAAAACATTCAAAATAAATACAAAATTTTGTACACAAATTTGTATGGGTCCATTAATTTAGTGACTAGTTGATTAGGAACACATATCTTCCTTAATGGATTTCTTTAAGCATTATGTAATGATCTTGAAAAATAAACTCTCTTTGGTCGATAAAAGCTTGAGATATTAGATAGTGTATCATAATTTGAACTAGATGTATGTTTTCTAGAACTAATAGTGAATCTTTGAATCCTATATTTAGAAACAAAATTAGTTCATCAAATATTTATTTTACCAGGTAGATATCCAATACATGAAGAATATTTAAGAGTAATCAGATTACCTAGAATTTATTCCAAAGTATCGTTATCATTAGTTATCCATTCAATTTAATTTTTAAATTTCCCAATAGATAGCCTTAGTTCATTTTTTATCTGTGTAATTGAACATTTTTCTACCTTTCTAGAGTATCTTAAGATTTAAATTTTTAGTTAGGATCATATTGTTTCCATAAAGACTTGAATTTTTCTTTTATCTCTTTACATGTCTCATCAATCATATTACAGTACTCAAACATTTCATCACTATACATATTCTCAGAATCACTTTCATCTCTATAATAAAAGGAATAGGGTATAAGAGATTCTAGTGTTACCTTATATGTGTTTTCTATAAAACACATACTGCCTTAAATAGCATGTTCATCGTGTGAAGATTCTATGACACATGATATTTCATTAGAAGCAGTCCATGTTTCATTCATTTAATTTTTATACATTCTATCATTGTCCTATTATTTCATTTGTACAAAATCTTGGGACATTCCACCTTAACATACCTCTTTCGATTACATTCATATCATAATATTTCATCAGACTTGTAACATCCTTTCCAATATTTCTTCCAGCTTCCCTTTTGATTATATCTTCCATTAAAGTTAAGATTTCTAAAAAAATCTTATTCTTGTAAAATCTCTTAAACCATCTAGATAATTGATCCATCTCCTAATCACTGTCAGGTGATGATTGTTCATTAATTTTACTTTCTACAGAGGATTCAATTTTCCTTTTTTTCTATGTTTATAGGTGGTGGTCTTAAATTCAATGGATTTTCTTTTGGGTTCATCCTCCTCTTACTTATTGACATTCAGCTATTCATAATACATCATTAGTTTCCCAATGAGTTCCTTTACCTATAACATACCAAGATCTCATGATTGTCTAATAGAGAAAGAGGTTCCTCTCCATCTATTAGGTAGTGTCCTTGTGATTCTTTCATTGGCCGTTACTTCTCATCTTAGAGAAATCCTTGTGTTGAACATTTCATTAAACCTGGGATACCTTCCAAAAATATGCTCATAAGTTTTCATTTTAATTTTATCATTTTTAAAAGTACAAGAATTAATTATCATTTCTTTCACAATAGATGTTCCTTTAACTCAAATAGACAAATCATCACAAATTTCATGGGCAGTTTTACATGTAGAAATTATGTTAAATTCTTCATTTCATTAGGAGAAATATAAATCATTCATGGATTTTACATTGTTATTATAGACAGTCTTGGTTGGTCCATCCCATGTGTTTCTATCATTACAAGGATTCATATACTCATCTATAATTTAGAACAAATTTCAATACCCATAATTTATATATTTTATTTTATTTTGATTTTCCATTGTGCATAATTGGTTTTATTAACGAATGGTGGTCTGTTTGTTGCCGCACCTTCCAATATATTATCCACTACAAGGGAATACATTGAAATAACTAGAAACATAGAATTAACATAAATTTATAGATCTTTAAAGACCAACTATAATCATAGATGAATAGTTTCAGAAACTGTGTCTTGAAAAGAATAACAAACTCTTTTCATACAAAATGTTTTTCATAGTTGAGTACTTAAGAGGGGGTGAATTGCATAACCATAAAAATTTAGTTTAAATTTTTTTTTATACGTTTCCCCAATAAAAATAAATATATCCTATTTAATCTATATAATTTTTTTATGAATGATTGATTATTTAAATAACTTATTAATAGATTTATTAATTCTCGGTAATGTTAATATTTTTGTTATTAATATCACTTTTGAAGATATTATAATAAGGAAAAAATATAACTTTATTTTAAGATTAACTATCAAAGTAAATCTATTAATTTCTGAATTGTCCAGTAAAAAAGAGAAAACTAATTTTAATAACCTAGTGGATATAAACCAAGAGTTTCAGTCTCAAGCCGAGACCTAATCCACTCCACGTGGTGATCACCCACCACCAAGCAGTTTATATAAATAAACTTGTCCCATACACTGGATCGGGGTATAGAAAAGTGCACTGGACTTTCCAGGTCACACGAAATTTTCTATAGTTGTTTGTGGGTATAATATATTGTGTCACACATGGACCACTTCCAAACAAATCAGTTTGAGTAAACATGTTTAAAAAGATATGAGAGAAATTATATCGTTTATCCTTCAGTTTTTTTAGGATATAGTGTGTGTTTTAATATAGAAACACACTGATTGAAATCTATAAACAACAAACAACATAGAAAATATGATTACATAAGATTAGATGTGGTCTGAGTGTTATTTTATGTAGCTCTGGTCTTCAATAATGAATAATATTTAAGAATCAAGTCCTCTAGTGTGAAACAGAGTACCGTAGGTCTGATTCTATGGTTTCCAGTTAGATCGTGCATGTGTTATTCATGAATTTTTATTTCAATGATGTTATTAACTATGATCTATGGTATCTTATATGTTGGATTCATTAACTCTTCGTGTGTTCTTCTGATGTATCTTGTTTCATGTGTTAGTTGTTTTCTTGATAATAATCTTTCTTTTTCTCTATATCTCAATTTTGTTTTTGCGATATTATTTTCTTTTTATTCTAGGAGTGCATGTTTTAGTGCCGACATTTTGGATGTATTCTACACCTTGTACCTCATACTATCTAGTGACATGTCTACAAAGACACATTTATTATGTCAGTGCATTTAAAAGGATCAAATATGACCGTTAGAAATTAAATTTAATATGGAAAAATAGATTAATGAATGGTGTCACAATCTGTCTGGACATAGTTTAACATATAAATGGTGACATCACAGAATAATGTCTCCTTATTTTAATTTTAAGGCTGAGATAGTTATGATGGCATGGTTTTATAGAGATTAATATTGATTATCAAAAATGTGGGGTAAGTATCATAGTGTCTGGTCCCTTTCAAAACATTAAACGGTGTCTTAGAAAAGAACCAGTGACCCAGACATCAACGAATTTGAAATTAGTTACTGTGTTTTGTCATAGTGTGTGGTTATTGTTTCTAGTTCATGATGTCTGGCCACTATTTCTAGGTCATGGTGTATGTGACATGGTGTCTGGGTCACAGTGCTTGGGACCTTTTACAAAAAAATAGAACCAGTGGGAGGCTCATGGCTTCTCAGACATAGCCAAATATTTGTATATATATGGACATTAATATTCATAGAGTGAATTAGACAAAATCATTCCTAAAATAAATAATTATAGACCAATTCTAAATATATTTAAAATAATCAAACATAGTACTTAATACCAGGGATAGTTTTATTTATTTCATACAAAAACTAACCATCTATACACATGATTTGACACAGATTATATGGGATTAACATGATTTACAGAATTTATTGGATTTGTGATCTTTAAAACTTGATTAACACATGAGGTGTCATACACTATACTCTTCCTTGTCCTTAGTCTTGTCCTTAAAATAGTCTATCAGGTTCTCAATATGGTTTCTCATCTACAATTCCAAAGGTAAAATTAATATTTCTATCCGATACAAACTATAATAACCCATGTTTGACGTATAATAACATTAAAAAATTTTATGGAATAATTAATAAATTACTAAAACACACACCTAAGGATCACATTATATTAGTTCCTTTGGAATCATGTAATCATAAACATTGGTACATAAGTGATCTATATTATCTCTCATTAGATTATTTTCAACTGCCTCTATTCATAGAGAAAATCATAATACATACTTCATAATCTATGGAAAAGGAAACATAAAATAGGGTGATCTCAAATAATTGATAAGTGTAAAAAAGGAGATATTTAAGCATATTCATGAAAATATGTTTATGAGAACATGATCATGAAAATATAAGATCATTACCTTAATATCAATAACCATAAACATGAATCATGGAAAAAATATTTCATGTTCATAAGACATGAATCATAATGAAATAAATAACATGATTCATGAAACTGTCACCTAGAAACAAATCAGGGCACTATGGATAACACATAACTATATTATAATGATTTATATGGTAGTCAAAACATAGTTTCAAATTCCATATTTGTAGTATGGGTTAACATCTTATACCATCTTAGTGGTCAGGTTTCGATCCCATGATCAATTATGTGGACAATTTATCTTATGTTTATATGCGGTAATAGAAATCATTAACCCATGGATAGAGGGAGATATATATCCCACCTATCACATAATGAAATCACACATACGTGATTCACAAGATCATAAAAATGAATATCATAACAAAATAAATATAATGTGTTTCATAAACATGTAATCATATCCTAACCTTTGGAAAGTAAAGAAGTTTCATACTCATTTCATCAATATCATAACCCATGAAATGAAGCATGTTTCATAAAAATTGTTCCAAAGAAACATAAACCATTTAGAAAATGAATATAAAGCGTAATATTGAACAATAATAAATTATTTCATCTTATATTATTATGGATCATGAAATATATCTTGGACTTGAATTTTCCTTAAAAATCACTTTTTAAAACATAAAAAACATTCATTTCTTTTTTCTATGAAACCACATTGAAAAAATATAATGAAATCATAAAAATAATATAAAATTTTTATCAAGGATAATATCATTTTCTCAATAGAAAAATAATTATTGAATAAAAGAACCCTTTGAAAAATATTTCATTGAAAATAAAAATAAATATTTACTTATTGATTTAAAACATTTTGAAAACCATTTTCCTTTAAAACATATGATGGAATCATAAAAATCATTTAACTCATTTTTTCTTGAAAATATCTCTTAAAACATATAAATGAATCCTTAAAAAACCATTAAAACATTATTCACTTCATGAAAATATTTTTTAATTGGAATGAGCTTTTACGATCTTTTTAAAACTTTTCTTGAAGAAAGTATTCAAAGTGTCACATACCACATTGAAACATTTGAATCATAATACCATTGAAATAGTAACACTAAATTTAGCCTAAAATATCATCAAAATAATGATATTCCTAATATAAAATTTTATATTTTACTATATAGTACTTTTAACACAACATAGGATCAAAACAAAACACGCGTCTCAGTGAAGGAAAACTTAGACAAAACTACGTTACTCATTTGGTAACCTTGAACTGTAAACCCCATCATATATAAAGAATTAAATTGATAATAAAATAACCATGAATTAAATTATAAAAAATAATAGAATTCATTGATAGGAAGTATGTATAATACACAATATAATTGAGTGTTTAATAAGGCGTTTAGCTTACATTAATAAATAAAATGAGATGAAATTCTATTACAGCTTTATAATAAGACAAATAGCATGAAATAAAGAAAAATATATCTATATAAAAATGATATAATCATAAGTATAATACATATAAAAAACATTTATGGGTATTATATATACTATACTATAAAAGTGAGGTTTTAATATTGCATGTGTCACAAAAAATTAAAAATAAAATAAAAAATCACATACTACTTGATTAAATTTTGAATTAAGATCCCATGAATTTATAATATTAATTAAAACGTTTGTATAATTAAACATAAATAACATTCATATAACAAAATTTCAGTTATTATATACACCACATAAAATATGCCGCTGGTGAATATGGCATGTATCTCATGAAATTAAAAACCAAGATGAAATTCCTTTACCGTAGTTCATATTCTCATGGAATGTGTACGAAACTCAATAATAGTGGTTCTAAATAAATTTGTAACCTATAAAAGAAATATAATTATATTTATGTCATCATAAATGATTCATTAATTACTTTATACTACCAATTTATTAACAATTCCATGTTAAAACAAAATTACAGGTAAAAATTGAAGTGTTAATCGTACATGTTTTGACTTATAATTATTGATCCTATTACATAAATAATTATTTAAATACAAAAATAATGTATAAAATTATGTATATAACATATATATTTTAGATATAAATATATAGAAAATATATTTATATGAAATTGGATGCACATTTCATGGTGATGGTATGTTGTAAATAAGAATAAATGTCACTTGCATTTTCTTATCGTATTGAGTGGAAAAAAGTAAAAGTCATTAATGTATATATTATTAAATTAAAATTATTATGTAATAAATATCATATTTATTTGTTATATTAATTTTTATAATCACTCTTTAAATGTTTAACTTGAATGATTAATCTTATCATGTCGTGGAGATGGTAGGTTGTATGTACACATGGGCGATGCTATCATTCAATTACTAGTAAAATTATGAGTAAGAAGATGGTATGTTATTTATAATGAATAAATATCAAGTAATATTAATTATTTATATAGTTTATATTTATAATTATACCCATCTAAATAATTTAATGATGGAAAATATATTACACCATGATGCGGGGATGATATGTTGTATATACACACGTGTGGTACATTCCTTTTTTATAGGATGAATAAATGGTGGAATATGGTTGTTACATAATCATAATAACATATAACACTATATTTTTATTATAGTTATGAAATTATAAAGGAATAAATAAATTAATAATAAGTAGAATAATAATCAATTTTGAAGGAGTCTGTAAGGACATTACCTCTTTTTCACTGATCTCTATATAGATCTCTTATTAGGGTCACTATATTTGTTATTTTTTGAATATCAGAACATCTATAATGTTGAAAGGTAATTTTATAAATGAAATGAGAATTTCATTGTCTAGATTGATGTATCAGTGTGGTGTGAAGAAGTTCAGGAGGAGGTTCCCTTTAATAATAGAGGGGAGGGGCACATTAGGAAACTCAAAAAATAGTAAATTATTTTAATGGATTTCCAATTTCCAATAGTTCCAAAGTCTTTTATTTTGAAGATAATATAATTTTGTGTCTATATCCTCTCATCCTATTATTTTGAGATGTTGTTAGGTCAAAATTATATCCTTCTCAACTGGCTTTAACCATTAGTTATGCCCTTTAACTTTTTCTATGACAACATGTACTTTTTACTCTTTTGGGTTAATATAAATACTATAAAATCACAAAATAACATCAAATGGTTAATTAATAAAACATTTACCATTTTAATATTTATTTTTCTAAATTATATATTTTTTTATTTTTATATCATTTAATAAAATATTATATATTTTAAAGTATCATATATATCAATTTTGATACTATTCATTATTTGTCTTTTTAAAAAAAAATACTATCAAAATGATAACATCAAACCAGAACATTTAATATTTCAAAACATATCAATTTTATCTTTAATATTCTTTTATTTAATTAATTATGTGAATTTATATTTATTTTAATATTTCTAATATAATTTTATTTATATTTCCATTAATTAAAAATTTAATGCATCTTCGAAATGAAAGCATTTAATGAAAATATTTTTTGTCTAAAAATTTAAAAAAAATTACATGAAGAAAATAAATTTAGAATATTTCAAATGAATATTTATAGTAAAATTTCTATTTTGAATAACCCTATATAAAATTTTTTTATAGTTATTAAAAAAATATAAACATATTCTATAAGAAAGAACTATATATATTATTTATAAAAAAATTAAATAATTACACATAAAATAATATTTTAATCAATTTGTGATATTAGGGTCTCCATGGGTGATCTTAAAATAGTAACATGGAATGAAGTGTGTAGTGATTCATTGTAAGGGGATTGTGTGAGGGTAAAATCAGTTCATCATTTACTAAAAATCATATTTTATTTTGAAAATTTGCTGAAACATCTCATAAAATAATTTATCCATAAATAAATTAACTAAAATTACACTATTGGGAAAATGACATTAGATTATGATTTATAGGTGTTTTTATAAAAAATTAAGTATATAGAGGAATAGATTTTTTTTCAAACAATTTCAGGAACATGAGAGTGGATAAAATATTCCTGGGAAGTCAGTATATGTATTCATGGGATCATATGAATGATAAAAGTGAATTTAATTTAACCAACAATTAATAGTGAAGTAGTATAATTATAGAGGGATATAAACACTTTGGTAGCATGTATTAGATTATGATTCCATGAAATGACATGTGTTGTGAATTTATCTTGGAAATACTTAAGATGTTATTTTACCCAATAGTGTAAGAACATAATGATGTTGTAATTATAATGTTAAAATTACTATATATAAATTATAATATTTCCATTCCTCTTATTTTCTAGAATTTTTTAGTCTATGGATATTTCAGATGTTTGGGAAATATTCAAAAATTTAGAACAATTTTTAAAATATTAAATATTTAATCCTCAAATTATAGAAATAAATAGATGTTTCTTTATAAAAATAAAATTTATTATTCAGTAAACATTATCATTTTTAATGTATTTTAGTTGATTAAGAATAAACTAGATAAAATGGGAATAAAAAATCATAGAAATATCATATAATGTAAATTATATAACCACATAAATCCTTTGTGTTTTGATTGTTCCTTCAGTTATGATATGGAGAGTTTTGTGTTAAGTACATAAATTCGTTATATTCTTCCATTAAAATAAAATAATACCTTAAATATTATTGGATGAAATATTTTTTAATGTTTTGAATCATAGGGCATGTATGGATTTTTCCCTCACAACATTATGTATTAAACCTTACAATATATGATTAACACTTCATATGAAATGATTATCCAGATATCATAGTAGTATATTATTAGATGTGGCTAGTGAGTTTCAACAAAACATGATTTTTTTAAAGATGATGAGGGTATCCTAGAAATTGTTTGAATCAAAATTATGAAATAAGTATATAATAAGGTTTCTATGATACTATATTTTAGGAGTATGAGGAAAAGTTAAATAGAAATGTCTATGATATAAGGTGGATGATGGAAATTATAGAGGCATGTGTTATGGTAGAAACAATGGTAGGTTTTATCATCCCCTATGATATGTATAAACTCTTATGATATCAATACTAGGGTAACAATATGATGAATTTTTAAAATATAGAAAAATAATATTGATTTATCAATATTTATTCTGTCATATAGCACATTATCAATGGTAAGTCATTCCATAAAATGAATTGGAGAATCCATCACCTATAATATAAATGAATGACGAAGCGATACTTATGATATATCACATTCATAATTCTAATATGTGTTTAATAATTATCACTTTTTTCTGAAATAACCATATTGTAATATGTGACGTGTAAATATTTTTAGTCACCTTTTAAGAATTCTATATAACATAATTATAATAATTTAATCCAAAATCGCATTTATAGTAATTAAATGAACATATTATATGAAATAGTAATAAAAATGTAAATCAAATTATCAAAATGAGGAATCCTAAATTAATGAATTGAAATAGATGATTTAGGCTACATAGATCATTAATTGGGTGTACTAGTATCCAGAGATAATAAAGAATCTCTCAAATATACTATAGATCAAAATTGAAATTTCTATGTCAACATGCATAAATAAATGAAAAAAAGGTGGAATTAGTTAGCATGTTATCATTGAATTCATACCCATGGAATGAATAAAATATAGTTTGGATGATATTTAATGTTCAGTTACCATGATGAAAAAATCAATCAATTTTATATAAAGGTGTTATGAATGGATCAATCGATGAAATATAAAGAAATTAACATTACACTTTTTGGTGACTATTTGGATAATTTTTTTGCTTTCTAAATTGAACATATTTACTAGAAGCTATGATATTTTACATGAGTGTATTAAATATATTTTATTTATTGATTAATTGAGGAAAGATCTATTTCTCAATTAGATTCTGTATAATTTTCATTATTCTCATATCAATATTTTGTTCTTAGTTTCTAATAATTTGAATTATTTTTTTATAAATAATAATTTTCATTTTGTTCTTATTAATTCTATTTATTTCATGGTTAAACACTCGTATTCAGACAATATTATTCTGGAGGAAGGAAAACTAACCAAACACCATAGGATAACACATAACCATTAACCAATTTGATCTTCTAGTAGATCCAATTGAAATTCCTGAACCCCACAAGTTGGAAACATGTTTTAAAGCATCATGGAAATAAACATGGGAATAATTTATTAAAATATATAAATAAATTATAACGTTAATTCCATCATGAAAAATGGCATGAACCATTAATATTGTACACCTAGATGCACCAAAAATTGTATTTAAAAAAAGAAACATAAAATTGAATGTATAATAAAATAGAAATAATTAAAATACTAATAAAATAAACTACCACATAATCTAAAAATTATACAAATAAATATCATACCATGTATAGATTAGGAAACTATAGAATTTTCTTTTATGAAATAGATTATATATAAAAAACACAATTTAAATCCCAAATCTAAACAACTACTACACATATCTATGTGACATAAGATCCTTCACCAAATCCCACAAAATTTGATAATCGACCAACCCGAATTGCAATAAAGAAAATATCATAGATGGGCACCTATAAGAAAACTGTAAGTGATATATACTCTGGTTATTTTATGAAATGTGGGAGAAATGTAGTTCCATTTATGATTCAAATAAAGAGTTTGTCTAATTCTTTACAAAATAATTTTAATTTATTCTAGTATGAAATAAATTTAAAATATAATTTATATTAATATGTAGAAATAAAAAAAAGTATCATATAACTTTAGTTTTAATAAATATAACATCATTTTTTGAAGAAAAAAAGGTGAGATAATTCCATCAATGAAACCAATTAAAATTATTTCATTAAAATCATACAAACTAGTTTTACACCATTTATTTCATTGGAATGATCTTGTTAATGCCATTTTAAAATTCATATTATAATGTTTTTGAAATACATAAATAAAAATCAAACTAGATAACTATAACATCAATTTGACTATATAAAAAATTAACCAATGCTTCCAAACATGAAAATAAAAATAGGGGCGAGAAAAGAAATTATAAAAACCCACTATGTGGTATCATAGAAAACAGTTCGTATCATGGACACATAATAAGTCCTAAGGTGGGATGTTCCTATAATGACAATAATCATCGCAAGAATAATTTCCATTATATATTATTTCCCTAACATACAAAATAAAACAAATTCCACTGACACCATATTCCTTGGGGGAACACACTAAAAGGACTAAATTGAGATTTGCATAGTACTGAGAGGGGGGGTGAATCATTTTTTGTGGAATTTTAAATTCCAATTCTGATTTTTAAACCATTACCTCTATGACCATTTATTATCTCGATTATCTAATTCGATTTTTTCGATAGCATACAAGTATATTTATGTAGTAATTGAAACTAAATATATTCATACAATATTCAGAACCCAATAAGAGTATCTCTTTCTTTATCATCATATAGAAATGATTCTTCCACAAAAACACTAGAAATTAATCCTTTTAATGTGGTTACAATAAGTAGGAAATAAACATTCACATTCAATGGACATTAGGAAATTGACTGTGCATTATTTACAGCAGTTGGCCCGATCATTATAATTCCTCTAAAGATATTCTTTTCCTTTTTGATAAAGGTTTTCAACAACTAGAAATAATTCCACCAATTAAGAGTAGTTGGATGTAATAGTTCATCTTCTAATTCTAAAACCTTATTCTTAACTTTTTTATTCCCACAACAATAGGCATGTAAATATTCAGGCCGTTTCCTAGTATAAAACTAAATTCTTCATACGATTCTTCTTATTCTATTAGTTAGAATAATATGAATGTTTCTTACTAGGGAACGAAATTATTCCTAAACTAAATTAGAATCAAATGATATCATCTTGTCCATTCACCTAATATTCTAACTTTGATAAATGTAAAAATATTGGAAATTGTGTATTATAGTGGCTTGATCTCTCTTTCATCTTTAGTACAAAATCCAACAACCTTGAATCACATTCTTCCAATAATTATACAATCATGAACTCTCGTTTTCTTTATTAAATCAATGAATATTATTTCAACACAAAATCATCATAATCAGTCGTTAGGTTTTCACACTCTATTCTTCTTGGACACACAATTATGTTAAATTGAGTAACAATGTCTTATAATCTAACGGCAACACTAAAATTCAATATTTTGGTGTATCAGGACACTTATTTTCATCCTTAGTAAATCTAATATTTAATGAAACTGGTTTTCAGCATACTTTAAATATCCATTCTGCAATAATTATTTTTCACAAACTTATATTATTACATACTAAATTATTAAATCAATGCATGAATTGTGCATGTTCATTACCCATCATTATTTTCTTCATAATACTTTTATTGAATTTTATATTATGCTTTGATGAATGAACAATGCCTTCTTGAAATCATATGTACACCTTTGGGTAGTATAATTACAGCCTCAGTTCACTTTTCATGTGTTCTTGAGAATTCACCTATACATGTACACATGGACACCGTTCATTTCCTTTTAACTACCTCATAACTCTCTTCATATAAGAACATGGTTCTGGTATCAAAATATTTATAAACCATATATTTAGGAATGTAGAAACAACACCATGAATTCTTGAATGAGTTACTATACTTCCTTGAACTATCACGAGGCACATTAGCATGATAAAGGAGCATGAATAGAACATGTCTCTTATGCCTAAGTGAAGAGCATCATGGATCAGATTCTTCATGAATCATCATGGAAGTAATCTATTAATGCACTGGAACATGGTATCGAAGAACTTATGAAACACAATGAGGGTGTTAAACAGAGGTCGAGTGAATTTTGTTTCTTCTTCTAACTTGTGTTGCATAGTTTTATTTATCAATCACGACGAGGGTTTTTAATCGCAAGCCACATGTTTGTTGGGTATTTTCCTCCATGAAAGCAGAATGATTCATGAAAATCCTATTCTTTAAAAATCCTTAATGGATCAAGGAAATTTTCGGGTGCATAGAATAGACTCATCTAGAGGACCTATATTTTATGAGAGCTCCCGAAAAACATTGACCGTCAATACATCGCTTCACCTCAGGGATTAATTATATATAAGAATTGATCACCACATCACATTATTTAATCAGAAAAATGACGTACTAAAAATCATGTCATGTGAATCACCTAAATTAATTCATGAAGGAATCATGATTTAAATTAATCAAACTGTGTGTTTAAGACAATCCAAATAAATTTTAATTTTATTTTGTGATCTGGATTCTCTTTTATGGTGTAATATCTCACACATTAATTAATGAT
This sequence comes from Viscum album, assembly GCA_963277665.1. Taxonomy (NCBI): domain Eukaryota; kingdom Viridiplantae; phylum Streptophyta; class Magnoliopsida; order Santalales; family Viscaceae; genus Viscum; species Viscum album. Next base: position 1,752,283,574 of record OY728152.1, read on the forward strand.
CACATATTTCTCTTTTTTTATGATCAATTCCATTCCATATTATAACAATTCTCCTGTAAATATGTATGTTATTCAGTCAATTCTTGCCTATCAAATAGCTTCATATGAATCATGCGAACAACATTTCATGATATTTTGACAATGTTCATCCAATTAAATTATCCTCATAATAATCTTGGATGCTTCAAGTTAAACAAATGTTGGTATATCCATGTCTATAGAAAACCCATTATCCCAATTGATTAATTTAAGATAAATAAATTGACAATTGTTTCCAAAATCATTTCTCATATTAAATAGAAACACCTCACAGTATATCAGAAAACTTTGGTTTAATCTAGTTGGGCATGAGAGGAAATGGATGGTGGGGATCCCATAGACCGAACAAACGTGATTTTGTTTTCATTTTATGTGGGTGAAAATTACCACTCAATTATAATCCCACATCGAAACCAGCTATATGTTTTTATTTTATGGAATAACCATGTGCAACTAAATAATAAAAAAATTCTCCTTCCCCTATTGTCGTTCCTCCCCGAATGATAGTGCCTATTCTCAAGTGATATTTGGCCCAATACTTGTGTGGCCATAGACTTATACACTTGGGCTTTACACAGGTTCCCCCATTCCTCAATTTGTAAATATGCATGCCTTTAAATTTTTTCACCATTTTGGATATCCATGTGGAGGTCCTCTCATGTGGTTGACCCCGAGGGCCCCACAATAATTTTTGAGAATGTCCTTGGCTTGGCAGGTCAATGGTTTTCCCTCTTTTTTAATAACACCACGAACATTATTCTAACTGAAAATTTCTATCATATTAAACTATAATCAATCCATTAATTTCATTCCACCACTTCTTTAACTTTTCCTTCTCTTTGTAATAAAAATTCCATAGATATAATAATCATAAAAACCTCATGCAAAAAATAACTATGTTTCATCGTTCTCCATCATGAAAATTTGAATGTTAATATTGTTCAAGTTATGTATTTCATCATTCTCATGCTATAATGAAATATTATATGACCCTATTAAAATACTATTTCTCTTATTAATTTTCTATTATGAATTCCAAAAATATTATAAACATCAAATACACTATCTTCTATGATATAAAAAATTGTATCACCTATGATACATTTATTTTTAACAATGAACCTGTTTAAAAATCATTTGGAATTCTAATATAGTTATTCTAACATGGCATCCAATTTAATGAAATTAACATAAAAAATATTCTTTAGGCACAAAAATGAAACTCAAACTTGTAAACATATTATTTATGAAATTCCATTACTTCGGAATCTAATCCCAGATCCACTAAATTTGGATATTCATCATAATATTTTCACTAATTAAATTATAAAACCACATTGACAACCACTGTCATCCAATGGAAATATTTTTACAATAAACAAAATCAACTCAAAAAGTGGGATCTTCAATCTCCACATTGAATTTTTTCCAACACCTTCAATGCTATTTAAAATGGAAATTGTCAAAATGTTGATAATTATCTTCTCCCTCCCCTTTACTTTTCCAACTATTAATTTCACTTTCAATCCCATTATATAAAATTAATTAAAAGTTAATGGAAAAAAGATACCATTTCATTTTTATTTATTATATAATCCACCATTTCACTCTATATCAACCTGATATTTTCTCGGTGTGAAAAAAATATTTGATCAGAATAATTACGATATATATTAAAATTTGATAGTTGTACAATTTCACATGAAAAAAAATATAATTTTATAAAATTATTATTAAATTTTTTTCCAAGATATTGATAGTAAATGTTATAAGAATATTTTATATGAAATACCAACCAGAAACTCCTTCACTCATTTAAGAAAATAGATCAAAAACATTCAATAGCAATATTCCATACAAGTGATGTTGGGAAATATTTTAATTTGCATTCCATTTGTTAATTACATTTATCCACATTTGTAATATATTTGTTAATTTTGATAACCATGGATAAGATAGTAAGAAAGAAATTACTTTTCAAATAACATGTCCTTGATGAAATTCCGATATTAAAAAATTATGATAGTAATTGAAATAATAATTCTAGATGATTCTTCATTTGTATTTGCCTAAAGGAAAACACTTCTCATAGTCATCATAATGGTGTATCTCATCAAGATTGTATTTCATGAAATTATAGTATAAAGAATATAGATTATTGGATATTCAACTTGTGATAGTTTAGATTATAAAACAATGTAAACGTCACCCTTTATTATCATAAAAACCAATGTTCTTTAGGATTCACCGAAAAAGGAAATTACAAGATGATATCATCTTAATCTTGGAATTCTTGTTTAAGATGCCACATTCTTCAAATGCATAAAATATTATTGTCCACCAAATTCTTATTTTAATATCAATATGTGGAATCATTTAAGGATATGGATTTTTTTCCATTACTATCATGAATTGAATGGACTAACTGATTATGTTGTTGTCTCATGAGAACACGATTGACCTTCAATTCCCTTCACAGTTAGCACAAATAAAATATAAAAGGATTAATTAAATAATGCGGTTCCTTTTTGTTCCATAGTGGGAATGGTAAGGTTCACATATTTTTCTCGACCATGTTACTACATTCATCATACTTTCACATCTAAAATAATTTTCAGATATGCATTGAGAGAGCATGGATCTCTTCACCTTCTATTTTCCCTTGTGTAGAGAATATTTCATCTTGAAATCCTACATGTTTGACACATTCTTACTCTTCATGAGTAATGATTCTTGTTCTGATAGTAATTCTAAAAAACCTTTTGACATGTGACCAAATTTATTGCATCTCTCATACAGAACATCATTATCTCATGGGATACCTTTTCATTAGAAACACTCATTCACTTTATCTTCATTATGTGGAATATTATCATTTCAATTTGAACTAGAATATGATTTTTCATCTTTAATAATTATAATTCCTTCAAAATATGTTGGGTAGATAAAAAAATTAATTAGGAACTATGGAAGAATGGTTGGACCATCCACATGGGTTCATCTGGGTTTCATCGCACATAGTAATTATTTTGGATGAGCCACCCTTCCACATCATGAATTTAGTATCCCAGGTATTATCACCACTATTTTTTAATACATTCATTGGTGGATTTATCTTCACATTATTCTTCTAATTTCTTACTGGGGTTACTTCTTCATTCCTTGGTAGATCTTGGGATCTTTTTATATCATATTTGGATACATGTTTAGGTAATCATGTACCAACATTGTGACCACTTCCACTGTATACAACACAGATTTTATTATGCATTGAAAATATTTTTTAGTATACATGTAATTATAAAACTATGGAAATTTATTCTTCATTTATGGCATTCTCCCCTATAGATATGATTCCTTTATACTTTTACATTTTGAGGATTGTACATTTAATTTAAGCCATAATTCCCAAATCTGATAGTAAAATAATATTTACTCATAAATAATGATTTACTAATATATTCTATAAAGGAATGTTGTTTCTTATCCATGATTTATTATTCATTTTATAGGGAACTATATTCGACACTATTTTTCTTATCTATCATAGTAATTGTGTAACGCTACTTATCATTATTATTCATCCATAATTGTTCGTGAATTTTTTTTAAAATATAATTTTTTTTATAACATATTTAGAAGTATATATAGATTTGGGTATGGATGGTACCTTATTTTTATAAGTTTATTTATATGGATAATTTAATGAATTCATTTTCTTCTTGTAACATATTGGATGTACCTTGTCAGTAGAATACTATAGTGACCATTGGGTACCAATAACAACTATTTAATTCTTTTGTGATGTCTCAAAATATTCATTTACATGTTTTTCCAATTGATCCTCAAACCATAGACATTTCATATTATAGATGACATTATGATTTTGAATCATTTTCATATTCTAATTTTAATACTTTTCCACACATTGATCATTAATTTCACAAATATTATCTTTGATTGGAATAAATGATTATAGGTCCATGAGCTTCATGTAATTTTATTCTAATTGGGAACCCTTGTCATCAGTTCTATATTTTATTTTTTCATCATGTTGATAGATCTGTTCACCAATAGTTATATTTACAACCTCTTTCTCTACAACACCTATGATACATTTTGAGGAACATATTTCATGTTATTTACTTATTTCTTCAAAGGCTACAACTAGTCTGTAGAATGTTATCCATTCATTATCTATTTCATTTAATCGCATATCGAAAAATTCATATTTTTTATTATATAATTTTGATATCATCTAGTACACATTAAAAGACTCCTAAAACAATGGACTGTCTTTCATTAAGAATACTATGTGGAAAATTTAAAAAATATATCAATAGATATTTCTTGTGTGGTTGTAGATTGATCATCATCACCACTTGAGATAGGAAATATTTTAGGATAGATTTTAAATGAACTAACACATACGTTTTTACGAATTTTGGTAATGAGAATTTCCATTACTTTTTTGGAAGCATGAACCCCTACACATTAAATTCAAATCCAGATATGTATTCATTATTTCCCAGAATATTAAATACATAGAATTCATCTTATATAGTTGATATGGACTACTATTTCGACTGTATCTTCTCGTTATTTTTATAATTATACATGGTATTGGTTGATAAAGTCTTTTTCTCAAAAATAACTAAACCATCTTCAAAAATACACTTCATTTATTACTCATGGAAGATGTTAATATATTTAATAGATAAAGGATTCACTATAGAGAATAGAGAATGGGTTTACCTTGGAAATATTAATAAATGAAGGAACCATATTAGTATTTAATTAACACTTAGAGGGGGTAAATTAGTTTCGAGGAATTTTTAAAAACCAATTAAACATTTTTCCATTTACCTCATCAACATATTAGGATATTGATTCTATTTTTCTCTTATTTATATTCTAATAAGTATTATTTATGTTTTAAATACAACACAAAATATTTTTACAAGGTTCACTAATAGATATGATTTACTAGTCCATAGAATGGTCTATAACTACCATGACCAAAAAAATATTTTAAATTATTCCTTTTAATGTGGTTATAGAAAGTAGGAAATACCATTTCACATGAAATGATATATAGTAAAATGAAATTTTATGTTTTATTGCACTTGGAAGGATTTGTATACATCCAATAAAGATAATATTTTCCTTGTTGATAATGTTTTGTTAAACAAACAATGTATTCCACCTATATAGACCTATTAGATGTCACATTTTACCATTTTCCTCTACAACTTTATTATTCAAATTTTTTACATTCATAGTAGTATGAATAATAATATTTTTAGCTTTTCCCTACAGAAAACTAAAATATTCACAATATTATTCTTCTTCTATCAGTAAAAATATTATAAATTATTTATTGGTATATGAACTAAATTTTTTATAACCCAAATGATAATAAAATGATATTAATTTTTCAAGTCACTTAATCTTCTCCTTTAGATTTTTGGCACAAAAATATGTGAAATTTTGTATATTAATGTCTTAGATACTATTTCTTCATCAATGAAATAACAATTTCCACAAAGCCACCTTGTTTAAATAATTATAGAACCACATAATCACTTGATGATTATTAAATAATTTATAATTATATGGACATTGAATTCTTAAAAATCAATATTTAGGTGGGAACACTGTATTCTTCTTGGACATAAAATTATTTGAATTGAGTGAAAATGTCTTATACTCCTACATAGTTACTCAAAATCAATAAATTAATCTATAAGGTAACTTATATTCTTTATTTGTGTAAAAAAGTTGTTAAATGAAACTAATTTCAACCTTACTTTGGATAAAATTTCTTGAAATATTAATCTTTCAAAACCATTGAAGGTTTTATTCTTTAATTATTAATTGAATACATGCATTATTAATATGAATCACCCATATCTATATTTATCTTTATCATATTATGAATTGTATGTTAATCTTTCACTCATGAAATATTCCATTTTCTAATCATATGAATACCATTGGTATACACATGTAATTATTTGGTTTACCTTGAAATATTATTTAATAATTCAAATGTTCTTGTAATCAAGCACATTATTCAATTATTTTTCAGTGCCTCTTCACTTTCTATACACAAGAACAAGGTTTAGGTACCAACCTACTTATAATATGTATGTTAATACATGAATAAAAAGTCCCATGTAATATTTAATTTTTTTTCCTTCCACCTTGAACAATATTTGGGGTCTTTATCATGAAAATATGAGCATGATTACATCTTCTGTCATTTGCACAAGACGATTACTTCACGGATCAGATTATTCACGAAGCACAGTAGGAGTACTCTTCCCAATAACATGAAAATTGTATCAATGTTCCTTGTGAAACATGATGATGGTGTTAAATAGAAGCCGCATGAATTAATTATCATCATCATGTAGTAGGTGTATGTTTATCTTTTTGATTAATTATAATAGTGTATAATCATCAATCGCATGGTAGTGTGGTCTTCTCGTTTGCAATAGCGTAAATCATCACTTAACTAGTCTTATTAAATAATACGTGATGGCAGGTGAACCTATCCTAGTTTTGGAAATATAACCATCCAATGAACATATATCTTCTATATCTCTAAATAAATGAAAATAGAAACATAAAACATGGATTTGTGGAATCATTTTTAATTAGAAGGGACCACCTCAACTATTAATTTAATCACTTACTTAAATTATAAAAAACTTTTCATGTGAATAACCAGTTTGAATTTCTAGATGACTCATCATTTAAACACTTCAAATCATGGGTTATGATTTCATAAGAAAACTTGATTTTTTTCCTTCATGATATTGATTATAATTTTTGTTGTAATATCTTGTACATGTGAGAAAGATCACATATTCATCATTTATTAATATCGACCCCAATCATTATTCTAACCGGCCTCCATCAACTACAATTTCTATTCAATAGAGGCTTGAATTTAAAATATCATAATGGTAATCATGCTAAAAAAATTTCAAGATATTTAAATAATATTTGTCTCATTATTTAGACATCACAATGATCACAGAGTCCATGGGATCAAAGGATGGGGGTTTGGCCATTTATCCATTGAATCAAGTAGAAATATCTTGAGATATGGGATAATTACGCCAACACTAGTTTAAAATGTGGATATCATCTTGAATAAAAACTCCCAATGCGATATCCTATGGCCTTGGTTTAAACCAACCATGCACTAGAAACAATGAACGGTGGGAATCACATTGACCAAATAGGCGAGGTTCTTTCCATATTTTATGTGGGTGAAGAATACAACTTGAATCACATCCTACATAGAAATAATATTTGTAATACGCTTTGTTTTAACAATTGAGGAACACTGCATAACACCTATAATTACCTCTTCCACTACATATGTGCTACCCCATATAGAGGAATGAGTTCTCTTATGGGCTTTGGCTCAATCAATGCATGACCTCGGCAGTGCACAATACATTCTTTAGACACAGGATAACTTTACTTCTATTGTAACTACGTATGCCTCTCAATTTTCATTGGATAGTTAGATATGTAGAGTTCCTCCCATGTCGTTGACCCCTCATGTACAATACAAATTGTTGAGTACATCCTTGGAATTGATGGTTAATAGCTGCGATATTTTTTATAACACAAACAAAATTATTCTGAGTGAAAATTTCCATCATATAAAAACATAATCCCTACATTAAATCCATACAATCCATTATTTAATTCTTTTTTATCTATAGATTAGAATTTTTCAAGATCTCATAATCATCAAAATCACAACAATGAATGATTATCTTTCATTGATCACCTTAATGAAAATACCAATTTAAATAGTTTTCACATTATCTCTTTGATGGTTATCATTCAATAATAAAATATTTATGACACTATTAAAATAATATTTCCCTTATACTTTTTGTAATTTCAAATTCAAAAAAATTCATAGAATCATATCCAATATATTTTTTGTTGTAAACAAAATGTCACGTTTGTTACTTTTATTTTTATCTAAGAACAAATTCAAAAATAATCAAAACTAATAGGGAATTATTCATGAATGGCATTAAATGACCCCAAATTATTACAAAACAATTATTTGGGCATCACCCTCAAACTCAAATACATTTGCAGATGATTCCTGATAGGACAAGAAATGATAAATTTATCCAAACTCTATTAACTTTGGACCAAATTTAGTATATTGATAATAATAAAATCATTCAAGATCATTGAACATTTTCTCAACCAATGAAAATAATTTGAAGAAATATATAATCCATACACAATGTGGGATATTCAGAGACATATCCTAGAACAATTAACTATCTGGGAAACTATTTTGTTATGTTCCATTCAAGCATAACACAAATATAAACTATTCAATCATTTCCTAGGTTTCCCATAAAGTATATCAATAGGATGTGAGAAATAAATTGAATCATACATGAATTAAGAATTATGATATTTAAAAAAATTCAAAAAAATATCAACATGCCACCAACTCTATAACATTAAACATCCATTTCCCCATTATTATATAAAAATACCATTAAATATTCCAAGGGTTTATAATCTATAATGAAAAAAAAATTATAGGGGCCCAAGAGGTTTATACACAGCCAAAAATTTGGGAAACCATTTAAATTTATGAAACTCCCTTCCTTGGAAGCCAACTCCAGAACGTGATCCATTTTTCACATTATTCAAACTACATATTAAATAATATAATAATATAATAAATTTTAATAATTATGGAATCAAATTTAATGAACTGAATGTTCATTTTTATGACATCATATTATTAAAAAAATCTCCCATTAATTTAAATCATGAACAAAATAACGTCAATTTTTTTACAAAATATTTTTAGAGAAACCCTCTAAATCATTTGTGCGTAGACATTTCACTTGAAATATAACTCAAATAAATGAAAAAAATTTAACACATTTTATCTAATTTTTAATCCCACTTGTTAAGATTATAAAAATCATTAATATATTCTCAACTAGTTTTAATTTAATAAATAAAACACCTAAAATCATCAAAAACATAAGGAAATTACAATATAGATAAATAAAAAACATCTTACATTTATCTATGTCGTGACCCCACATGGCATGCCATATCACCTCCCCATTGGTGTTAAATGCTCACACAAGAATTTAAATGACCACTAAAACAATAATGAAAAAAATTACTAAAATTAGAACCACCCCTAAACACTAATATCAACTAAACAGTTATTTATTTTCAGAGAGAAAGTTAAATTGAGAGAACATGGGAGAAAGAGGAAGGATTCATGGATTAAAATATGTGACAAGTAGTTTACTAGAAGGAATTAATTTAAAAATTGTGGTGGGTGAGTTCATAATCAAAATGAAGGAAGGTACAAGGACCCCATAAGAAGAAAATAGGTTTTATGATCATGATGGGGGAGGTAATAAGGGTTTAACCTCTTAAATTATAATAACATAATAACATATATCTTATATTTAATAATATTTGGATGGTGGAATGGTCAGTATTTATTCATTATTAATCATATAAAACATGTGTATTCCATACTAGATAATAACTGGGAACCCACTTAGTATGGTTGAACAATCCACATATCTATGTGATAACTATGAAAAATGATCTTTAATTTATTATAGTTCTATTCATATGTGATCTGAAATATTTTCAATAATTTTTCACAATTGGTATACTTATAATTTTTGTAAAAAAATTAATTTTCAAGAATATTAGACCCAAAACACAAATTATATAATAAAAAATAAATGAATGAACTTAATAATATAGATAATTAATCTCAGGGTGTGACAATTATCCCCAGAATAAATCTTTCTACCCTATAAATTTTTTTAATAAATGTTAAAGGTAACTGGTTAACAGATATAATTACACCCAATTAAAGGAGGTTGTTATAACTTATAATTTCATTGGGAGCATAATTTATTAAGAATACAAAATACACTCACAAAATATGGGTTTTATCTAAAAGAACATCACAACTACAAAAATCCCATATAATAGATGAATAATCAACCATGAAATGTATAAATACAAGATTACATCATAACCACATGGATGAGTCCTAATAGAAATTGAGTTCTAACATAGGTCTATCCACTATTTTATAATTCATATAAAATTTTAAGATATATATAATGAAATTTTAATGATGAAAACAATATAATTCACCTACTAAAATTATGTCATTCATCCAATAGTGAACAAACATTTATAATTCCTATGTAATAATAAGATAAATCTGATATAAAATTATTATCAATCAGGTCTGATAAAAACTACATATAATACCATCCACTATAATACCACATCAAAAAAATCATGAAGTTCCACATCAATGATTACATGTGAATATAATAAAAATTAAGAAATTAAATAAAATTTTTACCTAGGAAAATGCCCCAATATAAAGAAATTTCCACAATCAATCGATCCTTCAAGAAAAAAACATAAATACAAACATCCTAGAAAAATATATTTAAAAATTAAGAGATAATTACCTAAAAAAAATTATTACCCACCCAAATAAATAATTTACAAGCATATTTATTGGATAATTCATATAAAACACAAACATTTAACCATCCATGCATCCAAAAAACATTTCTCCATAAAAACAAAACATCTATGAACTATAATTTCACTTGATTATTCTTCATCCAATAATTTTTAATAAAAAAGCACTATTGAGGGAATAAATATCGATATTAGATAAAGACTCCAAGATATTTGAAACTTGATATCATAAAATTCCCATGTGTCGGCACTAGAAACAAAAAATATGCCACAACCTTCTTTGTGAAAAATGGACACATTCTACTATCGATTTGAAATTAGGATCAACTAGATCTTAATTCAAAATAATGATGAATGTTCACTCAAATCCACTTGATTCACAATATCACAAACCATTAATGGAATAACCCAATCATCTTCTACAGACATGCATTTTTATCCATTTCATAATTAGAGGATATAAAACGATAAACAGAAACTACTCCATGTTATTATAAATAACCTAATTCAAAGAAAATATTTCAGAAAGAATAATTATTTTTTTGATCTAAAGGGAAAAATACTAGCTCTAGGAAATGGTTGACATTCTAGTTTATATTCCACTAACTATGACAATGAATATTGCACTCAATAGCCATCCTTTCTATATAATCCTTTGGATAATTACATTAAATAAATATATTTTTGAAATAAAATTATATTCTTTCATCATATAGTTGAGAAGGATCCATAGTCTCTATAATTACATGGTTTTATCCTTCAAATAAAAGAATAGTGACATTAACGCATGAGGAATCCATATTTTTGAGAGAATTAGGGAGTACCTTATTTCCCTATAGACAAATTATTTCCTAAATTAGAGATTGATCATTATTTACGGATGATAGATAAGGGTTCTTTATGTATTGTATACCATCCATCATCTACAAGGATTCCATCCATACCACTCAATCATAAGTCTGGGTAGAGTCTGTAAGAGAAGACCCCTACAATAACCAATAAAAAAGTTGATCATGTAGATCCTCTCTATAAATAGACATCAAAATATGCATCTATTACATTCATGGAGGCATAAATAAAATGATATAAAATATGTTCATTCAACAGTCACTATTAAAATTGACTCAGATAATTCAACATAAATCAAAATTAAAAAAACACATTTACAACCTCCCATATATATTTTTTATTTAAATGATAATGTTTTAATGTGAATGTAATATATTTATTTAAATAAACTTCAATGAAAATATGAAATATCTCTTTAAAAATTCAACCACAATTCATTAATAATATTAATATCCGTATTAAAATTCATTCCAACTTGAAATATTTTTTTTAAAATTACATTATCAATTTTTCAATGAAACGTTGAAATTTTATTTTAAAATAAATACCATGGAAAGAACACTGAAAAAAATTGATAAAATCATAAATATATTACCATAAACAATTTTCCAAAATAAAAACATCCTTTTATTGTCAAATTAAAAACAAAAAATCATATATATATATATCATGATTGAATTTAACAACATGATTCCTACAAAAAAACTCCATTAATTTCACTCAAAAAATTGAATCTATATTACTATTATTCAAGATTCAAAAAAGAGTAAAACAATCTAATCTATTGATTAATAGTGATGTATATAGTTTGAAAAAATGGTTTTAAAAATCATGCACCAACCATGGAATATACATTATGATTTTTTGCAGGGTCCAAGGTAATTGGCTCTACTTGGACCGTCAAATCATGTGAGATAACCTTTAACCTATAGTTCTTACATTATTTTCACAAAAAATAAAATTGAGATCCCAAAAACCGATAATAATATCAATAAGGATATTAATTTAATTTAAATGAACAAAATAATCAAAAAAACCCTGAAATCAATCCCAAATATTCATTGGCACTCAATTGTTATCATGGAAGATGATGATCAAGAAGGCAGTAAGGATTTACCTCCTCATTCATGACCATCCAACTCTCATTTATTATGAGGCATAGTTCTATAGAAAGGGATATTATTCATAATCCTTTCATGTATTATATCTATAATACCATTAATAATGATGCTACCTAACATACCATAGAACTGGTAAAGATACCATCTTCCACTAGGCTAAAAATATTACTTTATTCCTACATTGAGAACATTAATGTTGAGAATAAAGGAAAATCTATTATAAATTTTTCAAAAAAATGATTTTGGGAATTCCACCACACAACATGGATTTACCCATTCATTTTCTATATTTATATACATCAAATAATTATTTTTAATAAAAAGGAACATGTAAATTAGAGTATAATGTATCAAAATTATTATACATACTCATTATAAAACTATCACATAATATAATCAATAAATATAAAAACATAATCAAATGAACATGTTAATAAAAAAAATATCCATGATTATATACCTAGTCAATATTTATCTCAATATAATACCCAAAACCAAATAACAATTTCCCATCTCTATGTGATATAAGGTCACCCACAACATCCTACATTATTCACTACTTGAATAACAAGAATGGAATCTAATAAATGATTTTGATAATATAACTATAGTGAAACAATAAGGTAAGTATACACCAATTACTCTATATATTTTGTGTGAAAACTATATTAGACCACGATACTATGATATATTTTTCTTTAAATAAATTTCATTGAATGTATTCTCTACATGAAACACTGATTTAAAATGAACTATTAAAAATAAATTTTATTTTTATTATTAATTGATAATTGTATTATATTTCAATTCATCGTTTAAATATTATAATAGGATTCTATTTTGGTATTTCTTCTTTAAAGAGTGATTTTACAATTAATAGTGATAAATACATATTTGTTTATAAAATTTTAATATATTTTTATTAAAAAACGACAATAATTTTTTGAATAAAAACCTAAACTATCATTACCCCACATTATTTAGAAATAATATAATTAATTACATATTTATCACCATTGTAACTTATTTTGGTATAAGTTCAATTTTTTGAATTAAAAAAACTCTTTAAAAAAACCACATTTTCATTGGATTTTTGGTTTTTATATTAAATTATTTTCCCTCACTTTTTTATTTAAATTTATAAAATGATTCCATTTTATTTATTTTCAATTGCTCCCTTTTATTTTTGGTCATTATTAATAGTAAACTTGGTGCATATTTGTCACATTGATAAGTGTAAATTGAGAAAAACTTGGTTAAAACCTTTCTATAAGGATTTGAAATATCATCAAAACATCACTATATCCTATTGGATGACAAGAGTTTGTCCATTTATATCAATTTATTGAAACTGTGGCCATATTATACGATTTTTCATTGATATTTTATATTATATTAATCTATGGAATTAATAAAAAGAAAATATTGTACTCTTAAATTTAATATCTTTAATAGTTTTCAATATGTATAAATAAATGTTATGTTTAGTTTAAATTGTTTATTTAAAACGAAAATATTATTTTTATCCTATTAATTTTATATTAATTTTAATTGATTTAATAATTATGTTAAATTCTTATGAAACAATTTCCCAAAATTTATTCAAATAAAGATAAATAAAAAATTGATTTTAAAAGTAAAAAAAGTAATAAAAATTAGGTGAAATATAGTGTTTCATGAAAATTACATATGAATATATCATATCACATAGTTTTAAAATTATTATTTTAATTTTTATTCTTGTTTTGGTTCCAATAATTTCAAATTAACTTCATTGTGTAAAAAATAAAATTATATATATTATATAAAAATTATTTGTTATTAAATTATGTAAAAATAATTAAAATTTTAAATTGGAATAGGGGGATAATATATAGTCTAAAATGCCATACACTATACATTAATGTTATAATTCTCACCTTATAAGAAAAATTATTATCCTTTAGTACTTAAAAAAATTACCACCACCTTTAAGGTCAAAATTAGTTATCCAAGTGGTCAACTAAATGGATATGATTTAAAATGATATCTAAACATATAAAAATAAAAATATATGATTATATTAGTGTCTTATACTTATTATATTTTGTGAAATTCTATTTTTAACCAGTTTCCTGGAGTTAGACACATATTATATTATAATATTGAAGAATTTGTAAAATTACCTTTCCCCTCCCATATAAAAGTACACCTCTTATAATATTAACTTAAACCACATTGATCCATCTTGATTGAACTTATCCTACTGAATTTTTATCCCCATATAAATATCCCTAAATAATAGATCATTTTCTTCTTAAATTATTTTCCATTATTCCTTAATAAAGGATCTAATTGAATCCCACAGAATAAAATTTAAACACATTTTCAGACTATTTGATGTTAATTTATTTTTATAATTTTTCAAAATATGTTTCACCCATCCTAAAACAATAATTTATATATCATAAATATAATTATTTGTTTTTGTGATTACAAGAAATATTTTTCAACCACTTTTCCATCCAATGGAAAACAAAAACATCACTCATTCATACGGAAGGCTTATCATATCCACATAGTGATGTAATTCAATTTTCATAAAACATTTATGGATGATTATGCATATTAAAAAAATTAATATATTATATGTTATGAAATAGTTATTCTTCTGGATTTATAATATCATATCTAACCTCAAACCATGAATCGATTTGGAAAATGAAAACATCGCTCGTGTGTGTGTGTGGACTACCACCTCCACAAAGCAATGCGATTCTTTTTTCAAATCCATTTTACATGTATGGTAATAAGGATATATTTAATAATTATGTATATATATATTTTATAAATTATCTTATAATTGTGAACTATTATTTACTTTTCTTATGTTCTAACTGTCTAAATGTGAAAAAAAGAACGCATATGTCTAACCTACCTTCTACATGAAGCCATAATTCAAATTTATGTCAATTATTGGTCACTCTCCCTCCATATATATTTAATATATATTAGGATTATATGATGATTATAAATCATAAGATTATCTAACCATGAGGGATATTAAAGGGCATTAACTACAAAATCCTAACAAACAATAAAAACAAAGTAGGTAACAACCAAAATAATGATATTAATAAAAGATTATAAAAAAATTTGTGATAAAATGTTATAAATTTATCATATTTGATACTATATATAAGATTATTGTTCTGAAATGTATTTATAAGAAATTTTATTTTTATTATACATATGGTTAAATAATCTTCTTCCATATGTTCATCTTTATGTAAGATATTTCTTCATAATTTACAGTTCATTGATACATATTTATTATTATAATCTAATGTAATTAATTGCAGTTTATATAATTTTAATTTGTTTTATTAAAAATGAATATCTATTTAATAATTTTTGTTCATGTTTCAATATAAGCAATTTATTTCAAAGAGTGATAATTTTAATGTTGAAATGATGTAAGATTTGTTTACAGTGTTATTTTTTGGTATTAAACTTATATTCATTAAAAAAATATTATACTATATAGATTATATTTTTCATATATTTTTTTCCTTTAGGTATTTAATAAGATTCAATATTTCCTTCAATATATTCTTCCCATTTTTATTTCAATCATGAAATTAATTATTTAAATAAATATGAGCTTATTTATATTTTTGATGAGATATATTTTTCTTCTAAATATATATATATATTAATGTTTCTATAGTTAATGTATTTAGTAAATGAAATTATTCATTATGGAAAATATTTTATCCAATAAAATTCATAAAAAATTAAAGGAATATTCAAAAAATTTCCTGAAATTTTTATTTATAAATTTATTTATAAAAAATATAATATAATTTTTATCAAATAACATGGTAATATATTTTTACAACACTAAATATATTTTATACTATCTTAGATTCATATAAATGTTTTAAATTGTTTTAAAAATAATACTATTAAATTAAAACTTAGGTTTTGTTCTTTATTCCACATTATTTTATTATCCATAGGCCATAATTTGGTTATATTACCTATATTTATGATGATTTAATTATATTATTTTATTTATTATTTTTTTCATAACATTTACAAGAAACATTAAATTTATTATATCAATATTTTATCATAATTTACATTTTTATTAAACATCGATATTATTTTTATAAGAGAATGTATTATGATGTAAACCATAAAACTTTTTTACATATGGTGTTTTAATATTAATGTTATTTAATTAACATTAGAAATCATTATATTCCACATTATTTATTTGAGATGAATATTTACTGCTAAGGAATATTGTTTCTGAATTTAATTTATCATTCGATATATGAGAAATTTTTTGTTCTTTTAATAGATTGTGGAGCCCAGTTAAAACTTTCTTCTTGATTCATCAACAGTTATAATAAGAGAAATCATTGGCCAAATTTATCAAATCGGTTTTTAGTATATGTCTACCAAATTATTAAATTTTCATAGAATAAGTAATTGAAGGAAAAAATATTTTTATTTAAAACATCTATAAATTCCTTGATTGATAATTAATTTTTTACAATCAATTGGATTTTTGAATTGATATTATTCATGGAGGAATTTCTCAGTCATGTTATTTATTAAATGGAATGTGTTTTTATCTATTTACCTTACCATATGGATTGTGTTTAATTTACTCTTGATAGATACAAATGTTAATAAATCATACTAATCTTCTTATGTAACCATTTATATCATTTCCCATATATTATAAATGAAGAATGATAATATGAATAATATCAAGGATTCATGAATGTTACTTATGCCATGTATTTTATATTTCCAATGTAAAATAAGAATCATGTATGTATCTTATTCATTTTAACTTATTGAATGATTATTTAATCAAGATGAGACCCCTCATACCATATTCTAATAAGTAATGCAAATAGTAGTTCTAGGTTACAGGAGTTGGAGTTCTTATAATTAGAATCTGAGGAATTTAAGTAGAAACCAAGAGAATAATTTTATAAATGATCATAGCTAGCATGAGAATTATGACAATCCTTAACAGTATTTGAGAAAATATTCCATTATATATATTTTTAATGTTTTTAAAATATTCAAAATGGAAATATGATAATTAGATTTTTTTTCTATTATATAGTGGTGGATCATAATAGAATAAAGGGTATCAAAACCCATAGACAATATAGAAATTACAATGTAGATAATTCCAAAATGAATATTGTTGAAATTGAGTTGATCATTGTTATATTTGGATAGATGGAATTTTTTAATGATGAATAACCTTTCTATAATTTAGTAACTTACTATTATATAGAGTAATTTTATTATATTGGATCTCTTTAGGCTATATAAGCTTCCATGTATTAATATAATTTATAATTAATTAGTAGATGAATAATGTATTTGGTCTATTTAAAGGATGTTCTGGGATTTAGTTTGTAATGGATGTTAAATGGTTATTATAGTTGTGTATAGTTTTAATGGAGATTTTTATAAATAGTGGTCATTGATACATAACAGTAATGATTCTAATGAAATAGAAATCATATAACAGGTATACATTACTGTTTTTTTTCATTGAAAAATAAATCTCCATCGAATAGTGAGCAGAGATGGTGGGGTAGTTCATCACATTAATGATAAAGGATGAAGAATTTGTTGTAGGGAATGAGTATAACATTATAATTTTATCTAGTCATGCTTCAAACTACATGTATAATTTTGAAAGAAATATTGTCTATTTGTTTAAGTGTATTAAGTCGATATTCAAATGGGAACATGTTTCTAAATAATTATTATAATATGATGATATTGTATCACGTGATAATAACATAGAGAATTAATTTTCAAGATTATACATCTTTATAGGAAATAAATAGAAAAAAAGTCATATGAGCACCAATAAAAAATAGAACCTTTCAAAGATGAATAAGGGAACAATGATATATCAATCACATTAAATTTATTGAATTAAAATCATAATAAATGATTGAAGGGAATGGATTTTTGTTATATGTGTGGTTATAAGGTTCATTTGGATAATGACTATTTGTATAATAATGAAACCACTACTATTCTGTCTATCAAATATAAATAAATGCTGAATTATTCTAAAAAGTTCTATAGGGGTATAAAAAACTTATAATGAAAGAAGATAAGGGGAGAAATCCAAACATATTGATTTACTATAGCTGAAATGGATGTTCCATGATATTTAGTAAAAGGTACGTATGTCATCAAATCTAGAAGTTAAAATGGTATTTAAATTTGATGTTATTTAAAATAGGATACATATTTAATTATTAATGTTATTCCATTAATAATTAAAATATTTGATATTGATATGGCAGCTGTAGAGACCCGTATCCTGACGTACATGGACATTACATTACTTTTTCGGAATACTTAGTACATAACAAAAACACACAAACAAGGATCGTAATAGTTTAGTGTCTTTGGAAACTCGGAACGTAATCTTCTAATCGTGGTGAAAGATCTTCAATACCTCCCATAAAGATCGTCCCCTTTTTTTTACCTAAAAAACCTTTCTTTATATCCTGGGGAAAAGAAAACATAAAAGGGTGAGCTCAAATGCTCATTAAGGGTAAACAAAAGAAATATCAATCACATCATATACATAAGAACATAGCTTTTGGAAATCTTAACCTGCAAAAGAGCTCATAATATCATAACATGGGATAAATCCTAGAAGTGAAAATGAGATCCCCATAATCATAACATGAAACTTGAAACTTTGTGGCATGCACATAATCATGGAAAATCATTTCTTGTTAGTCAAGACTCATTGCCAAGACTATCTTAGTGGACAAAGTCCCTTTCTGAATCGAGTAACCCTCGTTTCAGTCCTGTTTCACTGAACCGGTATAACCTACCGTTCCAGCCCTGTCTATCTCATGAGATATAAAATCTTTACCCAATGCATTGGAGGGAGATATAGGTCCAACCCATCTTATAATGAATCCTTTCTTATGTGTGCTACATAATCATAAATCATACATCATCGCATAACCCATGTAATAAAAATGGGATTCTTAAACAATATGACATCATAAAACAATTCATATAAGATAAAGGAATTCATAAAAATGTTTCCATCACAACATAATCAAATCCATCTAACAATAGGGATAAAAACAGAACCCTTTTATTATCTTATATGGAAAATAATTTTGATAAAATACTTGAACTTCATTCTTGAGGAAAATATCCTTTCTTCTTCAAAAACATTTTTCCTTTCATAACATGTCATACGACTTTAAAACAAAAGAAGATGATTAAAAATAAACTTGGAAACTTGTAAAGGAAGCTTCTTGGAAATAATGTTTTAAAAATCCATTCATGCCGTATAAGTTAAAAAAACATTCTTCGTACTTTTGTTGGAAAAGTCAAAAAGTACCTCGTACGAAAAACGACAAAAGATTCCTTTCATATCTTTTACTAAAAACACACCGAAGGGTAAAATTGGATATAAACTATTGTAGAAGGAAGGAAATAATATTACATATTGAGGGAACATGTATGTTGATGATAAAATACACCCCAGTAATTACCAAAGTAAAAAAAATCTCGGATAAAAGTGAGATTGTGATATTTCCCTTACGTTAGGTCCGACTTGCTTTGTAAGTGTCCGAACCTCCTGTATAATGATTTAAATCATGTTATTGACTTATTAAAGAATCATATTCATTGTTATGATATCATATATGGTTCACTTATGACATTATATTACCCGTTCTTTTGTAAATTTCATGTTAAAGAAGCGTTTTGGGTAAAATCGTTTTATTTATCGTAGGTGTTTTGACTTGTTGTTCTTGACATCATTATTACTTATATCATGATTTACTCACTTCCAGAATATAAAATATTATTTATATATCATATATATTCATTATATATATATATATATAATAGGTATATAAATAAAATGAAAAACACCGTTCATGGAGACGGTAGTCCGTACGTACGCATGAACACTGTTTTCCTTTCCTTATTGTCTTGAAATGGAAGTAAGTAGATGACATACATATGTATATATATACATAAATCCAGTAGCTTTATAATTTCATATATTTCATTATTATTTCTTATATATACATTATAATCATTCTTAAATGGTTAACATGGAGAATGAATCTCATCGCGTCGTGGAGACGGTAGTCCGTACGTACGCACGAGCGATGATATCATTTCTATAAATATTGAATTGAATTGGAGTGGATTATACAATATATCAGAATCAATATGATGTTGTAATAACTATGTATAGTTATTCTTTACACCATTATACCCATCCATGTAAGGTGGTGGTGGAAAATAGATTACACCACGGCGTGGAGACGGTATTCCGTACGTACGCACGCGCGGTGATTTCTTTTTCCGTAGGATGGATAGATGGTGAAATAGGGTTGTTTCATACTTATAATAACATATCAGTATATGAGTGATACTGATGTTATTACTTCATAATGAAACAACCTAAGAAGAAGAAGTGTAAGAAGAAATAAAGATGAAAGAATTGGTAACGGTAATTACCTCTTCTTTGAAGCGCCTTTTGGAGACCTCCTCTTAGGGAACTAAAATTGGTCTTTGAGTAAGACCAGAACCTCTAGGATGTTTCTAGGGAAGTGGAGAAGAGATTTTGGCAGGGGTTGGCCGAGCTTGAGTGCTCAAATTGGTGTGAGGAGGAGGGGGAGGAGGTGTCCTTTTATAAGGGAGGAGAGGGGCACCTTAGGAATACCTCAAAATATTATTTTATATTAAAGTCAAAATCGGTTTATAATGGTTCCAAAGGGTCTTATTTCGAAGCTAAAGTGGGGATGGGTCGAAATCCTATCAACCAATAAGATTTAGACAAGTTTAGGGTATTATTTTAACCTTATCAATTAGATTTAACTCTAAGTTAAATAATTTTACTTTTACCGTGTCTTTTTGTTTTCTTTCACTATATGGTTAATACACTTACTATAACATGCCAAACGAACCCCAAATTGTTTATTATTAAAATATATATCCTTATCTAAGTCATTTGGCCGAACCTTAGATTTTTAGGAATAAAATAACAATTAATAATATAATATTTGATTTAAAAACTATTTTGTGTCAATTTTGACACTATTTGATATATGATTTTTGTGAAAGTCATAACAGAATTATATGTTCAAACCAAGTTGATTAAATCAACATTAATATATCATATTAACCTAGAAAAGTAGTGGAATTCATAAAAAGTCTCAAATTACATTTATATTGGTGTTTATAACATCAATTATGTCAATATTTCATTAACAAGATAATTACTGCATCATCTTTGTGTCATAAATAAATTAAATTATTTGATTTCTAAAAATTACAAATAAAATACCATCATGTAGTAAATCTTTTTAGCTTTCTAATTAATATTTAAAATCGAATTTATCTTATGTATAACCCCATATTAAAAATGATTTACTTATTAAACATTGATTTTAACTACTTTAACCCTTCTTTAAATAAATTAATAATAAATGTCCTAATCTAATCCAAGTGGGCCTAAATGGTCATATTTTATTCCTAAGTTTGTTTTTGGTCGAATTACACTTGTCCAATAGAATTAGGACATGTGTTAGGGTAATATTAATATCATATTTACCCTTAGTTACCCTATTTACTATTAACCGCGGTAAAAAAAAAGTAAAAAGTTACTATTCACCAAAAATTATTTTCATCTCATTGAACCACATTTTAGTCCTTGATATTAACCGTGTCTCTCGGATTTTCGAAATTCCATTCACAGAAGCGGTAAAATTATGTTTTATGAAAAATTCAGTTTTTTTAACTACCACTTAGTAGTTTCACTATTCATCAAAAATTGATGTTTTTCAGAACAATGCCAAAATTTCATCCCAAGCTATATTTCATATTCCGAATTCAAAAATGAAGTCTATTTTACCAAATTCATAACATAAAAGTTGCATTAATTAATTTTATAATTAAATCCCGCTATTAAAACAAATAGCGTGTTTTTAAGAAACAATATCTATCAAAAGATTGACACTTGTTTATGTCTAGTTTAAATGTGAAATTACATCCAATGACCAACATTGTATTAAATTGTAAAAATATATTCTAAATATACTTTAAAACCACTCAAATTAATGATTTATCACTATTAATTATTTCGATTAAAAAAAGTTGTTTTTAATTATAATTTAGTAATTTTCACTATTCATCAGAATATGAAAGTTATCCGAAAAGTACCAAAATTTCACCTTAGGCTAAATTCGATACTCCGAATCCAAAAATGAAGTCCATTTTGAAAAATAAGATTTACAGAGTTTTAAAAAGTGGTTATTACTATTCATAACGGCTAGTTTTAATAATATTTTAATAGCATATCGTTGTTTAGTGAAACTCGGTATTGCGTATTACACACGCTATCGAGGAAGGTCGTGATTGCGTGTAATGCAAGGCAAGTCAAGGATGCGTGTTGTGCAAGCTCCTTTTGGTGTAGCGTACAACACAAGACATTAGTGAAATAATAATAAAAAGAATATTTTTCATAAAATCTCGGGCTGTTACATTCTACCCCCCTTAAAATGAATTTCGCCCTCGAAATTCGTCGGGGTTATAAATGGTTTACTATTCGAATGTTTCTTTAATAGAAACCCACATCGTAAAAGGGAATACCAAAACTTGGCTTTAAAAACTAAAGTATGAAATGTAACGATTACCCAAATAAACTAATCACTGGGTTTCCACATAGGTGAAAATTATGGATATGGAAGAGAAATCTAACCATCATGTTCTGATGGAGAGTGGTAGAGAACATGGCTATGGAAAAGCCAGTAATCACAAATTCAAAAATTTGTGACGATCTAAGGTACCATCTGATTCATCAGGTATAAGATCACTAGGACAACATTTTTGGTTTTCAAGATCATTTCCCTAAAGTTGAAAATTTGAATCAGAATAAATACTTTCTTTATTTTGGAACAATCTCACTGTTGTTCATGCCTTGAACAATTTCCACTTCATCTCTTAAATAAATGAAGTTGAATTTTTTATTCGTGAAGTGTTAGTATGACAGGTCATTCCATCTGTCTTAAACAAAAGGTTAGCAAAAATTATATACATAAGTCGATCTATAGTGAGATTAATCACATATGGTTCCTAAAATGGACTTATACTTCATATATCATACTGCTTAATATAATAAAACTAGTTTCTACTAAACAGGGACTTCCTGTAGGCCAGTGGTAGGCGATAAAGGCCGGTCGCACTTCGGTTGTGGGTTCGATTCCCACAGCCTTGTCCGAAGCGATGGGCTGTCGCCCGTCCTGCAGGTTGTCCTTTTTCTAAAACTACATTACTATAACATCCCATCAATAATATCGAAACAAAACTTATACCCTTAAACAATACTCACTTATGTCCAACATAATCCATTCTAATCTTTAGGCTTATACATAATACTGCAGTCCACTCTCATAATATAGTGACAACGATTACTAGAGATTTAATACTGCCGTTGATCCCCACATATCATAAGATATGTCTTGTTGGTCACATTCCAAACATTCAAAGTCCTTAATCGTGTATTCTCTTGAATACCTTAGTGAAAACATGAGTGCAGTTAAAAGTTACCAAAATCCTCAAAATTCTATATACTCAAACCATGATATCACTTAGTCCTTATATCAATCATGAGCTCATGAATACTATTAAACATTTCATTTTATCATCTTCATTATGCGCATATCATCTTATTTCCAAAAAAATATCTCAATCACTTTGAATACCACATCAATAAATATTGCAATACTCAATGATACAACATTATTTTGGAATCCCATTTCATAAACACTTAATCATTCCACCACATCGTTGTCATATTCAACATTGTCAATTGTGATCGCATGTGATTTCCCTTTGTCCTTTGCCTTCAGTGGTTGCTCATGTTGATCATCACTAACCCTTGGATTAGGGAAATTATTAGCATAATGCCCCATTTCCTTGCACTTGAAGCATTGAAGTGTTGGCGGTGCGTTCTCTGCAGAGTTTGCTTTATTCACATCATTAGAAACCCTTTTTCCATTACTTCGACACTCAGCTGCTCGATGACCTTCTTTTCCACACTTAAAACATTTTCTAGTCCCTTTAAGACAATCTCCACCATGCTTCATTCCACACTTTGTGCATAAGGAAACATTCATCTTCTTTTCACCATTATTCTGAGATTTCTCCTTGAACTCCATCTTTCGTTTCTTGTCAAAACCATTAGATGGATATGTAACACCAACTTCCATTTCTACCTTGATAGCACAACGCACAATTTCTTCATAGCTACTGAAGTCTCTTATAGCTAATGCCCTTCGAAGACTTGGTTTTAAGCCACTGAAAAATCGATCAACTTTACTTTCAGGTTGGATGATAATTCCAGAAGCATACCTTGAAAGTCTTGTAAAATTTGCCTCATAGGTACCAACAGATTCATCGTCCCTTTGCTTCAGTTCAAGAAACTCTTTCTCCATCTTTGTTCGAAGAATACGAGGGAAGTACTTACTGAAAAACAAGTTCTTGAACTCATCCCATTCCATGGACTCAATTTCATCTCTTGGCCTCGTATTCTTGATAAGATTCCACCATTGATCAGCTTCACCTTCCAAACGATATACTGCTAAGATGAATTTATCATGTTCAGAACATTGAAGAACTGAAAATATCTTTTTAGTAGTTCTGATCCATTGTTCAGCCACAAGTGGATCAGAAGACCCACTGAATGAAGGTGGACGTTGCCTCATGGAGGACTCAATAGAATATTGTTCCCTTCTCTGCTCATTTGGAAGTCCAGAATGATTCATAGCTTGTGTAAGTATAGCAATAAGATTTTTCACTCCATCTCCCATAACATTTGTTTGTTCAGGAGGGAAATCATTGCATTGTCCATTGCATTGATCAACACGGTTCCATCGGGTTCCAGCCATCGTATAAAACCCAAAAAGAATAGTGTGAGAGGCAAAAATCATGCTAGGGAAAACAACATAATAAAGGGGGAGTACCTTCAATATCCAACATCTTAGGTTTAATTCTATGATCGTTAGCGTAATTATATTACTATAACCTATACGTATACTTATCCCTAGGGACATCCCTAGACATACCTTAGAAATATCTCTAGGGATCTCACTAACGTTTTCGCATCCTAGTTTCCAAAGGTTGACTAAGCCTTTCCTCTGATACCAATTGTAGAGACCCGTATCCTGACGTACATGGACATTACATTACTTTTTCGGAATACTTAGTACATAACAAAAATACACACACAAGGATCGTAATAGTTTAGTGTCTTTGGAAACTCGGAACGTAATCTTCTAATCGTGGTGAAAGATCTTCAATATCTCCCATAAAGATCTTCCCTTTTTTTTACCTAAAAAACCTTTCTTTATATCCTGGGGAAAAGAAAACATAAAAGGGTGAGCTCAAATGCTCAGTAAGGGTAAACAAAAGAAATATCAATCACATCATATACATAAGAACATAGCTTTTGGAAATCTTAACCTGCAAAAGAGCTCATAATATCATAACATGGGATAAATCATAGAAGTGAAAATGAGATCCCCATAATCATAACATGAAACTTGAAACTTTGTGGCATGCACATAATCATGGAAAATCATTTCTTGTTAGTCAAGACTCATTTCCAAGACTATCTTAGTGGACAAAGTCCCTTTCTGAATCGAGTAACCCTCGTTTCAGTCCTGTTTCACTGAACCGGTATAACCTACCGTTCCAGCCCTGTCTATCTCATGAGATATAAAATCTTTACCCAATGCATTGGAGGGAGATATAGGTCCCACCCATCTTATAATGAATCCTTTCTTATGTGTGCCACATAATCATAAATCATACATCATCGCATAACCCATGTAATAAAAATGGGATTCTTAAACAATATGACATCATAAAACAATTCATATAAGATAAAGGAATTCATAAAAATGTTTCCATCACAACATAATCAAATCCATGTAATAATAGGGATAAAAACAGAACCCTTTTATTATCTTAGATGGAAAATAATTTTGATAAAATACTTGAACTTCATTCTTGAGGAAAATATCCTTTCTTCTTCAAAAACATTTTTCCTTTCATAACATGTCATATGACTTTAAAACAAAAGAAGATGATTAAAAATAAACTTGGAAACTTGTAAAGGAAGCTTCTTGGAAATAATGTTTTAAAAATCCATTCATGCCGTATAAGTTAAAAAAAACATTCTTCATACTTTTGTCGGAAAAGTCAAAAACTACCTCGTACGAAAAACGACAAAAGATTCCTTTCATATCTTTTACTAAAAACACACCGAAGGGTAAAATTGGATATAAACTATTGTAGAAGGAATGGAATAATATTACATATTGAGGGAACATGGATGTGGATGATAAAATACACCCCAGTAATTACCAAAGTAAAAAAAATATCAGATAAAAGTGAGATTGTGATATTTCCCTTACCTTAGGTCCGACTTGCTTTGTAAGTGTCCGAACCTCCTGTATAATGATTTAAATCATGCTATTGACTTATTACAGAATCATATTCATTGTTATGATATCATATATGGTTCACTTATGACATTATATTACCCGTTCTTTTGTAAATTCCATGTTAAAGAAGCGTTTTGGGTAAAATCGTTTTATTTATCGTAGGTGTTTTGACTTGTTGTTCTTGACATCATTATTACTTATATCATGATTTACTAACTTCCAGAATATAAAATATGATTTATATATCATATATATTCAGTATATATATATATATAATAGGTAGATAAATAAAATGAAAAACACCGTTCATGGAGACGGTAGTCCGTACGTACGCATGAACGATGTTTTCCTTTCCTTATTGTCTTGAAATGGAAGTAAGTAGATGACATACATATGTATATATATAAATAAATCCAGTAGCTTTATAATGTCATATATTTCATTATTATTTCTTATATATACATTATAATCATTCTTAAATGGTTAACATGGAGAATGAATCTCATCGCGTCATGGAGACGGTAGTCCGTACGTACGCACGAGCGATGATATCATTTCTATAAATATTCAATTGAATTGGAGTGGATTATACAATATATCAGAATCAATATGATGTTGTAATAACTATGTATAGTTATTCTTTACACCATTATACCCATCCATGTAAGGTGGTGGTGGAAAATAGATTACACCACGGCGTGGAGACGGTATTCCGTACGTACGCACGCGCGGTGATTTCTTTTTCCGTAGGATGGATAGATGGTGAAATAGGGTTGTTTCATACTTATAATAACATATCAGTATATGATTGATACTGATGTTATTACTTCATAATGAAACAACCTAAGAAGAAGAAGTGGAAGAAGAAATAAAGATGAAAGAATTGGTAACGGTAATTACCTCTTCTTTGAAGCGCCTTTTGAAGACCTCCTCTTAGGGAACTAAAATTGGTCTTTGAGTAAGACCAGAACCTCTAGGATGTTTCTATGGAAGTGGAAAAGAGATTTTGGCAGGGGTTGGCCGAGCTTGAGTGCTCAAATTGGTGTGAGGAGGAGGGGGAGGAGGTGTCCTTTTATAAGGGAGGAGAGGGGCACCTTAGGAATACCTCAAAATATTATTTTATATTAAAGTCAAAATCGGTTTATAATGGTTACAAAGGGTCTTATTTCGAAGCTAAAGTGGGGATGGGTCGAAATCCTATCAACCAATAAGATTTAGACAAGTTTAGGGTATTATTTTAACCTTATCAATTAGATTTAACTCTAAGTTAAATAATTTTACTTTTACCGTGTCTTTTTGTTTTCTTTCACTATATGGTTAATACACTTACTATAACATGCCAAACGAACCCAAAATTGTTTATTATTAAAATATATATCCTTATCTAAGTCATTTGGCCGAACCTTAGATTTTTAGGAATAAAATAACAATTAATAATATAATATTTGATTTAAAAACTATTTTGTGTCAATTTTGACACTATTTGATATATGATTTTTGTGAAAGTTATAAAAGAATTATATGTTCGAACCAAGTTGATTAAATCAACATTAATATATCATAGTAACCTAGAAAATTAGTGGAATTCATAAAAAGTCTCAAATTACATTTATTTTGGTGTTTATAACATCAATTATGTCAATATTTCATTAACAAGATAATTACTGCATCATCTTTGTGTCATAAATAAATTAAATTATTTGATTTTTAAAAATTACAAATAAAATACCATCATGTAGTAAATCTTTTTATCTTTCTAATGAATATTTACAATCGAATTTATCTTATGTATAACCCCATATTAAAAATGATTTACTTATTAAACTTTGATTTTAACTACTTTAACCCTTCTTTAAATAAATTAATAATAAATGTCCTAATCTAATCCAAGTGGGCCTAAATGGTCATATTTTATTCCTATGTTTGTTTTTGGTCGAATTAAACTTGTCCAATAGAATTAGGACATGTGTTAGGGTAATATTAATATCATATTTACCCTTAGTTACCCTATTTACTATTAACTGCGGTAAAAAAAAGTAAAAAGTTACTATTCACCAAAAATTATTTTCATCTCATTGAACCACATTTTAGTCCTTGATATTAACCGTGTCTCTCGGATTTTTGAAATTCCATTCACAGAAGCGGTAAAATTAAGTTTTATAAAAAATTCAGTTTTTTTAACTACCACTTAGTAGTTTCACTATTCATCAAAAATTGATGTTTTTCAGAACAATGCCAAAATTTCATCCCAAGCTATATTTAATATTCCGAATTCAAAAATGAATTCTATTTTACCAAATTCATAACATAAAAGTTGCATTAATTAATTTTATAATTAAATCCCGCTATTAAAACAAATAGCGTGTTTTTAAGAAACAATATCTATCAAAAGATTGACACTTGTTTATGTCTAGTTTAAATGTGAAATTTCATCCAATGACCAACATTGTATTAAATTGTAAAAATATATTCTAAATATACTTTAAAACCCACTCAAATTAATGATTTATCACTATTAATTATTTCGATTAAAAAAAGTTGTTTTTAATTATAATTTAGTAATTTTCACTATTCATCAGAATATGAAAGTTATCCGAAAAGTACCAAAATTTCACCTTAGGCTAAATTCGATACTCCGAATCTAAAAATGAAGTCCATTTTGAAAAATAAGATTTACAGAGTTTTAAAAAGTTGTTATTACTATTCATAACGGCTAGTTTTAATAATATTTTAATAGCATATCGTTGTTTAGTGAAACTCGGTATTGCGTATTACACACGCTATCGAGGAAGGTCGTGATTGCGTGTAATGCAAGGCAAGTCAAGGATGCGTGTTGTGCAAGCTCCTTTTGGTGTAGCGTACAACACAAGACATTAGTGAAATAATAAAAAAAAGAATATTTTTCATAAAATCTCGGGCTGTTACAGCAGCGGAAACTCTTATCGATACGATGAATACATCTCAGTTCTGTATCTCCACTCAGATAGATTTTTATGGTAATGTTGTTTCTAAAAATTTCATTTTCCTACTACTCCTTGATTTTGATCTAATTTTCATCTTGGATCAGATATCTCATCATAGATACCATATCAATATCAGTGAATGGGATGTTAAATTCCATATAATAAATCAATGAACAACTTAATTTTATTGTGGGGGTTGAGATTGATCTCTAATGAAAATTTCATTAACCATATGGCTATTATAACCTATTAATGTTTTATATTTATCTTACATGGATGGGTAAGAAAACAACATTGATGATATGACTACTATAATTTTTTTCTTTATGTCATCACAAAACATATTCCTATTCATCCCATGATTCATTTATTTTTGTTTTTTTTACAACTCATACCTAGAGGATCACATATTTCAAAGACACCATATAGAATCTTCTGGATTGAGCTACTAGAATTAAAAAAGAAAATCCCAAAAAATTAATAAAATGTATTAATTTGAAATAGTTTTTCGTAATAGGGTGATCCTTTAATTATTATTATTATTAATGAAGGATCAATGTGAATATTAACTAACTATCCAGAAAATGAAAAAAAACTACTTAAAAAAGTTCCATCTACCCCATATTGATTATTTTATTGATCAACTATAATGAGATAAATATTTTCACAAGATTGATATTTATCATTATTTTATTAGCTATGGTAAAATAAAGAATATATATATGCGACATCATTTAATTTTTCTTGTAGTAACTATGAATTTATAGTCATTATATTCGGAAATTGTAATTATTCTACTATCTTGTTGGATATATAAAATATAGTATTTAAAGAAATCCTTGATCCGTTTTGGTGGGATTTATATATATTACATCATTATATATTCAAATAGAATGGAAGATCATGAAAAACCTTTGAGATTTTTTTGGAAAACACTGATAAAGGTTTAACAATATTAATAATACACCAATTTTGATTTTTGGATATTAATTGTCTTGGTCATGTGTTATAAAATAATAAGCGAGGGAATATCAGATATGGTTTCATGAATTATGTTATTAAAAAAAAATCCATAAACCAACATTGGTAACCGAGATATATAGATTTCGAGGGATGAAGGATACTACCAACTCATTGTGAGATTTTTCTCATAACTATCTATTCCACTTATAATGTATACACAAAACAAGGTTCATGTTGATATATGAATGTGAGTATAATTTCAATGAACCAAAGATAAATTTCGTTAGTAACCATGTTCTTATACTAGCCTATAGTTGAGAAGGTTATAGAATATAAATTTATGTATAAAAAAGGTAATCAGATTAATCATCATGTATAATGAAATGTTGATATCCAATTCCAACATCCAATTGTAAATTCTTGTGAAATGTTACTCAAAAACTGATTTAGAGCTTGAAAACGTTTTTTTACAATGTAAATATGGATAAATTATCATTATATTTCATTTTTTGATATATATATATATATATATATATTTATCATATAATATTAAAGTATATATATAACCATTAAGAATTCAATATTTCATGAAGAATATGGTTGGATTTGAACAATGATTATGACTACTCAATACATTACCCCCTTCGGAAGTATAACAATATAGATGATGCTTTCTGTCAGAAAGATTATTTCAGTTTTCAATGACAAGGATAAAAAGAGATCCATTATTGATTGATATGAATATATTGAATATTTAAACCATTATGATAGGGTAAAATCATATCTTTAATAGAATAATGTAAAACAGTGAATCCAATAGAGGAATAGAAATGCATTGAAAGAAGATGTAGAATTATAGAAGAATTTTAGGAATGTTCCTATGATAAACCCAGATCATGATGGAATTATAAGGCTATAACACTGAGTACATGTCTGGTCAATAATAATGTTGATGTATATTCTGTTGGATGAATTCCAAAATTCATTATTTACAATTTATCCTATGTGTACAAATATGTATAGGGATATAAAATAATATTTCATATAGGATAACATGAAATGAGATATTTTAATATATGTATCCCAATTCATGGTTTATCAATAAGTTAAAAAATAAATATAGAATCCTAGAGGGATTTTTCACCATTTCCAATACCATAATGTAAACGGGAAATGATACAATGTATTTCATAAATAGAATCCCCAAATTATATAAATTTTATAAAAAATGTTCGGTTGTAATATATCAGATCTGAAATTATATCATTTAAATCTATTAGAGTATATTTCTCCATTAATCATATTTCTATGTTTTACATTAAGGAATTTGATAGGTTATATGGAGTACCACATAAAGTCTTGTTTGATAAATATCCTTGGTTTATCTCAACGTTTAAGAGAATCCTTACTGGGATGTGAATATGAAATAACGTTTTAGTATAATATATCGTCATTGGAGAGGTGTTCAGTCTGAGAGGACCATTAAAGTATTTGAAAAAAAAATTATATCTTGCTCTCGGAATTTCAATGACTATTGAGATCAATACATTCCATTGGTAGAATATTATTATAATAAAATATTTTACACAACCATTTAGATGTTTCCTTATAAGTAACTTAATAGAATGAAAATATGAATTCGAATTTTTCGGGATGAGGTTGGAGAAATTAATTTATTTGGACTTGATATAGCTGAGATGTGGAAGTGATAGTTAGATCCATTCAACCACACATAATGAAATTAAAAATTCAAAAAAAATATTTGTGGATAATAATTGCTGAAATGTAGAGTAAAAATATTGTAACAAACTATTCCTTTGAAAATCTCCTTATAATAAATATATGAGATTTGGAATAAATGGAATGATGACTCTTTCAAATATTATTCCCATTAAAATTCAAGACTATGACATGATAGTACATTATTACTTGACACTGACACAAACTCTCTATCATATTCATTGTGTATTCAATGTATTTCTATTAAGAAATTTTATAAATGATCATTCACTTTTAATAATCTTTTTATTCGTATTTACGGAGAATTATATGCCTTATGATGAACAACTGATAGAGATTATTGATCATACATATAAAGTGTAATGCAACAAGACCCCTCCTCTCGTCATTGTTTTATTGTGAAAAAATAAAATCAATTAATCCATATTAGAACCTGTGTACTGATGAGGAATAATTATCCAATGTTTTTTATTGAATAAATGGACCATTAAAGGATAAATTATAATAAGGGTGTAAAATCTAACAACCTAATATATTAGGATATAATTATACATAAATAAATTTCATTTATATATTTATTATTATGACACATTTATTATAAAATGTCCATAACAACCTATTGACATTTTTTTATTTTAAAATTATATTATTTTTTAGTTCATCTGGTTATTATTAGATTAGGATGAAATTTTGGGTATTTTTGTGAAAATATTGATTTATCATTGAATAGAAAAAAAATACAAATTTTTTATACCATAAATTATTTTTATTGAAATATTCAATAATGATTTAAATTTAATCCTAAATTTCAATAAGACTCACATATATATATATTAATTAATTACATTTAAATCATCATTATTCTTTCTTTTTTTTATATGATCTCTTTTAGACAGGAAAAGTATATTTACAAAAAAAATATTTCTATTTTTCATTTCTATCATAAAATAAGTTCTATAAATATTTGGGAATTTCATCACATAAAATCGATTCCATGTTTGGAATTAGTATCACAAAATTTTGTGAATAAGATTTTTTAATTTTTGTCATCATTTATATTACACTTGGTTGACATTAGTTTCCTCTGTATGGGTAAAACTGGTTAAACAAGGTTTAAAACTTTGTATAATTGTTTAAAATTATTATAACTTGTTCTTTTATCATATTTTTATATGGATTTTGGATATTTCAATAAATTTATTCCTAATATTTCTACTTGGTGTAAATTTTCATTGATATTGGACATAATATTACTTCATGAAAAAAATAAAAAAATCACACTGTTGACATTAATATAAATAATATTTATAGATAATTCGAAAAAGAGATTATGTAACGAACCGACCTAGTATGCCCCCATACCTAGAACCTGGCCTGATCAATCAAATACATGATGTACATTCCTAATCCCCATGGGCTGGAAATATGAAGTTGGTCATCAAACGAACAACTTGAGGGAATGATTTCAACCAAAATGAACAAACACAATGCATATATATACAAAAAGTAGGAATGAATAATTGAAATTCATAAAATATATTTGATAACTATAAGAATGAAAACTACAAAAAATAACTGTAAAATTATCAAAATACTACATGAGACATGTCCAAATAAAAAGGACCAAAACTAAATGTCTACTCCATGTGATGACATCGATGAAATCCCCCCATATCACCACCAGCTGCACAACATAGCTTATATTAAACCTTACTGCCTCCCTGCAATTCTTTTTCATTCCCTTCATTTGAAGGAATACAAATATCTATGTACCGCAAGGTATTTGTTCATTGATTAGTCTAATAGGCTCAATAGGATACCACCTAGTTCATTTGTATAAATTCTCTGTATTAAAATTCATGCATGATCATTTTAAATAAATCATGGCATGATAATTAGTAAATATGTTGTATCAAAAACATTGTAAATGTTTTCTCTTTGTCACAATTCTAAAAAAAATTAAAATATATCGATTTCAAGGAACATATTCCATGGCATATTTTACAGACATTAACATGCATATCTAGGAGAAAATAGTAAAAATAAAAGTAATACAAAACAATAGAAACATAATTGACATCTCAACACCAAGGAATGAAATAGGTCATACATCATACAAATCATACCCAAAAGTATATGAATTGTTCACTACAGTACATTAATACAATTATCTACACTCATGGATTAGGTAGACACCCCAAAAAAGTGAAACACTAACATCATATAGGAACATATAGCTAGTAATATACAATCTAGGACATTAAGAACCTCCAGAAAGTGATCCCCCATAATGGATGATAGCCTCAAGATAAACCTTCAACCCAGTATCAATGGTAACCCATGTTCACATTTTCAAAATCATTTCAATATTCTAAAAATAATTATAATTATTTTTAAAAAAAATCTATTTTAATGTATTGAAAAATACTATTTTCGTTCCATTTATTAAAAACCTTGGTAAAACTCATTTTATTCATTTATCATGTCAACACACACACAAAATCATTCCAATATCATACCAATTTAGTTATAAACCAGTTTATAAAAACAGAACAATATTTTTTATCAAGTACATGCTAGAAACAGAAGCACCTACATCAAAACATTTGTCATAGATTCCCGATATGGGCTTAAAAATAATGAAAATTGATAATTATAAATGAAGGTACTATAATCAAAATCCCATCTTAGTGTTGATCTAATTTACCAAAAACAGCTTCATCAGAGAATAAGAAACCCCACATACCTCAACAATGACCACCCATCCCGCCACAACCAATAAGTGAATGACCTCATGAATGTGATCTCAGAATGGATATGGAGAATCTAAACATGAAAAACACATTTAGATCAAAATAATCAATAATTGAATCTCGGGTGTTACCATAATAAATGTTATTGATAATGTGGAAAGATCACTCACCCATAGAGATGTATGCAACTGCAATAATGATTAAACGCCAAACTAATTGATCCATATGGAACAATATCTCCAAAAATAATTAGAGAGGAGCCTTGTTTAAATAAAAATAGATAAGATTATTCGAAATGGGCACCCAAAACAAGAATAGATCACTAAAAAATTCATGCTCTGGGAATTACAAAACATTTTACTCTTTTAGTTTCCTTGAAATTAATGGTTGATATGTAATTAGAGCAATTTGTTACCTCAGATTAAAATTTATTTATTTAAAACATTAAAAATTTGAAAATCATGTTGGCATCATTTAACCTTTCAATAAAAAAAATACAATTCTTGTATTTTATATAGAAACACATACACTATGTGAAACCTAGTAACATATCATGAAATTCTCTTAAAGCCTACACAAATGATTTGTTAAAGATTAGTGTCCAAATTATCTATGTCATTACTATTATAGTTATCTTCTAAATTCCTTCTCAACCCTATATAGAAAATGGAAAATGATATCCATGAAATGTTTAAGGATAAACCTGATTTATTGGTAACAAGATGTCAGAAAATCTCCAAAATAATGATTTTTCCCTCGGGATGTCATATGGAAGATGTAATCCATGGAAAAAGTTGAATCCAACACTTCATCATCTACAAATAATGATACCATTTATCATGGTAATATTCTTCCTATTTCCATATAACTATGACCAATGGAAAAGTCATCCCATGAAAGATGGTAACTTGAGACTCAATGATCTCAACTAGATTCTCCAAAACTGAAACATCTAGCTCTAAATCAATTTCTTCTCAACTCAAAATGTGAGTGGTGTCAGGATGATACATCCTCGGCTAATAGAATTTTAAAAATCATGAATAAATGATAAATGAATGGGTAATGTAACTGATATATAACATGTATGGTTTTTTTCAGTTTATTGAAATAGTCCAACATATCTCCGATCCAATTTTCCTTGTTTTCCAAGCCAATGGTGCCCAAACTATAGAGAATATTTCAAGAAAAGCGAGTCTCTAACTAAAAACTCCATATGATTATTCCACAAATCAACATATAATTTCTTTCAATTATGGTCTATAAACAAATGTTTATGTACTTCCAAAATATTAACAGATGTCTCCTAAACAAAACATGGTCCAATCGATGATACATATCCTTCCTCAGCCCAAAAAGGTAGTGATCTGCACATGGAAACCCAACAATGAATCCATGAGAGAAATTAAAATCGATAACTTATAACTATTATTATAAAAAACTCTACTAATCCAAGATTCATATTCCATTATCCACTGAAATCCAGGAGTCATTAACGAAGAACATTCTCCAGGATTTGAATTACTCACTCCATATGAGCGATTGTCTGTGGATTGTAAGTAGTGATTAACTTGACCTAATTTCACATTAACTCTTGGAGACTCCCCAAAATCCTCTAGGTAAATCTAGGATCCCATTTTGAATCAACTATGGAATTAATTCCATCTATCCTCAAATTCATTTATATATACAACAAACCCAGATCTTCATCTTTAGTGGTATCCTTTATCAAAATGAAATCAATTAACTTGGTCAACCAATGAACACCCATCCAAATAGAGTTTTCCCCTTGGGAGTTTGTTGTAATCCAACAACAAAATCCATATATTTCTTGTCCCATTTTCAAACTAGCACTATATAGGGCTGAAGAAAACCATAGGGTTTCAAGTGCTCCATCATTATCTATTAGCAGGTGTAATAGTTGCTAACATAGTCTAAAATTTTACATTTCAACAACAACCAACAATATCATAATCCCATATCATAATACATATTTCCAGTTCCTTGGTGAGTTTCCCAAGATGGTATTTGATAATTAAAAAAAATCTCCTCAGAGATTCTGGAAGAAAAATATGTTCCCAATGTGGACCATACAATATGGTGATATAAATAAATCAAAAATGTACTCCCCACCATAAAATATTTATATAAATTTAACAAACACATCATAATATTGCTCATATTAAAAAATAGAATCAATGAGTGATTATGATAACTAAAAAATGGTCAAACCCATACATGAATCAACCTCCTCGTTATCCAATAGAAAAGGGAAAAAATTCCCTATAATGTTCCACTCCACCATCAATTCTCAAACATCCAATGATGGTACATTCATAAAAAGAGAATCTAAAACACCAATTTTCTTCCCTAGGGATTATTAAATATCAAAGTCAAATGTCTAATCGTATTCTATACATCATCTTTATCCTATATTCAATTATTTATGAGTAAAGTTAATGCTAAATCTGTAATGGTTAGAGAAGTCAATGATCCTCTCCCAAAAAAGATAGTGTCTCCAACATTTACGCACCAGAATAACCAATTCAGGATATAAATCATGAGTGGGGTAATTATTATCATGTGGTTGAAGATAAAGGGATCCATAATATACAAAATATTCATCCTCTATTATAACACATACCAAAAAAACATTAAAATCATCACAAAATACCACATACCCAATACTTGTATCAGGTGTGATTAGAATAGGTGATGATGACAGAAGTCATAACAGATCTTTAAAAGAATACTAGCACTTCACATCAAATGTTAATTTAATAGTTTTTCTAGTAAGAATAGTTAATGGTGATTCCTGTTTAGAAAAATATTTAGGAAATAATTTTTTGCATATAGAAATACCAAGGAATCTCCATATCTCAATGACAATTTCCAGTTCCTTCCAAGACCATGCAAACATTAGTTTCTTCGGATTAACTGAGAATCCATGTTTAGAAATATTTTTCCCTAACAACCTCACATCTTGAATCTATAAGATATATTTTTATATAATTATATACAAATGGTGGTTTCTCTAAATATATTTTACCAATCCTATATGGTTCTCATTCTCATGGATTAATTTTGAATATACCAAAATTTAATCCATGAAAACAACCACAAAAGTATAATGATATTGATGGGGAATCTGATTCCTCAAATCCATTAAAATTGCATGATAATTAGACAAAACACAATGTATCCCAATATTTTAAATATGGTTATAAATACATCTAAAAGTTATAATCGGTATATCAGACTCTTGAATTTGGAGATAATGATTACCTAACTAAAGATCCATCTTTTGAAACATCTTTTCCCCCTTCAACTGATCAAAAATAATCTTCCACATGAGTAAAAGGATACATTTCCATGACCATTACCAGGTTAATCTTATGATAGTCTACACATAATCGAATTGAAGGATTTTAATAAATAGGAAAGTGAATATGGGTCACCTTAGGTGGAAAGATAAGTTGAATGAAACCTTTTTCAATCAAGTGGTCCAACTAAATCTTAATCTCTTTTAGCTCTACACATGACATATGATATGGATGTATCTATATCAGCTGCGTACCTGGCATAAGGCCAATTATAAAATCTACATATCCCACTCTATAGGATGACTAGAGATGTTTTTTGGGAAAATTTCCAAAAAATCCAGAATAAAAATTGGAAGATCAATAGTGGAATTTATTTCATCGAGCTTACTTTCAATGGAAGAAATCATAGTATTTATATTTATCCAAGATGATGCTTCACAACTAGACCTTGGATCCCACTCTACCTAAAACACACAAGACCACCCACCATCAGCAAGAAAAAAAACTCACCGATGATGACAAGAGTCCTCAGATCAATTTGCAATAACGAAATCTATACAGATGGTGATGAAAAATAGGTCCATATCAAGAATGATAAAATCCCATGACAACTCTATATCTTCTATCATTAACGAACAAGAAGGACATTGAAACCCTTTCTCTTTCACCTTACTGAGAGGTGTCTCTAACTCTATTACAATCTAAATAAGTTTTTTTGGTGTTTAAAAATATAAGAAAACATTAATATATTAATTATTGGGATGAAATAAGAACAAATAAAGAATTTGATATGGAAGATGGAATAAAGATAATGCATGTCACTATAGATGGACTTTCATCAACTTCCACTAGAAACTCATCAACTATGTTAAAGTGCCTCACTTATGTGGCTTCTATATTGATCCACATTGTTCTTGATGGTTTTAACTAGACCGAAGTATCCATTGGACCTAATATAACCTAACCATAATGAGTCATATTCATATCATAGATGAAGCATTGTAAATGCCCTATAGATCCACCTCTTTTGAATATCATCACAGGAATGGGTAAAAATGTCTATTGTGACCGAACATTCCAGACTTGTAACAAGATATAGGCACAATTCTAGTTGTAGCACATGGTGAAGTGGGGGAAAACTGATGAGATACACCACCGTTGCTTATTTGATGATCCTACGACTTCCTCTTTTTTCCGGGAATGCTATTGAAACTACCACTAAAAGGAATGGAAAGGGTTTTGAAATACAACCATTACCACCATATTGATATCTTCAATCATACCTCTACATACCATATTTTCATAGGTAAAACGTTTTATCATAAATACCAATGATATTATATCTGGTTGAAAAACTATAATTACTTATTAGACATCAATATGTCATTCTATATAATGTCTGGATAAAAATGGACAACCATAGAAAAAAGGATAATGTATGATAACACCAAAAGATATCCCTATGATAAATATAGTAACTATAGAGAAATTTCTAGAATTAGTGACTCTAGATAGAACAAATAGAAGAAAAGGGTTTTGAAATAGTTCAAATCCATACTCGTGTATCCATCATCTTGGACCATAGAATCCCACAATCGCTTGTTGGATCCATCGATCCTAAACACGACACATTTTATCTTGATATATTTATATTTTTCTAGGAATTTTAAAAAAATAAATTTTATATAGCAAGTCCTCCACCATTGGATGTTAATTAGTTCCTTTAAAGGATGGTGGATTCTTGTAAAATAATTCCAATGATCAATCTCTCTTCTATCTAGCTTCTAGTTTTACTTCATAACCAATTATTTTTGAACCCATGGTACATCCTAATCAACATCATTAAATTCCTGTATGATAATTTTAATGAGATTATGATCAATAGGAGGATTCACTTGGGGAGTATAAGATGAAACCTTTTGAGTAACCCAAAGAAGATGTTTCGTATGATAGTTGATGCATACAAAAACATAAGAATGATCAGAAAATAGATCAAATATCAGTATAAACGAGAAATAAAATAAATAGAAAATAATATTTAAATGAAAACCAAAGACTAGAGACATGTATCCCAACATACCATGGTATTTTGAGTATTTTCATGGTAATAGATAGCCATTAAATAATAATAAAATTTCCCTAATGTACCGATAATCTTATCTCCATACTAACAGACATCCCTAGACACAGACTCCAGATGAAAAAGTTGTAATTTGATATGAAATTGTAATGAACTGACCCTAGTTGCCTTATAACCTAACACATAACCCAATCCATCACACATTCAATGGGAATTAATGATCCGCAAAGGATGGAAACAAGCACCCATTTCAAAAAATTAGATAATATGGTTTGGTTTTCTTAAAAACATTCAATGTTTTTATGTAAAAAATAAAATAAAATTTTAATATTATATAATTTTTTTTGGAATCAACATATTAAAATAATGGTTATTTATTTTAAAGGATAAGATCTATATAATATTTCTCAAATAAAATTTATCATATATATTACCAAAATGAAATGAGATCATAACATAAATATTATTCATTTTTCCATGTCCTACTACATATGATGTAAAACATCATATATAATGAGTATTTTTTTATAAATATATAAAAAACCATATTACAAATAATATATATATGTATATATATATAACATTTAGTAAAATTTTTGAATTTTTCCTTAATTAAAAATTATTTATTTAAATATTTATTTCAGTTAAAAATGGTTTGATTTCCATAATTGTTTCTATTTCATGGACCCACTAATTAAATAATTTTTATGGTTTCATCATATCCATAAAATCAATAATTTTATTAATAAATTATTTTTTAATTTTATATACATTCATAACCATTAATGAAAAGTTGTGGTTAAAAATTAATTACATAACTCATTTTAGATGGTAAACCATATGTACATATAATTTATGATTACATATATTGATAGGAAGAATGATATATAGTTACATTATAATTAGCCTTTATAGGATCAATATTAAATTACTAATATTATACATATTATCCAAATATATCTTTATTTCTGACTAATTAAAAATGAATCTCATCATGCCAGGGAGTTGGTTGTCCATAAGAGTTCACTGGTGATGCAATAGATTTCAAATATATAGATGCTTAAGAATGTATATAATATAATATATACACCAATAAGAATTATATTACAATATAAATATTTTTCATTCAAGTTCAATTTTATATCCATATATTATAGGTAATGTGGAAAATTAAAAGTCATATTTTCATATAGATGACAATTCATATGAACACATGAGTGGTGTTTTTAAATTTCACTATTTTTAGTAGAGATTGGAAAATATTGTATCATAAATGTAAAAACTAGTTATTTTATTTAAAAAATTATTATGTCATATTTTTTATATGGTTGAAGTATATTTATTATTTTTCGAGAGAATAATGAAACTGAAAAAAGAATTTTATGATAATACACATCCATTAAATCGCTTATTTACGACGCTTGATGTGTTATATTAAAAAGATAAAACCCTATAGGAAAATTATATATATGTATACGGAAAATTTTTATTTTATTTGGTAGATCTACATGGATATGGTTGTGTGGATAAGGAAGAATATGGATTTCCCCTTTATATGTGAGGGTAGTGAGACAGTTGTAAATATTTTGAATAAAAAAATTTAATAAAGTAGCATTCATGAGATATTAGAACCAAATTTGTTCAATTTAAATTATATGATGATATAGGATTTAAATCCATTTAGGCAATATTTTTATATAAATTATTACATAATTTTATGCATTATATATTTACATTAACAAATTATTAAGCACTTTTAACCATTACTGTTTAAAAAAAAATTTACCTCGGTTCCTCTTCATAATTTCTATAAATTATTTTTTAATTATATTATAATTTTTAGTGATATAATTTAAA
Organism: Viscum album; assembly: GCA_963277665.1. Taxonomy (NCBI): domain Eukaryota; kingdom Viridiplantae; phylum Streptophyta; class Magnoliopsida; order Santalales; family Viscaceae; genus Viscum; species Viscum album. Next base: position 1,752,326,353 of record OY728152.1, read on the forward strand.
AAATTGGATCTACATAATAATTTTCCATTTTTATTAATGGTGGAAAATATTTTAAAATATGAGTAAAAAATGGAACGAAAACTATTTTTAAATTAATGGATTTTATGAATAAAATTGAATTCATTTTTAGTCCACACCTGTTAAAAATCATTAAATGAATATTAGAACATTTTTTTAAACTATTATTAATATGTATTTTTTATAAAATAACTAATCAATATATAATAATTAACTTTATTAAGAATCAATACTCTGGGAAAATAAAAATAGTTTATTAAGACAAATTCTTGTTTTACCTTCAAATGTGTTTAGTTTCTTTTATAATCATTTGGAAACCAATGTTTTCAATTTATATGTGTTTATCAATAATATTGGATAATTTATTTTCTCTTTATTTTTTACCAAGTAATCTAATGGTAAGAAATAACTGTCAGATTAAATCATAGAACATTTATAGTATATTTTGATTTTGTTAAACTATGTATAGAATGTAAAGTAGGATTTCAATGAAATAAAATGTATTTTAAATGGAAATATGTCATAAAACTTTTTTGTGTCCCAATTATAATTTTTAATAATAATTGATTGGGTAAATTTAGCATGAACTATTTTGGGTACTATAAAACACATTATAGCTGGGAACTATAACATCAAAACAAATACATGAAGATATTTTTAAAAATACTCATTGGGAATTACATTCAAGAAATTATGGCCAGCTTATTGGCCTTCAGGACTAGGGTAATAAAATCGAGAAAAAGAATCTAGATCATCCTTTTGTAGTATTTAGTTGGGTCATCATGTAGTCTTCTGTGCGGTTGTGAAAGTATTTTTATTATTTTTACCATGAAATAAATACATAGATTATTATAAAAATTACTAATGTATTATATTTATTACGAATCATTGAAATTTTAACTCCAATAAGAAATTTATTTATTTATTTTTTAATAATATTATTATGCACTATGAACATTAATAAAATATTTCAGTAATTGGTATTGTAATTATTTTTTTATGAATATTATTCTAGGTGTTATATGGGATGGAGACCATCTAGAAATAATTTTAAATATAAATATTGATTATCATTCTTTGGTGTTTTTGTTAAGGAAACTCAAAAAAAATGTAAATAATGATTGTTTTAATGTTTCTGCATTCTCTTTCAAATATAGTGAATGTCCCATTTTCTTCTTCTAATAGACGGATATTAAAAAATAGACATAATATATATTATTCATTTCCTTTTGTATGATTTATAATGTAACATCCCAGGTAAATAAAGTGTATGAAATTTTAATATGTATTAATATTTATGATTAAATATTAATTTTACATCAAAGGGGACGCTATTTTTTATGGAATACCTGATACGCAACAACAGGTTTCATTGAAAATATACGTTTCATACAACTTTGACGTATGCCGAGAAATAATATAATAAATTTAAATTGTAGTTAATGCCTAAAGGTTTTATTGGCGTGAATGAATATAACTAACTAAAAAATGGTTATATATGTTTGTTAAATGTTTTTATACTTATCTAATAAATTCTATATACATAAAATGTGAATGAATCCAAATTTAAGCTTAAATACTCTAATATTCTTTAAAAGATCAATTTACTGCCTTTTAATGGAGATCCATTTTTTAATCTATTTTGGACACTTTTATATGATATATTTGAAAAAATAAAATTATTTTTTAGAATCATAAAATCATAATTTACTTTGGGTAAATTTTTGGTATTTTTCAGATAAATTACAGTTTTTAATGAATAGTAACAAATACTATATTTTACTACATATATACATTTTAATATAATTTATTTATATGCTTAGTTTATTTTCTTAAGGGTTTTAAATATTAATTAAATTGTATTTTTACCAATAAATCCAATTTTGGTCATTAGATGTTATTTCAAATTGAAATTATACATAATCCAGTGTCAATCATATGATGGTTATTATTTCTTAAAAACATGCTTTTTTGTTTTGACAACGGGAATTAATTTGAAATTATTTTCAGCCACTTTTTTGTTTTGAATTTGAAAAAATGGATTCCATATTTATAATATTTAGTTAAATGTTTTTTAAATGTGTATCATTTATTTTTAGACATTATTAATAAATACTTCAATAAATATTTTATTTACCATGGTTTAAAGGTAAATCTTGTAAATAAGGGTAAAAAAATAATATTATAATAATATTAAATTAAGATAAAATGTGTCTTAGTTATATTTGTTGATAAATTACCGTATATGGGAATCCTTGGGTCTATTTTGGTACCCCACGGAGCCACATGGGAGTGATAATGACACTTTATTTTAATTAACTTATAGTAAAGACAAAACTGACTTAAACATATATCTTTTAGTATCTCAATTTTTATAAGGGGTTATATAAATTATCACTTCGAAAATAAATATTAATTAGAAATGTAAAAATATTTTCTACAACATGTTATTTTTTATATAATTTTTATACATTAAAAAAATTTATTCATGTCACCATAATGATGAAGTGTTTACCTCATTAATGAATGATTTAAATAAATAAGATTATAATAATTAAATCAATATAAAAAACCTGGCCAATTATTATTGTAAGATTTTATTTCAAACAAGAGTCCTCATATAAATGACTTTAAGAAGTATTTGTTCTTTCGGAAACTAATATTAATTTTATAATAAAATAATATTTTCAAACTTTCCTAAAGAGTCCCTTTTCCCCATTATAAAAATCCATCACCTCTAACCAATTACACACACCTATCAAGCCCCTTGTCTCATAAAATCTCTTTCCAATTAATCTCTCTACATCACACTCTTCTTTCTATAATCATTTCCCACAGTTGAAGGCAATTTAATTTAACCTCTTGGTTCAACCCAAAGGAAGACACCCAATTTAAAGGTAACATCTTCTCTTATGTAATTTTATTTTATTTTACTTCTCCAAACCCCTAAACTCTTTCTATTTTTTTAATTTATAAAAACCCTAGGAACCTCAATAAAATAGTTTTTTGTTGTGAAAATTATTCTAACTACACTAACACACACCTCCGTCAAATTTGTAAATAACATATCGTTTCTGTGGACAACGAACTACTGCCTCACGAAACGATGATTGTTCAAATATCTCCAACTCCCTATCATAGTGGACATTATGATGAAAATCTATTTATATATGATATATATTATATTTCTATTGTCTCTTTAATTCTGTATTATTTATTTATGTCATACCTTTATGGTTTCCATAATGGGTAAATATGATAATTTCATTTGAGGAAGTGTGGATTACCACCCCCTCAAAGTGATATGACTCGTTAATGAAATACATGGAATGTATAAAGTAAAGAGTAAATGAAATTATATATTATATTACATTATAATTATAATATATCTATATATGATTAATTTTTCATTCCATTAAAATATGAAATATAAATTAAAGTAGCGTTCATGCGTACGTACGACTCACCGTCTCCATTAACGGTGAATTTCTTTTCTTATCTCTTATTGTTATGTACTATTATAAATACGTTTATATACTGGATATATAGGGTATATATGATATATAAATCATGAATATAATTCTAGTGGTAATATAATTTTGACCATAGGAACAACATTTAATTTAATGAAGTTCATTTTTTACTCAAGTTCTGAACATTGACAAAATATTTGATATGAACTAAAATAATTAACTAATTATTATAGAAAGGTAATAAGTGATATAAAAATACTAATAACCATGAAATATATTATATATCAGTAATAATTAAAATTATGTTTATTATTTAGGAATAACAAGTTACATACAAGACACGTCGGGCTTAAGCTAAGGGGTTTCTTATCTCACATTTAATTCTGTGATATTTCCATTATTCGCAACTTTTTTATTGCATGTGACATATTATGTACTACAATTTGATATATATTATCATGATTATCTTTTTATTAATGGTATTTTGTGATTAATTTTGAGGATATTATCTTTTGGTATTATAACTCGATTGATTACAATGTGGTAAAGGGTTTTTCATCTCACTTTTTATTCCCATGATGTTCATGCTATATTAACCACCATTTCCTTCTATGTGGTGTACGTAATGCCCATGACTTATTATTTTTGAAATATAATTTAATTTATGGGTATTTATATCTTCATGGTGTGATACTTATTTCATGTGGTTTATGTTTCGTATGTTACCAAATCGTCAAGGGAACCATTCACCATACTCTTTTTGAAAGAATTCATTTTTTATGTCTTATAATTTAAATCATCTTATGTTGGGATATGTTATTATATATAATTTTTCAGTAAATTTTATGTTCATGTGATGAGATACCATTTTCAATCTCATCAACTATTTTTCTGATTTGTAAAGTGATGTCATTTGGTTGTCAAATTTCGGTAAGGGTACTTATTCACCCAATTTCCATTCATTGGGTTAAACTTATACTTCTCAATTATATTTTTATATGAATATGTGTTAATGACCTATGATTTATATACACATAATTTACACATGTATTGGGTGTATGCTTATTTTTCACACGTTATTATTTCCTTGATTTGTCCTTAATCTAATGATACAATCTTTGCAAGAGACTTTATCTCAATTTACATTCCATTAAGACTTATTTATTTTTATACACCACTTCAATTTTATATCCTGTATATACTACCCTTTGACATATTATATAATTAATACCTTTATTCGCAAAATATTATAATGTTTTTTTAAATTTTATTCTTAAATTATTTTTTTATTGCATATCTCATTGGGTTAAGAACTCCATAACTAAGATATTGTTTTTAACAATTTATTATTATAAATATTTCCCATTAATATCTATATTTTAAAAAAAATTAAGGATTTATTTATATAGAAATTAATGTTTTACAATTTTAATACAATTAAAATTTTCAAAGTGGTATGGGAACCTTTGATTCAAAAGTATCTTTATTAGAGGTTTTAAATGGTTTTGAAAATGGTTTGATAAAGTATTGATTATGTCAATATCATGAAATGATATATTTTGTGATTGCAATGTGGAAATTTTATATTTTTTTATGCTCGTTTTATTTGTAATTAAGATGTTATTTTTATTGAGAATTGTTTATGTATATGGGTGGTTTCATGATAAACCTAGGGCGGGTGAGCCCGATATAGCTTTCTAATGCCTTGGGTGACGTGATGGAAGTAAACTTTAATGGTTCTCATAAGAGATATAGGGAATATACTATGATGGGTATTCCAAAAAAACTCCCTATGTAGCTGTGAAATCTGAAATGTAAGTATGTTATGTATGACATATGTTACCTTTATCATTTATGATTTATATGTGATATTCATGTGTCTTATGATTTCATAATGTATGTTATGATTGAAAAGTATAGTTTCAATGTTTCGTATTTATTTTTTTGATATGGTTTTCATTCCAAATTTTATAACCCTTACTCTACTTTTCTATTCTAATACCAAGTTATTGAAATGTTTTTTACATGTCATAAAGATGAAAAAGGGTCCAGTATGAGATCAAGGAAAATTCATGTTGTCTAAAACATGGAACTATACATGTTTCTTTTTAAGTGTTTTAATTTTATGAAAAATGGTTACTGAGTAGTAGTTTTTCATGTAATATTCATGTTGATTGTAAAAGTAATGGCCAAATTATCTAAAACACTAAACCTAATAATATCATCAATATTAATTCATGATTTTACTCTATATTAAGTAATGTTTAAGGTCATATTTTTATAGTTGGTATCATAGGTTAGTTTAGAGAACATTTGGGATGATGAGTTTTCATTAAAAACATAGTTAGTCCCTACGTCTATTATTTCATTTAAGTCATTTCTCTATAAATTTTTCAGATTAAGGAAATTCAATTACAAATGGAAGGAGGAGGATCTCAAATGACATTCATATCTTTTCTTGTTGACATGCTTTCAATAATTATTGCAATTCATGTTTAGATGATTATGAAGCTTTTTCTAGCATACAACTCAATTGCATGTAGTTTTTTGAGATATCAAACACCTCCACTATACCTCGATATCATCGTGGATCATGGGTTGTATTTAATCAAATAATATTTTTTTCAATATTCACATATTTTTAGAAAGGTATATATCATCAAAAAAAATTCAAATATTTTACCTTATCACATGCTTTTGAAGGATATTATGATTTTGAAAAAAGGTGTTGAAGAAGGATATAGTTGCACAACCTATTTATATTTTCTTTTACAATATAGTATCTCAGCACATATATATCTTATTTTATAAGAACCATTGATTGAATTTTTTAACTCAAACTGTATCTGAATATTCTATATAAATCATGTTTTATATAATGATTTGAAATTATATGTCATACATGATTATTTTTCGAAACTATTTTTCTGCGAACACCCAAATGACCCAAGTTGTACTAGGTGTATTTGGATTAAGGAAGAATATTATGTTAAAGGATATATAAATCATTGTTGAAATCAATGGAACATCTACCTACATGAAAAAGATGATGATGAAACCATATGAACACTATAATCAAGGTATGATGTTTTTTCTATTGGGAAGAGATTTATTTTATCATTTGGAGGTGAAAAAAATGAAAAATTATATATGATTTTTTAGTGTTAATTTATTTGTATTAAAATGAAGGGTATATGAAAACCATTGAGGTTAAAACATGTAATGGAAAATTTTTAGTTTTATAAAATTGACAACACAAAAGATGGGTGATGAACCATCACATATGGCAAGGCTGTAGGAATCGAACCCACAACCGAAGGTTGACAAGGGCGCATCACAAACCACTAGACTACTTGAAGTCCCTGGTTAGTATGACGTTTTTGTAGATAAATAGTATTATAGAACAAGAATTTTTTGATATTGGAATATTTTGTTTTATCAAATGGATATACCTAATATAGAGAAATGATTTGGTGATTAAGTTATAAAGGTTATTTTTTAAGATGTTCTCTCTTTTGAGAAAACACTATATGCTAAAGATAACAGAATACTATGGGATATCATTTGTGTAATAATGTTTGAGATTTTATTTCGAAAAAATATATGTTTTTATTATATACATATAGAAATTTAGGTATTTTATGGAAATGATTAACCTTTCATAGAGAAAATGAGATTAGTTTATTTACCTTTCAGAATTAGACTTTAAGAGTAGTTGATTTTATTTGGAGATAAATGTTAAGATTTTTGTGGAAGACAGTGTGATCAAATCCTTCTGAATATTTCATTTTAATCTTAGATTGTATTATTTTTAATAATGGTAAGGACAATTGTTTATTTAATAGTCTTTGTCGAGCATTGGGTTTTGTTTGTCGAATTGTTGGGATTAAGAGTTTTATTTCATTTTATAATTTATTATCCTTTTTTAGATTACCTGATCTTGTACTAACCGTTTTTGTTTTGATTAATGTATAAATATAGGGGGAATATATATTTCATATTTTGTGGATTATGTGATTCAATAGATGTTCATTCTAGCACTTCAGGTGTGACCATGTCGTCTTGAATACTCGTTATTTGAAGAAAAAATGAGTTTTTGGTAGGAATTTAATAAAGGATGAAATACAACATGAAAAGTAAGTATATTTCTTATGATTTTAGTTAAGATCATAAATAAATTCCTCAACATAATTAAAAGTAACATAAAAAAACGTTGTATATTATCATTTCCTACTGGGGAATCAACGACTATTTGACCCATCACATGTTTGAGATTTTTTTGTGGTTGACTTTCTTCTAATAATATATTATATGATTCTACATCAGAACTTCAGGGTTTTTTTTCCGCCATATCCATGTTTTTATGGAATCCTAGTATGGGTTATATTAGGTGACCTTTGTATTTATCTTTATTTCTTAAAGTGATATTTTTATTCACACTTTTTCTGATGTAGGACTTTTAATTAAGTTTAGATGCCCAATTTTAAAATTATGAGGATGCAATTTCCAAAATGGGGTAAGGATGTAACATTACAGGTAAATAAAGAATATAAAATTTTTATATTTATTATTATTTTTGAATAAAATTTTAATTTAACATTAATTGAGATGATATGTTCGATGGATTACCTGATATACAACAATATGATTCATTGAAAACATATATTTCCCACAACGTTGAGTTAAACTGAGAAATGATATAATAAATACAAATGGTAGTAAAAGCCTAGGCATTTAATTGGCAGGAACTAATAGAAATAGATAAAAAATTATTATATATGTTTGTTAAATTTTTTAACATTGATTCACGAAATTTTAGAGGCTAAATATGTGGATAAATCCAATTTTAAGCATAAATACTCAAATATTCTATAAAAGGATGATTTACCCCCTTTTATAAGATTACCCTTTTTAAATGTAGTTTTTTCTAAATTTATATGTTATATTTTACAAAATAAAATTATTAATTATAATTGAAACGTAAAAATTTACTTTGGGTAAATATTTTGTATTTTTCTGATAAAGTTCATTTTTAATGAATAGTGAAAATACTATATTTTAATTCAGAAATACCTTTTAATATAATTTTTTATACAGATATATTATCTTTTTAAATTATTTTAAAGGTTAATTTGATTATATTTTTACCATTTAATATAATGTTGGTCACTGTATGTAATTTCTCATTATAATTGGACAAAAACAAGTGTGTGTCTTTTGGATATTAATTATTTCAGAAAAACACGCTTTTTATTTTGACATTGGGAATTAATTATATATTTATTTCTAACACTTATTTTTTTTGAATTTGGAAAAATTTATTCCATATTCTAAATCAAGAGGTAAAAATTGTGTAAATAGGTAACAATTATTTTTTGACATTATGAATATTTACTTCAGTAACTATTTTTTTTACCACGGTAAAAATTAAAATCCGGTAAATAAGAGTAACAAAATAATATTATAATAATATTAAATTACACTAACATGTATCTTATTACAATTGGTTGATAACTTTTTGACCATTCTCATCCTTTTGTTGATTTTGGTACCCCATGGAGCCACATGGGAGTGTTAATGAAACTTTTTTTTAATTAATTTAAACTGAAGGAAAACATGAGTTAAACACATATCTTTTAGTAAAACTCATTTTACATGGGCTTATATACGTTATATATTATACTATAAATATTCACATGAAAGCTAAAAATATTTCCTACATCATGGTATTTTTTTAATATTTTTTTATACATCGTATAAATAAAATTATTTATGACAGAATAATGATGCAGTGTTTACCTCATTATTTATTGATTTAAATAAATAATATTATAAAAATTAAAACAATATCCAAAATCATTCCAATTATTTTTGGATGATCTTATTTCGAATAATATACATCTTATAATTTATTTTAATAAGTTTTGGATCTTTATAAACCAAAAATCATTATATCATAAGATAGTATTTTAAAAAATTCTTAAAGAGGCCATCCGACCCCTTATAAAGATCCCACACATCTAACCCATTACACACACCTCTCAAGCCCCTTGGAACTTCCATACACTGACCAATTTAACTCCATACATATCTCTATTTTCTTCTTAGATTCCTTCACCTATGTAGAATTAATTTTATGTGATCCTATTGGTTCAATAAAAATGAAGATTCCCAATGTAAACGTAACGTGTTCTCTTAAGATATTTTTATTTATTTTACTTCTCCTACCCAATAAACTATTTTTTTATATTATTTTATAAAAACATTAGTTTCCTTAATATTCTAGGTTTTTTATTGGAATTATTTGATCTAAACTTACACACACCAATGTCTAATGGGTAATGAACAAACGGTTTCAGTGGATGACGAACTACTGCCTGACGAAATGATGATTGTTCAAACCTCTCCAACCTTTTCACAAGGTGGCCATTATGATGGAACTGTATTTATATGTGATATATATTATATTTATGGTGTATCTTTACTTATTTATATTTCATTTATATCATACCATTGTGGTTTCTATAATGGTTAAATGCGATATTTTCATTTGATGAAATGCAGATTACGGCCCCCTCAAAGTGATATGACTCATTCATGCCATACATGGAACATATATTGTATAGAGTTAATGAAATTATATATTATATTATAATTTAATTATAATATTCTTATATTTCATTATGTTTTCATTCAATTAAAATATCAAATATAAATGAAAGTAGCATTCGTGTGTACGTACGACTTTCCGTCTACATGAAACGTGCATTTCATTTCTTATCTCCATGTGTTATGTACTGTTATAAATAAATATATATACAGGATATATATGATATATATAATATATAAATAATTAATATAATTCTCTAGATAATAGAATTTTGATCACAGGGAAAAAATTTAATTAAAAGAAGTTCATTTTTGACTCAAGTCCCGAACATCGACAAAAGGACAGATATGAACTCAAATTATTAACTAATTATTATAGCAAGGTAATAAGTGATATAAAATAAATAATAAACATGAATATTTTTCTTAATAATTTATAAATTAACTTATGTTTATTATTCTTAAATAATAAGGAACATACAAAGAATGTCGGACTTGAGGTAAGGGGTTTATTATCAAACATTTAATTCTGTGATATTTCCATTGTTTGCCGCTTATTTTTTACATGTGGTGTATTGTGTACTTACATTTGATATATATTATCATGATTATTTTTATATTAATGGAATTATATGATTAATTTTTTGGTTATTAAATTTTGGTCTAATGACTCGATTGATTACAACGTGGTAAAGGGTTTTCATCTCACTTTTTAATCCCATGAGATTCATGCAATATTTTCCACTATTTCCTTTTATGTGGTGAATGTAATTCCCATGATTGTATTACTTTTTTAATTTATTTTAATTTATGGGTATTTACAACTTAATTTTATGATCCTTCTTTAATGTGTTGTTTGTTTCATAAGTTACCAAATCAGTTGGGGAACCTTTCACCCTATTCTTTTTAAAAGACTTATTTTTTTGTCTTTTATGTTACCTATTATTAAGTTGCGATATGTTATTATATATCCTTATTTTTGTAAATTTTATTTCCAAATGATGTGATTCCTTTTTTGTCTCATAAAATCATTTAATGAATTTTCAAGTGACGTCGTTAGGTTGTAGAATTTATATAAGGGAACTTCTTCACCCAAATATCATATGTTGGGTTAAACTTATACATCTTGATTATGTAATGTTGTGAATATGTGTGAATGACCTATGATTGTTTTACACATAATATACACTTATTTTGGGTGTATTCTTATGTGTCAGATATAATTATGTCATTGATTTGTCCATAATCTAAGGATATGATCTTTGCAACAGACTTTATCTCAATTTACATTCCATTGAGACTTATTTGTTGTTATATATCAATTAACTTTTATATGGTGTATATACATACCATTGACATATTATATCCTGAATATCATTATTCTCAAGATATTATAAGGTTTTTATGAAATTTAATTCTTCAATTAATTGTATTCAAGCATATCTAATTTCATTCAGAACTCTTTAACTAATATATTTTTTTAAGATTTATTCTTATAAATATTTCTCATTAATTTCCATATTTTCAAAATGGTTTTAAGGATTTATTAATATTGACATTAATGTTTTAAAATGTTAATACCTTTAATATATTGAATGTGGTATGGGACACTTAGATTCAAAAATATCTTTATTGAATGTTTTAAATGGTTTTGAAAATGGTTTGATAAAGCCTTGAGTATGCCAATATCATGAAATGATATATTGTGGTTGTAATGATGAAATGTTATCTTTCCTTTATACATGTTTTATGTGTTATGAATATGTTCTGGTTATTGGTAATTTTTCACGTATATGGGTGGTTCTGTGATAAACCTTGGGCGGGTGAGCCTGAGATAGTTCTCCAATGAATTTGGTAACATGATAGAGGTAAGCATTAATGTCTCTCATAAAGATTTTGGGAATATACTATGATGGGTATTCCAAACATAACTCTCTACGTATCTGCAGAAGCTATAATGTAAGTATGTTATGTATGCCATATGTGACCTTTAAGATTTATGATTTATGTCTATTATTCATAAATCTTATGATATCATAATGAATGTTATGATTTAAAAGTATAGTTTCATTGTTTTGTATTTATTGATGAACTAATGTTTTCATTCATTATTTTATATCCCTTACTGAGTTTTTATGCTCATCTCTTGTTTTCGAAATTTATTACATTGGACTTAATGATAAATAAGGGTCAAGGATGGGATAAAAGGAAACTCATGCTGTCTAAAACATGGAACTAGACAAGTTTCATTTTAAATGTTTTGATTTTATGAAAAAAATGGGTACTGAGTAGATATGTCTAGATGTAATATTCAAGTTGATCTGTAATATTTATGGCCTAATTCTCTAAAACACTAAACCTAAAAAGATCCTCAATGTGAATTCTCCATTTAAATTAAGATTATGTAATGTTTAAGGCTAGGTCCTTATATATAATAATCTTGTATTTCTTTTTTGTCCAGGATATTCCTCAATATAAATGAAATAACATTAAGTTATTTGAATCCACTTGATTATATACATAATGTGGTAATTTTTTTATAACATATATTAGTAATGTTATTAGACATTGGTTCTAAGGATTTTTACAAGTCACCTAATGAGGGTTTCAAATAAGTAATGTAACATAGAAATATTGGTTGAACCAACAGTTTTTAAGTATATCAAAGATATTAAGGCATATCAATGGACATGTATCAACATTTTTTCCTTTATTTTATTTCAATACATGTTGGTATGATCGAGAAAATTGATTTATCAATTAATAATTTATCAATCCCCTCTATCACAAGAATTTTCACAGAGGTCGATTTCTTAAAGGCACTACATTCTATGATTTTGATTAAAAAATGGTATAATTTATTTATGTAGAATATTATTTTAAAATATATTTAACAAATACTATTTACACGTAATGAGGTTTGGTCACAATATTAATTCATGTTGAAATGTTACTCTAAATAACCCTAATCCTATTTGACAATATCTTATTAAGTTAAAATCCAACTGCATTGAACATGTGTATCATGGTTTCATGTACATATTATATCATTATAAATAACTAGGTAATTATTATTAATTTATAGATTAACAATATAGTTACATCACATGGATTTAGGATCAAATTTATACTCCTCACATATGATAAATTGATAATGTTTTTGATGTTAATTACAATTTTAATCCAATAAATAAGGTGTATGGAAATGTTTTAATTTCATAGAACCATGTTCAGTATAAATAATATGTGGGTAAATCAGAACCAAAAATATCCATGTAGAGTATAAGGATCAATGGAAATTCATTCATCAAAACAATTGAATGATTATAACGATCATGGTGACTTAAAATAGGTAATTTATAACATTGATGTATATAGGAATAAAGGAAAGTAAATATTCTAATATTCAAGTCCATAAAATGGGATAGTTATTGGTTGATGATAAAATATTCATTCAAACTAAATAGATGAGAAAAGAATTTATTACTCAATGAAAATAATTACTTCTACCTAGACATCTAGAATTTTAAATGTGGAACATCTATTGTTTTTTAACAGTTAAATGATGTTATGAATTAAGAGAAGTAATTAGGTGAAAAATTTCTCAATTCTGAATTATTGGATGAAAAGGTAAAAGGCCCTAAGAAGTTAGTAATACAATGAAGGATCTTACTTTACTTTTGCATGTTTTATTTGAATCTATTTTATCTAGGATCTCATGATTAATAATAAAAAAGGAAATGTTATGTAAAATGATAATATAAATATTTGAAACTGAATGATTTCAATAATTGGCGAAGACATTGTTAATATAACCTCCATGTAATTCTCTAATACCAAAATTGAATAATATTTTACTTAATAATAATTAGGTTTCTACAGAGTGATATTTTTCTTTATTTGATCATTTTGAGATTGTTGGTTGTTTTTTTTTCAATATTAAATAATCTATTGATTTCCTCACATACACATTCTTAATTACTCATGAGACTGATCAACAAGAAAAAAAACAAGGATTTGGATCCATTGGGGTGTTAATATATTCTAATAACATTATTTTAACTGACTCTGAATGAGATTCAGTCATAGATAATAATTCTTTCACCAATTTTTTTTTCTTGTTTGTAAAATATAATTTGATGGTGGATTGATATCAATAATTATATTTTTAATTTTATATGGTAAATGGATTATAATTATGATCTATGCCTTTTTATATAATATGATTTTTATTTTGACGACATATTTGAAAAAAAATAAACCACTTGTGTTTTTTGGAATCCATCTATTATGATAACTATTGTTGATAGTAGAAGGTAGTAGTGGTAAAAATTGTTTTTATTTTCACTACATGTTCATTTCTGAATTATTATTATACATGATTTTTGGAATAATGTGTTTATATCATTGTCTATGAACAATTAATGTTAGTTTTTTGGCTAATTTGATAAATGATTCTTACTTGATATAAGTTTAGTGGTGGTACAGGTTTTAATTTTTATAGAAGAGGAATTTCTATTGAATGGTTGATGTATGACGAAGTTAATGATCATACATTTGATTTTCCAAAATTATATATTAAAACATTTCTGCAAATGGTTACATGAATAATTTACAACTTATTTATATTCAATATTATTATAAAAAAAGTGAAGGCATATGTGTGTTAATTTGTAATATATCAAGTTAATGATATCAGGATTCTAGATGATTCAGTAATTTGGGTTTGTTTGAGTCAAAAAAATTTCACTGTAAACCTTTTTATAATTTTTAATATCCTTACACCCCATTTAAAAACATTAACATATTTTACATTAATAAATTTTTAGGTGTATGGGTCAGGAATCCAAACCATTTATTAGAAAATTCAGGATTGTTATTATTATTATGAATTAAACATTAAATAATATTATAAAATATTATAAATTTTATTATTGTATTATGGTAACTATTACTGATATAAAATTAAAATAATAATCTATTATTTTTATTTTTTTTATTAATCATGATTCATTGAGATAATCGAGTGGAATGTATTTCATTAAAATGATTCTATATAATAATAAAACATTCTTTTTGAAATTGAAATTTATTCCATGGATCCATTTAAAAATATGATTTTAAATTTTATATAGATTCGTTTGAACAATATTTTTGAATATGTTGAAATATAAAATTTATTCACCTATACCATTAATAGACACATTTAAAATTTAAATGTATTTTACTATAAAATTCAATAGAATCAATTTATATTTTATATTGTTTCTTAAAAATGTTCTAATGAATAATTGTTTTTAAAATTCCCATTAATGGAAGACCAATATAGAGGTTATTTTTTACCATAACTATGAAAAGATAATATTTTTTAAACAACCATTAATATAAATTTTCTTATATAAATAATCTATTTTCAAATAAACATTGTTCATATAAATTATATTAAATTGAATTAAACTAAATCATAATTTTATATTAATGACAAATAACATAAATTAAAATGAATAAACAATTGGGAATCAACGATTCATTAATTTTACATTAGAAAGACTATATTTATCCTTTTGAATTATCATGAATCCTCCTTGAATCACATGAATTAAAATGGATAATTGAAACAAATAATGATATTAATAGAAAGATATTTTTTACATGGACACCCAAAATAAAAACCCCAATATACTGAATGGTAAAATATTTATAAACTATTGTAGAAATGTTTAAATTTTTATAAATATTTTATACATATATTGATGAAGATTTGATTTTTGGTGTAAAAACAATAGGATACTTATATGAAATATTAAAAAGATTCCCTGAATTAGCCCAATGACCACTAGAAAATTTATATTTCTATTAAAGGATGAACTCCCCTAAAAGATATACTGAAATAATGGATTTTAAATTAAATGAATTGAACATTATATATGATTACATTTCATAAAACAAGAAAAAAATGGCTCTAATTAATTAATAAAGTAATTTTTTTAATTAATTAAAACTCTAAAACCCCAAAAAATGACTCTATAAAAATATTCAACATAATCTAAACACTATATCCTCTTTTTTGAATAATTTTTTAAACGTTTTTTGAGGTCATATACCATGTAAAAATTACAATTTAATGTTTTTTCTTAAGATGATACTTTTTTCACTCAAATACACTATGAAAACATAATTAAATCACAAAAAATAGTAAATTTGTTGATACAAAAATAAAATAAATTATAAACGATGAAAAAATATGATCACAATATAAGAAACTCAATGATTTAACTTGGGTTGATATTTTTGCCACATCTTTTATGATTTTTATCTTATAAAATAATGACCTAAAAAAGAAGAAATAATCACAATCCCCTCAATATCACATTCTCTCAATTATACTATTAAGAGTTTACAAATATCCATATTACAAGAAATGTTAAATTTTATAAAATAATTGTTATCGTTCCACATGATAGAACCCTAACACAATCACCTGGATATAAATATTCCCATAATTCCAGTATAGGGTAGTTATAAATACAAAATAAATTAGCATTCCTTCCTAGATATAATTCCCTAATTATCTACCAATCATTTTTAAATATTAATTCATGAATAGATAGTGAATAATTACTAGTTACCCTACCTAAACATCTCAGATTTTGAAGTCATCTGATAAATCACACAATGATTTTTTACAACATATTAATTTTATTTGTATCCCTACAAGGATATCTAATAGATTATTTTAAATAGAGTAAAATCATGTCTCTATTCCAATATTTAATCATATCTTTTTATTATAAAATACTTCTACCCCTAATTAAAATAAAACATTTTTATGGACACATGATAACATTTCAAGATTCTACATTTTACCATCCATGCTCTCTCATGTCGTTCTAATTCTCATTAATTATGTGTAATGATTAATAAAAAAATTAACCATTACCATATTTCTCATTTTTGCTTATATTACACCTTCAATATGAGGGGAAAATTAAGTGTGCCCCTAAGATCACCTCCATTATGCTAGGGTTTGGTGATAAGAAAAAAGTATGAAAAAAAATTCAAAAGTTTCCCTTTTCATTAAATCCATTTGTATTTATATAACACAATATACAAAATTAGAAGAAAATATTTGTTAGACTACATAAAAAATACTATTATTCAAATATATGATTAAATAAAATATAACATAAAACACCCTATAAGATACTTCGATAGGTAATTGGTACAAATGATAAAAGAATGGTACACAATATCAAATAGATATGAAATTAACCTCTCACTACTAGGAGTCCCCATTTAATCCTTTAAATATTAACTTACACAATTGACTACCACCTTGGGGTATTAAGAATCATATTTACATTATCATCTGATAAACCCATAACCATTAGGTCTATTTTTTAACCATGCATCATTAATATAGAGGTAAAACATGTGAGAGAAAAAGACCATTCCTGGGAGAGTATAAACAAACAATTTAGGATTTCCTAAAATTATAAATAAAATATAAAATATAAAATATTGTCAATATTCTAGAAAATAATAGATCCAAATAAACTTAAGAAACCCTACTATGAATTATATGATGTAAACAGAGGGATATAGATATATATAATGTCATTATAGCTCAACTCTATTAGGAACCATATCTTATAAGAAACTAGGGAAACTCAATATAATATATAACATCTAGTGATTATAGTTCTCATCCCTCAATAAGGTAACTCATCTTCAATGATTAGAGATATAGAAAGAATCCTCCAAAAATTAGCCTCCAATTCCACAAATATTACATGATAATCTATCTGGAGAATTTTTAATATATTGTGAAATAAAAATTATCATTCACAATGTAGAACTCACATCAATATTAATAGATAAATTAGAAAAACTAGTCCAACACATCCAAATAAATATCAATTTAGTGTATAATGTATTTTTTGCAGTTTATTCATATGTTATGAAGAATAAATTATTCTATAGATGGTGGACCATTTAGTAACCAATTGGGGAATTAATAACTCTTCATAAAACCACAATATATATATCTAATGTTTGACCCATGTGTTAATGAAGGTTTAATGTCTCCTAACGGTGTACAGAACCTTATTGAGGACCCACGTCTTATTGTGTCATATGTGTATAAGGTGGGGGTGTTACCTTCTCAATAACTGAGGACATTCATCTCATCCTAATAGGGTAACCTACTCTAATATTTATACACATGACACATTTCATGGTAATAATTTTCATTATAGAGGTTATCAACCACATGCCCACTCCATTTTTATTTCCCTTTCTTTTTTTTGTAATCATTAAAGATAAAAATATCATCTATTCAAATGACTCAAGAATAATCTCTGGGTAAAAAAATATGCATATTTTTATTCAATATTAAATTTTCTAAAAACTAACCAAATCAAAATTCGACTTTGACACAGAGGATAAAATATATGAAAAGTAGTAATGGTTTTCTAATATAAATCAAGTTATATTATGAATATAATGAATTTTTTCTTAGGAGAAAGGAGGGAATCTACCATCGTCGATGATTTCATATAAGGTTAACCTACACGGTTAATCCTAAAAGGGTATAAAATGTGTGAAATTGGTATATACAAAAGGAATATATAATATTTATATGAAATCATGTAATCATAATATAAATTACTTGTTATGTAATTATACATGATATGGCTAATTCTTCAGGGGTTACTATACATGTATCTTCAAATACCACATCATGTTTTAGAAGTCATAAAATTCATTATATCTATTGTACAAATTTATTAATATAAAATGATACTAACCCTAATGATAATAATAACCATATAATTTTATTGTTGTCCACAATATATCAATAATAACTATCAGACTATATTGAATACTATTAACATTGAATATTAAACAATATATTATGCATATCAGAATATTTTAATGTATTATATGAATTTATTCTACTAACCTCAATGAATAGTTTACCCATAAAGTGTCTAACATAGATGAACATAATGAAATTATCACAGTTCCTTCGAAATCTATTATAAATTTTATATCATTCACAATGAAAATAATTGGTCAGGTGCATCTCTCATACTTCTACATTGACTAATATTTTCCAATAGTAATCCTATAATTGTAAATTTATATATCAACATCATATGTTGATAGTATAGGTCACATAATTATGGCCAATATAATTGAATTTTGACCCTATTGTATCAGAAATGAAATTCAATGACACTAATTGAAGTGAAATCTTTAAAATAAATAAAATATATTTGATAATTCAATCATCATCACATAAATTAAATTATATGACAAATATTATTATTAATGAATAATGAAATTGTAAATCTATAATTAAAAGTGTTTTATTCATATTAAAAATATCTATCAATTTAAAAGGACATAAAAATATTATTTTTACAATCGAACACCATGATATAATGAAATCAAGATGAATTATACCTAATCGTGAACCTTAATATTTCCCAAGAAATCAATATTAATATTAAGAGAATTGAATCTCCTTTTGGCTAGAAAAAATAAAAGACAATGAACTGATTCTACATAGTATTATAGTAATTTTATATTTTATGTATACTAATGACCCTAGTGGTTTATCTAATTCTCTTCATTATTTCATCTGATAAAATGAAATTCTATTGATCAAATAGATCGTTGATGGATTTTATCTGTATAACCACGCAACATTGATTATTGAATTTATGTTCAATATTGGTTGATATTGGTCTAAGAAAATCATCATTAGAAACACCGATTATAAAATCCCATGCAAGATAGTAAGGAAATAAGATATCAACCCTACAAGAATATCTCTTCATTGTTCATGATCAAAATATAAATCCTTAATATTATATTGTGAGATCACCAATACATAAAACAACAAATTTCTTATAAAATAAGATATATAATAATGAAAAAAATATCATTTAATTTTAAATTTTGATGTTTTTTGATGTTGATCTACTTTAATGTACATATGAATTTATTCTTCAAAAAAAATCTCAAACTCGTCCAACATCACTGATTTTTTTATTAATATAAAAGATATGGGTAAACAATCACCCAAATAAAACATGTAGAGAATTAATTTTCATGATCACTCATTGGTAAAATAGTTCCATAAGCATACTAAACAGATTGGTTATTACCTCTAATAAATATTATCTTTAAAATATTTGAGCAATATGGTATGATATTTTTATTCATTTCTAATATAACTCATATAATTAAAAATATAAAATGAGCTTTCTCATTCTCTATAACAATATCAAAACTCACTTGTATATAAAGAAATGACCTCCAATTTATATTTCCCTCTATAATTTAAGCATCCTCACCAATACAAATGTTATAAAGGATTGATGTGTACATATGATCATGCCCCAAAAACATTTTTCTCTTCAGATGATTGTAGTGATTCCCATTACTTGTTATATTGTTTTATATGAAATTGTGTTAGTAAACTAATTAATAAAAAATAGCATAAATGGAGTCCAAAACCAATAATCAATTAGTATAAAAATAAAATAAACTGAAATGATTTGTTTATATTAATTAAACCAGTTCACATAATTTAAGGAAACATTGAAAATCCTTATTTTATAAAAAAAAATTGAAGATAAAAACGGAAAAATAAATAAACATTTATTTCTATTCCTTGGAAAATATTGTGAAGATAAAAGTAAAATAAAAAATTGAGAGAAAATATCATGGAAAAAATTTAATTTAATATTTAATGGAAAGAAATAGATAGATAACAAAAATATAACTATATATAAAACTATTATTGGAATATGTAAAGTGGTGCTAACCATTTAATGTAGTTTATGGTTTTATATTCACTTAAACCTTTCATATGTTCATCAAAAATTTTTATAATCAGTAATAGATAAATATATATATTATTCTCAACTATGATGAAAACAATGTAATCCTCACTTCATATTTAATGAATGATTTATAAATGTTTTTAATTTTTTGGGTTAAGAACAATTGATATTGTAATACTTATCCTAAAAAATAAAAATATTAAATTTGAATCAGCTTCAATGATTTTATTATGTAATTTAAATTAAATTATACATTTTTGAAATGGAATAGTTATGGTAGTCTAGTTCAATATTTATAATCATGTAAACCTCACGAGGGAAACAACAAATTGTTGTATTATATAAATATGAAACTACTGGTAAGATTAGTTTCATATCAAGATGATGATATATCATTATATAGAAATGGTTGATAGAATAACCCTACCATATAACTCATAATAGTATTCAAATATTTGTATAATAAACAGATAATTGTGTTATTTCCACTAAATTTTGGTCAGACCAACCAAACTATACATTGGAATCAATTCACTCTACACACGAATCATTTAATAATCAATATGGGTCCCTTTACTAGAAAGAATCGTCCATAAAACCCTTTTCCCTTTATTTGTATATTAAAAAACATAATTACACTAACTAATCCATCCCCATTACCCAAACTATACATGTATATTCGTAGTTAAAACATTGATCATATAACACACCTCTTTTTTATCCAACCATTCTAAAACATACCTTTACCATAAAACAAGACCCTATGTTCCCCCCAATCCGACATAAAATAGGACTGTGGATATTGAAATGCATTAGGAAGTAATATAGCTTTAAATGAGAGGCATTTACCTATAAAAACTTCACTAATACAATAACCACATGAAACAACTAATGCATTAAACATATGAAAATTGAAATGCATGAATCATGGATATCTCAGTAACAAAGAATGAAATATGATGCATAATACCATATAATATTAATTAGGAAAACATTATAAAAATAAAAATACCCAACCCATTCAATGTATTTAGTGATGTAAGATCTAATTCCAATTTTTTTTTTCTACAAACAAATCCACTACTTAAAAAATATAATATGTACTATGTTATTCTAGAGATAGTAACACTCAAGGATCTTATGAATAACATAAACATGTACATATGAAAAATAATATTATTTATACCACCATGAGTATATAACCATATATGTTCCCATAATATGGAAGATTATAACATAACCTTAATTACATAGACATTTAAAAAGGAAATATTTCTTCTTAATACATATATATATATATATGATATATTTAATAATATAAAACACATAATAAAAGACTAATATATTTTTTTGAATATTATATAATAAATCTAGAAATTATTTCCAATGGCCATTATGACTGTTTGAACCGTAACATATTTGTTATAAATAATAACACGATAATTAAAATAGTACTTGGACCTATGTAATATTAAAACAATATATGTGTCTATCATAATAATTCAAAATATATGTATTTTATATCATGATATGGGGAAATGAATGTTATAAATAGTATAAAATAAATATTTGATGCAATGATTTAAACATTAAATTTTTATGAAAAATATCTCATATTTATTTCTATTTAATTTTATTTCTATAAAAATTAATGTTATTAATAAAATATTATTTTCAAAAAATCATTTATAATAATATATATAATATCATAAATATGATAATAATATTTTAGAAAACCCTAATCAATTTTTCTAGGTGTTCAAATATTGATCATTTCATATATACTATTTTTTCATAAAATGGCTTTTATTAAAATATATAACAATTATTAAATTATATTCTAAATTTTATTTAATTTCTAGAATATAAAATAAAAAATAGTTATTATGACGTTGTACTATTTTCATTTATCAAAAAAAATGATGGTAGTAGTAAAATATATTATTAATAATGAATAAGTAAGGTATATTTTAATAGTATATATTAATATATTTTGGAATTTTTAAAAATTTGGATGAATAGTTTTTTATCCTAATTACAATATAATTATATGAATATTAAAATTGATTCACTTAATGTGACCATTTTTTATGAAATATTATTTTAATAAAATAACTTTCACAACACCAATTACTCCAGACATTTGTATTGACTTTTAGAATCCATTATAACATTCAAATTCAACCCATATCTCTCGCCAACCCACTTCTTATGTTGTAGTTGAATTGGTTTCACCAACAGTCAAAACTATATTTCTTTAAATTGATTATGATATGTGAAAAATCGATAGAAGAGGTAATATTCTCAACAAAATTATATTACATTCATTTTATTTTTATTGCTTCATTTTTATGTTCTATCAAATCTATTATATTACTACTAGTTTTATTAATATACATAATGATAATAAATTAATGTTATTTATATATCTACCATCCACTCATTCTATTCTAATTTAAAATAGTATCCATATTATTAAAAATTTACCACTATCATGAATGTCATATTTTGTTATTCATTATTACCATCACAGAAAATTTAAATCAACATCTTATATATAAAAATTATTTAAACTAGTATAATATATATGCTTTCATATTATTAAATGTATAAATGGTCATAATGATATAAAAACCCAAATACATATCTCATGGTAATTATAATATCCATATTTAACTAACCAAAATTAAAAGAGAAAAATTATATCACATATTTGAAGTCCTACAGCAACTTCATAAGAACATCGATAGTTATCTAAACACTGATGCAAATCTAGAACCATGAAATGAATGAATTCATAAAAATGAATTTTAACATGGTATCTCAATGAAATTATTATTATATTACCCAAACAGTTTATAATTAATGATATACATATGGAAATGGATATAAATCATGTATTTAATCAATTTTATTTTTTTACTATGACTATTATAAAAATGTACTAAATAAGGAAAGGACCCAATTAAATGGATCTTTTGAGAAACCCACATTAGTCTTGGATTAAATATTATCTTTTTATCTATGTTTCCCCATTATATTCTCACACACATCATGTATGGTTGGTATATATGTTCTTTTTAAATATACTATGTTTAATTTTCCATTCATTGTAGTAGATAATATATGTTACTCAAGTTCCCTTCTCTATTCTATTATTTAGAAAAACCCATTTAATTGGAGCATCCTTAATTCATATATAATCTTATCTACTACATTATAAAATTTATTTAACCATGTAACACCATGAGATTTTTATGATAACTATTATTTTTAATTTATTTGATGTCATGTGTTTTATGCTACACCAAGATTATCTTGTGCTATATGCAACACCGTATTAGCTAGCAGTATACGCAACACAATTCTTGGATCGTGTTATACACAATTTTAAGTTCATTTGATAGAAGTTATTCTACGAATCATTGAGTGTATATATATATATATTCAATGTATAAATGAAATATGGTTGGATTTTGTTATATGCAACAACAAAAGAGCCTTGCACTACACACAACCCTGACTTGGCTTTCATTACACGCAATCGTGACCTTCCTCGATAGCGTGTGTTGTACGCAATACTGGGTTTCATTAAGCAATGATATATGGTTATAATATTATCACTAACTAGACTTTATGAATAGTATTAACCAAATTTTAAATTTTATAACATCATTATTCATCTTATAAATTTTCTAAAACATTTTATGTGAACAAAATAAATTTTCTGGGTAAAATAAGTATTTTTGCAGTTTTGTCGCCTTTTGATGGCGCACCCACTTTAAATCTAATTTTTGACATGTTTATAGGTTCAATTTTACAAAATAAAATTATTATTTGGAATAAGGATATAAAATTTCACATTGGATAAAATTTTCATATTATTCTGATAACTTTCATATTTTAATGAATAGTAAAAACACGGTATATTTTAATAAAAAACAACATTTTTCATCATAATAATTTATGTGGTAAAATTATAATATTTAATGGTTTTAAATTATAAATATAATATATTTTTACCATTTAATATAATGTATCTCATTATCATTGATTTTACCTTGAATTCGTAGGTTAAATCAATTCAATCTTTTGCAATGTTTTAAACAAAAACTTGTTTTCTTTTGACAACGGGATTAAATTTAATTTAATTTCTGCAACTTTTTGTATTGAATTTGGAAAAATGGATTCCATATTTGGAATCATTGGGTCCAAATTATATTAATAAGCTACGTTTTATTTTTGGGCTTTATGAATAGTAACTACGGTAAATTTTATTTACCATAATGAAAGGTAAATCGTGTAATTAAGGGTGAATATAAGATTATAAAATTAACCTAAATCCTTCCAAAATCATATTGGATGACTAAAATAAGACCCATATCACCTAAGGGTCGGATTAGAATCATTTAATGGACTTTTTTACATGAAAATAATTTAATTATTATTAAAACCAAAGAAAGTGACAACATGTCACTCTCTTAAATCTTATAAGTATATTAATTTTAATTTAGTCATAAACTTCATTAAACTTAAAACATGAATAGTCTCCTGAAAGATACTAAAATTATACACATCATATGAATTTATTTATAATTTTTAGGGATTAAGTAATTAGCATTAATTGTGACACAATAGTGATGCAGAAATTTATTATCTGGTGAAAAATTATGAATATAGTTTTTATTAAACAAATAGTGACCCCAAAAGGCACAAAACCCTGACCCAAACTTATTTTTCATGTAACATTAAATCATAATCATCCAATGGTATAATATTTGACCATTTGGAGCCTTATAAAAGCGATTATGACACTTATATTATTTTATTTTAAATGATACCAAAGTTCTCACCTTCATAATTTAATAAATATAATAATTTAAATATTGTGATTTTAAGATGATATATTAGAGTAAATGTATTATTGTGTAATGTAATATATTTATCTTCATCATATGATTTTAATTTTAATTTTTATGCAACAGATATGTATATTAAATAGTTATACAAAAATGATAAAGTAATTATTTTATTAAGAGATAAACCAAATAAATGGTTTTAAAAATAATAAAATAAATATTATATGAACTATTTAATGTTCTCCACTATTTTTATAGATAAATATGACCTTTTATAAATCTATTAAATCTTTTATTTCGAACATATCTTCTGTATATAGTTTATTTAAATTCAAATAAATCAATAGTGTCAAAATTGACACTATTGTTATTTTATAAAAATAACATATTATTAACTTTTTTTAAAATCACAATAATATTTAAAAATTATAAATTGAAATTTATATAGTCTAAAATATTATAAAGTATCCAATTTTGGAAAATTAACATCATATAAGTGATTATTTTTAACCATTTAAAATTTAGAATTTTATTACCACAGATAAAATTAAATAGATTAAATAAGGATAAATCAAAATGATAAGGTTTAAAATAAAATAAAAACATGTCTAAATTTTATTTCTTGATGATATTACAAACCTATATCATATAATATTTGAATATGAGTAATTTTTGGAGGTTTTTAAGTGGGTTTAGATTTATTATAAACTAATATTTTTGAGATTTCCAAAGGTGCCCCTCTCCTCCCTTATAAATGGGCACTTCCTTCCTCCCTTCCTCACACCAATTTTAGCCTTCAGGATCGGCCAACCCCTGAACAATTACCTTATCCACATCCCTAGAAACATCCTAGAGGTCTTGGGATTCTTCAAAGACCAATTTTAGTTCCCTAAGAGGAGGTCTCAAAGAGGCGCTCCAAAGAATAGGTAATGTATGATACCGATTCTTTCAACTTTATTTATTCTTCTACTTATTCTTCTTTAGTTGTTTCATTATGAAGTAATAACATCAGTATCCCTCATATACTGATATGTTATTATATGTATGAAATAACCCTATTTCACCATCTATCCATCCTATGGAAAACGAAATCACCGCGCGTGTGTACGTACGGAATATCGTCTCCATGCCGTGGTGTAATCTGTTTTTCCAACACAACCTTACTTGGATGGGTATAATGGTGTAAAGAATAAATATCCATAGTTATTATAACATCATACAGATTATGATATATTTTATCATCCTATCCAATTAAATTCAATATTTTTGGGAACGATATCATCGCTCGTGCGTACGTACGGACTAACGTCTCCACGACACGATGAGATTCATTCTCCATGTTAACAATTTAAGAATGATTATAAAGTATATATAAGAAATAATAATGAAATATATGACATTATAAAGCTACTGGATTTATGTATATATATATATATATATATATATATGTCATCTACTTAATTCCATTCAACTCAATAAGGAAACGAAAACAGCCTTCATGCGTACGTACGACCTACCGTCTCCATGAATGGTGTATTTCTTTCCATTTATAGATCTATTATATATATGTATATTATGAGTATATATTATATATAAATCATGTTTTATATTCTGGAATTAAGTATTCATGATCTAATTAATCATATGAATAATTAAAAGTCAAAACATGAACGACAAATGAAATGATTTTACCCAAAACGCTCTTTAACAAGGAATTTACAAAAGAACGGGTAATATAAAGTCATAAGTGTACCATATATGATATCATAACAATGAATATGATTCTTTAATAAGTCAATGACATTATTCAAATCATTATACAGGAGGTTCGGATACATACGAAGCATATCGGACATAAGGTAAGGGATAACTATTCCAATATGGTTCTTATCCAAGATTGTTTATTCGTAAGTATTTACTGAGGTTATTGTTGTCATCCATGTTCATGTTTCCTAAAAATGGTTTCATTTATATTTAATGTCCTTTTTACCCATTTTTACTTTTACCCAATGGTATGGAAGAAATATTTCTTTTATTTACCCTACAAGGTACTTTTTGACTTTTTCGAAAAAAGTACGAGAAGAATGTTTTTTTAACGTATACAGCATGAAAGGATTTTTATGGTTTTATAAAGCCTTATTTTCATGAAGCTTCCTCCAAAATATTTCATGCATATTTTCAAAGAAATCCATTTCTTTTAAAATTGCATGACATTTTGTGAAAAGAAAATGATTATGAAGAAAAAAAATGATATTTTCATCAAGAATTCATTTCATGTGTTTTATCAAAACCATTTTTCATCTAAGATGACATTATTTCACATGTGTATGTTTCAAGTATAATGTCTCTATGATTTACATGGTTTAACTTCTCTTATTATGAAATGATATACATTTCTTTTATATGGATTATGTGAAGATGGGATGATGTTTATAAAACCTGTTTTATATATTGGGTTATTATGAATGATGTATTTTTATTTTGTGGCACAAGTAAGAATGATTTCATTATGAGATGGGTGGGACCTACATCTCCCACCAATGCATTGGATAACGATTTATATCTCATGAGATAGACATGGATGGAACAGTAAGTTAATCCAGTTCAGTGTTACAGGAATGAAATGAGGAGTGAACTCGATTCAGAAAGGGAATTTGTCCACTATGATGGTCATGGAAGCAATTCCTTGGCTACAATGGAAATTATAACAAGTGCTGAATGTTTTTCACAATTACATGTTTTATTCTCATCCTATTTTATCGTTATTTATGTTCCTTTATGATATATTCCTTACGTACTTCGAAGATTTATGTCTTTGCTCATGGTTTTAATGTTTAGATTTCATGTTCACGTTTTTGCTTTCAAATTTTTATGGATTGTTTTATGTTCTCTATGTTTTCCCTTAATAAGAATTTGAGCTCACCCTTTTTGTGTTTTATTTTCCCTAGGAAATAAAGAAAGGTTTTAGGTAAGGAAACAAAAAGGGTAAGATCTTTATGAGAGATGTTGAAGATCATTCAACATGACTAGTTGTTTATATTCAGAGTTTCCAAAGACACTAAACTATTACGGTCCTTGTGTGTATTTTTTTTTGTTATGTATTAAGTATTCCGTAAAAGTAATGTAATTTCCATGTACATCATGCTTCGGGTCTCTACATTTGGTATCATAGGAAAGGTTTAGTCAAACTTTGGAAACTAGGATGCAAAAACATTTGTGAGATCCCTAGAGATATTTCTACGGTATGTCTAGGGATGTCCCTACGGATAAGTATACGTATAGGATATATTTCTAAAACTATGGTAACGATCATAGAATTTAACCTAAGATGTTAGATATTGAGGGTACTCCCCCTTTACTATGTTGTTTTCTCTAGCATGATTTTTTCTTCTAACAGAATTGTTTTTGTGTTTTATTCAATGGAGGGAACTAGAAGGAATTCAGTTAACATTGAATCTAATGGACAAATTGGTGACTATGAGCAACAAAATTGTGTAATGCCTATAGAGAAAGATATTGTGATTATGCCGAATCAGTCATCGCGATATATGATTAACAAGGTGAGATTTAGTGGTATGCCTAATTCATAAAATAAGAGGAAGATAGACTTTTATGAATGTTCTCATGTTGAGGATCATAAAGAAAGGAAGATTGAGATTTCTAAATAAGGGAAGAAGAACCATTAGGAATACCTCAAATGGAGGGACATATGTTATCTGTGTGGAGAAAAGGGTCATAGAGTGACAGACTGTTATGGAGTTCAATGTCTTATTTGTGGAGAACATGGGCATTACCCAACTCAATGCCCTGACCAAAAAAGTTACTTCTAAATCAAGGAAGAAATTATTCCAGGACAATCATTGAAGAGTATGGATTGAAGTGTTTATATATTGGTATTAATGAATAATGTTTTTGAGGTACTTTTATGGTTTATTAGAATATTTTTGTATTAGTCTATTGTGGTTTTCAATAATTTTATGGTACCGGTAACCATGAAATGTGATTCAAATATTTTTCAAAGCAGATGATATGCACATAATGAAGGGATAAGAAGATAATGATATGTTTTATTTTATTCATGATCTCATGATTGATATAAGAACTAAGTGATATTATGGTTTGAGTATATAGAATTTTGAGGATTTGGTATGTGGAAAGTGTTAACATTTAATTGCTTTCATTATTTCACTAAGGATCAATGGGTATTCCTTCTTCAAGAGAATACATGATTAAGGTATTTAAATGTTTGTAATTTGACCAACAAAATATATCTTATGATATATGGGGGATAAATGATGGCATTCACGTGATTGTTATGTGACATTTCAACTAATCATTTTCATTATACTATGAGCTTGGACCGATGTATTATAGATAATCCAAAAGATTGGAATGGATTATGTTGGACATAAGTTATTATTGTTTAAGGATAGAACTTTTTTCGATATTATTGATGGGATGTTATAGTAATGTAGTTTTAGAAAAAGGACAACCTGTAGGACGGGCGACAGCCCATGGCATCGGACAAGGCTGTGGGAATCAAACCCACAACTGAAGTGTGACTGGCCTTTATCACATACCAATGGCCTACAGGATGTCACTGGTTAGTAGAAACTAGTTTTATTTTATTAAGCGGTATGATATATTAAGTATAAGTTCATTTTTGGAATTGTATATGATTAACCTCACCATAGATGGACTTTTGTATATTTGATAACTTTTGAAAACCTTTTGTTTGAAACAGATGGAATGACCCATCATTCTATCACATGACCTGTTAACACTTCACGAATAACAAATTCAACTTCATTTCTTTAAGAGATGAAGTGGAAATTGTTCAAAGCACGAACAACAGTGAGATTGTACCAAAATCAAGCAATTATTTCTTCTAATTCAAAATCATCATCTTTATAGAAATGATATTGAAAACCAAAAATGTTGTCCTAGTGCTCTTATATTCGATGAATCAGATGGTACATTAGATCATAAAAAATTTATGACTTTGTGATTGATGGATTTTTCATAGCCATGTTCTCTACCACTCTCCATCAGAACAAGATCGTTAGATTTCTCCTCCATATCCATATTTTCACCTATGATATTCTATGTGGAAAACTAGTGATGAGTTAATTTGGGTAACTGTTATGTTACATACATCACTTTTTAAAATTATGTTTTAGCATTCCTTTTTAAGATGTGGGTTTCTATGAAAGAAATTATCAAGTAACAAAACATTTATAACCCCGACGAATTTCGAGGGAGAAATTCATTTTAAGGGGGGTAGAATGTAACACCATGAGATTTTTATAATATTTATTATTTTTAATTTATTTGATGTCATGTGTTTTATGCTACACCAATATTATCTTGTGCTATATGCAACACCGTATTAGCATGCAGTATACGCAACACAATTCTTGGATTGTGTTATACACAATTTCAAGTTCATTTGATAGAAGTTATTATACGCAAAATTGAGTGTATATATATATATATATATATTCAATGTATAAATGAAATATGGTTGGATTTTGTTATACGCAACAACAAAGTAGTCTTGCACTACACGCAACCCTAACATGGCTTTCATTACACACAATCGCGACCTTCCTCGATAGTCTGTGTTGTACGCAATCCCGAGTTTCACTAAACAATGATATATAGTTATAATATTATCACGAACTATCCATTATGAATAGTATTAAACACATTTTCAATTTTATAACATTATTATTCATCTTATAAATTTCCTAAAACAATTTATGTGAACAAAATAAATTTTCTGGGTAATATTAGTATTTTTCAAGAAATGCAGTTTTGCAGCATTTTGATGGTGTACCCACTTTAAAGCTAGTTTTTTGACATGTTTATAAGTTAAATTTTACAAAATAAAATTATTCTTTGGAATAAGGATATAAAATTTTACCTTGGATAAAATTTTCATATTATTCTAATAACTTTCTTATTTAAATGAATAGTAAAACACGCTATATTTTAATTAAAAACAACTTTTTTCATCATAATAATTTATGTTGTTAAATTATAATATTTAATGGTTTTAAATTATAAATAGAATATATTTTTACAACTTAATATAATTTATGTCATTAGCATTGATTTTACCTTGAATTCGTAGGTTAAATCAATTCAATCTTTTGCAATGTTTTAAACAAAAACACGTTTTCTTTCGACAACGGGATTAATTTTAATTTAATTTTTGAAACTTTTGTGTATTAAATTTCTAAAAATGGATTCCATATTTGGAATAAGTGGGTCCAAATTATGTTAATAAGATAATTTTTATTTTTGGGCTTTATGACTAGTAACTACGGTAAGTTTTATTTACTATAGTTAAAGGTAAATCAGGTAATTAAGGGTAAATATAAGATTATAAAATTAACCTAAAACCTGAAAAAATCTTATTGGATGAATGAAAGTCTACCCATATCACCTAATGGTTTGATTATAATCATTTAATGGACTTTATTCCATGAAAATAATTTAATTATTATTAAAACCAAAGAAAGTGACAACATGTCACTCTCTTTAATCTTATAAGAATATTAATTTTAATTTAGTGATAAACATAATGAAACATAGAACATGAATAATATCCAGAAATATAATTAAATTATCTACATAATATGAATTTATTTATAATTTTTAGGGATTAAATAATTAGCATTCATTGTGACACAATAGTGATGCAGAAATTGTTTATCTCGTGAAAAATCAAGAATATAGTTTTTATTAAACTAATAGTGACCATAAAAGGCACAAAACCCTGACCAAAACTTATTGGTCATGTAAATTTAAACCATAATCATCCAATTGTATAATATTTGACCATTTGGATCCTTATAAAAGCGATTATGAAATTTATATTATTTTATTTTAAATGATTCCAAAGTTGTAACCTTCATAATTTAATAAATATAACAATTTAAATATTGTGATTTTACGATTATAAATTAGAGTAAAAGTATTATTGTGAAAGTTAATAGATTTATCATTATCATATGATTTTATTTTTAATTTTTATGCAACAAATAAGTATATTAAATAATTATACAAAAATGATGTAGTAATTGTTTTATTAATAGATAAACCAAATAAATGGTTTTAAAAATAATAAACTAAATATTATATGAACTATTTAATGTGATCCACTAGTTTTACAGATACATATGACCTTTTATGAATCTATTAAATCTTTTAGTTCGAACATATCTTCTGTATATATTTTATTTAAATTCAAAAAAATAAATAGTGTCAAAATTGACACTATTGTTATTTTATAAAAATAACATATTATTAAATTGTTTGAAAATCACAAAAATATTTAAAAATTATAAATTGAAATTTATATACTCTAAAATATTATAAAGTAACCAAATATCGAAAATTAACTACATATAAGTGATTATTTTTAACCATTTAAAATTTTGAATTTTATTACTACAGATAAAATTAAATAGATTAAATAAGGATAAATCAAAATGATAAGGTTTAAAATAAAATCAAAACATGTATAAATTTTATTGGTTGATGAGATTAAAACCCTATATCATATAATATTCTAATATGAGTCATTTATGGAGGTTTCTAAGTGGGTTTAGATTTATTATAAATTAATATTTTTAAGATTTCCAAAGGTGCCCCTCTCATCCCTTATAAAAGGGCACCTCCTCCCTCCCTTCCTCAAACCAATTTGATCCTTCAAGCTCTGAAAAACCCTGCCAAATTCCATTATCCCCTTCCCTAGAAACATCCTAGAGGTTTTGGTCTTCTTCAAAGACCAATTTTAGTGCCCTAAGAGGAGGTCTCAAAGAGGCGCTTCAAAGAAGAGCTAATGTCCGATACTGATTCTTTCAACTTTATTTATTCTTCTACATATTATTCATTAGTTGTTTCATTATGAAGTAATAACATAAGTATCACTCATATACTGATATGTTATTATATTTATGAAACAACCCTATCTCACCTTCTATACATCCTATAGAAAACGAAATCACCGCGCGTGCGTACATACGGAATATCGTCTCCACGCAGTGGTGTAATCTATTTTTCCAACACCACCTTACATGGATGGGTATAATGGTGTAAAGAATAAGTATCCATAGTTATTATAACATCATACTGATTATGATATATTGTATCATCCTATCCAATTCAATTCAATAATTATGGGAATGTTATCATCGCTCGTGTGTACGTACGGACTACCGTCTCCACGACACGATGAGACTCATTCTCAATGTTAACAATTTAAGAATGATTATAAAGTATGTATAAGAAATAATAATGAAAAATATGACATTATAAATCTACTGGATTTATGTATATATATATGTATGTCATCTACTTAATTCCATTCAACTCAATAAGGAAACGAAAACAGCGTTCATGCGTACGTACGGCCTACCGTCTCCATGAACGGTGTATTTCTTTCAATTTATTGATCTATTATATATATGTATATTCTGAATATATATTATATATAAATCATGTTTTATATTCTGGAATTAAGTAATCATGATCTAATTAATTATATTAATAATTAAAAGTCAAAACACGAACGACATATGAAACGATTTTACCCAAAACACTCTTTAACATGGAATTTACAAAGGAAAGGGTAATATAAAGTCATAAGTGAACCATATATGATATCATAATAATTAATATGATTCTATAATAAGTCAATGACATTATTTAAATCATTATACAGGAGTTTCGGATACATACGAAGCATATCAGACATAAGGTAAGGGATAATTATTCCAATCACGTTCTTATCCAAGATTGTTTATTCGTAAGTATTTACTGGGGTTATTGTTATCATCCATGTCCAGGTTTCCTAAAAATGGATTTATGCAAGTTTAAAGTACTTTTTACCCATTTTGACTTTTACCCAATGGTATGGAAGAAATCTTTCTTTTATTTACCCTACAAGGTACTTTTTGACTTTTTTGAAAAAAGTACGAGAAGAATGTTTTTTAATGTATACAGCATGAAAGGATATTTAATGTTTTATAAAGCCTTATTTTCATGAAGCTTCATCCAAAAGATTTCCTGACTATTTTCAACAAAATCGTTTTCATTTAAAATTGCATTACATTTTGTTTAAAGAAAATGATTTTGAAGAAAAAATGATATTTTCCTCAATAATTCATTTCAAGTGTTTTATCAAAACCATTTTTCATATAAGATGACATTATTTCAGATGTGTATGTTTCAAGTACAATGACTCTATGATTTTCATGGTTTCACTTCTCTTATTATGAAATGATATCCATTTCTTTTATATGGATTATGTGAGGATGGGATGATGTTTATGAAACCCATTTTATTTATTGGGTTATTATGAATGATGTATTTTTGTTTTATGGCACAATTAAGAATGATTTCATTATGAGATGGGTGGGACCTATATCTCCCTCCAATGAATTGGGTAAAGATTTATATCTCATGAAATAGACATGGATGGAATGGTAAGTTAATCTGATTCAGTGTTACAGGGCTGAAATGAGGAGTGAACTCGATTTAGAAATGGACTTTGTCCACCAAGATGGTCTTGGAAGCAATTCCTTGTCTACTATGGAAATCATTACAAGTGCTGAATGGTTTCCACAATTACATGTCTTATTCCTATCCTATTTTATCGTGATTGATGTTCCTTTATGATATATTCCTTGCGTACTTCCAAGATTTATGTCACTGCTCAAGGTTTTAATGTTTAGATTTCATGTTCACGTTTTTTCTTTCAAATGCTTATGGATTGTTTTATGTTCTCTATGTTTTCCCTTACTGAGAATTTTAA
The DNA here is from genome assembly GCA_963277665.1 of Viscum album. Lineage (NCBI taxonomy): Eukaryota > Viridiplantae > Streptophyta > Magnoliopsida > Santalales > Viscaceae > Viscum > Viscum album. Next base: position 1,752,361,997 of record OY728152.1, read on the forward strand.
CTCACCCTTTTTATGTTTTATTTTCCCCAGGAAATAAAGAAAGTTTTTAGGTAAGGAAACAAAAAGCGGAAGATCGTTATGGGAGATGTTGAAGATCTTTCAACATGACTAGTTGTTTATATTCCGAGTTTTCAAAGGCACTAAACTATTACGGTCCTTGTGTGTCTTTTTTTGTTATGTATTAAGTATTCCGGAAAAGTAATGTAATGACCATGTACGTCAAGATTCGGGTCTCTACAGTTGGTATCATAGGAAATGTTTAGTCAACCTTTGGAAACTAGGATGCGAAAACGTTAGTGAGATCCCTAGAGATATTTCTAAGGTATGTCTAGGGATGTCCCTAGGGATAAGTATACATATTGGATATAGTCCTAAAACTATGGTAACAATCTTAGAATTTAACCTAAGATGATACATATTGAGGGTACTCACCCTTTACTTTGTTTTTTTCTCTAGCATGATTTTTGCCTCTCACAAAAATCTTTTTGTGTTTTAGTCAATGGAGGGAACCAGAAGGAATTCGGTTAACATTGAATCCAATGGGAAAATTGGTGACTATGAGCAAAAACATTGTGCAATGCCTAGAGAGAAAGATATTGTGATTATTCTCAATCAGTCATCGCGATATATGATTAACAAGGTGAAATTTAGTGGTATGCCTAATTCATAAAATAAGAGGAAGATAGACTTTTATGCATGTTTTCATGATGAGGAGCATAAAGAAAGGAAGATTGAGATTTATAAAGAAGGGAAGAAGAACCTTGAAGAATACCTCAAATAGAGGGACATATGTTATCTGTGTGGAGAAAAGGGTCATAGAGTGACAGACTGTTATGGAGTTCAATGTCTTATTTGTGGAGAACAAGGGCATTACCCAACTCAATGCCCTGACCAAAAAATTTACTTCTAAATCAAGGAAGGAATTATTCCAGGACAATCATTGAAGAGTTTGGATTGAAGTGTTTATGTATTGGTATTCAAGAATAATGTTGTTGAGGTACTTTTATGGTTTATTAGAATATTTTTGTATTAGTCAATTGTGGTATTCAATAATTTTATAGTATTGGTAACCATGAAAAGTGATTCAAATTTTTTGGAAAGAAGATGATATGAGCATAATTAAGGGATAAGAAGACAATGAGATGTTTGATTGTATTCATGAGCTCATGATTGATATAAGGACTAAGTTATATCATGGTTTGAGTATATAGAATTTTGAGGATTTTGGTTTGTGGAATGTGTTAACTTTTAACTGCATTCATGTTTTCACTTAGGTTCAATGGGTATTCATTCTTCAAGGGAATACATGATTAAGGTATGCACATGTTTTTAATTTGACCAAAAAAATATATCTTATGATATATGGGGGATAAATGATGGCGTTCACATGATTGTTAGGTGACATTTCAAGTAATAATTTTATTTATAATATGAGCTTGGACCGATGTATTTTAAATAAGCCTAAAGATTGGAATAGATTATGTTGGACATAAGTTAGTATTGTTTAAGGATAAAACATTTTTTGATATTATTGATGGGATGTTATAGTAATGTAGTTTTAGAAAAAGGACAACATGCAGGACGAGCAACAACCCATCGTGTTGGACAAGGCTGTGGGAATCGAACCCACAACTGAAGTGCGACTGGCCTTTATCGCATACCAATGGCCTACAGGATGTCCCTGGTTAGTAGAAACTAGTTTTATTTTATTAAGCGGTATGATATATGATGTATAAGTTCATTTTTGGAATCGTATATGATTAATCTCACCATAGATGGACTTAGGTATATTTGATAACTTTTGCAAACCTTTTGTTTGAAATAGACGGAATGACCCATCATTCTATCACATGACCTATTAACACTTCACGAATAACAAATTCAACTTCATTTCATTAAGATATGAATTGGAAATTGTTCAAAGCACAAACAACAGTGAGATTGTACCAAAATCAAGGAATAATTTCTTCTAATTCAAAATTTTCAACTTTAGGGAAATGATATTAAAAACCAAAAATGTTGTCCTAGTGCTCTTATATCCGATGAATCAGATGGTACCTTATATCATCACAAATTTATGACTTTGTGATTGATGGCTTTTTCATAGACATGTTCTCTACCACTCTCCATCAGAACAAGATTGTTAGATTTCTCCTCCATATCCATATTTTCACCTATGATCTTCTATGTGGAAAACTAGTGATGAGTTAATTTGGGTAACCGGTATGTTTCATACATCACTCTTTAAAATTAAGTTTTAGCATTCCTTTTTACGTTGTGGGTTTTTATGAAAGAAATTCTCATGTAACAAACCATTTATAACCCCGACGAATTTCAAGGGAGAAATTCATTTTAAGGGGGGTTGAATATAACACCCTGAGATTTTTATGATATGTATTATTTTTAATTTATTTTATGTCATGTGTTTTATGCTACACCAAGATTATATTGTGATATACGCAACACCATATTAGCATGCAGTATACGCAACACAATTCATGGATCGTGTTATACACAATTTCAATTTCATTTGATAGAAGTTATTCTATGAAACATTGAGTGAATATATATATATTCAATGTATAAATGAAATATGGTTTGATTTTGTTATACGCAACAACAAAGGAGTCTTCCACTACACGCAACCCTGACTTGGCTTTCATTACACGCAATCACAACCTTCCATGATAGAGTGTGTTGTACGCAATACCAGGTTTCACTAAACAATGATATATGGTTATAATATTATCACGAACTAGCCGTTATGAATAGTATTAACCACATTTTGAATTTTATAACATTATTATTCATCATATAAATTTTCTAAAACATTTTATGTGAACAAAATAAATTTTCAGGGTAAAAGAAGTATTTTTCAAAAAATGAAATTTTGCCACCTTTTGATGGCGCACCCACATTAAATCTAGTTTTTGAAATTTTTATAAGTTCGATTTTAAAAAAATAAAATTCTTATTTGGAATAAGTATATAAAATTTTACCTTGGATAAAATTTTAATGTTATTCTGATAACTTTCATTTTTTAATGAATAGTAAAAACACACTATATTTTAATTAAAAACAAAAATTTTAATCATAATAATTTATGTTGTTAAATTATAATATTAATTGGTTTTAAAGTATAAATAGAATATATTTTTACCATTTAATATAATGTATGTCATTATGATTTAATTTACCTTGAATTCGTAGGTTAAATCAATTCAATCTTTTGCAATATTTTAAACAAAAACCCGTTTTCTTTCGACAACGGGATTAATTTTAATATAATTTCTACAACTTTTGTGTATTGAATTTGGAAAAATGGATTCCATATTTGGAATTAGTGGTTCCAAATTATGTTAATAAGCTACTTTATATTTTTGGGCTTTATGAATAGTAACTACGGTAAATTTTATTTACCATAGTTAAAGGTAAATCGGGTAATTAAGGGTAAGTATAAGATTATAAAATTAACCAAACACCAGCCAAAATCCTATTGGATGACTAAAAGTAGACCCATATCACCTAAGGGTCGTATTAGAATCATTTAATGGACATTGTTCCATGAAAATAATTTATTTATTATTAAAACCAAAGAAAGTGACAACATGTCACTCTCTTAAATCTTATAAGTATATTAATTTTAATTTAGTGATAAACTTCATGAAAATTAGAACATTAATAGTCTCCATAAATATAATGAAATTAGCTACATCATATGAATTTATTTATAATTTTTAGGGATTTAATAATTAGCATTAATTGTGACACTATAGTGATGCAGAAATTGTTTATCTAGTGAAAAATCAAGAATATAGTTTTTAGTAAACTAATAGTGACCACAAAAGGCACAAAACCCAGACCAAAACTTATTGGTTATGTAAATTTAAACCATATTCATACAATGGTAGAATATTTGACCATTTGGAGATTTAGAAAAGTGATTATGACACTTATATTATTTTATTTTAAATGATGCCAAAGTTGCCACCTACATAATTTAATAAATATAACAATTTAAATATTGTGATTTTAAGATGATAAATTCGAGTAAAAGTATTATTGTGAAAGTTAATAAATTTATCTTCGTCATATGATTTTATTTTTAATTTTTATGCAACAAATAAGTATATTAAATCATTATTCAAAAATGATGTAGTAATTATTTTTTTAGAGATAAACAAAATAAATGGTTTTAAAAATAATAAACTAAATATTATATGAACTTTTTAATGTGCTCCACTAATTTTATAGATACATAAGACCTTTTATGATTCTACTAAATATTTTATTTCGAACATATCTTCTTTATATATTTTATTTAAATTCAAATAAACTATTAGTGTCAAAATTGACACTATTGTTATTTTATAAAAATAATATATTATTAAATTGTATGAAAATCACAAAAATATTTAAAAATTATAAATTGAAATTTATATAGTCTAAAATATTATAAAGTATACAATTATGGAAAATTAACAAAATATAAGTGATTATTTTTAACCATTTAAAATTTAGAATTTTATTACAACAAATAAAATTAAATAGATTAAATAACGATAAATCAAAATGATAAGGTTTAAAATAATACCAAAACATGTCTAAATTTGATTGGTTGATTATATTACAACACAATATCATATAATATTCGAATATGAGTAATTTTTGGTGGTTTTTATGTGGGGTTATATTTATTATAAATTAATATTTTTAAGATTTCCAAAGACACCCCTCTCCTCCCTTATAAAAGGGCACCTCCTCCCTCCCTTCCTCACACCAATTTTAGCCTTAAAACTCGTCCAAACCCTGTCAAATTCTCTTCTCCACTACACTAGAAACATCCTAGAGGTCCTAATCTTCTTCAAAGACCAATTTTAGTTCCCTAAGAGGAGGTCTCAAAGAGACGCTTCATAGAAGAGGTAATGTCTGTTACCGATTCTTTCAACTTTATTTCTTCTTCTACATATTCTGCTTTAGTTGTTTCATTATGAAGTAATAACATAAAAATCAATAATATACTGATATGTTATTATAATTATGAAACAAACCTATTTTACCATCTATACATCCTATGGAAAACGAAATCACCGTGCGTGCGTACGTACGGAATACCGTCTCCACGCCGTGGTATAATCTGTTTTCCCAACACCACCTTACTTGGATGGGTATAATGGTGTAAAGAATAACTATACATAGTTATTATAACATCATACTGATTCTTATATATTGTATCATCCTATCCAATTAAATTCAATAATTATGGGAACAATATCATCGCTCATGCGTACGTACGGACTACCGTCTCCACGACGCGATGAGATTTATTCTTCATGTTAACCATTTAAGAATGATTATAAAGTATATATAAGAAATAATAATGAAATATATGATATTATAAAGCTAATTTATTTATGTATATATATATGTATGTCATCTAGTTAATTCCATTCAACTCAATAAGGAAACGAAAACAACGTTCATGCGTACGTACGACCTACCGTATCTATGAACGGTGTATTTCATTCCATTTATTGATCTACTATAAATATGTATATTCTGAATATATATTATATATAAATCATGTTTTATATTCTGGAATTAATTAATCATGATATAATTAATCATATGAATAATTAAAAGACAAAACATGAATGACAAATGAAACGATTTTACCCAAAACACTCTTTAACATGGAATTTACAAAAGAACGGGTAATATAAAGTCATAAGTGAACCATATATGATATCATAACAATTAATATGATTATTTAATAATCCAATGACCTTATTTAAATCATTATACAGGAGGTTCGGATACATACGAAGCATATCGGACATAAGGTAAGGGATAACTATTCCAATCTCGTTCTTATCCGAGATTGTTTATTCGTAAGTATTTACTAGGGTTATTGTTATCATCCATGTCCATGTTTCCTAAAAATGGTTTCATGTATGTTTAAATTATTTTTTACCCATTTTTTATTTTACCCAATGGTATGGAAGAAATCATTATTTTATTTACCCTACAAGGTACTTTATGACTTTTTCGACAAAAGTACAAGAAGAATGTTTTTTTAACGCATACAGCATGAAAGGATTTTTAAGGTTTTATAAAGCCATATTTTCATGAAGCATACTCCAAAATATTTCATGACTATTTTCAAAATAATCATTTTCTTTTAAAATTTCATGAAATATTGTGAAATGAAAATGATTTTGAAGAAAAAAGGATATTTTCCTCATGAATTCATTTCAAGTGTTTTATCAAAACCATTTTTCATCTAAGATGACATTATTTCATATGTGTATGTTTCATGTATAATGTCTCTATGATTTACATGGTTTAACATCTCTTATTATGAAATTATATCCATTTCTTTTATATGTATTATGTGATGATGGGATGATGTTGATGAAAAAAAAATTTATTTTTTGGCTTATTATGAATGATGTATTTTTATTTTGTGGCACAAGTAAGAATGATTTCATTATAAGATGGGTGGGACCTATATCTCCCTCCAATTCATTTGGTAATGATTTATATCTCATGAGATAGACATGGCTGGAATGCTAAGTTAATCCAGTTCTGTGTTACAGTACTGAAACGAGGAGTGAACTCGATTCAGAAAGGGACTTTGTCCACTAAGATGGTCTTGGAAGCAATGCCTTTCCCACTATGGAAATCATAACAAGTGTTGAATGGTTGCCACAATTACATGTTTTATTCCCATCCTATTTTATCATGATTGATTTTCCTTTATGATATATTCCTTACATACTTCCAATATTTATGTCTTTGCTCAAGGTTTTAATGTTTATATTTCATGTTCAAGTTTTTTCTTTCAAATGTTTATGGATTGTTTTATGTTTTCTATGTTTACCCATACTGAGCATTTGAGCTCACCCTTTTTATGTTTTATTTTCCCTAGGTAATAAATAAAGCTTTTAGGTATGGAAACGAAAATGGGAATATCATTATGGGAGATGTCGAAGATCTTTCAACATGACTAGTTGTTTATATTCCGAGTTTCCAATGACACTAAACTCTCACGGTCCTTGTGTGTCTTTTTTTGTTATGTATTAATTATTCCGCAAAAGTAATGTAATTTCCATGTACGTCAATCTTTGGGTCTCTACAAACCATATAAGGAAAATCAAAGAGAAATTTCTATGTGAGAAAACATTTTCGAATATTTCTGAATTTACATAAATTATTTATCTACTTCCCACATTAAAGTCACTTCATCATTTTTCTTCAACAACTCTTAAGAAGTTCATTTCCAATCATTCATCTAATTCACATTATTCCTTCACTTAAGTTAAAATTTATATGCATAAAATATTATTATTTATTCATTTAGGAATTTAATAGAATGTATTTATCACTTATTTCATGAAAACCTTCATTATATACCATTTTCTCCCATTTTTGACAAGATTATGTCAACCAATTATTTTTTTTTTGGGTTTTTACCTTATAATTTACATCTTATTTCCTTATGTTGAAGAATTACCCATGTGGATTTTTTTAATGTCATAGTTCTTCCAGGAATTTTATATCCCTTTAGTAAATCATGTAATTTTTTCATTTTTTTAGATTCAATATATGGTTCACATGATGTGAGCCTTTCATACTATGTTATTTTTTCAAAGAAGAAATATTTGGATTTAGATTAGGATGTCTTTTATATTATTTCTAAATTCCAATATTTCCAATATATTATGATATCATATCCTTCCTTTCACTTATTCAAGTCAACATATACAAAACTTATCATTTTTTTAGGATATGACTCTTTTCTCATTTTTATTAAATTTCATTATAATTTACCCTGATTATTCTATTAAAATGTTTTTTTCTCAACCAATTTCATTATGTATATTTAAATATTATATGTAGAAATAATATATGATTAATGGAACTTTTTATAAAATTTTTTATAATTAAAAAATGATATATTATGAATATGTTGGTGTTTTATTTATCTAAGCTCCCAATAAAACTAAGCCAAAAAATTCTTGTGTTTTATTTTTAGAAATATTATAGTAAAAATCATCAAATAAAATGTATAATGGATTGGAAATTAAATTTTTATATCAGGAAATTGTTATATTATTTCTTCTATTAGTATAATAATACATTTGTAATGAATCCAAATGGATAATTTTAATAAGATATCATAAAATTTTGATAATATATTGTACTTTTGTTTCGAATAATTGGAATCCCTACCTAGAAAAAAACAACTGGATAATGGATCATGCGAAGACGAAGCTAGGGTAATAATCCTATAAAATTTTGGTTGTGTATTATTTTGATCTCTAATAAGTATAGAACATGTATTCTAAACTATAAACATTGTTTCACACTCCCTGGGTGCGTTTGTTGTTAAATTATCCTAAAATTTATGAACCATTGTAAAAGAATTAAAATATTTTATAAAATTAGTGATGTAATATATATCAAGTAACCCTATAAAATAATTAATTGATGATAAAAACATATATTGAAATATATGTATAAATTTTTAATTTAGAAAATTCATGTCGTTTGTGAGTTACTCGTTCCATGTATAATATTGATATTTTATATGATTAATAGTTTGAGTTCTATCATCCATAATTTTACATTATTTTGGTTAATGAATATATATGATTATAATAATGAAAAAAAATAATTTCATATGCAATGTGTTGACTTCCAAAAAAATATTCATTACATGATGTGAGATGGAGTTGATAGGTTCATAGAAGTAATTTTTCAACTAACATAAGTTATAAATAATAACATCAATCACGTGGAAGTTAAATATTTTTATTAAATATAATGTTTCATTTGAGTAAATCATGAGACAAATTTGTATTATATTTATTTTTAATTTTGATATCCTACGAGCGTACTAATAAATTAATAAACATTAAAATATAACATGTGTCTTCTAGTTCAATGGTAAATATAATAATATTTTAAGATAATAATCATAAAGAGAGTGAGATAAAAACAATTTGAAATGTAATCAAGAATATAATGACAATTAAAAAAAATCTAATTAATGGGTTATAAATGATCCAACAAAATATTATTCAATAAATATTATCAATGAACTCTCCATATTTAAAAATGGAATTTGTGCCTTAGAAGTAAGAAAAAGGGGTATGATTCCATCTACTCTTATGTAGAAACTCTCACAAGGGATGAAAAATATTATATAATAATTTCCATTGACCCTGAAAGAAGGATTTATCACATCATTAGTGAACTATACATGAATATTGAGAAACCCATTTTGAATAATGAATTTTTGAGTAAGGGAGAAATTTTTCTTTGTGACTTCAATGTCGAGTTGGATATTAGTGATTCTAAATTTTATTGACGGATTGATGTTAATATTTTTAGATGTGAGATTAATTATGGAGGATATACAAAGAAAACATATTTGGGATGAAAATTTATATTTCATACTTTTAGTAGTGTGGGAAGAATAATCCCCTAAACGATCACGTCAGAATAAGGAGAAGTTAAATGTGTGGAAGATAAATAATAATGCTAATGAATGTCAAATGGGGATGAAAAATCCATTAATTTTATATAATTAAAAAAGGTTTTTATCAATCCTTTTTATAGGATCCCATGTTTTTACTACATATAACACAAACACTATTTATACCCATGTTAAAGTGAATTTCTTACGAAGATAACTGAGGAAAATAAACCCCGACAACTATATTGCAAGGACTAAAATAAGATATTAATACCAATGATGTGTATCCCAACCAAGTAGTAGTGATATTAACCATATATATTCATGTATTATTTATGAACATAATATTTGATTATGGTTTTATATGTTATTTTATATCATGAATTTTTAGTATAGAAATTCTTACCCAACCTCAAAATATTGAATTTATGTTATCAAGGAAAATAGAAACAAATTATTCATTTAATAGATCTCATGTCCCTAGTCAATTTTTTTGTTTTAATCTCCTTAAACAAATAGAAAACTCCTTAAAGTGTAATTTTCTGCAATATTGTTTTATGAATTGGTTATCCATATATGGATCCATTATCAACTATTTGGATAAATAAATATGTTTCCATATCTAAAATCAACCTAAAATTCTAAAAACGTTTAAAGAGGGGGATTGAAATTACATGTGAACATATTATCATGAATGTATATTATTTTCTTATGAGCTATAATGTCTACATCAAATGATTGACAAAAAATATAATATCACCATTTAAGGCATGTAAATTTAGTGGAAATATAATGATGTGTTCCCAAAATAATTATTTGGCCTTCATTAGGACTGATTATATGAGTTCATAGTTGAACATATATCGGGATCTCTACCAGTTTCAAATATTTTGTATAGAATGGTCTCTATTATTCTAAATTAAATGAAGAAGAAATTATATATAAATTTGGGAATGAGTTTTATACACTCATTCTCTCCACCATGGGTTCTAGTCATCCTCCTTATCAATAACAAATATAGTTCAATGGGAAACCATATTGATTATTATAAACTCAAAAAAATATACAGATGTGTTTTCCACATACATGGATTAATGAATTGATCGATCAACTATATGGTGTCCAATACTATTATAATGTGTAACATCTATCATAATATTATCAATTGAATTTTATAAAGGATGATATTACAAATACTAGTTTTCAAACTTGATAAAAACATAATATGTTCTTAGGAATAAACTTCAGAATCACAAATGAACTATCAATTATTAATGAACATAATGAATGGAGCCATTAGATAATACCTTGATAAATGTTTGGACTTGTTTATAGATTTTATTTCATTATACTCTTAATGAAACGTTTAACACCTAAATCATTTGACTATTATGTTGAAGAAATTTACAATTGAAATGTTATTTGAATATTATTATAGGTCAGCCTGTCAAGTGGATAATATGTCATTAGTAGGGAATTTTATTATAGTCTAGTTTATATCTATATATATTTTATATGTTGGTGACTGTTGATTATCCCAAAACAAAATCTATATCAAATATCTATAGTTTCATCATATTATCTCGTCACTATCGATGTTTTATAACCAAAATCTCATTATTTTCAGAACTAATATCTTTGAAAACTCATTTGAGACTGAAATTTTCCAACAATAAAGAATATAAAGAGTTTATTATAAAGAAAAATAAAAAGAAAAAAATTTAACATTTAGTATCATGTCGTAAAATTTGCTTCTGTTTCGTGATTTATAATGATACATTCAATGTGGAACATGGTTCTGTACTCATGAAAAATGATAATGGGAACACCTATGACTCAAGATAGTTCATGATTGATGAGAATAACAATCTAAAACATTATTTATAGTTACATACATTAATCTATGTATTGATGATTTGGTGTAACAATATTTTAAGTGTAATTATGACATAAATATAGGCATTATAAAATCCTCATCTATATATTCAAATTGAACGAGTTTATCATGCACCATCAATGGTAGTTAGTGCTAATCGAGGAGTATGGATTGTCACTCCATTGTCATCCTGGAATGTGGAATAATGTGGAAGATGATTTATGTAATAATTATCACATTACCATATACATTTTTGTTGTTTAAAATTATTTAATATTTATAGATAATCAATATATATAAAATGGAATCATATTGGATGGAATGTCCTAAAACATTTCCCATATTCATTCCCAAAAATATATTAATGAGAATATTAAGGAATAACATGGGAATTGTTTAGTGATACTAAATAAGGTAGATGATATATGATTTTTGATGGCCACAATGACCAATATTAAGGAAATAGGATTTGTGAGATTTGGGTACCGAATTTTTATACCCTCAAATCATAACAGAAAGTATGAGTTATTTAATGATTGTCATAAGTTGATATTATCATTCCACATAGAGAGAACCATTATTTATTATGATCTCTAAATGATGAATAGGTTTGATGATATTATTAATTTTATTTAAAAATATAAAACAATGTTTATGTAATATAAATAAGTGATGGAAGAAAGGAAAAAATTACAATGGGGTGATTTTCCTACTACCCATATTAATAGGGAATATGAACTAACCTTCCAAACATATGAGGTTGTGTATAGATTTTATTACTTATTCATTAAATTAATTTGAGATTAAAATATTATAGTCAATTTCTCATATAATAATAGCTTTTGCTTATGTATTGTGATGTCATAATATAGGTCCATGTACATGAAGAGATGTAGATCACCATTTTTATGGGATCATGTTTTTTATGATTTTTTTTAAAATGAACATGTTGATGATATGAATGAAACATCAAGCCCATTCAAAGAACCTAATGAAAAAATATTTGATAGAAGATATATACTAATACAACATTATGGGATATAGAGTTCGAGGAAAGGGATATAATATTATTTAAGAAATCTCATTTGATGAGATTCATGAGCGTCCAGAATAAATAGAAGTTAAGTACCATATAAATTAGTTCAATTCTGATTATTGAGAACATTGGAGTGTTCACCAATCAACAAAAACTCCTATCAAACCTATCTTAAAAGTATGTTGTTTCATAAATATCCCTCTAGAGGAAATATAGTCTTGAACCCCCACATATATTGAATCGAGATGTTTTATGTTTTGAGAATGATAATTCATATTAAGTGTTTCTGGTGAATAACATAGATTTTAGATAAATCGGAATGTGAAATAGTATAAATTACCTAAAAATATACTTTTGGAAAACATTAAGTGTGAAGTTTACAACAGTAAATTTTAGGAGGTAGAAAAATATAAGTTCATTCTTCTATTTACAATATATGTGTATAATTAATGTTAAAGCATGACGTTTTTTAGTTGGTGGAGAATATAACAGACCATGCATTTATATATGAACTTTAACATTGGAATATATATGGTTATTGTTTTTAATAAAATATAAATGTTATTAAATAACCATCAACAATTATGTGAAACATTATAAAATCAATTTGGCCCTTATGAACATTGGGTATTAGAACATTGTTATATCTACTTGACATTTATGAGTAGTTTCCTGACAATTACAATAGTAACCAGACTAATGGAATAGTAAAATAAAATATTTTAATTTTTTAATAAATAAAAAACTATGTCATCAAAATCATAATACAATGATTTCTATTAAATATGGTGAAATCAATGTTTGGTTAAATTAAATGACAATTATGTTTTTGAAAAAATACATATTATTTAGAAACGAAAATGAACTTTTTTTTGAAGAAAAAAACATATATAAAATATTATCTTTAATAATTATGAATAAAGATTTTTTATAAATAAAAATTTCTAATTTTTTAAAACCATAATTAGTTATTCTACGTGTGATAAATTTTACTAGGTCATAAAAATCATTTAATATTAAATAATATTTTTATTTAATTTTCTATATTTTAAATATTATTATGGTAATAGGGATTCCATTTTTTGAATCATAATTATAAAATAATTTGATTATAATTTTTTAAAAAATTTCATAAATAAACAATAATATGAAATAGAAAACATAAATATAAGTAACTCAATTTATAATTATATATTTTAATAAATTTTTTATGTTTCATGTTGTTAAATATATATTTTATTGAGGATTATCATTTATAATCACATTATATAAACTACTAAGTCATATGAATTGTCACTTATTAGAGATATAATATTTTTTTTGAAAATAACTCTATCCTCCGCATATAAATATTGACATCTTTCTCTCATTTCTCATCGATATTAAAACTTCATAGATTGCACTTAAAATTTTAAAATCATCTCAAAAACATATTATCATGTCATATAATCCTTAGGATCACCAAACGTTCCATCTAAGGTGCCATAAGGTGAAACGTTGGAGTGAAAATCCAATATAAGAGGTAATATTATCTATTGAATTATATAACATTAATTTATTACAATTCCTCAACATATATATATTATATATATGTTATTATAATTACCGAAGTATTATAAATATTGTATAATTATATTATAATAAAATAATACCCATATATATCGTCTTCAAATTATATTGTAAATTAAAATGTTCTAAGTATTATGGTCAGTTGACAACATATATGAATAGTGTATTTCATGTTTTCCCACAAACATCACTAAAAATTGAAATTATAGTATTATAGTTACGAACAATTTAAATTAATATTTATTATTTGGTTTGTTATTCTGTAATAGATAAATTCACTTAAATTTAAATGAATCCAAAGATGCTTTCTAGGGTAAAAAACCTTCTTAATCAACTACTCATATAATGATGACTTTTATACTATAAAAACATAACTATATTTGAGAAATTAAGTATATTTTGAACCATTTAAAATACTACGATGAAAGTAAAAACATTTTATCACAATAATAGAGTTATGGAAATAGTCTATAAGAACTTCTATAGTAATCTACAAAGTTATGCAACTTTAGAAACATTACCCGAAACACCTCAAGATGGTAAAAAAGATGTGGTATCTCAATAAAGTGACTATTATATAAGATAAATTTATATTAATAAGTACAATATGTATGTATATATGAGAATTATGTTATTAATTAATCATTTATTTATGTTAATTTTTTTATTTTCGTAGCTATATGAACACACCTAATGTGTCAATTATCTCATGTAAGGAAGAATTCAGAAAATACTCATTCTGTTTAGGTTCTAAATTATCTAATCCATTCTAAATATCATCTATAATATGTTTAGTATCTTCTTCCATATTATATATGTATATATATATTAATTATATATATATATTATTTTTATATGATATTTATTTTTTAGGTATAATTCATTTTGAAAATGTCCTATATTCAATCCTTTATTTTATGAAAATCTATTTTAAGGGATGTTGTTTATTTTTTATTCCTTTTAATGAACCCATCGATATAATTACATTATCCATCGATGTTTTCAATAAAACCTATGTCATATTGAAATAAATTTTGGTTAATTTGATAATTTATATATATTATTATTCTCATACACTAAATAATGTCTCTTTACCATTTTCCTTAAATACTCTCTTAAGAGGATCATTTCTAAAATTTCATATCCACATTTTTTGTTTGATTACATTAATTTGGCCTCAGATTCATGTTATTATAATATTTATTTTTATATTTAAATCCTTTAATTCAATAATATCTTCAATTTTGTAATAATTATGATATATTATTTGACTATACAATGGGATGTTAATATGTGTCCCACTTCATTATTATAGAGTTTACTTATGCTTATTCCAAATATATCATTTCTTTATGATAAACATATAATCATGTTCATGTTATAAATTTAATAGGTGAGACTATAATTATAAATATCCTAGTTGATATGGTAATGTAATTATCTCCATAAAAACCATATATGGTCCATGACAACTGACCCTATAAGTCTATGTTATGTTGTCCTGGAAGAGATCCTTGTCATATCATTGCGATTTCATGTTATATTATATTGCAACTTTCCTATGATTCCAGGTTTATATTATATCAACTTCTCTATTTTATTTTTTCATGTGAACATGTGGGATACAATTATTTTAAAATATCATGATATGTCACTTGTCAAAAATTTGATACATTTCATCATGCATTACATTTAAAATCCCCTTATTAGGCTTTATAGATCTCACATACATTTATTATTTCCCTAGGGTGTATAATATAGAAATAAAAGATCATATACATTTAAGAAAAAATTAGGAATATTAAAATAATGTAGTTGTTGTGTATGTATATGTTTACATTTCATTTAATGAATCTATTAACGACATTTTACATAAATATTTCATCTTTTTATTTTTTACGACATGATGTTTTTAAAAAATTAAATAAAATTTATAAGGAGATGCAATTTTAAAAATAACCCAATAAGAAACAAAATGAATTTTAAAACACTTATCCTCAGTACAGTGTAGGAATCAATATAATGTAGTGAAATAAATGTAAAAAGTCACTAACCCAACAATTTTATTCAAAAAATGGCAATTAATATGGACTCTCAACCACAAAAAATCCCACTATTCCTCTGATTTTGTACCCAAAAATATTAAAAATTTATCTGATGATAAAGAAGTAATGATATTTGCCTAACTAAAATTATGATATCTAAAAATGGAAACATTAATAAAAAACTACATAGTTAGTTAAAGATGAGTTTGTTTCAAAATAGTAGATGGCTCTAATTTGGAAGGATAGACCCACCCAATCAATATATATGGATTTCATTTATGATCCACTAAAAAATTAATTATTTTTTTGGTCACCAAACAATTCCCACATGATATCATCAATGTCATACTATAAAAAAATAAATTAAATAATATAATTTCTTATAATTTAAAATGATTATACATCACCATATCAATTAGGGACCACTAATCAATCAAAAATCATCACCATCATTAAAGAATGTATTAAAACTAGAGAACATTCATAGTGAACCTCATGGATAGAATCCAATCATCATCAAATATAATGGGTTTTGAATATAATCTATACTCATAATAAGATCTATATGATACAATTATCTAAAAGCATGATGATACCACAAATATATATATAATAATACTTGAAAATTTATTAAATAAAATTGAATATTTTCTGTGATCATGATTTTTTTATAAATTTGTGTTAAAATACCGTAGAACAAATAAACAAAAAATAATTAATTCACTTATAATAAATTATCCAAGTAATAAAATGAAAAAAGTTTGGTTCATTCACATATTTAAGCATATATCAAATTTATCAATGATATATAATCCAAGGGAGGATTCATAATCTTGTTAAGAACCGATAGAGACCACCATAGTCAATGAATGGTCAATGATATTATGAAAAAACACATATTTTAATCTACCCACCTAGTGATGGTTAAATCACTATGAAATGTGACATCATATTTCACTAGTCTTCTTAACCATGTGAATAAAAGTAGATATTCATATAACACATAATTGATCCGCACTACCTCTAATTAGATTTATATACCTGAAACCTATGAAATTTTTATATTATGTTTACATTTTAAACAACATCATAAATGTATGATGTCATAATGAAAATTTGACACACATTATTCTGTATATCCCAAAACATATTACCTAGTGGAAGTGGAATATCTACCTTATTTATAGACTCTATAAATTTTGTTAGATATCATGTATTCAAATCCATGTTCATTTTTTTTTAAATATAATTTCACCCATAGTTTCGTTAAAAAATCCAATTAAATTTGTTATTCTATCAAAAATATTTATATAAAACCAAATTTAAATGAACTATAATAATTCACATTTTGGAAATCATAATAGATATTCAAATTTTTCTCCATGATATGTAACTTTGTATGAATAAAATGGTATTATTATTACTATGTTACATATTTTATAACATATGACTATAATGAAAATATATATTTATAAAAATAATAAACCATAAATATTTCTATATGGTATCAAAAATTTCATTATCCTTATATAAATATACACGTTTTTAATATGAAAGTTATGAATTGAGTAATACATGAGACATGTTCTCATTATAATTCCATTTTGATGAACCACATCAAATATTACCCCCATTAACAGCATGTGTATATCATCTTATTATTTCATTATACAATTTGTATGAGTTGGACTATACATAATAAATGTTATCTGAATCTCTAGTCTAGTGGTTCATTTATTTTTTATTTCCTGATTCAATGTGGATAAGTCATATTCAATTCATTTTAACATAAATTGGCTCAATAAATAACTAAGATACCAATTATATTCTTTGTAATTGGTCATCTCAGGTGAACCTAATAACTCTGTTGATGTTATAATGGATTTGAAAAATAATTTTCAAATAAGTGTAGGATACATCGTAAATAGATATTTTTTATGCTCCATTTTTGAACAGGATGTAGATAAGGAAATAGTACTTAGTTTTGGAAGCAGAGGCATTAAATGGATTATTGATATTTTTTTAGTACCATAGAAATTATGGTATAAGTTCCAAAGGAATAATTATTCACTATAAGGTGGATGTAGTTGTAGTAAAGTTTAGTGGTATCTTTTTATGGCCTTGATTAAGCATGAATCTTCCATAAATATCTAAATATTGAGGTACCATAACACTTACCTAGACTATCCTATATTTACAATTGTGGTGCAACATGTTTTAGAAGTAATAAATTGTTTAATTTATCATATATTTTAAATAAAAATACCATTGTTTCACTTATACAGTATGGACAATAATGAAACAATATATATCATTTGTTGTTATTCAATATAAAATTTCGTTAATTTTATTTTTTATTCAATAAAATTCGTTTATAGTTTATTATAGAGATTTATTATTTGAATATATATACTGAGATTTTAATTTTTGAAGAATTTTTTGAATCACATTTATTAGTAACATTAAAACATCATTGTGTTTGTGTTGAATCAATTTGTATCTTCAATCTCATATTTTTTAGGTGTAACTATTTTTTTATATCATTTCAATAAGAATGTGTTGGTTTATAGGTTTTCTTTGTCAAAATAATTTATAGTATCACATACCTATAATAGTTTTCTAGAGAGAGTTATGTTTATGAGGAATGGAGTGGGACAAAGGAATGTTTCATAATGAAAATTAATAGAAATAGATTACATATTCTAGAGGATAATTATATAAGATTAGTTATAGATTAAGGATATTAAACTTTTATTCATGGGGGTAAAATTGGGACCCATGGGGAAAGTGAAATAGTGATGTGTAAAAAAGAATCCGATATGATAGATTCATGTAATGCTGGATTTGAATTTTTTCATTAATATTAATAAATATTAGGTCACATAGTACAATATAGATATATAAATCAAATTAATTAAAATGAATCCACAATGAATAACATATTTTTTTTGTTCCATTTATTCATTATATGATATTTTAAGGATGTTGAATCGTGAATATTTTAAATGACATCAATGTGATTTATAGTTAGTTTTAAATTTTATGAATAAATTTTATAGGGAATATTTGTGATATGAATTTATTTCTAATACTATTTGAACAACTGAATGTTATTGATACCACTGAATGAAATTATAGTTTTTTCATTAAATTTTGAGGTTGTTATTTATATCCTTCTTAATGAAGTTATCTAGTAGAAGGAATCCATGATACCATAATAGAATGATTAATAACAATAAATATAATATATGATCTATTTAATATAATTTTACAAAAAATATTAAAGATAAGAGAAAATGATGAAGAGGGAAATAGGATAGGCTCGAATCTGTGGGTTTTTATTTTAGGATCAAGGGACACATATTGATGGGTATCAAACTCTGAATAATATGTCTCAAATTATGTTGATTTGGATTAAATAGAAATTCTATAATTGGGGAGTAAATAGTATTATTTCTATTTTTTATTATTCATTTATAATCATGTATTATTAATTTTGCTAAATTTTTCTAAAATTATTTTAATAGAGAATGGTATAAAATGTATTTTCATGAATAATTGGGAATTATTATGTTACAAATAATAAATCTATGATGATCATGGGAAATTGTGATGTAAAAGTTAAAATAAAAAATTATTCCTTTTTGAATTTGGAAAAGGATGTATATTCCTTTTTTTGGAATAACCTAACAATTGATGGTGAGTTAGATTATGTGGGGCTCTATAAAAAAATGCATATAGATAAAGGAAGCCTATATTGGTATCAATAATGGTGGATCAATGTGATAAAGATGATTAAATTTATATGAATATATTTAAGTTAATGAAATGATAGATTAAACATCATCTTATAGATGTGTAAAGTTATGTAATTTCATTTATGTTAATATGAGTGAGAAGAATTTATGACTATTAGAAAAAAAGTAATATAGATGTTCTGTTACATAGTGTATATAACAAGAAAATGATATATCCTTATAAAATAGAATAATAATTTTATGTTACAATTTTAAGAATACTACATACTTAGTTGGTGGAGCTGGATCATTTGAACTTACAAGGGCCTACTCAAACTCATTCCTATGGAGTGTCATTTCATTACATTACCATCAATTATTATTTCAAAAAAATTGTTTTATATTTATCCATTAGTGGGTATATTTCGTTTTTGAAAAATTATTTAATAATATATCTAGGGTTTAAAATGGGACAAGAATCATATGGAATTTATTATTGTATAATAACAATGGTGAGTATAAAAGTGGATAATCTTAAAGACTTTTAATTTTTAAAGGAATTATGTTTGATAAAATAGAACCTAGAATTCATAAAAAATTATTTAGAAGAATGGATAAATATGAAACTAATTGAGTGATCTTATGTCATGTGGTCACATTCTACTATTCAATATAAATTTTTTGAAAAATATTTTAATTATAGCACTTATCCCAAAAATAAGACTCCCTTTTAACGATCTGAAATAGATGTTTCATATGTTCAATGGAGAGTCTAATATTTTAATATTTATCACTATGACTCTTTCTAATTTTATAGTAATGTCCATTTCAATTCGAAAGGATTGGAAAATTTTGAAAAAAGACAATGAATATGTTTTTTATAAGGTATAATAATGAAAATATTATATTTTGACTCTTGTAAAAAAAAATTAAGATGGTATTAAAATAATAATTGTTATCTATTATGATAAAATACTTTTTAAGGATTAGAATGTTTTTTAAGATATTTTTTGGACCAATCAATCAATTAATGATGTCTATATTGATCTGAAGGGAAGAAAAAAATTCTAAAATTTTTGGGAGTGAAAATATTTAATATGACCCATCAAGGACTAAATTACTAGAATATTTTTTTATCTTTGGAAGATGGTGGAAGGGTTGTAGAGGATTAATTTTTAGAATGAGTATATTCTCAATGTGAATAAATGATATCTATCAAGAGAAAACTATATGAATTAAATATTATAATTAATCTCACAATACGATTTTCATATATGGTATAGAAACTAAAAACAATGTAATAGGTAAAAAGACTCAATATTTAGAATAGATTGAGTTAGTAATGAATGAGGATAGAGAATCCTTGAATGTCAAATAAAGATGTGAGTAGTTCATAATATTTTAGGGACAGAGAGAACTAAAATATTAATGTGTGTACCAAGTAATAGTGGAAATAATTATAAAATAATGTATTTGGAAAGGTATTTAATGAAGGTATTTTAGAAAATATAAGATGTATATTTTTTAGAAATTGTATTCCTAGTTGTTAAGATCCTAAAAATTAATATTTTTATTATCTTGTATTTTTTATAAGTAATTAAAAATCAATAGATAGAAGTGTAAACTTATTAACGTCTTTCTGATATAGAGATATATATCTTAATATAAAAACCAAAAGAAATCATGAAATATTGATGTTATCCGTTATATAGGATCAAAAAATATTTTTATGTGATGTAGAACATACACATAAAATGGATCCATAACTTTAATTGCATAATTGATGTGAATGGGGTCATATAGATAAATGATTCATATTACTACTACCATAAGGTGTTTTAATGATATTTCTTTATCATAATAATATTTTATATAGATGATGTGGTCTTCGATATTTCTAACAAGAAATTAAATAAGGAGTAAAAATGTAATTAATTATAAAGTTTTGGGATGAAGGATTTTTTTGAAGCATACAAAATTCTTGGGATTATTTTTATGAGAGACTGAAAGAAAATAACCATGGGCTTATCATAGTATTTTTATGTTTCAAATTATATGTAAAGAAACAAAATATAAATACCTAAGCATATGAATACAGCTTTAGATAAAAAAATTTAAGAGAAATATTCTAAAATGGGAGATGTGGTTTTATGTATAATAAATTTCAGGTTTTAATTAGTGGACAATTTATTTATTTATACTTTGGTTTGTAAAAATTAAATATTTTCCATAGAGTGTAACTTGAAAAAAAATGTTATTGTGATTTGGGGAAAGGATTATTTGGATTTGGTAACAATGATTATCTAATATCATTAAGTAATGTATAAACAGTATAAGTTATTTAGAATGGATAATTCATATTATGTATATATTTAGGAAGTAATTAGTGTGTGTGTGTATATATATATGGATACACGGAGGTCCACCAATGTATTTTTGTTTTCACTTACACTAATGAGAAAAAAGATATATTTTAAACTTGAATTAAATTTTTTACCTTTATACTAATATTTCATAGTAAAAACCTATGATGATATATAGATAGAGTTTTCATAGTTGAGTATTTGTTGAATTAATTAATAACGAGGATGAATTTTAGAATTCTTATATTTGATAGTCAATAAAACTTTTATATTGATAATAATATGAGGATTAAATCATGAATGGAACATATTTATCGTAAGTATCACTTGATAGAGAGCCTATTGAAAGAAAATGTTCTTGAATTACTAAGGATTTTTGTAATTTAGAATCACGTATATTAATATATAAAGGTCATAGTTTAAGAATTTATTTGGAATTTGAGTTCATTATTAGGTCTCTGATGAAAATAAGTGAAAAATTCGATGTTTTATTGTTATAGATGGATGAAAGAATGAATTTTCCCACCCGATCTAGGGGACTTAGTGAAACTAGTAAAATGGTATTTTCTGGGTATATTGTTAAATTATCTTTAAAAACTATTATTTAGATATGTATTGAAATATTATAAAATATAAATTCTTATATGATCCTCTTCGCAACCTGTTGTGAATAGGTGTAATGATACCATGTTCTAGAACAAGTTTTAGGTTATCAAACTCAAGAAGAATTGTGATGAATAAGTTATTTTTTACAATTAAATACATTAAAATGTATTATATTACAATGAAAAAAAACTAGGAAATTATAATTATAATGATAAATAAAATTAGGTCCATAGACAACTCATGTTATGGAGAATCATTATAATCTTATACTCTATAGGATCAACTATGAATAATACAACAAGTATATGGGGAACATTTCACTTTTAAATAAAAAAATTAACTGAGGTGTATGGTGAAGACATGGTAGATTAAGGACTGATTTGAAAGATTTGATGGTGATTTATTGAATTACATATATAAGGGGTAATATGACTTTTCCAATATGACTATTGTAATTTTACCATTGGAATCTGACCACTATAATATTTAACATTGGAATATTAATATTTGAAATCTGACTCCTACAATAGTAATGGATCAGTTATTCATATAGTTTTCTTATGAAATAAATATAACCACTTGTAATTAATATAAATATTAATTCAATAAATTAATAATAACTAACTGATAGTTATATTATTTTCCAAATATGACTTATAAAAAATAATATATGCGAGAGTAAATTGATTCTATGTAATTTTTTGGAAAAGACATTATTTTGAAAAAAAATATTATTTTAAATTAAAAAATTAAAATTATTATTTTAAAAATAATTTTCATAAAAACGAAATTAAATTTTAAACTATCATTAATGAAATTGCTCATTAATAAATTTTCAAAGTTTTATAAAACTGTAAATTCTTTGAGTAAATATTGAAACACCGTAAGAATATAATATATGTATTAGGAAATAATTATCATTTGAAAATTATGTCATAATAAATATTATAAATTCAACTAAAAATTTTTTTATTTATATATTATAATTTATTTTAATGAGTTGACATTATTTTCCAAATGAATAAATAAAATTTTGAAGTATATATTAGAAATTAAGGATCTTAAAATTTTATATCATGGAAAATTTATATTTTCATGGACAAAGTAATATAACATAATAGAGTTATATTATAAAACAAAAATGTTTAAATACCCATTCAATAAATTTAAAATATCATAATCCCAATTCATGGAAAACCCAATAGTTTTTTATTTTATAAAACATATAATTCCATAACCTATGTTTAAAAATTGAATAAAAACACCTCCCACATTTTCTATAAATACACACCTATTTTCGCATTACTCTCCACATCATATCCATTTACACTGAATTTCACTTCATTTTTACTCCCAAGATTCTTTCTGAGTTTTTTATCCACAATCTGTGCTTCTTATCTCAACCATTAATATGTTACATCTCAGGGTATGGTTTTTAATCACTTTAGTTAATTTATTTGTGAAATCCTTTTCTATTCATTTTTATTTAAATGCTACATGTTATTATTCATCCTTATTATAAATTCCATATCATTTTAAAAATGGTAGATCCCCATTACCTATCATTATTCTACTAGGAAAAGATATTATAAATCATGTTTAACATAAAATCTCGAAAAAAATCTAAATTTTTATTGTTTAAATACGGAGTGATTTTAGTTAAAAATTTAAAACTATTTGGATTAAATTGCGATGAAATAATGTAATACATAAACCGAGGGGTGGAAAATCAAAAAAAAAATCAGAATATATCTTATTTAGAAAAATGATTCACATGTAGTGGGTTTAACAACACACCTATTTTGATACTCGCTAGGGGATATACCATTGAAAATCAACATAAGGAATATAAATTAATAATGAAGGATTTTATTTTAATTGGGGTTATACTAGTTCAAATACATGTATTTAAATCTCAAAAACACAATGATCGTCATCGTTTTCTGAAATTCCCAATCAATGTAATTACATAATCATAATATAATTAGAGTATGTATTTGATCATTTTGAACCCCTAATTATAATAAATAAGATCCAATGTAATTATCCTTACTTATTTTTTGACAGAGGGAATCTATTATCATTCTATATAACACTTTTTACTATTTAGTAATTTATTGTTTGATTTTATTAATTGGTAAAGTAATTATCTATATTTTAGTTTATATTATTCATTATATTTTGAAAAAATTACCATGTATGTTATGGAATTTATGGTAGTTTATGTGATGGGTGGGGATCAAAATTATAAATCCCCTCAATGAATTTGTAGAAATCATGATAAAACTATGATAAGGAAATGCTATTTCCTCTATCCCTTTATATATGAATTATTTGGAAAAGCCTTCGATGATGATGTCTAATATTATTCATAAGTAACATTTATATCATCTTGTGATCATTTTCACAATTATTTCATTTTTCATTAAAGGATTATTATATACAAAATTGGTTAATTATATGTTTCCTTTTTATTTCTTACACCATGTTATATCTCAATGTACGTTATCATTTATTAAGAATTCAATATAAACCATTTTTTTCTATCCCTTTTTCCCAGATAATGAAATAGATATATATGTAATATTTAAACTATATATAATACTATGTGAAAAATATTTATAATAAAATGTTGTAATTTGTTAGGGTGTAATTTAATATTAATGCATCTAGTCACTTAAGGAATATTGAACCATGATATAGGCAATTTAATATATTATATTTTGATTACTATGTAATAAATATCCAATAGACTATGGATGAAATGGGTTGGAGTTATTATAGTTGAAATTATATCATAGTTCAGAATAAATGATTTGAACAATAGTTCAAAGGGTTAATGAGAGGGAACATAGAATTTACCTTTGGAAAATTATAAACACTATTCCAAAATTGTCTTTATTGGTATGCAATAAATATATCCATATTATGAGGAAATATGATATCTAGGTATTTTTTCGTATAATAGTATTCTATACAATTTTATACTAATCAATATAAGTTGATAAATAATAGAACTTTCGTCAATAAACCAAATCCAATCTATTAATAATTGGGAATGATTGATTGGGTAGATAATCAAGATAATGGTGAGAGGGTTGGTGTTGAAAAAATTATTACTATACAGGGAATATTTTTTTATGCCAAAAAATAGAGGCTATGTGGAGAAATTTGTTTCCCCACAATTATAATTTTTCCTTTTAGTTAATTTTATGTGGTGATGACAATAATCAGTTTTTTTGCCGAATAATCCCATGGTGGAAAAACTATAGATTAATTCCTTTGAGAGAATATTTATCGAATTGGGGTTTATATAAAAGGATAAAAATTCACCATTATTTGTCATTTAATGGGATATATTGACTAATTTTGATCCTTAATTAAATGTATAATAGAGGGAAATGAAATGGAAAACATGGAGTAAATGAAAAATAATGTTAGTTTTCTAGAATGAAATTTTCATCAGGATTAAAATGATGATATGGAATAGAAATTATATAATTTGTGAAAAGAGTAAGAAGAAATAAAACCCTCTTAAAAGGATAATTTCACAAGATTAATATGGTATGTCTTATATTGTCTAAATAATCCAAGATGTAAGAATGATCATTTCATTGATGGTTTTAAGTCACAATTTCAAATATCATCTGTCACTCTTGCCTTCATGCATAATATTCATAAATTTTAATAACATATATCAATACCAAGAACTAGAATTCAACACACATAATTTATAATTGAAACCACAAGAATAAGAGGATGAATGATCAACATGTCAGACGATTTGTTGTAATAGAAATAAAGGGAATAGTGGAGGTACCCATATATAATAAATATGATAATAATTTCTTAGGGAACCAATTAAAGGTGTTCAAAATATTGTTTACATTTGAAGATAAATTTAATCATTCTAATGATTAAATATTCATGATAGATCCATTCATTGTTCAATGCATCAACTATTAGGATATGGGGAATTAATCTAATCACTGACCTAGTATTAGAAGGAATCATTCATAAATTAATCCAAAAGTAAATGGATGAGATTTTTCAATAATATGTATTGATATTTATGATCCAAATAATATTATTGCTTGTACATTGATTATAAAATAAATTATATATTATAAAATATTTGATTCCAGATCAAAAAATTCATTTATATCAGTATTGTTTTCATGAATATTTAATAAGTCATATATGCGCTATTGAATGATTTATTTTTTGAATAAAATGATGTTCATTGATTTAAATGATGATATATGAGGAAATTAAAATATGTACTAATGTTCATTATCTAGATTCAATTCTAATAATCTTATCAGTGGTATGTTTTGATGTGATCTTGGGGGTAGATTCGATCTTGATTTATAAATTAATAATCTGTTGTAGGGATAAGTAAGGTTCAATATGAAAATAATAATTGAAATTATGTATTTTCATGGGGGAATTTCATTGGATGAGTCATCTCATGATCATCACATTGTATCTCAGGATAATATTATCTTTGGTGAATATATTGATGATATTCAATATATGATGGGTGAGATGTTTTGAGAATATATGATGATTTTTCATTTTAGTGTATATTGATGTATATCATGATGAATTATCGTGATATCCTCAGGACAAGGAAGAATAATTATTTATTGATCTTATCCATAAATAAAATTTAATATCTTAGAATTCATATAGATTATATCTAGCGGTGTTAGTTCAGTTAAATAAGAAATTAAAAGACTATCATTATAAGAGTATCATTTATCTATGTGTTTTATTATGGAGTCCATCCATTTTTCTCATGAATGTTGTTTTAGACAATTATATTTGTAAATTAATGATCCCAAAATCATGTATATCATGTTATTAATTGATTTGATGATTTTATAGGAAATGGAAAAATATAAAAAATTAAAAATGGATATTTATGGGACATACCATGTAAAACTTATTGCATGTTGTACTCCAACTAACCACATGAGTGAAGAAACTATTGTGTGTTAGATGAAAAAAAATTCACCATCATAAACTGATTGTTCATTTAATATAAAGATACAATGCATCGATTAACCTATCATGCATTGATATTCAACTGAATGTATGTATAATCACTCTTCTATGTGACGGGTATGAAAAATTTCTCTAATCATTTTGTTAACCATGTGTGTATTCATTTGATGTAACTGTACGATCAATTGTCTACTACATAAAGATATGTACATACCATGAATATAGAATAAATTAACATGAAATGTAATTATATTACTATGTTATAGAATCTTGTGACCACATGAAGTGATGAACAGTCTACAAGATTAGATGGACTCAAAACTTATTGTAATGAAGTGAAAATGATTTTATTTTTAATTTACAGTTCCCACATACCATGAGTAGCAGTAACGTATTTTAAGTAAAGATACCCTACCATGTATAAAATAGCATGAGTAATTTCTAAATAACTAACATCTATTCTCAAATAATTAATTGATGCAATATTTTAGTTATATACTCATTCAATGATTTCCAATAGTTATTTTTATATGGATTTATTTTTAATAAGATGAAATGATCATGTTCAATGTGTGTGGTAAATTATTATAGAACATATGCTTGAAACTATACTACATCGATGAATCAATAAAGATAATTTATGATGTTATGTTTTTTTTCAGTACCTTTTCATACTCGGATGGAGCTTTTCAAGAAGAAATTCATTATCATCTGACAAACAAGGTATGATCATATTAACAACGCCAAACCTTTTTTCACTCATTATTTTATACATATTTTTATTATATTCATTCATGATATGTCTTGTAATCTATTTATCTATAAAACATGGTATCATATACTAAATTGATGATTTCATGACACAATATCTTAATTTATTTCATTTGTAATACTAAATTTGAATGTATAAGTGCTCATGTATGACCAAAAATATTTTCCTCCATTGATTAATTGAGTATGCATCTTTAATATTGGAGTATCTTAGTATAGTTTACTAAAAAACCAATCACGGTTGTGGATACTTATATTTACTAAAAACTTTCTAGATGTAGGATACTTGAATATGAAAGTGATTATGTATGTAACTCCCCAATCTTCAATGGTCCATTCCCATTTGAATAATGAAATAACTTGCATTGTACGCAACTTCAAGATTCTAACACACTGTGAGAAATAAAACTAGCTGTTATGAATAGTAATACCAAATTTTTTAAATTTAATAAACTTTATCATTCAAAATTGACTTCATTTTTGGATTTGTAATACAGAAATAAGTTTAGGGTGAATTTTTGATAATTTTCTGAAAACTTTCAATTTTTGATGAATAATAACAAAACACTATGTTATAGGTTAAAACATACTTTTTATTTAAAAAAATAGTTATTTTATTTTAATGTGTTTTAATTTAAAATAGATAAATAATTCCTATATATTCTCAATGCAATTAATTTGAGTCATTATATAATAATTATATATATATATAATTTTATCAAACATTGTACTGTCGTTTACCCACATCCAAGGAGTATTTACAAAATTGTATAAAACATAATTTTTCTGCTTTTGTGATTTGAATTTCTAAAATCTGAGAGACATGGTTAATATCGGTAAGTAAAATGTGGTTCAATAAGATGAAAATAATTTTTGGTTAATAGTAACTTTTCACTTTTATTTACCACAATTAAAAGTAAATAGGGTAATTAGGGGTAGAAATGATAACATAATTACCCTAACACATGTCCTAATTCTATTGGATAAGTATTATTTGACCAAAAAAACCTTAAGAATAAAATATGACCCTATTTGGTCCACTTGGATTAGATTACGATATTTATTACTATTTTATTTTATGAATACGTAAAAGAGTAAAATTCATAGTTTAATAACTAAACAATTTTTAATATAGTGTTACACAAAATATAAATTCAACAATACATATTCATTATAAAGATAAAATGATTTCCTACAAATTTTATTTTGTTTATAATTTCTAGACATTATATAATTTAATTTATTAATGACACAATGATGATGTAGTAATTACCTTATTTATGAAATATTAAATTAATTAATATTATAAATATCAAAATAAATGTAAATTGAGACTTATGATGAATTAAACTAATTTTCTAGGTTA
Source organism: Viscum album (assembly GCA_963277665.1). Taxonomy (NCBI): domain Eukaryota; kingdom Viridiplantae; phylum Streptophyta; class Magnoliopsida; order Santalales; family Viscaceae; genus Viscum; species Viscum album. The sequence continues at coordinate 1,752,391,860 of OY728152.1, forward strand.
ATATGACATGTTAGGGTCAATTAAATAAATATTATTATATGTGATAAGTTTTTATGGATTTCAAAAAAATCAAATACTAAATAGTGTCAAAATAAACATAATTGAGTTTTTAAAACAAATCTAATATTATTAATTGATATAATAATCCTAAAAATATAACGGTCAACAAAATGACATAGTTAAGGATATATATATTAATAATAAACCACACGGGGTTTTCATGGATTGTTATAGTATGTTTATTAATCGTATAATATAAAAATACAAAGATACATGGTAAATGTCAAACTATTTAAATAAGAGTTAAATCTAAATGATAAGGGTAATATGATGACCTAAGCCTTTCAAAAACCAATTGGTTGAGCTTTTATCGACCCATATCCACCTTAGCATCTAATTAATTCATTTCTAGGCCATTAGACACTAAATATGATTTTATTATAAAATAATATTTCCAGCTATTTCTAAAGTAACCCTCACCTCTCTTATAAATAGGAACCTCACCCTCTCTTAAATTCACATATAAAATTCCTTCTAGCTTGGCCAACCCCTTCCCAAGTATCCTCCCAAATATCCTTCCTTCATCATATATGACTTTATTTTTTCAGAAATCCAACATAAGGAGCCCTTTTGATCAAATTAAAATGAAGAATCCAAAGAAGAGGTAAATATCCCATCACCTCTTTCAAGTTCTTTTCTTCTTCCAATTCCTCTTTCTTTGTTGTTTCCATTCTAAAAAAATAACTCCCCTATCTTCTATATAATTTTTTTATTATAAAAATGGTACAACAATATTCATTATTCTATCCATCATATGTATGACAAAGTCACCATATGTGCATACGTATGACTTACCCTCTTCACGTCGTGGTGTAGTTTGTTATTAAAAAACTTCATTATTTGGGTGGGTATAATAATGATTATAGATAATTTAAATAATAAATATAAAATTTTATCAATTCTGAATATATGATATATCATCCACTTACATAATATTTCACCAACAATATAATGATATTGTCGATCGTGCGTACGTACGGATTACCGTCTCCATGAACGTGATGTGATTCGTTTCCCCATCGTAATAATTCAAGATTAATTTTCATTTTATGAATAAATATAATCTTTATTAACAAAATATCATTCTCTATTTTAATCAAATACATCCTATCAATAACAAACATGTCTTACTTAAAAAGGCATATAAAGGAAAATGAATCAATTAACATCCAAAACGATGATACTACTGAAATATTATTAACAAAGAAATATTAGAAGATCATATATGGCATCATATATATGTATATAGTTCTTTAATAATTTAATAACAATGTGTTAACTATTTTACAGGAGGTTATCATACCATCAACTAAGGAAAAGTACAAGGTTAGGTTTAATTTCACAATCTCTTCATTATCTGAGGTTGTTTTTACGTATGTTTTTATGGGAGCTCTTTATCATACACATCTATGTTTTCTTATAAATGTATTTCAAAAAAATTACTAGAAAATTGGTTAAATCCATTTATACCCATATTTGACCCTAACTATTTTGAAAAGAATCATCCCATCATTTTCCAAACAAGGTACATTAAGACCTTTTCGACAAAATTAATGGAAGAATGTCTTTTTTTTACTTATACGGTGGGTGCATCAATTTTACACCATTATAACATCGTCGAAGCTTCCTATAAAAGATTATAATAATATTATAAAAATATATGTTTTATTTTATAATTATATAACTTCTAAATGATTTCAAAATAAAAAGAGATATTTCTCTAAAAAATGTTTTCATTTCATCTATGTCAACATCCTTTGATGGATTTTAAGCTAGTTTGAAGTTTATTTATTATGATATAAAACATCCATATTGTATTGATGGTTTTGTGATATTTTTGACTTTGGATGTGTTATTTTTACACCATTCATGGTTTATCGATATATTATTGACATTTTTATGCTAGTTTTAATATGAATGGTTATGTTATGTTTAATCCTTTTCATATGAGATATGCATTGGAGTTAGTAACTGGTGGGTAGAGCCATCTATAGATCTTCAATGCATCAGTAGGTCACATGAGACAAACTAGTGTCTCGGGACAAGGCCTTGACAAAATCATATTTGTAGTCTTGGCACAAGGCCTTGACTATATGTTTATGAAGCCTGGAATTATGCATTCCATCATTATGTTAGTGGCTATTGATATTTTATGTGATTATTCGACAAGTAAAATATACATGAGAATAAGTATGTTTCATTATTTTATTTTTTACTTGACATATGATGCTGATTTTTATGTTTAAAAGTCTTTTTTTAGTCTAATACATTTCATTAATTTTTTATACTAATTTATGAAAGAATCCACTATATTGTTATCCTTATTGAGCATCTGAGATATACCCTTTTTGTGTCATATATTTTCTAGGATGTGATGATGTATTTTATGGTTGACCTGCAAGGATAGGATAAGGATATAACTATCATTAAAGGGGTAAAAAACTGGTTGTTGTTTTTATTTCATCATGTAATGTAAAACTAATGAATGTATCTTGTACATACAAGGCTACTTAACTGATTAGTAATTCGGGACATGATTCTGTATATGATGCCAATCTTATATAATAATGCATAGACTCTGGGTAACTAGGGTCAGTATGTTACATTTGGCATCAAAAGAAGTTTATTACAAAACCTATAAACTATATTTAGAAAAAATCTGATAAGAGAACACTACCCTAAGATAGACTTTGAGGATTAGTATAGAATAAATTCAAAGAATTTTGGTAAAGTATAAATTTTTTGATTTTTCCATACAATAAATCCATGTCTAGATACGAGCGAGTAGAGGCGGCTCTGGGACAAATATTCCTAGGGATAAAACCCAAAAACACCGCTTTGAGCTAGACTTGGATCGGAACTACTTCATGAAAACGGGTGTTGCTGCACTCTTGGTTTCGACACTCTCGGGGGATATGATTAGGATAATTCTCATTTTCATTATATACCATTATGAAGGATTTATGAGTTTATAGCCTCTCAATGAAAACATTTTTAGGATTATGGAGTATATCCACAAACTGTTCAATTTATGTTAACTGTTTAACATGTTCAGAATTATGTATTACGATTCATAAAGTAATCTATTATATTCCATTGTTTAAGAATGGCTCATATTGGAAGGAATGGAAATCTTATTGACACACATAATCCATGTAGGGATTTTCCTCCTACTCAAGATAAATATATTGGAGATAGTGATACAAATGGTGTTGATCAGCTTATCACCATACTGGGGAAACTCACTCAGGTTATGAATAATAACATTACCTATATGAAGCGCCATTATCCACAATGTGGAGGATCAATGTTAGACCACTTCATGAGGCAACAACCACCAACATTCAATGGGAGACAAATCCATTAGTAGATGAGCAATGGATAAATTCATTAGAGATAATATTTAATTCTTTGGGGTAGTGAAAGGGAAAATTTTGTCATGTCATTTTACCGCCTCATGGGAGATGCAGATCAATGGTGGTCCTTGATTAAAAACTCAAAGGAAGATGATGATGTATCAAATATGGAATGGATGGTGTTTAAAGAACTTCTCTTAGAAAAATACATTCTTCATGACCATCGAGCATATTTGGAAACGAAATTTCTGAGTCTGAGGAAAAAAGATAATTAGAATGTCACAAAATATGTGGATAACTTTACAAGGTCAGAAATTAATGATACAGATTATGTACATAACCTAGAGAGTAATATTGATCGATTATTTGATGGGTAAAAACCATTTTTTCGGTGAGCATTAGCCTCCCAATAATTTTTATCATACACAGATATTGTCTCATGTTCTCTCAAGACAAAAAAATAATTCATTATGTATTACGACTTTAAAGCAATGAAAGAGAAGAATAGATCTATTGAACACACTGGAAATGGAAATAAGGGGAAGAATGATCAATTTGAATATCCATACAATGGTAAATGTGGGGAAAAACACCCAGGTACTTTCCTGAAAGGGAATGTGAGTCTGTTACTAGTGTGGGGAAAAAGTCCACCAAACATGTGATTGACAGGGGAAGCAAGCAGGTTTTGAATGCTATAATTGCAGGGAAAAGTGACATTATTAAAATGAATGTCCTTAGAGACAAGGGAACCTACCTCAGAAAAGTCCAAGGGAGCAAGGAAAAGCTTTTGAAACCACTACTGATGAGGTTGATGCTCCGAAGGACATGATGGTAGATAATTTAATGGTTTCCTCATGATTATCCAATGTGTTATTTGATTCTAGATCATAAAATTGTTTCATATCATCCTAGTTTTCTAAGAAAATTAGGTATTTTCAATTTAACTTAACATGGGAGATGTTATTCAAAACACATAAGGGAAGTATCATCACAACAATGTTTTGTGAATTAGTTCCCATTAGAGCATATAATTGTTCTTTATCTGCTGATCTCATCTTCATACCCATGATTGAATTTTATATATTCCTCATAATGGATTTTATTTCAAAATATGGTGAAAAAAATTATTAAAAGAAGAAGGAGGATAAATTTTTTAATGATGATAAAGAGTACCTTATCTTTAGATCATAAACGTAACCACCTAATTATTATTTAGATTCACCCCGACTACCTCTACTAAATATAATTATTGGGGATGACGAGAATGAAATAATTATGGGTGAAGAAAATAATGTTCGAATAGAGGACATACCTATTGTACCAGAATATGTTGATGTGTTTCTAGAGGATTTACCTGGACATCCTCTAGAATGAGAAATTGATTTTTATATTGATTTAATTCCTCGTTCAAGGATCATATCAAATACCCCTTATAGAATGGCCACTGTGGAATTAGTGGAACTAAAGAAACCACAGGAATAATTGAGTAATAAGGGATTTATTCTCCCAAGTGATTCTCCAGGGGGTGCCCTGTCCGTTTTGTTAAGAATAATGATGTATATATGAGGTTGTGCATTGACTATAGAGAGATCAATGTTATAACAATAAAGAAAAAGTATCCCCTACTGTGCATTGATGATTAATTTGATCAACTTCAAAGAGCGCAATATTTTTCAAATATTGAACATTGATTTTGATATCACCAGTTTGGTGTGAAGAAGGAAGACATTCCGAAAACCGCATTTTGAACTCGGTACGAGCATTAAGAGTTTAGAATAATGCCTTTTGGGTTGACTAATGCACCATTTGTTTTCATGGATCTAATGAAAAAATAATTCATGGAATATGTTGATGAATTTGTAGTGGTATTTATTGATGATATCTTGGTGTACTAAAAAATCTATGATGATCTAAAAAATCACTTGCGCATTATTCTAATGAATCGTAAAAAATGAATTATATGGGATGTTTAGCAACTGTTAATTATAACATAAAGATATTTCGTTCCACGGTCATATTGTCTCTAATTATGGAATCATTGTTGATCCTTCTATGAAAAATAAAATCCTTGAATTCCCATCACCTATGAGTCTAACAGAGGTACACCATTTTGTTGGTTCTGTATGTTATTATCGACGTTTTGTCATGAATTTTTCCTGATTGGATAACCCATTAACAATGATCACACATAGAGGGGTTAAATTTGATTGGAAAAAAGTGTGTGAAGAATGCTTCGAAGAACTGAAGATAATTTATATTTTTTTATAAAATCATATAACATTAATGACGAAGATTAGTAGAAGTACATTCACGAAGCCATAAAGAGAAATTGTCCAGCCAGAGCTGGTTAGTGCTGAATAGTCCTGAGGACGCCAGCTGATGAAACGCTTTGTTTCCTTCCCTTTTGGTGAATGAGAAGGTTCATAGTGAGAAACGTTGGTAGAGTGAGAGAATTCTCTTGAAAATGGTACCAAACGACTGGAGTCCTCCGTCATTGTGATTGATAGCGTCAATAACGGAAAGACAGTCAAACTCAATGATGATGTCATCCCATCCACATTCAATAGCGAGCATCATTCTAGTAAGGATGGCCTTGGCTTCAGAAACTGCTGGTTCCGAGAATGTCTGATGTGGTTTATACTTAGCATCAAGGATTATCACCAGATGGTTTCGGGAAAGGAGGCCAATGGAAAAAATCCCATCTTTTGGAAGTGACGCGTCCACATTGATCTTGAGAATCCCTTCCATTATGGGATTCCAGGGAACAGGAGGAGAGGGGGAGACACCCGGCATAGAACATCTGTTGTGGCCTTTCCAAACTTCAATACAAGAGGAAGCTCAATCAATCTAGAATTTGGGGGGTCTGTGGGCATGATGAAAAACAGCGTCGTTGCGCCGGACCCAAATAATGTATGCTAGAGTGGAGAGTGAACCAACATCAGTCGGGGAAAGAGAGGATCACCAACGCGTCAGTAGATCAGGAAGTTCATAGGCCAAATCTAGCGAAGCAGTAGAAGCTGATCCCCATTGATTCCAGATTTCATTAGCTCCCGGACAGATAATGATAGAGTGTATGGGGGTTTCAGGTGTGTTCGGGCAGAAAGGTAAAAAGGCGGTGCTGGCCATATGTCGATAAACGAGAAGGATCATTGTTGGGAGAGTGCCCGTGAAAACCTGCAACCAGAAATGTCAAATCCTTCGGGGGAAGTTGTGGGACCAGATCAATTTCCAATGACCCTTATCCCTGCCAACTGGGTGGATTCCAAGAGAAATTCTGTAGCCGGATCTCACCGTGTAAACGCCCGAAATGTTATTGATCTAGAAGCGACGGTCAGGGACTGCGTCTGGTACCCAGGGGATGCTGAGGATAATTATTTCATCTCTTTTATTAAACCATTCGAGGTTCTTATCCAAACACCACCCTTGTCCCTGGTCGGAAAGGAGGCAGCTGACAGTGGCGTCTTCTAGACCTGGTTGGGCGGGAGATGTAGCCCATAAACCATCCATATCAACAAGCCAGAGATCTGACCAAATTTTGACAGATGAGCCAATCCCAATCCTCCAACCCAATCCTTTATCCAAGAGCTTTTTAGCACCCCAGATGCTTCTCCAGAGGATGTTGGGATGAGGACCAAGAGAGGAATCATGAAAGTCTGTGTGGGGAAAGTACTTAGATCGTAGAACACGCACACATAGAGATAATGGACGGTCAATAAGGCACCATCCTTTCTTGTCCAAAAGCGCATCGTTGAAGAGGGGATGATTTCGAAACCCCATCCCTCCCTCTGATTTGGGTTTACAGAGTTTCTCCCAGGCCATCCAATGGGGTCGATTCCTTCCATCATGCTTCCCCCACCAGAAATTTGCAGTACGTGTGTGGATCTAATCGGTGATGGCCACCGGGAGCTTAAAAAGGGACATAAAGTATCTGGGGACATATTGGATGACGGCTTTGATGAGAGTATCTTTTCCAGCATTTGAAATTCTTTTAGGGGGCCAGCCTTGGATTTTAGCCTCAATCCTGTCCACGAGGGATGAGAAGATTTCTTTTTTAGACCGGCAAATCACCGTGGGGATCTCGAGATACTTCTGATGTTTAAAAAACATATGGATTCCAACTGATGTGCAAAGTTCATCCCTCTTAGACAGAGGTACCCCTACACTGAAGGAAATTTCATATTTACCATGATTGGTTGTTTGGACAGATTCCCTCTCTTACTAGCGGATCGCCTGGAAGATCACCTGACATTCATTAATTATTGCTCTGGAAAAGAGGAGGCAGTCGTCAGTGAAGAAGAGATGCGACACTAGAGGGATAACTTGACAAACTTTTTCCCCATGAATAGAATTAGAGGAAACAGCCCTGGAAATAAGATTAGAAAACACGTCAGCCACTAGGATGAAGAGAAAGGGGGGAGGGTCTCCCTGGCGAAGGCCTCGAGAAGGGGTGAAATCTCTGGTAAACTCCTCATTGACTATGATTTTAAATAGATATTCAAGACTAGTTCATGACAATATCTGTCCATTTAGCGAAAAACCCATTTTCTAGAAAATGACTCTGAGGAAGTGCTATTAATCTCTATCGTAGGATTTGGACATATCCAATTTCCAGGCCATGGTTCCTCTTTTCTCCGTGGATCATGATCTCATAGAGTGGAACACTTCATGGGCCACAATCGCATTATCAGTTATCAGTCTCTTGGTCAAAAAGGTGATCTTCTTTTCTGAGATAATATCTGGTATCCAAGGTCGCAGTCGATTGATAAGGATCTTTGAGATGATCTTGTAAGAGACATTACAGAGGCTGATAGGTCGATAGTCAGGGATCGCCATAGGTTTCGTCATTTTTGGGATAAGAACGAGGACAGTTTCATTGATGGCCGCAATGCGGGTGTTGCCAGCCCAGAAATTTTTAATCATATTGCAGATGTCAGGATATATTATGTGCCAGTATTTCTTATAAAAAGGGAGTGGAACCCATCTGGTCCCGGAGCCTTGGTGGGATGAAGATGTTTTAGAGCCAGGCATATCTCGTCATCTGTCACATCTTTGGAGAGATTCCTATTGATCTCTTCAGTGATCACAGGTCTGATACATTCTTCCACCTCAGCAGACATGAAAGGGGTTCCTGTAGAGAAGATGTTTTGGTAAAATCCAGTCAAGGCCTCATGGATACCATTGGTGTCAGAAACATTGCTTCCATCAGTTTGTGATATGTAGGTAATAGTGTTTTTCTGACACCTGGCTGAATCTTTCTGATGAAAATACTGGGTGTTAGCGTCCCCTTCATTGATATGGTTGTCCCACGTGCACATAGCCTAGAAACTGTCCTTGACACGTATGGTTGTGTCCAGCTCTCTTTGTATGGCGCCAATCTTAGAGAGATTTCCATTGGATGTGGGTTGTTTGAGGAGAAAGTTTAGTCTCTTTTCAAGGGCGCTATAGTGCCGATCAGGGAGACAGAATTTCATGTTGCTCTATGACCTCAGATCGGATGCGACCTTTTGGAGGTTGAGGAAAACTTCCTCGTGATTACATTTCTAGCATGATCGGATCACCTCTTCGCATTCCTGATCTTTTGACCAGATGCTCTCAAATATGAAGGGTCTGATAAAAGGTCCAGTATGTTCGCCACATGTACAGTCAATAAGGATTGGACAGTGGTCAGAGCAGTTGTGGGCCATGTGTTCGATATGAAACATGCTGAACATATTAATCCAATCAGAAGATCCCAGAAATCTATCAAGACACTCAGTGATATGGGTGCCTTCTAAGTTGTCGCGGAACCAAGTAAACGGATTTCCTGAGTACCCTAGATCGACCAGGTCCGCCCTGGAAACTGCTTCATTGAAGCATGACATCAAAAATGAAGGTCGAATGGCTCCGCCCCTCTTTTCATTATGGAACATAATCTCATTGAAGTCTCTGCCAAAAAGAATATGGCTCGGTAAGTCAACTCATAGCTTGAATAGAAGATCCCATGACTCCACCTTGTCATTATGGGATAGCCAACCATAGAAACCCACAATAGTCCAGGGTGGGTGACGGTCTGTATGAATGTTCGCTGCCACATAGTGCGGGGAGAAGGACAAAATTTTGACATCGACATTGTCCTTCCAAAAGAGACAGAGTCATGCGGAATGGCCTTGTCTCAGCACCGGGAAACATCCTTGGAAGCCGCACTTCAGACCAATATCATTTGTGTCCTTGCATTACAGTATGATTTCCTATAGGAAAACCATATCGGGCGACTTTGATCATAATTGTGCTGATGCATGCAAACCGTTCGGGGTTTTCCATGACCATGATAGTTCCATCATAAGACAATCATTGCTCTAGGTGGGGTTGGGACTCTCCCACAGTAGCCTTTGGTATCTCCAAACTTACATTTCCATCTATCATTTTCCATCTTTTGGTGAGGTTCCTTCCTAATTGACATGTTTCATTTTGTCTCTTCCTCACCCTGAGTTTTGTTTCTTCTGTGTTCCCATCACTCTCACCTCGTTGCCTCCTTTTCCACGTTCGACGGGTGATTGGACCCATTAATGAAGGTCTCAACATTCCAAGGTCCTTCATCGTAAGAGTGCTAGCTGTAATCAAGGGTGGGTCAGTGTCCGGATCTGGTGGTTCGATGTGCATCAGCTTCATCTTGGAGAAATATGATGGGTAATTTTGATGCATCGGCACCAACAGTAGCAATGTTGGAGAATTGCCCTTCAGGGGTGTTGGTTGAGCTTCATCTTCTCTCTGAGCGCCAGCTTCTCCCTGAGTGGGAGGTCCATCCTTTGGTAAATTCATTGGCCCATGCATAAAAGCATTTTCAGGTATGGGTTTGGTCGAACTGGAATGTGCCAAAATGAGACGATCACGGTCTTTTTGTTTTTCCGTCTCTGGGATGAAAGCATATTTATTGTTTTTGGCATGGTGCCAGGGGACGTACTGGAGGATATCGTTACATGCATAACTCTTATGTTTAGAGGTGCACGTTCTTTCCAGATGGACAAGGTGACCACAATGAAATCAGAAGATTGGGATTTTCTCAAACTTGAATGATATACAAGTGTTGGTATCTTCAATATTTAAGAACATTCCCCTCATCAGTGGCTCTGACACATCAATCTATATTTTAATTTGAACCATAGGGCCCCATTGTATATGGTCTGAACTATATCATTAAAGAAAGTGCCTTAAACTGTCCCCAATTCCCCTCATAGTACTTTCTGTTCTTGCATGGATGGGGATAGCTTTAATTTTTATCCAGAAGGGGGAATGGGTTAAAATCACTCACTGGATATGCCCCCCCTGTTGAGAACTTCCATGATGAGGATTTGACTATAGAAGGGCCACGGTCTACCACTCAAGATTTTGTCTCGATCTTTCTCATTAAAGAACTCAAAGACAAAGAGATTGATCCGCGGCTCCTGAAATTCTACTCTTGCATCATGTTTCCAGATTTGCTGAAGAGTATTTTTGAGAGCCCCCTGATTTACAGATATGTTTTCCACAAACTTTCCTACCACAAGTAGAGACAAAAGCTTTTCTAACAATGCATCATCACTTCTCCGTGCCTCAATCATCGCCTTTTCTTTTTCCATCAGGGACATCCTATTCCAATGATTTACCAAGTCCGCATCCATAGTGCAAAAAGATTTCACAATCCTCCAAGAGGATCGGCGCCCTTGTAGTCCCCCCCGTCCTCACAAAGGCAAGGCCTGGATCAACAGGAGGGTCCCAAGACTGGATGCCCCAACACGATCTCCACCACAATCCACCCCATAGGTACCAGCTCGACAGCCTTTGCAGTCAATCTCACCCCAAAGGAGACGTGCCTAAGAGCCCACACCGGAGCGCACAACAAAAAACACTGAGCAACACCCCTAGCGGGAAAACGCGGATTCCCAACACCACAAGTGCTTCGCATAACCACAAAATATAACAGGTCCTCATCAAGCCATTTCGCAGCTGAGTATTGCGGTAGCTAGGAGATGGTCTCTCACCAACAAGGTCACCACCATCTATACAGTACACACCCCACCATCACTGAAACACACCTTCTGGATGAATCTTTGAGGAGCCGCTTGGCGATCTATCAATGCAGTGAAACCGCTCGGAATTTGCTTCGTGGATCCATCCCCTTCGCTTCGTCCATTTGGATATCCCTCAGCATGAAGAAGCATTGCGAAAGGAGATTCAAAAATAACCACATCACGGTGGAAGCTTCGAAAACCGAGGAGACAACTTCGTGGGTCAAGCCCATTCGCGACAGCCTCATCGCGATCCCTCATCGCGGTGAAGCAACGTTGTAGGAGCTTTGTGAACTGATCATGTCGCGGCGGAAACTTCGTAAACCAAGTAAACAACATCGCGGGTCATGCCACATCATGTCGTCCACATCGCGTTCCCTCAGTGCGGTGCAGCATCACATGAGAAGATTCACAGTTCAACCAAGTCGCGGGGGAAAATCGCGAATCAGAGAGATGGCTTCCGCCAGCAGATCAACGTCAGCATTCTGTGGGGCAGAGGAAGATCGAAAAAGGAAGGAAATTCTCAGACTCAAGGTTGATTCGAGCCTCAGATCACGTGGATCTGGAGGGGATTTGAGGTCCCAAATAAGACTTAAAAAGGAAAACGAAGAATAGCACCGTGATCCTTCACACGGATCTGACGATGATGAGGGAAAATGACACCGGAAGGAACGACAAGACCCCGAGGGGGGGGCAAGGCCCCACTCCAGAAGTCGAGGTTGAGAAGGAATAAGAAAAGGCCCAACTCCTCCGGGATACACAGGATGGGATTCTGGAACAGGAGGAGGAGAAACAAGAGCAAGGAACACGGATCTGAAATGGGGTGAACGATGCAGACCTCGGACGGGGTGCGCAGAGGGAGACGGCGCTGCCGGGAACCGGTCGGACTCGAAGATTGAAACCTAGGATTCCCTATGAGAGAGAGACTGTCACGCAGGAGAGACTTTTGACTGAAGATAATATTATATAATGATACTATCATTACTCTACAATCGGGGAACTATGGGTTTTTTATTTTTAGTGATGCTTAAAGGAAAGGTATTGGTTGTGCCCTTATGTATAATGATAGTGTTATTGCATATGCATCACAACAACTAATAATTCATGAGAAAAACAATCCAACTCTTGATATTTATTTTTCACCTATAATATTTTCTTTCATGATATAAATACACTATCTCTATGGTGAATAATGTGAGATTCAAATTGATCACAAGTGTTGAAAGTATATTTTCTCACAAAAAGAACTAAACCTGAGGCAAAAGAGATGGCTTGAACTAATCAAGTATTATGATCGCACTATACACTACCACCCGTGGAATGAAATTAAGGTGACATTTTCTTTGAGAAGAAAGGATTGTGGTGTTTTGAACAATATTAGTGTTGAAAAGGATCATATTTTCATGGATCTAGTAAAGATGGATATAGTAATAACCATGGATGGTGAAACATCAAATCTTTTTCAAATGTTTTCCAAACCATCTTTACTATAATTTATAAAAATTTATTAAAATGATGGTGAGGAATTGAAAAAGAAAATTAAAGCTGTGAGCGATGGGAGATTGATTGACTTTCCATATAATGATTGAGTTTTGAAATTTGGGAAGAGAAATTGTGTTCCTGATATACCTGATCAAAAAGGGAATTTTTGGATGATGATCATAGCTCCAATTTATCTATACACTCTAGTAACACTATGATGTATATATATTTGAAAGAATATTATTGGTGGGACTACATAAAGAGAGAGATTGCTGATTTTGTGTCAAGATGTATGGGTTATCAAAAAGTCAAAGCTGGAAGGAAACAACCCAGAGGAGTCATGAACCTCTTCACATACCTGAGTGGAAATGGGATATTATTATGGTGGACTTTATCATGGGGATACCAAATAATCCTAGAAAGAATGATGCAATATGGGTTATTGTTGATTGTCTTACCAAGTCAGCACATTTTTTTGCTGTAAGAGAAGATTTACCACTTGAATGTATAACAAGATTTTATATTAATGAAGTTGTAAGACTTCATGGAGTACCCCTATCAATTGTTTCTGATCATGATCCCAATTTTACATCAAGATTATTGAAAAGTCTTTTTAAGTCTCTGGATACTGAACTTCGATTTATCACTGCCTACCACCCTCAAACTGATCGATAATCAGAATTGACTATTCAAACTGTAGAAGGCATGTTGAGGTCTTGCTCACATGACTTTCAAGGTATCTCAGATCTATATATACCTATGGTATAATTTTTCTATAACAATAGCTTCCATTCAAGTTTTTATATGGTACCATATAAAGTTTTATATGGAAAGATATGTCACACACCAACTTGTTGGGATGATGTTGGTGAAAGAAAACTCGCAGGCCTAGAACATGTTGTGAAAACAATGGAAATGGTAAAGGTTATCCAAACCCACATCAAAGAATCTCAATGTAAGAAAAATAGATATACCGATAACCGAAGGAAGGATTTGTAATTTCAGGTAGGAGATCATGTTTTTTTGAAGTTATCTCCAGAGAAGGGAGTTATACAATTTAATACAAAGGGTAAATTAAGTCCTACAAACATCAGACCTTTTGAAATTCTAGAACGAATTAGAGTTTAGCTTATCGTTAGGAAATGCCTCCAAGTCTCTCCAAAGTTCATGATGTGTTCCACCTATCACTATTGAAAAAATACATGTCCGGCCTAATGCATGTACTCACCTATGGTGAAATTGAACAAGAACCAGATCTATCAAATTGTGAAGAGCCTATAAAAAATCTTGATAGAAGAGAACAAGTTCAGAGAAACCGGAAGACTCGTCTGGTCAAAGTTCTATGGAGAAACCATAAGATGGAAGAGGCAATGTGGGAACTAGAAAAAATTATGATGAAGAACCACCCAAATCATTTTATGTTGTAGTATTATAGAAATTTTTATGGATAAATTATTTGAATGAGAGAATAATGTAACACCCCATGCTTCCACGGTACGTCTTCCTTTGAATAATGAAATAGCTTGCATTATACCAACATTGAGATTCTAACACACTATGAACAATAAAACATTCTGTTATGAATAGTACTACCTACTTTTTGAAATTTTATAAATTTTATCTTTCAAAATGGACATCATTTTTGAATTCAGAATATAGAAATTAACAATGGGGGAATTTGTTTTATTTTTCTGAAAACATTCGATTTTTGATGAATTGTGAAAAAAACTACCTTTTTGGGTAGCATGATTTTTATTTAAATAATAAGTAATTTTATTTTAATTTATTTCTTGTAAAAATAGATACATAATACGTTTATATTTTCAACATACTTCAATGGATTCATTTTATAATATGTTTAGATATATAAAATTTTGTAGTACATTTTACCTTCTTTTACACATGTCTTAGGAGAATTTGAAAATTTTTATAATCATAATTCTATCTCTTTTGTGAGTTGAATTTAAAAAATCCAAGAGACACAGTTAATATCAGTAAGTAATATTTTGTTTAATAAAATGAAAATTATTTTTAGTGAATAGTAACTTTTGACTTTTATTTACCACGGTAAAAAGTTAATAGGGTAATTAAGGTTAAAAATGATATCATAATTACACTAAAACATGTATTAATTATATTGAATAAGTATAAATAGTCCAAAAACAACCTTAAGAGTAAATATTATCCCCTTTGGTCCACTTGTATTAAATTAAGATATTTATTATTATTTTATTTAAAGAATAGTTAAAATAGTTAAATTCAATGTTTAAGAACTAAACAATTTTCAAATATGTTTACAAATAATATAAATTCAAAAATAAATATTATATAGAAAGATAAAAATATTTCCTACATAAATTAATTATTTTATTAATTTTTAGATCCTAAATAAATTAATTTATTTATGAAACAATGATGATGCAGTAATTACGTTATTAATATAATATTATAATAATTGATATTAAAAATATCCAAATAAATGTAAATTAAAACTTCTGATGAATTATAGTAATTTTAAACGTTAATATGAAATTTTATAGTTGGTTAAATAAATTTTATTCTAATTGATAATGTTTGTAGGGCTTTCAAAAAAATAAAATACTAAATAGTTTCAAAATTGACCAAATTGAGTTTTTTTAAAAAAATATTATATTATTAATTGATATAATCTTCTCAAAAATCTCAGGTTCAGCCAAAAGATGTAGATAAGGTAATATAAATTTATAATGAATCACATTTGGTACTCTTGCCTTGTTATAGTAATTTTATTAACAATATAATATAAAAATACAAAGAGACATGGTAAATGTCAAACTATTTAATTAGGCGTTAAATCTAAAAGATAAGTTTATGATGATGACCTAAACCTATATAAATCCTATTGGTTGAGATTTTTTCAACCTATCCATGACTTATACTTTAAATTATTTATTTTGGAGCAATTAGAAATCGAAAATGAGTTTATTATAAAATAATATTTGTTGTTAATTCTAAAGTGAACCTCACCTCTCTAATAAAATGGCACTTCCCCTTCTCTTAATAACACATATCCTATGCCTTTTGGCTCAGCCAAGCCCTGAACAAATGTCCTGTAATCTTTTCTCCCTTCATCCTAGTGGTCGTCCATTGGTCAGAAATATATTCATTGAATCCTTTTTTATCAAATCATAATAATTAATACGAAAAAGAGGTAAATATTTCATCACCTCTTTCGAGTTTTTTTTCTTCTTCCTCTTCCTATTTCTTTCTTGTTCCCATTCTAAAATAATAACTACAACTTATTATATATATAATATTGTTATTATAAAAATGGTACAAACATATTCATTATTCTATACAACATATGAATGATAGTGTCACCATACGTGCGTACGTACGGCTTTCCGTCTCCATGTTGTGGTGTAGTTTTTTATTCAAAGACTTAATTATTTGGATGGGTATAATAAATAGTATAACTAATGTAAATAATAAATATAACATGTTATTGATTATATATATATATTATATCATCCAATTATATACCATTTCACCATCAATATTGTGATATTGACACTCGTGCATACGTACGGATTACCGTCTCCACGAAGGCCATGAGATTCATTTCCCCGTCGTAATCATTCTAGAAAAATTTTCATTTGACGACTAAAAATAATGTTTATAAAAATAATATCACTCTTTATATGAATAAAATAAATTCTAGCCATAAGAAACATGACTTACATAACCAAAAATATAAAGGAAAATGAATCAGTTAACACCCAAAATGATGATACAACAGAAATATTATTAACAAACCAATATTAGAGGATCATATATGATATCATATTTATGTACATAGTTCATTTATAATTAAATAACCTTTTTTTAACTACTATATATTAGTTTACCATTCCATCGACTAAGGAAAAGTACAATGTAAGGGTTAATTTCACAATCTCTTTATTATCCGAGGTTGTTTTTATGTAAGTATTTACTAGGACCTCTTTATCATCCACATTTGTGTTTTCTTTAAAATGTATTTAAAATATTTTTACTACCCAATGAGTTAAATTAATTTATTCCCTTATTTTACCTTATATTTTTTTAATGGAATCTCTCTTTCATTTTCCAAACTAGGTACTTTATGACCTTTTCTAAAAAATTAAGGCAAAATTTCTTTTTTTGAACTTTTATGGCGGGTGCGGCTATTTTATGTCATTATAACATCGTCAAATCATCCCTTAAAATATTATAAGAATATTTTCAAAATAGATTTTTTATTTTATAATTATATAAAAATTAAATTATTTCAAAATAGAAAGAGATATTTCTCTAAAATTATATTTGATTTTATCTATGTCAAAATCTTTTGATGGATTTTAAGCTTGTTTGAAGTTTATTTAAAAAGATACCAAACATCCTTTTTGTATTGAAGGTTTTGTGATATTTTTCACTATGGATGTTTTATTTTTACACCATTCATGGTTTATGGATAATGTATTGAAATTTATTATTCTAGTTTTACTATGAATTTTTTTTATGTTGAATCCTTTTCATATGAGGAATGCATCGGACTTAGTAAGTGATAGGTGGAGCCCGCTATAGCTCCTCGATGCATTGGTAGGTCTCATGAGACTAAATATTGTCTACGCACAAGGACTTGATTAAATAATTTGTTTATTCTAGGTAAAAGACCATGACTATGTGGTTATGAAGTCTGGCATTATGCATTCAATTGTGATGAAAGTGGATATTGATATTGAATGTGATTATTAGACAAGTAGAATATCCATTCATATAATTAAATGACATTATTTTATTTTATCATTGCCATATTATGTGGAATTTTTAATTAAAACGAATTTGTTTTATTCTAATACATTTCCATAAATGTTTATTCTTATTTATGAGTGTTTATTTTATATTTTTATCCTTAATAAGCATATGATCTCACCCCTTTCAATGATCTATTTTTCCCAGTATGTGAAGAAGTATTTCATAGTTGACTTCCAGGGATAGGCTAGGGAAATAAGTGTGTTCAAAAGGGGAAAAATGTTGTAGATTTTTTTTATTTCATGATGTAATGTATATCTTATAAATGTATCTAGTACTTCCAAAGATACTAAACCGATCGGTCTGTCAGGACATGAATCCTTATATCATGCCAATGTTATGTAATAATGCACCAAATCTGGGTAACTAGGGTCGGGGAATTACAATGTATTGGGAGGAGACTGAACCAATTATTAAAATTCCAATAAAATTTATCTTTTTTATTTTATATAAATTAAAAAATGAAACATTATATATTTTAAAAAAAAAACTAATCTACGAGTTGTATTTAACATGATTGTTTTATATGGTGTTTATTAAATTAATGTATGTTTAAAGTGTAAATATGTTTTAAAAATTTATGCAACATGGGTTTGATCATATTTTTTAGTATAGTTTTGAAAAAAGAAATTTTATAATTATACATTTTAGAAAACGTAACATATTTCTTTATTTACATATTTATGTTCTAAATTATTTTAAGAGAGATTTTATTCAAAACTTAATTTACCCTATATTGATTTTTCCATTTAGTCCATCATTTTTTATCATAACACTTTTAATAGATCGTTTTATTTTTATCTAGTTTTTAAAAAATATATTAATTTATATTTGTTAAAATTGATAAGCTTTATGGATATTACTAAAAATGAAAGAGCTTCACTAACCAACCTATATATTTTAATGGTACAAATTTTGATTAGTGTACTATAAAGATAAAATTCATTAATGATAGGATGATATTTGTTATTTGTATTTAAATTTAAGAAAAATATTATTTATCCAAAATTAAAAGAAACACATGGAATGATAAGACATAATCTTCACATGATTCAAATTATAAATAAATTAATTCAGTATATTTTTCATTAGGATAATATGAATTCAATAGAATATATCCATTTACTACATCATTGGAAATATGGGATACACTGGTTTTTCACATCAAGGATCCTTTAATGTCAATGTAATTAATTTAAATAATAATATATTAAATATGATACATTTTAAAAATAAATTTGAGAATATATTTATATGATATATAAAAAATTAAATTAAATAGTCTCCATTATAAATTTACTTGTACATACAATTTATGACAAAGAACAAGTGATGAAATTACTATTATATCTACCTGAAAGATAGAGAATAAATGTAGTTACAATCAAATAATCGTTCAATAGTAGTATAGTAAAATTAAAAAAAGATTTTAGATTGATATTTAGGTATTAAGATGAATTATATGTAATGAATGGTGAAGGGGATAGACCTAGGATAATTTTATTCTCCTTCATGATTTTTTACTCAAATCAAAATGAAAATGAAAATTATGATAGTTCATGTGAATATTAATCACCATTGGATAGTGGAAAAGAAATAGATCACATAGATAGATGATTCATTAAATTAGAAAATAAAGATACATTCTTAAAAGTATCAAATATCATAAGTAATTATGAGAATGATATAAATTGATGGAATAAGTAGGAAAAAGAAAATTTCAAATATTAAAGGGTCTTATTATTAATTTAAAACAAAAATGAAATATAAATGAGGACAATAAAATGTTGATGTATATTAAAATGATTAATAATATAAGTAAAATGCCTATAATGATAAATATAAGTGTTTTAAGAATTATTATGCATTGTCTTGTGACATTAAAATTGATTCCGAGAAACAAAATATATAAGAATTATCAATATTTAAGAAATTAGATGAAAATGTTGAATGGGTAATTAAATAAGGATCTCAATAGATTCACTAATGGATGAAAAACATTAACCCATGTTATTGTATTAAATCCACTCCAATATAAGTTTCTGGAGTTGGATACCAACCTCGATAGATAAAGACTCATTAGAAAACATTTATTTATTGATATAGTTATCCTAGTATATTAAATAATTCTTATTATTATCTACCATGTGTTTTTATTGTTTTTATTGTTTTAAAATATTATTATAAAAAATATTTAAGAATATGGGGATTCTTAATCATATTATTACTAACATTTATAGACCCAAAAAAATTGGTTTACCAGAATAATTTATTATTTAAACTTATTTCTTTGGGAAAACTGTATGATGTGTACATTTATGAACAAAAGATATATTGATTGTATATTTTGTAGAAATGTTATGTAGGACTACTAAATATTCATGAATCTCATCAACATAGATGTTGTACATGTCAGTTTTGGGGACAATTCCTAAGAAAAATAAATGGACTTGGTAGAATAGGTAACACTATTAGTATTTTAATTTCAAAACTTTTTTTTATTTATGGATTCATGTATTATATTATTATAATATCATATTAACATGAAAATTGATTCCATTTTATATTTTAGATTAATTATTATAATTTTATTATCATTAACATATATTAGTATTTACTTCTTTGTGAAATTATAATGACTATGTTGTAGATTTTAAATCATTATTTTTTCAAAAAATTTCTTATTTGTGTTCCTATAAAAAAATAATTTATTTAGAAAAGTATACTTGTAAATTACAATATACACTCTCATAGGAAGCTAACTATTAAATGGTCTGTCTACGTTCTATGCAGACAATAATTTCCTTAAGGTAATGTCTGTAATCCCTCTTAAAAAGGAAACTATTATAAAATATCTATGAATCCAAAAAAATATGTGTCATATTTTAGAAAATTGGTGTTGGTGAAAATGGATTTGTTTTGATCTTATGCAGTTTGAATTTTAGTAAATAAACATTATGTATATATTATATTATATGATTATTCAATATATACATAGAAATTGTTTGTTGTTCATAAAAGTGAATCTCCATCCAATTTCTCTAAATTTGAAAAACTTATGTAAAAACTTATTATACATAGAATTAAGTCCTAATGAAGTGAACATGGATATGAGTTGAAAATAATGATTTTTAATATCTATTATAATAACATAGATGAAATAATAACTTTTTTTTCTCATTAGACCATGTAGAGGAATTGTGTAGTTGAAATAATAAATTGAATCCTTCATGAATGTTCTTGGTCCATGATAATTTAATATGATTAACCTATTTTTTTTGTATATCCAATGAATATAACTATCAATATAATTAGTATATTTTTAATTATAAAAGATTTGAAGAGAATACCATATGAGATATGGAAGGGTAGAATCCTGAAATTCAACAACATTATAGTTTTGGGATGTACATTCCTCATTATCAATAAAAATTAAAATTGACTGTAATTTCAATCTATGGGTGATGAAATAATATTCCTTGGATATTAAAAAAAATTTAAATCATATTGGTTATTTTTTAAAAGAACTAAAATTGTGGATGAATCTTTACTTGTAAAATTTGATGAGATAAATCCACCTGAACTTAAGTCCTACAATAAATTCTCGAGGATGATATTTATATGTTATATGTTAATTTTAAACCAAGTGTTAATTTATTAAAACCATCTATTGAAAAATATAATTGTTCTATATATTATTTTAAACCTAAAACAATAGAATAATATTATGTGTCAAAATATTTTATCCTGAGATATGTTAAGACTCATAGAGACCACCCAATAGATGATGTTATAGGAAAATTATATTAAGGGAACCAAACTAGAGAATCTCTAAGTAGCCAGGTTGATCATAAATATTTCATTTCAAGGATTAATCTAAAGAACATCATTGAATATATTTATGTGGAATAATTGGTAATATAGATTTAAGGTGTTCTATGTTAATTTGAAATAAATAGAGTATGTGGACTTATTGAAATTCCAAAACTGTACCTGAAAATTGGAACTAATTGGATATTTAGGAAAATTTTGATGATTGAAGAACTATATATAGAAAATTCTTTATTAGTTACATAATAATGCATTCAAGTGTGAGGTTATGAATTTATGTAAACATATTCATTGGTATTTATATTTTAATTGATCAAAATGTTTCATTCCTATGCAGCTAATTTTGATTTAAAATTATTTCAAATGGATGTGGGGAGAGTAATCATGATTTTTAATATATTTTATGCTATTTTGTGGAATTAAATCCTATATATCAAAACCCGCTAATTCCAAATCCGGTTTTTAAATTAATTATACCCTTATATTATTTAAAAAAATCTCATAGATATTAAAATGATACGATCACTTAATTTTTATTATTTAATCATTTTTCCAAACAAATAGCTGGCCCATAAATTTTTATTAAATGAACTTCCTAATATGTTATATTTGTAAAAATACATTTTTATGATATTATGTTATTATATTTAATAATTTATTTTCAAACCTAATTTTAAAAAAATGATGTAAAAATTATTTTAAAAATTTTTGATGGGTAATATAGAATTCAAACCTTTATTTTAGATTTTTCAAAACAAGTAATGAATTTTTTTAAATAAATGAATGTACACTAATTTCCTTTTAATATGTTTTGATATGGATATTAATAAAGATAGTGATACTATAATGAGTAGTAGATGTTATAAATTTGATCATTATGAAAAAGGGAAAACATTTTATCAAAAAACATACAGAGCCAGGATTCAGAGTTTTCTATATTTAACTTCTAGACTACCTAATATTATGTTTAGTGTGTTTATGTAAGCTCTATTTATATCAAATCCAAAATAATCCAATTTTCTAGATGTGAAATAAATTTATAAATACCTAAAACTTTTGTCAAACATATGATTTTATATTCTAAATAACATACATTATATTTTGGGATTTATTTAATTTTTGATTTTATTAAATGTAAGATAGATAGAAAAAGAACCTTTGGAACATGTCACATTTTGGAAGAGCCTCTATATTCTGGGTGTAGTATGAGACTAAACCATGTAAAATTATCGGCTGCTAAAGATGATTACATAGTTTTAGGTAGTTTTTTAGAATATATTGTTTTGATGAAATACACATTACTAGATTGTAGATATAAATTTTAAAATGTCCATATAAATCATGATAACAGCCGAGTGATAAATATTTATAATAATCACGTATCACATTCTTGGGAAACAATTAAATAAGATAACACTTATTGATAAAAATTTTCCCAATGGTGACGTAAATCTTGAATTCCAATGTACTGAATATTATCTTTCCAATATATTTTCAAAACCATTGAATATTGAGAGAGAATATTATGTCATAAAATAATTGTGTAGGACAAATTGTGTCTCATTGTTTTATTTTTTTATTCATCCATTATTGTTATATGAATTCATGTTATTAATTTCATAAAAATTGTATACTGTGTTTTTTTATATAATCATGAAGTATAGTTCACACATACAGTATACCGATTGTGAGTTTTTAATTCATAAGGTTCTCATAACTATCATGGCCAGTTGGTCATGCAGTTTTTATACATAGAATATAACTTTACTCACATAGTCAATATACATATCAATAGTTCATAGTCACATTGTTACTATAGAAATACCATAAATATAATATTCATGTGGTTATTATATTCACTCTATGGTCACATTCACTATACCTACCATACTATTTCTATCAAATATCCATGATAGGTTTACATTCATTGTATATTATATACATAGAATGTTTTTATAAAAATTATTTTGAGAGAATTCCCTTATTTTTTTTATTTTATTCCATACCTCTATGAAATGGAATTCAGATTCCAATATGAATTGGCACATGTATTTTCCCTAAAAAAATATAGTCCTTTTATTCAGTGTGTTTCATGAAAATAAAAACCCACTTACCCAGAAAACACTCTCTCATTCATGAAACCAAACTGTATTTGAAACAAAACATAATCGAAATCAGAATGACAAGGATGAATATCTCTACTGATGTCATACCTCATGTCATATATCCTCAAACTAGTAAATTAATGAAATGTGTTGCAATCTTGAGAAATGTATATAAGATGATGAATCCATATATTATCAATCAACTAGTTTGAATATAATAATGAGATGGTTCACAATTCCTATAATAAAATATGTTTGTAGTTTGGAATGTAATTCAGATTCATGGATGGTTTTTATGCTTTAAAATACCTGGTATTACATTTTACCCAAAACATATTAATTATTTTTATGCACATGTTTAATATTATAATGGGGATAAATATTATATCACTAAGATGATGGTTAATGGAAAAATTATAGAGTTTTTTTCTAATAGGTGGGAATAGTTCTTTGTTGTATAGTATAAAAGAGAATTTGATGATTACCCAGGTTAATATCCAATAAATACTTATATCATTGAGTTTCACATTCCAATAGAAGAACCCATTAATAATGGGACCCTAAAAAGAACAAAAAAATTGTGTTGACTTGTTAATGTATATTTCTTATCAAATTCATCCAACACCTAATCTATCTGAGAAAATGGGATAATAGAATCTAGAGGCACCTATGATATTATTTTATTATTTCTAATGAAATATGTTTTTAGTACCAATATATGATGATATTTTACGAGAAATATGCATTATTTCTATAATAATGATTTTATGTTTGGTAATTTAGTTTATCTAATGCTTGTTTTAGTATTATGTTAATACAAATGAATATTTCTTCCATTGGAGGAAATAATAAAATCTTATTTTTTTTCTTTATTAATTATTTTTAAATATATGATTGCAAATTAGATGTCATAGATAAGGGATTGGTAACAGAACTACCAATTTCGTATGATAGGACTGATCTAGTGAGGAATCTATTAAGGCTAAGGGAACAGTTGGATCAATGCCTAGAATTGGATTATGTTTTTTAGTATTCTAATGAGTATGGGATTTTTGTTATTGAAGAAGTGGAAGTTGAGAGATATTAATATTAAGTATAAGATGAATATTTGATTGTTGCTCTTAATGAGGAATCCAAGAAATCATATGAGAATGATTTTATAGTCACCACTGGAATGTATTATAGACAACCTAGTAGTCCCTTACCTTTAGCCTCTCATGTGGATGAGATTTATTATGAAGAATGTGATGATAAAAATGTATCTTTCAGTGGAAATAGGCTGCAGTGAGATGAGTCTATTAATTATTATGTAGCTAAAAGTGGTTCAATTGGATCTCCTTTTATTAGATTAACTTCCATATAATATATAATTGATTCCCTTACTAAGGTGGGTAAGTAACATGGATCTCTTATTTATGGAATAGACTATGTAGAATAGGGTGATGATGATGAGGGAATATCACCTATATATAATAGACCTTCAACACCTTATTTTTAGAGACTGGTACAAGGATCTATCATTAGTGTCATAGATTCTCAAAAATGACATGATATATCTCCTTTGATACCCTATAAAAATAAATTATTTTAAGACATATTTTTTCTAATACTATAAATGATGGTGAAGAAATTTAGAATGGTTATTATTCTGGTGTACATATTAATGTTGTTGAAAAGGTTTTTCATAACGAACAAGTTGATACTTATTCTAGTTATATAGTTCATTTTTGTTGATGTATATTCAGGGATTTATATGCCATGATTTTATGGTAGGCAATATGATTTTAATCCCTCTAAAATCATCCAATCTACATCATATGTCTAAAAGGATGAGTTGATTGAATTAAAATCAAGTCTTTTCCTGAAATCACAGTCTCTTTTAATGTATTTGTAAACTCATTGAATACTTATAGAAAAAAATATGAGAAGTAAAATAATGTTTTAGGATAAACTTATTAATTCCATGAATCATCTAGAAATTATTATAAGAAGAAATTAATTTGAAGATTAGATATCACTAATTGGACTTTAGAAAATATGTCGACTAGATATGGTGTAATATTTTGATTAGAGGTTCATGAATGTACTCTTTCCACCTTCTCCAACTCATATTTGTATGTCTCATCAAACTCATCTTGTTCATCCATATATTGATGAAGAGATGAGAATACAACTCATAAGGGATAAGTTGACAGGTATATCTAATGAGTTCAAGTAAATCAGAGAAGTTGTGTTTAATTGGTTTAAGACGCATGATTTTAAATACAAGATCCCAGTGATGAATGATTTAAATAAATATGGTAAATATACAGAATAAATAAAGAATTATATTTATTATTACATGATGAAATTATTTATGATGTTCAATTTAAATTTAATATTAATAAAAAATTCCATTGATCTAAAATTAATACACAAAAACATGATTTTATGTTATATGATGATTAACTCATGGTGATGACATCAGTCTTGGAATATTTCAATAAACTAGAGAATATTTATTTGAGTATTTTATGCACAGTCCTAAGGCTATTAGTTATTTTACATGGTTGATGGAACCTTACTTTTATACTAATCATATAGTTTTGTTAGATCCTCCAGCCATTCCTATCTCACTTCTGACATAAACTACCACAAAAAAACCATAACCCTTTCTGCTTGATTAATACTCATTAATTTAAAAATTTGGACCAATTGGAGGATGAATAGTCATTGGTAATAATGACTCATCCTCAACACCTTACACTACCTCATCATCCCCTACTAATATATCCAATGTGAGGGTTCATGTCATTCCTTATGATTAATATGATGTTCTATAATTAGATTCTCATTAATATTTCATTAAATGGAATTACTATATAATTTTTTATAATCTATTTCAAACATTTATGGAATACTTATAATTATTCTCTTCTATATATAAGACTTTTTCCTATTATCTATTTATTCCATCATTATTTGAATATTTTTTTTGATAATCCAAAATAATGTAGTAAATGTGTAAAATTTTTTAAATTCATTATTTATTATTGATTAATTCAATTTCCTTGATAAACAATTACATAGTTGAGAAATATATGTTTCAAATATATATTAATATCGATTTTTATTCATTTAATCCTCTTCATGTTAAATGATATTATTTATAATCATCAAAAAGGGTAAATAGTTGGCTTTGACCAGAAACTAATTATTTTAATTATCCCAAATATTGATTATAATTTCATTAATGGATGTCATGTATTATTTTAATTAATGGGTTTTCTATATATATTTCATAAAATGGAATAGTTTGTAACTAATAGTTAAGAACCTACGACACATTATACTCCAACTAATTTAATGAACAATGCAAAATCTATGTGTCGTGTGGGAAAATTATTACCAAGTAATAAAATTAATCATAATTTCTTTTGAACCTACCATGTGTTTAGTAACCTAATATGTGTTTAGAATCAACTAACCGTGTGAAAATTGAACCTATCGTGTTATATGTTGGACAATTTTTTCTAATTCTTTTTAATATAGTGTGTATGTAAAGTTGTTGAAACAATATGAAAAAACTACCAACTTAATGAAGAGATAAAGATAATGTTAGTAAAATAGAATTGAATTTTCTATGTGACTTATATAGAATGTGCTCTATTTATGTGATCTCATTAAGTCACAAAACAAACAATTGAACAAATAAATAGACCACATATATTAATAAAGATACAATGAAAATATTTCATTACATCATACCCAAAAAATCAACCACAAGATCAAGTAACCATATCTTAAGTGAATAAAACATTACTTTTCTAACCAATCAATGATTATTTTAAAAAATCTAATGGATTTGTTTCAAATCTGTAATTGAAGCAATAGAGTAATTATAGATGAATGGAATTTTCACCAATGACTACAATTGGATGGAGTTTTATTTGTAATTAAGAACCAATTGAGTGTGATGTGTGTGGTAAATAGAGGGGAACATAAGGATGTACATATTCTATATATATAACTCATTCAAAAAACATTATGATTCTCAATATTAATTCACTTTATCATAAAACATGGTAGATGTTTTTAAGGAAAAATTCAATGTTTTTTCAGAAATAGATGCTAATCGGATTCTAATGCACCTAATTTTCAAGTATCTCACCATTTACTCATACTTTATAATATATTATTTTTAGATGTTTTTTTCTTATTTTATCTTTGAAAAAAATTCTCAGGTACTAAAATGTAGTTTTCCAAACACACTCTTAATTAGTTTCATTTGTAATATTGTATATTTTTGTTGAAGTGGGGGTGTGACAAGGATTATATTTCTAAAAATAATAACAAAATAAGTGGTTTTTTTCATAGATGTATTATTATACCTTTTTCTATAACTAGATCTGGGTTACATTTCCATTTATTTATTAATAAACTACCAATTATTTGATTAATTCTTCTTACAGGAGTTTAAGTAAAACATTGAGACTAGTCCCAATTGTTTCAAATTTGTTGTGCTTTATCTTTTTTCCATTTTTAATTAAAAATTTAGTACATGTATTAACGTTAATAAAAATCGTCTACTCTGATTGGTTTCTTTAACTGTTGTATCATATAATGAGTTTTTCAGTAGCTGATTAATTTCACAATTTAATTACATCCTAAAACTACAGTTACTCAGTTTTGGTCAAATTGTTATGAATCATTTTGAATGAAAAAAAATAAATTATCCTAAATTTTTTTTAAGTTGGATTATTTATAAATTGGGATATTTATGTTTTAAAATGTTTTAATAGATTTTTTTTGAAATTCCCATTCATTACCCCCCCTCTTGATATATCATTTAGGACCAATAGTTGGAATCATAGTTAATTAAAAATATATTTTTTTTTTCAAAACATCCCAATTTATATTAGATCTAGATTAGTACCTTTGTGGATTATAAAATTCTTAAGGGATATTCTACAAACCCAAATCGTTATTTAAATGTTACTTATAATGATCAATAGAATATAAAAATAAATATATATATATATATATAGAATTAGATTTTATATATAGACTATAATTATAGAAATATATGAAAATATTTTTGATGCCGAGATTTAGAGAAGTGCCGCTTTGGGCAGATAAAAGAGCAATGAATGAAGCTGGGATGAAAAAGAGGAGATTCCGACTCCCGAGAGGAGGGCATGTGCAAGATTGGGAAGACGTGCGCAAAAGGACTTCTGGCATGGAAAACATTTCACATTGGCCTTCCCTTCAACACCCAATGTACTGTCCTCCATGAATGTTCATGCCCGAACCCGTTTCCATGCTGAAAGCGACATAGACCAGTCATTTTTGCGTTTGGGCCCGTTTCTGCACACAAGGATAAGTCGAGCGAACGTTTTCACACCCGACCATGTTTCCACTCCCAAGGCAACATCGAGAAAACATTTACATTCCTAGCCACATTACACGCCCAAGATGACGTCAAGTAGGAATTTTCATGCCCGTCCCCCTCTGCACGCAAAAACCGACAATTGAACGGAGTTTGCACGCCAGGCTCTTGCATGCCACTTTGAGGACTCCGGCTATAAGATTAACTATATCCCCACCCTTCAGGGATGGTAACCAAAGATTATGCGATGCTCAGCTGTGTGAAAACCACATCTTCCATGACTTCATGAATAACCAATGGCCTTTATGTATTGGTTGTTGCACGATAGGTCCCCCGATGGTTTATTCGGATGGGCCCTCTAATCCTCGTGAGTTTCATTTCTTACCGAAGTTATTTGCTTCCAAGTGGTCCCATCTTGCATGAAAGTTCCCCTATGTTAGATAATCTTTCATGAAACCCTTCCAACCTATGTGGAAACTCTCCATCTCGCACGCAACCCCTCGGTCTTTCATGCCACTGGTCCAACTTTCACGCAAACTGCATATCTTGCGTGCAACCCCTCTGTCTTGCACGCCACTTGAACCTATTTCAAAAAACCTCTTCATCATGAACGCAAACCTTGCATATTGCATGAAGACATCCTATCTTGCACCAGCCCATTCTTTTATGTGTGCTCCATGTTTTCCCCTCACCTTGGGGGATGCTTTCCGTTGTGTTACATTGCCTCATGATTCTTTTCATAGGCACACTAATGGCTATTTCTGCTTTGCATAGCCACACTATAGTGGACCACCCCGATAGATAACTCCATAACACCCCCTCGCCATGGCATTTCTGGAAACATCTCTTCCCCAAGGGGCTCAAGGTATCAGTCATATATGTCCTATGGGTGCGGGATGAACCCACCTCATCTGAGATGTATGAAATTAAACTACCAATCATCTTCATCCTCATCACATGATGTCAAACTATGACCTCGTCTCATACCTTGCAAGCAGGGTGCCCTGTCTCAGACATTCTTTATGCCCAGTGGACTCCACAATAGTGAGATCATTCCTCACATGGAATGACATCCTCTTTATCGGAGCGGCGTTCATTTGTAGGGAAAGGGAAACCACTATGGTGTAAGCCCCTATAATTCCTTGCATAATGCAGCACCCTTGCACCTCATCTCTTCCTGGGTGCCGAATCCCACTCCGGATGGGATTTTTCACCAATCATCCATCCATCCTTCAGTACGTACCAATCTCCACCTCCTTGAATTGTTAACCACACATAAGCCCCTGTTTCCTCTTTGGGGTGTGAACTACACGTAGGCCCCTATTTTTTCTTTGGGATGGTAACCACGCATAAGACCTTGTTTCCACTTTGGGCTATTAACCACGCATAGGCCCATGTTTCCTCTTTGGTCTTTCAACCACGCGTAAGCTCATGTTTCCTCTTTGGGCTAGAAACCATGGGTAATACCCTATTTCTTCTTTGGACAGCTAACTAGGCATAATCCGATGTTTCCTCTTTGGGATGCTAACCATGCGTAAGCCCCTGTTTCCACTTTGGGAAACTAACCATGCATAATCCCATGTTTCCTCTTTGGGATTCAAACTACGCATAAGCCTTTATTTTTTATTTGGGCTACGAACCATGCGTAAGCCCGTGTTTCCACATTCGGCCACAACCTATGCATCATACCCACATTACTTCCCATGGAAACACCTTCCGCAACAAGATCGGGAGGTCATTGTCATATTTTTTTTCTCACACCGAGCATGACTCACATGGGCTCAGAGGAAGAATAGACCATGAAATACTCTTTGTGATGCCTAGAGTGTAAGCCCCAAACCCACCATGAACTATGAGGTTTTTTATCCTTGACAAGGCATGGTACGTAGGAATCCTTTATGAGTTTCAACCCACCATCCATTGGTCCTGACCATCTTCTTGCCAGTTCACCAAACCCACCATGATCTACGAGGTCTTTGATCCTTGCTAAGGCAATGTACGTAGGAAGCCTCCCTAAGGATTATGCCCAACATTCATTGGTCCTGACAATCCTCACATCATTTCACATAAACCCTTCTGAACTACATGGTCTTTAATTCTTTCCAAGGTGAGGTACGTCGGAAGCCTCTCTGAGGTTCAAGACCAACACCCGGTCACTCCTTCCCCCTTCACGTCGGTTATCCCAAACACACTGGAACTACGTGGACATTGATCTCTGCAAAGGCAGGGTACATAGGAAGCCTCTATGAGGTTCAAACACACCATTTGTCTAGACCTGAGGTACTCCTTCACATCGGTTCACCCCCATCCTACATGACGTTAAACTGTGGAACTCAATTGGTGGTAATTCATTGTTCTCCTAGTCAGTGGTAAGCCGTTTCACCCACCCAAACTACCTAGACATGGATCCTTACCAAGGCAAGGTAAGTAGGGCTCCACCTGAAGATTCAATCCCATCAACCATTGGACCTCACGTCCTCCTCCACTTTGGTTCACCAACCCCCATCCCACAGGGACTACGTGGACTTGATCCTTGTCTCCCAGATAAGGTACGTAGGACACCTCCCTGAGGATCAACACCAACACCATTGTACCTCAGGTCCTCCTCCACGTCGGTTCACCAACACCCCATCCCACAGGGACTACATGTGTTTGATCCTTGTCTATTACATAAGGTATGTGGGAATCCTCTCTAACGTTCGACTCCATTCAGCGGTAAGATGTTGATGTGGACGGACGTCATCCCGGCCCTCAAAATTACATTTATTTACCGACACTAGCACAATAGTGTCTGGTCGATCCATAGAGAAGGCCGGTGGCTGAATTATAAGGTTTTAAAACTAAAAACCTCACTGTTATCAGCAATGACGTAAACATCTAATAGTTTTAAAAAATTTCGATTTTTACTTTTTTTAATATTTTGTTTTAAAGACAGTTAAGATTAAAACAAGATTTAAACAAAGAAACTAAATCTTAAACTACGTAATTATGAACTATAGAAAATGGTGAAATGATTCATAGAAGGAAGATAAGAATAGAGATCAATAATGCTCTTAGAAATTCTAAACTACAGGTATAATTGGATGTTCTCTCCACATCATACAATCAAAGCACACATCAAAGAAGACTGAAGAATTTCCCACACCAGGAAACTCAACAGAAAGAAGATTATGTCTTGGAGTTCGCCACACCAATACATAACCGAACTGCAAATAAGTTTTAAAATTTATCATTTAGAAAAGAAGTTACCATAAATTTACTAATTTTATGTTTATTAATGATTTGAAAAAATTATTTAAATATCTACCTCACCAGTCTATAAAGAAGATTGAAATTGAAAACATTCAAGTGTGAATGATCAAAAGATTAGAAACAGAGTCAGTCTCATAAAATGATTCTAATTTTGTAAAAAGATATGCAGATGATGATTTATAGAGCATAACCCGAAGGCTTTCAAATTCCTTAAATGAGAATGTTTAACCAATGATGATATTGTTATAGTAGAAAAAATAATAATAAATAGAGTACAAGAATTATGGACAGTGGGAAGTAAAACTCCCCTAACACTACTCACCTTCTAGACTCTTTTGTCTCCTGCTCTGATCATATGGTGCTCCTATAAGTTCACTCTCTAAAAAGTGTGTGTGTCAAATGTGGATGAGCATCCATGGATCTTCTCTCGAATGGATGTGATCATGGAATCAATGATCAACCTCCATCTGCTCCCAAAAATCTCATTTTGTATAAATGAATGAGCTCCTTGATCTGGTCTTAGACGGATTTGATCGTGTAATGAGTATGAGGGTCCCCATAAGTCCTCAAATTATGCTACTACTCTGCTTTAAATATCATCTGTCATTTGTTGTTTGTAACCGAACAATTCCACTGAATTCAAAAGTCCCTCAGTTTTGCACCACACACATGTGTTTTTTCACGATTAGCACATCTCGCTAGTTTTTCTCAAGTAACTAACTATGGGTGAGTTAGTTGTTTGAATATGGACATAGACCCATCTCATGAATGAACCAGCAATGTTAGAATAGAAAAATAAGTGAATGAATCAGCATTTAAATGTTAACTTTTATAAATAGATAATGGTTTCTTTAAAAAAGATTAGATGTTATTAAATTTAGATTAATAAAAATTAATTATTATTTTACTTGTTAATTAACATACTCTAGTTAATGTTGTTACATGTTATTATTTATATGATTGTTGTTAATTATTAATTAGATTAAATTAAATGTTTAGTAATTATTAATTTATTAGAGTTTATTTTTTAATATTAATTATAATAATTTATAAAATTATTAATAGTTGTTATATTTTATAATTATTTTTTCATAAACAAGTTATTTTATAATTACTCTATTCACTAATGTATTAAATTTATTAATATTAGTTATATTAATATGTTATTCATTAATATTTTAGATTTTATATATTTTATCCAATTAGTTTTATATTCATTTTATTTATCTATTATTATTATTAGTTACTTATTTATTAAGTTCTATGTTTTTATTTTTAATATTTTAATTATTAATTTTTTTATTCAATTTTTATTTGTTCATTTTTATTAAGTTAACTTCTTCTTCTTCTTTTTATGTCTACTTCCCCAATCCCTGTGACTCTGCCTCCCTTATCCAATGCCACTCCAGCGGACATCAGTAGTAATGATCGGGCGTCGAACTCCTATCGCCTTAGAGAAACGTCTTCGGCTACAGCAGGTGGCACAACATCAACTAGAAGATATGTGTGCAATATCATCCTTCTTTAGTTCAAATAAATATGACTCAGACGGGACTCGGCATCTTCGGTTGCAAGCTTCAGTAGCCATGTGGCTCAGATTTTGGTCAAATGGACGTGGCATGGTGATAGATCAGCTGGGGATCATTGAACAACGGCATGTCTCAGGAATCCTCACCTTCGGTGAGCTTTGTCTTCTTCATTGTGTTAATTTTTCCTCAGATCATTAGTAGAGGTGTCATTCGTAGGGAGGTTCTAATCAGGTTTGAGCTTTGGTGAGCTCCTACTTCGTTTTTGAATGTCATTCATCTGGGCACATAGCAGAGGTGTGATTCGTAGGGAGGTTCTAATCAGGTTTGAGCTTTAGTGAGCTCCTTCTTCGTTTTTGTATGTCATTCATCGTGGCACATCCTGAATGGGATCAGTTCTATGAGTCGTGAGTATTGACTTGTAGTAAAATTAAAACTTGAATCTGATTTGATTATGTGTTTCCAATTGTGTTGATAAAATTAGAGATGTTGAAGATTGAGTCTAAATTTTAATCAGTAAAATCAGGTGATGGAGAGGTCGAGAGTGAAAACACCACTATTGCGGTGGTTTTTGAAATGGTGAAACAAGTCAAGGAGTGATGGAATAGCGGTTGTGAGTCTGTGAGCAATGAACTGTGATGCCAAAACCGATGGCACTACATGGAAGTTTGAAATGGAGAGACTGTGACAATGATTTATGGTACCAAGAGGATGGTCACACTTGTGTCACTATGAGAAGAAGAAATGGTGAGACAGTGAACGGTACTATCGGTGGAACTGTAAAAAAGGAACTATTGCGGCTGTCATGAGTTAGACAACAAAATTTAAACAGTATCAGACCAATGTTGTGCCACTGGAAACCTTCAAAAAAATTTAAGAAGTAAAAACATAATTTGGCAAAAACTAAAAAATTAATTAAATACATAAATTAATTTAAAAAAATTATAAACTCAAAGAATGAATAAAAACTAATAATGAAAAAAAACTTATTAAAATAATTGAACATGATGAAATATATTATAATTCATCGCATCAGTCTATAAATATTACTTAATTAATATATAAATGTTAAATTATTAAAAATGAAAAAACATCCCCAAACCATATAAAAATTCATTAGACTATAAAATTAAAGTAAGAAAGTAATTAATAATTTTAAAGCATAAAATACACGATTAATTATAAAAATGATTAATTATTAAATTTATTTATAGAATACAAAAGTTTTACTATATTGGGTAAAATGCACAAATTATAATTAAAAATTAATAAAAACAATTTTAAAAGATATGAAAAAACATGTGTTTTTAAGGCCACATCATCTTCCCCCACATTTAATCATTGTTTTTCATCAAACAATCACACGTTTTATTATTATTGAGAAATAGAAAAATGTTTTTGTTATATTGCCCAAAATGTAAAATGTCTAGAACATTCAACAGAGGACTTCAAGACTATCATTATGCTTTAAGAAATGAATTATTCAAATTTAGTCATTCTGAGAAAACAAATTCATAGTGTAATCCAGATAATAATGAATCATTCAGAAATGAAGATGTGATGCCTCATATGTGATACTACACAGTGATTAACATCAATCCAAGCTTAATTCCAATGTCCAAGGGTGACCATAGGAAAATTTTATGTGGAATTAAGAACTTAAACACATGAACTTTGCATTTTGACTCATCACTAAGGTTCGAAATATATATATATATTTTTGAGCCACCTTATTGATACAACCTAAATGATTCCCATATAATCTATTTGACCACTTCTTTATTTGACTTTCATCATTCCCCTCACCTTAATGAACTCAATTTTTGACCCTAGAATATTTATTTTATTTTTTCACATCCATGTATCATTGTGCTTAGCATTGTGAAATGAACATATTTAATTTGCACATAGGGATTATAGTAAATAGAAACGAACCCAACTTATAGGGTCTTAGGGACTCACCATGGGATCCCAGATGTCCAAAATCCTCCTGTTTCAAAATATATTTATGAAAATTCATTTACATTGTCACTTTAAGGAAATTACATTAATAATTAAAAGGAAATGATTTCCCTAGAATCAAGATCAAACATCCATTTTCCAATGGTTATGATCATAAATCCACCAAAAGGGTACCCATATCACTCTTATAAATAGTTCCTAAATGATATTTCCAAAAAACCATAAAACTAGATCACTTTGAAATCATCCATCCTTAAAAAATTTAATTCAAACAAACTATTAACTACCAATTAGGTATCATTCAACTTAAATAACCAAATGATAAATAGTGAACAACCTAAAATTATGAATGAATTTTGAAAAATAATTTCCCTTTTTTTAACAAAATTATTAATGTTGTAGTGGGAATTGATGGGCTCTAATTAAATCACACTTTATCATATTCATGAATTGACCCCCTCCACCACACATAAAACCCAATTTAATACCCAAAGTTTGCTTATAGAGTGGATAAGAACAATTTTATAGTTAATTTTCATAAAAGACATTTAATTGAGTAGATTTATGAAAAGTTTTACGGGTCCTTTTGTTGTTAAAAAAGTATAGTTAGTCACAAAACATTAATTTATAGGAGGTTCACACGAATGAACATGCATTAATATTTATGTCTAATGAATATTTTTTTTCAATACAGCTAAAAAATAACATGTGACGTGTATTTGCACTATTAATTTGGGTCAAAGAAAGTATACGAAAATTAATTTAGTTGGGTATTCAACATTGTAGAAAAAGATCAAGCTAAATACCCCAACCCAAAGCAGATTTAAAAGACCAGGAGAATGTACCCTCCCTAAATTAGTTTCAAGAAATGAATGGTTTATAAAAAAGTGAAATTCAATTTACAATAATGAAGAACATGAAGAATTATTTTTAGTAGGGTGATATATATCATATTTTTACCTTAATGAATGCGAGACATGTAGATGAGTTTTTTAGTAAGCAGAATTTTTTATGTGAGAAAAATTTTATTATCAAAAACAGTAGTATAAAAAATTGCACAAAATTGAATTACTTAACTGAAATAAGATTTCTTTTATTATAAATCTTCCAAAAAAGGAATAAAATTCCTCCATGAAACCAGAGAAACATCCATAAAATAAGAGAATGAAATCCATGTACAAATAACCAGCAGATAATGATCATACAGAAGACTGCTAAGGAACAATTTATTCAACAAAAAACTGTGCAAAAACATAAAAAAAGAAATATCATTGGTTGACTCCCATGAAGCGCTCAATATAAAGTCTTCAGTTAGACTTTATTTAATCACTTTTTTTAAAATAAAACAAAAACATAGGTTTCCACCCATGCAGTGCTAGTTTTATAGTCCCATGTCGGACTCACCTAGAAACTATCCATAGTCACTATGTGGAAGTGGTTTTTTATAATAGTAATTACCATATGTGTATGGCCTGAATATTTTTAATGTAAAAATGAAAATTGTTGGATACAAGGCTTAACAGAACAAAAAATAAACTCTCATAGAATATAAATATATTTAAGAAACACCCTTTAATAGTTATGGGCATTATGCTGACCACTTCCAGTTTTGTTTCTGATTTTTCAAGATTTGAATTCACATGAAGGGAAAACATAGAACTAGGTTCTTTAAATGGTGCAACATTGACCTCAGAGCTATCTCTATCAGCCTCATCATTAAAAAATTCAAATTCAAAGGTTTATATGGGTAAATTTTGATTAGAATGTACAAGAGGAGTTTTAATAGAGTGATGAATAGAATAATGAACACTTGAAATCAAGTGTAATTCCTCCTCTAGACTACTATCATCATCATGATGATATTATTCACTTGACTCAGTTGAGGATGGGAGTGACAAACAGGGAAGAGAATTTATTTTAATACAAATAGATTCAGGTCTTACAATATTGTAAAACTCTTCAAAAATCACCATCTGTTAACTCACACTAAACATCTACTTCTTCTATCAAATCAATTTTTCCTAATTCGACTGTCTGCCCAAACTCTATTTCTTTTCCTTTTTTAAAAGGCTCACTTTAAAAACCCATGTTGTTTGAGTGTTTCAAAACAATTTCAGGAGAATAATTGTACAATTCTGTTTTAATGTGTTTACTTTCCAGAATGTTCCAATTAAGACAATTCTCCTGAAGTTGATCATTAATGATTTCCTTTTCATTGCAAAATGTTTCAGAAAAGTGATTACTATGAGAATAAGAAAATGAAGACTCGTCAATTATTCTTTCTTTAAAAAAATTCCCTCTTCGTCATTATCAAACAACAGTTTAGAAACTATTGGGATTAAAGGTTGAAAATATGGAAGACTGGTTTTCAATTGAGGAACAAAAATTTCAGATTCTGTATTATCCAGTTTAATGTTCTCATCAATATTATACCCAATATCATGTTCAACCTCATTGTTCACAAAGATAGAAAAATTTGGTGAAGTGTTTTTTTCTTTCAAGTTTTCATTTTCATGTTTGACTTCAACATGAGTGACTTTATTCTCAAAATTTCTAAAATAATGATTTTTTACGAATGATGGGATGATGAAAAGAATTGGGCAATCTTTTTCAATCTATTTTAATTCATAATCAAAATTTCCCAACTCATCACCATTAAATCTCTTTTTGGAGTTTTCAGTGTTATTATCTTGACTCAGGGAGTGGGTTATTTCCAAATATAGTTCAACAAAATCAGATTATTCAATGATAATGGTTTCATTCCCAGTTTCACTATCACTCTCTTCCTCAATTTTATTTTCAACTATTTTATAAACAATTTCTTTTTCTTTTTCTTCAAATTATTCTTGATCTTTAACCCTTTTTTTGTAATTCCAAAATCATGTTTTCTAATCATTTCAATTTTTTATCATGATATTGATAATATCTAATTATAGTTTCATGGGATTTAGTTATCCAACTATTAATTAAATCCACCCAATCATCCAGTTTCGAATCAATTAGTTCAATTCTAGCTAGGGTGTCAAGACTAGACTCATATTGTTCATTTTCTTCAATGTAATCAATCTGTTGTTGTTGATTATTGACATAATGCCAGGAAGTATGTCCATAATCTCCAAAAAAAAACATAGTATGGTCTAGTTCAAAAGTTTTAGTCTTCTTAATAGTCCATTTTATTAAATGTTTTAGATTAAAATGACTCAAAAATTCAAATAGAAATTCCATATAATTCAAGTTTTGCAGCAGATTCAAATTCATAGTTTTTAGCAATTTTTTTATATATGATTTCTTTTTTTATTTTTTTTATTGAAATATTTAGAAACATTTAACACTCAACTTTTTCCTTCCCCAGCAATATTTCCTAATTTTAATGTGTCTGAAGGAAGTCATGACCCTCAAAATTTCATTTATTAACCTACACTAGTACAGTGGTGCAGCGTCAATCCCCAGAGAAGGTAGGTGATTGAATTCTATGGTTTTAAAAGTAAAAACCTCACTATTGTCAACAAAGAGGTAAAACTCTTTATAGTTTTTTTTACTTTTCATTTTTTTCTTTTTTTTTATATTTTTTTAATGAGTGTGAAGATTAAATCATAATTTTAACTAATAAACTAAATCATAAACTAAGTAAT
This sequence comes from Viscum album, assembly GCA_963277665.1. NCBI lineage: Eukaryota > Viridiplantae > Streptophyta > Magnoliopsida > Santalales > Viscaceae > Viscum > Viscum album. Next base: position 1,752,431,270 of record OY728152.1, read on the forward strand.
GATAATCTAAATAAAATAGTGAAATAAACATAGTTGCAAGATAAGAAGTGAGATTAATAATGTTCTTAGGAATTTTAAACTACTGATATGAATGGATTTTCACACCACTACATAAAATAAAAACCCACCTCAAGAAAGACTGAAGAATTTCACTCACTAGGAAACTAAACAGCTGGAGGATTTTGTCTTGGAGTTTCCCAAACCAAAACATAATCGAAATGCATAAAAGTTTTAAAAGATAACAATTGGAAAAGAAATCAACATAAATTTCCAATGTTTATGTTCTTAAAGATTTGGAAGAATTCATTCAGTATCAACCTCGCCACTCAATATTGAAGTTTGAAATTGAAAACATTGAAGTGTGAATGATACAATTATTAGAAACAAAGTCAGACTCTCCAACTGATTATAATTTCTTAAAAAATATAATCAAATGAAGATTTATAGATCATAATAATGAGTTTTTAAAATTCCATATTGGATAATGTTCAAACTATGATCATATTGTTTATAAACAGTGAACAAAACCAAAAATAGAGTACTAGAATTATGGACAGAGGGAAGGAAAACTCGAATAGCAATGCTCTGAATCAATGCTCCTTCGCCTCCTGGTCTACTCAAATAGTGCTCCTGGATGTTTTCTCTCTAAAATTTGTGTGTGTCAAATGTGGTTGAGCATCACTGGATCTAGTTTCAAATGTACGTTATCAGGAAATCAATGAGAGACCTCCATCTACTCCACAAAATATAGTCTTGTATAAATTAATAAGAGCCTTGATCTGTTATTGGACGGATGTGATTGTGGAATGAATAGGAGCGTCCCCATAAGTCCCCAAATTCTACTAATACTCTACTTTAAATATCATCTATCGTTTGTTGTTTGTCACCGAACACTTCCACAGACTTCAAAAGTACATCTGTTGTGCACTTCACACGTGTGTTTTTCAAGACAAGCTCGCCGCGCTAGTTTTCTTCATGTAACTACCTCCGACTGAGTTTGTTGTGTGAATCTGGAGGTAGACCTGTCTTTTGAATGAACCTGCAATGTTAGAATATAAAAATAAAAGAATGAATCATCATTTAAATTTTAACATTTATAAATATATAAAATATTCATTAATGAAATATTATATGTTATTAAATTTAAATTAATAAAAATTAGTTATCATTTTATTTTTTTAATTAACTTACTTAATTTAATGTTGTTACATGTTATTATTTATGTGATGGTGGTTAATTATTAATTAAATTAAATTAAAAGTTTAGTAATTTTTAATTTATTAGAGTTTAGTTTTTTTGGAATATTAATTATTTAAATTTATTATATTATAAGTAGTTGTTATATTTTTTAGTTATTTTGCTCGTAAACAAGTTCATTTATATTTAATATATTCACTAATGTATTAAATTTATTTATATTAGTTTTATTAATATTTTTAGCTTTAATATTTTAATTTTTATATATTTTAACTAGTTAGATTTATATTCTTTTTATTTATCTATTATTATTATTAGTTATTTATTTATTAAGTTCTTTTTTTAGTTATTTATTTTATTGTTATTCTATTTTTATTTGTTTATTTTTTTAGTTATCTTTCTCTTCTCTTTTGGATCTTCTTCCCAAAAAACTTCAGCTCCACCTCCCTTATCCACAACAACTCCGGTGGACTTCAGCAGCAATGCTCGGGCTTTGAACTCCTACTACCTTAGCGACATGGCCTCAGCTCTAACAGGTGGTGCAGCTTCAACTGGAAGACAAGCGCGCAATATCGGCCTATATTCGTTCCAATTGATATGACAATACGAGGACTCAGCATCAACTGTTACAACATTCAATAGAAGCATGGCTCAGATTTCGCTCAGATGGATGTGGCATGGTGACAGAGTTCTGTATTATTCTAGGTATTAATTTTTTATCAGATCTACAGGAGAGGTGAGGTTCGCAGGGATGTTCAAATATATTTCGAGCTTCGGTGAGCTCCTTCTTTGGTTTTGGAAGTCATTCATCGAGGCACATCCAGAATTGGATTCGTTATGTGAGTCATGAGTCTTAATTTGTAGTAAAATTAAAACATGAATCTGATCCGATTATGTGTGTTGAACTGGTTTGATAAAATTAGAGCTGTCGATGATTAATTCTGAATTTTAATAGGTAAAAGAAGGTGATGGAGAGGCCGAGAGTGAAAACACCGCTCTTGCGGTTGTTTGTGAAATAATGAAATAGGTCAAGAAGTGATGGAATGGTGGTTGGGCATCTGTGAACAAGGAAATGTGATGCCAATACTGGTTGCACAATAATGAAAATTTTAAATGGTGAGACTGTGAGAATGTGTTATGGTGCCAAGTGGATGGTCACACTGGTGTCACCGTTAGAATAAGAAATAGTGAGATAGTTAAAAGTTATTGAATGTGTAAGTGTAATGAAAGAACTGATGCGGCTTGCTGGAGATAGATAAAAAAATTAGAACAGTAGCAGGCCAATGTTGTACCACGGGAAAACTGCAACAAAACGTTTGAAGTAAAAACACTATTGGACATTCGTTAAAAATTTAATTAAAAACAAGAACTTAATTAAAAAATTTCATAAACTCAAAGCAAGAAAAAAAAATTTAAAACTAATAATGTAAATAAAACTATTTAAAATAATTGAACATTATAATGTATATTATATTTCATAGAAACAATATAGAAGGATTAATTAATGATTATATAAGTATTAAATTATTAAAAATGAAAAAAATTCAACAAACCATATAAAAATTTATTAGACTATAAAATTAAAGTATGAAATAAATTAATTATTTTAAAGCTTAAAATATATGATTAGTTATAAAAATTGATTAAATATTAAATTTATTTATAAAAATAAAAAGTGATAGTATATAGTTAAAAATTTACAAATTATTAATTAAAATTAATAAAAAAAATAATTAAAAAGATGTGGAAAACCTGTGATTTTAAGGCCACATCAGCCGTTGTGACCTCATTCAACAGTAAGTTGTTGTCCACCCATTTCGACGGTAAGCCGTCTTCAGATGAACGAAATGTACTTTGATTACCTACAACAGGGATACATATGAAGCCTTCCTGAGGTTCAAGACCACCACCCATGTCTCATCCTATTCTCTCCCTCGAGCTTATGTGTTTTGGGAGGGTTATAACCCAACCCGGAGGTTCTATTTCCTCTAGGCCCATCCATGTGCCATTTCTCAAGGGTCGCCTCCTCCGGTGTCCCATCATCAGACTAACTATGAGTACATTGAATCCATACCATGGGGATACTTAATAGGTCACTTTGAGACTTAATCCCAACATCATTATCGTCCTCAAGTCGACTCCATGTCATTCTCCACCTATTTCATTAAACCCTCCATAATCCAACATTATTCTTACCCAGGCCGCCACATCCTGATTGGATCATGCCTCCTCATTCGACATTCCACTTAACAATAGTCGGGATACTGACTGCATGTTGGAACCAACATCAGTGATCCCTCAAAGGGTTGCACCCACCCGATCTACTCTAATCGGTGTTTTGATTAGTCTGATCTCTCTCTGCTAGACATTAATCTCACGACATACCCTGTGTAAAACATGGGAATCTAAGTAAAAACTCAGATACATGCCTATGAAATATGATTACCCGCATTTAACGTGAGATGCCTAAGACTTTTGTGCCCTCGATAAGCCCTCTAATAAGGTTAATAAACCCAGATGTGCCAGTGTTCCAGTGTCCAAACACACTAGTAATGTCAAATGTGACTACTCCCCTGATAGAAGGTTATGGCCTTGACTGGACCCTTTAAAATGTCTTGAAAGAAGTAGTATAATTTACTGCTGTCCATGAAGATATTGAATAAGCAATAGTTTCACAAAAAACGTATCCAATATATAAGGGTGACCCTGATAGGTGACGAGTTCCATGGAGGAATCCACAGATGGAAAAACTGACATCCCATAATCTTGTTTCAATCATGGAAAAATGTCCCTAAATAAGGAACGAATTTCACCCACCTTTGGAAATTGGGAAGGCGGGGAAACAAACATCGTTGTTGTCCTCCAACTAGACGGACGTGTGCTCCCCGAAAAAAGTATCAGAAATAGAAATGGTGAACCGAACATAAACATGTTCTCTCCAATATAATGATTAATAGATTTTGAGACATCAGTGGATTAACATGTCATTGGATCCAGCTATCTAATTCCCGGTCCCACCATGAAAATTGTGGGCATAGTAGGAAACACGCCAGAAGATGGGGTAGTCAAAATGTTTGACATCTTGGACTGCGATGTTGTAAGCACAGATCTATCTTACCATCCATCGAAGATGGAATGTCGTTGGTCACTGGTCGTCGATTCTCTTTTTTATTTTAGCACAGATGAGTTAATATCCTTGCTTTTAGAAACCAAGATGCTGCACCTAGAACTCGATAAATGCATGCACACCAACATCGGGGAAGGGGTAGTACCAGCACGACAGTCCCACGCGGTTCCGCAACTTCCGTGACAGTCTCAACGAAGACAACCATTGGGCTCCTCCTCCACATCGCTCCCTCATAATTCATCCAACGAAGGTGATCAATGACCTCATACACCGATACTAGGAGGAGGGTATTATCCTAACTCAGGATTTCTCCCACCTGGATTTATTGGCATCTGCGCCTCTTTGTCAGCGGCGCCCCCAAGGTATTCTCAGGGAGCCACTGCTTCCCACTCCATCATAAAACCATTTTGATATCCTCTCCTCAAAACATCTTGATGACTCCCTGCCCTATGCCGATTATCAAGGGGATATTGGGGTCAACCATGCTAGGATTCCATTCTAGGGGCTCCCAGTAAGGGCTCTAACCAGGCTGGGTCTGTGCCGCCACCCAGAATTACTGGCTGAGGAGCAGGTAAGCCATGTACCTGCACCACCGGCTCCAGTCCGTCTAACCCAATGCCAGTGTCGGGTGCAAGCCAAATGGGAAGTCTGCCAAGGGTCGTCAACGTCAGGGACTACTATGGCCCGAACCACTGCTCATGCATGTCACCAACTCCCTGTGTACGCTCAGCAGTGACATTAATATGCCCGACCATGATCGAGGCCCCAATTTCCACACGAGTAGGCTGGGTCGACTATCTTAATTTTCCAACATATGTTGTGGCCACCACAGACTATCTCATAGTGATGCCACCTAGTACGGAGGTCCTCCCCATACTGCTACCATAGAGAACGCATGCCTTCCCCGCCTCCAGGCTTAGCATGGAGGTCCACCCTAAATCACCTTCAATCCAAATGAGGGTCCTCCCCAAGGTTTTGTCACTCAGTACTGATTTCTCTCTCATGCCCACTACATCAGATATGGAGTCATTCCTCCCACTGTAGACCCTTGGTATTGGGAAGTTGCACATCTGGTTACTCTACAACATGCGGACCCTCCTCGTGCCCTCGTAGCTGCTGGAGAAGGTCCACCTCGCTCCAAAATTCAAGAGACTGAGGGCCGACATTACTTCACCAGCGCCCAACATGGATGTCCTACCAGTGTTCAGATCGAACAGTATGAGGACCCTCCTCATACTGATGTCACCACATGAAACAATCATGGAGGTCCCCCCACATGCTCCTACATATTCCATCGGAGGTCTTACCAGCTCCAAAGCTACCCACATAGGTCCTCCCCATTTCCCCTTTTATATTTATCTTGGTGCTCCTCACACCCCAGCTTACTCATGTGGAAACCCTCTCCGCCCCAACACCAGTATGGCCGAAGGACCTCCTCATGTCAGAAATATCCCTTGTCCTGAAGATCCATCTAGGGGAAAGAAGGCATGTCATAGGGACCATATAACGAATTCTGGGAAGGTCCAGATATAGATCATACCATTCGACTTCTCAGACTCCATAGTAGAGTATGACTTAGCGAAGGAACCCTCATATCACTCCTCTGAGTCATGGGATGGGGCAGGAATGAATTGCATCTGCCTAGTACTGGTAGAATGTGAGTTCCATCGGATTCCTGCCTACCTTTGTAGGTATATATAGATGGAAAAACATTTGGCAACCTCACAGGTTACAGTCATGCAATCACCACTATCATCACCAGAAGCACTCTATACCTCGACTAAAGATCAATGAAAGCTATTCTCGGGACTAATGGCGGGCATGTAGCAGCACGACTCATCATCCGTAGGCCTCGCCCTTACATCAAGAGTTCCGACCTTCAGCCCATCCTACCGCGATGTTGTGGATAAGTACCTACACTTTTTGGAGGACAGCCCGAGATGTGATGGTATTTCATATCTCTTGCCGTACACTCCACCGAACAGCCTACCGTCCCAGTGGTCTTCTTTGGTACCGTTATCAGTTCATTAGCCACCTCTGGTTGAAAAGTGGTGTAATGATGTGCCAGACCCTGAATCTGAGCCAATGCGTTTATGGAATATCCACACAGTGGACCACTTCCAGGAGATTTTTTGGCCCGTGGAAGTGCCAAATTTCTACGCACATTAATCCCTCACCGCAGATAAATTTGAGTGTTTCTATCAAACCCCCATGAAGATTCACATTATCATTTATCAATAGACTGTTGTTTTTCGTAGGATCCAAGCGCATTTTGAAGACATTGGTGAGCAATGATATCTTGTTGATTTGGTCTCACCACCTATGGCCTAATTCCCTGAGTCACCGGGTCGCCATAGAGCCCTAAAACATCAATGTTTTCAGAGTTTCAAGGTACTCCACAAGATTATCAAGGAAGATTCCCCCCACCTGCAAATCCGTGGCTAGGGGAAATATGATTCCATCCTCTCCAGTCATATTTGACGGTAACCCGACTCTCTAGACCACATTAAGGACATTCCCCCATGTAGAGTCCCTGTCAAAATGTCCACCATATCAGAAGAGGAAAATGATATGGATATCCTGGACAAGGACCTCCCCTCGGACGGAGTGCCATAGCTACTAGACCCCTCAGGGAGGGTTACACATCAACAGAGGATCCTGATGTGTCTCCCTACGCCTAAAGAGGCATTAGTCCTTATCCAAAATCACAGAAAGGGTAAATAGATTCTCAGAGCCACCAAACCCTCCGACCCATCTGGTTCAATGGAGAAGTCATAAGAAGAATCGAAAAAGTCCTTGTAGCATCATCAACTTGTCGAACAAAAGAAGTTGGTTGATGACCTCCTCACTGAACGAGCTGCAGAGTGATTACCAGACTATGGTAATTCTAGGTCAGGGCAATAGGGGTAGGAAAAACATTCCTTTTGTTAGATGACTCTAGGTGAATATGACCATCCTACCCCCGTGAACAGGGTTGAAGCTACAACTTATGGAATGTGGGAACGGTATGTTTGGCTAAACCCTCTGGAATGACGTGACAATCCAAGGGACCAAGATTGGGTTCCCCCAGCTATCCCAAGGGTCGTTCCACCAACCACTACTCGAGCCGCTGGTCCTGCTTACCATGTTGATGAAACTGCCAACACACTTTTGGTTAGGGATTCCCGTCATGACCGGGATCCCCGTCCAGATGATTCAATGGAGGCATGCATCATCTTCCTTGAGAAATTGTAAACGCGATAGGTGGAACTCCCACCAAATGGAAATCCTTATCCGGTGTGGGTGGATGATATGCGAGAACCCCTAATATTCATAAATCCCACCTTCTCCCACTTTAACAGGACGGGGGACCCACCACAGCACCCGTCTCACTTTACCTCAAAGTGTGGCCCCATGTTGGGAACTCTAGCGCAGTAGGAAACTGCCAAACTCCAGTGTTCTATGCAGACATTATAAGGCCCTGCATTTGTTGGGTACAACTAGCTCCTCATAGGATCAGGGACCGGTTAGAAGGACCTCCATAGGAAATTCATCTACCAGTTCTTATCCAACATGTGGATAATGACAATACCATACCTATTCAAGTGCAAGTAGAGGCTTGATGAGCGTTTCGCCGACTATTTCGCCCATTGGAAAGGACTCATGTATTTCATCGACATGCAACTAACTCAAGAGAAATTACTAAAGATGTGTGTGGGAAATGTTAAGACGGAACGGGTTCCCTCTATGATTAAACAGAACTATCCTGATGGATTTCGAGACTTCTCTGATAAGGACCAATGCTGAGAGGAAGCCTTACAGTAGGCTAAGCAATCATGTTTGTTGCCTCCTGCAATCCCTGTGAGAAGGGCTTCCAGGGCCGAGCCAGCCACAATGGACTATATTAAGGCCCCCAGATGATTAGAGTTTTTTCCAGTAGAGCTACCTCTCCAACCTTGAGGAGGCCCTCCACCACAAGCGCAACCTTTAGCCCAGCAACAGCCACCTCAAAATCTACAGGTTCCCCTGCGCAATGCACCAACAATGCCCAGGCATGATAATTGAGTTCCACCTCCTCGACAGGCTCTTCCATATCCCTACAAGGGTGATCCTCCATGGGACCCCTTTCCAGAAAGAAGAAACCAGACCTACCCATTCAACGAGGTACATGTCTTCAGGTACTTCCAGATTGCCTTGGAACAGGGGATTGTGTGTTTTATAGAGTGTAGATGACCGGAAGTGGAAAACCATAATGATAAAACTAATTACTGCCCCATCACTAGATCATGGGAACACTCTCAAAAAGTGCACTATGTTCAAAGACTGGCTCTAAGACCAAGTCGACAAAAACATAGTCAGGCTAGGCCCAGCCCCGGTGCAGGTAGGATGTGTCTGTGTGAGGCCAGACAACAACAACGATAGTTAGGGTGAGTGGAATTAGGTTTCTAGTCACGAATCCCAGAATTGTGGTGAATTAATGGACCACAAAAAAGTTTCTCATGCCCATGGGGTAATCTGGGCATGCCTAAATCGGACAGATCCATAAGAAGCTACAACCACCACTTCTGCATCATCGTCTCAGCTGGGCTCTTCCTAGAAGAGAAAACACCGGCGTCGTAAGGGAATGCAATTTCCCCTGCCAATGCCATTGGCATCCCACACACTCAGTGACTTCATGACCAAAGAGATGGCGATCCCACCCAGAATAATCCCTGTAGTGGATGAATCTTCAATTGAAGGTCATGGGTATGCCTCAGTTAACACTGTAGTGATGGTAAATCCCTACATGATTCCTGACGATGGGGAGAGCCATGTGGATCTCTCCAACGTCCCTAGATGACGCCAACGTCAGTGGAGACGCAACCATATTGGTCATCTAGGTACAACAGTTGGAACTTCCAGTGATGTCATACTTCCCACTGAGACTACACAGCAGGTCCATCGCATAGCTCTACATGTGCAGTCCCCCCATCTGGTGTCATCAGGTCTGCCTCCACCCCCGTTTATGCTAGTGGACAAAGCAAAGCCACCTTGGCCTCGCAGTGATCAACCACACTCTACCCTGGATCGGTCCTAGTCAGCTATCCCCAGTACGGATGTTACTCCGCATGCATCGAATAATGAACAGTGGAACATTCCCAGCACCAGTTAGTCATCCGTCCAGTCGACAGGGCCCGCCATACCTCCTGTCTAGAGTGACCTCTTGCAAGCAGATGATCATGTCTAACGTGGAATTACAATGTTCTTAAGTATATTTCCAATATCCCAGTAAGGCTCTCCATCCTTGAGGCCCTTCGACTGTCATCAGATATTCATGAGTCCGTTGCTGAGGTTTTAATAATCCCCCTCCAATTTGATATGGACGTATCAGCCCACAAAAGATTTTCATGTTGAGCAGTCAAGAATCTTGAAATCCAATCCATTCTATAGTTCTCTCGATAAGATGATGGCTCCCCCGTAAAGGGTCACATTCTCCCACTGTACATCACTTTCCAATTCAATGTTGTGGAGGTTCGTCGATGTCTTGTCAACACGAGCTCTAGAATTAACCTAATCATGACATGAACATTGCGAAAGATGGGATTGTCTGAAGTTGATCTGAGCCCCTCTAACCTATGTATCCAAGGTTATTATAGGAAAGAATAGATTTCAGTCAGTATGTTCCATTTGATGACCTGGTATTTTGGTGTAGTTTCTAGCACATAATTTATGGTAGTTGTTGGTGACAAATATTGGTAAGAAGAAGAACAAGTGGGAAGTCTTGGAGGAAACCATGCGAAGACCTTTCGCAAAGCCCCATGACCACGTGCCCGCTTTAGAGAATGGACTCGGGAGGATCCACGAACCCCTTTGAAGTTCGCAACCCTACAGTGGTGCAAGGAGGCCGGAGGCTCCACGAACCACTTTGACATTCGAAACCCTGCCACGGAGCTCGGAGGCGGGAGGCTCCGTGAATCCCTTTGACGTTCGCGACCCTACCGTGGATCAAGGAGGTGGGAGACTCCATGAATGAATTTGACATTCATGAGCCCGCCATGGAGCAAGGAGGCATGATCCTCCACGAGCCGATTTGACATTCGCGACCCGCCGTGGAGAACACTCTATATTTGATCAGAGCACACTCTTATTCACGGACCCTCCTAACTATAAATTCAGGACTCCCCTTTATCCCAATGGATGGATCATCCTACAATTCACCTTCCCAGATCTCAAATCATGAAGCACTTCTTTCTCTTTGAACCATGATCCTTCCAAGGTACTTTTGCAGTGTGAAGTGCCTCCCCGTTTTCTTTAATTCAACCCCTCTTCTGAGAGGGATGCCTTTCGTGAAGCCCACAGACCTTCAACAAGAAAGGGGGTCCCCATGAGGACTCAGGTCATCACGAAGAATTTATTATTCACGAAACACCCTCCATAAACACGCGAACAACATGCTAAGGCATGGTCACTGTTTTTCGCAAAGAACATTGCTTCACCACACCTTTATTTACTAGGCACCCTTACTTCGTGAGGCATTGCTTCATGAATTCCTTTCCACATCTCAAGGATCCTCCCATATGCACCTATTACCTATGTCTAGCCTAGGTGACTTCACTTCGCAAAGCACATCCATTCACAAATCCCCTCCACTTCATGGATCACCAGAGCTTCATAAGGCTTCTACATATGTACAAATTTTCTCTACAAATCCTTTTCCCATGCGGCCCATCAACTTTTCACAAAGAAATTTCAAAATCCCTTTGGTGATGATTTTTGTACCGTTACTTTTCCTCATTCTTCTTCACATAGGCTTGCTAATGGTGATTGATTCTTTGCATATCCATTGTAATGTGGATCCCCAATGGAATCATCTCTCGACACCCACCAGTCACGGCGTTGCTGATGCCTCCCTTCCTATAATGGTGGGAGAGTGTTAGTTATATATGTCCTAGTGGTGCAGAGTGCACCCCCTCATCTGAGCTACACGACGTTAAACTGCCAAGCACCATCATCCTCATCACATGACTTTAAACTATGACCTCGCCTCGTGCCTTGTACACGGGGTGCCCCATCTCAGACATTCTCTATAACCAATGGTCTCCATGAGAGTGAGATCATTCCCCACATGGAATGAAATCCTCTTTATCGGAGAAGTGTTCATATACAGGTAAAGGAAAACCACCCTAGTGTAAGCCACTAGATTTCCTTGCAGGTGGCAGTACCACTACTCCTCCTCTCTTCCTGGGTGCCAAATCGCTCTCCACATGGATTTGTCACCACCCGGGCCTCCCTCCATGAGTATGTCCCAATCTCCATCACCCTGGGCTGCTAACCATGTGTAATACCATGTTCCCCTTTTGGGATGCGAACCAAGCATAAGCCTCCCTGTTTCCTTTTTTGGGTGGCTATATGTTATTCATCCCCACTCTACCTTAGACAGACACACCTTTTTTGATGTGATCGTCATGCCTTTGTTGTCTCTTGTTTCTCACCCCGAGCATGACCCACATGGGTTTAGAGAAAGGATCAACCATGAAATCCTCTCTAGGAAGCATAGAGTGTACACCCCAAACCCTTTTGAGAAACGTGGACTTGGATTCCTACCAAGCCAAGGTACGTAGGAAGCCACATTGAGGTTCATGCACACCATCCATTGGTCCCGACCATCCTCAAGTCAGTTCACCAAACACTGCATATAAACTATGAGGTCTTTGATCACTGTCAAGGCATGGTACGTAGGAAGCCTCCCAGAAGTTCAATCCCAACACCCGGTCACTCCGACCCCCTTCACATCGGTTCACCCAAATCCTTATAAACTACGAGGTCTCTGATCCCTGGAAAGGCAAGGTTCTTAGGAAGCCTCCCTGAGGTTCGATCTCACCATTAATTAGTCTTGACCATCCTTACGTTGGTTCAACAAACACCCCTTATGAACTACAGGGTCTTTGATCTAGGCCAACACAAGTTATGTAGGAAACCTCTCCGAGGTTCATGCCCAACACCGTGTTTCCCCAACTCCTTTCACGTCGTTTCACCAAAACACTTATGAACTACGAGGTCTTTGATCTTTTCCAAGGCAAGGTACATAAGAGGACTCCCTATGGTTCTTGTCCACCATCCATTGGTCCTGACCATCCTCATGTCGGTTCAACAACCCATTCTAAACTTCTTGGTCTTTGATCCTTACCAAGGCAAGGTACGTATGAAACCACCCCAAGGATCAAGCCAAACACATGGTCACTCTAACCCCCTTCATATCGTTTTTCCCAAACCTTTATGAACTAGGGTGAATTTGATCCCTGCCAAGGTATGGTACATAAGAATCCACCACAAGGTTCAAGCCCACCATCTCTCTAAGCCCCAAGTCCTCCATCACGTAGGTTCCCACACCACCTAAATTACGAGGTCTTGGATCTTTTCTAAGGCAAGGAATGTAGGAAGCCTTATATGAGGTTCATGACCAACGCCTGATCGCTCTGACCCCCTTCACGTCGGTTTTACCAAACCCTTATAAACAATGAGGTCTTTGATCATTACGAAGGTATGGTACATATGAAGCCTTCATGAGGGTTAATCCCACCATTTATCTGTGCCTCAGGTCCTCCTTCATGTCAGTTCCCACACCACCTGAACTATGAGGTCTTTGATCTTTTCCAAGTAGAGATACGTAGAAAGACTCTCTGAGGTTCAATCCCAACACTCGGTTGCTCCGAACACCTTTACGTCGGTTTTCCCAAACCCTTTTGAACCATGTGGACTATGATCCCTACCAAGTCAAGGTACCTAGGAAGCCTCCACGAGGTTCAATACCACCATATATCTAGGCCCTAGGTCCTCCTTCACGTTGGTTCACCAAATTCTTGCATGAAATTTAACTATGGACCTCAATTAGTTGTAATGTGTTGTTCCCTGAGCCAGCGGTAAGCCGTTCACCCACAAAAACTATGGAGTCTTTGATCCATGCCAAGGCACAGTACATAGGACACCTATTTGAGGTCCATGCCCAACAACCACTACACCCTAGGTCCTCCTCCACGTCGGTTCACCAACCCCCATCCCACAGGAACTACGCAGGTTTTATACTTGTCTCCTATATAAGGTACGTAAGAAGCCTCCCTAAGGATCAACCTCATCCTGCGGTAAGCCGTTGAGATCCCGTCCAGCAATATGAAATTGCGACCCCATCCAAGTCATAATCCATTGTTAACCCATGTTGATGGTAAGAAGTCATCAGATGAACTACATAGAATTTTATTCCATTCCATGGGGATATGTAAGAGATCTCTTCAAGACTCAATCCTAACATCACTATCGTCCCCAAGTCGACTCCATCTCATTCTCCACCTATTTCATTAAACCCCCCCCCCATCATCCATACAAATTCTTACATGAGCCTCCATATCATTGTGGGATCATGACACCTCATTCCCTATTTCCATCAAAAACAACTAGAAAGATAACCATACATTGGCTCCAACAATAGTGTTCACTCTTAGGGTTCCACCCATATGATCCACTCTAATATGTGTTCTGATTAGTCTGATCAGTCTTTTCTAGATGTTAAACTCACAGAATACCCTATGTTAAGCATGGGAAGATGACAAAAAAACCCAGATAGATGCCTATGGCGTATGATTCCCCACATTCGTTGTTGGATGACTCATGATTCTACACCCTCGATAATCACTACAATAAGTAGAAGAAACCAAGACTCGCCTGTGTCCCGTCGTCCAAACATGCTAGTGATGTCCAACATGACTTCTCCCATGACCGAATGTTGCTTCTCTGACTAGACCCTTTGGAATGTCCTGACTGAAGCAGTGTAATTAATTGGTGTCCATGAAGATATGAAACTAGGAATACTTTCCCGAACAACATCTTAAATCTATAAGGGAGACCTAGACTATATGACATGTTCTGAAGAGGAATCCATCAATGGAATAACCAACATCCTATTATCCCATTTAAATCATGGAGAAAATATACTTAAAAAATGAATGGATGCCTCCCGCCTTTGGAAAGCGAGAATGTGGTGCAACAAACAGCGTCGTCGTCCCCCAAAAAGACGGACAAGCGTGCCCCAGTGAAAGGGTCAAAAATCGAAATGTTGAACCCAATGTGACTATCTTCACCTCAAAATAGATATTACTTGCATTTGAGACATTAGTGGATTAGCGTGTCACAAGATAGAACTATCTGGCACCAGGACCCTCCAAGAAATTAGCGGGCCTGGCATGAAATTCAACTGAAGTTGGGGAAGTAAAAATGTTGGACGTCCCAATCTGCAACATTGTCATCGTGGATCCATCTTACTATCCATGGAAGAAGTAATGTCGTTTTGGCCTTGGTCTTCGATTCCCTTTTTTTCATCACTGATAAGTTAATCTCCCTACTTTCAAAAACCAAGCTGCTAATAATGGAACTCGATCACCACCTTCACACTGATGTAGGGGTTGGGGGAGTACCAGCTCGATAGTCCCATGCGGTTCTGCATTTTCAATGACGATCTCATTGGCTAGGACCTCTGGGCACCCCTGCCCCATATCTCTCTCAGAGTTCATCCAACAAAGGTTGATCAATGTCCTCATACGCCAATATGAGGAGGAGGGTATTATCAGGACTCGGGATATGGAGAGCTTTGTTTTAGTTGAATATGCACCTCATCATCAACGTTTCCCCCGAGGGCCATGCAGGAAGACACTGCTCCCCACTCCCACATATAACTATTTCATGAGCCTCCCCCTAGAATGTCTTGATGACTCCCTGTCCTACGCCGACGAGGTAGGGGATATCAAGGTCAGCCCAACCCGGATCCCCTCCCAGGGGCTCCTATCAAGGGCTCCCACTAGGCCGCGTCAGCACCACCTCCCAATCTTAATGGCCAAAGATCAGTTAATCCATGTACCTGCACCACTGGATCTGGTCTGTCTATCCCGACACCAGCATTGCACACAAGCTGAAGATGACGTTTTCCAAGGGGCATCAATGTCAGCGGTTACTATGGACTGAGCAACCCCCCCTTATCTACGCTGGCTTTATCAGCTCTTTTTTAGCGCTGATAAAGGTCGTGTTTGTAGTAGTGAGTCATTGGAAGGCCCGACGTTTTTCTGGTACAATCAGATCCCCATCAGATCAGTGACTGGATGGGAGGACCTCCATAGGAAATTCCTCTACCTGCTCTGTTCTACTATGAGGAAAATGAGCATCGCTTACCTCTTCAAGTGAATGTAGAGGCCTGATGAGTGCATCACCGACTTTGTCGCCTTGTGGAAAGACTCATGTATTTCCTCGACATGCCACTGACTCAGGAGAAATTACTGACAATGTGTGTCGGAAATGTTAAGAAAGAATTGGTTCCCTCTGTGGTCACCCAAAACTATCCCTGGGGGTTTCGATACTTCTCTGATAAGGTCATGCACCTAGATAAAGCCTTACAGCTGGCTAAGCAGGCACGTCTATTGACTCCTTAAATCCGTGCGATAAGGACCACCATGGTTGAGCCCACCACAGTGACCCAAATAGAGGCCCGCAAGAAATTAGAGATGTTTCCTATGGATATGCCTCTGCATCCTTACAGAGTCCCTCCACCATAGGCACATGCGCTATCGCAGAAGTAATCACCTAAAAATCAGCAGGTTCCCCCGCACAATGCGCCGCCACCACCCAGACAAGATATCCGAGTTCGACCTCCTCAATAGGCTTCTCCAATTTTCTATTAGGGCCAGGTTCCAAGGGCCCCCTTTCCAGACAGGAGAAACCAGGCCTACTCATTAAATGAGACACAGGTCCCCGATTACATCCACAATTCCTTGAATTAAGGGATTGTGTGTTTGCATGAGTGTATAAGATCGGAAGAGGAAAAACTTACTGATCACCATAATTACTACCCCTATCACCAGATCATGGGGCACACTCTCAAGAAGTGCTATGTGTTCAATGACTGGCTCCATCACCTAGTCAACAACAACATATCCAGGCCGGGCATAGACCCGGCGTAGGTAGCATATGTCTTTGTGAGGTCACAATATAGTAGCAACAGTGAGGGCGAGTGGAATCTGGTTTCCAGTCATGGATCCCAGAATTATGATGACTGGATGCTCCCAAAACAATAGCATGTGCACATGGTGACGTAGGATAACCCTTGAGTCATCCAGAGCCTTCAAAAGATACATCCATCCCTTCTGCACTGTCATCTCAGTCGGACATGTCCCAGAAGGGAGACACGAGTGGCGTAAGGGAAACCAATGTCCACCGTTGATGCCATCGTCATCCCTAACTCTCAGTGACATCATTCCCACAGAGATGATGATCCTTCCCAGAATCTATTCACTACTGGATGACTGTTCACGTGACGGTCAAGGGTACGTCTCAGTTAACATTGTAGTGCTTGTAACCCCTACATGATTCTTGACAATGATAAACACCAGGTAAATCCTCCAAATGTCCCTAGTCATCTCCAGCATCGACCGAGTCGTGGTTATATGGGATGTTGAAGATCATCATTCAGCACCTCCAGTTAGGTTGTGCATGCTACCGAAACCAAGCAACAAGCTCAGTGCATATCTTCACATGTGCAGCCTCCTCACCCGATGTCATCAGGCCCGACTCCACCGCTATTTGTGCTACTGGACCAAGAAGGGCCACCTAGGCCTCACTGTGATCATCTACCCTCTACCCCAAACCCGAACCAGTCGGCTAGCCCCAGTACGGTAGGTACTCCACATGATTCGAAGATTGTGTAGTGGGATGTTCCCAGTACTAGTGATCCACCCATCCAGTCAACAGGGCCCACCATACCTCCTATCATAGAGAGACCGTCTACAAGAAGAAGTTCACACTTGGCGTTGAAGTACTTTGTTCTTAAGTATCATTTTAGTATTCCATCAAGGCTCCCTACCCTTAAGGCCCTTTTCCCATCGTCAGATATGTGTGTGGCCCTTGTTGAGGCTTTAGGAAGCCCCCTCCAGTTTGAGATGAAAGTAACATCCATAGAATATTTTCATGCTTAAGTGGTGGAGAATGAAAAATTCCAGGACATTATCTCATTCCATGGAGAAGATGAAGGCTTCCCCATAAAGGGGAATATTCTCCCACTATACATCACCATCATGTTCAATGGCATGGAGGTTCATCATTGTCTTGTCAACATGTGCATTGGAATTAACCTAATCTCTAGTCAAACACGACAAAGGCTAAGATGTTATGAAGCTGGTCGCAGTCCATCAGACCGAAGAATCCAAGGTTATGATAGGAAGGAATAAATGTTAGTCAGAAATATCAGTTTGAAGACCCAGTTTGGTGGCCTAGTTTCCACCACAAAATTTATGGTAATCTCCGAGGACATCTCCTACAATGCATTGATGGGAAGTTCGTGGCTCTACCTAAATGTGGCGGTTCCCTTATCATATCACCAGTGCCTCAAGTACCCCCTTAATGGTCAAGTGGGCGTGATTTATGGAGACCCATATCCTTTTTCTTCATGTGAGGTTTACTATTTAGATTCCAACATCTATAAGTGAAAGGGCATGTAGATTCAAACTGATGAGGTCGACCATGCCACTGCGGCGACTGACCCATGGATAGGTCTTGATGATTCCTACAGTTTTCCAATCAACCGATTGGAGGCCTAAAACATGGAAATGGGTCAGTGATTCGTTGTGTCTCAAAAGTGGGGGGAACACATTCCCAATTCTATTTAAAGATGTAAAATCACCTCTTAATCCTATACAAATCAGGGTCTGGTGATCACGGAGCCTCCTACCCCCATAAGGTATCGGGATGTCCGCCCTATGGAAACAGAAGTATGTCACACGTGATTATTACTCTAGGAATGAATTAATCAGCTACAAAACATCACCATTGTTGCTTTGATATCTTCATGTGTTGCCCCTTGGGTGGAAGTCCTCATGGGTAAGGATCAACTGCCTTCATCTCTATGGTTGCGACAACATAGGGGTCCTCCGATGCGGTGTCCATTGCTGCTCAGGTGAGTACCAGCCTCCCTTTGGGATCTTCCAACATAGAATAGACTCCTCCCATTGAAGACTCCTCCTCCACAAGTGAAGAATAGGGTTTAGAGGATGCTCCCCACACCTTTTAAGTGGACATATCTACAACAATCGATGAGTTGGTACAGGTGAACCTCAGTAGCAAGGCAGACCCGAGACCCACATTGATCAGTGCTGCCATGCCCCTCGAAGAGCTACAACATTACATAGATTTCCTAAAACAATACTAAAATGTATTCTCCTGGAGTTA
Organism: Viscum album; assembly: GCA_963277665.1. NCBI lineage: Eukaryota > Viridiplantae > Streptophyta > Magnoliopsida > Santalales > Viscaceae > Viscum > Viscum album. The sequence continues at coordinate 1,752,449,811 of OY728152.1, forward strand.
TGATGTGATTCCAGGACTAGATCCTCTGAAGGCCTTCCACCCCCGCGGTCTCCCTACAAATCATCGCGGGTTCAAACAACCTCCCAGAAAGATGCACCCTTTTCATGGTGCCATGGAAGATACCAAAGTAGATAATATTGTCAGAGCCAATTTAGTTAAGGATGACCAGTAACATAAATGGCTATATAACACTATTCCATTTAGGAGGAATAATAGATAGATTATATTCTGCATCGAGTTTCGTTATCTTAATTGTCATTGTCTTAAGGATGATTTTTCCCTTCCTGTGATGAAGTTATTGATTGATGCTACATATGGATTCCAATCTCTCTCCTTCATGGATGGGTACTTTGGGTATAACCAGATATGAGTGGCCACCGAGGATGAGGAGATCAAATCCTTCATGGCGTCTCAATGAACTTTCTATTACCAATACATTCCCATCAGTTTAACGAATGCAGGTTCCACCTACCAGTGGGATATGCATCGCATATTTAAGATGATCCTTGGGAAGTTGGTGGAATTCTATGTGAATGATATGGTGGTCAAATCTCACTAACGCCAGGACCATCACAAAGTCCTTGATAAAGTTTTCAGCTTCCTCTGTTCTCGTAACCTAAAGATGAACCCATAGAAGTGTGCATTCAGGCTCACCTCTGCAATGTTTCTAGGATTCTTTGTCAGATTCAAGGGCATTGAGATCAACCCAGAGAAGATAAAATCCATTATCCAGATGTCTCCTCCAAGAAATATTCTATAGATTTGAGGTTTCCAAGGCCACTTAGCCTACATATGCTAATTCATCACAAACCTAGCTGGAAGGTGTAAGCCCTTTTCTCAGCTAATGAAGAAAGGAACCACTTAAAAATGGGATGAATAATGTCATATTTCTTTTGAGGAGATCAATCAATATCTACTCTAACATCCATTCATGATGCTACCCATCTCCGCAAAACCACTGGTCCATTATGTGACCGCCCTGGAATGATCTCTCGACACTCTTCTATCCCATAAGAACAATGAGTGGATAGAGAATAGCTTCTACTACCTCAGTCGTATGCCCCTCCATACAAGGACTATATAATCCCCCATCAAAATGATATACATCACGCTGGTGTTCGCAGTACATAAATTTCAACATTACTTGCAGCACCATGAGGTGCAGCTGGTATATTGGGTTGACCCACTGAAATACATTTTGAAACGCCCCATGTTGATAGGCCATCTCGCTCGGTGGGTAGTTATTATCAAGGAGTTCGATATCATGTTTTTCCTCAAAAAGATATTATAGAGAAATCATTGGTATACTTCATTGCTTCCCATCCATCACCTGCTGACCAGTCCTTGTATCTAGATTTCACTAATGTGTCAATCCCCTTGGTGGACCAAGCCAAGATGTGCTGGAAGATGCACTTCGATGTTGCTTCCTAAAAACCCATCGACAAGAGGCTTAATGATCCTAGGCTCAACATGGTAGGCTTGGGTTTTGTCTTTATTAACCTGGCACAAGACATTGTATCGTACTCATTCCAGTTGTCAAAAGGTTGCACCAACAATGAAGCAGTGTATCAAACTCCCATCACTGGCCTCAAGTTGGCCATGGAGATTGATGTGCCCTATTTGAATTTGAATGTGGATTCAGAAATAGTCATAAAGAAGATAAACGCTGACAATGTCGTCAGAAATCCAGAGAACTTACCATTACTCTAGTGTACTCTCCATCTAATGGCCAAGTTCCCATCTCTGTGAGAAGTTACTCATGTCCCTCAATCATAGAACGGTCGAGCTGACGCTCAGGCTGGCCTGACTACATCACTTTTAGAACCCGATAAGGATAATTTGAATATCCATGTGGCACATTAGAGATTCATTGCTCATGTTTTCTTTGATGATGATGACGTCCTGCAGGTGAACCATATTTCTTGCTGGAGCCTCCACGTCAGGACCCCTAGATGCATTAGTTGAGGTGACTCATGATTGGAGATCCCCCTTTGTCGAATATCTCAAAATGGTTTCCTCCATAGTGATCGGGCTGAGCGTGAGAAAATCTGAAACCACACATTATTGTTTACCCTCCATGAAGTCCCAGAGGTGATCCAATTCCCTACAAGCATGAGTTTGATTTTATCCTTTTCCATTGCAAACAAGGATTCGAGATTTCTCTGGTCATGCAGGAAGATCATGCTAGTTCCTGCGACGCACACCAGATTGGGCCAATGCTATATCACTAGATTTAGAGACTGGAGTACTTTTGGCCCTCCATGATCAATGATTTCATCAAGATTTCCAAGAGATTCAATGAGTTCCAAATTCATACTAACATTATTCCTTGGCCACCAGAGCCTCTCCACTCAACCAAGTACTCTTGGCTATTTGCGTTATGGGGTCTCGATGTTGTGGGACCATATCCACTGGCGATATCTCATGCAATGCAGATTCATCCTAACAGCTACAGATTTCTTCTCCATGTGGGCAGTGGTAGTGTCACTTAGGGAGGTCAAGGCCCGGTCCATTTTTGACTTTCCAAGTTCCCTCATCATCTACAGATTTGGAGTCCATCATGTCGTCCTCAGTAATAACATCATGAACTCTCGAGCCATTGAGGTAATGAAATTGTATAAAATGTAAAACATATGCTCTAACCATACCACAAAATATCATGTCCAAGCATATGGATAGATCAAGGCGTTCAATAAAACCCTCTTAAACATTTTACCAAAAAAGGTTTGTCAGAATAATAATAGTGGGTCGGACAATCTCTCTAACACTCTCTGGGATTATCAGAAAACAACACTTAATTCCACCTAGGTGACCCCATATTCATTGGTGTACATAACTGAGGTTTTTCTACCAATAAAGATTCAATTGCCTTTGATATGCACAACGGTCCATGACTAGGAGGCACTCGATAGGGTAGCTGAAATCCCTCTAGCGTAATTAGAAGCACATGATGAGAATAGGCTTTGTGCCCTACCCAATTTAGAAAAGCATCAAAATAAGATAGCTAGAGCCTTCAACATGAATTTTCTCCTCCTATCCTTCCTGCAAGGTGATTTGGTACTAGACCTCAGGACACCAATGATACCAGGTATGAAACCACCCTATATGGAGCCCAAATGGGAAGGACCATTCGTTGTTCACAAGGTTTACTCCAATGGTGCGTAATCACGGGTAACCATGGATAGTGAGTGTATAACGCCTCCCACCATTGGAAATATCCTCAAGAAATACATTTCCTAAGCCAACTGGTTCTGCCTGACCCTAAAATGCTGGGTCTGGCATGACCCTAATCTATTTGGTTCCACACGACCCTAAAATACCCGGTCCGACATGAATTTAAACATTAAAACGTCCCACAAGACGATAAACGGTATTTTATCCTATGAGACATTAAACTGCACTCTCACAACAACATTTGGATTGATTCCCATCTGCATGGGATACATAGGAACGCTCAAACATTTCATCTTGAGTCTAGCCCCCAAACTATCTTCTTTGACTATCCCCTGTGGCGGTAGACCTCTTAATGGATCCTTACACAACGTAGTAAAGGATTCTTTGGCACCAATCATGTCAAGACTATGATGATCGCACCCTGTGATCCCTCATATTTCTTCTAGTCTCCCACATCCTCATAGTACAACATTAAACTGTATGGCCTTTAATAACTACATACGGCTTGATTCCCATCCTTATGGGATACGTAAGAACGCCCGAACTTTTCATCTGTTCGCCCAGCCCAAACATCAGAATTCCCCCTTGGGACGGGACACATGGTATGGTACAAGATTTTTCCCAATCCACGTCGATCTCATCTCGATCCCGCCATACATCCCGCTCCTCAGATATGTCCATCACTTTCATCACCCTGCTGGATGTTAAAATTCATGGGCACAACTATATTTCACCCACTCCTTTGATTGGGACTCCATCATCTTTCACATTCAAAAAGACCCATGACTGGCATGGATTTTCAGCATCAGGTCTCTCCTACCACATCAATCCAATTCCCTCAAGGATGTTCATCAACAAAACGATACAAGTCCCACATTGCAAATATGGTCAGTTGTTGATGCTCATTTGTGATCCCATTTCAGTTCAAACTATAAGGAAGATGTGTTTTGAACATGGTCAGTGGATATCCATTGTCATTGTCACCACCCCCATCGATCCCAAACATTATTTGTGGGAGTTCATCCTACCCACGGTATCATTAAGTAGTGATTCCCATCGGGAGAAGCCAGTTATCTGACACATATATGATAGGGAAAGACAAATCTCGCTACTTGTTTTCCACATCAAGCACTCCTCATGTGGGATTAGGATCTGTGATGAGGAGGTCACCACACAAGAGGTCATATATCTATAATTGGTTGGGACGCCCAGCCTCATGTCCTTCGACCAATTCGGGCCCCTAGACCATGTTCTCATTTAGGATTGTGTGGTGCGATACGAATGCATTTCCTCATTCACGCTGGGCTATTTCCCCACCCCACGCATATACCCCTGAGATATCTCTTCCATCATTTATCATCTGTTCCACGAGCATAGGACATTCCATGCTTGACATAACCCATCATTTCAGTTTTTTTCACCCTCTATATTCAGATGGTCCCCTGACTGGCATGGATGCTCGGCCTGAGGGATCTCCTACCGTTATGAGCTAATAACCTCAAGGATTATGAGTGACAAGTTGATACAAGTCCCGTCTTGAGGATATGGATAGTGGTTGACACTCAATTGTTCACCCACCCTTCTGGTCACACAAGGGGGGACAATATGTTGTGATCATGTTGACAGTTTTCCTCCATCATCATTGCCTCTTTGTGGTCTTCCATATGCATGATGATTCCCACTCTCTGTCCCATGCATATGACATTAAACTAGGAATGTACGGTCTGAGCTCTATGACCATAAACAAAGATCACATTCATCCTCACTGAAAGACGTTAAATTGAATGATTTCCATGACATTCTGTCCATGGACCAGCCTCAGGACCCTCCTCCTTTTTGATCCCCTGGCCTAAGTTCTAAAGTAGGTTTGAATGGTGTGGTGTGAGATTATGTCTTCATTCACATAGGGTTACTCATCGTGCAGTACACATCCCTGGACGAGATAACATAATCCTACCATTATCCTCACTAAAAAGACGTTAAATTGTATGATGGACATGAAATTCTATCCATGGTATGGCCTCAGGCCCCTCGACCTTTTCAGGCCTCAGGCCCAATTTCTCACAAAGGTTTATATGGTATGGACTCGCATTCTTATTCACGCCAGGTTTCTCGTCATTCTGTACACAACCCTCATTGGGGTAGTTGGACCTTATTTGCATCATCCCATTTCAAAAACAATGTGTGGCTTGATTCACGTCCTAATAGGATACGTTGGACCGCCCGAACGACTTGACTTCGTGTCCAGCCCCATCTCTTAGAGATCTCGCTGCTATCTAGGCCCCTTGGCATGCATTCTTCCACGAGAGGGATAAATGGTGTGGTATGGGCTTATGTACTCATTCACATCACATTTTTAACAAACACGCAATGTACCACTTTCTCTTGAGAGTTCTCCATCCCTTTTTTGTATACTCTACTTTCCAAATTTCCTACTCTCTTGTTGAGACTCTCGACCCTCTATGGAAATTAACCAATTGGCCCTTGAGTAGTCTGGTTTAGAACCTGGAGTGTCAGATTCCATGTGAACATACTTTCGCCCATTTTGTAGGCTTCATGTTCCCATTCATTTGGGCTTCCATAATCATTCAACTCTTAAGGGACCCCCAAAATGGAATGGATTATAGGCCTAAGGTCTATCCTTCCATTACAGGCTAATGTCCTCGAGGGTTTCAGTCAAGAAATCAATACATGTTCCACATTTCGAATATGATCATTGGTCGATGCTCGTTTTTTGTTCCCATTTCTGGCCACACGATATGGATGTTGTGTTTCGACAATGGTCAACAATTATCCTCCACTGTCACACCATCCCCTTCAATCCGTGAATGTTGGTTACATGATTCACATTATTTTCCATCCCATAATGTCGAAATAAAAATTTGACACACTTGGAATTATCCATTAGTTCACATTTTCATGTTAGGAAGAAAAAAGCCACAGTAAAGGCATCATTCGGGGCTCCGCACCTACTTCCCTTTGGCGTGCATTCTAGGTATTCCAAAAAATCACTTCTTCCCCACTTTCCTACACCGATTTTGACTCACGTGGGATTAGGGATCTGGTTGAGGTCTTCAATTACATGGAAGGATGTCACTCCTCTATGGTTTGAGCAATAAGACCATAAACTAAGATATCATTCAGAACTACGTACTTCTTGATTCCCATTCCCATGTGATACGTAGGAACACCTAGGGATCTTGTCTTTGAGTCTAGCTCGAGTTCCACTAATTTATCTCTTCTGTTCTGTCTTTGGGGATTTAACTCTTTTGGGACTGCGAGGCATGGTATCATATTATGTTATCATTCACGTCGGGTTTGCATTTTCCGCTCCACATACACTTCTTTCTAGGAGTTATCCCCCAAACTTCTTATTCCACATAACATTAAACTATTTGTTGTCCCACACATCATTAAAAGACACCATCAAGAACTATATGTGGCTTGACTCCCATCCTCATGGGATACGTTGGAACACCCAGACATCTCATCTTCAGGTCCAACACAATTGGGAGCTAGTTTATCTTTCCCCTTATCCTCTAATCATTCATGTCCCCTTGGACCGTGGTTTCCTCCTCGGAATTGTTCATGGAATGATGTGGACCTCATCTTCAATCACGTCAGGTACGCTTTATCACGCCATGCACTTCCCTTCTAGAACCTCATCTCTCTTGTATACGTCTATTCCATATGACTATAAAATATGATTCTTAGTCCCACAAGACATTAAAATTTCTCTTCTATCTAGAACGACGTTAAAAATGCATGGTTGGTCCCATAAAATGACCCTATATGGTGACATTATCGTCCTGGCCGCACGACGAAAAACTGCGCCGCATCATGGTGTCCTCACTCTAGGGAGAATCATGTTTGGTATCGTTCACAATCCATACAATTTTTCAATGCCTACATACAGATTTATTCTTATTTTGAATCTTGGACATTATATACTAGGCCTGTCACTTCACAAAAAAACCATTTATCCTAAAGGACAAACAAGATATATCAAATACCACTTCTTTCGGTTCAAGGGATAGACCCGCACAACCTTATTATCCCTAGCACTGGTATCCTACTATGTCATTCTTACAACTAAGTGCGGATAGATCCCCATCTTCATGGGGTATGGTGGAATTTCTATGCACCTTGTCTCGGGCTCATCATAGCTTCTGTTTTTGGTCCCTCTACCATAATCCTCCCCCAAGAAGTACACAGTGATTTGGTCCATGTCCTCATTCACATTGGTTCTTGTAATACAACGTCATGTTTCTCTCAATTACTATCATCTGTGGTGAATTCTCTCTGACCATAAACTAAGACCACTCCAATTCCTTTTTGCAAGACATTAAACTGCACGACATCTTCCAGAACTATGTCTAACTTCATTCCCATCTTCATGGGTTACGTAGAAATTCCCAAGCAATTTTCTCTCCTAGTCCAGCCCTATGAATCTACAAATATTTTCCCTTTTTTCGTCCCTTTGACCCGAACTCATTTGGGAACATGTGGTGTGATTAGTACCTCTTAGGTTCTCATTCACGTCGGGTTTTTCAATAGCCACACCATGTGCTTCCCATATATTTTCCCAGCGTGGTCTGAGTTCAATGACCTAAAACTAAGATCTATCTATCGGAACTACTCATCAGGTTTGGATATTTATCAACCCTATGCACAGTCCATTTAATCAATATCCTTTTAATGTGTAATAATATGACCATTAATCAAGAAGCGTGGTACCTCAGGACCCCTTTCGTTGGGTGGAAAGGGACATGACTCCCAATATCTGATCCTTCTCATTGTTGTACTCAGATGTGTTTTCACAAGGATCCCAAAGTATGGAGTTTTCACGAGGAAAATCCCATCCTTCCATGTCCAAGAATTGCGATCCCTTCATTTGGATCCTCATCCTATTCTATGTCTGAAGGGACCCCGTTTGCAGCTGGTCTCATGCCACACTGGCTTACCTACCATCCTAGGCCAACATCCCTGAAGATCCTGAAGATCTCAGATGACATTTGTGATAGGTCCTCTATTTCAAACATGATCAACAGTTGAACCTCATTTGTCTGTCCCATTATAGACTAACGTGAAATGGATAATGTGTTTCGGACATGATCAACAACAATCCTCTATCTCCACCCCACCATTATTTTCATCTAGATACTGATCATCATGGTTCACATATTTCCACATTCTTATGATCAAGTGGAATTTGAACATACTCAGCTTCACTCTTCCTTGCATCTAGGTGCATTATATATGTGGATCAGCATCATTGTGACATCATTCACCTAGTGTCCCATCACCCCTGACATGTGCCTTCATTTGCAAGGATGGTCCCATCACTAATCATTGTTTACCACATCGAAAACGACTCACATGGTCTTAGTAGTTCTGGTAGGATGTGTACTGTCATAGCCATGAAACACATCCTTTTCCTTGTCACACATGACATTAAACTGTGCCTATGAACTACGTGCATCTTGATTCCCATTCTAATGGGGTATATAGAAATGTCCAGGCACCTAGCCATGGGCCCAACATAACTTCCACTTCTAGTCCCATGACCTAAAGAGATTCCTCCGTGGATACACGGTGCGATACAGAATCCAATTACTCATTCACATCAGGTTTATAGCTAAGATACCACATAATCCCTTCATATGATCTTTCCTTTCACTCCACATCCTATCGTATGATGTTAAATTGCACAAGTCCATATGCCCTCAATGCATGACACTAAACTGTGGTTCTACCGTGAACATGTTCAGGATGCCCTATGTAAAGCAAGGGATGTGTCACTTTCCTCTCCAGAGAGGATTCCGCCTACCAGTGTAAGACTCTAACCACAATGTACAGCAAGAACAACATTTGGCTTGATTCTCATCTTTATGGGATTCGTAGTGACACCCAATCATTTCTCCTTGGGCCCAACCCTTTTTTCATTAACCCTCTTGGTCCCTAGGTCCTGATCATTGTCTACTCTCTATGACATTAAACTAGGAGCCTACAGTCCATTTAACATGATTTTAAACTTTTAACCAAGGTCCATGCAGTTTGACCTTTAAACTATGTGCAACGTCTTTACTGTGTCGCATAAAACTACAGGTCCTTAACAGAGAGATCCTGTTCAGAAGTATGTTTGATCCCTAATCAGACTGATGTACCAACCTAATTTGTTTCCAACAAGATGGCATAATTTCATGAGTGTTGGCCTCCAATTGAACAAACCATCACTCCACTCTCCACACTTTGTGTGCCTTTTATTTAGATCTTAGTCCTCTTTCACATCATGGGGAACCCCCTAACAGTATGGATCCATAGCCTATGTCTTGCATACTGTCATGTTCCAATGATCCGAAAGACTAATGGATGAAATTTTGAGTTAGGACCTGTGTTTTGAACTTTTTCAGCTATCGACCCTCATATTTTATCCCCATTTCAGGCTAACTCAATAAGGATACTCTATTTTTGAAATGGTCAAAAATAATTCTTAATTGTCATGCCATCACTAAATTGTTCCAAATATTGGGTATTGGGATTCATACCTTACATTACCCCCTATTTGGATTTATTCCAGTGCCCCTGTTGTTACCATGTTCATGCACAAGGGCACACTGGGAAAATGGAAATTCGAAAATTCTGAGAGCTTCATTCTCTAGTAAGGTCCCCCCTTCTCTTCCCAGAAACCTAGGTTCGTTGTTCAAACCTAATATGCCTGAAACCTGTTCAGAAAAATTATGTTCAAATGGAATAACATAAAAATCATCACTTGTTTCTTATGATGTACTCGACCCGTGTGAGCATATGGATTGATCACTAGGAATTTCACCAATATAATAGATTCGGTTAAAACCAACACTAATAATAAGACTCATACATGCTATGGGATAAAATAATCAATGCATGGAAGTATGTAAGAGGGCTTGTGATCTCTACAGCACTCGAGGGTCTATCCTTTCCATGGATGGGTTAATATTGTCAAAAGAATGTTGCATCTCCACCACCCTATGGCTTGTGGCATCCAGAATATTTTACCGCATATTCAGTTCCTGCTCTTCCTCGGCAGCGATGAGGTGCAATTCCTCATCCACAATCTGGGACCACTCTATTTTGGTCTAGATGATGGTAATATCATCGTAGGCTCGATTCATTCCCTCTTCGGCCTCTTCCATCTTGGCATTCGATCAGAATATCATCTCTGATTACACGTTAAGGGTGGTTGAGTTCTCATCTTCCAGGACCATGAACGACTAACATCGTTTTCAGCCTCCCAAAGCTTCATTATGTTAACCTCTATCCTCTGGTGCTAGCCCACACCAAGTCCACAATAATAATATTTAGTCTTCTCTACCATAAGATCATGGATGATCATGTGGGGACGTTGGTCATCCACCACCCCCCCAGTACACCATTCACACAGTCATGAGTGAAGTATGCAAATCTCATCTAGCCATAGTTTTTGGGGGGTGTCATCGATGTATCACTAGATCAGCATCCATGGTCGGTGACATACTATTTTTTTTCCTCTTCATCAGAGGTGGTCTCGTCCCAGTCAGTGCGTTTGGCAGGCTTATATGCGGGGAATGCCCTCATGAACTCTTCAGCAGGGTCTACATCTGGAATTTGATCAAGAACGATAGGACCTAGGCTATCTGTTCGAGCCTCATCATTGGATCCAACCTCAATAATCTCTGAAATAGACCTGATGATATTCCCACCAGCGATCGGGAGTGCCGTAGTTCTATCAGACTGGATATCCACCTCCAAGATCACTGGAATTCCTCTGAGAAAAGCGCCTCTAGAATTCCTGACCAACCTTGCTATAGTAGCCCATGCCAATCGAGGAACTGTACACAAAAAAAAGAGAAATGATGTTAGTTGACATGTTCAATTGGTGACATTAATGAATTTGGTAGACGAAACGTTCAGAGATCAAATTCCTTGTCTTGTTCTTGGGTTGATGTTATCACGACCCCGTGGTGTGGTCCCCGATATATTATCAGAAAACATGAAAGATATATAGGGGTGAAATCTACTGTCGTGGTCCCACTGGATGTACTAATTTATGCAGCCACATGTGTGGATCCCGAAGGACCCAAATCCACATCCATTGAAGGACGAGATTGGGTTCTGTGTATGAGGTACTCCTACATAGTTTAGATGTTAGTACAAATTTCCGAATGACCTTGAAGCAGACCTTGAGTAAGGGGATTATTATGTTACCTTAAGGGCCTCTTAAAACTCTTCAAATTATGATGCTTGATCATCGACTTCACCCTCATCCTATAGAATCCCTCTACCGGCCTCATCCCCTGAGGAGGACTCATCTGATTCTTCCAGAAGAGGGATGTGCTATTTCAGTTCAGCGTCCGAAAATTGTGGAGGGACTGTACTATCTACCATCCCATTGACACAGTCAATCATTGGACAAGGGGCACCCCGAGAAGGCACAATTTTCTCCAGCTCTGCCAGGTATTCCTCTGCCTCCGCCCAGGACACCGCAATGCCTGCCCTGATAGGGCTTATTCCCATCACATCCATCCCATGATATTTCATGTGTTGCCACATCTCATATGGGTTGAGTAATTTCCGGTTGATTTCCCAGATGTCCTAGTCCTCTGGGAAGAAAGAATTCTCCGAAATCTATATATGGCATAGCCACTTTTCCGGAGCCTGAGTTAGTATCATACAGAATCATCTCAGTAGCCTTCCCTATGGTTGGATATGTTCTCTTGGAACCGTCGGGTCCACTACCACTGTGGGATCTATAAATTCTCCCTCATCCTAAACTGATACGGGTCTCACCGCCATTGAAGCCTCGCTACCATGTGATTCCCTTCCTACCTTCCTACCCTGGCCTCGAGAATGGCGAGGCTCACTATCACCGACCCGAACGGTTTGCTGCTTCAGCATCTCCCCTAGGTAGGCCACCTCCTATCATTGGGCATACTTCTTTTCCAAACCAAAGACAGTATTAGGTAGAGGAAGCTCATTCCACATCTTCTAGTCATCCCATGTAAACATTATCCACATCTGACTCATCACATATGAGTTTTATTTGAGGCTCACCCCTATAAGGACCTGCGGGGTTTGTCACTGCATATAATGAAATTTCCAGGAAAATCTGTGCGGGGTATATGGCTCGCAAAGGGGCTCGATGTCTACCATTTCCACCAAGACTTCAACTCGGAAGGCCAGAATATACTAACGGTAATCTTCCATTCCTTGGATTTCATCAGTGAAAGCACCTGTTGGCAACAAAAATGGGTGAATGTTGAGTTGCTCCACCTTTCACACCTGGTTCAGTACAAATAGTGTTGTCAGCTTGGCCAAAAATCTTCTCGAAGAGTTCCGAATAGAGGGGTGGAAATTTTACCCTAGAGGTGATATGGGGTTCAGGTAATCCTAAACCCCCTAACATGTGCCACTATCCACCCATACAGAAGGTGGAATGGCCTGCAAATCCTCTACGGGTTATTCCCCTCGTTGATGTGCCACAACATCTTATACATCTTTGTGAGCATCGAGATACCAAGGATGATTCATCCGACTATCACCAACATGGATTCCATGATGAATGTGCTTGGTCTCACGCCAATGTTTGTATCCCTCACCGGCAGGATACAATAGTAGATGTGAGCCATGATGAATGCATGCAGCCTAAATATCGGCGGCTGCTCGGTGCTGACGCCAAATCCCCAGGTTCTGCACTTGCAGTCCTTCAAGAGCTTACAGTACAAGTGCTCTTTGCCTCATTGAGCCCCCTTCGAGAAAGTCTGTGGCCTCACTAAAAAATGACTGTCATCTGAGAAGTTCAGAAAATTGTTTGAACCACCGTCTGAAATTGACATCCCTTATGGATTCTTTGTGCTCTACTGGCACCAGCTCCATCAAGGACATCGCCAGCCGTGAAATTGGCTCTGGAACCTCTCATTCAACAATGAAGTGGAGGAATTCATCATACATCACCCTCAATAATAGGACCCTTGAGATCTAGTGCACATCCCAAAAGATGATACCAACCTCCTTGTGGTGTAGGTGGAAGGTATTGGTCCTCAATGACCACCCACTCAAAAACTATGGCATATGCAACATCGGCTGATAGATGTTAAACTAGGAGGCCCAAGCCACCTTATATAGTCCCACTCTCCTCATCTCAGCCTTGAACTCTTCACATGAGGCACCTACCTAGTAGTTCCTGGCCCAATCATCTGTGAAGTTGCTGCCCTAGCATAGGTCTCAGACCTCAGACCATCCCTTACCTGAGTTTTTCAAGGCTGACTTCAAAGATTTTTGTGTGTGGAAGGGGGGGGGGAGTCTCCGGCTGTAATTCCTTCCCATCAACATTGTTCAGCTGGTTATAATAGTAGTAATCATTTATGGGTGTTGAGTCTTCTCGAGTCATGGCCGTCATCCACCATGAACCATTAGCACTGACACGACGTACTCTTGAACCAGTAAGATAGCACATCCCTACTTGATTCTGGAATGAAGACGTCAACCCTCAGCCCAATGTTGTACAAAGGCATCCTCTTTCATAGTGGATAGTTCCTATGGCTCTCCGATAGTAGCTCCACCAATGAACCATGGTCAGAATGGCTTCATTTTAACTCTGCAAGTCCCAAGCTCTTCTCCATATCCTCCCTTCGAGAAGCGTCAGCAAGGACCCCCTAGCAGCCTACTATTAAGCCATTATGTTTTAGGTTTGTGTGTTTCCTATGTTTGGTTCGCGAAGCCCATTCGCGGTGCAGTGTCACAGAGCTCATTTGCATAGAATGTTTGCAGAGACCTGCCCCTACCTTCAAGAAAAGTTACTATGCCCTTTCGTGGAACAACGTCTTTAATTTATAAGGGTGACCCAGACTAGTTGACGAGTTCCGAGAATGAATCCACGGAATAAATAACCGACATCCCATCATCTTGTCTTCATCAAGGTGCAAACATCCCTGAACAAGGAACAGATGCCACTCGCCTTTGGAAAGTGGGAATGTAGGGCAAAAACAGTGCTGATGTCCCCCAACAACATGGGCGCGGACGTGCCGACGAAAGCAGCGAAAGAAGTAGTATCCAAGGACACCACCTACAATGCATTGATGGGAAGGCCATGGAACAACTTGAATCAAGTTGTTCGCTCATTATATCACTAGTGCTTCAAGTACCCCCTTAATGGTCGAGTGGGCATGCTTCAAAAGGACACATCTTCCATTTCTTCTTGTGAGGCCTGATATCTGGATGCCAAATACTACAAGTGAACGGGAAAGATGATTCAAACCAACATGGCCGAGCATGCCACAGCTGCGACCAACCTATGGATAGATCCAGATGATGCCTACATCATTCCAATCCACCGATTGGAGGCTACAGACCAAGACATGGGAAACTGCATTGTTTTGTCTGGGATGAGAGGGGAACACATTCCTAGGTCTAAGAGTTGATGGAAAAAAGAAGCTCTTTCTGTTATAAAAATCCGGCTCAGGTGACCCCAGGGCCTCTAACCCCCATAAGGTATCAGGATGTCTGCCCCATCGCAACGACAATATGTCATACATGCTTGTTCCGCCGGGATGGAATTACCAAGATCAAGAGAAGGCACCATTATTACTTTGATATCATTAATATTGGCCCCTTGGGCCGAAGGGAAGATGGTATTAGATCGAAAACCTTCATCCCTATGTTTTCAGCAGCACAGGAGTCTTCGACGTAGTGACCATTGCCCCTTAGGCGGGTACCGGCCTCCTGCCGGGATCTGCCGAATCAGAAGCGACTCCTACCGCTGAGTATTCCCCCACCAAAACTGAAGAAGAGGGTTTATAGAATGCTCCCCTTCCTTTGAAGAGCACATCTATACCATAGTCTATGATTTGGTAAAGGTAAACTTCAATAGCGAGGAAGACCCGAGACCCACATTGATCAGTGCCACCATGCCCCTCGAGAAGCAATAACAGTATATAAACATCCTAAAACAACACCATGATGTATTATTTTGATATTATGATGAGATTATAGTATTAGATCCTCAAGTATTTTCCAATTGCTTTAGTGTCTTTAAAAATCATCACAGGTTCAAGTAGCCTCCCAGAAAGATGAACCCTTATCACACTGCCAATGGTAGAGGTGGATATTGATAATCTCATCAGAGCCAATTTCATTAAGGAGGTCCAGTTCTCCAAATGTATGGCCAATATTATGCTTATCATGAATAGAAACCAATAGATCAGAGTCTGAATCGACTTTTGGTATCTCAACCATTACTTTCTAAAGGATGATTTTCCCCTTCATGTGACAGAGTTTATAATTGACGCTACAACTAGATTCCAAGCAATCTTATTCATGGATGGGTACACTGTGTATATCTCGATCCAAATGGCCCTTAAGGACGAGGAGTTCACAAACTTTATAGGGCCACAAGGTACATTATGTTACCATGTCATGCCCTTCAGTTTAAAGAATGCAGGTGTCACCAACCATCGGTCTATGCATCACATATTTAAGCCAATCCTTGGAATGTTGGTGGAATTCTTTGTGGACAATCTGGTGGTCAAATATTGATAGCGTCATGACAATCTCAAAGACATTGACAAAGTGTTTAGCTTCCTCTATTCCTGTCACATGAAGATGAACCCATTGAACTATGCCTTTGAGGTCACCTCTGGAATGTTTCTCAACTTCGTTGTCAGATACATGGGCATTGAGATTGACCCAGAGAAGATCAAGGCCATTATCCAAATTTCTCATACAAGCAAACATTCGGGAGATTTGAGGTTTACATAACCACTTAGCCTACATACATTGATTCATTGTGAATCTGGCAGGAAAGTGTAAGACATTTTCTCAGCTCATGAAGAAAGGCACCTCTTACGAATGGGACAAAGAGTGTTAGACCGCATTCCAGGAAATCAAGCAGTATCTACTCCAGCATCTGGTCTTAATGCCACATGTCTCTACAAAACCACTGGTCATTTATGGGACTATCCTAGAATGATCTCTTGGTTCCCTTATCGCACAGAAGAATAATGAGGGGATGGAAAACAACCTTTTCTACATCAGTCGCATGCTCCTCAATACAGAGAATAGATACTGGCCCATTGAAAAGAGATGCCTTGTGCTGGTATTCACGGTACAGAAGTTGCGGCATTACCTACAGCACCATGTGGTATAACTAGTGTCCCGGGTTGACCCACTGAAGTACATTTTGAACCGTCCCATGTTGACATACCGTCTAGCTCGGTGGGCGGTAATACTCCAATAGTTTGACATCATCTTTGTGCCCCAGATGTCTCTTAGGGGGAAAGCATTAGCATACTTCCTTGTTTCCCATATGGCCTTTAATGGCTATTCCTTGGATCACGATTTCCCTGATGAGGTGTTCTTTTTTGTGGAACATGTTGTGCATTGCTGGAAGATGCAAATTCGATGGTGCTTTCTGAA
This sequence comes from Viscum album, assembly GCA_963277665.1. Lineage (NCBI taxonomy): Eukaryota > Viridiplantae > Streptophyta > Magnoliopsida > Santalales > Viscaceae > Viscum > Viscum album. Next base: position 1,752,466,416 of record OY728152.1, read on the forward strand.
GCCCCACCTGCAGGAGGTTCAATGATACCAGGCACAACAGTGTAGGTTAGGGTATAATATTTATTACCCTGGAAAAGTCAATTGTACCGTACTCATTCTTGTTGTCAAAAGGTATCACCATCAATGAGGCAGAGTATCATCCTCTCATCATTGGCCTCGGGATGGCCCTCGACATTGATGTGACCCATTTGCATGTGAACTTGGATTTTGAAATTGTCATAAAGAATAAAAATGGTGACTACATCATCAGAAATCCAGAGATCATTCCATTTATGGAGCACACTCTCCAGCTAAAGGATCAGTTCCCATCTTGGCCAGAAGTTACTCATGTCCCTCATTCTCAAAATGGTCGAGCTGATGTCATTGCCGGCTTGGATGCATCACTTGAAGAACCTGAGCAGGATGATCTGATTATCCATCTGGCACATTGGTGATTCATTTCACATGTTAACCCAGATGACTATGGAGGTGTGCAGGTGATCCATCATACCTCTAGAGCCTTGACGTCAGGACCCCCAGATGCAGTGGTTGAAGTGACTCATGACTGCATATCCCCCTTTGTTGAATATCTCCAAAATGGTTTCTCTCGACTGGTTGGGTCGAGCATGTGTGAATCCGACACCACACGTTACATTTTTCTCCCCATGATGGTCCCAGTAATCATAATATCCTCTAAAATCATGGGTTTGATGTTATTCTCCTCTATTGCATCCAAGGAGTCATGATTTATCACTTCATGCACAAGGTCCATGTTAGTTCTTATGACCCCCACCAGACTAGGTCGAAGCTATCTCACCATATCCTGAGACTGGGGTACCTTTGGCCCTCCATGTTCCATGATTGCATAGAGTTCTCCAAGAGATGTTATTCATGCCAAATTCATACTAACTTTATGCATCGACTGCCAGAGATTCCCTACTCCAACAAGTACACATGGACATTTGTTGGTACGGGGAGTCGATGTTGTGGGTCTATATCCACCGGTGAAAGCTTCCTAGTGCAGATCCATCCTGACGGCTACAGATTTCTTCTCCATGTGGGTAGAGGTTTTTCCACTCAATGAGGTCAAGTCCCGTTCCATTGTTGACATTCAGAGTTCCAACATAATCTATTGATTTGGAGATCCTCTCGTCGTCCTCACCGATAACATCATGAACATCGGAGCAGCTGAGCTGAAGAAGCGATATTCTAAGTACAACATCCATTCTAACCATACCACCATCTATCATGCACAAGCAAATGGAAAGATTGTGGCATTCAAAAAAACCCTCTCTAACATTTTGAAGAAAAAATGGTTGGTCAGAATAAGAAGAGTTGGTCGGACAAGCTCCCCAAAGCCGTATGGGATTATCGAAAAATGACTCATAATTCCACCCAAGTGACCCCATATTCTCTAGTGTATAGAAATGAGGTTGTCCTACCCATAGTGATTCAATTTGCTTCATTATGCACAGCGGTCTATGACCACCATGCACCAGATAATGTAGCTAAAATCTGTCGGGCTGAATTAGAAGCACTTGATGAGAATAGGCTTCATGCCCTGCACAATCTAGAAAGCCATCAAAATAAGATATCTAGAGCCTTCAACAAGAAGGGTCACCTCCACTCTTTACTGCAAGGTGATTTGGGATTAGCTCTTAGGGCGCCAATGATACCTGGCAGGAAACCACCCAAGATAGAGCCCAAATGGGAAAGACCTTTCATTGTTCACAATCATTACCCCACTGGTATGTACTCACTTGTAACCATGGATGGTGAGCATATAAATCCTCCCACCAATGCCATATTCTTCAATAAATACTTTGCCTATGCCAGTGGGTTTGGAATGACCCTAAACTGTTTGGTCCCACATGACCCTAAACCACCTGGTCCTACAAGACTTTAAACTGTAAAATGTCTTTCATGACGATACATTGTATGTCGTCCTGAAAGACGTTAAACTGCACCTATAGAACTATGTACGACCTGATTCCCATCCACAAGGGATATGTAGAAATGCTCAAACATTTCATCTTGAGTTCAGCCCCCTATCGCTTTTCTTTGACTATCCCCCCTTGGGGGTAATCCCCTTGGAGGATCCTTACACAGTGTAGTAAAGGATTCGTTGTCCCCACTCATGTGAGGATTATGATAATCGCACCATATGATCCCTCCTTGTTCCTCTAGTCTTCTCCATCCTCACCGTATGACGTTAAACTTCGTGGACTTTAAGAACTACGTACATCTTGATTCCCATCGTCATGGGATATAGAGGAACACCCAGACATTTTGTCTGTTGGCCCAAAATATAATCAAAATTCTCCCCTTGGGTCGGGGCACATGGTATAGTACATTCTATTTCCCTAATCCACATCAAGCTCACCACAATCCCACCATGCGTCTCTCTCTTCGGAGATGTCCATCACTTTCACCGACCATCATGACATTAAAATGCATGGGCATAGCTATGATTCACCCATTCCTTTGATTGAGACTCTATCATCTTTCACATCTAGAAGAAACCCTGACTGACATGGATGCTCAGCCTAAGGTCTCTCCTGCCACTTCGGTCCAATTCCCTCGAGGATGTTGAGCAAAAAATTGATGCATGTCCGGCATTGTGAATATTTTTAGTGGTTGATGCTCATTTTCATTCCCATTTTAGGTCACAATATAAGGACGTTGTGTTTCGATCATGGTCAGTGGAAATCTTTTATTGTGTTAACCACCCTCATGGATCACAATCGTTGAGTGTAGTGGTTCGTCCAGCCTGCTATATCATCAACCCACAGTCTCCCTCAGCTAACGCCATCTATCTGACACTTATATGAAGGGAAGAGCCAATTCCAAGTCACTGATTCCCACACCAATAATTTCTCATGTGGGACTAGGATCTATGATGAGGTGGTAACCATAGAATAGGTCATATGGATACAGTTGGTCAGGATGCCCAACCTCAGGTCATTTGACCCCTTTCGGCCACTAGCCCAAGTTCTCATTTAGTATTGTGTGGTGCGGTATAGACTCATGTACTCATTCACGTTGGGATATTTTTCCATGCCACACATATCCCCTATAGATATCCCTTCTTTCGTTTATCATTCGTTACGCGAGCACAAGCCCTTCCATGCTCGGCATGACCCATCATTTGGGGTTTCAATCACCCTCTATATCCAGAAGGGCCCTCGAATGGCATAGATGCTCGACCCAAGTGATATCCTACCATTTAGAGCTAACACCCATCAGAATTACAATAAAAAATTCGATACATGTCTCATGTTGTGAATACGGTCAGTGGTTGATGCTCAATTGTTCACCCTCTTCTGGTCACACAAGGGTGGATAATGTGTTGTGAACCTGGTAGATAGTTGTCCTCTATCATCATTTCCACTTTGTGTTATTCCCTAGGCACTGTTATTCTCTCTTTATGTCCCATACATATGAATTTAAAATATGCATATATGATCCGAGCTCCAGGACACTAAACTAAGTTCACCTCCTTCCACACATCAAGATGTCAAACTACAAGCTGACCGTGGCATTCTGTCAATGGCCTAGCCTTAGGCCCCATGGACTTCTCAAACCTCTGTCCCATGTTCTCACTAAGTGTTGTACATTTTGGTGTAATATTATGTCCACATTATTGTTGGGTTACTCGTCGTGCCGTACACATCCCCGTATGAGATACATACCCCTATCTTTGTCCCACTATAAGACGTTAGACTGCAAGCGGGCCATGGAATTCTCTCCATTTCCCAACCTCAGGACCCTTATACTTTGCAGGCCCTGGACCCATGTTCTAACATCAGGTTTAATGGTGTGGTGAAGGATTGTGCTCTCATTCACGCCGGGTCACTCGCGGTTCCTTGCACGTCCCACGTTGGGGTATCGTACCCTTATTTGCAACAACTTTTCTTCATGAACTATGTATGTCTTGATTCTTGTCCTAATAGGATAAATAGGACCTCCTGAGGGTCTAGACATCGGGTCTAGTCCCATATATTAGAAACCTCCCTATCATTTTTTTCCCATCGGCCCGCATTCTTCTAGAAGATAGGTATACAATGCGGAATAGGTGTGCATCCACATTCCCATCGTGTCTATAACATCCACACCGCATATCTCACCCTAGTGAGCAGCCTTCTCTCGCTTTCTTCTATTTAATCTCTTTGAGTCATCTGCCCTTAAGTTAGGTCCCTCTACCCACTTTATTGATTCACCAATTGGCCAACGAGTACTCTGGTCAAGAACATGGAGTGTCAGATTCTACCTGGACAAGTTTTCACCCATTTTTAGGAATCAGGTTCCTCTTACTTTGGAATTAATTAATCATTCACACCTGAAGGGACCCCCAAGTGGAATGGATGATAGGCATAAGGTCTCTCCTATCATTATGGGCCAACGTCCTCAAGGGTTTTAGATGAAAAATCGATACAAGTTCCGCGTTGCGAATATGGTAGGTGGTCAAAGATCATTTGTTGTTCCCATTTTAGGCCACACGATATGGATGCCATGTTTCAAACACGAACAAAAGTTATCCTCTATCGTCACACCATCCCCTTCAAGCCTTTGATGTTGGATACATGATTCACATTATTTTCCACCCCATCATGTCAAAACAGAATTTTGACACTATTGGCACTATCCCTCAGTTCATATTTGAACGTTATAAGGAAAAAGGTCGTGGTAAAAGCATCATTCAGAGCACCACAATGACTTCCATTCGTCATGCATTCTAGGTATTTAAAAAAACCTCTTCCAGCCTTATTTCCGACACTGAGTTTGGATGACGCGGGCTTAGGGATTGGGTTGACGTATGAACTTACGTGGATGGATTATTTTCCCCACCGGGTCGAAACTCTAAGACCATAAACTATGGTCTTTTTTAGAAATACGTATAGCTTGATCCGCATTTACATGGCATACATAGGAACTCCCTAAAATCTTGTCTTTGGGTCCAGCTCAATTTCCACTAATTTATCTCTTTAGTTATACCTTTGGGGATTTAACTCATACGAGACTGTGTGGCATGGTATGGGATTATGTCCTCATTCACTACATGTTTACATTTTCCCCAACACATATGCCACTTTATAGGAGTTATCCACCCTACATCTTGACCCACAAGACATTAAACTGTATGTTGTCCCACACGAAGTTAAAATGCACATTCGATAACTATGTGTGGATTAATTCCCATCCTCATGGAATACATTGGAACACCCAAACATCGCGTCTTCTAGTCCAGCTCAATTGGGAGCTTGTTTCTCCTGCCCCTTATCCTTTAATCTTTCCTTGACCCTTGGACCAAGTTTTCCTCCTCGGATTTGTACACGGTATAGTGGGGAACTCATCCTCATTCACATCAGGTATGCTTTATCGCATTGTTTTCATCCCTCTAGAGCCTCATATCACTTGTATATATCAAATCCATATGACATTAAACTATTATTCTTAGTCCCACATGACATTAAACTGTTGCGTCTATCCTGAACGACGTTAAAAATGCATGGTTCGTCCCTTCACATGACACTAAATTTTGACCTTATTGTCATGGCCGCACGATGAAAAAAGGCATTACACCGTGATATCCTCACTCGAGGGGGAATTATGTTTGGTATCAGTCACACACTATATCAATTTTCAATTCCAGCATACGGATTTATACCTATGGTTTTCTTGGATTTTATATCCTCGGTCCATCGCTTAAAAAAACACACATTCATATTAAAGGATAAACAAGATCTATCAAATACTGATTATTTCAGTGTGAGGGCCAGACCCGCACAACCTCATTATCTCCAACACAGGTATCCTACTGTGTCTCTTTTAGATCTATGTATGGATATATTCCCATCCTTGTAGGATATGTTGGAACACCAATACACATTGTCTTCGGGTCGAGCCTGAGAAATCCAAAATCATGTCCCACCGTCTTTCGGATCCTTGGCCCAAGCTCTTTCAAGAATGTGTGGGGTGGTGAGAACCTTATGGGATTTTTCCCAAATTTATGTCGGTTTTTGAAAAGGCCGCATCATGTGCCTCCTACATCTTCTCCCAACCTAGTTTGAGCTCTATGTACCAAAACTAAGATCTCCATATGTGAACTACGTGTCTTGTTTGGCCACTTAGCCACCATGCACACCTTCTATTAAATCAATCTCCTCTTAATGGCTCATCCTATAACCATTAAGCTAAAAGTTTCAAACTCAGGTCCTTGGTCATTGGGGGGAAGGGACTCAACTGCCTATATCTGATACATCTTACAGTCGTATTTAGATGCGTTTTGACAAAGATCCCAAAGTGAAGAGTTTTCATGGGGACATTCCCCTCATTTCAGGTCCAATCATCATGAGCCTGTCATGTGGATCCTCATCATCTACCATGTATAAAGAGACCCCCTTTGCGGCCCGGTCTCAAGCCACAATGGTTTACCTACCGTCTTGATCCAACATCTCTGAAGACCTTAGACGACATTTGAGATTGGTCCCGTATTTCGAACATGGTCAGCGGTCGACCCTCATTTGTCTGTCCCCATTCAAGGATAATGCGATATGGGTATAATATTTCGAACATGGTCAACAACTATCCCCTATCATCATGCCACTATCATTGTGGTTTGGATCTTGAGCTCCATGATTGAATGATTTCCAGTTTCTTATGTTCAAGAGGAATTTCAACATACTCAGAATTAATCTTCTTCACATCCTAGTGCGTTATATAGGTGGGTCAGAATCATTTGGATGTCATTCACCTAGTGTCCGTGCGCCCCTAACATCTTCCTTATAGTGATAGGAAAGTTCAATTACTACACCTTGTTTATCACATCGAGCACGACTCATGTGGGCTTAGTAGTTCTGGTAGGACATGTACAGGCACAGCCATGCCATGAATTCCTTTCATCATCCCACATGACATTAAAATATGGCTCAGAACTATGTATGGATTTATTCCCATACTAATGGGGTATGAAGGAACATCCAGGCACCTTGCCTTGGGCCCAGCCGAACATTCACTTTTGGTCCCTTGACCTGATGAACATCTTCTGGGGATATGTGGTGTGGTGCAGATTCTTTATGTCCTCATTCACGTTTGGTTTATAGCTACTATACCACATACTCCATTCTTGGGATCTCCCCTTTCACTATTCTTCCTACCGTATGACATTAAAATGCATCAGTCCATATTTCCTTGATGCATGACACTAAAATGTGGTTCTACTATGAAAAAGTTCAGGATTCCCCGTGTTAGTCATGGGTTCCACCAGATCCCCTACAAAAGAGGTCCTGCTCATAGATATTCCTGATCCATGATAAGAAGGATATGAAAACCTAATAATCTTTCATAATGGTTGTGTGATTTAATAAGCATTGGAATCTATTCGAACAACCTATCACTCTAACACCACTGTTTTCATTCTATTCCTTTGGACCCTCATCATCTTTCGCGTCTAAAAGAACCCCAAAATAGTTTGGATGCTCGGCCTATGGATCACCTACTATCTTGGGCTAATGTTCAGGAAAGCTTATGGATGAAATTTCTAGCCAGGCCCCTCGATTAAAACATGGTCAGTGGCCAGTCCTCATTTTTTATTCCCATTATAGGCTAACATAATAAGGATACTATTTATTGAACAAGGTTGATAGTCATCATTTATTTTCACGCCAACCTTACAGTGTTCTGAATCTATGGTATCATGATTAACACTTTCCACTCCCCTATCTCTGGGTTAATTATAACACCCCTGACATTACCCCACTATGCGCTAGAGGACATTGGAAGGGTGACACGTAGATTTTTTGGAGGTCCTCATCCTCCAATTTGGCCGCTCCCATTTCATCTAAGAAATAGGATTTGGTTGTTCAAAACTCTGGTGACCAAATCTTTGTTGGAATTACTACATTCAAATGATGTTATAGCTCAAGCATCCCTTGTTTCTCACATCGATAATGACCCATTTGAGTTCAATAATGGATTTCTATTTATTTCACGATTGTGGTTGAAATGCATTGATCCAAAAAAAATAGTTAAATAAATCCTTTAATACATGCATTTTAGAACAAGAGGCAGTAAAAAACATCATTATGAGTTTGACCAAAACAAGGACCATAAAGATCATCATCTTGGATAAATCGGTCTAGAGCAACTACCTTTTGTCTTGTTGCCTCTAGGATTGCCTCTCGCCACCTGAGAACCTTCTCTTCATCAGTGGACATAGGGCATAGTTCACTGACCCTAGACTCTGCTAGAACCTGTTCAGTTTGGAATGCAGTCATCTGGTGACCCGATTCCACTAGCTGCTCTTGGGCATCTTCCAGCTGCTCCATCAATTGATAAAAAAACTAAGAATAGTTGGCAATGAATACCTCCTTTTCATTCACCTATTCTTTATGGAATTGGACCTCTTCTTCTGCCATCCAGAATTCTTGGGTACTCATTGACTCTTTTTGACACCGGGAAATATCGGAGCATCGAACGCTCAAATGTAACTTCTCAGACAAGTTTTCATGAATTTTTGAATGAATATGTTGATCGTATACCCCTTTATGATAGAAAAAGCACAGCTTAGTGTGGAGATATCCCATTCATTTTAGCCATTTGATCATAGGATGGTTGACAAAGCTCTTGATACACATCCACCCTTTTCGCCACATAATCCGGATCTCATCGACTGCCTCCGAATCAAAATCATCTATCTCATAGGATCTTCAGGCCAATAGTTAGGGAATGTAGTGAGGAGTTCAACAGTACGATATTTTTCTATAACCTCAACCTTGTCAGTGAGTTCACTCTCGTTTGTATGGAGTTCCACCCTGGTGGCGTTACCATCCATCATTGAGAATTCTGGCTCGCTGAGTACCAACAAAAGGTTGCCTAGAATGGTTGCTTTTGTCATGGCCGCTGAAGTCGCTTCCCATCTTACTCTTGATGATGTCATGCACTCTACGGTTTGTCGTGCCTCCAACCTTGGGGTCACTATATCAGAAATAAATATATTGATTAGCTAAATTCTGCAAAAAATAGGGAAAACCAATGATAATGGACATAAAGAATCCAAGTACAGTGGTTTCCAATGCATTTGTCATGGCGGGGGGTGGGGGAAGAGGCCTCCATGGGACAGCCTTCAGCGCATGTCAAATAGATTACCGATGTTGGGTCCTCTTGGACAATAAGGATGGCAGGGTGCTCTCCTTCTGGTTCATTATGCCCAAATCCATCTAAAATCAGTGCCCCACTATGCCCGATCCCAATGACTGGACCCCAAGGTTTCTCCCTGGTCTCTAAAGCCGTACTCTCAGCCCTAGACGGGAAGGCATCCTAGGGACCCTCGCCCATCTGTTTCTGAATAGGACATGGTTTGGTTGACAGATCAAGCCTATGAGAAGATGAATGTAGGTATAAGGTTTAAAAAATAGCTCAATCAAATATTCCAGTTCTGCCTCAGTGACAATGATTTCTCTACACTCCCGGGAACTCCACTGTGGAGCATGAGCTTCTCAAGGGCCCTCACCACCAAGGCCCTGAACTTTTTCCTCTTCTTCTATTCTTTATTCTTATTCTTATTCTTCTTCTCATTGTCCTTATTCATCTTCTTATTCCTCCTCATGTACACATTCATCCTTGGATGGAAGCCTCTATGGGTCATGCTCTGGGCCAAGCATTACATTCACCAGAAGATGTTGTTCTTCATACCACCCCCGTTCTCATGTGTACATGTCCATGGCTGTCAGGTATGCATGCCGGTGATGAATATTGGTCTATCCAATATCCTAAAGAGCCGAATGTTCGGTTGATTGAGCCCATTGCTTATCAACCATCGCCCTAACTCTTTGGCGGACATGGACTATATCAGCGTTCTCCAAGAAGACCACAAATATGGGAAAATAACATCGGAGGATGGTGTTGGGAGGCCCCTAAGTTTCTTTCATGGGAGTTCCCTAGTCAGACCTCGAGGCCGAGCACGATTCCACCCTTCACTGGAGGGTAGAGGCACGTTATCAGGCTGCGATGACCCTACCGAAGATGTACCGGCTTGTGCCATGCCAGCTCCCTGAACCATCCTTTTCCCCAATTGCCCCACGTCACCTCTTCTACCTTTCTTCCCTTTGGGCTCTGCACTGGTTACCTAGAGCTAACGAATGAGTATACTAAGAATCAATTTATGGTATGTTCTCATCCAGTGTTCAGCATTCTCTATTGACAATCTGTCAATTAAATCCGTGTGGGGAAGAGTGATGATTTCACATAGGCCTTCCATCGTGATCATAACCCACAACTGGCGGATAATTACAAGATACCATTCTTCTTGAACCTCTATATATACTTTCTTGGGAATCCATTGCATGCACCCGAACTTCCTGACGAACCTGGTCGATACATAGGGTTCATAGAAGATTTTTCCATCAATTCAGGCCACCAACACGCCACCCCGGATGCTTTGTAGTAACTCCCTCTACTCTAGTGGAACCCGCCTATCATCTACCATTTGGGTGACTGGGGTTCAGAACGGGTGGAAGTCGATGTGAGTGTGACTGCGGATCTTGAGCATGATTCTATCATCCTTGATCAACAAAGGACGGATCCCAGTGATGTAAAAGAGGGATGGCTACATACCATTACTAGGGGTAGATGGAATTCGGGAAGTCATACCCACCAGAGTAAGTTGCGACCCAACCATGGAGGATCTGGAATGGACAACATATCATCTTGGGCGTACATCCCCTCGAAGTGTTCCCTAGAATATTGTATAGCCTAGCCAACACTAGTACCCCTATTTTAACCTTGTTCATTAATGCCATAATCCCGACCACCACTAGCATCCTGAGACGGACTATCACCCCCATGTCCCTCATAGGTAACAACCACCCACTCAATAACGTGGTGAGGATCCCGGCATACCGCACATTCGGGTCTAGGCCTTCATTTATGCCAAAACCACATGATCTATTCTCTCCCGTATCAAAAATCATCTAATATGATCCCGATTTCCCCCAATTAGATTTGTTCGGACATTGGTTCATGCGGCTTGGCATCTTCCCAGCTGTTTCTTGGATCAGGAAGAGACTAAACAACCCTTAATAGGTTATGTCCATTACGATATATTTATTCTGAGTTACTCTTTATCCAGCTATAGTAGTTTCCATGATAGGATTAGGGTGTCAGTCCTATCCCCCCAAACATTCTCCATCAAGAAGAACACATCATACTAATACCCCTCCATGGGGATTCTCCCAATACAATCGAAATCCCACAGAATGATGCCCACCTCCCCATGATGGAGGTGAAATGTTTTGGTATCAGTAGACCAATGGCTGAACAGTTCTATTACCAAGTCCTGGTGTCGGTAAAAGTGGAATTGAGATGTCCAAACATCCATGAACAGCCTAGTGGCCCACATCTCCTACCTGAATTCCTCGCTTGTCTGACATACCCTGTACGCCCATGCCCATTCATTGGTAAAGTTTCCCCTAGCTCTGAAATCCCACTCCTGTTCCTATAGATGTATCGGAATCGATGGTTTGTCGTGCCTCCAACCTTGCGGTCACTGCATCAGATATCAATATCTTGATTAGATAAATTCTCAAACAAAGAGGGAAAACCAATGAGAATGTACTTACAGGAGCCGAGTATAGTGGTGTCCAATGCATGTGTAACAACCTGGGGGGGATCCATGGGAGAGCCTTCAGTGCATGTCAAATCTATTATCAATTTTGGATCCCCTTGGACAATAAGGATTGCAGAGGGCTCTCCTTCTAGCTCATTATGCACAAATCCATCTGAAATCGGTGCCCCAATATGCCCGTTCCTGAGGACTAGCCCCCGAGGTTGCTCCCTGGTCTCTAAAGGAGTACTCTCAGCCCTAGTGGGGAAGGATTTATGGGGACCCTCCCCCATGTATTTCTGAATAGGACATGGTTTGGTTGGCAGATCTAGCCTATGAGAAGATGAAGGCTGGTATAAGGTATTAAAAATACCTCAAGCTACTCTGCTAGTTTTGCATTGGTGCCAACAATTTCACCACTCTCCTTGGAACTCCACTGATGAGTGGGAGCTTCTCAAGGCCCTTCACCTCCAAGGCCCTCAACGTTTTCCTCTTCATCTATTCCTTATTCATATTCTTACTATTCTACTACTTATCATTTTTCTTCTTCTTCTTCATCCTCCTCTACACTTTCATCCTTGGATGGAAGCCTCTCTGGGTCATGCTCCTGGCCAAGAATTACTTCCACCAGTAGATGTGGTTCTTCAAACAGCCCCGATGGCATGTGTACATGTCCATGGCAGTCAGGTTCGCATGCTAGTGATGAATTTTTACTCTATCCAATATCCGAAAGAGCCCTATGTCTGGTTGATTGAGCCCAGTGCATATCAACTAATTACATAATTCTTTAGTGGACTTAGACTATTATAGAGTTCTCCAGGAAGACCACAGAGATGGGACGATATCATCGGCAGATAGTATTAGGAGGTCCCCGAGTTTCTTTCATGGGAGTTCCCTAGTCGGACCCTGAGGCCGAACATGAGACCACCCTTCCCCAGAGGGTTGAGGCACATTCTCAGGCTGTGCTTCCACAACCGATAAAGTACCAGCCTATGCCATGCTAGCTCCCTGATCTGTCCTTTTACCCTCTTACCCCACATCACCTCTTCAACCTTCTTACCCTTTGGGCTCTTCACTTGTTTCCTTGATCTGCCGAATGAGTTTCCTATGAATCACCTTAGGATACGTTCGCATCTAGTGTTCAGAAAACTCTGTTGACAATCTGGAAATGGCATCGGTGTGGGAAAGAGTGATGATTTCACATAGGTCTTAAATCGTGATCAAAATCCACAACTAGCGGAAAATGCAAGGATGCCACTCTTCCTGAACCTCTATATATTATTTCTTGGGAATCCGTTGCATAAACCAAAACTAACTGAATGACCTGGTCGACTCATAGGGTTTGTAGAAGATTTCTTCATCAATTCAGGCCACCAGCACACCATCCTAGATTCTCTATAGTTACTCCCTCTACTCTAGTAGACCCCACCTATCATCTACCATTTGGGTGACTGGAGTTCAAAATTGGTGGAAGTCGATGTGAGTGTGACTGCTGATCTTGAGCATGATTATGTCATCCCTGAGCATCAAAGGACAGATCCCAGTGATGTTCAAGAGGGATGGCTACATACCATTACCAGGGGTGGATAGAATTCGGGAAGTCATACCCAGCACAGTGGTCTACAACCTAACCATGGAGGATCTAGAATGGCCTTCATATCCTCTGAGGCGTACTTCCCCACTAAATGTTCCCTAGAATATTGTATAGACTAGCCATCACTAGTACCCCTTTGTTAACCATGTTCTTTTCCTCCATAATCCCAGCCATCATTAGCATCCCCAGACGGACTCTCGTCCCCATGTACTTCATAGGTAAAAACCATCCACTCTATAATGTGGTGAGGAACCCGACATATCGCACATTCGTGTCATGACATTCAATGATTCCAAATACCCATGATCGATACTCTCCCATCTGTAAAAGTTTCTAACATGATCCCACTTTTCCCCTATAAGATGTGTTTGGGAATTTCCTCCCTCGGCGTGGAATCTTCCCGACTGTGTCCTAGGTTAAGAAGAGACTAATCCACCCTTAATTGGGTATGTCCATTAGAATATATTTTATTCTGAGTTCCTCTTTTTCCAGCTCTAGTAGGTTCCATTGCAGGATTGGGGTGTGGGTCCTATCCCCCTAAAAATTCTCCATCAGGAGGAACTCATCATACTAATACCCCTCCAGGGGGATTCTCCCAATACAATGGACATCCCACATACTTATTACCACCTCCCCATGATGGAGGTGAAAAGTGTTTGTATCAGGTGACCAACGACTGAACAGCTCTATTACCAAGTCCTCGTGTCCGTAAAAGTGGAATTGAGATGTCCAAAAAAAACTTTAAAAGACTAATGGATCATAGATCCTACCCGATTTTCTCGCTTTTCTGACATTCCATGTACGCCCATTCCCATTCATTGGTAAAGATTCCCCTGGATCTGAATTCCTACTCTTTCCAGGCCTTCATCTCGTCAGTAATGTTGCTTATGTTTGTAATTTCATAAATAGAGGGATATTACTCTGGAACTAGACCACCTTTCCCAACCATCCTGGACTTCCGAATTAAGACATTGATGGTTGTGTTCTGTGTTTTCTTACCAGGATGGTCATTTTTGGTAATTTGGAATTGTGGAAGACTATCCTCACATGTCACCCCTGACTGCAGTGTGTCCATCTCATAACAGGGCATTAACGCCTCTTCCAGAAGACCGAAGTTCCATAGCGTCAGGCAACCGCTCAAGTCGTAATCCTTTTGAGCTTTCGTAAGCATTCCGAAAAGCATTTGGTTGTCATACACAATCCTATGCACCTGAAGAATCTAAGGGTTCATGATCATTTCAGTTCTTTTAATGGTTGTGGCAACTTCCCTCTCGGGGTCAGTCTGTTGAGCGGCCATTTTTAGAACATCGAAGGGATCAACACGAAATATGGATGATTCAACATGCCAAAGTTTTAGTGGTGTGAAAGAGGGTCGATGCGCATAGAATAAATTTGGATGGCATGCAATACCTAGAGTCGGTTGCGGAATCTTATGTGCAGATCAGTTCATTTTTTGTGTGTGGAAGCAACAAAGCCTGTCATGCGGAAAAAGTAAAATTCGGGCCTAGGGGGCCCTCATCCAATTTATAATTCTCTGAACTGTCTTCTATGCATGTGAAACACTCTTTCATGGCCAAAATTTATTTTTGTGAAATGCCAAATATGAGTTCTATTTTTCGATGTACCCTTAGAATCCGACCATCGAGTTCCCTTTCGGCTCCGATTCTGAAGGGTGGCATCTATTGATGCCGAAATTTGGGGAAGGGTTGAAACTAGTGAATAAATGAACAATGAATGAATCAGAGATGAAAAAAATAGATTCTGGGGCCCTGGAGGCAGGCACACATGTGATTGGGAAGACCCATACAAGAGGTCTTCTAGCGCACAAACACCTACACGCTGGCCTTCCCATCCGTACCCAAAGCACCGTCCTCAGCGACTGGCCACGTCCAGCCCCGTTTCCACACTAAAGGCGATGTCGAAAGGTCGTTTGGGTGCACCTCCCCATTTCTATGCCGACGGTGATGTCGACTGGGTGTTTTTGCGCCCTACCCCATTTCTGTGCACAATGAGACGTCGAGTGGGAATTTGCGCTCCCGATCCTGTTTTCGTGCCTAAGGAGACGTCAAAAGGGAATTTGCGCACCCATCCCCCTATGCACCCACAAACAGACGACCAAATAGTGTTTGTGCAGTAGGTTCTTGTGCGCAAATCCAAGGACTCTAGCTATAAAACAAATTGAATCCACGCCCTTCAGGAACTATAATCGAAGATGAAGCGACACTATGCTGTGTAGAAACCCCGTCTTCCGTGACAACTTGAGAAACCAATGGCCTTTCAGGTATTATTTTTTGCAAGATAGGTTCCCTGGAGGCTCCTTTAGATGGTCCCTCTAATACACGTGAATTTCATTTCTTCATGAAGTTGTTTGTGCGAAAGGGGTCCCATCATGTGCACAAGTTCCCCCTACGTCAGGATATCTTGCGCGCAACCCATCAAACCTTCATGAAAATGTATGTCTCATGTGAAACCCCTCAGGATTTTACGCTAATGGTATAACATTCACACAAACCATCCGTCGTGCATGAAACCACTCCATCTTGCATGCCACCCATACCTCTTGCACGCAACCTCTTCGTCTTGAATTCAAACATTGAATCTTGTGGTTAGACGTCCTATCATTCCCTAGCCCATTCTCTTACACATGCTCCAGGTGATGCCCCCACCATGAGGAACCTTGTTCGAGCCTCTCCTATGTGTGACACAGCTGCATCTCACATTCATTCCCCATGTGGACCCTCAGGTTTGCATGGAGAAATTTCAAAATCCCATGGGTGATGGTTTATGTTGTGTTTCATTGCCTCATGCTTATTTTCTTAAGAACACTAACGACTATTTCTTCTTCACACAACAAATCTAATGTGGACCCCCCGATGGATCACTCCATAACAACCCCTCACCATAGAATTTATGATGCCTTCTCTTCCTCAAGGTGCGGGAGGTATTAGTCATGTTAGTATTAGGGGTGTGGAGTGAACCCAACTCATCCAAGATACATGACGTTAAACTGCAAAGCACCTGCTTCTTCAGCACATGGCATTAAACTATGACATTTTCTCTTGCCTTGCATGTGGGGTGCCTTTTCTTGGACATTCTCAATGACCACTGGTATCCACAAGAGTGAGATAATTACTCAAATGTAATGAAATATTCATTATTGGAGCGACGTTCGTCCGTGGGGAACGGAAAACCACCCTGGTGTAGCACCCTAGCTTTCCTTGCAGGAGGATGCACCCCTACTCCTCATCTCATCCAGGGATCCGATTACCTCTCCCTCTAGGCCTTTTCACCATCCTGGAGTTAGTCCCATTCTCCACCTCCCTGGGCTCTAACAAAACATAAGCCCATATTTATTCTTTGGGCTGCTAACCACATGTAAGACTATATTTACTCTTTGGGCTGCTAATGATGTGTATGCCCCTATTTCTCTTTGGGATGCTAACCACACATAAGTCGATGTTTCCTCTTTGATGATGACCACGCATAAGTCCCTCTTTCCTATTAGGGCATCTAACCACATGTAAGCCCCTGTTTTCTCATTGGGCTAATAACCACGTGTAAGACATTGTTTCCTATTTGGGATGCTAACCATGCATAAGCCCCTGTTTCTTCTATGGGATTCGAACCACACGAAAGCACCTATATTCTATTTGGGATGCTACCTCCTCATCGTCCTAACACAACATCCCTTGGATGCACTTTCTATAATGTGATCATCAAGTCTTTGATGTCTCTTTTTTCTCACATAGAGCATGACTCACATGGGATTAGAGCAAGCGTCTACCATGACATTTTCCATGGGAAACATAGAGTGTAATCCCTAAACACACCATAAACTATGAGGTATTTGATCCATTGCATGACAAGGTATTTAGGAAGCCTCCCTGTGGTTCAACCCCACCATCCATTGGTCCCGACCATCTTCAAGTCGCTTCACAAAACCCACCATAAACTATGAGGTCATTGATCCTTTCCAAGGCATGGTACATATGAAGACCCCATGATGTTCAAACCCACAATCCATTGGTCATGACCATCCTCACGTCGGTTCACCAAATGCTTCTGAACCACATGGTCTTTGATCCTTGCTATGATGAGGTATGTGAGAAGCCTCCGTAAGGTTCTAGCCAATCAACTGGCTGCTCCGACCCCCTTCGCATCGGTTCGTTCAAACCCAACTGAACTACATGGAAATTGATCCCTGCCAAGGATGGGTATGTAGGAAGCCTCCATGTGGTTCAAACCCCCCCATCTATTTGGGCCCCAGGTACTCCATCACGTTGGTTCTCCCTCGTCCTGCATGACGTTAAACTATGGACCTCAATCAATGGTAAGTCAGTGTTCCCCCAATCAGCGGTAAGCCGTTGCACCCACCCTACCTACGTGGACATTGATGCTTTCCATGGAAAGGTTCGTAGGACACCTCCATGAGGTTCATTCCCAACAACCATTGGACCTCAGGTCCTCCTCCACTTCGGTTCCCCAACCCCCCATCCCACAGGGGCTACATGGGTTTTATCATTGTCTCCTAGATAAGGTACGTAGGACACCTCCCTGAGGTTCAAGCCCAACAACCATTGGACCTTAGTTCTTCCTCCACTTTGGATCACCGACCCCCATCCCATAGGGACTACATGGTTTTGATACTTTTTTCCAAGATAAGGTATGTAGGAATCCTCCCTGAGGATCGGCCCCATCCAGCGGAAAGCTGTTGTGACCCCATTCAGCTGTAAGCCATTGTCAACCCATTTTGACGGTAAGTCACCTTCAAATGAACTAGGTGGACATTGATTCCCTAGCATGGGGATACATAGGAATCCTCCCTACGATTAAATCCCACCACTCATTTCTCACCCTGATCACTCCCTCGAGCCTACGTATTTCGATATGGTCATAACCCAACCTGGAGGTTCTATTTCCTCAAGGTCACATCCATGCATCAATTCTCAAGGGTCGCCTCCTTAGGTGTCCCATCGTCAGACATATTATAAGGAAATTGTTTCCCATCCATGAGGATGCATAGGAGATATCTTCATGACACAAGCCCAATATCATCATCCTCTTTTAGTCGACTCCATCTCATTCTCCACCTATTTCATTTAACCCTCAATCATTCATCCTGATTCTTACTCGGGCCGCCACATCCTAGTGTGATCATGCCACCTCATTACCCATTCTCCTTAATATTAAACGAGATGATAACCACACATTGGACCTCACATCAGTGTTCCCTCTAGGGGTTTCCCCCAACAGATCTACTCTAATCAATGTTCTGGTCAGTCCGATCTGACTTCGCTAGTCGTTAATCTTGTAGCATTCCCTGTGTTATACATGGGAAGATGAGGAGAACCTCAGATACATGACTATGGAATATGATTCTTCACATTTGATATGGGATGACTCGGGCTTCCGTGCCCTCAATAATACCAATAATAAGGGGAATAAACCCATACACGCCATTGTTCTGATGTCCAGACCAACTAGTGATTTCAAATGTGACTACTCCCCTGATCGAAGGTTGATGCCCTGACCGGAACCTTTGGAATGTCCTGAAAGAAGCAGTGTAATTAAATATTATCCATAAAGATATGGAAATAGAAATAGTTTCATGAACAACGTCTTAAATCTATAAGGGCGACTCGGACTAGGCGACGAGCTTCAATAAGGAATCCACAGAAGGAAGAACATATGGCCCATCATCCCGTTTTGATCAAGGAGCAAATTTCCCTAAACAAGGAACGGATGACACTCGCCTTTGGTAAGCTGGAATGCAGTGAAACTAATAGCACCAACATAATCCAACAAGATGGAGGAAATCATCTATTTAAAATGTTAAAGAAAGATATGTGGGAGGGATTGAATTAATGAAGATAATAATCTCTTATAGTGAGAGATGTATATTTTTCAATTCAACCATAGAATAATCATGAATAGGTTTTTTAAGCCCATGTAATCCATTAAAAATCCTCTAAATATGATAGAAACAAGTAGTGGTTGACTTGGGACATATTATGCTAATGTTCATTGGGTTACAGGTATTTTGATACTAATTTATTAAGGAAATAAATTTTTATCAATTGAATTCCTAGGAAGGGGTGCACAGTTTCCAAAACTGTGTGCCCAAACCGCATTAATATCATGCAGAAATTCAGAGTAATTCCTAGGTAGGATCATGGTTTGAAAACCCATATACCAACCGTGTAATCCCTCTCTGCATGGGGTTGCATGATTTCTATGTTAGAGTGCACTATAACGGCCCAAACATTTATTAATGGAAATTCCACTTCATTTAAATAAATGACTTTTTATGTAAAATGGTTATATAAAAGATTAACACAATTGGTTTTATGTTTTTTTATTTTAAAATAACATTTATAATTGTGACTATTGCTTATATAGTCGCTGAATAGTGATCATGTGATTAGTATAAATAGAGGGCTTTGACAAATCCAATTTACTCTCACAAAAGAAGTGATGACCTCATCCAATAGAATTTCTCCATAGAATTCCCATTTTTCGAAGCTCAGAAAGGAGGTGGCATCATAGGAATTATATCTTGACCTATCCCAATCTAAGGTTAAACATCATTATCTTGAACGTAACCTCCTATGATAGAAGTGGAAGTTGATAGAGATTACCACCCGAGCGATGTTATCCGAGCCACCCCAAGAGTTTTTTTACCATCACAAACCTTACCCTTCGATCCAATGTAGGTGTTGTTAGGGGTTAGGTTGCAATACCATATCTCTATTAGTATTGGAATTATGTTTGGGTAAAATAATTAATATACAATCATTTTATTAATGTTACATTGTAATTAGTTTTTAAGCACAAATAGTTTTTTAGTTAAAATAAAACTAAGGAATCTATTTTGATAAATTGATGGATTTTTGAATTAAATAATTTTTTAATAAAATATTATTATTATTAAATTAATTTTTATTATGTATAAATGATCATATAATTTTTTTGAATGTAGTTATAATTTTTATTATGGTTTGAAATATGTTTTACTAAAAACACCTGATTATTTTATAATTTTCAGTATTTTTAAAAGTGAAAATTCGCATATTTATAAAATTATATATATTAAAATAATATTATTTTGGGAATCAGGATGTCGAAATTATCCAACAGTAAATTTTTCATAATTTGCTGAGAAAATTGAATTTTTGGAATAAAATGAATACCGTTTAAATAGATAATGTGTTTTATGACATCATAATGACCCAATAGTGATGTAATTAAATAATATAAATGATATGTTCGACCAAAAAATGTTTTATATTTAAAATAATGTGATTTTAGAATTATTGGATTTATTTTATGAGCCTCAGTGGAGAATCCAAGACTTATAAATTTTTTTAGCTTTTTAAATTGTTTTCCTTGAGAGCGTAACTCACCTCCACATAATCAAGCCTATTATTTTTAATATATATTCCATTGGAATTTTAAAATAATGATTTTTACACCACTTTCAATAAACACATGGGATAAACCATGGGTTGTTTTTTTGGTTTTGATTAGTTTAATGTGTTATATCACAAACCTAAATAATAATGAATTCCCACTCATTCCATATATAATCCTAAACAAGCTCCCACTTCCACTTCACTCAAAGTCTTTTGAGTTCCTCTATCCTATTCCATCCTGTATTTATAATCTTTCCAAGGCACCCCATGCTCTCAAGAAGCCTCTCTCAAGCCTCTCTTAAGCCATTGGGATCACACTTCCAAGTAAGGTATTCCTTCCTTTCTCATTTAATCAAAATTTCATAATAATGGTTTTCCCATTTATTTTAAATTATAAATGTTGCGGTATGGTTTATCACCTCCCCAATACATTCTTCTTTATGTTTTAATTATGAGATACCCCTTTATATTTTTTAAGAGTCTTCCATGTATACACATTACCATACCCAAATTCTGTATGGAATTTCTCTCTCCTCATTTACATTCAAGCAATTATTTTGTATTAGGAATCTATAATTCAACTACATAGGTTCAGACATGTATCTATATGACTCCATTAAATTCCATTTCATGTACATATGATAATACAACCATTTCTCTGTCATCAAACATTTTGTATGAATTCTTATGTCACGCCGTTATGCTGCCGTAATTGCACTGTAATTTTTCATGCTGGAGTCATTGTGTTGTGAATAAGATCACCAATGCTCTATCAATGGTATTCATCTTTATTCACATTTACATATTGATTATAGAGTTCATTTATTAATTACACATTACTTTATCATGGAATAAATGAAATTTTTTAATGAATCCATGTTATATGATCCATGTGGCACAATTATTCATGAAATGAAATGTTTTAGAAAGGTTCACCCAGATAGCGCTCCAATTCATTGGGTAAAGTATAGTATCATGATACATAAAGTGAAATTAATGATGAATCATGATAATTCAAGTGCAATGACAGTTTACTCGTGCTTCATGTACTATGAGGGTTTACTCATGCTCCATGTGGAATGCTCATTGGATCATGTTAATATCGTGTTAAATGTTGTTGCCATATCTCGATGGTATGATCATCATTATTTATCATGCCTCTATGTTCTTGTTTATCTAGTTCCCCATATATATTACTAATTTCTAACATGTTTTGTATTCCTTGTGTTATTCCATGTTTATTCCCTTATTGGGCTTTATAGATAACCCCTTTCTTATGTATGTCCTAATGTTATCCCATGAAATGAAAAGTATGAGGGATTATAGTGGTCATGTATAAGAAGTTATCAATAAGATGTTGTGTTTCATGTTTTATGTTTTTATTTAATGTTCCAAAGCCCCAAAGAAACTAGGCCACTAAATATTCTATGTTGGATCATGTGATGGTTTTATGTAATAATTTATGTTATGTGTGAAATAATAGTAATGTTGTTATAGTTCGTATAAGTGGATAGGTTTAATTATTTTTGGGATTTGGATTAGAAAACCCTAGTCAAAGCCTTATGGATAAGACTATGTATAATAAAAACATACCTAAATTTTGGTGAGTATTGATTAATATTTTTATCAAACAAATACATATTTTTCTGGATACGAGCAGGTAGAGGCGGCTCCGGCACAAATGTACCCAATAGTAAAAATTCTGATAAGGAGTTTTGGGATTGACCTTGGGTATCATGGTACACAACAACGGGCCTTGCTGAAGTATTGGTTAGGAATCTCCCCAGGGGATATGCTTTGTTAAAATCACATGCTTAGTGTGAAACATTATTAATGGGATTAAATAAAATCCCCTAAGAATATATATTATAAGGTTAATCATGGATAACATAGATTGAAGCCTATAGATTGTTATGTTAAGGAAACAAATGTTATTTGTAGTTCATCCATTTTTCCATAGATTACACATTATATGTTCCCCCTTACATTCCTTCTATTGTAGCTAATGGTTGGTAAAAGGATGACACATGCTAACAATTTCTGCGATGACCAAAGTGATGACTATTCTAATGAGATTCCCAATCTGATGGGAGTAGGAATCCCAAACATTGTCACAATACTCTCTCAGTTAACTCAAGATTTGAATAGAGACATCGTTCAAGATAAATGTTCACCCCCTCATAAATAAAAATTTACAATTAACAGTTTAATGAGAAAAAGGCCACCTACTTTTAATGGATCATCCAATCCCTCAATAACTGAATAATGATTCATATCCATTGAGAAGATCATCTCTATCATTCTATGTTATGATCAAGAGATGGTTCTGATGGCTACTTATTATATGGAGGGTGAAGCTGATCAATGGTGGGAATTGATCCAAAATAAAATGCCAGCGAAGGATATCAATGTGTTGGAATAGAAAGATTTACATAAGTTGTTTTTTGATAAATATTTTCCTTTCACCCTCCGACATAAGATCGAAATGGAATTCCCTGACCTCAAGAATAATATCTGATGAATCTGTCGAATCATACAAGGCAAACATCAGAAGGCTTGCATGATACACCTCAGTATTTGTCTTTACCCCCAAATTTAAGGTTGATCTATTTTTTTTGGGATGAAACCTAGCCTGCAAAAAGCCTTGACGATTCATGACTTCGATAGTTATGAGGGAATTGTTAGATGTGCCCTCAAGGTCAAAATAGAGATTAGAGAATCTCAGGGGTGTCATGGGGAAAATAAGTGGATGGTGGAATTTAAATCTTGTGGTCTAATGGATTAATCCAATGGTGCTAAGAAGATCTATCACCCCACTTTCCAACAGTGTGGAAAGAAGTACCCCAGAAATTGCTTGAAGGGGATGCGGAAATGCTTTAGGTGTGGAAGATAAGGACACCTAGTTGTTAATTGCCGAAATGAAAAACCCCAGTTGCGACAAAGGAGAGGAAAACTCCGTTAAACACTCAAATCATTGATGATTTCTTCAACTACAATGAACATGGGAACGTTGAAAATCAATTCTCCTAGAAAAAGGCTTTTATAGGAAACCAACAACCTCCATGAAAGAATGGGTGATCTTTTTCCATCACTACTTCCAAAATGAACCCTGACAATGAAGTGGTGATAGGTATGCTAGTTATTAATTCCAGAATAGAGATCATACTTTTTTATTATGGTACTACAAATTATTTTATATCATGAATTTTTAGTAGAACAATTCCAACACCACCACAAATCATCGAAGTGAAGATATCAGTGATTATGACAAATGGGGAAATCATTGAATCTCATGAATATAACTCCTACCCTGTCATAATTTTTGGATTGCACTTCCTGGTGAACCTTTTTATACTCTCTATGGTGGAATTTTATACAATTAGAGGAATGTATTGGCATTCCTTATATAGAGCCAACATAAATTTCCATTAGAGGGAAATCACCCTCCATGTGGCGAATCGAACCCTGATTCTGTACAAGTGTAAGGAAAAGGATGAATCATCATTAGTTCCATCATCTCATGAATGGATATTAATTCTTTATGAGCACTCATATCTGGTTCAGATGATTGAGTCCATGGAAGCAACCACCCTTGAATACTTGCTTGTTGTGAGGTAATTCACTGAAGTGTTTCCCAAGGAATTTTCTGGTATCCCTCCTAGAAGATATGTTGAATTTTCAATTGACCTTATTCCTAGGGTGTTGCCAATATCCAAATCTCCATGTAGATTTGATTTTTAGAGCATAAGGTGATGAAGAAACAACAACAGGAGAATCTAGACAAAGGGTTTGTACATCCAAGAGCTTCACAAGGGGGATCACTAGTCCTCTTCATCAAGAAGAAATATGGGTCAATGTGCCTTTTCATTGATTTTTTGTGAGCTCATCAATGTCATGATAAATAACAAGAATCATATACCATGAATTGATGACTTCTTTGATCAGAAGTGTGGAGAACAATACTTCTCCAAGGTTGATTTATGGTTGGGATATTATCAAGTAAGTGTGATGAAAAATGATATCCCCAAGACTACTTTAAATCCAAGATACAGGCACTATGAATTCATAGTAATTCCTTTCTGACTAACTAATGTTCCAATAATCTTTATAGACATGATGAATATAGTCTTTATATACTACCTCGATATGTTTTTGTTAGTATTTTTAAATGATATTATAATATACTCCAAAACCAAGGAGGATCATTGGGAGAATCTATAAAATGTACTAAAGACCATGTAGAACGAGAATATCTATGAAAAGTATATCAAGTGTCAGTTTTGGTTGAAGGAGTTCTCATTAATGGGTCATATCATCAGATGCAATGGGATATATGTGGATTCCTCTAAGATAGCAACAATTGTTGTATGGTCGAGGCCAACATCAGTAATAGATATCCATAGTGTCTAGGGGATAGCTAGATATTATCACCAATTTTTGAGAAATTTCTCATGATTTTCCAACCCTCTTACCAACTAACTTGGAAGGGAGTAAAGATTTAATGCAGTGATGAATCAAAAGAGAGCATTAAAGAGATGGAAATGAGACTTATCATTGCATCTGTGCTCACATTACCCTTGATTGGAGATTTTTTTGGAATTTAGTGATTTTTCAAAGATTGAATTGGGATACGTGTTGATGCATAATGATAAAGAGATAGCCTATGCCTCAAGGCTACTGAAAATACTTGAGAAAAACTATCCCACACTTGATCTGGAGTTGGTAGCTATGATATTTTCATCGAAAATTTAGTGAAATTATCTCTATGGGGAGAAGTGTGAGATATATACTTATCAGAAGATCCTTAAATATATATTCACAAAAAAGAGCTTAATGTGCACCAAAAGCGATGGATTGAACTCATCATGGATTATAACTGCTCAATCCACTACCATTCCGATAGGGCTAACAAGGTGGTGGATTCTCTAAGTAGAATAGATCCTACATCTATATCAATTATTATAATTGAAAAGAATCAAATATTCTTATATTTGTAGAGAATCGACATGGATATCCATAAGGGTGGAACATCATCAATCTTTTTTCAAATGATTGCTCAACCGTCCCTCATAGAGAAAATAAAGAATTTTCAAAGAAAGGATGTGGAAATTATGAAAAGGGTTGAAGCTATAAGAAATGGTAAACCGATAGTGTTTGTGGATTAAAATGGTGGAATTTTATGATTTGGGTCACGATTTTGTGTACCATTCTATCCAAAGATAATGAAAGAGCTTCTGGATGACACACATAGCTCAACATACTCTATTCACCTGGGGAGCACAATGTTGAATCGAGATCTTCAAGAAAAATTTTGGTGGTACAATATGAAAAGGGAGATTTCTGAATATACATCAAAGTGTTTGGTATGTTAGAATATGAAGGATGAGAGGATAAGGTCTAAGGGGATGATGAAAACACTACCCATACCATCAAATATGTGGGACAACATTACCATGGACATTGTCACTAGACATCTAAGTAAATATAGAGGAAACAATACAATATGGGTCTTTATGGATCGTCCTACGAAGATATATCATTTTATCACAATTGGAGAGGACTTATCATTGGATCAACATGAACATACATACTTCAAAAAAGGGGTAAGGTTTCATGGAGTACCACTATCTATCATATCTGATCATGATACGAGAGTCACCTCAAAGTTCAAGAAAAGTCTCCAACATGCTCTATGCACTGAACTAAACTGTAATATGTCATATCGTCCTCAAACTAATGTAAAATTTGAGAGGACAATCCAAAAACTTAATGATGTGTTTAGAGAATGATCAATGGACTTCAAAGGAGGATATGGTCACCATCTTCCTCTTGTGGTGTTCTCATACAATAATAGTTTCTACTCAAAAATCTTAATGGCACTATATGAAGACCTTTATGGTAAAAGGTGTAGAACACTGGAGAATTGGGATGAATTTGGCGATCATAAACTTCTAGGACCTGAAATCGTCAACGAAATTGTGGAGAAGGTAAAAACAATTCAGCAGTATATCAAGGCATCCCAGAGTCAACAGAAGTGTTATGCAGACAACCATCGATGAGATAGTAAATTCAATGTTGGATAAATTGTATTTCTATGCATATATCTGTGGAAGATGGTCATGAGGTTTGGAGAGAAATAGCTTTAATGTCCTAGGTAAATTGGCCGCTTTTATATTCTTGATCATGTCGGGGCTGTGGCCTATCGACTATCCCTTCCACCTACCATGGCCAAAGTACATGATGTCTTTCATGTATTATAACATCCCACATTTTTATTACATAACATTTTATTACAATTTACAAAAGAGGATATTTAAAGTCTACTGACTTTGAAATTAGGAACATAAAACATTATTCTAAACCACCCGTAAGGATTATTCATTTTACATCCTAAGATCATTACAACATCTCATAACCTGGGAGCATACATCAAAGGAAATGGTGAGTAGAAGGCCCAGTAAGGGAAACAAGAGAAACATTTTACATTTAAACATGAGATATTCCAATAATGTCGTGATAAATAACATTATGGCATGAGAAAGGGATCATGAGGCATATCATAATAAAAATAACATGTTTCATAACTTGATGATGTTCCTACAACATGTAACTTAGACAATCATGAACATATCATGAAGGTTCATCCCCAAGGCATCGTTAAAAAAAATTACCATGGTTATTCACCAAGGTATCATTAAAATTGTAATCCCTAGAGATTACATCATTACCCAATGCATTGGAGCACTATTAGGGTGCAACCTTAAATATGAATTTATTATCATGTGACTGACATATATAATAATTAAAAATTTCATAACTAACCCATATATAATAAAAGAAATGGGTTTCATTTCATAATCAAAACGTTCTAAAAACTGCTTTTAGGACATGATCTTTATGTCATTTTAAACCCACAGAAAAATGAAATAGGGATTTATGTATGTAAATCCAAGAATTAAAATATAAAATTTTGATATATATATATATATATGAATACCCCTATTTAAGAATGAGCTTTTAATATTCACTTAATATTATAAAATAATTTGAGAAAAAGACAGAGACATTTTGAGAAAAAAATTTGGCAACAAAACGGCTATGTTGCAGGGTTTTAGAAAATATTGAAAAGAGAGGGGACATGGGTCACTCATTAATAATGATCCATAAAATAGTAGAGAGACAGAACATAAAGTATATAAGAACATGGTAATGAAATTTTAAGGACATTCCATATTAATTGAAAAACATTGCAGGAAGACAAATATAAGATTTCTCTTATGAAAATTCAGCAGCATAACGATGTCACATAAAACATCAAAAAAATGAATTGATGAGATTAAATAGGGTCTCTAATCATATGAACATAAAATTACAGAATTATGGATATACATATCATTCCCCAACATGGAAAAATGGAACTTGAATGACTTTAAATGAAAGTAGAACTTTGAAAATTGGAAGACTGAAAGAATCCCTTACAAAAATTTGGCAGCCTAACAGCGCTACTTAAACATAATTAAAATGAATTGATGAGAGAAATAGGGGGTATATAATCATATTAAAAATAAAGGTATAGTAGGCTGAATATAAAATAACATCCCCAACATAAGAACATAGAGCTTAAAATATATGACATAAAGGAGAATACATGAAAAGAAAGAGAGAGGTATGATCCCTTAACTTGAAGAGTAACTTCGAAAGCTTGAAGGTAGGGACCATGGGAGGCTTGAGGGAACCATGGGAGGACTCCTTGGGAGGTAAAGAGAGAAGAACTTTGTTCAGGAGGATTTGGAAAATAAATGAATATGGGAAAGGCTTGGTATTTATAGGGGAAGTGAGGGGACAAGGCATTAATTGACAAGGGACACCTCGTCGGTGGTATTGGAAAAACCATGGTCTTTCCCATGGTATTTTCCCATGGTATTGGACAATTTGGACACCACATACCTCATATTACTATTAATAAGTCTACCAGATTTTTTGAATAATTAATACATCCTTAATTATTCCATTAAACACCCAAAACTCAAAAACTGTATTTTTACTACTGACAAAAAATTCAACTTTCTCAGAAAAATCCCAAAATTTCACCTTAACCAAATATCAATGCTCTGATTTCAAAAATGAACATGATTTTATGAAAATAATTTTATAAATATTTTTAATTTAATTTTTCATTAAACACTATTCAATGAAAATTCAACTGTTTTGGAAAAATCCGAAAAATTCACCTTAACCAAATTTTGATCCTCTAATTTCAAAAATGAACTCTATTTGGTCACATTACTAATCCTAAGTGTAAAATAACTATTCATAATTTTCTATTCATCAAAAATTATGTTGATCTTATTAGACTCTAAATTTCATACTGAACACAACTGTAGAAGACAATTTTTTAAAAATCGTTACACATTTTTAATTATTTAAGGTTTACATAAATATTTTTAAAATAACATTTTTCAAAAATTCATCAATAAATTCATACTATATTTATCCAGAAATTTGAAAATTCACAAACTTCATCATTAAAAGAAATCACAATTTTTATTGAAATCAATGGATTACTCAAGGCAGTTACGGTCTTGTTACATAGCCCCTTATAACGCCAGCATAAGACCTAAGAGTAAGGTGTGCTATGGTGATAGAATCTTGGGGCGGCTCGACCAACATTGCCCGAGTAGTGATTTATATTAGAATGAACTTATCATGAAGGATAATCTGTTACAGCTTCACATGATGAAGTTTGGTTTCATTTTGGTCTAGAGAAAAGCCCAAAGGTGCTACCTCCTTCTCGAGTTATGTCATATGGGCTTCGATTGTCCCGAGACTACTCGATGGGGCCATCGAATCTTATTTCTATATTTCTTAATCAAGATCACTTGTATTTATAGACAATAATCATAACATTTTGTTTCTCATGGTCTTATTGACCAATGATTATATAGCAGTCCAAACCCAACGGTCTTATTTTAATTATACTCATTTTATTAAATGAAATAGTTTTGATGAGTATAAAATAAAATAACACACAATTTTATGAAACAAAATTTATTCAAAATTTCGGGTCATTACAATCTTTCCCCCTTAGGAAATTGCATCCTTGCAATTTTAAAATTGGGATTAGAAATTTCGTTGAAAGTTCCACATCAAAAAAGGGTCAGAAAAACTATTATATTAAAAGAAATAAAGGGAAGTACAAAGTTCACCCGAGTTAACCCATACTAGGATTCCATGTAGGAAAACATGGATATGGAAGAAAAAACAAAGAGCCATGTTCTGATGGAGAGTGATAGAAAATGTGATTAGGAGAAAATTAACCACAAGAAAATCAAAAACATAAGATGTGTTAAATTGTCTTTGATTACCTAGTTGGAAATGTAAACCAACAACATTTTAGTTTTACGTTCCTTTTCATAATTTTGAGCGATTAATTTACTATGTAGAATAAAAACATAAGGAAATAGATTTACCTTCAAGTAGAGATTCATCCCTAAGTAATTTTCCCCCAAGACTAATCTTAAATCCAAACAATGATCATTCAGAAAGACTTTGTGTCATCAAAATCACAAGAATCATCTTCTAGAGAATCACATAATCCACAAAAGAATAATTATATTTTTCCCATGTATTTAGTCATCAACTAAAAATAAAAAGTTTCATACAAGATCATATAATCCCCAAAATGGATAATCCATTATAAAAAGAAATATGACTATTAATCTCCAAAATTCAACAAAAGTACCCAAAGTTCCTTAAAGACCATTTAATACAGAACCATCCTTAAAATTCTTCAGAATAATCCAAACTATGATTTACACCCATAAATCAGAAGGATTTGTTCACATTGTGTTCCCCAAAATAAATCAAAACATTTATCTCCAAATAACATCGACTACTATAAAATTCTCATACTAATGTGTAATTAACCTATTCATATATTCTCTATTCTAGGTTTATAATTTTTCATAAATAACCCAAATCACCATATGTCCAATATAAATACATAAATTCATAAAAAAATCAACCATTCCTCCTCAATTTAAATCCTATTGTATCTTAGGAATATAGTACTCCAAAATAGAAAACATCATCCAAAATAAACATTATCATTTAATCACGAAATCATTTTCCTATACCAAGGATATCCATTTGAAATATGTTTCCAAAATCAAATTATTCTTGATCCATAAAAATATTAGGTGCATTAGTCTGAAGGGAATAACAACAAGCTCATAATGCCCATATCTTTTCCAAATGGTAGTTTTTGGAATATCATCATTCTTCACCCTCAATTGATGATAACCAAAACTAAGATTAATCTTAGAGAAGTATTGAGTCCCAAAAAGTTGGCCAAATAATTCATCAATTCTTGGATGATGGTATTTTTTCTATACTGGGATCCCATTTAGTTCTCTATAATAAATGAATTTCCGCATTGATCAATCCTTATTCATCACAAAGAGAATAGGTGATCCATAAGGAGACACATCTGGTCAGATAAACTCATACTCCAAAAGATCTTGGAGTTGTTTCTTTAATTCATAGATCTCCACATTTTTTATCCTATATAGGGACTTTGATATAGAATTATATCTCGGTATGAGTTTGATGGATAACTCTACCTCTCTTTCTAGGGGTGGTCCTGGAAACTCCTCCTGAAATACGTCAATGTATTCATAGACGATTGTGACATTTTCTAAAAGAATAAATCCATGATGAGAAACTTATTTCATTTTTGAATATTTTAACTAAAACGGATTTTATGTCATAAAACTTCATGCTTAGAAAAATTAAATTTTTCAATAATTTCATTCATAATTATTCATAAAAAGCTTGTGATTAACCAAACATATCCCCCAGGAGTGTCATAACCAGGAGTGCAACAAGGGCTGTAGTTGTGTACCAGTTCCCATTCAAGTCTAGATCAAAGCAGTTTTTTCGGCTTTTTCCCCTATGTACATCTGTGCCAGAGCCACCTCTACCTGCTCGTATCCAGATAGGGATGTATTTTCTTAATAAACAACTTACTCAATACTCATTAAAATACCATGATGATTTCATATATTTAAACATTTCTATAGGGTTATTCCTAAAGTTTTCATATCCTAATTTCCATAAATAACTAAAGTATCCTTTGATACCAACTATAACATCCCTCATTTTTATTACATAACATTTCATTTCATTTTACAAACAGAGGATCTTTAATGTCTAGTGTCTTGGAAAACAGTAACATAAAAAATTATTCTAAACCACCCGTAAGGTTTATTAATTTTTCATCCTAAGTTCATTACAACATCTCATAACCTGGGATCATACATCAAAGGAAAGGGTGAGCAGAAGGCCTAGTAAAGGAAACAAGAGATACATTTTACTTGTGAACATGAGATAATTAAAATAACATGTTTCATAACATGAATATGTGGCTACAACATTTAACATATACAATCATTAACATATCACCACAGTCCATCCCCATGGTGTCAACAAAAAGAATTACCAAGTTTATTCACCAAGGTATCGTTAAAATTGTAATCCCAAGAGATTACTTCATTAACCAATTCATTGGAGAACTATCAGAGTGAACCCTTAAATTTATCTTTATTATCATGTGATCCACATATATCATCATTAAAAATTTCATAAATAACCCATATAGCATAAAATAAATGGGTTTCATTTCATAATCACAACATTTCAAAAACTGCTTTTAAGACATGATCTTTATGTCATTTTAAAACCATGGAAAAAGGAAAGCAGGTTTCATGTATGTAATTCCCAGAATTAAAATAGAACATTTATATATATATATATATGTGAATAACCCTATTTAAGAAAGATATTTGAGTATTCACTTAATAAAATAAATTCATTTGAGAAAGAGAGAGAGAGATTTTGAGATGAAAACTCAGCAGCAAAACGACTATGATGCAGGCTTTTTGAAAATATTGAAAAGAGAGGGTACATGGGTCACCCACTCATAATGATCCATAAAATAGTAGAGGGATAGAGCATAAAAGATATATGAACATGGTAATGAAATTTTAAAGACGTACCATATGAAATTAAAAACATGGAAGGAAGACAGAAATAAGATTTCTCTTATGAAAATTCGGAAGCATAACGACATCACTTAAACCATAAAAAAAATGAATTGATGAGATAAAATAGGGTCACTCATAATATGAACATAAAATAAAAGTATTATGGATATAGAGATCAAACCCCAACATGGAAAAAAGTATCTTGAATGACTTGACATGAATGTATAACATTGAAAATGGGAAGAGCGAAAGAACCCCTTACAAAAATTCGGTAGCCTAATGGCGCCACATAAACATTATTAAAATTAATTAATAAGAGAAAGAAGGGGTCTATAATCATATGAACAAGAAAAGGACAGTAAGATGAATATAAAAGAACATCACCAACATAAGAACATGGATCATAAAATAAATGACATAAAAGAGAATACATGAAAATAAAGAGAGAGGTATGATCCCTTACCTTGAAAAGTAACTTCGAAAGATTGAAGGTAGGGACCTTAGGAGGCTTGAGGGAACCTTTTGAGGACTCCGTGTGAGGTAAAGTGACCATAACTTCGTTGGTGAGGATTTGGAAATGAAATGAATGAGGGAAAGGTTCGGTATTTATAGGGGAAGTGAGGGGACAAGGAATTAATTGGCAAAGGACACCTCATCGGTTGTATTTTAAAAACAGTGGGCTTGGTCATGGTATTTTCCCATGGTATTTTCCACATGGGACACCTCATACCGCATATTACTATTCATAAGTCGACCATAATTATTGAATAATTAATACATCCTTAATGATGTCATTAAACTCTCGAAACTCAAAAACTGTATTTTCACTATTCACCAAAAATTCAACTTTCTCAGAAAAATCCGAAAATTTCACCTTAACCAAATATCGATGATCTGATTTCAAAAACAAAATCCATTTTATGAAAATAATATTATAAAATTTTTTAATTTAATATTTAAATAAAAGAACTATTCACTAAAAATTCAACTATTTCAGAAAAATCCCAAAAATCCACCTTAACCAAATATTGATGCTCTGATTTAATAAATGAACTCCATTTTATTAAAATAATTTACTAAATATTTTTAATTTAATTTTTTAAATGAAACACTATTCACCCAAAAAAATAATACTTAACCAATAATTTCTGAAACGGTTATTTACCTATTTTATTGAATCACATTACCTAATCAAGGTGCCTAAATTATATTAATACTTTCTTTAAGTGATATTACTAATCCATTTGGTCATATTACTAATGCTAAGGGTAAAATAACTATTCATAATTTACTATTCATCAAAGATTATGTTAATCTTATTGGACTCTAAATTTCATACTGAACACAACTGTAGAAGGCCATTTTTTGAAAACCATTCACATTTTTAATTATTTAAGGTTTACATAAATATTTTTAAAATATTTTTCTTCTAAAATTCATCAATAATATTCATAGTATATTTATCTGGACATTTGAAAATTCACAAACTTCAGCATTAGAATAAATCACAATTTTTATTTAAATCAAAGGATTACTCAAGGATGTTACTATCTCGTTATATATCCCGTCATAACAGTAGCATAGAACCTAAGAGTAATGTGTCCTTGGGTGATAGAATCTTGGGGCGGTACAACCAATATTGCACGAATAGTTATTCATATTAGCTTGAACTTCTCGCAATAGAAATTCTGTTCCATCATCACATGATGAAGTTTGGATTCGGTTTGGTCCCGAGCAAAGCCCAAAGAAGCTACCTCCTTCCCAAGATCCATCAGATGGGCTTCGATCGTACCAAGACTACTGTATGGGGCCATCCAATCTTCATTCCATATTAATTAATCAAGATCAGTTGTATTTATAGAAAAAAATAATAATATTTAGTTTCCCATGGTCTTATTGACCAATGATTATATAGTAGTCGAAACCCAACGGTCTTATTTTAATTATACTAATTTTGTTAAATTAAATGGTTTTGTTGAGTATAAAAAAATAA
Organism: Viscum album; assembly: GCA_963277665.1. Lineage (NCBI taxonomy): Eukaryota > Viridiplantae > Streptophyta > Magnoliopsida > Santalales > Viscaceae > Viscum > Viscum album. Next base: position 1,752,501,040 of record OY728152.1, read on the forward strand.
CACAGAATGCCAGGAAACAAAATTTATTCAAAATTTTTGGACATTACATGTATCGCTCTTATAGAAGTGCATACCAAACACTTTACATGTACACTCTTTATAAGTAGTACAGATAGAGGATGATCTTTCTTATGAGGAGCAACCAGTGATGATCATTGATCGTAGAAAAAAAGTTCTACGAAATAAGACATTTCCCCTCGTCAAGGGGTTGTTATGAAACCACATGTTTGAAGAGGCATTGTGGGAATTAGAGGAACCGATGAAGCCTAGTTACCCACATATTTTTTAGTGCGGGAAAATGAAATTTTGAGGACAAAATTTCTTAATGGGGGAATATTGAAACTACCAAAATGTTTATTAATGGAAATTCCACTTCATCTAATTTAGGGTCTTATTATTTAAAATATTTATATAAAATGTGAAATTCATTGGTTTTATGTTTTTTTGTATTTTAAAATACCATTACGAATTTTGATTGTTGCTAATATAGACGTTGAACTATGATCACATGATTAGTATTAATATAAGGCTTTAAAATTCCAATTTACTCAAACAAAGGAAGCGATGGCCTCATCCAGTAGACTTTCCCTATAAGAAGCCCATTTGTCAGATCTTTTAAATGAAGTGGCATCATTGGGCTTCGCTGTTGACCAAGCGCCAGCTGTGATTCAACATGTTAATCTTGAACAGAACCACCTACGTGAGAAGTGGAAGTTGATAGATATTATCACCTGAGCAATGTTATCCAAGACACCCAAGAGTATGCCAGCATCCCGCACTATTACCTTCGGTGCTATGTGGGTGTTATAAGGGGTTATGAAAAAAAGCCATATCACTATGATAATGTCCATTATTATTTTTGTATAATATACAATATACATTCATTTTATTATGGTCACATTGTAAATTGTTTTTTTAAGAACAAATAGTATTTTTAGTTAATATTCAACTAAAGAATATATTTTGTTAAATAAATGGATTTGTGAATTAAAAAATAATTTAATAAAATTTTATTATTACTAAATTAATTTTTATTAAGTATAAATGACTTTATAATTTTTATTAATGTCGCTGTAATTTTTATTAAGTTTTGAATGATATTTTTTCAAAATAAATTTTTTTTTATAAATGTTGGTTTTTAATTTAAATGTAAAATTCATATATTTAAAAAATTATATAGATTAATTAAATATTATTTTTGGAATCAGGACGTCAAAATTATCCAACGGTGTGTTTTTCATAATTTTCTAAGATAGTTTAGTTTTTTGGTAAAATATAAATACCATTTAAATATATAATGTGTTTTATGTCATCATAATGACCCAATAGTGATGTAATAAAATACTATAAATGAAATATTCTTCCAATAAATGCTTTATCCTTAAAATAGTGTTATTTTATAATTATTTTATTTATTTTAAAATCTATAGTGGACCCTCTATGACAGATAAAACAGTTTAGTTTTGTAAATTCTTTTCGTTAAGTGTGTGACTCACCTCCACATAATGAACAATATTATTTTAATAAGTTATGCCTTTGGCCATATAAAATATTTCTTTCCACTACCCTTTGGAAAAACCATGGGCATGAACCATGGTCAGGTTTGTGGTTTTGATTAGTTTAATGTGTGGTGTCCCAAACCTAAATAATAATGAATTCCCTCTCCTTCCCTACATAAACCCGCCTAGTCTCCCACATCCTCTGAAATAAAAGCCTTCTTAGTTCGTCCAACCTCTTCCCTAATCTGTCTATAATCCACCCAAGGCGCCCTAGGCTTCCAAGAGGCATCTGTAAAGCGTTACCCAAGCCTTTTGGATCACAATTCCATGTAAGGGATTCCTTCGTTTCTCATTTTATCCAAATATCTTAATATTGATTTTCCATTTTTTTTATAAATGTTGGGGTATGATTTTTAACCTACCCTATACTATCCTCTTTAATTTAGAATGAAGATAGACTCATTTATCTCTCATCAGTTCCATCCATGTATACCTGTTACCAAGTCTAAATTCCGTAAGGAATTTCACTATCTTCATTTACATTTAAGCAATTCTTTTGTATTATGAATATGAAAATCAATAACATATGTTGGGACATGTACATATATGAAACCATTACTATCCATTTCTTGTAAATATAATGATACAACCCATTCTCTCTCATTAAACATACTTTAGATGTTCTTATGTCATGTCGTTATGTTGTTGAAATTGCAACACGATTTTCCAACCCAAAGTCATTGTGTAGTTAATACCATGCCCATTTCTCTATAAATGGTATTCATATTTATACACATTTACATATTGATTATAAAGATTCATGTATTAATTATAAATTCCATTATCGTGGAAGAAATGATGATGGTTAATGAATCCATTTTATATGATTTATGTGGCACACTTATGCATGAAAAGAAATTTTTAAGAAGGGTGCACCCTAATAGCACTCCAATGCATTAGGTAAAAAATATTATCATGATACATCATGTTCAATGACTATTGAATCATTCTAATTAAAGTGATATGATATTTTACTCGTGATTTATGTGCATTGAGGTTTTAATCATGCTCCATGTGCCACGAGCCTCTGCTAATGCTAATCTAACGATAAATGTTGTTGTCACATCTCTAGGTTATGATTATCATGCATTTATCCTACCTTTATTTTCAGGTTTCTATTGTTCTCCCTTGATATACATATTGTATAACATGTATTATATTCCTCAGGTAATTTTGTGTCTATTCCCTTACTGAGCTTTATATCTCACCCCTTTCTTATGTATGTCCTCAAGTTATCCCATTCAATGCTATATACGAGGGAATGTAGTGGTCATATAAAGGAAGTTTTCAATAAGATATTGAATTTCTTTTTTATGTTGTTATTTAATGTTTTTAATACCCAAAGACACTATTACTTTCTATATTCTATGTTGTATGAAGTGAAGGTTTTATGTAATAATTTATGTTTTGTGTGAGAAAAAGTAGGGTTGTTGTACGCATGTTTTTGTAAAACTGTGCACGAACCGTGAACTACCCAAAACCCCTCCAAAAACATCAAAAATTCCCCCAAATTCGGACAACACATTCCCCAAACTATGAACAACCATAAAATTAATAACTAATAAATAAAAATGTGATAGAGGAAACGTCAAAATAAGTTTTGAATCATACATGTACTCTGAATCTTCTATAATATTTTGAGGTAAAAATATCAGACTAGTGAGACAGTATACCATCTTTTATATCATGTGATTCATCCTAATCAAACCCATGTTTCCATAATACCTAAACTATTATCATGGTATTTACCTGAAACTCATTATTACTATGATCCAACACATAAATCATATAACCTTAAAATGGTGAAATTGTCTAATGAATAACATTATCCGCATCGATCACATGAGAAGATTCTAGGTGATACCACTGATGTTGTGACACATGAAAAAATTAGTCCACAACACAAAAACTTGAAGGAAGATCCAATATCTACACCATCATTCCAATTATCTCCACAAGCTCAAAATGTCAAACTAACCTTGGGGCCAACATTCCCAACCTCTGAATCCTATGGTGAAGCATTCTATGTGACAGCTAAAGGAATAGATGATCGCCAACTATAAAATCACTAGGTCATCAATGTATATCATCTTAAAACATTAGTATACTCTAATAAAAATCTCTATCTATATATATCGACTAAACCTGCTCTGACATCTCTTGCACGAGCCTCAATCCAAATAGCTCTGACTCACCTACCCCCATCCATAAAATATGTGATCTTCATGGCCATCATAAACTTACTCATATGGATCCATCTATATATTTTCCAGATAACTATTGTTTTACGTATATTCAATGAGATCCAAGTGCTTCCCCCAAGACCAACAAATGTCAAGGATGCACACTCGTAGAATACCATTTAAAACATGTATAGTATGTTCTGATTGCACATCTATATTTGGGTGCAAATCCCATCATAGCAATACATGTGTATAAAGATCCTTCTACAACCCTTTCTAGAAGTGTGAAGTCAATCACGTGTCTCAATATAAACTTTCACTCTATTTAAACCCCATATAGATGGAAAATGAGTCGAATAAACTATTATTACAATTGATCCACAAATAAAACCTCTTTTATAGTAGAAAAATGCACATGTTTTTTCGAATGTCCCACAACCACCCAAATAATTACCTTTTTCAGAGGTGTCCATGGGTGACCAACCAAAAATTCCATGGTTATATCATTCCCCATTAATTATATAATGGTAAATTAATGTAGTAAGAAACTACGCCATTGATACTCATCCTTCACCTATTCAATGTTGTATTAGTTTGTGATGAACCCCCCAATATCATTTTAGGCTCAGCCACCAATACTATCAATGCATGTCATGTAACATTTTGGTCAATCCAGGATGCACCACCCACTTCAAGGCCTGAAATTCATGCATTATCTCTTCTCGCATATTGATAGTCACAACTATAAGGCCCCATACATAGATGATATCATCCTCATTTATAGTCCAATCAAAATGTGAATCAACACCTTTAAGGATTTCTCTCATGGTAAAAAACACAAGAGCCTCATTTTTCCTCTCTATGATATAGAAAAAAATAGTAGAATCTACTAAAAATGTTATGATGGTTATCTTATCTTGTCCCTCATGAATGAAAACATTATCATCTTCTAGCATGTTCATCCTCATCCACTCAGACCAAGACTATTGATGTACCTAAGTCTATGTTTTTCTTTCTCTAACTGTCTGAAAGAACATTTCCATTTTGATGTGTATATACCATCTCAATATCATAAAACATCATATAATCAACCCATATATAACACTATAGATTTAAATATTTCAATGAAATTATATACTTTAAGATTTTATGATATGTATACACGGTAATCTTTTCTCCCAAAAGATAATTCTATCGTCACATGAAGTAATAATCAACTACAACTAACTCAAGGTCATGTGTTGGGTTGTTCTGTTCTTGCAGCCTCAACTGTCATGACCCATACACCGTGAATCCATATCCCTACATCAAATTTTCTCCATGACTAATCTATGAAGCATCACAAAACACAATAAAATCATCCCCTTAACTGAGTAGGATTCATTTTGTTGCAGTTTTCAAAAGAATAATAAACCGTTCTAAAGAATTCACATGTGATTCATACCATTCAAACATTACTCTATTATGTTCAAGCCTGATATAGGTGGTTCTAATTAAGAAAACACCTTGATGACCCTCTGATAATATACATTTAACCACATTAAATTTATTATATGGAAAACTTTTCTGAGATACTACCTTGAAACCACCACCTGAACCTTATCTGGGTCCACGGACACACCTTCCTCTGGGATGGTGTGACCTAAGAAATGAAAATTACCAATACTGAATTTTAACATTTATTTCATTGTGTATATATGATGCTCCCTCAATATACTCAGGATAATGCCATGGTTTTGGGAATTATTTTCACATCTATTGTAGTAAATGAATATTTTATGCACAAACACTTCCATAAACTAAAATACGCATGAGTGGAAGATTATAGTAATAAACTACATAAAAAATGATGGTGTGTTCATCACCCCACACATCATCATGATGAACTCACATATTCCATACTAGCTTTTGAATCCATCCCATTATATATCAGATTGTCAACATCTCAACTGATGCTACCTTGATCTCATTTCATTCATAGTGAATACACAGTCTCCCCTCAACATGTTATACGCTCATCTATACCTGTAAGTGGATAAATATTCTTCATTGTACTATGGTTTAACAACCAGTAATCTACACATAAAAAAAATTCATGTCAGTCTTCAGATCAAAAATAACTAGGGAACCCCAAGGTGATGTAATTGGATAGATAAACCCCATATAATTCATCTCTTATAGTAGTGTATTAATATCATGATGATGATTTTCTGATATTTATGTATGGTGGTACAAAAACATGCTAATCTCTAGGCATGATCTCAATCATAAATTATACTTCTTGTTTAGGTGGAAGCCCCTGATATGGCCTTTGGAAAAAAATCCTGGAATCTATCAACTACAGGTGGAATGTGATCATGATTTACACCCTCATCATAACGAAAAAGACTCAAAAAGTATGAGTTATTCTCCCTTATTTATTAGGGAATATCCCTATATATCCTTCCTAAATATACCACTCTCTATAATCTATGTACAATCACCCTCGTGAGATGTAAATGTTACCCTCCTAAGGTAAAAAACACTGTGGGATTGAAATGATTTTTACTAGTTCGTAAAAAAAATCAACTCAAATCCTAAAGAATATAGTATTTATAGATGTAATTCAAAATTATACTCCAAAACACAAGAGAAAAACAATTTTACAAGAAGATATTTGACAAACATAGTCCCGAAGGTGTATCAATCGACATAATCCCACTCAGAAACTCGACATCCAAGGTCAAAAAATTTACATGTTGTGTATTTGTATTAGAATTTTATGAACTGATGTCAATTAATGCACTATAATGTGTATAAGATACAAGAATAGAACATCTAACATTTGATGGTCTATCATTTATATCCAACAATGTAGGTTGAATGGCCTGAAATTGTCTTGTCACATTCCCCTGTGATGCAATCTTGGTTCCCTTAGCTACATCACGATATTGTTATGGGTGTTCTCTCAATGAATTACCATGTCCACTACATAGACCTCCATGGAAAATATAATTATAAATTATATACTTGTAAAGTCTAGAAGAACCAATCTTATACAATTGATCTATCAATCCACTCTATCACTATACATTTTTAATGGGGTCCTGCAAAATCATTATAGATGTCCCACCATACTACAAGTGTAGAAATATACTGGAGGCTGGAGAAAATGTCTACAAATGTTACCCAGCATATCACACTGGTGGAAAATAATTCATTTAAGATACTTACTAATAGATCCTTCCCCCTGGACAGTCTTATTTCCACTTCTTTAGTAAACATTCTCATAATTATTCTTCTTAATCTCGAAATTCCTACCTCAGGATCATTCATAATAAACCACCTATCCACCATCTAAAGCCACAATCTGGTTCCCCTCATATAAAATAGCCTAAATAGCCACTTCTAGTAATATTTTCAGAAAAAATATATTCACATGGTTTATAATATAAAATTAATCCCCGTATTGAAACCATTTCTTCACTGTAACCTCATCTCTTTCCAATGCTAGAGGAAATTGATCCATATATTTAAAGATACATGCATAGTGATTCATATACATAATCCACTAATACAACCTCATAGACTCAACTGTTATATCCTGGCTGGGTGTCTCATGGTATAAGTGATCAAAGATCTTCTCCTGAAATTCCATCAACTACATATTCCTTATCTATTCATATTGAGTCTCAATTTCCGACAAATGATTTTCATGACCACGTAACATACAATAAACCAATTTGTCTCTATTATTAGTAGGATAATCTATGTGTCATGTATAATATTGATATAATTAATCAATAACTCATCTTCACAGGGTCTAACCTCTCTGGTAAATATCGAATATTGCTGCAATTAAAAATCCCATGTCAGTTCTGACATAATAATCCCAACCAACCAAATGTAGCATTCCCCAAACCACAAGAAGAGCGAAAATTTAAATTATAAATGATCTCCAACATCCTCACCAAAAAATGTTAGATCATTAGATTCTATAATTATAGGATCATCACCATCAATAAGTTCCTATCGGCATATAAACAAGAGTTATTATGAATGAATATCTCTATAATACCTAAAAAATGCCTCATGTAACATAAATTTAAATTTACACATTATACTGGAGGGATTCACATAAATTAAGAATATGTAATCACCCTATTCCACCACATGGTAAATAATATGTCACTATCACTACCCTTAACCATCAGACATCTTGTTCATTGCTAAAAAATGTTAAACACATTATCGTTAACATAGATTCTATGTGGATACCCATTTTCACATTTTGCATCATTTAATATTTTATAAGTCATATTTGTAACCATTTATTTTTAATTAAAAAAGAAATAAATAACTTGTATATGTTAACAAATTACCAAAAAACCAAATTTTCAATCCGTGCATAAAAATAATGCATGTCATAATGATTCTTGAGTGCCTAGAATTGTCCATGAATACTCAATGGTCATTCCATATTGGTCCACTTGTCAAATTTAAGAAAATATCATAACGAAATAATATCACAGAACCTGTGAATCAACAAAGGTAAAAAACATCTGACTATAATGAAAATCATTAGTAAAAACAATCCCACCCTAGGACTTTGGGTTTTTTTAATATACATGGGTCAACTACTCCAATGAAAAAGATCATGTACTAGGGAAAAATCTTCTTAGTATTCTATATACATTTCTAAATTAGTATGAAAAAATAAAAAGAAAAATAAATATACTTTGATATTACTATGTAACATCCCAAACTGAGAACCACATTATGAGGCCGCAAATAGGTCAGTCAGATGACCTCAAGAGAACCATTCCATACACCATAGGCTACTGACTAGCAACAAGTGTCCCACATATCAACATTGGAAGAATACACCCCCATTATCCAAGTATAACAATAGTATAAATAAATAGAAAATAATCAACTGATAACAAATAACCACCACAACAAAAATGATAACCAAAAAAATAGTATCACAGGATGAACCAAAAAAGGAAACAATATCCAAAAAATTAGTCAATATTATATTCTATAGTACATTCCATGCTTCAATGAACTACCCCAAAATAATTAATCTAAAAACTCCAAGTGGGTCCCAACACAATGTCTAGATACCCCATCTATGCACCATCATGACTCAATAATATACCATATATATTTTTCCCTTATCACATCCTCTAAAATTGATTTCTATTTGGGTACCAATCAGTAGGCCTATATAGGCTGTGATTATAACTCCATAAGCCACCACCAATATAGTTTAAAAAAATACCCTGTCAATAATAGTGTAGGTATATTTATAAGAAATTATGTGAAATCAACAAGGTAAACTGTTCATATAAGAAAATATTCTTAATTTAAAAAAAATTTACACAAGAAAGGCGAGGAACCCAAACTAATACACAATTAATTTATCTTGTTCTAGATTCTGGCCTATATCACAACATGAATAACAATTCATTTCATTATGATATTTAATTATACATTTTATTTCAATTTATTATCACAACTACATGTTTACATTGTACCCTGCCTTTATTTTTTCCCCATAATTCCATGTCTAACAACCCATTATTATTTGGTGCATCATTCCCTTTCTCAAATCCCATTTATTAGTATATCACAATTGAGTATTTTAATAATTATTTTGTTTTATTCACTCTTATATTATTAAATCACATAAGGGTATTTCGAGCATCAATTTATTTCCCATAGTCATATAAAAATCTGTCACGCATGTATCAAAAATGTCAAATAAACCAATGTTAATCAACACGTACACCCTTTTAATCATTTCACGTCATAGATTCCATTTCAATAATCAAAATAATAATTTTTAGGCAATTTAATCCAATGGAATAATATTCTTAATTCACCTTTAAACCATTTTTAAATATTTAATTCAAATAACTCTTTATCCCATTAAGTATTAGATAAACATTTCATAATTGTCATTTTAAATTAATTCATAGTCACATTAATTGACCAATTACACTATCCCATTAATTAAGAATCATATTCTTCATATCCATTTAATTTTATAATCATATCATTCGATTAATTAATCCATTGATAAATTAAACCAAATGAAGAATTGTTTTCAAAACTGGAAAATTTCTATTTCAAAATTACATACAAAAAATAATAATCAATAATATGGTATTTTCAATTTAGAAAACATGCCTTGTGATTGTTGATGGATACTCACCAAAAAAATCCCCAAATTGGAGTGGAAGGTTCAGTTTTCAAATGAATAGAAATATCTTGATTCAAAATCATTGATCATAGATTAAATTGATTGGACCCATTAAATCCAATATCAAAACTTCCACCAGTGTAGAAATAAAAACATTACTAGGTGAGGGAATGATAAGAGAGTTGGAGGAAAATAATCAGGATGATAATCTCTTACCAGAAGAGGTTCATATTCTTCAATATGGCCTTTAATTCATCAAGAATATATTTTAGAATACCATTAAATCCATCTTGAAGCCTCAAAAAGGATTGGAACGAGTTAGGGTTTGTTAGACCGAATTATTGTGAATTGTATAGGGTTTGGGAATTATATAAATAATTATTAGAAGAATTAAATCTATGCATACTATTTCTCAGGCATGGTCACGTCTTTTTCCAAAAAATTCATTATAACTATGCGCCTATCCTATGGGGGGCACAGTTACTACTAATACTAAAGACTATTCGGAAAATTGTGTTCCAACCATGAAATTACTCTCTATCTGGGGATATATGATTTTCTAGGATAGGGAGCACTATTTTTCATAATCGTGTTTTGACCACGTACTTCACGAAACCTCTCTAATAATATCAAAATTTCACCCATATTCATCCAAGAGATACCCTAACCAATTCATAACCTAAACAAGTCAATATTTTACTATAAAACGATCTAGATTTATTTCTATAAAATGGTCTGGATCTTATATATAACATAATAGAAGTTTTATAATATTACTATGGATTTCTTCATATGGCCTCTGAAGACATTGAAGAGAAATAATGTAATATGGGTCATTGTGAATCTCTATACAAGTTCATTTCATTTCATTGAGATTATTGAATATATATATCCTGGTATTCTTGGTAGGATATATATAAATGTTGTTGTGATACTTCATAGAATATCCTTATCAATAGTCAATGATCATGACCCATGGACTCTGTTGAAATTTTTTTAGTGTATATATAAGCCATTAAATAGAGGGAATAATTTTATCATTACCTATATCCCTAAAAATGGGTATTTTGAAAAAACTATCCAAACATTGGAGAATATTCTAAGGCCATTCACTATTGACTTTAATGGATGTTGGGATGGTTATTATCACTTCTAGAGTTTTATTAAAATAACAATTACCACTATGAAATTAAAATAACATTATATGAATACTTGTGTGGAATAAGATTTCAGACTCTAAAATGATCGGATGATGTTGGAAAAATAATTCCATTTTTTCAAGAACATATGAAAATAAAATTCAGAGACATTGATAACCATCTTTCATGTCAAAAATGTAGTCGGGTTTATAAAACAATATGTTGAAAATTTTAGAAAGGATGATAAAATATATATTTGAGAATATTTCATCATGAAGATATCTTCATAGAAATGGGTCATGAGATTTGGAAAGAAGATGAAGCTAATTCCAAGGTATATTGGAAAAAATATATTATTTGAGTGGGTTTTAATTTTGGAATATCTTTTGGACATTCCCTGAAAACTATCTCATCATCATAGATCCGTCTATATATCACTTCAAATGATGTATATTACCGAGTTTTCACTTGTTTTAATCATGGATCTTGTTCATTATGAACCCCAATTATAATGTATTGAGGCGTTGATTCATACTCTTGATAAGAGAGATAAAGTATTGTGGAATAAGAATAATAATAGTGAAGGTAATTTAATGGAATTTTATATTAGAAGAGGGAAAATGATATCCATATTATTAAATAATATGGTATTATCCATCTTTTTATGGATTTTATTACAATTTTGTTGAATATATTTTTATATGGAAGATAATATAATTCCCAAGAAAATAACGTAATGAATAAGAATGTTTTCATAAAATATAAAAGATTAAAAAATTGTTTAACAAAATATAAACTATGATTATTCGTTTATAATGACAACTAAAACTAGTAACATAAAATAATAAATGTTATGGGGAAAGACTGTAATCATTTTCTATATAAGATCATACATGATAAGGAATAACATGTATTTGATAAACATTTGTATTATGAGGAATATATTAAAATAACAATAAACATGGTAGCTGAAATAATTATATGTATTATCTGGGGATGATATAATGTCATGTATATATATAAGGCAACATGACAATTAAAATTTAAATTTTTGAATCTAACCGCTGAAATATGACAACTTGGAACTCATCTTCATAATATGGACATTAGAAATATTAACATCGTAATAGTAATGCCACAATTATAAATGAAAAATTATTTTTGAAATAATAAAATAATTTGTAATAATATTACTAATAATAATATAAATAGATAATAATTAATGAATATTAATGTTATTAGACTCGTATGAATTAAAAAAAATAACACATACTAGGGGAAATAGTTTTTAAAATTTTAGCTCTAAACCCATGGAATTGAAGTAAACCTAGAGTTTTACATAAAAACTAAAATTCTCATATAATTAAAATTAGTTTCAAAAAATAGTTCCATAAATTTTTCCTAAGCATGTTCATCTTATCAGAGGGTGATTTTCCTATAATCTTCTATGGTAGTCAATTATATCACTAATTAGTAAAATACATTATGAAAAATAAGTATGCATTATTACATAATTATGAATTCTAAATGATATAATAATTAATAAGAAAAAATATAATTTGAATAAAAAATTATTATTTCATTTATTTAATTTATTTTATTGAATTTAATTTTTTTAAAGCATGAAAAATATTTTACGTAGTATAAATGATAATTAAAGTTTTTAAAAAATATTTTTTTGAATTATTATAATTTATAGTGCAATGTAATATAAATTAATTGATTTTGGTTGGCAAAAAAAATTATTCCAGGAAAACCATCAAATTTAAAAAACCATGACATATTGCAATGGGAAATTCAATAGTTTGAAATTTTCCAAAACGTATTCTTTCAAGTACTATGTTTATAAAATCAATAAAAATATTCCACAATTTTTTATAAATACACACCGATTCTCCCATTTATATCCACTCAAAATCCATTTACTATTATGTTCCCTCATTTTATCACTCAAGAGTCACTCCTCGATGTTTATAAGGATCTATACTTCTCATCTCAATTTTTATTACGTTGCATTTCATGATAAGGGTTATTAATCTATTCACTCATGTTATTTTTGTACTCCAATCCTATTGATTTTTATTTATATTTTAATGAAAATTATTATTCATTGATATAGATTTCTCATCATTTTATCAATTAGATATCCCATTTACCTCTTGTTACACTACACACATAAGGAGCTGGATTTCTTGATTCTTCATATGGTTCCAAATCAATCATATTTTTTTGGAACTATTGAGTACAAATTATATTCATACAAGAAATATCCATGTTTGGAAGCAAAAATGTGGATATTAGATATGTATAAATTCACATTTCGGTGACAACAACTGAAAAAGTATGGCAAGGTATATCATAATAATAAATTTTTTGATGGAGTATTAGGACAAACTATTCACCTAATTTGGCATTCCTATGAGAAATTCGTCTGAAAATTTAAAAAAACATTATAAAATAATAATGAAGTAATTTTTAATTATTTCATTGGTTACATAAAATTTCAACCACATTGATATAAATATCTAAAAAACCATAAATTTTATAAACCTTTCAGATTTCCAATAATTGAAAATTTAACAAATCACAAAATAATAATGCATATTTGAACCATGTGGTCCCAAATTATCTTATATAATTACATGGTGAATTTTCCTTTTTATTTTATTGACTGGGTTATAGTATTTCTATATCATATAAATCTTTTATCTATATGGTAAAATATTATAATACATGTTTCATTTGTTAAATTATGATTTTTATTTTTATTTTTATTGTTCCATGTATATAACTTACACATTTTTTTAAGGAATTCTATATAATTTAATGTGATAGTAGGGGTTGAAAATTCAATATCCCCTTAGTTCACTAGTATGTCTCATGAGGCAACTAAAAAAGGGAAATGGGGGCATCCTTACACTTTATTTATTGATTCTTGGAATAATTAATTCAAAATATATTTTTTACGATGTTCGACATTTTGAACTCCTTATGTTGATGTCATTATGTGATAACTTAGTTATTAACTCCTATTTCTATTCAGGGATTACTTTATGTAGTGTTGGTTGTTCATATATACTAATTTTCTAACTTAATCAACGCCAAATTTCATTGTATGTAATCCCTTGGATAGAATTAAAGACCACCCTTTGTTTTTATCAATATCCTTAAGTAATTTATTTAGAATACTATGACTATTGAGACCTATGGATAGTAATATGGAATAAATATTTTTTGTCTAATGTGTTAATTTTTCATGATTTTATGTATTATTTATATATCTAGTATCTTAATCAATAATGTACCATGATCATGGGAATATAAGATCTTGTATTATGATGTCCATGTTATACATTTCTCAACAACTCCGATTTAGAAGGGTTAGGGGTATTACCATGGTATTCGAAAATTACACTTTTTAATGTTTGAAATATAAATAGGGATTGGTTTCGAAGAATATAATTTCAATTTAATGTTGGATATTGAGATGAAACATTTGATTGGTAGTTTTTTGTAGCGATGAGATAGTAAGTTTCCTCAATAAAATTTAATATGATGGTACCAAATCAGTAGTATGGAATTATAAAGATATATATATATATATATATATCACTAAGGATACATTTTTTAGAAGTTTGAAATAATTTCCTTTTTCTAAAACAAATAAAAGTAATAATACTTATCATGTTTAGTGGGGAATGTATTGAAGAAAGTTATTTATTATTTTTTCATTCATTATGAGGGTGTATATATATTTTTGTTCTAGATATAATCTAAAAAATTTAGTTTTTTGATTCAATGTGTAGTCAGGGTGATTATTATTCTTTATCTCATATTTAAATTTTGGATAGTCTCAATGTTGGGGAAGTTCATTATATTAATATATATGTAATGTTCATAAATGTTTCTATAACATTTTTTCATGGTCCCAATAGAAATTAATCATCTATATTCATTGTCAAAATATGATATAAAACTCTCTTATTTCATATTATGTTTACATCATTCATGTTTTTTACTTTTTAACATACCTCACATCTTCTACCAATGGTTATCTTCCCCTCACTCGCCCTTACTATGCATATTCTATCATATGCCTCCATCTTTTTCAATCCTAGCAATGTATTCCCCATAATACAAGTTTTTAGATTTCCCAATGTGAAACAAGGTATAATAATTAGTATTATTGTCTATAATCCATCTTCTATCCATGGTTATCGATGAACTCATAAAAAAATGAATTGTTTGACAAATCTTAACAAAAAATATATTTTCTCTTGGAAACAATGACTTCTAAGACGAAATTTATAATTACAACAAAATATATAAAATTTTAATATTAAATTAATGCATGGACCTAGAAAATGTCAAATATAATGGGTTACGGTTATTTAGAGTACCACATAATAATAAAATAATAAAAAAAATACATTTTAATTTATTTTTATATTTATAAGAGGCATCATTTTCTCATTGTACATGTACCACAAGATGAGATATAATGGGGAAATTCATAAAATAAAAGATGAACTAATAATCATTGTAAGGGTATAGTTATAAAAACATGGTAATGATATATATTATATACGTCAACAAAAATAACATTGGATCATAAATGAGGAGGATAAAAACTATCATAAGGAAACAATATAAAATATTATAGCAATCATATGAAAATATAAATTTTATTAAAATAGGAATCAGAACAATTTTTCAAATGAAAAAATTATTGAATCATAAGACTAAATAAATGGTATAGTCCATGAAATCATTTTATAATTTAAAAAAAATCATATTAAGTACCATACATAGTGTATTTGGATAAAAAATAATTATGTAATAGATTGAGTAGTCCAATAATTCTAGTCCAACACAAAGAAAACATAACATGTTATATATATATATATGTGTGTGTGTGAATGACGTAGATAAGAAATCATATATGAATCATAAACATGAATGAAATTGTGATAAAGACATGGAATGTGCAATATTGTCACAAAACATATACAAATGAATAATAATTATTATACCAAATATAAGTATGGAATATATCATATTAGACTATATATGTTTTTTATTTAAACATAATAAAACACTATTGGTCATGAATGAATGATAAATGTTGAATTAAATTATATAATTTGAACCTAAAATAAATCAATGAAATAACACATTTATCGAAATCATAAGAAATTCATGTCAATGTATCAAAAAATATAAAGTCATGCCAATAACCAAAAAAAGATGAAAATATATAAATTTTTAGAATAGTGAATGATGTATATAAATAAAAATAACATACATTATAAAATTAATACATGAAGAAAATGATATATGGATGAGTTTCCCTTATTTACCTTATTTCATTTGTATTAAAATGATGTTGGGAGAAGTGTATATCCCAACTGAAATAGGAGGGAATGAAACAAAAGAAAATAAAAATTATATTCATATTTAATCAGGAATATTTTTATTGTATAGAGAGAAAAATAACGAAAATGATCAATAACAAATAAAATAAGTACATGAAAGAGTCCCTTTACCTTGACTACTGATTTTAATTATATATGGGATATTATTGTGAATATATATTACCTGAATTAATTATTTAATATAAAACATTATTAGGGTTATTTTTTATTAAAAAATTAAAATATGTTATTAAAATAATTTATTTTTTAATTTATATCGGTCATTTTCGGATTCATGGACTATAGTTACAAAACAACCTTAAAATAATTATAATGGTAAATGGATTTTCCACAAGTATTTATAATGTATAGAGGTGAAAAATAATTGTATCATGTCCTTTTTATAATTTAATTGTTTCTTATATTAATATATATTCAAATATTTTACAAATACTGAAATTTTTTTTAAATTTTTTTAAGAGAAAACCCCATAACTAATTTTTTATCATTAATATTTCCATTATCATGCATATATAACCATTCAAAAGAAACATGGAATAAATTTATAGTTAATATTATACATAATTTTTAAGATTTTTATAAAATGGATCCATGAAATGTGTTAATAAAATATCTTGTTATACATATATAAGGTGTAATGGGATGATGGAAAGGGATGAGTTGGTATTCTGAATACATTGATTTCTATATTAGATTCCTCTTTTAGAATAACAATTAATCCTTTATAGGATTTTTATTTGGTTATATAAGGTCTATTAAAACAATTATTTAATTTATTATATAGTGAATATGGTAGATCATAATTAATGGAAGATGACTTAGAAGTGTGTAGAAATGGGTGGTGAGGGGGAAATCTATACTCAAAGTTGAGAGAGAGAGAGAGAAAGAGAATTTTTTTTAATAAAAATATGATTTTTTTGTTCTTAATCAAGTCTAGGATTAATATTTATCCCCAAAGAAAATAATATATATTTTATAAGAAAATATTATTCACATTTTAACCCTTAAAAAATCGAAAGGTATTATGAAAGTAATGTCTCCAATGTAGATAACAAAACAAAATACTAGAATATATTTTAATAAATTTATTTCTGTGATTCGAATCCAATTTATTAAAAGAGAAGATCAATTTTTAATTTCGATACATAATTTTCATAATTAAAAATTTTTAATTCACGCATTTTTTTATAAATTATTAACTCTCTCTTTCCTAATAATTAAATAATAGATGCAACACCCCGAGATTTTGTGAGATATATTATTTTTAATTCCTTTGATGTCTTCTATTAAACGCTACACCAAGATTATCTTGCGCTATATGAAACATTCTATTAGCTTACGATATATGAATACACTATTCTAGGCTTGTGTTGCACGCTGGAGAAACCTTCCTCGATAGCATGTGTTATACACAATTCCGAGTTTCACTAAACAAGATACTATTATAATATTATTAACTAGCCGTTATGAATAATAATACCCACTTTTTGAAATTTTATAAATTTAATCCTTCAATATGGATTTCATTTTTGGATTCGGAATATCAAAATTAGGCTAGGGTAAATTTTTTGTATTTTTTGGAAAACATTCAATTTTTGATGAAGAGTGAAAACATTGGGTTACTATTTCAAAACCGTCCTTTTATTTAAAAATTTATTTATTTTATTTAAATTTATTTTATGTAAAAATTGATACATAATACCTATATATGTTCAATGTAATTCATTGGAGTCATTTTATAAAAATTTTTATATATAAAACTTTTATTGAACTTTTGACCGTCTTTTACCCACCTCCAAGGAGAATTTGTGTTGACCTCACCTGTTTTGATAATCCCAATTATGCTTTCGCATACTTTGATAATCCCAATTATTGTTTATCTACATTCTAATTTTCTCAATCTATGAAATTTCATTTGATAATAATATTAAAATAATCCTTGAAATATGTTAATCAATGTTTATATTTGTTTATATAAGTTTTGAAGTAATTCTAACCCAATCGGATATGTTTTACAAAAAACAGATCACTGATCTGCGTATAGCTACTGATATAGAGCTACCTATACATAGACTATTGATAGAATTAGTCTAACAATAGACAGGGTCACTGATAATCTAAGGTCACTGATAAGCTAAAGTCGCTGATAAACCAAGGTCACTGATACACAGAGTTGCCGATATGTACAAGTCCACCGGTAAGCAATAGAAAAAGTCTTCTGATAGTACATAATGTTGCTACCGATATGCATAAGTCTAACGATACTCATAATTTCTACAGATAGACCAGCGCTACCAATAGACCACGATCTGCCTATATACAGAGTCACTGATACAAAATGAAGTTACCGATACAAAGTAGAGCTACCGATAGATCAAGAGCTACCGATAGAATGAATTCATCGGTATATAATGCTACAGATACCAAAAGTTACAGATACACAGAGTAAGAGCTACCGAAATCAGGAGCTATCGATACAAGTTCAAAGATCTACCTATAGAAGGTCACTGCTACACAAAGTCCACAATACACATCTACCAACCGAAGGCTACTAATGATTGACCAACCAGTGAAACTCTATACACTCAATATTATTTATTTATTATGCTAACAGTTACATTTGATGTTTTTAATCTAGTTAATGTTATTTAATGATATCTGTTGGCATGTCATGGAACTGTACTTAGTACCCATGCAAAAGGTAATCATTCTTTTTTTCCAGAGCTGAAAGCTATAAAAGGGAAGATAAAGATCTAACTGGAAGTACGTGTGTGAATACAGAAAAATAATTGGAAAGAAACTAAGAAGGTGTTTGCAGATTAAAACAAGTGCTGAAAGGTTGTTCATATGGAAATACTACATCCATTCTCTGAGAACACTAGACATACACGAATAAATTCATTTTTAGAATAGAACAAAAGCTGCATCTTGAGTGAAGAACTACAACAAACACTTCATGCACTCAGGCTGATAAGCTAAACCAAAAAACCAAGGATGAAAACGAAACTCTATTCTTCAGAAAAAAACCAGAGAAGGACTCATAAGATTTTCAGACAAATCAAATGAGTACAGAGCTGCACTGCCAATCACTAATGAATTTTAAACCCATTCATACTTAATCTGGCGATTCTTTTATTTAAATTTCAAGCAGTGTGTGTACCCTATTTATTTTACACACACTGTCTGCTGAGCTATGATGGAGGATTCATAAATCCTCATTCAAACTCTATAACTCCCTTTTCTCCCACTGTGGATAGTGGTAGAGGTTGAGTAAGACCTGGACAGCTGTGAGCTATTGTTTTTTTCCCACATTGAACTATGGTAGAGGCCATTGAACCTGGACAGTATTTGCACTGTTGTTTACCCTGATCCAGGGTGTGGATCAATTTATATAAATTTTTTTAGAGGACTAAGTCTTAGCTTGAGACTGAACCACTTGGTTAAATCTGCTGTTCTTTTTAGTTTATGTCATATGTATACTATATATTTCATATTCCTCTACTAACTACTTTGTAATATAATTTGTTTTAAAGTTACATTGAAAGTTAAATTATTATGTGTTTATACTTATTCTAAACCAGCATGTTAGCTTCAAAAGTTAATTTAAACTTAATATTAAATTATCTGATACCTAATCAGTCTTTGAGAAACTAATTGAACATTTACAATTTGTATAAATTCACTACATTTTAACTTTATTTTTAAATAGGGGGATTTTAAGAGAAATGTTTTTAACAGAAAATTTTAATTGGAACTCAATTCACCCACCTCTTGAGAATCCACTCCAACAAACATTTGGTATTAGAGGATCTTTTTTGTTTATCAATGTTTTCAAATACTCTGTTTTGAAATTGTAATTTTAGTTATATTTTAATGATCTTAAATTTCTTTTAGTTCTAAATTTTATCTCTCTAAATTTATTGGCTAAAATCTAGTTATGGATAATAGGCTAAAAGGTGCTGCTACAAAAAGGCCACATTTCTTTAATTGAAAAATTTATGCTAAGTAGAAACTGAAAATGAAAATTCATTTATAAAGTATGGGATTTGAAATCTAGAAATCTATAGAAACTCAATATAAAATTCCAGAAACTGATAGAACCACTTGGGATGAACCTACAAAACATGATACAATAATAATTGTAATTATATGAATGCCATGTATTGTGCTTTAAGAGATGTATATTTAAATAGAATATCTGCTTGTAAAACAGCCTATGAAATCTGGGACACTTTGGCTATTTTCCTTGAGGGAACAACCATTGTTAAAGAAATGAAGCTGAATACCTATACTATTAATTATGAAAACATTAAGAGGAATCCTGATGAACCCATTTCTATCATGTATCTCATGTTCAATGATATTTTCAATACTATGAGATCTCGTGGAAAGACTGTTCTGGAATAGGAACAAATTATGAGGTTATTAATATTTCTACTAGAAATATGGAGAGACACTTCTGTGTCTATCAGAGAATCGTGTGATATAAGTTCACTACATGTTACAGATCTCATTGGTAAGCTTATTATATATGAAGAAGTCAAGGTGAATTAGGAGGATTATGATGAACCGAAAAGGAAGTCTGTAGAATTTAAATCTACTACTTCGAAGACCAAGGACAAAGACAAAGTTCAAATACAAAATGGAAGTTCAACAAGTAATGATTCATACTCTGACAGTGATGAGGAGATGGCTCAAATAGCCAGGAGATTTAATAAGTTCTATAGGAAGAATATATTCTTCAGAAAATCAAACTTCAAAGGTAAGTATGACAATAAAGGTTAGTGGAAGAAGGATTGGAAAAAATCAGGACAAGGAAGATGATATAGTCTGCTTTGAATGCAAGAGGAAAGGTGACATTAAAGCTGACTGTCAAAATTTGAAGTTCAAGAACAAACACGACTATAAGGAAAATAAGTATAAGAGAGCTATGAAAGCTACTTAGAGTGCTTCAGAAGATAGAACAGGTGAATCTGAAGTTTCTGATTCTGAAAAGAATCGTGCCAACATGTGCTTCATGGCCAATACCTATGAGATTCCTATTTCCCCTATGCTGAATGATTATTATTCTAGAACATATTATGATTTTGAAAACATGTCAAGTGAGGAACAGTTTGAATATTATAATATGCTAGAAGAAACATGTAATGAACATAAGAAAATTACAATTCATTAAAGAAAAAACATGCTCTCACTGCCAATGTTAAATCTCCCTTTCACATAGAAAAAAGAAAAAATTGCTCAATTGTAAAAGGAAAATACTAAACTGAAGTTTTCTAATGAGAAATTAAGGAAAGACCTAGAAAAATTTACAAATGGAAAGGATACTCTAACTCATATTCTAGGAAAACAAGTGGCACCGAAATATACCACTGGAATAGGTTATAAACCTGGACATAGACATCTTACTAAGACAAGATTTATTCTTAAATCTAGAAAAAATTGTGCTAGTTCTAGTTATGGTAATTCATATGCCTCAACTAGTTATTCACACATTTATGGATCAAATAGATTTTATCATTCAAAATATACTGAATCTATTAACTATACGAGACCAATAAGACAAATTTGGATACCTAAAGCTTTTATTGCTAACCTATCTGGAACCAAGATGATCTGCGTACCAACATCATTTTCCATCTAAATCTGTTTTTTAGGAAACATGTTTGAATATTTATCACAAGAAGATATGGTTCTTGGATAGTGGATGTTAAAGAAATATGTCTGGAGATTATTCATGCTTCAAGAGCTTAATCATGTTTGATGGAGGCCATGTCAACTTTTGTGATAATTCTAAAGGAAAGATCATCGACCAAGTCCGAATTGGTAACACTAATTCAGTTTTGATTTCTAATGTTTTATTTGTTGATAGAATTAAATATAACCTGTTATGCATTTATCAATTATGTGATTATGTCTTTAATGTGAAATTTTAAAATGATTCTTGCAATGTTTTTAACTCTAAAAATGTTTTAGTATTTTCTGCCTTGATAAATGAAAATGTTTATGCTTTTGATTTAAATTCATTATCCAAACAAAATATTACTTTCCTAAATTCTTTTCATAAAGAATCTTGGATATGGAACATAATATTAGGAAACAACAATATACATTCACTTAGAAAGATTACTTGGAAGAACTTGGTTAGTGACCTACCAAAACATGAATTCGCAAATGACAATTTTTTAATCCCTGTCAAAAGGGAAAGCAACCTAAAAATTATTTTAAATAAAAGAAAGAAGTCTCAACTTCTCAACCTCTTGATTTGGTTCACATGGACTTGTTTAGACCCTCTAGAGTTTCTAGATTAAATGGGAATCACTTTGTCTTTTTCTTAGTACATTAATTTTCCAGATATACATGGGTGTACTTCTTAGCTCACAAATGTGAATCTTGTTCTTACATTATTAAATACTCCACGTTTTAGAGAACCATAGTGGGATTAAGATTAAAACCCTGAGAAGTGATAATGGCCTTGATTTTGAAAATCATGAAATTGAATCTTATTGCTCACACAGTGGCTACAATCACAACTTTTCGGCTCCTAGGACACGTCAATAGAATGGTGTCGTAGAAAGAAGGAATAGAACCCTTCAGGAAATAACAAGAACCATGATTAAAGAATATGACCTACCTATTTATTTTTGGGATGAAGAAGTCGATACTTCTTGTTATGTCATCAATATAATATTGATCAGACCAGTTCTCAAGAAGACCCCTTATGAAATATGGAATAATATAAATCCTGAAGTTAGTTACTTTAGAGTATTTGGTGGTCAAGTTTTTATTCTCAATACTAAGGATAATCTAGACAAATTTTCATCCATGAGTGATGAAGTAATCATTTTAGGATATTCTATCTCTAGAAAAGCCGATAGAGACTTCAGTAAAAGAACCAAATGTGTGGAATAATCTATTCACATCATGTTTGATGAAACTGATCCACATGAACCAAAACCATCTCTTGAGAATCATGAAGAAAATTTGAGTATTATAGACCATTATGAAAAAACTAAAGAACCTACTGTAAAAACATCCAGTTATGGACATATTCCAGAATCTACTTCTATTGAACTAGAACCCATAGATGAACCAAAAATTTCTATTCATACCTTTACTAGATCAACTAGGATTGTAAAGAATCATCCATTGGATGATGTTGTTGTTAATCTTGATAGAGTGACACCGACTAGAGCTTCTCTAAGAAACCAGGTTGGACATCAAGATTTTCTTTCACAGTTAGAACCTAAAAATATCAATGATGCTATCAATGATGAATTTTAGGTAACAGATATGCAAGAAGAACAAAATCAATTTGAAAGAAACAAAGTCTGGGAATTAGTTGACAGACCCAAGGACACTTTGACAATAGGGACTTAATGGGTTTTTAGGAACGAAGTTGATAAATCTGGAAATATTGTTAGAAACAAAGCTAGGTAATTTTCACAAGGATATAGTTAAGAAGAAGGTATATACTATGAGGAAACCTTTTCACCTATAGCTAGATTAGATGCTATTAGGATTCTACTTGCATGTGCTGCTCATCTGAATTTCAAGTTATATCCAATGGATGTTAAAAGTGCTTTGCTAAATGGTTTTATTAATGAAGATGTTTTTGTTGAACAACCACCTTGATTTACTAATCCTCATTTTCCAAATCAAGTTTTTAAACTTTCTGAAGCATTATATGGTTTAAAACAAGCTCCAAGAGCTTGGTATGATTGACTTAGTAGTTTTCTTATTTCAAATGGTTTTACTAAATGGATTGCTGATCCGACTCATTTTATTACAAGAATTTCTAAAGATGTTTTTATAGTACCAATATATGTTGATGATATTATTTTTAGATCTTCTAAACATTCTTTATGTAGTGATTATTCAAAAATTAAGAAAAAAATTGAAATGATTTTAATGGGAGAACTCAAATAAATTCTTGGATTTCAGGTTTTTCAAAATGAAAACTGTATTATTTTGAGTCAAAGTAAATATAAAAATGATCTTTTAATTTTTTTTGGGTTGGATAGTATTAAGGAAAGTGATAATCCTATGAGTATAGTCATTAAATTGGATGCAAATAAAACTAGGAAACCAATGGATCAAACCAATTACAGGGGTATGATTAGGATCTTACTTTACCTTACTGCCAGTTGACTATATATTTTTTTACTGTGTGTATGTGTTCATGATTATAAGATAATACAAAATAATCTCATTTACTTGCTGTTAAAATAATTTTTAAGTATCTTAAACACACTGTAAACTTGGTTTTGTTTTACCGAAAAAGGAAATCCTTTGAGTTAATGAGTTATTCAGATGATGACTTTGATGGTTGTATGTTGGATAGAAAATGAACATCGGGAACATGTCATTTATTAGGAAAATCCTTAGTATCTTGGTGTAGTAAGAAACAGAACTCTATTTCATTATCTACTACTGAACCGGAGTATATAGCTGATGGTTGTTGCTGTGGACAAATTCTTGTGATAAAACACACTCTTTTGGATTATGGATATGATTTAAGGAATGTTTCTATAGACTGTGATAACACTAGTGCAATTAACATTTCAAAGAACATTGTATCTCACCCTAGGACCAAAAAAATTGATATAAGGCACCATTTCTTGAGTGATCATTACCAAAAGGATAACATTACTCTTGAGTTTATAGGTACCGAACATCAATTAGCTGACTTTTTCACCAAGCCTTTATGTTCAGATAGGTTAATTTATATTTGGAATGAGTTGGGAATGATTAACATTGATTATTAGACACCTCACCAATGTAACCTCACCGATGTAACCTCATAGATGGACCTCACTGATCGGAATTCTCACCAATATACCCTACCGATGAGTGCACTGTTTTAAACTTCTGTCTGCTGCCAGAATCTTAATAGTTTTTTACTTTATTTCATTTTATTTATTTATTTTATGATTCCTAAATGATAAAACAATGTCTTAGATACTTCTCAATCCACTGAGCCTCAAACCCTTTATCCACAAATGTTAGCTCCTGAATCTCTCGAAAACCCTAAATCCCTAAAACAAGAGGTGGAAAAAACCAAACTCCCTACCATCATAGATGAAACTGATGAGCCGAATGCGAAGAAACAGAAGTCTGACCCATAAGAAAGTGGTAGTGTTGGTAGAACTAGGTCGGGTAGGAGACCAGTGAACCCTCATTTGTAGAATATAGTTATTGTGATTGAAAAAGAGATGTGTGTGGAATGGTTGTTTCCTAAAAAATCATTACTGATCGAAGTGATAAAATATCAAAAGTGGGTAGATTGATTTTTGAATAATAATGGACCCTACTATCCAAAGCTAGTGAAATAATTTTATGAGTTTGTAAGCTTTGAGAAATCAGAATATGAGAACCGAGTGATTTCTTTTGTGAATGGAAAAGAGATGTCTTTTTCCTCTATTGAGTTGGTTGAATGCCAGAAGGTTCCACAAGCAGGTGTATCAAGATATATCTCGAAAGCTATACCACTCACAAGTGATAAATTCGATTATGGGACTACATTGGAAGAGATCACTGGTGAGGGAGATCAAATACAAGTGGTGGTTGCTAAAATGGATAGAGTGAATAGATTGAGGTTCAAATTTGATCAGCATGTCTTAATACCATGGATAGGGGACTTTTCGAATTTATGATATCTTGATATCTATCTCCTGCATCTCTTGAGACATTGTGTAAAAGTGAATCTGTGAAGATTGCTGATGATTCAAATGGGAGACATGACAAGGACAAAATCAAGGACTACTGCCCTATTCTTTGCCATGTATATCTCAGTGATGATCAAAGTGAAAGGTGTAGCTGAGTCTGAAGATGAGATTGTGGTAGTATGGAACAACTTCTGTATCACAAGCACAGTGTGAAAATACATGAAGATAAATTGGAACCCATGGATAGGAGAGTGGGTTAATGATGAAAAGAAGGTTTATGATAAATTCAATCCTGTGGATCATCCATCAAGACCTAAGGATGTGAGGGATCCAGGTATAGGACCTGATGAAGAAGAACCTGAGTATAGTGATGAGACTGAAGATGAATATACATCTATGGATGATGGAAGGGATCCCGATGTACCACCATGTCCTGCTGCGCAAATTGTATCTTCTAGAAAGGAAACACTCTTTAAAGGAAAGACTCATGCGGATGAGGAAGACTAGCCAGCCCCTAAGCCTGAAGAAGAAAAGGATAATGAATCAGAAGCCTCTGATTATGACTGCTTAAGTCCGAGTCCAATAATTTGAAGCTCAGTTGTGCCGTCTAAGGATGTAGTAGGAGAAATGGAAGAAGTTGTACCTAATCCAGAAGAACCTCCCGCTGTTGCATAGATAGAATTGATAGTAGAAGATTCATCTGAGGAAGAAATACCTACTAAGAATTATGGTGCTATACATGGAAATGCACCCATTGATGGGGAGAATCAAACCATGTTTTGAAGTGTTTTAGTGGCTGTGGATGTTGAGTACTGGTTAGAAGACCCAGGTTTTGTGGTTAGTGGATTAGACTATCTAGATTATGATAATGAGGTGTCTCTAAATAGACAAAAAAAACATTTATGATGTTGAGATAGAGTTGTTAACTGAACATGTTGTCAAAATGCATGACCAATATAATTTGAAGAAGAATCTTAAAGTCAGTTTTGTGGAAGATAAAAGGAAGATGGACGTTTCACTGGAGTCATCAATTCAATCGATTATGAATGACTCAGTAGCCATCAAAGCATCTAAAAGAGCACCTATTGTAATTGCTCATGCTGATATGATCAACAGGGATGACCTTGAATCCTTAAAGGATTAGCCAAAATAGTTATTTAGCTGAAAGAGTTCTTTACAGCTTCAATTGATGAGTTGAAGCATTGCATTGTTTTAGAGATGAGAAATTTAGAAAAATCTTTTGAACTCTCTCTCAGTTGTAATATGTCAACCTTTGTGGAAGAAATAGTGGAAGACGTTACAGCCTACCAGACTCAAGTATCTATACTGGAAGCGGATGTTGAAGCACTAAAGAAATCTGTTATCTCTTTAGAATCTTACATGATTTCAAAATCTCAAGCAGAAAAGGACATAGCCCGTGAAAAAAGTTTTGTGAGCCAGATGGTATCAGTTTTTGAAGGTTTTAAAACCTCCATAAAATAACATGTCAGCACCTAGGATTACCAAGTGAAAAACCATATTAATGGGTTGAACAAAAACATCAAGGAAATGGTGACCTTATCTATTGGTTCTATTGCTTCTAGACCATCATTAGATTTAAATCAGATTCGAGCTGTGATGAAGGGGGAGATTTGTTTAGCATCAACCAGTGGTTCTGTGGACTCATCTTTCCTGATAAATGTTGGGATTTCTACTAGAAATTTAGATATAGAAATAATTAAGATAGTCCAAGACTATATTAGAGAAGATTTTTCCACTCAGAAAGAATTGAAAGACAAGGTGGACTCCAATTTCCAAAAGGTTTACACCAAGCATCAAATCAAAAATCACATCAAACATTTGTTGGAAAACCTGAAGTTACCTCCTGTCAATCAAACCATCAGAGAGCAAGTCAGCAAACTACAGGAATTGAATCCATTCTTGGACAAATTCATGGAAGACAAGGATGATTTCATATCTTCTATGGAGAGAGGAGGAGGAATAATTATGGATTTCAGAAATCCTTTGTTGCCTTTCCTACATGTTGATGCTAGGCTAGTGATTGAACTTCATGCTTTACCTGCTTCTGCCCCTACTTCATCTCCTGTTCAGATGACACCAGCCCAAGCCATTCAAAACCTTACACGTTTGATCACTCAAAGAACTCCTCAGTATAGGCCAGGCATAGTTTCTATGGCTTAGCCCCATGTGAACATTTCTGGAATTCCTAATCCTTCACCAGTATCCACACTGTCCAAATCCTCTTTTGACCAAAAGGGAAAATCACTCATTGATGATGTGGATTGAATAGGTGTCTAAGATGTTTGATAGGAATCCCTTGTGTTTTTTTTCTCTCTATGTACCTTTTTGCAACATAAAATACAATTGTCTTTCTTTTATTTCTCATTTTGTTCCTCTTCTCTTTTTTGTTTCCCACTTTTTGATTATCACAAAGGGGGAGAAATAATATAATCAAAGTATCAAAGGGGGAGAAATATTATCTAAGAGCATCCATGATTTTCCCCTCTGATATCATTGCATTTAAATATACCTTTGATACATTATGTTCTATAACATACTTTTTTCTCTGAGATAATTGAATTTAATGATATTATCCTCTGATTCAACTACTCACTATATTAAAACTATAATATCATAAGTTTTGATTATAAAAAAGGGGGAGATTGTTGACCTCACATGTTTTGATAATCCCAATTATGCTTTCACATACATTGATAATCCTAATTAATGATTATCTATATTCTAATTCACTCAATCTATGTCTTTATATCTTATAATAATATTAAAATAATCCTTGAAATATGTTAATCGATGTTTATTGTTGTTTATATATATTTTGAAGTAATTCTAACCCAATCATATATGTTTTTCAGAAAATAGATCACTGATCTACGTATAGCTACTAATATAGAGCTACTAGTACCTAGTCTACTAATAGAATTAGTCTACCGATAGACTTAGTCTACCAACAGACATGGTCACCGATAATCTAAAGCCACCGATAAGATAAGGTCACCGATAAGCCAAGGTCACCGATACACAGATCTACCGATATGTACGAGTCCACCGGTAAGTAATAGAACAAGTCTTCTGATAGTACAGAATATAGCTTTTGATATGCATAAGTCTACTGAAACTCATAATTGCTACAGATAGACTAGAGCTACCGTTAGACCAAGAGCTACTGATATACAGAGTCACCGATATAGAATGAAGTTACTGATACAAAGAAGAGATACCGATTGATCAAGAGCTACCGATAGAATGAAGTCACCGGTATATAAAGCTACTGATACAATATGTTAATGATACACGGAGTAAGAGCTACCGATATCAAGAGCTACCGATACATGTTCAAAGATCTACCGATAGAAGGTCACTGATACACAAATTCCACTGTCCACATCTACCAACAGAATGATACTAATGATTAACCAACCAGTCAAACTATATACTCTAAATATTATTTATTTATTAAGTTAATGGTTACATTTGATGTTTTAATGCAGTTAATGTAATTTAATGATATCTTTTGGAATGTCAGGGATCCGTACCTAGTACCCATGAAAAAGGTAATCTTTCTTTTTTTCTAGAGCTTAAAGCTGTAAAATGGAAGATAAAAATCTAGTTAGAAGTATGCGTGTGAATATAGGAGGATGAAAGGAAAGAAACTAAGAAGGTTCTTGAAGAGTAATGCAAGACCAGAATGGTTGTGCATACAAAAATACTACATCCATACTCCATGAAAACTGGACATACACGAAGCAATTCATTTCTAGAAGAGAACATAAGCTGCATCTTGAGTGAAGAACTACAACAAACACTTCATGCACTCAGGTTGATAAGATGAACCTGAAAAACAAGGAAGAAAACGACACTCTGTTCTTTAGAAAAAAACCCGAGAAGGACTCAGAAGATTTTCTGACCTATCAAACGAGTCCAAAGCTGCACTGCCAATCACTAAAGATTTTCTAAACTCATTCATACTTACTCTAGTGATTCTTTTATTTAAATTTCGAGCAGTGTGTGTGCCCTGTTTATTTTACACACACACTGTCTCCTGATCTAAGATGGAGGATTCTTAAATCCTCATTCAAACTCTATAACTCCCTTGTCTCCCACTGTGGAGAGTGGTAGAGGTCGAGTAAGTCCTGGACAGCTGTGAGTAGTTGTTTTTTTCCCACATAGAACTATGGTAGAGGTCTTTGAACAAGGACAATATTTTCACTGTTGTTTACCCGGATCCAGGGTGTGGATCAATTTATATAAATTTTTTCAGAGGACTAAGTATCGGCACGAGACGAAACCTCCTTGTTACATCTGCTGTTCTTTTTATTTTAAGTCATATTTATATTATATATTTCATATTCTGCAGCTATCTACTTTTAAATATAATTTGTTTTAAAGTTACTTTTATAGTTAAATTAGCATGTGTTTATACTTATTATAAACTAGTAAGTTAGCTTCAAAATATTATTTAATCTTCATATTAAATTAACTAAGACCTAATAAATCTTTGAGAAACTAATTGAACATTTACAATCTGTATAAATTCACTACAGTTTAACATTGACTTTAAATAGGGGGATTTTATGTGAAATAGTTTTAGCAGAAATTTTTAATTGGAACTCAAGTCATCCCCCTCTTGAGTATCCACTCCGAAAAACAATTTGAAAATTTACATAAAACATAATTTTACCACTTCTGTGAGTGGAATTTCAAAAATCCAAGAGACGCAGTTGATAATAGTAAGTAAAATGTTGATTAATGAGATAAAAATAATTTTTTGTTAATAGTAACTTTTAACTTTTATTTACCATAGGTAAAAGTAAATAAGGTAATTAAAGGATAAAATCATATTATTTTTACACTAACACATGTCATAATTCTTTTGGATAAGTGTAATTCAACAAAAAATAACCTTAGTAATTAAATATTACACTTTAGGATCACTTGGATTAGATTAAGATATTTATTATTATTTTATTTAAAGAATAGTTAAAATCAGTTTTCACTAATTAAAACATTTTCAATATAGGGTAATACATAAGATAAATTTGACTATAAATATTCATTACAAATCTATAAATATTTAATACATAATGGTATTTTATTTATAATTTTTAGACATTAAATAATTTAATTTATTTATGACATTATGATAATGCAGTAATTACCTTATTAATGAAATATTAACATAATTGATGTTATAAATCCCCAAATAAATGTAATATGAGACTTTTTCTAAATTCCACTAATTTTTTAGTTTAATGTAACATGTTAGTATTTATTAAATTAACTTTTTTCTAACAAATCATGCTGTAATGAATTTCACAAAAATGAATTACCAATAGTGTCAAAATTGACATAAAATAGTGTTTAAAAC
Source organism: Viscum album (assembly GCA_963277665.1). NCBI lineage: Eukaryota > Viridiplantae > Streptophyta > Magnoliopsida > Santalales > Viscaceae > Viscum > Viscum album. The sequence goes on from OY728152.1 coordinate 1,752,532,597, forward strand.
AAATACTTTATTATTAATTGTTATTCTATTCATAAAAAATGTAAGGATCGACAAAATGAAATAGATAAGGTTATATATATTAATAATGAACCACTTGGGGTTATTTTTCCTTTTTATAGTATGTTTATTAACCATATTTTTTTAGAAAACAAGAACACTTTGTAAAAGCTAAATTATTTAACTTAGAGTTAAATTTAAATGATAGGGTTAATATAGTAACCTAAACATGTATAAAACATACTGGTTTAGATTATTTCGACCCATTCCCACTTTATATTCAAAATAAGTCACTTTTGTGCTATTATAAAATGAATATGACTATATTATAAAACAATATTTTATGTTTTTTCTAAAGTGCCCCACTCCTCCCTTATAAAAGGGAACCTCATCCCTCTTACCTTACCCAATGTCGAGCCTTCAAGATCAGACAAAACATGCCCATTTCCCTTCTAAACTTACCTAGAAACATTATAGAGGTTATTTTCTCCTCAAAAGACCATCTCTAGTGCCTTAAGAAGAAGCATAAAAGAGTTGAATCAAAGAAGTGGTAATCTCTTCTACAGATTTATTCAAGTTTCTTTCTTCTTCAACTTCTTCTTATTTAGTTAATTCATTATAAAGTAATAACATAAGTTTCAATAATATACTTTAATGTTATTATAAATATGAATGAACCACATTTCACCTTCTATCCATCCCACAGAAAACGAAATCACCGCACGTGCGCACGTACGGAATACCGCCTCCACACCGTGGTGTAATCTTTTTTTCCACCACCACATTACTTGGATGGGTATAATGGTGTAAAGAATAATTATATATAGTAATAATAACATAATACTAATTTTGAGAAATTATATCATCCACTCCAATTCCATTCAACAATTATGGATCGATTTCATTTCTCGTGCGTACATACGGATTACCGTCTCCATGACGCGATGATATTCATTCCCCATGTTAACCATTCAAGAATGATTATAAAGTATATATAATGAATAATAATGAAATATATGAAATAGTGAAGCTACTGTATTTATGTATATATATATATGTCATATAATTACTTCCATTCAAGGCAATAAGGAAAGGAAAACAACATTCATGCGTACGTATGACCTACCGTCTCTATGAATGGTGTATTTCATTTCATTCATCTATCTATCATATATATGTATTTACTGAATATATATAATATATAAATCATGATTTACATTGAGGAATTAATTAAATCATGAAATAAGTATTATTAATATCAAGAACAACACGTCCAAACACGTACGATAAATAAAACGATTTTACCCTAAACGCTACTTTAACATGGAATTTACAAAAGAACGGGTAATATAATGTCATAAGTGAACCATATATGATATAATAACAATGAATATGATTCTTTAATAAGTATATGACATTATTTAAATCATTATACAGGTGGTTCGTATACGTACGAAGCATATCAGACCTAAGGTAAGGGATAACTTTTCCAAACACATTTTTTTATCTGAGATTGTTTATTCGTAAGTATTTACCGGGGTTATATTTATCATCCATGTACATGTTTTATATAAAACAAATTATGTATTATTAAATTCCTTTTTACACAATTTTTTTACTTTTACTACATAGTTTGGAAGGAATCTTTCTTTTGTTTACCATACGAGGAACTTTTTGACTTTCTGACAAAAGTACGAGAAAAATGTTTTTTAACATACACGGAATGGATAGATTTTTACGGTTTCATAACGCCTAACATTAATGAATATTATTATACAAGTTTTCATGATTATTTTCAACAAAATCCTTTTCATTTACAATTTAATGGAATTTTTAGAAAAGAAAATCATTTTGAAGAAGAAAGGATATTTTCCTATAGAATTAATTATATGTGTTTTATCAAAAATATTTTCCATATAAGATGAAATTATTTATTATGATTATTTATAATGTATAATTTTTATAGATGAAATTTTATCCATTTGTTTTATATGGATTATGTTAAGATGGGATGATGTTTATGAAACCCAATTTATTCTTTGGTTTAGGATGAATGATTTATGTTTATATTGTGGCACAAGTCAGAATGATTTAATTATGAGATTGGTGGGACATATATCTACCTCAAATGCATTGGGTAAAGATTTATATATCATGACATAGACATGGATGGAATTGTAAGTTAATCTTGTTCAGTGATACAGGACTAGAATGAGGATTGAACTCGATTCAGAATGGGACTTTGTCCACTAAGATGGTCTTGGAAGCAATTGCTTGGCCACTATGGAAATCATATCATGTGCTTAATGGTTTTCCACAATTACATGTTTTATTCCCATGCTATTTTATCCTGATTGATGTTACTTTATGTTATATTCCATACATACTTCCATAATTTATATCATTGCTCAAGATTTTGATGTTTAGATTTTATGTTCAAGTTTTTGCATTCAAATGTTTATGAATTGTTTTAAGTTCCCTATGTTTACCCTTAATGAGCATTTGAGCTCACCCTTTTTATGTTTTATTTTCCCCTGGATATAAAGAAAGGTTTTAGGTGAGAAAAAAAGTGATGATTTTTATGGGAGATGTTGAAGATCTTTCACTATGATTAGACGATTATCTTATGATTTTCCAAAGACACTGAAATATTACAGTCATACAGTGTATGTTTTTGTTATGTATTAAGCATTCGGAAAAATTAATGTAATGTCCATGTACATCATGATTTGGGTCTATACAGTTGGTATCAGAGGAAAGGGTTAGTTAACCATTGGAAACATGGATGAAAAAAATTTAGTAAGATCCCTATAGATATTTTATGATATGTCTTTGGATGTCCCTAATTTTTAGTATAATTATAGGTTATAGTCCTAAAATTACGGTACAAATATTATAAATAAACCAAATATGTTTGATATTGAAGGTACTCCCCTTTATTATGTTGTTTTCCTATTAATATTTTGCCTCTCACACTATTTATTTTGGGTTTTAGACGATGGCTGGAACCTCAAGGAACCGTGTTGATCAATGTAATGGATTATGCAATGATTGTCCTCCTGAACAAACCATCATTATGGTATATGGAGTGAAAAATATTATTTCTATACTTATATATGCTATGAATCATTACGGACTACCAAATGAGCAGAGAAGGGAACAATATTCTATTGAATCCTTCATGAGGCAACTCCCACCTTCTTTCAATGGGTCTTTTGATCCACCTGTTGCTGAACAATGGATTAGTACCATTGAAAAAATATTTTTGATACTTTGATGTTCAGAGAATGAAACATTCGTTATGGATATTTACAAGTTAGAAGGTGAAAGAGACCAGTGGAGGACGCAAGTTAAAAATACAAATCCCCAAGATGAAATTGAATCCATGGAATGTGATGAGTTGAAGAACTTGTTTTTTAATAAGTACTTCCTTAATATTCTTTGAAAAAAGATGGAGAATGAGTTCCATGAGTTTAAGAAAACGTATGAAGAATCTGTTGTTATATACAAAGATAATTTTACAAGGCTTGCACGATATGCATCTGGATTTATCATCCAACCTGAAAGTAAAGTTGATCGATTATTCAGTGGCTTAAAACCAAGTCTTCGAAGGGCATTAGCGATAAGAGACATCAGTAGCTATGATGAAATTTTCTGTTTTGCTATCAAGGTAGAACTGGAAGTTGGTGTTACATATGCATCTCCTGGTTTTTACAATAAATGAAAAATGGAGTTCAAGGAGAAATCTCATAACAATGGTGAAAAGAAAATGAAAGTTTCTTTATGCTCAATGTTTGGAACGAAGCATGTTGGCGATTGAATATGGTACTTGAAAATGTTTTAAGTGTGGAAAATAAGGTCATCGATCAGTTGAGGGTCGATGTAATGGGAAAAAGGTAGCTAATTATTTGAATATAGAAAGGATTACAGAGAATTCTCTACAATCACTTTAATTCTTAAATTGCAAGGAAATGGAGCATTATGCTAACCAATTCCCTATTCCAAGGGTTAATGATTATATACATCAAAAACCTCTTAAGGAAAAGGACAAAGGGAAGTCACAAGAAATCACTATTAGAAATATTGAGTATGAAAACGATGTTGTGGAATGATTATGTGTTCAAATAAAGGGATTACAAAATAATGTTGTGGAATCTCAATTATAGTATTATGGAACATTGGAATATCTATGCAATGGTTTATTGTGGTTTTCAATAATTATATGGTACAAGAAACCATGAAAAGTGATTGTAATATTTTTGGAATGCAGATGAAATGTGCATAATGAATGGATAAGGAGAAAATAATATGTTCATGAGCACATGATTGATATAAGGACTAAGTGATATCATGGTTTGAGTGTATAGAATTTTTGGGATTTTTGTATCTGGAATGTGTTATATTTTAATGACATTCATGTTTCCAATAAGGTTCAATGGGTATACATTTTTTAAGAAAATACATGATTAAGGTATTCGAATGTTTGGAATGTGACCAACAAGATATATCTTATGATATATGGTGATAAATAATGGTATTTACATGCTTGGTAGATGACCTCTCTATCAATCTTTTACCTTATACTATGAGTTTGGGTAAGCATAATGATTGGAATAAATTATTTTAGATATTAGATAGTATTGTTTAAGGCTAGAAATTTTTTATATTATTTTTGGATTGTTATAATAGTATTGTTTTAGAAAAAGGACAACCCGTAGTACAGGTGACAAACCGTCGCGTCAGACAAGGATGCAGGAATCGAACCAACAACTGAAGTGAGACATGCCATTATCACCTACAAATGGCCTTCAAGAAGTCCCTGGTTAGTAGAAACATGTTTTATTTTATTTAGTTCTATGATATATTAAGTATAAGTCCATATTAGAAATCATATATGATTAATCTCAGCATAGATGGACTTATGTATATTTATTAAATTGTGTTAAACTTTTTGCGATAGAGACAGATGGAATGACCTATCATTCAATCACATGATCTACTAACACTTCACTAATGAAAAATTCAACTTCATTTCATTAAGAGATGAAGTGGAAATTGTTCAAGGCACAAACAATGGTGATATTGTACCAAACTCAATAAAGTATTTCTTTTAATTCAACAATTCTTCAACATTAGGGAAGTGATATTGAAAAATAATAAGGTTGTCCTAGTGCCCTTATATTTGATGAATCAGATGGTACCTTAGACCATCACAAATTTATGAATTTATGATTGTTGGCTTTTTCATAGCCATGTTCTCTACCACTCTTCATCTAAACATGATGGTTATATTTCTATTCCATATCCATATTTTCACCTATATTCTCCTATGTGGAAACCCAGTGATGAGTTATTTTGGGTATCCATTATGTTTCTAACGCTCCTTTTAATGTAATGATTTAATATTCTTTTTTGAGATGTGGGTTTATATGAATGAGACTTTCATGTAGTAAATGATTTATAACCCCGATGAATTTTGATGGCGAAATTCATTTTAAGGGGGGTAGAATGTAACACCCTGAGATTTTATGAGATATATTATTTTTAATTTATTTTATGTCTTCTATTATACACTACACCAAGATTAGATTGAGCTATATGGAACACCGTATTATCTTACAATGTACGGAAACTCTATTCTAGGCTTGTGTTGCACGCCAGAGCAACCTTCCCGATAGCGTGTGTTATACGCAATACTGAGTTTCACTAAACAAGATATTATTATAATATTATTATAAATTAGCCGTTATGAAAAGAAATACAATTTTTTTTGAAATTTAATAAATTTTATCTTTAAAAATATATTTCATTTTTGGATTCGGAATATCAAAATTATCCTAGGGTGAATTTTTTGTATTTTTTTGAAAACATTCAATTTTTAATGAATAGTGAAAACACTGGGTTACTATTTAAAAACCGACTATTTATTTAAAAAATTATTTGTGATATTTAAATTCATTTTAGGTTATAATTGATACATAATACCTATATAAGTTCAATGTAATTTATTGGAGTCATTTTATAATAATTTTAGATATATAAAAATTTATTGAACTTTTGACCGTCTTTTACCCACCTCCTAGGAGAATTTTCAAATTTACATAAAACATAATTTTACCACTTCTGTGAGTGGAATTTAAAAAATACGAGAGACATGGTTGATATCAGTAAGTAAAATTTGGTTTATTGAGATGATTTTTTTGGTGAATAGTATCTTTTAACTTTTATATACCACGGTTAAAAGTAAATATGGTAATTAAAGGTAAAAATGATATTATTTTTACCCTAACACATGTCCTAATTATATTGGATAAGAGTAATTTTACCAAAAGAAACTTTAGAATTAAATTATTATCCTTTAGGTCCACTTGGATTATATTAGGATATTTATTATTATTTTATTTAATGAATAGTTAAAATAGCTAAAATCCATGTTTGATAACTAAAATATTTTTAATATAAGGTTATACATAAGATAAATTCGATTATAAATATTATGTAGAAATCTAAGAATATTTCATAAATAATGGTATTTTATTTATAATTTTTAGACATTAAAAAATGTAATTTATTTACGAAACAATGATGATGCAGTAATTAACTTATTAATGAAATATTAACATAATTGATGTTATAAATACCCAAATAAATGTGATTTAAACTTTTTATAAATTCCAATTATTTTTTATTTTAACATTACATGTTAGTATTGATTCAATAAAGTTATTTCTGACTAATGATGCTGTTATTATTTTCACAAAAATCAATTACCAAATAGTGTCAAAATAGACATAAAATAGTTTTTAAAACAAATATTATATTAATAATTTATTATTCTATTCCAAAAAAATATAAGGTTAGTCCCAATTACTTATATAATGTTATATCTATTAATAATGAACCACTTGGGGTTATTTTGGCTTGTTATAGTAAGTTTATTAACCATATAGTGTAAGAAAACAAGAAGACACAGTAAAAGTTAAATTATTTATCTTAGAGTTAAATCTAAATGAAAAGGGTAAAATATTAAACAAAACACGTCTAAAACCTATTTTTTGAGATTATTTTGACCCATTACCACATTATCTTCTAAATAAGTCACTTTGGATCAATTCTAAACCGAATATGAATTTATTATAAAATAATATTTTTAGATTTTCCTAAAGTTCCCCTCTCCTCCCTTATAAAAGGGCACCTCGTCCCTCATCTCATTAAACAATTTTGAGTCTTCAAGCTCTGCCAAACCCTGCCCATTTACCTTCTTAACTTTCCTAGAAATAGTTTGGAGGTTCTGGTATCTTAAAAATACCATCTCTAGTGCTTTAAGAGGATGCTTAAAAGAGGTGTGTCGAAGAGGAGGTTATATCTTTTATCGATTCTTTCAAGTTTCTTTATTTTCCATCTTATTTTCTTTAGTTTTTTCACTATAAAGTAATAAAATCAGTATCAATAATATACTGATATGTTATTATAAATATGAAACAAAACCATTTCACCTTCTATCCATCATGTGAAAAACTAAATCATAGCACATGCATACGTACGGAATATCGTCTCCACGTCGTGGTGTAATCTGTTTTTCCACCACCAGCATACAATGATGGGTATAAAGGTGTAAATAATAACTATATATGGTTATTCTAACATCATAATGATTCTGAGATATTATATCATCCAATACAATTCCATTCAATAATTATTTGGACGATATCATAGCTCGAGCGTACGTACGGAATACCATCTCCACAACGCGATGAGACTCATTCTCCATGTTAACCATTCAAGAATGATTATAAAGTCTATATAATTAATAATAATGAAATATATGAAATAATTATGCTATTTTATTTATGTATATATAAATATATGTCATATACTTACTTCCATTCACGTCAATACGGAAAGGAAAACATCGTTAATGCGTACGTACAACCTACCATCTCCATGAATGGTGTATTTCATTTCATTCATCTATCTATTATATATATGTATATAATGAATATATATGATATATAAATCATTATTTAAATTATGAAAGTAATTAAATTAGGATATAATTAATTATAATATCAAGAAAAACAAGTCCAAACACGAACGATAAATAAAACAATTTTACCCAAAACGCTGCTTTAACACAAAATTTACAAAATAATGGGCAATATTAAGTCATAATTGAACCATATATGATATCGTAACAATGAATATGATTATTTATTAAGTAAATTACATTGTTTAAATTATTATATAGGAGATTCAGATACGTACGAAGCATATCAGACCTAAGGTAAGGGATAACTTTTTCAATCTCGTTTTTTTATCTGAGTTTGTTTATTCGTAGGTATTTAATTGGGTTATATTTATCATCCATGTCTATGTTTTCTAAAAATGATTAAATGTATGATTAAAGTTATTTTTTCCAATTATTTTTACTTTTACTACGTCGTGTGGAAGGAATCATTGTTTAGTTTACCATACGATGTACTTTTTGACTTTCTGACAAAAGTACGAGAAGAATGTTTTTTAACTTATACAGCATGAACAGATTTTTACGGTTTCATAACTCTTAATTTTCATGAAGATTATTCACCGTGTTTTCATTATCATTTTCAACAAAATCATTGTCTTTTTAAATTTCATGGAATTTTGAGAAAAGAAATTTTTTTTAAAGAAAAAAGGATATTTTCCTCAAGAATTCATTTCAAGTGTTTTATCAAAACTATTTTCCATCTAAGATGACATTATTTAGTATGATTATGTTTAATGTATAATGTACCTATTATTTCCATGGTATGATTCTTCTTATGATGAAATGTTATAAGTTTGTTTTATATGGATTATGTTAAGATGGGATGATGTTTATGAAACACATTTTATTCTTTGGGTTATGATGAGTGATTTATGTTTATTTTGTGGAAAAAGTAATAATGATTTCATTTTGAGATGGGTGGGAACTATATCTCCCTAAAATACATTGGGTAAATATTTATATCTCATGATATAGACATGGCTAGAATGGTAAGTTAATGTGGTTCAGTGATACAGGACTGGAACAATGAGTGAACTCGATTCAGAAAGGGACTTTGTCCACTAAGATGGTCTTGGCAGTAATTCCTTGGCTACTATGGAAATCATATCATGTGCTTAATGGTTTTCCACAATTACATTTTTATTCCCATGATATTTTATAATGATTTATGTTCTGTTATAATATATATCATACGTACTTCCATGATTTATGTCATCGCTCAAGATTTTGATGTTTAGATTTTATGTTCATGTTTTTGCATTCAAATGTTTATGGATTTTTTTAAGTTCCCTATGTTTAACCTTACTGAGCATTAGAGCTCAACCTTTTTATGTTTTATTTTCCACAAGACATAAATAATGGTTTTAGGTATGAAAACAAAAAGGGGGAGATCATTATGGGAGATGTTGAAGATCATTCACCAGGATTAGAATATTATATTCCATGTTTCCAAAGACAATACACTATTACGGTCCTTCGGTGTTGGTTTTTGTTATGTAACGCCCCAACCCCAGTTACCCAAAGTCGGTGGAATATTACATAACATTGGCATGATCACAAGAAATATCAAGTCTCGAAAGACAGATTATTTTAGTAGTCTTGGAAACACTAGATATATTCATAAGTCTTACATTACATCATATACTCAAAAAAACTACAACAACATATTTTCTTCATATCCCATCATACTGTCCCTGTAGTTTATTCATAAATTACTACTTCACATCCTAGAAAAAATAAAACATTGAAAGGGGGGAGCTCGAATGCTCAGTAAGGATAACAATATAGCCGAAACTTTCATAAATAAATATAACCATTTAAGTCAATGTATAACTAAAACAACATCCTTTTAAACATTAACTTTAGCATAATATGGAAAATATAAAATGGAATAATACCATTTACTTATTCACATGTATATTCTACTAGTCTAATAATTACATGAAATATCAATAACCACTTTCATAATGATGGAATGCACAATGCTAGACTATCATAACCACATAGCCAAGGCCTCATGCCAAGGCTAGAAATAATATTTTGTCAAGGCCTTGTTCCAAGACACTAGTTTTTCTCATGAGACCTACTGATGCATTGAGGAGCAATATAGGGCTCCACCCGTCACTTATTATGTCCATTGCATACCTCATATGAATAGGTTTAAACATAACATAAACATTCGTATTAAAACTAGCATACAAAATGTCAATACTTTCTCCATAAACCATGACTGGTATAAAAATAACACTTCCATAGTCTAACATATCAAAAAACCTTCAATACAATTAGGATGTTTTGTATCATAATAAATAAACTTCAAAGAAGCTTAAAATCCATCAAAGGATGTTGACATAGATGAAATCAAAACTATTTGAGAGAAATATCTGTTTTTGAAATCATTTAAAAGTCACACAATTATAAAAGAAAAAATTTTCTTTTAAAATACTATTATATGATTTTAACGGAAGATTCCATGATTTAATAACAGTGGAAAATAGCCTCACCCACCATATAAGTTAAAAAAGGACATTTTTACCTTAATTTTAGCGAAAAGGTTAAAAAGGACCTTGTTTGGAAAATGATCGAAAGATTCCTTTCAAACTATTTTATAAAATTCAAACAAGGGTTTAAATGACATTAACCCATTGTCTAGTAAATAGTAAAAAATTTTTGGAATAAATTTTTAAAAAACATGGATGTGGATGATAAAGAGGTCCCAGTATATAATTTCGTATAAATAACCTCGGAAAATGAAGTGATTGTGAAATAAACCTTACCTTGTACTTTTACTTGGTTGAGGGTAGGTTAACCTCCTGTATAATAGTGAAATAATTTTTATTAAATTGTAAAAGAATCATATAAATTAATATTATATTATATATGATCTTTTAACATTGATTTGTTAATAATATCTTAGTATTATTGTTGTTTTGGGTGTTAACTTACTCGTTTTATTTTATATGTTTTATTACGTAAGCCATGTTTTTCATGGATTGGTCGTATTTTATTCATATCTAGAATGATATCAAGTACTTAAACATTATATTTAATCATTAAGTGAGAATTATTCTTGAATGGATACAATGAGGAATGAATCTCATCGCGTTCGTGGAGATGGTAGTCCGTACGTACGCACGAGCGACAATATCATTCTTTTGATATTAAAATAATATATAATTGGATGGTATATCATATATAAAGAATAATTATCATGTTATATTTATTATTTATATAAATTAAACATCATTATTATATTAATCCAAATAATAATTTATTGAATAACAATTACACCATGACGTGGAGACGGTAAGCCGTATGTACGCACGTATAGTGACATGTCATTCAAAGGATGGATAAAATACTGAATATGGGTGTACTGTAACACCCGAGACTTTTATGTTATATAAATCATCAAAGGAATCTTTTCTAAACAACACTTGCTTGGCTTGCTTTACACGCAATCGCGACCTTCCTCGATAGCTTGCGTCGTACGCAATACCGAGTTTCACTAAACAACAATATGCTATTAAAACTAGCCGTTATGAATAGTAATAACCACTTTTTGAAATTTTATAAATTTTATTTTTCAAAATGGACTTCATTTTTGGACTCAGAATATCGAAATTATCCTAGGGTGAAATTTTGGTATTTTTCTGAAAACTTTCAATTTTTGATGAATAGTGAAACCACTAAGTGGTAGGTTAAAAACTGAATTTTGCATAAAACTTAATTTTACCGCTTCTGTGAATGGAATTTCAAAAATCCGAGAGACACGGTTAATATCAAGGACTAAAATGTGGTTCAATGAGATGAAAATAATTTTTTGGTGAATAGTAACTTTTTACTATTTTTACCGCGGTTAATAGTAAATAGGGTAACTAAGGGTAAATATGATATTAATATTACCCTAACACATGTCCTAATTCTATTGGACAAGTGTAATTCGACCAAAAACAAACTTAGGAATAAAATATGACCATTTAGGCCCACTTGGATTAGATTAGGACATTTATTATTAATTTATTTAAAGAAGGGTTAAAATAGTTAAAATCAAAGTTTAATAAGTAAATCATTTTTAATATAGGGTTATACATAAGATAAATTCGATTGTAAATATTCATTAGAAAGCTAAAACGATTTCCTACATGATGGTATTTTATTTGTAATTTTTAGACATCAAAGAATTTAATTTATTGATGACACAAAGATGATGCAGTAATTATCTTATTAATGAAATATTGACAAAATTGATAATATAAATACCAAAATAAATGTAATTTGAGGCTTTTTATGAATTCCACTAATTTTCTAGGTTACTATGATATATTAGTATTGATTTAATCAACTTGGTTCGAACATATAATTCTGTTATGACTTTGACAAAAATCATATATCAAATAGTGTCAAAATTGACACAAAATAGTTTTTAAATAAAATATTATATTATTAATTGTTATTTTATTCCTAAAAATCTAAGGTTCGGCCAAATGACTTAGATAAGGATATATATATTAATAATAAACAATTTGGGGTTCGTTTGGCATGTTATAGTAAGTGTATTAACTATATAGTGAAAGAAAACAAAAAGACACGGTAAAAGTTAAATTAATTAACTTAGAGTTAAATCTAATTGATAAGGTTAAAATAATTCCATAAACTTGTCTAAATCCTATTGGTTGATAGGATTTCGACCCATCCCCACTTTAGCTTCGAAATAAGACCCTTTGGAACCATTATAAACCGATTTTGACTTTAATATAAAATAATATTTTGAGATATTCCTAAGGTGCCCCTCTCCTCCCTTATAAAAGGGCACCTCCTCCCCCTCCTCCTCACACCAATTTGAGCACTCAAGCTCGGCCAACCCCTGCCATTTTCCCTTCTCCACTTTCCTAGAATAATCCTAGAGGCCCTGGTCTTCTCCAAAGACCAATCTTAGTTCCTTAAGTGGAGGATTCAAAAAGGCGTTCCAAAGAAGAGGTAATATCCATTACCGATCTTTTCAATTTCTTTCTTCTTCAACTTCTTCTTCTTTAGTTGTTTCATGATAAAGTAATAACATCAGTATTACTTACATACTGATATGTTATTATAAATATGAAACAAACCTAATTCACCTTCTATCCATCCTACGGAAAAATGAAATCACCGCGCGTGCGTACGTACGGAATACCGTCTCCACGCCGTGGTGTAATCTATTTTCCACCATCACCTTACAAGGATGGGTATAATGGTGTAATCAGTAACTATATATGATTATTATTAAGTAATATTGATACTGAAATAATATATATATATACTCCAATACAATTCCACGATCATAGGAACGGTATCATCACTCGTGCGTACGTACGGAATACCGTCTCCACGATGTGATGCGACTCGTTCTACATGATCTTCATTTCATAATGATTATATAAATGAATTGAATGAATGAATATGGTATATACTACACTAATACCATTCTGGAAATGAATTATCTATATCCTAAAGATAAGAATAAGAATTTATTCGACAAAACACGCATAAGAACAAAAAGTTATAAAGACCCGAGTAACAAGTAACAATGAAATATTACTAACAAGAAGCTAATAATATGACCATATATGATATCATATCAATATGTATGATTCTGGAATAAGTCAATAACATTATTTAAACCATTATACAGGAGCTTCGGACACGAACAAAGCAAATCGGACCTAAGGTAAGGGAAATATCACAATCTCATTTTTATCCGAGATTGTTTATTCGTAAGTATTTACTGGGGTGTATTTTATCATCCACATCCATGTTCCCTCAATATGTAATATTATTTCCATCCTTCTACAATAGTTTATATCCAATTTTACCCTTCGGTAAGTTTTTTTTTGTAAAAGATATGAAAGGAATCTTTTGTCGTTTTTCATACGAGGTACTTTTTGACTTTCCAACAAAAGTACGAAGAATGTTTTTTTAACTTATATGGCATGAATGGATTTTTAAAACATTGTTTCCAAAAAGCTTCCTTTAAAAGTTTTCAAGTTTATTTTTAATCAACTTATTTTATTTTAAAGTTGTATGACATGTTATGAAAGGAAAAATGTTTTTGAAGAAGAAAGGATATTTTCCTCAAGAATTCAATTCAAGTGTTTTATCAAAATTATTTTCCATCTAAGATAATAAAGGGTTCTGTTTCTATCCATATTTTTACATTTGTTTGACTATGTTGTGATGGAATTATGTTTATGAATTCCTTTATCATATATGAATTGATTTATGATGTCATGATGTTTCAAGAATCCCATTTTTGTTATATGTGTTATGCGATGATGTATGTTTTATGATTATGTGGCACACATAAGAAATGATTCATTATAATATGGGTGGGACCTATATCTCCCTCCAATTCATTGGGTAATGATTTTATATCTCATGAGATAGACATGGCTGGAACGGAAGGTTATTTCGGTTCAGTGATACAGGACTGAAACGCGGAGTGAACTCGGTTCAGAAAGGGACTTTGTCCACTAAGATAGTCTTGGCAATGAGTCATGACTAACAAGAAATGATTTTCCATGATTATGTGTGCATGCCACAAAGTTTCAAGTTTTATGATTATGGGGATCTCATTTTCACTTCTATGATTTATTCCATGTTAAGATATTATGATCTCTTTTGCCGGTTTTGATCTTCATAAAGATATGATATGATTTTTATTTCCTTTATTTGCCCTTGCTGAGAATTTGAGCTCACCCTTTTATGTTTTCTTTTCCCCAGGTCAGGAAGATGGATATTAAGTAGAATATGCTAAAAGGGACCCTAGATATGATGAAATAAATGGGAGACACTGTAGAAGATTTATGAACCAGTTGTTTATGTTTCCCAGTTTCTAAAGACACTATACCTATACGGTCCTTTGTGGTTTTGTCATATGTTGTAATAAGTGTGCTTCAATTTTGAAGTATTAACAATGTATGTAAAGTGTGGGTCGTTATAGTTGGTATCAGAGGCAAAGGAGGTAGGAATGTATCCGATCCTTGGGAACTCTCACATGTGAGCGTTGGACGAAGCATGGCTCTCCGCCCAAGGGCTTCATGAGGAAATGGCTGCCACTGGGGATGGTGGTGTGTCCCGCCCAGGGGGTGTAGCCGCCCATGGAGTGCCCTGATAGGTATCAATTGTAGTCCACTGGAAGTAATTCTAGACCGTTATAGTTGGTATCAAAGGAAAGGTATAGTCAACCTTTGGAAACTAGGATGTGAAAGCTTTAGTAAGAACCCTAAGGATAAGTCTAAGCATAGAACACAATCTTCGAAATGGCCATGAATAACCTAGGATAAGACCATAAGCATGAAAATTTTATTCTTGAATTATGTGGTTTCCTATTATAATTAGTGTTGCTCACACTATTCTTCTTGGTTTTAGTCAATGGCTGGAACCCGAAGGAACCGTGTTAATGCGGAATGCGATGGGCAATGCAATGATTGTCCCCCTGAGCAACCAAACGATATGGGAGCTGGAAGGCAAAATCTTGTAGCCATGCTCACACAACTTTCTCAAGCTATGAATCATGCAGGATTTCCAAACGAACAAAGGAGGGAGCAACATTCTGTTGAATCCTTCATGAGGCAGCGTCCACCATCTTTCAGCGGGTCTACTGATCCATTAGTTGCTGAACAATGGATTAGTACTACTGAAAAGATATTTTCAGTTCTTCAATGTTCTGAGCATGATAAAGTCATCCTAGCAGTGTATCGTTTGGAAGGAGATGCTGATCAATGGTGGAATCTTGTTAAGAATACAAGGCAAAGGGATGAAATTGAGTCTATGGAATGGGACGAGTTCAAGAACTTATTTTTCAATAAGTACTTCCCTCGTATTCTCCGAACAAAGATGGAGAAAGAGTTCCTTGAACTGAAGCAAAGGGATGATGAATCTGTTGGTACCTATGAAGCAAATTTTACCAGACTTGCAAGGTACGCTTCTGGTATTATTATCCAACCTGAGAGTAAGATCGATCGATTCTTTAGTGGCTTAAAACCAAGTCTTCGAAGGGCGTTAGCCATAAGGGACTTCAATAGCTACGAGGAAATCGTTCGATGTGCTCTCAAAGTCGAGATGGAGATTGGAGTAACCCATCAGTCACATGGGTTTGATAAGAAGAGGAAGATGGAATTCAAAGAAAAATCTAAAGAGCACACGGAAAAGAAGATGAACTTTCCCTTATGCTCAAAGTGTGGAAAGAAACATGGAGGGAGTTGTCTTAAAGGGACAAGTAAATGTTTTAAATGTGGAAAGGAAGGTCATCGGGCATTTGAATGCCGTGATAATGGGAAGAAGATGTCTAATGATGCAAACAAAGGAAGGGATACACAGAATGAACCTGCTACACTTCAATGTTTCAAGTGTAAGGAGATGGGGCATTATGCCAATCAATGCCCAAATCCAAGGGTTGATGATGATGGTCGACGTCAACAAACTCTTAAGGCTAAAGAAAAAGGAAAGTCACATGCAATTTCTATCAGCGATGTGGAGTACGATAACGATGTGGTGAAAGGTACACTTACCATCCACTCTAAAGTAGCAAATGTTTTATTTGATTCTGGATCCACCCACTCTTTTATTTCTGAAAAATTTTCTAAGGGTATCACCGTATTACCTCAACAATTAGATGTTGAGTTAGCTGTGACAACACCTAATGGCATATCAATCGCATCAGAAGTTTATAATTCTTCTCCGATCGAAGTTTGTGGGAAAGTGCTTCCTGCAAATCTTGGGATCCTTCCTTTAGTGGAATTTGATGTGATTCTTGGCATGGATTGGCTTTCTCTACATGGAGCTCATATCAATTGCCAAAGAAGGGAAGTCACATTTCATATTCCAGATCAACCTACGATCGTCTATCAATGCAAGGATGAACATAACCTTCCAGTGGAAATTTCTTCCATCTTATGGGTATTGATTCCATTAAATGAAGGTTATTTATCTCAAATAGTTGGTGAGAAACTCATGATTAAGAATATTCCCATTGTACGAGAGTTTGATGATGTCTTTCCGGAGGAATTACCGGGTCTTCCACCAAATCGTGAAGTTGAGTTTTCAATAGAACTCGTACCGGGTGCTTTGCCTATTTCAAAGACACCTTATAGAATGGCCCCAATTGAGTTGCAGGAATTGAAGAAGCAACTCCAAGAGAATCTTGATAAGGGATTCATACGCCCTAGTGCGTCACCTTGGGGAGCACCTGTTCTATTTGTTAAGAAGAAAGATGGATCAATGAGACTCTGCATTGATTATCGAGAACTTAACAAGATCACTATCAAGAACAAATATCCTCTCCCACGCATTGATGACTTATTTGACCAACTACGCGGAGCTCAATACTTTTCCAAGATTGATCTTCGTTCAGGGTATCATCAATTAAGGGTCAAAAGGGAGGATATACCAAAGACGGCTTTCCGTACAAGGTATGGACACTATGAATTTATAGTGATGCCATTTGGTCTTACTAATGCCCCTGCTATCTTCATGGATCTAATGAATAGAGTCTTTAGAGACTATCTTGATCAATTTGTGGTAGTCTTTATAGACGATATTCTTGTCTATTCAAAGAGCAAGGAAGAGCATGTAGATCACTTGAGAATTATATTGAAGACCCTGAGAAAAGAGAAGCTTTATGCCAAATTTACCAAGTGTGAATTTTGGCTTCAAAATGTTGCATTTTTGGGTAATATAATCTCAAAAGAGGGGATATCTGTGGATCCAGCAAAAACAGAGGTTATCGAAAGATGGTCAAGACCAACAACAGTAACTGAGATCCGAAGTTTTCATGGTTTGGATGGATATTATCGACGTTTTGTAAAAGATTTTTCACGATTATCTAATCCACTCACCAAGTTGACTCGGAAAGGAGTTAAGTTTGTCTGGACAGAGGAATGTGAAGAGAATATCAAGGAGTTAAAAAGAAGGTTATCCAGTGCACCTGTGCTCACACTGCCTTGTAGTGGAGAAAGGTTTGTGATCTATAGTGATGCATCCAAGAAGGGATTGGGGTGTGTTCTTATGAAAAATGATATGGTGATAGCTTATGCCTCACGAAAGTTGAAAATCCATGAGCAAAATTACCCAACACATGATTTGGAGTTGGCTGCGGTAATCTTTTCATTAAAGATTTGGAGGCATTACCTTTATGGTGAAAGGTGTGATATTTATACTGATCATAAAAGTTTAAAGTATATTTTCACACAAAAGGAGCTGAATATGCGCCAAAGAAGATGGTTGGAGCTGATTAAGGATTATGACTGCTCAATCCATTACCACCATGGGAAAGCAAACAAGGTGGCAGATGCATTAAGTCGACAAGACCATGCTAGTTTATCCATGATGAGGATCACAAAAGATCCAATATTTATGGATTTACAAAGGATGGATCTTGGAATTATAATGGAAGGGGAAAAATCTTATCTTTCTCAAATGAATGTTCAACCATCTATACATGTGAAGATTAAAGAGGCACATAAAGAAGATGTCGAGTTACAAAAGAAGGTGAGAAATGTTCCTGAATTCAACCTTGATTGTGATGGGATAATAAAGTTCAGGAATCGGGTTTGTGTTCCTCCCATCCCCGAATTAAAGAAAGAGCTGCTGGATGAGGCTCATAGTTCTTCATTCTCTATTCATCCTGGAAGCACGAAGATGTATAGGGACCTGAAAGAGTACTTCTGGTGGGATGGCATGAAAAGAGATGTTGCTGAATATGTCTCTCGATGCTTGGTTTGTCAACAAGTTAAAGCTGAGAGACAGAAGTCTAAGGGGATGTTACAACCATTACCCATACCCGAATGGAAATGGGAAAACATCACTATGGACTTTGTCACAGGACTTCCTAAAACATCCAAAGGCAATAATGCTATCTGGGTCATAGTTGATCGTCTTACAAAGTCTGCACACTTCATTGCTAATAGAGAGGATTTCTCTCTAGATCAGCTTGCCAGGATATATGTAAAGGAAGTGGTAAGATTGCATGGAGTACCACTTTCTATTATATCTGATCGAGATCCGAGATTTACCTCGAAGTTCTGGCGAAGTCTTCAGCATACTCTGGATACAGAGTTGAGTTTCAGCACTGCTTATCATCCCCAGACAGACGGTCAGTCTGAGAGAACTATTCAAACCCTAGAAGATATGTTGAGAGCTTGCTCTATGGATTTCAAAGGAGGTTGGGATCAACACCTACCTTTGGTGGAATTTTCTTATAATAATAGCTTTCACTCCAGTATTCAGATGGCTCCTTATGAAGCTCTCTATGGAAAGAAATGTAGGACTCCAACTTGCTGGGATGAAGTTGGGGAAAGAAAGCTATTAGGACCTGATCTCGTTGATGAAATGGCAGAAAAGGTCAGATCTATTCAACAACACATAAGAGCAGCTCAGAGTCGACAGATTAGTTATGCCGACAACCGAAGAAAAGACCTAGAGTTTGAAGTGGGTGATAAAGTTTTCTTACGAATATCTCCCTGGAAGAGGGTTATGAGATTTGGAAAGAAGGGGAAGTTGAGCCCTAGATATATCGGTCCTTTTGAAATACTGGATCGTGTTGGGAAGGTAGCTTACCGATTGGCGCTTCCACCGAATCTCTCTCAAGTTCACGATGTGTTCCATGTATCTCTCCTGAGAAAGTACATACCAGATCCTTCACATGTACTCAGCTCAGAAGTTGTACCGCTGGAGCAAGATCTTTCTTATGAAGAACAGCCGATAGAGATTCTGGATCGTAGCGAAAAAGTCCTACGAAACAAGACCACTCGCTTGGTGAAAGTTTTATGGAGAAACCACCAACTTGAAGAAGCTACATGGGAGCTTGAGGATATGATGAGGGAGAAGTATCCTCATTTGTTTGTTGCAAAGTGACAAATTTCGAGGGCGAAATTGTTTTTAAGGGGGGTAGAATGTAACACCCGAGACTTTTATGTTATATAAATCATCAAAGGAATCTTTTTCTACACAACACTTGCTTGGCTTGCTTTACACGCAATCGCGACCTTCCTCGATAGCTTGCGTCGTACGCAATACCGAGTTTCACTAAACAACAATATGCTATTAAAACTAGCCGTTATGAATAGTAATAACCACTTTTTGAAATTTTATAAATTTTATTTTTCAAAATGGACTTCATTTTTGGACTCAGAATATCGAAATTATCCTAGGGTGAAATTTTGGTATTTTTCTGAAAACTTTCAATTTTTGATGAATAGTGAAACCACTAAGTGGTAGGTTAAAAACTGAATTTTGCATAAAACTTAATTTTACCGCTTCTGTGAATGGAATTTCAAAAATCCGAGAGACACGGTTAATATCAAGGACTAAAATGTGGTTCAATGAGATGAAAATAATTTTTTGGTGAATAGTAACTTTTTACTATTTTTACCGCGGTTAATAGTAAATAGGGTAACTAAGGGTAAATATGATATTAATATTACCCTAACACATGTCATAATTCTATTGGAAAAGTTTAATTCGACCAAAAACAAACTTAGGAATAAAATATGACCATTTAGGCCCACTTGGATTAGATTAGGACATTTATTATTAATTTATTTAAAGAAGGGTTAAAATAGTTAAAATCAAAGTTTAATAAGTAAATCATTTTTAATATAGGGTTATACATAAGCTAAATTCGATTGTAAATATTCATTAGAAAGCTAAAACGATTTCCTACATGATGATATTTTATTTGTAATTTTTAGACATCAAATAATTTAATTTATTGATGACACAAAGATGATGCAGTAATTATCTTATTAATGAAATATTGACAAAATTGATAATATAAATACCAAAATAAATGTAATTTGAGACTTTTTATGAATTCCACTAATTTTCTAGGTTACTATGATATATTAGTATTGATTTAATCAACTTTTTTCGAACATATAATTCTGTTATGACTTTGACAAAAATCATATATCAAATAGTGTCAAAATTGACACAAAATAGTTTTTAAATCAAATATTATATTATTAATTGTTATTTTATTCCTAAAAATCTAAGGTTCGGCCAAATGACTTAGATAAGGATATATATATTAATAATAAACAATTTGGGGTTCGTTTGGCATGTTATAGTAAGTGTATTAACCATATAGTGAAATAAAACAAAAAGACACGGTAAAAGTTAAAT
The DNA here is from genome assembly GCA_963277665.1 of Viscum album. Classification (NCBI taxonomy): domain Eukaryota; kingdom Viridiplantae; phylum Streptophyta; class Magnoliopsida; order Santalales; family Viscaceae; genus Viscum; species Viscum album. The sequence goes on from OY728152.1 coordinate 1,752,553,781, forward strand.
TAATTAACTTAGAGTTAAATCTAATTGATAAGGTTAAAATAATTCCCTAAACTTGTCTAAATCTTATTGGTTGATAGGATTTCGACCCATCCCCACTTTAGCTTCGAAATAAGAACCTTTGGAACCATTATAAACCTATTTTGACTTTAATATAAAATAATATTTTGAGATATTCCTAAGGTGCCCCTCTCCTCCCTTATAAAAGGGCACCTCCTCCCCCTCCTCCTCACACCAATTTGAGCACTCAAGCTCGGCCAACCCCTGCCATTTTCCCTTCTCCACTTCCCTAGAATAATCCTAGAGGTCCTGGTATTCTCCAAAGACCAATCTTAGTTCCTTAAGTGGAGGATTCAAAAAGGCGTTCCAAAGAAGAGGTAATATCCATTACCGATCTTTTCAATTTCTTTCTTCTTCAACTTCTTCTTCTTTAGTTGTTTCATGATAAAGTAATAACATCAGTATTACTTACATACTGATATGTTATTATAAATATGAAACAACCCTAATTCACCTTCTATCCATCCTACGGAAAAATGAAATCACCGCGCGTGCGTACGTACGGAATACCGTCTCCACGCCGTGGTGTAATCTATTTTCCACCATCACCTTACAAGGATGGGTATAATGGTGTAATAAGTAACTATATATGATTATTATTAAGTAATATTGATACTGAAATAATATATATATATACTCCAATACAATTCCACGATCATAGGAACGATATCATCACTCGTGCGTACGTACGGAATACCGTCTCCACGATGTGATGCGACTCGTTCTACATGATCTTCATTTCATAATGATTATATAAATGAATTGAATGAATGAATATGGTATATACTACACTAATACCATTCTGGAAATAAATTATCTATAACCTAAAGATAAGAATAAGAATTTATTCGACAAAACACGCATAAGAACAAAAAGTTATAAAGACCCGAGTAACAAGTAACAATGAAATATTACTAACAAGAAGCTAATAATATGACCATATATGATATCATATCAATATGTATGATTCTGGAATAAGTCAATAACATTATTTAAACCATTATACAGGAGCTTCGGACACGAACAAAGCAAATCGGACCTAAGGTAAGGGAAATATCACAATCTCATTTTTATCCGAGATTATTTATTCGTAAGTATTTACTGGGGTGTATTTTATCATCCACATCCATGTTCCCTCAATATGTAATATTATTTCCATCCTTCTACAATAGTTTATATCCAATTTTACCCTTCGGTAAGGTTTTTTTTGTAAAAGATATGAAAGGAATCTTTTGTCGTTTTTCATACGAGGTACTTTTTGACTTTCCAACAAAAGTACGAAGAATGTTTTTTTAACTTATATGGCATGAATGGATTTTTAAAACATTGTTTCCAAAAAGCTTCCTTTACAAGTTTTCAAGTTTATTTTTAATCAACTTCTTTTATTTTAAAGTTTTATGACATGTTATGAAAGGAAAAATGTTTTTGAAGAAGAAAGGATATTTTCCTCAAGAATTCAATTCAAGTGTTTTATCAAAATTATTTTCCATCTAAGATAATAAAGTGTTCTGTTTCTATCCATATTTTTACATTGGTTTGACTATGTTGTGATGGAATTATGTTTATGAATTCCTTTATCATATATGAATTGATTTATGATGTCATGATGTTTCAAGAATCCCATTTTTGTTATATGTGTTATGCGATGATGTATGTTTTATGATTATGTGGCACACATAAGAAAGGATTCATTATAAGATGGGTGGGACCTATATCTCCCTCCAATGCATTAGGTAATGATTTTATATCTCATGAGATAGACATGGCTGGAACGGAAGGTTATTTCGGTTCAGTGATACAGGACTGAAACGAGGAGTGAACTCGGTTCAGAAAGGGACTTTGTCCACTAAGATAGTCTTGGCAATGAGTCATGACTAACAAGAAATGATTTTCCATGATTATGTGTGCATGCCACAAAGTTTCAAGTTTTATGATTATGGGGATCTCATTTTCACTTCTATGATTTATTCCATGTTAAGATATTATGATCTCTTTTGCCGGTTTTGATCTTCATAAAGATATGATATGATTTTTATTTCCTTTATTTGCCCTTGCTGAGCATTTGAGCTCACCCTTTTATGTTTTCTTTTCCCCAGGTCAGGAAGATGGATATTAAGTAGAATATGCTAAAAGGGACCCTAGATATGATGAAATAAATGGGAGACACTGTAGAAGATTTATGAACCAGTTGTTTATGTTTCCCAGTTTCTAAAGACACTATACCTATACGGTCCTTTGTGGTTTTGTCATTTGTTGTAATAAGTGTGCTTCAATTTTGAAGTATTAACAATGTATGTAAAGTGTGGGTCGTTATATGTACCATATTTATAATAACATCAAATTATATATAATATACTGGAGTTATTATTTTATAATGGGAATAACAAAGAAAGGAGAAGTTGAATAAGAAAGGAACTTGAATGAGGGTGGTGAAAACATTACCTCTTCTTCTGGTTCTTCCTTTTGATTTGATCAAAAGGGATCAATAGGTTTGCTTTCGAATAAAACTAAGGCCTCTAGGTTGAATTGAGGTAAGTTTATAGAGTTTTTGGTCATGGGTTGGCCGAGACAAAAGGCTTTGAATGTGTGAATTAGTGAGAAGGGGGAGTACCCTTTTATAAGAGGGGTGAGGGGCACCTTTGGAAAATCTAGTAATATTTTTTATAATAAATTTATATTCGGTTTATAGTGGCTCCAAAGTGTATTATTTAATGTTTAAGGTGGGATGGGTCGAAAATCACTAAAACAATAGAATTTAGACAGGTTTGGTACATTATATTAACCTTATCATTTAGTTTTAACTCCTAGTTAATTAGTTTTACACTTACCATGTCACTTTGTATTTTTATATTATATAGTTAATAAAATTACTAAATACCTCCAAGAGACCCCCATGTGGTCCATTAATGATACACATATCATGATATAAGTCTATTGGCTGAACCTTAGATTTTTAGGAATTGAATATAAATTAATAATAAAATATTTTTTTTAAAAACTCTTTTATGTCAATTTTGACACTATTGGGTATTTTGTTTTTGATAAATTCATAAAAGCATTATTTCTTTGAAAACAATTTATATAATCAATCCTAATATGTCATATTAACCTATAATGTTAGTTTAATTCATAAAAAGTCTCATATAACATTTATTTTGATATTTATAATATCAATTATTTTAATATTTCATTAATTAGGTAATTACTGCATCACCATTGTGTCATAAATAAATTAAATTATTTAATCTATAAATATTAAAAATAAAATAAGATTATGTAGGAAATATTATTATCTTTCTAAATAATATTTAAAATCTAATTTATCTTATGGATAACCATATATTAAAAAAGTTTTTGTTAATAAACATTGATTTTAACTCTTTTTACTCTTCTTTGAATTAAATAATAATAAATGTCCTAATCTAATCCATATGGATCTAAATGATAATATTTTATTCCTAAGGGTTTTTTTGATCGAGATACACTTGTACAATAGAATTAGGAAATGTGTTAGGGTAAAATTAATATCATTTTTACCCTTAATTACCATATTTACTTTTGACTGTGGTAAATAAAAGTAAAAAGTTACTATTTAGAAAAAAACTATTTTCATCTCAATGAACAATATATTACTCCTTTATATTAACCGGGTCTCTCCGATTTTCAAAATTCCACTCACAGAAGCGGTAAAATTACGTTTTATGTGAATTTCCAAATTCTCCTAGTAGGTGGGTAAAAGACGGTGAAAAGTTCAATAAATTTTTTATATATCTATAATTATTCTAAACTAAATATAACTAATTAATTGAACATATATAGGTATTATGTATCTATTTAGACCTTAATTAAATTTAATTAAAATAAATAAAAATTAGGTTTTAAACTATAACTCATTGTTTTTTCACTATTCATAAAAAATTGACTGTTTTCAGAAAAATACCAAATATTTCACCCTAGGATAATTTTGATATTCCGAATCCAAAAATAAATATATTTTGAAAGATAAAATTTATAATATTTCAAAAAGTAGGTATTAATATTCATAACGGCTAGATTGTTTAGTTGTGGTGTGTTTGTTAGAACTCGAAGTTGCGTAGAAAACATGCTACTGTATTATTCAAAAGAAAGCATACCGTGGAAGCTTGGGGTGTTACATTATCCCCTCCTTCAAATAATTTTGTCCTCGAAATTTCTAGAATACTACCACATAAAAAGACTCACGTGGTTCTTCATCATAAGTTCCTTGGGTTCCCACGTTGCCCCTTCCATCTTATGGTTTCTCCACAAAACATTTACCAGATGAGTCGTCTAGTTTCTCTATACTTGTTCTCTCATATCAAGTATCCTAATGGGATCTTCGCAATAAGACAGGTCGGGTTCCAGTTTTAATTCCTTATAAGTGAGTACATGCGTTGGGTCAGGCATGTATTTCCTCAACAAAGATACGTGGAAGACATCCTGAACTTTGGAGAGACTTGGCTGCATTTCAAAACGGTAAGCTACATGCCCAATTCGTTCTAGAATTTTGAAAGGTCTGATGTACCTAGGACTCAATTTACCCATCTTACTGAAATGTATAACTCCCTTCCATGAAGACACCTTCAAGAAAACATGATATCCTACCTAAAATTCCAAATGCTTCCTTCAGTTATCAGCATAGCTCTTCTGCCTACTTTGAGCTGCTTTAATGTGGTTTTGGATTACCTTTAACTTTTCTATTGTTTCCTCCACCAGTTCTGGGCCTACAAGTTTTCGTTCACCAACGTCATCCCAACAGGTTGGTGTGAGACATCTCTATCCATATAACGCTTCATATGGTACCATTTGAATACTCGAATGGAAGCTATTGTTATAGGAAAATTATACCAGAGGTAAATATTGATCCCACATACCCTGATGTCAAGAGAGCATGATTTCAACATGTGTTCTAATGTTTGAATAGTCCGTTATGATTGTCCATATGTTTGAGGGTGGTAGGCAGTGCTCAATTAAAGTTCAATATCCAGGGCTTTCTGAAGACTCTTCCAGAATCAAGAAATAAAATGGGGATCACGATCAGAAACAATTGATAGGGGTACTCCATGAAGTTTCACCACTTCATTAATATATAGTCTTACTAGACGTTCCAGTGGAAGATATTCTCTTATATCAAGAAAATGTACTGACTTGGTAAGACGTTCAACAATAACCCATATTGCATCGTTCCTTCTAGGAGTCTTTGGTAGCCCCATGACAAATTCCATCGTAATATTGTCCCATTTCCACTCTGGTATGGGAAGAGGTTGCATGACTCCTCCAGGTTGTTGCCTTCCAGCTTTCACTTGTTGACAAACCATACATTTTGATAAAAAATCAGCAATATCCCTCTTCATGTTGTCCCACCAAAAATGTTCATTCATGTCTCTATACATTTGGGTGCTCCCAGGGTGTATAGAGAAATTGTAACTATGAACATCGTCCAACAATTCCCTTTTTAGATCGGGTAAATTGGGAACAAAAAGTCTATTCCCAAATTTCAAAATTCCATCTTCATACCCAAAGTCATTCAATCTCCCATCATTTGCAGCTTTAATATTCTTTTGAAATTCTTCATCATCAGTTTGAGACCTCTTAATCCTTTCTAGTAAAGATGGTTTGGAAACCATTTGAAAAAGCACTGATGTTTCACCTTCCATGTTTATTCCCATGTCCACCGTCACTAGATCCATCAAAATTTGATCCCTTGCAATTCTCATATTGTTCAAAACTCCATGATATTTTCTGCTCAAAGCATCTTCCACCTTATTTTCCTTCCCCGGGTGGTAGTGTATCGTACAATCATAATCCTTGAGTAATTCAAGCCATCTCCTTTGCCTCATGTCGAGTTATTTTTGTGAGAAAATATACTTCAAACTCGTGTGATAACTATAAATCTCACATTTTTCACCATAGAGGTAGTTCCTCCATATATTTAAAGAAAAGATCATAGCTGCTAAATCGAGATCATGTGTAGGATAGTTTTTCTCCTGAATTTTCAACTGTCATGATGCATAATAATTAAACCTATCATTCTGCATAAGGACACAACCAAGTACTTTCTTCGATGAATGACTATAAATAATGAACCCATCATTCCCCGATGATAGAGTCAATAGAGGATCATTGACTAATATTTTATTCATTTCTTCAAAACATTCTTCGCACTCTTTTGTCCAAACAAATTTCACCCCCTTACGTGTGAGCATTGTTAATTGGTTAGCCAATCGGGCAAAATTATGGACGAAACTTCAATAATAACCTTCTAAACCAATAAAACTGCATACCTCCGTTATACTCATAGGTGCTGGCCATTCTTGGATTTCCTTGGACATAGAAGGATCAACATAGATTACATATTTAGAGAAAATATGGACAAGAAAACAAATCTCCTGAAGCCAGAATTCACTTTTTATAAACCTCCCATATAATTAATGTCTTCTCAGAGTCCTCAGGATAATGCACAATTTATTTTCATTATCTTCATAGATTTTGGAGTATACCAAGATATCATCAATAAATACCACCAAAAAATCATCGAGATATTCCTTGAAAACTCTATTAATTAGATCCATGAATACAGAGGGTGCATTAGTCATCCCAAAAGGCATTACCGTAAACTCGTAATGCCCGTACCTTGTTCGAAATGCTTTCTTCGGAATGTCTTCCTTCTTCACACACAACTGATGGTATCCAGATCAACGTTCAATCTTGGAAAAGTATTGATCTCCATGCAGTTGGTCAAATAAATCGTCAATGCGAGGTAGGGGATACTTGTTCTTTATTGTTATACCATTGATCTCCCGGTAGTCGATACATAACCTCATAGATCCATCTTACTTTTTAACTAAAAGAACAGGGGCTCCCCATGGAGAAACACTAGGGAGAATAAATCCCTTATTACACAATTCCTCTAGTTGTTTCTTTAGTTAAACTAATTCCACAGTGGCCATTATATAAGGGGTCTTCAATATAGGCCTTTATCCAGGAATTAAATCAATGGAAAACTCAACTTCTCGTTCTGGAGGATGTCCAGGTAAATCTTCCAGAAACACATCTATATATTCTTTCACAAAAGGTACATAATATATTTGAACATTCCTTTCCTCACCCACATTCATTTCATTCTCTTCCTCCCCAATAATTGAATTTAGTTGAGCTACTGGGAGTGGATCTTGATAAGAATTTGGTGGTGACGATTCTTCTCTAAAGATAAGGTGTTACTTATCTTCATCATCAAAAATCATATCCTCTTTCTTCTTACAATAAATCTTTGCATCATGGTCCGAAAGCCAATCCATAAAGAGGATTTTATCAAACTCAATCATAGGTATGACGATGAGATTAGCAAATAAATAACATTTATGTGCACAAATTTGGACTGATTCACAAATCGTTGTTGCCGTGATACTTCCCATATGATTTTTAACTGAAAAAATCCTTGTTAAATCAAATTTAAAATATCTAATTTTCTTATCAAATTGGGAAGATATTAAACAATGCGATGATCCAGAATCAAATAATGCATTTTCTAAACTTGAGGAAACCATTAAATTACCTGCCACCACATTTTTCGGAGCTTCCACCTCAGCAGTAGTGATAGCATAAGCTTGGCCTTGATCCCTTGGCCTTTTCTGAGGTATGTTCTCTTGAATCTTAGGACATTCATTTTCATAATGTCCCATCTCCATGAAATTGTAGCATTGGACATCGGTAGCATCCTTCTTCCCCTTGAAATCAAGAGCTTGGTGGCCATTTTCACCACACTTGTAATAGACTCCCATTCCTTTTAAGCAAGTATCAGGGTGCTTCTTCCCACATTTACTACAGGATGGATATTCAACATTTCCCTTCTTCCCCTTATTTCCATTCCCAGATTGATCAAAATATCTCTTCTTCTCTTGATTTTTTTTAATGTCATAAGACTTTGAGAATTCCTTTTATGTCTTGATATCCATTGAGACAATGCCTTCTTACGAAGATAATGATTATAAGACTAATGATCGATGGAGAAATGGTTTTAACCCATCAAGTAAATGATCAATATTACTTTATGGCTTACACATATAATCTCCAACATACCTTTCTAACCTCGTAACGTTAGCCTCATACTTTGCGACATTCTTATCCTCCTTTTGTCTCAGAATCAGAAATTGCCTTTCCATATCTCCTCGATGGTTAAGAGGAAAGTATTTTTCTAAAAACAGATCTTTGAACTCCCTTCATTCCATATTTGATACTTCATCGTCATCCTTCGTGTTTTGAATCAATGACCACCATTGATCGGCATCTCAAGTGAGGCGATAAACTGCCATGACAACTTTTTCCCTTTCACTACTCCCTAAAGCCAGAAATATTTTCTCTAGGGAACTTATTCATTGCTCAGCAACTAATGGATCTGTAATCCCATTTAATGTTGCTGGTTTCTACCTCATGAAGCGATATAACATTGATCCTCCATGTTTTGGATCAGGGTGCTCCATACGGGTAAGGTTATTATTCATAACCTGAGTGAGTTTTCCCAGTATGGTGATTAGCTGATCAACACCAGTTGCATCACAAACTCCACTATAATTGTCTTGAACAGGAGGGAAATCCCAACAAGGAGTGCATGCATTGATACGGTTTCCATTTCTTCTACTAGGAACCATTTCTAAATAATGGAATAATCTAGATCAGTTTTTGAATCAAAATACATAATTTCATACTTATAAAACAATGAACTTAAATTGAACTATTTATGGATATAATCCATAATCATAAAAATGTAATCTTTGATGACGTATATACTCATAAAACCTTCATACTAATTTGTAAAAAAATGAGAGTTATCCTAATCATATCCCCCGGGAGTGTCGTAACCAAGAGTGCAGCAAGGCCCGTTGTCGTGCACCAGTTCCCATTCGAGTCTAGCTCATAGCGGTGTTTTCAGGTTTTACCCCTAGGTACATCTGTGCCTGAGCCGCCTCTACCTACTCATATCTAGACAGGGATGTATTGCTCGGAAAACTCACAAAATCTCTACAATAACAAAATTCTAAGAAGTTTTTCTATACTAATCCACAACGTCCATCTTAAATCTATGTGCTTTAATCAGAGTTTATCTAAATCTAGAATCCATGGTTTGTACTAAACTTCCTCTGATACCAAATGTAATGCCCTGACCTCAGTTACCCAAATTCAGTTCATTATTAAATAACAATTGCATGATCATAAGAAAGATCAAGTCTCCAAAGACCGATTAGTTTAGTAGTCTTGGAAACACTAGATATATTCATTAGTCTTTCAATACATCATAAAGTCAAAAAAACTACAACAACATCTTTTCGTCATATCCCATCATAATTTCCCAGCAGATCATTCATAAATTACTTCTTCACATCCTGGGAAAAATAAAACATTGAAAGGGGTGAGCTCGGATTCTCAGTAAGAATAACAATATAGCTGAAACATTCATAAATAAGAATAAACATTTAAGGCAACGTATAACTAAAACAAAATCCTTTTAAACATGAACTTCAGAATAATATGTAAAATATAAAATGAAATAATTCAATTTACTTATTCACAGGGATATTCTACTAGTCGAATAATCACATGAAATATCAATAACCACTTTCATAATGATGGTATGCATAATGCCAGACTATCATAATGCCAGACTATTTTTGAAATCATTTAAAAGTCACATAATTATAAAATAAATCTAATACTTTGAAAATATTCTAATATACTTTTAAGGGAAGCTTAGAAGATTTTATAATGGTGGCAAATATCCGCACCCGCCGTATATGTTAAAAAAGGACATTCTTACCTTAATTTTGTCAAAAAGGTTAAAAAGGACATTTTTTGGAAAACGACGGAAATATTCCTTTCAAACTATTTTATAAAAGTCAAAAAATGGTATAGATGAGTTTAACCCATTATCTAGTAAATAGTAAAAATGTTTTGGAATACATTTTTTAAAAACATGGATGTTGATGATAAAGAGGACCCAGTAGATAATATCGTATAAACAACCTCAGATAATGAATAGATTGTGAAATAACCCTTACCTTGTACTTTTACATGGTTGAGGGTAGGCTAAAATCCTGTATAATGGTGAAATAATTGTTATTAAATTATACAAGAATCATATACATTAATATGATATCATATATGATCTTTTAACATTAATTTGTTAATAATATCTTAGTATTATCGTTGTTTTGGGTGTTAACTTACTCATTTGATTTATATGTTTTGTTACATAAGTCATGTGTGTCATGGATATGTTGTATCTTATTCATATCTAGAATGATATCACGTCCTTAAAAATTATTTTTAATCATTAAATGAGAATCAGTTTTTAATGGAAACGATGGGGAATGAATCTAATTGCGTTCGTGGAGACGGTATCCTGTACGTACGAACGAGCGACGATATCATTCTTTTGATATTAAAATAATATATAATTTGATGGTATATCATATTATCAAGAATAATTATCATGTTATATTATTTATTTATTTGAATTACACATCATTATTACACACATCCAAATAATAATTTATTGAATTACAATTACACCACGACATGGAGACGGTAAGCCATACATACGCACGTATGGTGACGTGTCATTCAAAGGATGGATAGAATACATAATATGCTTGTACCATATTTATAATAAAATCATAGTATATATAATATACTGGAGTTATTATTTTAGAATGAGAATAACAAATAAAGAAGAAGTTGAAGAAGAAAGGAACTTGAAAGAGGGTGGTGAAAACATTACCTCTGCTTTGGGTTCTTCCTATTGAATTGATCAAAAGGGATTTTTAGGTTGGCTTTCTGATCAAAAAAAGGCCTATAGATTGAATTGAGGTATGTTTAGAGAGTATTTGGGCAGGGTTTGGCCGATCCAAAAGGCTTTGAATGTGTGAATCAGTGAGAAGGGGGTGCACTTTTATAAGAGGGATGAACGACACCTTTGGAAAAGCTAGAAATATTGTTTTCTCATAAATTCATATTCTATTTCTAATGGCTCAAAAGTGTATTATTTAAAGTTTAAGGTGGGGATGGGTCAAAAACCACTCGACCAATAGAATTTAGATAGGTTTTGGTCATTATATTAACCTTATATTTTTTGTTTCAAGTCATAGTTAATTAGTTTTACACTTAGCATGTCACTTTGTATTTTTATATTGTATAGTTTATAAACATACTATATACATCCAAGTGACCCCATAGTGGTCCATTAATGATACACCTATCATGATTTATGTCTCTTGGACGAACCATATATTTTAAGTAATTGAATATAAATAAATAATATAATATTTGTTTTAAAAACTCTTTTATGTCAATTTTGACACTATTGGGTATTTTGTTTTTGATAAATTCATAACAACATTATTACTTCTAAAAAAATATATATAATCAATACTAATATGTCATATTATCCTATAAAATTAGCAGAATTCATAAAAATTCTCAAATTACATTTATTTTGATATCTATAATATCAATGATTTAAATATTTCATTAATTAGGAAATTACAGAATCATCATTGTGTTATAAATAAATTAAATTATTTAATGTCTAAAAATTATAAATAAAATATCATTATGTATTAAATCTTTTTATATTTCTAATGAATATTGACAATCTATTTTTTTCTTATGTATAACCATATATTAAAAATGTTTTAGTAAATAAAGTTGGATTTTAACTCTTTTAACTCTTTTTTGAATTAAATAATAATAAATTTCCTAATCTAATCCAAGTGGACCTAAATGATAATATTTTATTTCTACGGTTGTTTTTGGTCAAGATAAACTTGTCCAATAGAATTAAGACATGTGTTAGGGTAATATTAATATCATTTTTACCCTTAATTACCCTATTTACTTTTATCCGTGGTAAATAAAAGTAAAAATATACTACTCACCAACAATTATTTTCATGTCAATGAACCAAATTTTACTCCTTGATATTTACCATATCTCTTGGATTTTCAAAATTCCACTCACATAAGTGGTAAAATTATGTTTTACGTGAATTTCCAAATTCACCTAGGAGGTGGGTAAAAGACGGTGAAAAGTTCAATAAAATTTATATATATCTAAAATTATTATAAACTAACTCCAATGAATTACATTGAACTTATATAGGTATTATGTATCTATTTTGACCTTAATTAAATTTAAATAAATTAAATAATTATTTAAATAAAAATTTGGTTTTAAACTATAACTCTGTGTTTTTTAACTATTCATCAAAAAATGAAAGTTTTCAGAAAAATACCAAAATTTCCCCTAGGATAATTTCGATATTCCGAATCCAAAAATAAAGTCCATTTTGAATGATAAAATATATAAAATTTCAAAAAGTGGGTATTACTATTCATAACGGCTAGTTTGATTGGTTGTGGTGTTTGTGTTAGAACTCGATGTTGCGTAAAAAACACGCTATTGTATTATTCAAAGGAGAGTGTACCGTGGAAGATTGGGGTGTTACATGTTATTTATTGACAATTCCGCAAAATTAGTGTATTTTCCACATATGTAAATCTTTGGGTCTCTATAATTGAATCCACTATTAATAGAAAAAATATATTTCTTCTATTCACATGAAAATTTATAGAATTTTGAAAAGAATAAAATAATTAAATCATACTTTATTTGGATATGAATATTACTAAAATTAAATCGATTTCAATAATAATTTAATTGTGGATACTCCAAAAAAATTAACATAAAAAATTTTGTATTAAGAAGAGAAGTTAAAATAAATAATAAATATATACAATTATATATCTAATGAGTTATATTATTTGAAAATGAATATTGTTTTATTTTAATATATTTAATAAAATTATTTTAAAAATTGAAAAAATTACCAATATTTATATTTCATTTTTTACCCAACTAAAAATCTCCAAAAGAGGATTCAGATTTGGTGCATTATCTATAGTATAGTTATCGAATTTGAAAGAATGAGAGGGTATGCACATTAACATCAGTACAAGGCCTTTTTATCTCTGAACAGGACAACAAGTCGAAAGACTATGTGATGTTGGAGGGTTGATCATGATGTAGGTGCTAGGGAGGGGTAGTTTCAAGTAGCCATAGTCTGGGATGAATTCTTCTAAGGCCATCTGGTCCTGTACTTTCATGAATCCTGTGGTCAATTTAAGGGTTCCCTGTAAAAACTTAAAATGATGATTATCAAAAACGAATAAAAATATTGAAGGACTTCAGGCTATTTAGGCAGGTTACAAATCTTATGGTCATATTTCATACAGTTTCATTTCATTTGTATAATGGTTATATTTTGGAATTTAATTATTATATGAACCACATAATTCCACCATTAAATATAAACATATTTTTCACAATATATTCATTAAATTCATATATTATTTCAAAATTAATAATTTCAAAACATAGTTTTGTTCACAATAGTTTAATTTTTAAGAGGCAACAACTCATAAACATTCAATCTTATTTGTGTTTTCCAATTATTATTTCATGATTTTACTCAATATATTTGTACATAATTTATAATATAATTTTAAGTGATAAAAACATTTCATTTTATCAATAGTTTTATATAATAATAAAATATAGTATTAAAATAAATTAATAGGACGAAAATATATGTTTATAAAATGTAATTGTCATATAAAAATGTACAATGTCAAATTCTATCCCACATAATGACTTTTTCCCTGAAATTTTAATTCCAATTCAAATAAATAATTATGATGATAAATTTTTCAATATATAATCATTATTGAAGAATTATAATTCATGATTTTTATTTCAACATAGTACATTGGAAATTATAGTCGTGTTTTTTTGTATAGCTTTTCTCTATCATCCATGTTCTTATAATGTTTTCCCTCATCAAATATATCAACTTATAACAATATCACATCTAGAATAAAAACTGTAGAGGGATATAGTTTGTGCATGATTATGTGAGATAAAAAACCCACTATGTATGTGAGGTATGTTTAGTAGATGTTCTAATTGATAGGACATAACAGCAATAAATATATTAACAAAAATTTGAAAAATAAACATAATAATTTTATTTACCTTCATTAAAATCCTTATAACTAATTACCAATTAGTAATTAAATAAAATAAATTATACCTGACATTAGAAATATTTCATCATTAATGATTTTTAACATAGTTACTCTGTCAACATGGGTTTTATCTTTTTTGTTACAATGTCAATTCGATTTTCCCAATCATTTCACTGAACAATTTTATACGGAACAATAATTTTTTTAAAAAATATTCAAAAAAATAGTTTTTAAAAAAATTATCATAATAATGGAATTCAAATGATGATATATGATTTCATGAGTGAATGTTATTTCTAATGGGAGTTTTTAACTACAAGAAGATATTATTCCAATACTCTTCCAAAATATGTAGATACATATCTATGAATTTATTTAATATTTTCAAGGGTACATTTATACACTTAGTCACTAAGAGAATGATACTTAATATTACATTTCAACTCTATATTCAATTATGTCTCATGATTCCTCAATACCTTTAACGTGTACATCAGATCATAATTTTATTTAACTAGTGGTGGTGTTCTATAGAGACCCAATACATCTAAGATATATATTTTTTTCTTCATTATAGAGTAAGCGTACTCTAAAATTAAAATTAAGAGAGTATTATTTTTAATATGAACCACACAAAAACAAATGATAGTGTATCATTATATGTCATGAAACAGTTATATAAAATATAAATTGTGATTTTTTCACTCATTGATATTAGTATATGTAATGCATTCATCATCCCCTTTTAATCCATTCATTATTGTATTCCATGACATTTATTATGTATTTAAAAAGTATATTTTATATTATCCCATTAGAAATCATCTTGAAGATCTCAAAATATCATTCATATTATTTGGTTGATATGGAAATAATTGTTTTATGAATCACTTAATTAATCGAATTTTTTTTGGAAATGATGGTATCCATAAACTTATACAAATTATATGAATCTATGTTTATAAATAAATTATTTTTTGATTCTCTCCTTCCCGATTCATTCTACCATGTATTAACATCATCCACAATGATAGAATAATATATTCAACGAATGTTGGTAGATTATTTATTTGTGAATGTTATGGTAGCATACCTTCATTTTTAATACCAATATCAATTTATTTCATATATTTATTGAATATTATTGATATATATTCCATTTTCATATATACATTAATGTTTTATGATCAATATATATTTCACAATTCTAACCATAGTGATAATTACTCCAAATTATAAATAAAAATATTTTATATTCCAACTATATATCATGACTTAGGCGATTTTTCACATGTATCATGAAATTTCATGATATATATGATATCAATGTATCAAAATTCGCGATGAAAAAATACAGGGGATTCATTAAATCATTAGTGTATGTCACAAACACTTACCCCCTTAATGACTGACTAATATATAGTGTTGAGACTAAGTATATATTAGAATCATTGGACCTATACTCAAATATATATATATATATATATAAGAAATGATTTATCCTTTCTATTTTACGATAGTCACAATGCTTGATATTCATAATAAATTCTTAAAAAAATTACTTATAAAACAATATAATCCATATAAAAAATATATCTCTATCATATATGTTGGTATGGGATAATATTTATTTTCCTCTTTATTTTATGATTCTTTAAATATTCCATTGATTGTATTTATGTTTTATAAAAATGTATTATATGATTTACAAAAATATCAATCATTTTAATTTTAATAAAAAAATATACATTAAAAAATTCCTAAAAATAAGCATTAATGGATTATAATTTTATTGTATGAATTTAGAACATAAAAAAATATAAATTTTCGAGGCCACAATTAATTTGACATGGATATATTTTTAGGTGAAAGTATAATTAATTCTTCCAGACTGGGGGCGGGGTTATTTCAAGAACTAACTAAAATATTTATTCCCATAATTTACAATGGTGTTAAGGTTCATTTTATCTTTTCGAAAGGAACATTTTTTAGTCCATCTCTCCTAATACTTCACATTTCTTTGAAAAAAATAATGAATTATGAAAAAAAGGAATATATCATAATGATAGATATTACATGGTTCGACACGATGGTGTTATACATAGAATATATACTGGAAGAGTGTAAAAATACTATGATATTATAATATACATTGTAAATATAAATTTTTTTGGAATGATATATTGATTATCCTTGGGACACTTCCTCTTATTCCCACAACATATATCTTCAAGGAAGATAATATGTAGTATATTGTGTTAATGTTATTTAATAAACTAAAGATAATATGAAAAATATATATTGAACATAATAATCTCCTAGAATAAAGGATGTTTTTTGATTATTTATTGTACTTCTCCTTGAAATTCTTAGGTTCTTAATATCCAGATTTCATCAATGCCTCAAGGTGATGGTTTGGTGTTTTTCTTCCATATAATCAAAGAATCGTCAATGATTCTCTTTATGGGTATAATTCATCACTAGAGTGATACTATTTTATTCTTTTTCTAATAACCAAATGTTATATGGGAACTCCTCCTTCCATAGAGTATTTTTTATGGAAAACAATGCACTGAAAGTACACTATAATGATCATATTTATCATTTATGCTTGATGAGTCAATATTTTTATTCTATATTTCGATATGAATATATTTTTATGAATGGTCTATATGACAATCCCAACCTATCAATGATTTAAGAAAATGATTCATTGCATTCCCTTCATACAAGTACTCTCTTGTACAATGATACATTGATCATTTATCCCTTAAATCTTCATGATATCATGTATCAAAAATTTTATTCATGGTTATCCTATATGTAATCCATTTTTTTAACCTCATATAAAACTCTTTTTAAATATTTTCATTAGTACAATTTTATTGAAAATATTCCTCCTTCACAAGAAATACAGTTTCATAGACAAATCTACACCCTGATCAGTTTGGTTTACTGTGTATAAATCTCAATCAGAATACAAATTTTGTTTTTTAAACACATTATATATATAAATGATTCATAATATTAAATTATTTTTTAAAATATTTTTAATGACCTAATTACTATGATATATATATAAATGAAAATTCCCTTCAAATTTTTATTTATAATGGATTCCCATTTCACTCATCATTCAATCCTATTCCTAAAAAGACTCATTATGAATGATATATTCTATTTGTAGTCTAAATAAGAGAACCACTAAATTATAGTAAATTATCACCCTTATTTATGGAATTTTATAAGTTAAATGAAAGGGGGTTCAAAAGGTTATTCCTCTCCATCTACTCATAAAAAATTTAATTATTATTCATGAAACACGCTTGTTTATAATGTTGAACATTATTAAAATTCCTTCCCTAAACCCATTTACTATTTAACTTAATGGTCTCCTTAATCACAAATAAACAATATCCAACAAAATTATAAAAAATATATTTCCTTGTATAAGTCATTTTAGTTATTTACATGCTTCACATGCTGGATTCCATGAGCATCTTATATAAAAAGGGTACCATGTACATCAGATGTGGTCATGTATGGGTTCTGTTGAAACTCTTCTATTCCACCAGAATTTTTGTGAAACAACATGGTTAATTAAAAATTTATTAAAAATTAACTCCTAAAAAATGAATCTAAAAATATATATAGTATATTATAAACCAAATTAAATACATATTCACCCTATATATTAACATATGGTTAAAAATTGACATTGAATTATACTTCTGACCCTATCACATCTCTCAACCTTGTCCTAGAACATTATTCACGTAACACACTCTTTTGAATCAATGGGTCTGATCTGGAATGAAACATGAAATAAGGTGTTACTCCTCGTATTCTAGAGGCAAAAGACTAGACATCATAGCCTTTATATATTCATTGGAAGATTATTCCCTCCATCAGAGTTCCTAATAATGGATAAATAACCCAACATGTAATATTACACGATATAGTTATGAGATGAATTTAAAGTAATGTTTATATATTGATTTCAACATTATACATATCCAATAGTCATATGAATACAAAAATCTATCTCCCATTAGGTTGATTATGCATCAATGTACTAGTAATGAAAAAAATTACAAGGTGGATCCGCAACTCCAACATCACAATATCATAATCACTAGGTTCATTTAGTGATATCACGATCAATGGTCAAAAAAGTGCTCCTCCGAACTATTACCAAAATAAAGTGTTTTATAATTGTGTACCCATGTACCATTTCCACCTATGCAAGCTATGAGTACAAATCAGTAGGACACAATCAGTGTGGCTTCATACAAGGCTTTTATATTCCACAAATGTGTATGTTCTTAGATCCTAAGAAAATAAAATTGAAATCCATGAATACAAAAAAAATATAAAATCAACAATGAAAAAGTAAAATCCCACTCATCGATGTGATGTGTGGTCATGTGCTTAATAATTAAAAAAAAACCATTATTGTATATGCTTCAGCTCTATAATGAAGTAATAAAATGTATTATCCATGAAACATATCTTACAAATCTTACACACACATCCCTATACAAGTTATATGTTCCCAAAAGTAATATAATTTTGTACATATATTAATTCATAATGATCTTCTAAAACGCACAATACATGTCAAATGGCTATAGAATAACTTATAAACTTCACAGAAAATGGATTTCCATTCCCTCATTTATAGGCCTTTGGAAAATGATAGATCGGTCTACCATAAATGTATAGAAAATACTCAACATCGATATCCATGCCTACCATTAAGGATTTTCTCCAAAATTACATCCAACCTCAAGGATCCACCTAAACACTCAACTGCTAGAGATAGATGAATAATACCAGAAAACATGTAGACTGAATGTGAGATCAAAAATCACATTATATTAAGAGAACATAGCCATCATATCTAAATGTTTTCAATATCAGTTACAAGTCTCACATGTATACTCAAACATTCCACAAATATGAAAATATAATAATACAATGTCTCATGGGAAACACACACATGATGCGACAAAACATAAAACATATTCACCATGGATAAATTTCAAGTATTGATGGGGCCAATGGGGAACATGTAAAAATGTATAGAGTAATTTCTAACATGACCCATGGATCCTTGCAAAAAATTATATTCATATTCTATTAATTTATTTGTAAATTTAAAATATCATCATATTATGATGGAAACTGGGTATATTATTTTATTTTATCAGTCTAATAATGAAAAATATCCCCATGTGGTTACTTATAGTTTTAATTTATCACATGACAATAAATGTCACCTTATGAATATTAGTGTGAACACAGAAAATATGAAAATAAAATACATTAACCATAGTGTCAAATAAATAGAACAACCTACCTACTATTAAGTCAAATATATCAAATTAAATCTCTGTAATATTTTCTAATTCATCCAATTCCATTCAGACACCTCTAATCTCCCAGGTATCATTTTCATCTGAAAAAATTATGAATTAGTCAATTATAATTAAATTATAATTAATTACCTATACGGTAACTAACATTCAATAGAAATGGGTATACATATCTAACAATTACCAGATATCACCACCTAGCAAGAACCATAACCAATCACCATTGGATTGTCTGTATCAAACATACTACATCATTTTTTGAAAAACAGATATGTTGATACAATACAACCATGGAATTTCTATACTACATAAATTTTAAAATCATGGAAAAAGGAACCCATGAAAGTAAATTTGTCACGATGTCTCAAAATGAAGCTCATGACACCCCCTACACACTCTCAGTTCAATTAAAATAGAACTACCCCTACAAATTCCATGTTTCCATGTCCAATTCAACATAAATTTACCAAAAACCATAGAATGTGTTATCAAATTATATAACATGATTGAAAAACCCAGAAAAATTTTGCATTCATCATAACAGAACATAATCATTTCATGTGATCAAAAATCACATAGTTCTTAGAAAAATCCATTAATGAATTGTTAGAATTATCATTATATTTCATTAATGGAATTTAGGCCTTCATCAATAGTAATAGAAATATAATGTGAGGTTATAGGCTTTGATAGTCCAAAAAATTTCATTAAAGGATACATCATAATAGTTGGAATTCCAAATAGTGAATAAATTATGTTGGATGAGCTCCCAGATGAAAAAATCTACTATTCACATCCAAATTCTCATATAGGACATGAGGGAATGTAATATGATGTTTCAAGATAATTTTTGTAACATTTAAACACCCATACAACATCCTAATATAAATTCCTAATTTTAAAATTTGTTTCACACAAGGATATTTTTTTACAGAACTCTACAAGAGCAAGGTCATGATGATTTACATTGAAAACACCTCATACAACCCTATGAACCAACATCATGTCATGATTACTATATTCTTAATATAATAGGATATTTGTTTAGTGTGATATAGTCTCATTCCCTTGATATCTCCCCCACTAGCCTCCCTGTCCCTCAATTCATCACCCAAAAAATGGACTCTATCAAAAGATACATTAATAGAATGCTCTATCCAGAAAAACACCATTTAAGTTTCAAATTTATCAATACATACCATCAATAAAAATAGAAAAAAACATCCTCAAATTTTCACAACCAAAATATCCACTTCCATTAAAATCTCCCCACCATATCTATTATCATACTCATGAAGTTATACTATCATTTGAATCATGTCTCTTGAGCGTATATGATCTTCACATAGAAGGATAATTTTATGTTATATCAAAGAACACCAAGTGATGCCTCAAGGCGTCACTCAACCTTAAATAACCATCATGATTATACTGTGTGACATTAAGGAAGAACAAAAAATTCTGATCCAAAAATCATTATTCCACAACATCTAGACAATGACTAATGAATATTTTGAACATGATGTATTGAAGTGTATTGCTTAAATTCTTCTATAGAGATTGAGTTATACCTATGATTGGAATCATCAAATAGACCAGGATTCTAGTTATCCAATAGCATGAACAATGTGATTAAATTTTATCATTCTTTATCAATGTAGTCTCTAAGTATAGAATTGGATACCATCACATCATTACTATATCCAAACTAATCCAATTATTCTCTTATGACTAAACATAACCTTCACTCGTCAATCATTACATAAATCACTCAACATATTCTTAAACATCTCTATCATAATGAATGTGATGAACTAGTTGTTGTTTTATAAAAAACAAATTATGATTTCATGAAAACCCCATTTAGAACATTCCCAATCATCACCTTGCAAAGGATACATAACTAAATAAATGGAACCTCATTAAGTAACATATCAATGTTCTTTTAGCCATAAAGGAATTTTTAAAACTATCCATTATTTGAACCTTCGAACAATCCTTGATGGAGTTTTCACAATATAATATCTATCCACTTGTAGTATCCACAATGCTCCAAATAATTCAATGATATACCAATGATAATTTGTTTACCTCATGTGGATTCTTCTCCGGACTCTAATTCCAATATTTGGTCTCCATATAGTGATAAATGTGAATCAAATGTTGGGAATTCAACCCCAAAACATAACCTCATGGGACCACTATATATCAATCTTCTAGAGTCACCATGGTGATCTAGTAGTCAATCATATACTTATAGTAACTTATCCTATAAGATATTCAATACCCACATGACTAGGTTGATACTCCCCAATATAGGAGAATAATTATTATCACTTTTCAATGCTCATATTAATTTACATAGACCATGTGTAAATACCACCAGGAAGTATAAAAACACATGATGATACATTTATTAAATTTATATAAAAAATCATGTATATAATATACATGTATTACTCATAATGTAGTCTAATACATCTTAAATATCCATCTCAATGTGCTAAATATTCATCAGAATCCATGTTATTGGTTCAAAATATTAGTTCTAATTGTATCATATTCTAACTGAAGCCTATATTTTTAACCATGAAATAATAACTAATGAAAATAATAGTTTAACCAGACAAAGGTACCGATATATTTTGTGAAATTCATCAAAAAAAATTGATACAATACCATAATCATTTAGTTTCTAAACATAATGAGATCTTGAAACAAGGTGATTATTAACAATCCATTAATTTTCTAATTTTATATGAACTAAAATTCTGTAAGGGCATAACTATGAACTCGTAGTGCCCATACCGACATTTGAAAGTTGTCCTCTACACATCATCATCTCGAACTCTGAGCTGGTGATAGCCTGACCTAAGGTCTATCTTCGAAAACCATCATGCTCAATTGAGCTGATCAAAGAGGGAATCAATCCTCGGGAGTGGGTACTTGTTTTTCACGGTCACCTCATTCAGGCGATGGTAGTTGACACATAGTCTCAAGGTCCCATCTGCCTTCTTGGCGAACAAAATCAGAGAAGCTCAGGGTGAAACACTAGGTCTGATAAATCCCTTCCCCTGCAAGTCCTCCAGCTGTACTCGCAGCTCACGAAGCTTGGATGGATCCATACGATATGATAGAGTAGATATCGGTGTTGTCCCGAGGTACATGTCTATATAGAAGTATACATCTCTGTGGGTAGGTAGTCCTGGAACGTCGTCAGGAAAAATGTCCGCATACTGATCCACCACAGTAGGAAAACTCAGACTCTGCACATCAACCGCTCAGAGGATGAGACTAGCCAACTGATGTGTGATCGGCTGGCCTCTTCTCTGCGTAAGTCCATCCTATGTTGAAATGGCTCATTTCTCACCGGTGAAGGTGAACATGGTCCCATCTATACAGAGACACCGCATTTTGCGCCAAATTCAGTCGATCTGAGCATGGACTGTAGACAACCAGTCCATTTCCAAGATGATGTCGTAAGGCCTCGACGCCACTACAAGAAGATCCTAGTCGAAGCTCTCACCTCCATGAGTATGCTAACACTGTCCGGACCAGTGCGCAATCTTCGAGTCTACTCCGGTAGGAGTCTCTAGCCGTAAGGATCGAGCTAATTAATCCGTCAGAATCTCTGAGCTTCAAACAAGGGCATCAGCAATAAAAGAATGACTCACACCCGTGTCTATAAGTACTGCAGAAAGGGTGAAGAAGACATAGATAGTACATCAAATCATCTCAGGTGCACTGTGATCATAGGCCTCGGCTGCCAGGAGCTGAGCCGACCTCTGTCTTCCAGCTCCCTGTGGTCGAGGTGGACCTCTTGGTGGTGGTGGTTGTAGGGCCTCAAAATGTCGTCCACCACCTGCTACCCGGCCCGCTCCTCTGCCACGTCCACCCACTCCCAACGGACCTACACGGTCAAACCTCTGCCTCTGCCTGGGAGGTCCCTCTAGTGTCTGATGCTCCTCTTCATGGTGGGTCGGGCAGTCCCGAGCCTTGTGAACCTTCTCGCCACATGTATAACACTGCCTTCTCCTCGTATAGCTAGGTCTATGTAAGGTGCCCCGCACAACTGAAGCTTTATCCTGAGGTAGCTCTCCTGATGGCATTGTCCACATGGACCTCTGCGTCAACTGTCTACTGCCCACTACAGAAGGCTCCGCTACATGTCACCCTGCGGTTGGTCTCACAGCTACTGTTAGCTCAGCAAGAAAGCTCTCCACAAGAAGGGATCACTCCAGCACTCCTGCCTGTGTCGGAATGATGAGGTAGATCATAGAAACCCTGATGTCATGTCTGAGACCCTGTTCAAAGGTCTGGGCCATGAATAATTGGTCCCGCACTATATCCATGGAGTATCGCGAGACATAAGGGAAGCTCATTGAGTACTGAGCTATCGTCATGCTGCCCCATCGCAGATAATGTAACTCCTGAATTCGCACCACACGAAGGGTGGTTGGAACAAACTCTAAGTGGAAGAGACTCTCAAAGTCCTTCCAATGTAAAGATGACTCGTCATGCACCTAGAGTATTGGGATCCAACATCTACCTACTTCTGTGTGTAAGAGACTTGCAGCTAGGATCACCATAATTTCGGCTGGTATCTCTACAAATTTGAAAACTCGTATGACATCCTCCAGCCAATCCTCAGCTACATGTGGGTATGTCTCTTTGTAGAACCTGGGAATCCTATGTTTCTAGAACTTGTACAACACACTCAGGAGGCGTGCACTCTCTACTGCTGGGGCTAGTGGTATCGGTGGCCCATCGAGTAGTGGTACCGCGGGTGCCTCCGCTGTGATGGGGACCTGCACCGAGGCCTCGTCGCTCGGTGGGCTACCATCTCATATGTAACACGGAACCCTAGCTTGATGGCTTCGTGGGGACATCCTGAAATGAAATAGGAGTGCCACTGTCAAACATTATACCTGGTGAGCTAACAGAAAGTAATCACAATGAGAACTTTTCAAAGGAAACACACACGCAATCAGTTTTTTCATGCACTGAGTCGGAAATTAGAGGTCAAGGTCCTAGTATATTGATACGTCTATCACCACACCAACACTGGACTCCCTAGACTGAAAACCACACTCAATATTCATAACACTATTTCTTTATAGAAAAAGAAAGATCAGAGTCTTGAGTTCAGCAGTAGAACCGACTTCTATGATACCAATTTGTAACGACCCGTCCTTGGGGCCCATGTCGTGACTACCACAAGCCCGCCTTCCATAGGCCGGGGGCTGGGGACTAGCACCAATGTCGTAAATCCCAATACAAAGGGAATGAATTGCCTTTATAAAAGTAAACAAACACCACAAAGTATGCAACAGAAGTATGCACTATTAAATATTGAATACTAAAGTAAGTTCCGAAAACTAAATGTGCCAGTATTAAAACCAAACTATAAAGTATAGTTCAAATAAAAAGATAGTACAACTATAGTAATGTAAAAGAACAACCACTGATTCGTCCTCCGGGAATCCCAACTGAAGGGTGGGTACAGATGGCATGCTCAACACATTAAGTCCATCCATCAACTCCTTGTACGTCACTCCATGTGGTCCACCTATAGGTTCGTCCCAACTCCACAAGCATCCACCTCGATCATTTTGGTCCATCATCTGCATCTTACACAATATAGTGAAAGAATAGCCCATGTAGGGGTGAGTATACAATAATCAGTTGGGACCTTGAGACCCATGATGGCCTCCCAGAATCCACGAAGGATAAACCACAGACGAAAGATACAATCAAGAAGTATCAACCAACTCTACTTAGGTATATTCCCATACATATACCTAAGTTATCAATCACAGTTTGGCTCCAACTCTCGATCCCATGAACAACCCAGTTCACACAGGAAAGCAAGTCAATCACATCGATGATAATGATTGAATTTCAAGACTCAGCTCACATGGGTATACATCTTTTGTATAGCGATAGAGATGATCAGATGTAGTCACTGATCATCTATGCTATCAGACCCATGTAGGATACTAGACCAGCTAAGCTTTTAGACCCACATAGGATTCTAAACCAGCTACTCTGTTGCACCCACTTAGGATACCAGTACAGTAGTCATCACTATCAAACCGACGGAGGAATCCAGTACAGTTTTCATCATCGTCCAACCCATGGAGGATTCCAATACAATTGTTGTTGCAGTCACAACCAACTCTAGGGTTCCTACACACAACACGCTCGATTCTGGGAGAGTCCGATCCTTGAGAAAAGGGGGTCGTTACATCAACTCTCATTAATTCCAGAGTTGTACCATGAAGTTTTGTCTCATCAAAAGGAACACAATGTGATAGACGGTGCATCAATCAGATGCCCTATCTTAGAAATATTGGCTTTTACGTTCTAGGCGTCCAGTTGGAAATATGCTCGTTCCAGACCTGGCCATTTTCCAATGTAATCCAAAAATGACTTAGAGTATCACAAAAAGACCGATTTGTTGTGAGGGTCCCAGTGCCGCAGACGACACGATGATCATACATAGCATCACGAAGTTATTCGCATTTAAGAAAATGGCGCCCAACCCATCAAGCACGGTGGGCTGGCGGGTCGGCCCGACCCGATAATGCGTAGCCTGTCACGGTGGGGCGCAGCTCGCCTAGATGGTTGAGCCAGTGCATGGGGGGGCTGGGGGGATTTCTCAAGCCGGCGGTGCCAAGCGACGCCGCACCCCTGTCCAGCCGGCCGGAGCTGGTTGGTCTTCCCGGCACGAGCGGCCCACACGGGCGGGCTGTTGTAATCCCGCGCGGCACCCGCAGGTGTCGTGACCTCCTCCAACCCGGCTGACTGACTAGATGGCGGTGTCACCCACCAAAGCGGCCCACGGAGAACAGGCCATGGTCCTCCACAGCACAACACCATGGGGAACTTCAGTTCCTTCAGCCCAGCCGGATATGGCCGATTGATTCTTCTTCGGCCGAGCGGGCCACGATTGTGGGCCGTGGTTCTTCTGCACACAGCAGGTGCACAGACGCCACTTCCTCCGGTTGCCACCGCCTCCGTTCTCCGCCATCAAAATATTAACGAACCATCAGAGGGTCGTTAGGCTGTGTTCGTTTGGCCAGCGCCCTCGGCATTAGGTGATATCATAAGGCTGAAGAGAAAGCAAACATTCACCAGGGATGAAAAATAATTTTATCCACTTCAAATTATATCAACCCCCTACCTCAATAAATGACGTAGCACGTCGTCGAGACATGAAATACAAGTGTTGCAGTAGTCAGGCATCGTGGAAGACGACGTCATGGGGAACAATGTCATCCCATCAATGTTGGAAGTCATTGTCGTAGAAGACGTTCCTCGTGAGTACTGTCTTCTCCCTTGATGAAGAGGAAGAAGAAAGTATGAAGGAGTTCCTCTCGAGCGTCGCCTCACGTTCCTTCCTCGGTTATCGAGAGAATAAAATTCCTTGCATTCTTCGTTGGTGAGGGATGGAGCTCTCCTCCATTTGTCCAAAGGCTCCACCACAAAAAATTTTCCATGAAAATATTTTAGAAAGGCTTCCCCCAATAAAAAATAGAATTTCCATGCAATTCAAAACAATTCAAAAATTTTTTTTACCCACAATTTAATTAATGAAGTCATTAATTAATTGTTTTGGAATACTTAATGAGAGGGATGTGGAGAGTTTAAAATTCAAAATGAGAGGAGTTGTGAAATTATATGAAGGGGAGTTAATGTGGGTTTAAGGGAAGTTGAAAGGTTAGGGGCTCGTGTGGGCCCCACCTCATATTATCCTCTCATGGGGGGTTATGTCGGTGTGGGCCCCACCTATAACATCCCCTTGTAGGAAATAACCACCAAAGATAAATAAAATTGTGTACAACAATTTTATTTAATTTTTTTATAAATCCCCAAAAATTAACTTCTCCACCCGAGCAAACACAACTGCGGTAAAGGTACCCATAAACGAATACCAGCACTGAGAGTTAATCCCTGCCCTCAGATTTCAATTCTGAGCACTGGTTCAAAAGATAGAAAAACCCTCATGTACATTTACTGAACGTACCCAAAAAAAACTTTAGAAATTGATTACGGGCACATCGAGCCTCAGAATTATGCACCGTCAGAAACTGCAGACTCCTAATTTTTGAAATTATTTATGAAAAAAATTTCTTTGAAATTTTCGGGTATATAAAATTTGTTACCTAATATATTTATTGTTTTTTTAATAAAATACATCTTTATTTTACTCTTCAGTAAGAAATTTGTTTTCTTCATAAACATTTATTTGTAAAAATGTTTTTTAAATGTTTTAAAATGGTATATAAAGAAAATTTTTGAGGAAATGGATTTTTAAAATGTATTATGTAAACAAATTGATTTTGAAATTCTAATTTATATATTTAAATTGTTATTTTAAAAGAATGGGGTTGGGAAAATATTTTATGTTTAAAAGTGTTTTAAATAGTTTTCAAATATTTATTTATATATTTTCAAGGATTTTCATAAATAAATTGTGTTTTGAAAAGATTTATCTTTTAAAAATATTTTTTCCAAATCTGATTTGATAGTTTCCTTACGAAACTATATAAAATATCATGAAAAATTATTTTCCATTTATGATTATATATATTGGTGTTACCAAATCATAACTAGGGATATGATTCAAGGATACAATTCTTATAATTCGTATATATGGTTAATGTTTTAATGGAATAATTTTTATGAAACATGTTTCTCTACCAATGGTTGTACCATTATGGAATTTTTATGAAACCATATTCCTTTCATGGGTAATTCTGTGATGAAATGATTATGTATCTGATCTCTTTTCCATTTGTTTTTATTAGATTAAAATTTTTTATTACCCATTTAATTTTGGGGTTTTTGATATGATTAATATTTATAATCTTGTGGAGCATGAAAATATGGTATCCATTTTGTGATTTGTGGGATGTATATCTATGTCTAATGATTTGGGTAAGATTTATGGCTGACACATTAAAAATAGGAAATTATTTGTTGGCTTGATCTACTTTGGGAATCATGTGTGTCCTAATCCACCATTGAAAACAATTGTTCCATGATTAACTATGAGAAATTGTAATTTCAAGATCCTGATTGAAAAATATGTGATAATTCATGAACAACTATATTGATAGTTTTTTATAGTTAGGATTGATGTATGAAATGTTTTTCTATATTTTTGATGGTGTAATAATTTTATGACATGCGCTTATGAATCATGATTTAATCATGATTATTTATCACCCTTTTGGTATATATATTCATAAATGATAATGTTTTATTCCGGAAATAATATTATTATCTATAATATATAGTTTATGGTT
Organism: Viscum album; assembly: GCA_963277665.1. Taxonomy (NCBI): domain Eukaryota; kingdom Viridiplantae; phylum Streptophyta; class Magnoliopsida; order Santalales; family Viscaceae; genus Viscum; species Viscum album. The sequence goes on from OY728152.1 coordinate 1,752,582,626, forward strand.
TTTAAAATGTTATTCTCATGTTCACATTAACTTATTATCATGATATTCTTACATATCTCCATTTTTCCACCTTACTGTGAATTTGGTCTCTACATTTCTTATATTTCCTTTCCAAGGTTAAGTCGAAATATTTTTAAATCACTGTATAAAAAGGGATGATATTTATTGTAGAATTTTTAATATAATCCATTAATTAAATATATTTTATTCTATGTTTCCAAAGGCACTAACTATTTTGGTCTTGTAGTGTTATCTTGTGTAATGTAATGAATATTCATATAATGAATATTCAATAATATTATATATGTGAATCCTAGGTAACTAAAATTCATGTGGGCCTAGATTCCCAGTCCTTTTCTGTTTTCCACACCTCTAGGATCCATCTAACTAATTTTAGTACTAAAAATGCCTCTATTTCGAATAGAAATATCCTTACAATCGAGATTCACCACACTGACTAACACATGGATGTTAGTTCAAAACCTTGAGCATCAATGGCAATTCCAACCCTAATATGTCCATGAACCATGAATTTAACCTAGTAACCAAGGAGAATTAGATTATGAAACAACAATTAGATACACCATGATCCATCCCTCAATGATTAAAATTTCAAAGCACTTTGAAACCCGACCATGTATCAAATGTAATAGTAAAAATGTTCTCAAGAAACTACGTTTCAAAGGAAACTTGTATTAAAATCATATTTCAGCTTTTTTATGTTACATAGAATCACATATTATGTTAATCAACCAAAACATTTTCTAAGGAATTACCCATGATTATCTCATTCTATGGAATGTTCTTACATAGGGTATCTTCAAACATAATGAGACCATATATCACTAGAAACCATTATCACATTTAGAGGACAACAAATATTATAAAAAATAACATAAGGATTATCATTGGATTACTTCTCACATAACATCATCCAATCCCATATATAAAATTATTCCATGAAGAATTCATCAATTTATTAATCACATTGAGGAAAATGATTCCATGTTTGGTCAAACAAGATTCTACGAAGTTCTATATGAAAAAATCCACATAGACCATAGTGGGAATGTTAATTAACTAGACCTATCTATTGTATTTATGCACAAGGATCATTAGTAATGAAATTAATACCAAAAAATGACCTAACATGTCACACTACACCACCCATTCATAATGAGACCACATAATCAAAACGAGCATCATCTTCACCAGTTGCACCACACTGTAGTCTAACAAGACATTCAATTAGTAGTAGATTCAAATTGGTGTTCAGAAGAAATAATTCCATCAAAAAAACATTTGTAACTAAATTCACTCTATTGACATAAAAAAATTTGAATCCAACATTGTTAGTACAATAAAAAACACACAGTATACATTTCATGTAAAACCATAATTACTATTATGATGAATGTGATGCCTAATTATGATATTAGGAAGATTGAAACACATTTAAAATCATTAATATCAAAAATCACGAGTAATGTATAGACCTAGGAGACGCACAACAATTCCACGATACGTGGGTCACATGGCCTAATGAACTCCTCCTAGTATACTAGAGCAAGTTGACTTTCAAAAATGGTCTATGTTCATAATATTGGAGATACGATACAATCATAATTAGATTGTAACACATCTTTTTAATAAAAAAATAACAAAAGAGTATGAAATGAAAACAACCAATGGATAAAATTCCCTATAAATTGGGTAATAAAAAAATACATAAGAAATATCGTATAATACATGAGTACTAGTCATTTCTATGAAAAATGAAATACAATTCATTGAATCATGGTGTTTTTTTAAAAAAGTGGTGACATGAATTGGTTACCCAATTCATGCCCCGTGGAAATTTATTAAAAACAAAAGCAGCATTACAAACAAGAGGTGAAATGAATTTACACCAGCCAGAATTTTGAGAATTACAAACAATGATATACCAAGAAAGATCCATTAAAGTCATGTGATGCAATTTCCAGGGGTACTCCACCAAATATAGTCCGTTTGAACTAATCATCCAAAGAGCTGCTCAAAGTTGCTTCTTTATCCACATGAGAAACTTCTCTCCAACTACTTTCAACACTTCTATGATATCCAAAGACTGTATTGTCCATGGGGCTTCCATCAATCCACTGTCTGAGAAATTCCTTTGAGCACCGAGACAACTAGTTAGAAATGAAATCAAGTAAAGGTTTGGACCAAAAAAAAACCATTGAGAGTGTCGACCAGCATTGCAATATCACCTTCCTATATAATCACATGAGATTCTATCATAGGGAAAACATGGTCATACTAGCTGAAAACCAAAAAAACAACATCACCTACTAGAAGGAGATCATGAAGTATAATATTCAAGAAATGAAACATCTCATTCCAGAATTGCAACAAAAGGAGATCATGTTGTGCCAGATAGTGAAAAATCACCATCCATTATGCATATAGAAAGAGCACAAAAAAGGGAAACAAAAAAATCACCCCAGCCTCGGAGGGCATGCAAAGTGAATCCATGAAGTCTAAATCCCAAATAGAGAATTCCAGTGACAAACAAATAATTCTAGTTACAAAAAAAAAAGCAGAACAACTCAGATGGATATAACATGTACTATGCTGACTGAAGCAATTAAATCAGAAACATTCAGAAAAACCAAATCATTCCAAAAGAGACAGCAAAGCATGATCAAAGCTGAAACTGCTGAAATGAAAAAGGAGTAGAAATAAACTCACTCCCACGAAATGTCCTTGAAATCAAAATCAGTATTTCTTTTATATTCCTCCACCATCTTAATGAACATATGATTTCAGATGTCAAGGTATTCCTCAGCAATGATGAGCCTATCCGTGTATTTCTGAAATGTAATTGCATCTTGTTCATCCATCCAGGCATCAACTACATCCCCCAGCTACTCCTCAATGCAGTAGGCATCTCTATTCATATAATAATATGTAGTGTAAAAAATATTATTGTGATTTAATAAACTTGTATGAGTGCTATTTGTGAAAGTGACATTGTCCCTCCAATCAAGGATCTAAGAAAAGTTGTAATTAAAAACTAGGGGTATTTGTAAAGGATGATAAAAAATACACTAAAATTTATGATGAGTAAAAAAATGTTAGACCCAATGGGTTGTATCCAATTAGTTGTAATGTTAAAGCAATCCTGAAAGACCTATGTCATGTAATCAACTGTCAAACAGAACTAACAGGATTCATAGAGTAGAATTGCCTATGGAATCTTCAATGGACACTTTCATGTATTCATGTTTCATAACCAACCGACATATCCAATGATTAATAATTTCTAAGGAATCAGATGTAATAAGGATCCATGGAGATTAAAGGTCTGTCACATCCAATAAAAATATAGAATTCATTGAGTAGAAATTTGAATTACATTTTATGCAGTTCTGAATCAATATTGAATAAATTTACCATTCGTTCAATATAATCCTAATAATTTTATTCACAAATTTAATAATTAGTTTCATAATACTATGAACGATAAGGGATCATATAAATCATTCTACATTTCCCATTAAAATCGTTTAATAATTTTAATACATGTAAGAACATGGAATGAAGGGAAAATCCCTCTCCAATTGTCTCTATTATTTAATTATAGTTCACACTAAGATGGTGAGCTCACACAAAAACACCCAATGGTGTGGTAACTCTTGGTGAATATACAAAAACACACCTCATGTGTTGTCTATGATTATGTGAATGAACTGCATACATACAATGGTACTGCGTGATAAACATATCAATTTTCCATTCATTTAATAAAGGATTAAATTAATTTTAGGAGAAATTCAAGAATTAACAATAAATATCATCATAATAACTAGATATAAAACAACCATACCTTAATTTAAATGGTATATAACATCTACCGTATACCCATGGTAACACACTCATCCAGTATTAGCTCCTAACTCAACACGTATTGGTAGAAAAAAGAGAAACAGATGAATGCCCTTTAAATAGTGAATAATAGCTTACACCAAAAAAATTAATGTGACAATGATTCAATTGAATAAATGATCCCTTGTAAGAAATAACACATTTAATTTTATTTAATGATATGAGTGATTTAATAATCAGAAACTAGATATGGGATTACCATCAATCTCTAACATATGGGTGATGATACATTCAAATATTTAAAAATGACTCGTCATATTATGAAATTCATAATGAAAAGGGAGGTGAAGTATTTAAAGAAAAATGATAAAAAATATCACTTACCTAAAAAATAATGGTCTTCATGTCATGGATAAAAGGTTGTAAAAACTATGATGTAAATATAAACGAAGGATTTATGCATGTAAGATTGATATTTTTTTAACGTCCTCATTACGGAAGACACCCAGGGGTGCCCCGTACCCGGTTATTTAGATGTCCTCGAGCGTATTTCCCAGAACGCTAGAGGCGGTCGACAAGAAGCGAGGGCCTTGGGTGTTATAGTGGGGAAACTATTCCCTCATTGGCAGAGTACACAATAAATGGGAAACAAATATACAATAGTAGAAGCATTAAATATCCAAAAGAATTAAACAATGGAAGACTGTAAAACAACTAGAGAACATATATGTATATATATATGTTGATGAATGATACATATGTCTCGGGAAAGAATCCAAACAAGTCACAATGCTGAATACAAACAATACTAAACCAACGTACAAAGAAACAGATGAGAAAATCCTTAGCATATCAAGCCTCAATTTAGTCCCGTGCTCTCCAGATCCAATTTAATCGAGTACCAGAAATCAAAGGGTGCTTTCCCTTGTCTATTCCTCCAGATATATAATCTGTTCGGGCCCAAAAGCATGTCCCCAAAAGTGTGTGAGAAAAAATCCCAGCATGCATCCACCCTGAGATATGTTCCTATTAGCTAGTGAATATATGTCAGGTAAAAGTACAGAAACAGTTAACAGGAGAGTACTAAATTGTAAACAATCCATAGTTTCAAGCATTTTATCCATAATAGGTAATCAACTACATAATCAAGAAGAACAAACAGGTAACCCTCTAGGTAGTTCTCATAGTCTAACCCCTCTTGTTCACCCAACAAGTACTAGCAACCCTATGAGAGGAACACACAGTCTCACCCCTCTAGTTCAACTATTTAATAGACTCTTTGGGGAAGCACTCACCGTCAATTCCCACTATATTCTCGTATCATACTAAAGGCTCTCTTGTGAAGCACTCAACGTCTATTCCCCCTTTTGGCCCAGGTCGAGGATCTACAGACACCCTGGGGAAGCACTCAACATCAATTCCCCCTGTGGTCTCACATCGTATTATAAAGACACTCTAGAGAAGCCCTTACGTACATTCTCCCTATGGTCTACTATAATAGGTTCTCACAGCCCTGTGTATGTCATCAAGAGTATTGTGTGCGTATCTGCCAAAGTAAACCTCAAGAACTACTTGGCTAGCAGTCTACAACATCTCAGTATATTAGCCGATAACAACACTCTATCCTATAACACTAGATATGGAAACTTTTCATAGCATATCAGGAAAAACTAGACCAAATGGTCATATCAGACATGCATGGGAAAAACATCCAAAGTATATAAATTATCCCAAAACACATTAAAAACCCTATACTCTAGCATACAAGAAAGCATGCAATCAATAGTTCTTAACAGTAACACGCAATACCTCGTTCATGGGTATTGGTGATTTTTTACAACAATTCAATGACCTTAAACCGAAAGGCACAAACCACCTACAAATAGGGTTCCCTTGAAAATGATCCACAAGCAATTCCACCCCCTCAAAATTGGTGAACGAAACACCAGAAACGGTCTAAACCTCTTTCCCTAACATCTACAAGTCATGAAATCAACACCCGAGGAAAATACAACACTAGATCTGCACACAATAGGTGTAGATAAATAAAACTGGGGGATAACAATATGTAGATCTAGAGGGAACTCAAAGGAACCAAGAGGAGAGACTTACCTGAGAAGAACCGACTTCGATCCGCCAAGAAACCCCTTCAATTTTCCTCCAAAATGAGTGGAAGAGCTCCTTCAACCTTTGAGTACCCAAGATACAGAGTGAGGCTCAAGTGGAAGGGAGTTTTGAGAAGAAATGTGGAATCCCGAGTGGCTCAGGGCTTTAAACACTAATTTTAAGTGGCTTTATTGTTTCCCCACATGGTTTAGAAAACCATGCGCCAACGGTGCGGTTGCCACTATCTCTCCCAGGGACTTCGCATAACCTGCCCACATGGTTTGACAAACTGTGCCCCCCCTGTGTGGAGCCCACTACATCCTCCAGGAACATTTCATAGTTTTCCCCCACGGTCTGACAAACCGTGCGCCTCCCGTGTGGAGCCCACTGTCAAGGGTTCACTGTTTCTTGGGATGGTCATATGGTTTGAAAAACCGTGTGACAACCATGCGCCCCTTCACAACCTCTACAACTTTAAATTTATTCTTCCCAAAATTCCAATTTTTCTCAACAACTAACAAAAAAGATAAACATACCTTAAAAGAAGGTCTGTGTTCTTACAAACATCCCCACTTAATAAAATTCGTCCCAGAATTTACGTAGCATGGCGCAGAAGATGAATCCTCAAACAGTTCCAGCCACTGAGCTCGTACATCAGTCTCCCTCTCCCAAGTCTCATCCTATACTCGCCCGTTCTGCCATATCACTCATACTAGAGGAACAGACCAGCAACAGAGAACCTTTGTACTATGATAAAAAATCTGGGAAGGATGCTCCGCGAATGACGCATCCTCTTCGAGCTCATCCTCCTCAGCATGAAATACATGAGATGGGTGTAAAAAGTAATGTAGAAGCTATGATATGTGGAAGACATCGTGTATATCCTGGTACCTCTGAGGTAACTGCAACTGATAGGCAACTAGTCGAAATTTCTCCAACAACTCAAACAGCACGATGTACCTTGGAAAAAGATTACCCTTTCTCCTAATTCTCTTGTGTCCCAACCTCAGTGTGACATGTAGAAAAATTTGATCCCCGACCTCGAACTCCAGAGGTCATGTACACAAATCATCATAAGACTTCTGACGAGATTGTACAGTAGACATCCTATTCCGAATCAACTCTATCTGCTTTGTGGTTGCATGAACAAGACGAGGTCCCGAAAAAGATACCTCTCCTACCTCTAGCCAACATAAGGGTGATCAGCATGGCCTACCGTACAAATCCTCACATGGTTCGATCTGAATATTTGCTTGAAAACTATTATTGTAGGAAAACTCCACAAGAGGTATATGTTTTTTCCCAGAACCATCAAAATCCAGGATGAATTCTCGGATCATATCCTCAAGCACCTGAATCGTACACTCGGACTGACCATCTGTCTGGGGATGGAATGTTTTACTCAAAAGTATCTGTATACCCATGGCCTTGTGAAGTCACTAATAGAACTAAGATGTAAATCCCGGATCCCATTCTAAAATAATGGATTTTTGGAACTCCATGCAGACGTATAATCTCACGAATGTACACCTATCCCATCTTGTCAACACTGAAGGCCTCCTTGATCTGTAAGAAGTGGGAAACCATTATGAGCCTATTGATGAAAACCCAAACAACGTCATTCCCTCGAGTCGATCTCAGAAAACTGGTCACAAAGTCAATCGCGATGTTATTCAACTTCCACTCGAGAATGAGGAACTACTATAAAAGACATGCTAGTAACTGATGTCCCACCTTCACCTACTGAAAAGTGAAACACCTCATGACAAAACCATCAACATCCCTCTTCATACGTAGCCAACAATACTGGGACTGTATATCACGATACATCTTGGTGATGCCATGATGAACTGCCCAATCTGAGGAATGAATGTCCCACATCAGCTCCTCACGTATATCTACTGGAACAGATATGTGTCCCTGGAAACAAAAGATCTCATCCTCATCTACTATCCACCAAAGAAGAGGGTCCTCTCGTGACACACATTCTCACAGGACTAGGACATCATAGTCTAAAAGCTGCCTCATTAAAACTTTGTCAAGAATCATATAGGTAATAGATACAGAAGATAAAAAGGTATGCCCCTGTCTGCCATGCACCTCTAGATGCATATCAGAAAATAGTGTCATGATCTGCCACTCACTACTGGCCTCCTGAACTGCATGTTCTGAGTTCTCTTACTCAATGCGTCAGCCACTGCGTTTCCTTTCCCAGGTGTATAGGAAAGCTCTAAGTTAAAGTACTGATGATACTCGACCCACCTGCGCTGTCTCAGATTCAGATCACGCTGAGTGAATATGTACTTGAGACTCTTGTGGTCAGTGAACACCACAATGTGCTCTCCCAAAAGATAATGTCTCCAACAACGTAAAACATGAACAATAGCCGCCATCACCAGATCTTGTGTCGGGTAATTCCTCTCATGATGCCTCAACTGCCGAGACCCATACGCAACGACTCCATGTCCCTACATAAGAACAAATCCCATACCAATACCTGACGCATCACAGTAAATGGTATAACTCTTTCCTGGATCTGGAAGGACCATTATCGGTGCTGATGTCAACCTCCCCTTCATCTCCTGAAAGTCTGACACCAAGGAGTCTGACCATAAGAACCTCGCACCCTTCTTGGTCAGACCTGTCAGTGGTGCTACAAGGCATGAGAAGTCCTGAATGAAATGATTTTAGTATCAAGCCAGCCCTGGAAACTCCATACCTAAAAGATGTTCTTCAATTACTTCCAGGAAACTAAAACTATCACATTCTCATGGTCTACTGATACTCCTATCTCTGAGATAACATTACCCAAGAAGTGAATATGATCCATACAAAAGTGGCGTTTCGAGTGCTTATCATATAACTGATGCTCCCTCAGTGTACTCAAAATGATCTCTAGGTGGGTAGTATGGTCGTGTCGACTATGAGATTACACCCAGATATCATCCACGAAAACTACCACTAAATAGTCTATGTATGGACAGAACACTCGGTTCATCAGTGCCATGAAAACTAACGGTGTGTTCATGAGACCGAATGACATAAAGATATACTTGTATAGACCATAACTGCTCCTGAATGCTGTAAGAGGTATATCTGATGGTCTAAAACACAACTGATGGTAACCGGACCTCAAATAAATCATTGAGAATAGTTGGTCCCCTCTAATTTGATCAAAGATGTCATCAATCCTAGGAAAGTAATATCAGTTATTGATCGTCAACTAGTTCATCTTCGGATAATACACACAAAGACTGAGGGGAACATCTTCCTTATTTGCAAACAAAACAGATGATCCCCAAGGTGAAGTACTGGGTCAGATAAAACGCTTTGCCTACAACTCTTCCAACAGCTTCTTGAGCATTTGTAACTTAGGTGTATCCATCCTATAAGGAGTAACAGAAACATGTACCACTCCTGGAACGAGCTCAATAGAAAAGTCCACCTCACGCTCTGGAGGAAAACCTGATACTTCTTCTAGAATGACATCTATGAAACAATCTAACACTGTAAGAATGTCTAAATGTGAATTACCCTAGTCATCTAGATATAGACTAGAAATCTGAGCTATAACTCTATTTAGCCCATGATGCTCAGTTCCTATTTTACTCACCTGGACATCCCACTCGCCCTTATGAAGAAAGGATCCACCCTCTGGTGATACAAAACTCACTCTGCAGCGATAAAAGTGGAAAATTGCCTAAGAGGGAACAAACTAGTCCATTATGAGAATAACATCATCGCCTTCCATCTCTATGACAAAGAGATCCCACATATAGTGATACCCAGCCCCCTCGAGAGGACACTCCTTACAAAGTCGTATACTAGCCGTCGTAGTTCCCAACGGTGTTTCTAGAGTCAAATTACTAGTAGAGGAAAACATGCAGATCCCAAGGCTCTCCAAAATAGTAATAGAGATAAAGATATTGTAATCCCCTATATCAAAAAGAGAAGAAGATAAAATCGAGGCAACTAGAATGGTACCTTGAACTGCAGAGGGTCCGAGATCCTCCTCCTCCTGGGTTTGCTCCAACCCAAAAGTCTGGCCTTCTCCATAGCCCTGTGACCCTGCCTGACTACTCTGAGCTATTCAACCCTACTGTCGCTGAATGACCGGTGACTGACCACCATGGACTCTACCTCTACCTCAGCCCGAACAACCGAAAGAACTCCAATTCCTAGATTGTTGATAATCTGGTGGAGCTGCTCCTGAACCCATGTCACCAGCTGCTGGAGAGAAAACCTGTCAGAAGTGCTGAAGGTGACCCATCGTGCCGCAAGATCGGCACTCCACTGGGTCTCTCTGGAACTACGGACTTGTATGACCAGCTCTTCCACAATAGTAGCATACCACCAGGCTACCTAAAGATGTGTATCTTTTCCTCAAATCACCGCGCGTAGACTCACTAAGGCGCTTCCTGCTGTCAGCTGGTGAAGCTCTAATCCTGGAAGTAGAACCGCCATAGCTCTCAGCTCTAGAATCAATCAGATTACACTCCATAATCAGTGCCTGGTTGTCAATGGAAGTGATGGAAGTCAGCCTGAAGATATTCAACTGTAAAGGGATCTTCCGTCTGAGACCATCCTCAAACTTTCATTGCCATGAACAACCCATCTGCTCTCTCGAGGGGTGTAAAACTCTGAAGCTTAGTGAAAAGATAGGAATAATCCATGATATAATGAGTACCATGCTAGATGATCAGGAACTCTTGGGCTCAGTCGGCCCTCAGGGTCTCCGGGTAGAAGTAATCGTTGAAAATATGCTGAAACTCCTCCCAAGACATAATCTAATGGCATCCCGACTGAGAGATTACATCCCATCACCTTTTTGAATAGACGTGGAGCATATAGGTAGAAAGTTTCACCCTCCACTCTGGTTGTACCTCGAGATGCTCGAAGATCGTCAGCGTGGCTATGAGCCACGAATCTGCTGCCTGAGGTCTTCCTTCCCCTGAGATGGTGGGAGGATGCTGCCGCTAAAAAACCCACATCATGTAAGCCATTGATAGGGTAGGAGGCTGCGCTCCCTTAACGGTCTGCATCATCCTCAAATAACCCTCCCTAAACTATACATCAGCTCCTGAGTCAGGTAAAACTGCTGGTGCTATGACTTGCACAACAGGAGGATCTGCTGGGAGTCCCTGATCAGCCGTATCCGTTGTCTGATGACTACCTCGTGGTTGGCATACAACCAGAGGATGTCTCGGTGGCATGACACTACAAGTTCATACACACAACTCATATCAAAATTAATAGTGACTTAAAAATTGGAGGACACGACATGTACTTAAGGAAGATTCTTTCTTCCCAAATAGAAGAAGACATGACATGTAGTCAAAACTACATGGCATACATTCTGGGTTTTTCTGGATAGTGACCATATAAACTACTCAGGAACCCAGAGAACACTAAAACAAACATTAAAGGTGCCAAATTCTGATCTATGAGGGCCCACACTTCCCACGAATCAAAGAGTGGCATCTTACACAAGTTATAATAAGGAAAACAAGAAACGATCCACCATATTCTAGTCCATGAGGTCCCATAACACCTCAAGATCCAATGTTTGGCATCCATCTAGGAAAAGCACTCTACAAACAAATTACCTCTCAAATAGCTGGGATTCTATCAAAGCATCTATCACAATAGCATGTATAATCTACATAACACCTATCACAACAACATGCAGTTTCTAATGCAACCTAGATGGAATGGAAAGGATGCATAACATGTGTTTTCTAACAAGTGCCTATATTATGCATGAGATGGAATAACCTCATCTCATAGGGTTGCGACAGAAAATAGAACCACAATAACAACAATGTTAACATCAGTAAGCATGTGAATCAATCAACGGTGAAATAAAATCAACTGTAAAATTTTCAAACCGAATAAAATTGAAATAAACAAGGTAGTATGGATTTTACCTATAAATGAGTTAGCTACTCCCAGGGACAACTCATTACCAAGTAACTATTCTATCTTATCCATGGATAAAGGCTCCAAAAAGTAATTCAAGAGAAAAAAAATCCATTGATACTACTTTGTAATGTCCTGGATCCAGAAGCCACCCAGGGGTTCCCCATACCCGGTCAGTCACATGGCCTCAAGTGCATTTCACCGAATTCCAGAGGCTGCCGACTAGCAGCGAGGGCCTTGGGTGTGATTGTGGGGAAACTATGACCTCATTGGTAGAGTACACAATGAATGGGAAACAAATATAAAATAGAAGTAGTAGTAAATAACCCACAAAATTAAACAGTGGAAGATTGTAAAACAACCGGATCACATATATATATATATATATATATATATATGTTGATGCATGATACATATGTCTCATGAAAGTAGCCAAACAAGTCAAAATGCTGAATACGAACAGTACTAAACCAAATTACAATGAAACAGATGAGAATCTCCTCAGCATCGCAAGCCTCGACTTGGTCCCATGCTCTCCAGCTCCAATGTAATCAAGTACCTGAAGTCAAAGGGCGCTTTCCCTTGTCTATAACTGCAGTAATATAAACTGTTTGGGCCCAAAAGCATGGCCCATATCGGGTGTGAGACAATATCCCAGCAGGTAACCACCACGAGATATGTGTCTATAAGTCAGTGAATATATGGAAAGTAAAAGTATATAAACAATAAAAAAGAAAGTACTAAATAGTAAACAATCCATAGTTTCAAGCATCTAATCCATAACAGGTAATCAGCTACACAATCAAGAAGAACAAACAGGTAACCCTCTAGGTAGTTATCATAGCCTAACCCCTCTGGTTCACCCAACCAGAACTAGCAACCCTATGGGAGGCACACACAATCTCCCACCTCTGGTTCAGCTAAAGAATATACTCTCTTGGGAATCACTCACCATCAATTACCCCTATAGTCTCGTATCATACTAAAAGATCTCTAGGGGGCACTCAACGTCTATTCCCCCTGTGGCCTGCGTCGAGGATATACCAACACTCCGAGGAAGCACTCAGTGTCAATTCCCCATGTGGTCTCACATAATATTATAATGACACTCTAGAGAAGCCCTTACATCCATTCTCCCTATGGTCTACTACAACAGGTTCCCACGGCCCTGTGTTTGTCATCAAGAGTACAGTGAGCGTATCGGCCAAAGTAGACCTCAAGAACTGCATGGCTAGCAGTCTGCAGCATCTCAGCATATCATACGATCACAATACACCATCCTATAACATTAGTCATAGAAACAAGTCATATCCTAACATGTGAAACTAGACCAAACAGTCATATCATACATGCATGGGAAAAACATCCAAAGAATAGAAATTAGCCCAAAACACATTCAAAATCCACTAGTCTAGCATACAAACAAGAAGTCAATCAATAAGGATAGAACAACAACACGCACTACCACATTCATGGTTATTGGTGATTTTTTATAACAATTCCAAGAACTTAAACCGAACGGAACAATCCACCTACCTTTCGGGTTCCGAAGAAAATGATCCACAAGCAATTCCACCTCCTCAAAACTAGCGAACGCACCACCAGAAAGGGTCTAAACCTCCTTCCATAACATCTAAAAGCCTTGAAATCAACACCCAAGGCAACCACAACCCTAGATCTACACACAACATGTGTCGATATAAAAAACCAAGGGATAAAAAGTTGTAGATGTAGAGGGAAGTCAAAGGAACCAAAAGGGGAGACTTACATGAGAAGAACCCACATCAATTCGCCAAGAAACCCCTTCTATTTTCTCCAAAAATGAGTGGAAGAGCTCCTTCAACATATGAGAACCCAAAATCATGAGTGAGGCTCAAGTGGAAGAGAGTTTGGAGAAGAAATGAGGTATCTCTAGTGGCTCGGGTATTTAAACCCTAATTTTAAGTGGTCGCACAGTTTCCCCGCACGGTTTTGAAAACCGTGCGCCAACCGTGCGGTTTCCACTGTCTCTCCCAGGGACTTCTCATGGACTGCCCACACGGTTTGACAAATCATGCACCACCCGTATAGAGCCCATTGTCTCCTCCAGGAACTTCGCACAGTTTACCCGCAAGGTTTGACAAACTATGCACCTCCTGTGAGGAGCCCACTATCAAGGGTGCATAGTTTCTTGGGCTATTCGCACGGTTTGAACAAACGGTGCACCAACCATGCGATCCTGCACAGCCTCTACAACATTAAAAGTTTTCTTCCCATAATTCCTCTTTTTCTCACCAATGAATAGAAAAGAAAAACATACCTGAAATGAACGTCTGGGTTCTTACAATTTTCCTACCAAATATGTGTCACATTAAATATTAAATCATAAAATTTGCCTATCTATAAATCTTGAAAAAATATCCAATATAACCTATATCGAGTTAGACAATGTCAGACCCAATGGGTCTGATACAAGGGGTAGAAAATTCCATGTAATCCCTTATGACCTATGCCTTTTAATCAAGTTTCTGAGTCAACGGGTTGGATCCATGGAGTATAAAATTTTAGGCATAGTCAAAAAATTATGTCATGCAATCAAGTGTCATAATCTACTACTATATCCAAGGAGTAGTATCATCCAAGGCTTCCCATGTAATTCAAATCTTTTTAGAAGAAATGTCGATAGAATCCAATATAAATCTTGAATCCATGGAGTGGAAATGTCAATGACATTTTATGTAATAATAAATCCATGGTGTTTAAATGTTCATAAAATTAAATACAATCTTAATCATCTCATTATAATATTTCATTTTTTATTTCATAAACATATAAAATCATTGATTTCATCAAATATATTCCACATTTCCCATTAAAACCATTTAATAATTCTAATAAATGAATGAACAATGAAAGGAAAAAAATACCTCTCATACTATCTCATTTATTTCATTATTACTCCCTCTTAGATGGAGAGCTCACACATGCACAATTTAAATAGTGGGTGATGTAGACCCAACTATGCATTGCATTTGATTACTATACATGTGTATATATTGTTATTCATGATTTAATCTTACCATTATAGTGTACACTTTTCTAGATCCACTATTATAATGGTAATTTCAACTTTTCTACATCTACTATTATAATGTTAATTTCCAATGATTAATTTTCATATCAGAAGGTTATAACAGATCCTAGACAATAATGAGAAGGTTGAGATAATATGACATTAATATTAAATTTATGTTCTATAGTCTAGATACATCTTAACGATCACACATAGTAGATGTTTTAATATCAAGTGATAGGGGATCATAATCATTGAAACATATTCTCTTGATGTTTTCACTTGGTGGTCTCTAGTATTGACATCACGAGGACAAGCCTTCCAATAAGAACAAAACATGTTTTGGGTGTCATTTTTTTCTTCCAATTTAATTAAATGTGTATTTTTCTACAAACTTGAGACAATTAACAATGTGTATCATTTTATTAAATAATTTTATGCATGGAAAAAACATGGTTTAAAATATTGGCTAGGTATCTTGTGTTGGGTGAATTGGTGATGGTATGACATTGGTTGAATGGTCAAGAAAAGAATTTTCGCTTCCAGGTTTAGGAAGTTGTATATCTTAGGCTTAGTTAATTTGTATGGTTCTTCCTTCCAAAGTCTTTTTCCAATGTAGTTCAAAGGGAAATCCATCCGGATAGATCAATAAATAATAAAGCAAGGAAAGAGGGATTACACAAGTGGGCATCCTGCTTTATGAGATATTTTATGACAAAGAGATTATAGTAAACAGTCAGTGTTCGTAGGTTGGTTATCATTGCTATGAAAATCCTTATCTCATTAAGGTTTGTGATGGGTTTCTAGACTCCACTCTTTGTCTGTGGATTTATTCCCTTCTATTAAGATAAGGGACTAGTGAGACACACACCATAGTGTATTCAATAAACCCCCCTGTTATGTTGAATATGTATATGGACATAGTGGGCCCCACCACAGGGTATGATTTTTGTCCAAAGTATTTATTACCAAAATAATTAAATAAATGAATTAGTATTCATGCTATGAATATTTGGGATATAGTTTATTTAATGTATTTTCTGGTTTAGTATATACGAGAATAAATTAATCGAAAAAATATTATTTTAAAATTCACAGTTTGTTAAATGTTAAACGAGTCATCGAGTTGAGTCAAATTTCTTGATTTTTATAACATTATATATTTTATATATATTTCAAGTATGGGAACAAATAATAAATAATATTGATGTAGTTTATTTTGTCCAAATTATTTATTTAGTGGACATAGAAATAAACGGGGGTCGGGGAACCATATTAGGTATTTATCAAACCCACTATAAATAAAGGCAGAGGATCCCTCTTGTGTTTCCAATAACACTATTCATTCACATTCATGGAATGAAGATGAATACCTCTATATCCTCCCTCTTCATAGAGAGATAATCTCTCAATCCATAAAGCTCGGATCAAGATATCTCTCATGCATTAAAGGCATCTCGATGTGGTGATCCTTGGGACGTCGAAAGCGTTGTCGAATTCTAGATCCCTTCGTGTTCCTAGACACACCACCGTAGGGTTCCCCATATGAGGATCCCACTAGTCCTCTGTGCCGCTTCACCGCACAACGCCCATCCCTGTGCAGCCGTACCCCCTCCTCTTTGGTTCTAGGCCCCCACCCAACTGCGCCCTCCTACTCGCGGTGGTACTCAGGCTGTCCTCCTCCTTGGAGTAGAAAACAAGGGTACACCCGGATCTAGGCCACCGCCATGCCTTCTTATACCTCCCACCCAAGAGGCCATCAGACTACACTCCTCCTCGCATCCCGCCCAGCTCCCAAAGCCTTTGCCTCTTATAACTTCAGCAAGCCGTCGATGGTTCCCTTTGTATCACTCAAGACTCCACCAACCATGAGGCACAACTGGCTCATCCTCATATCGGGATCCATGAGAAAGAGCCAACCGCAACCTCGTGCGCTTCCCAGCCTCATCCCCAATGACCTGGCACTGCACTATCTGGAGACCATGCATCTAACTCTTTTCAAGACAACATCTCGCCTAAGCACCACACCAGGAGGTGCATTCCGCGCACCGCCCGCATCATCACTGATTGGTTTCCTCCGCCTATAGAACATGCCTATATGGACCCCCATTGAAACACTAACCTTCGCTAACCTCCTTCCCTGGCACAACCAGCTCGTCGTCCCTGCTGACCCATGGTAAATCCTCCTCCAGCCCCTCAGTCTCGAGTTTTGTTCGTCCTCCTCTTCTGGCAGGTAGCACATCGCAGCGCCGGACCACCACCACTTCCCAGAGCGCCCATGGCCTAGCCTCTGCCAGACCTTCCTGCTTCTTCCCTGTAGTTTCTTCCCCTTCGTTGGTTCCATAACGCCGACTAACAACATATCCCACCACTATCCCTTTGTCCGGACTAGAGCTAGACAATTGGCCTCACTTTCACCATAGGGTCTCGCCATCCTGGTAACCGAAAGTCTCCCCTCTACAACAGTGGTGCTGCACCCACCACACTATTGATCTGCACCACATCCCTCGGCCTGTAGTCATCATCATGCCACACAGTAGGCCATTCCCTTCCAGCTTTCCCAAGACACAACCAACGACCTTAACCAGAACTGTGGCCCCATCAGAATCTGTCTAAATTTAGGAGGTATTATTTTGACTACAATTTATTTATTCAGAGTACAATATTGTCCCTGAAGCAGTCTAGGAAATGTGGCCAACCCAAAATTAGTTTGGGCAGATCGGGCCAACCCAGTTTGGCCATACACTGTCACATAGGAACCTGCGTGGGTTTGGCTAGACCCGCACATGCCCTGAAGTCATATTTCAAGGACCGACCAATTGAACATAATATTGGTTAATTATATTTTTACCTAAATATATAAATTATTTTAACATTTTATCAAAATTATTTATTTATTTAATTTAATTTTTTTAAAAAAATTAAATTAATTAAAGGGTAGATAAATAAATAAATTATTTGAATTATTTAATAAATTTAATTTAATTATATAACCCTTATACTTATTTAATGCATTTTAATTTTATGATGCTTTATTTACCCATATTGTGGTCTTGACCACAACCTTTGTATTTATATATTTATTCATTTATTTAATTAATTATTTAGTTGCCTGTGATGATTGTAATTAATTAAATAGGTAGTCTACACATCGTCTTTATTTTTCAGTTAAAATGTTTAAGAGCTTGCATACCCGATATTTACATTTTGTAAATTTATACGTGAGTCCCCCTTTCATGTGCACGAGTAATTTTGTACCTCGAACGAAGATGATGTGAGATGTGGAAGTACTATAAGAGGACACGTGGATCCCGTCAAGATGAGGTGGTACTCCAATATGTGACGTGGAACTCAACGAGATGAGGTGATACTCCATATTACAAGAGGACATACAAGACTAGGGCAAGATATATCACGATTCATGCATTGACTCAGGTATGAGGGCCATCATTCATTTAGTTGCTCAAGTACAATCAGGTAAATGTTTACCTTTATGCATTTATTTATTATTTTATGCATTTTAGAATAGTAGGAAAATACATAAAATAATAATTAATAAAATTCATAAAGAAGAGGTGTATGTTTTCCTATTATAGTTTAGTTGTGTGTGTGATCACAAAGATGAAGAAGTTTAACAGTAATAGATTACAGTCATTGAGATAAAACCACAAAACACTCCAAAAAATATAAAGTCACCACAACCTTCCATCACTCATGTATGAACATAACCGTGTTTTTGGAGTGTCAGTCATTCCACAGTTGAGGGTGCCTATAAAAACCGTGGAGTTCTTATTAGGGTGTTGGGTTGACCTAACTAAAATTTTAGAAATGAAATAGATATATATAACTTTTGGTAATTTTATTGGATAAAATTGAGTAAATTAATAAATTATTTTTGACACTGCATCTTCAGTCAACAGATCAAAGAGTACGAGTTATTGTTTTTGGCCTGCCAAAAGCCTAACTTGAACCCTCCTAGTAGTGTCACAGCCATAACTTGTATACTATGTGGTGTGGTTTGAGGATATCTTCCACTAGAATACTCATGGATATTCCGAATAGAGTATGGAGGGTTCTTAGAATTAGATAAATTAGTTAGAGAAATTTAACGATTAAATTAATCAGTAATTTTAAATTCAGTAATCAACATAAAAGTATAATCTCATAATGAAAATTTTTAGATAAAGGAATATAATACCACAATACGACTGTGGAATTTTTAATGTCTAAATTAGCATGAATTTCCAATGATAATTATTGGAACACGTGCACATTACTACTATATCTTAAATTAAATGTTCTTGTGTCCCAACCAGTTAAGACACCTTAGGAAGTGAGTGTGTAAAATAACAAATAGAGGACCCATGAATTATGCATATGATGGTTCTTTCATAATGTTATCATCGATGTTATATTTTATTTGTGGTCGCTAAAACATCACATGGATGATGATACACTAATTTTCCTCTCCAAGAATATTCCAAGGAGAATGTGAATCAAGATTTTAATGTGATGATTACAATCAGTTTGTGTAAAGTGAAAGAAATTTCACAATCATTCATTCTATAAAATTATTATGATTTTTACAACCAATTACTATAGTTTTGTTTAAGGATACATAAAAAATTTATAGATAATTGCTTCCTTACCATTAGGGTCAAATTATCCCAAGTAATAAGAATATTAAAGATAGAATCCTCATCTGTTCTTATGGCGAATGAATTGAATGAAAAGGTGAAAAGGCCTATGGAATGTTATGCCAAAGGAACCACCGTGATGTCCTCTAATGAAAAGATGATGTTTATTTAATAGAAGTTTAATTTCGTCTCATATTGAATTAAATTTATTGATGTTTAAAAATGAAATGAATTAAAAATACAAGTAGCTAGTACTTTCTTCTCCTTCAATTTATATTCATCAATTAAATGTATTTTTTTCTCAAATAATAATAGGGTATTAAATACAACATGATATTAAAATATATGTATTGAAATAATGTAACAATATAAGAAGGGAAACATTTCTAGTAGTTAGGTGTCTTCTCCAAGTAGTTGTGAAAGGGTGATTCATATGTCAGCGGTGAGAACCACATAACATATAATTTTTAAGTGATTGATTCTAATTGAAAAAGTTGTTGAGTATAACCAAAACAATTATCTCCTGTACCCATTTCGTCGTAAACAAAAATTATTCCATGTTTTTTGGAATTAATGCTGGTTGTTGTAAAATATTCAATAAATAGTTCACTGGTACTTGAATCAAAGGAAATACATGATGAATATAAAATGTAAGACATTCCTAGTTGGGGAAATATAATTCTTTTTCATGTAAAACTAATAATGGATGTCAAGAATATAACCAGTATGGTATTTATGCACAAAAACCTAAACACTTGTGGTATTACTGACATCATTATTTTAGAAAAAAACCTTTAGAAATAAAGGTATCCCACAATGTCTCTGGGGTTAGTTCAACAAGATTGTGTGAAATATTCCAAAGGAAATATATAGGTAAATATAATTCATAAGATTCCCATATATTATTTAGAAATTTACTAATTACATATATTCATGGTAAGAATATATGAGTTGCTTCATAACAGCATGCCGAAGAATATCTTGACCAAACATTCATCAATCATGATAAAGTAGCATGGAGTAAAACCTAAATGCATGTTACCTTATATACATCATGATATTGATGTTCATAAAGAGGATTGATGATAATGTCTTACATGTTAACATTGGTCAAAAAAAAATTAGTAGGGAGAAATTATTAAACGCACATTTCATACATTAGAGTTATGATGTATTGAGTATCAATTTTGAAAATTTTAGAAAGAACCATTATATTTCAAGATGCGTTTTAAAAATAATGTCCTAAACCTATAACCAATATGCCAACTAAAATGGAAAATGAATATCATACGAGTAATAGTATGATTGAAATCCATTATGTTATAGGGAATGTGTTGTAGATACAATGAATATTTTAGGATTTAAACAAACCAACATCATGATAAACACGTTGTGAATCTAAGGTAATTATCCTAAATGTTTCTTAGGATATTACCTAAATCCCTTAGATAGAATAACCATTATCAAGTGAATGGATAAATTTCTATATAAGGGTGCACATCTCTATTATAGATAGTCAGAGATGAATTGACTTTGATTTATTCCATGAACAATATGCACAAATGGTTGTCATAGGTTCAATTTCCACAGGTGAATGTGCAACAAGAACGTTCTAGTGACACATACTGTGTGGGATGGATAAAACCATAGTGATGGTTGTATATTCACCATGTTTGGTGATAATGTATTTATTTATAATCTTACAAATAAGAAGTATATAGAAATTATCTACGATTGAAATGATCAATTAAAATTCAATAATGGATTTCATGTATCAAATAGAAATGCAGCTTATAAATTGAATATTATTGTGGGAATTCAAATGAGATGATAAATGGATGACACAATCATAGTACCAATAAGGTTCGATTGGTTTATACAGAGTCTGTATGCCTAAATCTATTATAATTTTACTTATCACATCTATCCTCTTAGATCATTAAATTGGTCATTGTATGTCATGATCATCTCTAATGGAAGGTGCTTAAATGACAAAACCAGAAAGGAATGATGATATCATATAATGCCAATAAGATTTGCAAGTTACTAAAATCTAGTTCTGGATTCATGTAAGTAATAATATCATAGATAATTCATTATTAATAAATTTTCTCTTGTGTATACCAATGGTTAGTGTGAGTGCCAATGTTTTCGAAGATAAATATGTTTGACAACATATGGAAAATAGAACGTGATCAAACAGTTAGACCACATCAGGTTAAATGTAATTCTCCAATGATAGACTTAATGTGGTAGACTATGTTCTAGGAAACTGGATCTACTGAGTTAGATCTAACAGTTTCATGGACATAGTCTATCATACATAAAGTAAAATTGTATTAAAAAATAAAAGTTGTAACAATTCAAGTTTCTAGTTGTTTCCTATGTCACATGGCTTAATCTCTTCAGGTAAATGTGTTCAGAACATGGAGGAGAATAAAGTAATGACCTAATTTCTATACGATTCAGGGATGGATCAATCATGTATGCCATAATGTGTACAATAATTTATATTTCATGAATATTCTTTATACTATGTAGATATAATTATTTCTAGGAGCACTGCAAGTGATGTAGTCAAAACTATCTTCTTGTATATTGATGACTACAAATGTCATGTACCTGGTATATGGAGAAGAAGGTATAATATTTAAGGTGGGACATATACTAGTAATCATTAGGCCAATTTGATATACTATCATAGTTACTCAAAGGTGATGTGTGATTCCAGATCATAAAAGCCAGTGGTAACCATACCTACAAATATCGAGTACATTGCAGCATCTATGGAAGTTAAGAAGTAGTTAAATGCAATGAATTGTTTGAGTTCATTGAATTTCACCTTGTGATAAAAGTATTATGATAATGTAAATTATCATATTCTTTAATTACAAGTTTTCATGTTATGAAAATGGATAAATGTGATATACTCAGTGATACCTTATGTTGAGAAGTTTTACTCAAGGAGACGAGGTCACATACATATGATATTCCATCCAAAAAAAATATGGTTGGCCCATAAGTTAAAGACATTACATAGAAAGAACCTTATTTTCATCATGTGAGAGGCTAAAAATTTTGGTTATAATGTTATCTATTTGTTAGTGGGAGTGTTGAAATAGTGGGTGCCCTAGACCAAAATATGTAGTACTCTTGAATACTGTATCTTGTGTACAGTTAGTTATACATGATTTCATCTTACCATTATATTGTACAATATTCTACGTCCACTATTATAATGGTAATTTCCAAACAGTAAATATCATATCGAAAGGTTATAGTAGATCCCAGACAATAATGAGAACCTTGAGATACTATAACATTAATATTAAATATATGATCTATAGTCTAGATACATCTTATTGATCGGACAAATTATATATTTGACTATCAGGTGTTGGGGGATCATAAGAATTGATACATTATGTTCACACTTGGTGATCTATAATAGTGATATCATGAGGATGGATCTGCCAATAGGAACACCACATGTTTTGGGTGTCATTGGTTGTTCCTATCTACGGACATGTGTCTTGGTCTCCTAAAGAGGGACCATTACCAATTTGTATCAGTTTATTGCATACATTGATGCAAGGAAAACCAAGATAATTGATATCTTATTGTGGCAGATTGTGTTGGGTTTGTTATTGATGTTATTGAATTGGTTTGAAGGTCAAGAAAGGATTTATCACATCCATGATTAGGAAGTTGTATGTCTCTGGGCTAGTTGATCTGGATATTATGCATTCCTATGTTTTTGGCCAAAGCAGTACGAAGGTAAATCCATCTGGATAGATCCATAAATAATAAATCAGGAAAAGGGTGATGACACAAGTGTGATTCCTAATTTATGGGATATTTAATGTCAAAGAGATTATATCACAAAATTAGTGTTCATAGGTTTGTATTCATTGCTATGGCAATCCTTATCTGTTTAGGGGCCATGATGGGTTGCTAGGATCCGTTCTTGGTATGTGGAGTTACTCATTTCTATTGAGATAAGTTCCTAGAGGGTCACACACAATAGTGTATTCAATAATATTCCATATCTAGTTCAATATGTATATTGACATAGTGGGCCCCACCATAGGGTCTGAGTGTTTCCCAAAGTATTGATCACCAAAAGATTTAAATAAATTCCTTAATATTTATGTTATGAAAATTTTGGGTTGAATTTATTTAATTTATTTTCAAGTATATTAAATATGAGAATATATCAATAGAAAAATTATTATATTAATATTCAAGGTTCGATTAATATTATGTGGGACATCGATTCAAGTTAAATGGATTGGTTTTTATCACAATATAAATTTTATTTTAATTAAAATTATGTGATAAAATAATAAATAATATTGGCACAGTTCAGTTCTTCATAATTATTTATTTATTGCACATTGATATAAATTGTGTCCTGGAAACCCTACTGGGTATTTATCAACTCCACTGAAAATAATGGAGGAGGAACTCTCTCTTGTGTGTCCATTCTCAAAATTATTTCACTTTCATGGAATGAAGATGAGAACCTCTCTCTCAAACAAATTCATAGAGAGAGACGCTCTTTATCCAAGGAGATCAGATCAAGATAATTCTCAAGCATCAAAGGAATCTCGATGCAGTGATCATTGGGATAGATCACCACGCTAGAACCCAGATTTCGATGATCGATACTCCCACGGGATTTTTAAGCGTGTGTGGACGATATAGAGGGTTCTTGTTATGTATCCTTCGAGAAGGAATTTTCATCAACGTGATAAAGTTAACCATGGCTTCAGATTTTAAATGGGTATGTTTTATATTTATGTTTTTGTGCTATTAAAAATTTACAGAAGATCCTTGGACCATTCAAGGGGTAGAATCATTAGCGTTGATAAGTCCTGTCGACCGGTCAATGAAATATTTTCAAATCCCCAGTGCACTGACATCCGTTGATGTCCCCATATCCTTCCATGCACCCAAGAGGATGGTAAATCATGGGGAACATACATAATCACAACTCATGGGTGGTCCGGGATGAGGTGAATGACCACAAACTATAAAATGTTACCATGTGGGAAACCAATCAATTTTCAAATCATTTAATCATGGATTATATTAATATTATGAGAATGTCTGGAAAGACAGTCGAAATACAAATTATATAATAGCTATAAAACAACCCAACATTATGGGATAAAGGTATAAACCACCTAATTTGTACTTATTTTCAAACAATAATCCAATATCTACTATTTACTCAACCCATATCGGTAGAAAATGGAGAATATAATAAATACCATGCTGAAAGAGCATATTATCTCTGACCAAAATAATTCCATCAATTGAGAGGAAACTAATGAAATGATCATGAGGAACAAATAAATCATTAGTGTTGATCTAATGAGCATTAAAATGGAATAATTAGACACTATTTTGAACAGTTACATCAATCCCTAACATAGGCATGGGGATACTTTCAATGCATGAGATAAGTATGCCTATATGATGGAAATAAAAATTAAAGGGGAAGGTAAGGGATATAATATAATTGGTAAAATAAGAATTCACGTAAAAAATAATATGTCTCATGATTTGAATTTTGGGTTAGAAAAACATTGTACTAAATGTAAAACCTACACTTCCCATGGAGGGACCTCTCATAGTTCATGCACACAGTTTTTGTAACCTTTCTCAAACCATTCATTATGACTATGTTAAAAATAAGAGATGGTATGAATGGTCTTTTCACATTGGAAAAATTGTTTAATAATAACATGTGATCATGATCCACCCTCTGAACTGACTCACACGGTTAGTAGTAGCTATGTGGATGGGGATTCGTGGTCGCTACTAACCATGCGAGATAGCACTCTTTAAAACAACTGAGCCTCTAGGTTTTGTACAAGCTCGAGACAGCCCCAAAACACTAGTGAAATCATTAGATTTCATAATATGTAAAAATAATGCAATTAAAATTAAACCCCAAAGATTCATACCTCAATGAAAATCCCAAGATCTTATAATATCCACATTTTAAGATTACTTGTCCCCAAGATTCTATTCTGAGGGTGGTAAAAATCATCTGAAAAGAGTTCCATCCACTAATCTTGCTCATCCACCACTCTCCTCTATGTCTCATCATACACATGATAATGCTTCTATAGCCCCAAAATTTATGAAATTTAACTTCCTCAAATGGATTTCATTTTCTGATCAATTAAATGTATATAGTGGTTCTTCAACAGAAATCTACATTTAGAGAATCCTCATCCAGCTAAATAGTGTGAGATGGGTCTGAGTGATAATGACCTAAATGAGTTATACGGAATACATTGTGCATGACCGAATACCTCTAAGGTAACTACAACTGATAGGATATCTACCCAAATCTCTCTATAATCTCAAATGACCTACCATATCACGGTTAAATGATTCCCTATATCATATCCCATATATGTCCGATCGATGGTGTTAAATGTAAAAATACCAAATCCTTGGTATAAAATCCTAGAGGTTTTCAAAGGTGATTAGAGAACAATTTATATCAATATTGTGTAGTGTTTATATGCTTCTTGATCAACCTGTATGACACAAATGCCTCGTGAACAAGATGGGTTCTTAGAATCATTGACTCTCCTATCTCTAACCAGCACATGTTGATTATTATGTCATATCGTACAATGATTCATAAGGATCCCTTTATATAGTTTCCTTTTTGATATTGGTGTAGTTGAATTAAAATTGGGTTATATGAATATCTAAATAACACAAACAATTGATGACATATGCTATATGAATATCCTTAATAACCTATATTGTGCACTCGACATACTATCAGTCTGAGGGGGGGGGGGGGGTTTGTGCATAAAATAACTTGTGATCCCAATTTCTTCTCTAATAAGTTACAAAATAAATATGTAAATTAGTATTCCCTGTCTGTGAAATATATATGAAAAATCATATGAAGGTGAACAATCTAACAAATATAAATCATCCCAAGATCACCTACTTAGATGG
The DNA here is from genome assembly GCA_963277665.1 of Viscum album. Taxonomy (NCBI): domain Eukaryota; kingdom Viridiplantae; phylum Streptophyta; class Magnoliopsida; order Santalales; family Viscaceae; genus Viscum; species Viscum album. The sequence goes on from OY728152.1 coordinate 1,752,609,203, forward strand.
TCTCTCTGATTGGTTAGAAGTGGGTGATATTCTTGAAAATTAAAAAAAAAATAGATTACTACAAAACTACCTTGAGGTGACCCCAGTAATTTGGAAATGTAATACATCATAATATCATCCCATTTCCACTATGTAATGAACAAATATTTAATGGCCCATCTTATCATTGTTGTTTAACCTTGACCTGATGATAGGTGAAACATGCAAAGACCCAAATTTTAATAAATTAATTTCCATTATTATAATTATGTCATATAGTATAATAAAATTAAATAAAATAAGGAGACACAATTCCACAATATGCTTAAATGATCTACTAAATTCAATTTGATATTTAAAAATAATTTTCTCAATTCTATGATTTAAATTTCATAAATCTAACATAAAAGGTTGTGATCGATAAGATGTCTGGAGTCTGATAAGAAATATGTAATTTTGGTTAATCGTAACATACAAATCTGAATCGTAATGTTACTATTACGAATATTAAAATCACCTTTATGAATAGTAAAAAGTCTATGTGAATAGGAACCTTTCAAATGATAATATTTATAATATTTATCCATCCTATATGTGACAATATAATATAATTCTATTACGGTGTGGTATTTTTTTATGTAATGATTTTTTTGATTAATTTAATAAGTTAAATGAAAATAAATTTCATAACATGTCTTCATAATGTAGTATTTTGATGTCTTATGAGTATATGACAATTTTATTAGATATTTATTAATTTTTCAATGTGTTAAAAAAACTAGGTTTAATTTTAAAATTTGTATTTTTCAAGAAAATGATGATTGTAATTAAAAATTTAATTACTCATATTTTGAAAAATATTTTCATCTAATGGAGTTCATTTTTGTATTAAACTGGCCGAAAAATGGTGAGGTTGAATGTAACACCCCAGGTAAATAAAGAATACGACATTTTTGTATTTATCCATATTTGTGAATAAAATATTAATATGACTTTAAAGGGGACGCTATGCTCGATGGCGTACCCAACACGCAACAACGAGTTTCTTGGGAATCTTACGTTGCACTCTAATAATAAAATAATATTATTTTAAATGATAGTTAACATGTAGCCGTTGTATTGGCGGGAATGGATAGAAATAACTAAAATATGATTTCATATGTTTTTAATTGTTTTTACATTTATCCAATAAAGAATAGAGGCTTAAAATACGGAAAGAATTCAATTTTAGGCGTATATGCCCTAGTTTTCACTAAAGGTTCACTTAGCACCTTTTGATGTTGAACCATCATTAAATATAGTTTTGTTCACTCTTAAACATTCTTTTGGACCAAATAAAACTCTTATTAAGAATCGGGACATCAAAATTTACTTTGTGTAAATTTTTGGTATCTTTCCGATAAAGTTCATTTTTTTAAGGAATAGTGTAAAATGTTGTATTTTAATTCAAAACCACTTTTTAATCTAATTTATTTATATGATTAGATTATCTTTTGAATTGGTTTTAAAGTGAAATTAGGAAATATTTTTACCATTTAATCCAATAGTGGTGGTTGGAATTAATTTCACTTTGAAATCGGACTTAAACTGGTGTCAATCTTTTGATACTTATTGTTTTATAAAAACACGCTATTTGCTCTGACAGCGGGAATTAATTATTAAATTAATTAATGTGACTAATATGTTTTGAATTTTGTAAAACGGACTTCATTTTTGAATTCAGAATATCAAATATAGCTTAGGGTGAATTTTTGGTAATTTTCTGAAAAACTTCAATTTTTGATGAATAGTGAAACCACTAAGTGATAATCAAGCAAACTGATTTTTCAGTTAAATGAAAGTTTACCACTAATGTGTATTGAATTTTGAAAATCCGACATACATGGTTGTCATTAAGAAGTAAAATGTGGTTCAATGAGATTATAATAATTTTTTGGTGAATAGTAACTTATTAAGTTTTTAATCGCGATTAGTGATAATTAGTGTAGTTTAAGGTATAAATAATACTTTAAAAAAATGAAATGACCTAGACACATGTCACAACCCTATTGGTTGTGTCATGGCCGACCAAGACAAGCCATGGCCTAACTTGGGGACCCCATGGATCCACTTTTGTTGGGAAATAACATAAAATACTTTTTATTTAATGTTAAAGTGAAAATGACACTAACATAGTATGTTTTACTAAAACAATTTTTAAGTGGGGTTATACAAGTCCACATTTTGATTATAAATAGTCATTGGAAAGATAAAAAGATTTCCTATATCATAGTATTTTTTTTATAATTTTTAGACATTAAAGAAATTAAATTATTTATGACATAATAATGATGCAGCGATGACATCATTATTTGACAATTTAATTAAAATGGAAAGATAATGAAAAATCTACAATATACACATGGACAAAACCAATTGGATGAGTGGATTTCGATGCCTTATCACCTTATCCACGAATTCTACCAATGTGGGACCCTTTAAAACCGAAAAGCATTTTCAAATAAAGTAATATTTCTTTGCTTTCCAAAAGTGCCCCTCCTCTTCTCTTATAAAAGGCCCCCACCTCCACCTTATTTCACACACTTCAAAAGCCTTTGGCTCGGCCAACCCCTGCCCATTTGCTCTCTCCACATCCCTCTCCTCATCCTAGAGGATTTACCTTGGGCAGAATCCTTTCAAAGGAAGACTTTAGGCTCAAATCAAAAAGAGTTACACTTTTAAAGGTAATTGTTTCTCTCATATTCATTTGTTTTATTTTGCTTCTCCAACCCCCTAATCTCTTTTTATTTACTTCTTTTGTAACAACAACAGTATCTTAAATATACTAGGATGTTGTTATAATATTTATTTGAGCTACACTCTCACACAACTACATCAAATGGTTAAAGAACATACGGTTTCCGTGGATGGTGAAATTCTGCCTCCCGAAACGATGATTGTTCAATACTCATTTAACACCTTAAAAGGTGGCCATTATGATGTCACTATTTTTATATATGATATATAGTATGTTTATGTTTTCCTTAAGATTCTGTTTTTTTACATTTTGGTCAAACCTTTATGGTTCCCATTATGGGTAAACACGATATCTTCATTTAAGGAAGCGCGGACTACCGCCCCCTCAAAGTGATTTGATTCGTTAAATACCATATGTGGGACATATAAAGGATGGAACTATGATATTAAATATGATATTATACTGGAATTATAATATACCTTTATATCATTATTATTCCATTCTATAAAATACGAATAGAAATGAAAGTAGCGTTCATGCGTACGTACGGCTTACCGTCTCCATGAACGGTGCATTTCATTTCTTACCTCTAAATGATTATGTAATGTTATAAATGCATGAATGTACTGGATATATATGACATATATTATAACTACAACATGAATACAATTCTGGATATAATAAACATTTGGCCACATGAACAACATGTAATTGTAAGAAGTCCACTTTCGACTTAAGAACCAAATACCGACAAAATGAACATTATTAACTTAAATGATTACATAATGTTCACAACATGTCAATAACTGATATAAAAGGAATAATTAACTTGGAAAAGGTTCTTAAGAAAATAGAAATTAACTCAAGTTTATTATTCAGGACGTTAAAGAACGATCGAGTCAAGTCGGACCCGAGGTAAGGGATCCTACTCCTCTCTTTCTTTTTAAGTATACACTTTTATGTCATTCCTTTTAAAGCTAATATTACTTGTTATTGGGATGATATTTTATATTAAACATACTGTAATTTTTATGTTCATGTGATGAGAGACCCTATTCTCTCTCATCAATCCATTTTGGAAGTTTTGTGTGGCGCCGTTAGGCTGCCGAACTTTTGTAAGGGATTTTTCATCTCACATCCATTCCCATGAGATTTATGCTACATTTGCCACAAATTCCATTGAGTGGTGTATGTACTGCCCATTATTCTACACTTTGTGTAAAATACTTTCGTTTATGAGTATTTACATCAATGATCTATTGTCCCTCTTTCATGGGGTGTATTTTTTGAAAGATACCCAAGTCGGTAAGGGAACCTTTCACCCCCCTCTTTTTAAAAGACTTCTTTTATTGGGTCTTTTAATTTACATATTGTTACATTGGGATATGTTCTCATGTATCCTTAATGATGTAAATTTTGTGTCCAAGTGATGAGATACTCTTTTTATCTCTCATCAACTCATTTTGATGTGACGCCGTTAGGCTGTCAAGGGAACTTCTTAACCCAATTTCGATTTCTTTGGGTTCGACATGTAGTCATTGAATATGTCATCCATTCAATATGTGTGAATGACATTTTATTGTTTTACACTTAATATCCACTTATATTGGGTGTATTTATATTCTTCACACATATTTTTGAGATTGATTTGTCCTTAATTTAAGGATACCTTCTTTATAAGGGATTTCATCACATTTGACATTTCTATTGAGGGTTCATTGTTGTTATGCACCAATTCACTCTTATATGGTGTATATACTGTCCTTTGGAGTGTTATATCATGAATCCATTTATTCTCATGATATTATAAAGTTCTGACTAAACGTTATTCCTCAATTATTGTATTCAAGTGTCTCTAATTTTGGTAAAACCCCTTTAACCAAAATATCATTTTAAATGTTTTAATTATTCGTTCTTATTAATATCCATGTTTTCAAAGTGGTTTTAAGGATTTATTTATATGGATATTAATGGTTTAAAATTTTAAAAGCTTCAAGGTGGTATGGGACACTTTGATTCAAAAATATCTTTATTAAATGTTTTAAATGGTTTTGGAAATGGTTTCTTTTTATATGGATTCATTATTTCAAAATACTAAAATGTTATGTTGTGTTTGAAATGTGGAAATGTTTTGTTTCCTTTATGAATATTTTATGTGATACGTGTATGTTATGGTTCTTGGGCATTGTTATGAAGAACGGGTGGTTCCGTGATAAACTAAGGGCGGGTGAGCCCGTTATAGCTCTCCAATGCATTGGGTAACGCGAAGGAGTGAAACGTTAAGGTTTCTCCGAAGAGATTTTAGGGAATATACTGTGATGGGTATTCCAAACGTAACCAAGAGGGTTACTCCCTACGTAAGAATGTTATGAATGCCTCAAGTTACCTTTATGTCTTATGATTTCTATGATTTATTCATGTTTTGAGGAGTTAGGTTAAAGTGCCTATGTTTTATGGGTAAATTATGATTTCATCTTTATGTATACATGAACTCATGTTTCCTTTCCATATTTTTATGTCCCTTACTGAGCTTTTTATGCTCATCCCAAGTTTCTGAAATGTTTTTCAGGTCAAGAGGAAAGGTACATGATAAGACGTTAGAGTCAAGGATGTGTTAAGAGAGAATCCATATTTTATTTTAAATATGTTCTCGTTGATGGGAAGAATGAATATTGTCTTTTATGTAATCCACTTTGTTTAAATGTGGAATGTAATGCAAGTTTCATGATCTAATTCTCTAAAACTCTAAACCTGAAAAGATCCTCAATGTGTAATCTTGTAATAACTCAAGATTAAGTAAGTTTTAAGGCTGGGGCCTTATAGTTGGTATCAAAGGTCGGTTTAGATAACTTTAGAGGTTAGGGTATTCCTTAAGCATAAGTGACATTACCATAATGGTTAGGATTTCAGAAAGAGTCCTAGTTTTAGATAAAGTGAATGAGTAAGTGTATATTAGTGTTTATCTTCCTCATTAGTACATGATGGTTTTGTTGATATACTCACACTGACCTTTTTGGTTTTAGTAAATGGCTGGATCTAGCAGGCACCAAAGTAACAGTGGATGTGAAGGAAATTGTGATAGTCTTTTGAGCAAGCAACTGAATGATATGGGAGCTGCAATGAGAACTCTTCTGATTATCCTCAACCAACTATCTGGAGTCATGATTGACCACCTAAACCTTGGAGTTTTCTCTAAGGCATCAAATATGCAAGAAACAAATCCCTACGGAAGTGCAGGTAATAATCATAAAGGTATGAGTGTTCAAAAACCTATGTGTCAGAGATGTGGAAAGAAACACCTAGGGAAATGTTTCAAAGGGACAGAAATATGCTATAGATGTGGAAATGAAGGTCATGAAGCAAGAACCTGTAATGGAAAAAGGAAGCATCCCGTTGACTCGAGGAAAGAGAAAGAAGTTCTTTCTGAGGGATCAATTGAATGTTTTAAATGTGGTGTGCATGGTCATTATGCAAACACATGTTCTATGAAGAAGTATCGTGAATGGGGTCACCAAGAGCGTACAAATGTTCGTTTACCAATACCTAATTCCATTCCTATTGAGGATGAAGAAACTGACAATGACCAATCAAAGGTATGTACTATTTCATGACTGTTGTTTTCCTATTTTGAAATCTTAGGATATGATTCATGATTTTGTTTGTAGGAAAGAGGTATTTCGGAATAGGTTGGAAAGGAATGGATAATGGATCATGAAGAATGTTGAATGAGTAAGATGTCAACATATAAGGGCTTCAAGAGTTATGGTGAAATTCTTAAGAGTATTATGTCTCTTTTGATGATGGGGTTACATTAGAAGACTTTTTATATTATGTGTAACCCTGATGATTAATATAGGCAAATTTTATCCAAGGAATAGTTACCTTTTCTTTTGTGGACATTGTTATAAAGAACCACTTGGGTTTATATGATCCTTACTTTTGAGGTAATTATGGGTTACTAAAGGTTATGATTGAAGTGGAGGGCATGAGATGAAATTGAGGTTAAAATGTGTTATGATTATTTTGAAGATTTTATCTCGTTTTGGGGAATGTTTTAAGAATTATATAGTTTTGGAAAAAGGACAACACGCAGACCGTGTGACATCCCGTCGCGTCGGACAAAGCTGCGGGAATCGAACCCACAACCAAAGTGCGACTGGTATTTATCGCCTACCACTGGACTACGTGAAGTCCCTGGTTAGTTTGACTGATTCTTTTGGTTATATGATTTTATGAATTAAGAGTAAGTTGATTTTGGGTTATTTATTAAAATTATTACCCTATCATGGAGGATATGTGATTGGGATAATTACTTTTCAATGCGTGACTTTAGGAGCAACTGATGTTGTTTGGAGATAAATGTTACGATTTAACTTGGAAGACTATGTGACTAAATCTTTCAAATATTTGGGTTTCGATCTTATATTGGTTTACTTTGAAGAATTTTATGGACAAATTGTTTATCGAATGATCCTTGTTGAACATTGGGTTTTGTTTGACAAATTTTGGATGTTAAGAATAGATTTTATTTTTATAAAGGGTTATCCTTTTCTGGATTATCCGATCTTGTACTAGCCTTTTTGGTTTTGTTTTTGGATAAAGTCTAAAGACATGGGAAGTATATAGCTCTCTTTTGTGGATTAGGTGATTCTCTAGAAGTTGATTATGGTACTCTGAATGCGAACAAGTCTCCCTAAATACTCGTCTTTTGAAAAAAATATGAGTTTGATTAAGGAATCTAGTAAAAGTTGAAGGTCAACATGATAAGTGATTATGTTTCCTTATGAATAAAATTCCTCAATAAAATGTAACTTAAAACAAAAATGTTGTCTATTAACTTTTTCTACTAGGGAATCGAATACCGTTTAACCCATCACAAGTTTGTGATTTTCTCGTGGTTAACTTTCTCCTAAACATGTTTTCTAACACTCTCCATCAGAACATGACCCTTTGTTTTTTCCTCCATGTCCATATTTTCATACTTGGAGTCCTAGTATGGGTTAACTCGGGTGACCTTTGTACTTATCTTTCTTTATTTTAAAGTGATTGTTTTACCAACTCTTGTTCCGATGTGGGACTTCCAAGGATGTTTCCAAGTCCAATTTTAAGATTGCGCGGACGCAATTCCCAAAAGGGGGGAAGGATGTAACACCCCAGGTAAATAAAGAATACGACATTTTTGTATTTATCCATATTTGTGAATAAAATATTAATATGACTTTAAAGGGGACGCTATGCTCGATGGCGTACCCAACACGCAACAACGAGTTTCTTGGGAATCTTACGTTGCACTCTAATAATAAAATAATATTATTTTAAATGATAGTTAACATGTAGCCGTTGTATTGGCGGGAATGGATAGAAATAACTAAAATATGATTTCATATGTTTTTAATTGTTTTTACATTTATCCAATAAAGAATAGAGGCTTAAAATACGGAAAGAATTCAATTTTAGGCGTATATGCCCTAGTTTTCACTAAAGGTTCACTTAGCACCTTTTGATGTTGAACCATCATTAAATATAGTTTTGTTCACTCTTAAACATTCTTTTGGACCAAATAAAACTCTTATTAAGAATCGGGACATCAAAATTTACTTTGTGTAAATTTTTGGTATCTTTCCGATAAAGTTCATTTTTTTAAGGAATAGTGTAAAATGTTGTATTTTAATTCAAAACCACTTTTTAATCTAATTTATTTATATGATTATATTATCTTTTGAATTGGTTTTAAAGTGAAATTAGGAAATATTTTTACCATTTAATCCAATAGTGGTGGTTGGAATTAATTTCACTTTGAAATCGGACTTAAACTGGTGTCAATCTTTTGATACTTATTGTTTTATAAAAACACGCTATTTGCTCTGACAGCGGGAATTAATTATTAAATTAATTAATGTGACTAATATGTTTTGAATTTTGTAAAACGGACTTCATTTTTGAATTCAGAATATCAAATATAGCTTAGGGTGAATTTTTGGTAATTTTCTGAAAAACTTCAATTTTTGATGAATAGTGAAACCACTAAGTGATAATCAAGCAAACTGATTTTTCAGTTAAATGAAAGTTTACCACTAATGTGTATTGAATTTTGAAAATCCGACATACATGGTTGTCATTAAGAAGTAAAATGTGGTTCAATGAGATTATAATAATTTTTTGGTGAATAGTAACTTATTAAGTTTTTAATCGCGATTAGTGATAATTAGTGTAGTTTAAGGTATAAATAATACTTTAAAAAAATGAAATGACCTAGACACATGTCACAACCCTATTGGTTGTGTCATGGCCGACCAAGACAAGCCATGGCCTAACTTGGGGACCCCATGGATCCACTTTTGTTGGGAAATAACATAAAATACTTTTTATTTAATGTTAAAGTGAAAATGACACTAACATAGTATGTTTTACTAAAACAATTTTTAAGTGGGGTTATACAAGTCCAAATTTTGATTATAAATAGTCATTGGAAAGATAAAAAGATTTCCTATATCATAGTATTTTTTTTATAATTTTTAGACATTAAAGAAATTAAATTATTTATGACATAATAATGATGCAGCGATGACATCATTATTTGACAATTTAATTAAAATGGAAAGATAATGAAAAATCTACAATATACACATGGAAAAAACCAATTGGATGAGTGGATTTAGATGCCTTATCACCTTATCCACGAATTATACCAATGTGGGACCCTTTAAAACCGAAAAGCATTTTCAAATAAAGTAATATTTCTTTGCTTTCCAAAAGTGCCCCTCCTCTTCTCTTATAAAAGGCCCCCACCTCCACCTTATTTCACACACTTCAAAAGCCTTTGGCTCGGCCAACCCCTGCCCATTTGCTCTCTCCACATCCCTCTCCTCATCCTAGAGGATTTACCTTGGGCAGAATCCTTTCAAAGGAAGACTTTAGGCTCAAATCAAAAAGAGTTACACTTTTAAAGGTAATTGTTTCTCTCATATTCATTTGTTTTATTTTGCTTCTCCAACCCCCTAATCTCTTTTTATTTACTTCTTTTGTAACAACAACAGTATCTTAAATATACTAGGATGTTGTTATAATATTTATTTGAGCTACACTCTCACACAACTACATCAAATGGTTAAAGAACATACGGTTTCCGTGGATGGTGAAATTCTGCCTCCCGAAACGATGATTGTTCAATACTCATTTAACACCTTAAAAGGTGGCCATTATGATGTCACTATTTTTATATATGATATATAGTATGTTTATGTTTTCCTTAATATTCTGTTTTTTTACATTTTGGTCAAACCTTTATGGTTCCCATTATGGGTAAACACGATATCTTCATTTAAGGAAGCGCGGACTACCGCCCCCTCAAAGTGATTTGATTCGTTAAATACCATATGTGGGACATATAAAGGATGGAACTATGATATTAAATATGATATTATACTGGAATTATAATATACCTTTATATCATTATTATTCCATTCTATAAAATACGAATAGAAATGAAAGTAGCGTTCATGCGTACGTACGGCTTACCGTCTCCATGAACGGTGCATTTCATTTCTTACCTCTAAATGATTATGTAATGTTATAAATGCATGAATGTACTGGATATATATGACATATATTATAACTACAACATGAATACAATTCTGGATATAATAAACATTTGGCCACATGAACAACATGTAATTGTAAGAAGTCCACTTTCGACTTAAGAACCAAATACCGACAAAATGAACATTATTAACTTAAATGATTACATAATGTTCACAACATGTCAATAATTGATATAAAAGGAATAATTAACTTGGAAAAGGTTCTTAAGAAAATAGAAATTAACTCAAGTTTATTATTCAGGACGTTAAAGAACGATCGAGTCAAGTCGGACCCGAGGTAAGGGATCCTACTCCTCTCTTTCTTTTTAAGTATACACTTTTATGTCATTCCTTTTAAAGCTCATATTACTTGTTATTGGGATGATATTTTATATTAAACATACTGTAATTTTTATGTTCATGTGATGAGAGACCCTATTCTCTCTCATCAATCCATTTTGGAAGTTTTGTGTGGCGCCGTTAGGCTGCCGAACTTTTGTAAGGGATTTTTCATCTCACATCCATTCCCATGAGATTTATGCTACATTTGCCACAAATTCCATTGAGTGGTGTATGTACTGCCCATTATTCTACACTTTGTGTAAAATACTTTCGTTTATGAGTATTTACATCAATGATCTATTGTCCCTCTTTCATGGGGTGTATTTTTTGAAAGATACCCAAGTCGGTAAGGGAACCTTTCACCCCCCTCTTTTTAAAAGACTTCTTTTATTGGGTCTTTTAATTTACATATTGTTACATTGGGATATGTTCTCATGTATCCTTAATGATGTAAATTTTGTGTCCAAGTGATGAGATACTCTTTTTATCTCTCATCAACTCATTTTGATGTGACGCCGTTAGGCTGTCAAGGGAACTTCTTAACCCAATTTCGATTTCTTTGGGTTCGACATGTAGTCATTGAATATGTCATCCATTCAATATGTGTGAATGACATTTTATTGTTTTACACTTAATATCCACTTATATTGGGTGTATTTATATTCTTCACACATATTTTTGAGATTGATTTGTCCTTAATTTAAGGATACCTTCTTTATAAGGGATTTCATCACATTTGACATTTCTATTGAGGGTTCATTGTTGTTATGCACCAATTCACTCTTATATGGTGTATATACTGTCCTTTGGAGTGTTATATCATGAATACATTTATTCTCATGATATTATAAAGTTCTGACTAAACGTTATTCCTCAATTATTGTATTCAAGTGTCTCTAATTTTGGTAAAACCCCTTTAACCAAAATATCATTTTAAATGTTTTAATTATTCGTTCTTATTAATATCAATGTTTTCAAAGTGGTTTTAAGGATTTATTTATATGGATATTAATGGTTTAAAATTTTAAAAGCTTCAAGGTGGTATGGGACACTTTGATTCAAAAATATCTTTATTAAATGTTTTAAATGGTTTTGGAAATGGTTTCTTTTTATATGGATTCATTATTTCAAAATACTAAAATGTTATGTTGTGTTTGAAATGTGGAAATGTTTTGTTTCCTTTATGAATATTTTATGTGATACGTGTATGTTATGGTTCTTGGGCATTGTTATGAAGAACGGGTGGTTCCGTGATAAACTAAGGGCGGGTGAGCCCGTTATAGCTCTCCAATGCATTGGGTAACGCGAAGGAGTGAAACGTTAAGGTTTCTCCGAAGAGATTTTAGGGAATATACTGTGATGGGTATTCCAAACGTAACCAAGAGGGTTACTCCCTACGTAAGAATGTTATGAATGCCTCAAGTTACCTTTATGTCTTATGATTTCTATGATTTATTCATGTTTTGAGGAGTTAGGTTAAAGTGCCTATGTTTTATGGGTAAATTATGATTTCATCTTTATGTATACATGAACTCATGTTTCCTTTCCATATTTTTATGTCCCTTACTGAGCTTTTTATGCTCATCCCAAGTTTCTGAAATGTTTTTCAGGTCAAGAGGAAAGGTACATGATAAGACGTTAGAGTCAAGGATGTGTTAAGAGAGAATCCATATTTTATTTTAAATATGTTCTCGTTGATGGGAAGAATGAATATTGTCTTTTATGTAATCCACTTTGTTTAAATGTGGAATGTAATGCAAGTTTCATGATCTAATTCTCTAAAACTCTAAACCTGAAAAGATCCTCAATGTGTAATCTTGTAATAACTCAAGATTAAGTAAGTTTTAAGGCTGGGGCCTTATATTGAACTTCTAAGATTTTTTTTAAAATACTTAAATTTTTTAGAATATTAAAATAAAATAATTTACAATAAATAATAAATACATGAATTATAGACTCGTGGGTGATGTTATGCTAATGTTGGAACCATTGTTTCTAAATCACATGCTCATGTTACTATATTTAGTCATGGAATCATCACTATTACTTGTTCACAGAGAAATAATAAAATAATTATTAAAATAATAAGAAAACCCCCCTCTCAACCACTATAAATACCACCCCTCATACCTCTCAAGCATTGATCCTTTCCTATATTCTACCCAATACACTTTTATAGTGACTCCCCCAAGTCTAGGATCTCTTGGTCTCATTATAATACCTAGCCTAGGTGCCATAATGAGGATCTTAAGTGTAAAATTCAAGAGTAGAATTCTCTCTCATTTTCTTTTTTTCCTTTCATTTTAAAGATTTGTTGTTATTCTATACTAACCTCCCTTCATCCCAATAGAATTATAAATCATTTTCCTTATATATACTAAAATTATATCATATTAATGTTTCATCTACAATCAAACTCCTACCTCTCTATCATTTATCGTAAAAATGAAATCGTCACCCATGAAGTATCAATTTACTGGCATCATGGGTGATGGACACTCATTTTCCATATATTTATTAAAGGATATTAACAAAACCATTAATTTAAGAAAATAATATTTTTATTTTTATATATTAACCAATTTTATATTATGTATCTAACTTATAAACCTAAAACTAAATGATAAAACAAAACAAGTTTGTTGTGATAAATTGTTTTCTAAATTAACCTAAAATGATAATCATTAACTTTTACCTAATGAATCATCCTTGTGTTATATAGAAAAATAAATCATAATATCATTTAAAATTCCCTAATATATTTAAAAACATATAATAAAAATTATTTAAGTTTATTTACATCTTACATGAACTTTAATTCTTGTGAAAAAGTGAATTGTTCATGAAAAATAAGAAAAAGAACACTCTTGAACAATGAATTTAAACTCTATAACTCATACACAGGCCCATAAAAGAACTTAATAGAACCGTAACTAATCAATTCCATGTATAATTTTTTTTTATTTTTTAACTAATAAATCTAATGTGATTATATTGTATATTAAATTAACGAAAGCCTTTGGACACATGGTTAGGGGAATTCCCAAACCCAACTCCCTTGTTTGGTGTTTTCCCACTTTCATTCAATTTTCAATATAGAAATTCCATAAAAAATTTATTAATAATTATATTACCTTTTATGGGATATAAATGTTTTTTAATTTATTTAATGACAAACACAATGTTTTCCAAAAATACAATCTTAAGAAGAAAACATTATTTTTTTTAAGGCTGTTTCTTCGACAATCAAGGAAGATTATTTATATATCAAGTATGTTATTCCCTTTTTCATTTGATAATATTATATTAATGAATGTATTATTTATGAATGAAACCCATTACTTTCCATAGTTTATTTATTTTCATTATTGATAACCATTCTATGTGTCAAGCATGATAATGAAAATGTTATGATCTGACGGGTGAGCCCAGAATTATATACCACAATGAAAATGGTGTGATGAGATCACTCTGAATTATATAGCTCTCCAATGAATTGGGTGAAGTGACGAATATAATGAGTTGATGTGAACATGATGCTATATTTTTTCACAACTATGTGTGGTAATTGAGAACTAAGACATGATATTTCATTTTTATGCATTGTCACATTCCATGAAATGATCTAATTATTCATAACATGATTATGATGATGATATAATGAATATGATCACCCCATGTTATGTTATTCTAAGTCATATATATCCTATTATATGGATTTTATATCACCCCTTTTCGATGTATATCCTTAGGTGACAACTTGTATTATGGACATGTCAATAGCGAATAAGAAGCTATAGAGGATGGAATTAAATAAATGTTTATGTTTTATAATGTATATTTTATGCTCATAGTTTTACAAAGACACTAAACCTTTGGATACTTATTGTGTATTGTATTTATGTAGTTTATCATTAATAATATGTAAAAGTAATATAATAAAACAAGGGTCGCTATATTTGAAATCAGAGGATTGTTTATTTAATTTGGGAAATAGGATTAAAGAAACTAAGAGAAAATCCTTAACATGAGACAAAGTATTTGTTAGAAGAAAATATTATTTTCTAAACATAGGGGTCAAATAATATATTCTTTTAGTTTTAATTTCAAAAAGGAATAAATTATATATTCATGACTTATTGAGTTATATATTTTTAATACCTTTTCTATTTTTCAAAATGATTTGAACTAAGAGAATCCAAGCCAACAAACCATGTGATGGCTAGTGAAACGGTTGCATAAACAACTTCCCCAATGCTTTTGGAGGTGGTGTTAGAAATTTAATGATGATTCTTACTCAACTATCTCAGGATATGATCAATAAAATAAATAATGGGGAACTTTTTTCCTTTAGTTAAGTGGAAGAAACTGGCTATCAAGTTTATTTTTATGCAATTACAACCATCATTTAGTGGTTCTTCAGATCCACTAGTTATGGAATAGTGGGCCAACATGATGGGGAAGATCTTTTCAATGCTTCACTATTCTGATAAAGAGAAGTTGAATCTTTCTGTTTATCATCCAGATGGAGAGGTTGGTCAATGGTGGGATTTGATTAAGAATACCAAGATGAGGGACTAAATTGAAGATATGGAGTGGGAATAAATTTATATATTTTTTCTTAATAATTATTTCCCATGAAGACTTCATAAAAATATGCAGAGAAATTTCATAGAGATCAAGAAAATGTAATGAAAATATATCACTAACTATGAATAAAATTTCATATTTCTTTCAAGTAATGCATTGGGTTACGTTATCAACAATTATAATGAACTTGATAAATTCTTCAGTGAATTTAAACCACACATTCGAATGGCTCTTTAAATTCTTGAATATGGGAGTTGTAAATATGTTTTTCAATGTGCTCTCAAATGGAGACTGAATTTTTAGAATGTTCAAATTGCAATGGTGATAAGAAATGATATATTGAGTTTCAGGATTGAGGATATATTTTGAATGGTGGAAAGAAATATCAACCACCCACATGTCAAAAATGTGGGAAGACGCATCATGGAAATTGATTCAAAGGGTTGGGGAAATTATTCAAGTATTGGAAATAAGGCCACTGAGATCATGATTGTCTAAAATCAATGAAAATTCAGGACATTGAGATGGAGTAAAGGAGAGAACCACCAATGGTCCAATTATACAATTGTAGAGAGTAAGATTATTATGCAAGACACTTCACATAACATCTAGTTCTAGAGGAAAATCAGTATCATCATCCACCATATAAAAAAGAGAAAGGGAATACATAAGCCACCAGTACTATGTATGTAGAGAAAGAAAATGATTTTATACAAGGTACACATCCTATTAAATCTATAATGGAGAAATTATTTTTAGATTCTGGATCTACACATTCTTTTATATCTCACATGTTTTCTAAAACTATTGAATCAATTCACCGAAACCGTAAAGTATTGATATCCTTAAAAACACCTAGTGGTGAAATCATTGAAAACAAAGAGATAGACTCTTATCCAATTGGAATATGTGGGAATCTTCTTCCTTAAAATCTTGTGATACTAATCTTGGGGTAATTCGATTCTATGCTAGGAATAGATTGCCTCATGTTATATAGAGAACATATATTGTTTTGGGAAAAGTAAATAACTTTTCATATTCTGAACCATCCCATGATCCTCTAAAAATGAAAGGAATATCTTGAATCTCTTTTGAAAAATCCTTCAAGGGTGTGGTTGTTGATTCCATTTGAATATGAATACCTCTCTCAAATTTTTTATTCAAAGGAAAGTGACAACCTAGAGGAAATTTCCATTGTGAGTGAATACAATGATGTATTTCCGGAAGAGTTACCCAAAATTCCACTATATATTGAGGTAGAGTTAATATTATAACTCACACCAGGAAAAAATATTATCCCAAAGTTTCTCTATAGGGTGGATCTTATCAAACTGGAGGATAAAAAGAAGAATTTACAATAGCATTTGGACAAAGGGTTCAAATTCCCTAGTGCATCACTGTGGGGAACACTAGTGCTCTTTATCAAAAAATGAATTGATCAATGTTGTTTTCTATCAATTATTAGGAACTAAACAATGATCTCCACAAAATACATGTTTCCTTTTCAAAGGATTGATGACTTGTTTGATCAGTTATGAGGAGCACAATATTTCTCAATTAAGGATCTTCATTCTAGATATCATCTGCTATTGGGGAAGAAGAATGCTATTTAGAAGACTAACTTACATATAAGGTATGTGCACTATGAATTTTTTTTAATTACCTTAATACATTCTAATTCAATTAAAACCATTATAGATTTGAGGAATATAGTCATTATACATTACCTCGCAAAATTTTTGGTTGTGTTTATTGAGGAAATTATCATCTACTCTAAGAGGAAGGAGAAATATAAAGAACATATAATACATGTATTATTGACATTGAGGAAGGAGAAGTTGTAATACGATTTCATAATGCATCACTTTTGTATCCATCAAGTCACATTATTGGGAAATGTGATCCCTTGTAAGTGAATTTCGGTGGACCCTTCCAAAAGCAAGACATTTGAGGAATGGCACATTCCCACTAGTGTCACATAAATTCATATTTTTCTTGGATTAGTAGGGTACTATCAATTTCTTTTGAGAAAATTATCATCATTTTCAAGAATGATAATATGTTATCAAGGAAATGGGTGAAGTATATCTAGATGGAATAATGCGAGGAATGCTTGAAGGAACTAAACATAAGGCTGATCACTGCACCTATACTCACGTTACCTAAAAGTAGATAATATTTTGTGATAAATAGTGATGCTTATAAGAAATCATTAGGGTTTGTAATATTGAAAAATTATAATTTCATAGCCTATGGATCAAGAAATTTGATGATCCATGAGAATAACTACTCTATGCATGATCTACAGCTAGATGATATGTATTTTCTATGAAAATATATTTTCATTACCTCTATGATGAGAAATGTGATATATATACCGATCACAAGAGCCTGAAATATGTATTCACACAAAAGGAGATCAACTTTTTTCAAATTAGGTGGTAAGAGATAATAAAATTCTATGATTTCCCTATTTACTTTCATCTCGATAAGGAGAATAAGGTAGTTGGCGCTCTAAGTAGAAAAGAACCTACTAATCTATAAAGGTTAGGGATTTTCAAGGGCCCTATCCTCATGGATATAAAAAGAATGGATTTGGAATTCATAATGGCAGGGAAAAAATAATATACTTTCAAAATTATTGGTCAATCATCTATACAAGAGAATTTTAAGGAGGTATAAAGGGATGATAAATACTAGCCAAATAAGGTGAATGTAATAATGAAAGGGAAGCTATGACCATGGTACATTGGCCTTTTTGAGATCCTTGATCGTATTAGATATGTGCCCCCAGGGATTTCAATACCACCGAATATGGATCATGTTCCTGATATGATCCACGTATAACTCCTAATAAAGTATATACCAAATCCCTCATATGAATTAAACTCATAGGTGGAACAGCGGGAAGGTTATATCTCTTATGAGGAGCATCTTGTAATCATTCTTGACCGAAGACATATGGTTCAATGAAAAAAGAAAAAACAAATTTTCATAGTGTTTTAGAGGAACTGTATGTATGAAGAGGTATCTTGCGAACCACAGGAGGTGGTGAAAGAGATGTACCCGGACATATTTATTTAAAAAGAAATTTTGAGGGAGAAATTTCAAAAGGGCGGAACAATGTAACAAGCCAATGATTTATAAATGGGAAACCCTTCCAAAAATTCTTTCATATAGTATAATGATAAAAAATCAGATTAGGAATCAAAATTCCACATCGTGAATCATTGAACTACTAAATTCTATGTGACATTTAAACATAACTTTTTCACTTCTTTGATTTGAATTTCAAAAATCCGACATACATGGTTGTGATCAGTAATATGTTTGGAGTCCGATAGGACAAACATAATTTTTTGGTGAATAGTAACAACCTATTATGAATAGTAATTTTAACCTTCTGAATAGTAATATGAACTATATGAATAGTTAATGGGCCATCTGAATAGGAATCATTCTAATGATAGTATAAACAAAATTCATCTATCCTATAAGTGACAATATGATATTATTACGTTATAGTGTCTATATTTTTGTGAGTCATTAATATTTAATGATTAATTAAATAAGTTAAAAAAATTATTTTCATCAAATGAATTCATAAACTATTATTTTTATTTATTATGATTCTATAATAATTTTACGAGAAATGAATTAATTTTTCAATGTAGTAGAAAAGCTGCATTAATTTTAAAATTTTTATTTTTCATGTAAATTATGATTTTAATTAAAAATTAAATTTCTCCTATTTATAATATTATTTTCATAACATGGAGTTAATTTTTAGATTCTACACATTTAAAAATTGTTAGTGTGAATTCTTGGGATTTTTCTAAAATACATGTATTTTTGCTAAATAGTAAAATACATTAATTTACGATAAATGATAAATACATGGATTATAGAGTCTCAGATTTTGTTTTTTTGATTTATGAACCATTGATTCCAACTCACATTCTCTATTTACTATGTTTATTCATATAATCATCCCTATTTATATTCTTGTGGAGAAATAATATGTTAATGATTAAAATAATAAGATTACTCCCCTCTCCTCCACTATTAATAATACCCCTCACACCCTCTTCACCTCACTCCTCTTGAAATTCGATCTCTTTGAATACTCTACCCAATAAAATTCTCTAGTCAATCCCCCACATCAAGGATAACATTTTCACCTCAAAATCCCAATCTGATGTGCTTTGAGGAGGATCTCAATAGGAGAAATCAAGATGAAAATCCTCTCCATTTTTCTTTAATTTTCTTTTCAATTTCAATTTATTTTTTTATTCTATCATCACATCCCATAATCCAAAATCCATGATAACTCAATTACCCAAATTATACTATAATTATATCATGTTATTGTAATATCCATCATTAAACTCATTCATCCCTCTCTTTTATCTTAAAAATGAAATTGTTTCCCATGTAATGTCAATTTACAAACATAATGTGCGATGAACATTTATTTTCCATACATGCATTCAAGGATTTTATTAAAATCATTAAATGGTTGAAATAATATTTTCTATTTTATTTCTTAATCCCATTTATTTTCCGGATCTAACATATACACATAATACTAAATGATAAAACAAAAAAGGTTTGTTGTGATCTTAAACAACAAAAATTAACATAGAACCATCAACTTTGAAATATATTTAATGAATTATCCTCATGGTATAAAAAAGTAATTCATGAAATCATTTAAACATATATAAAATCATTAACAAACTATAATAACAATTCTGGATGATTACCTACATCTTACACGAACTTCTTTTCATGTGCACAAGTGAATCGTTCATGAAAACTACGAAAAAGATTACTTTTGAACGATGAATTTTAACACTATAACTCATCCAATGGCCCATATAAGAACTTAATAAAAATAGAAGGAATAAATTCATTGAATAAAATGTTTTTTATGTGTTAATTAACAAATATAATGTGATTATACATGGAATTATATTGAATAAAGTGTTCAGACACGAGATAAGGGGAATTCTCAAACCCAAATCTTGTTCTTTGGGGTTTCCCTCTTTCACCCCATTTGAAGTATGGATATTCCATAATAATGATATTCATCATTATCTTAGATTTTTCTTGGATATACAAGCTTTCTACTTGAGTTCATTGTAATCTCAATGATTTCCAACATAACACTTCTTTCAAAAGAAAACATCATTTGCTTCTCAATATTGTTTCTTCTACACTAAAGGATGATAATTTTTTTATGAAGAATGTAATTCCATTTTTAATTTGGAATCCCAATTTTTATGAATTTATTTTTTATTAATGAAACCCATTCCTTTACATTGTTTATCTATGTCAAATATTGATAAAAAAAATTATGCGTAAATTACAATAATGAAAATGTTATGATGTGACGGGTGCGCCCGGAATTTTATAGCGCAATGAAAATGATTTTATGGGTGTGCCCATAATTATATAGCACTCCAATACATTTGGAAAATTGATAAATCTCAAGAGTTAATGTAAAATTATTCCTTATCGTGATGATATTATAGTGGAAAACTATGTGTGGATGTTGACCACATAGACATGATGTTTCATTTTTACATATTGTCACATTCCATGATATTATCTAATGATTCCGATAATGGTTATGAAGATGATGTTTTAAATATTCTCACCCCATGTGATAGTTTTTCTTGTTCATATATATCCCATTACTGGTATTTTGGCTCACCAAATTTTGATGTATATCCTAGGGTGACTACTTGTACTCTGGAGAAGACAAGGGCCAATGAGAATCCATGTAAGAAGTAAATAAATAAATGTTTATTTTTTATTTTGTAAATATTATGGTCTTAGTTTTTTCAAGACAATAAAACATTGGATCCATGTTGTGTAATTATTTTTTGTTTTATGTCCTTAAAACGATGTAGAAATAATTTAAGAACTGCAATGTCACTATAGAACACCTCATAAAAATCTAGATACCTCCTATTTCATACTCGTCCACCAATACTAGCATCATACGTCAGGAAATTTTTTTTATTACAGGGATTATCTTCCCACATTGTGGCATAAAACTCTCAGATAACACATCAAATATGTCTATTGGAACCCAATCCTGACCATGTATATAGAATATTTTAACATCACCAGGGACTAAGCCCTCCTAATATAAAAGTTTCCTCATCCTTACCCTATCCAAATGAGTTCATGTCCCTAATAAAGATGATATAAAAGTATAACCTTGACTATATTTCACCTCAAAGTGTATCTTTTATTAAAATTTCATAAAAATCTTCTCATTATTGGCCTCTTTAACTGACTAAATTTGATTCCTCCTACTTATAGCATCAGTAATTCCATTTCCCTATTCAGGCGTATAGGAATGATTGATGTCCAGAGACTTGGTGTACTCAATGCACCTTTGTCCCCTAAGGATCAAGTCATGCTGTATAAATATAATGATGGGAATGTTTTTATTTTTATACACCAAAAAATAATCTCCTATTAAACAATTCCTCCTATAACACAAGGCTTGAAATAATTGTGGTTATCTCAATATTATTTGTTAGGTAGTTCTTTATATTTGGCCTCAACTAACGAGACATGTACTCTACAACTCAATCCACCTATATCATAACTACCCTATCACAATGCCTAATGCATTATAATATACAATTTAGTTTTTACCCAATTCTAGAAAAATTCAAACCATACATGATGCTGGAATCCCTTTCACCTTCTTAAAGGTTGTCACCTGGGTGTCTAAACATTAAAACAACATACCCTTATTATTCAAATAGATAAGAGTTCCTGATATGTCTGGGAATCCCTATATAAAAATAATGTTATAACCATATAAACCCACGACACTCCATATGTAAATAACGTTATGGGTCTGATCTTAGAAAACTATAGCTCTCACTTTTCCCTTTGTAAACATATACACCTATATCTAAGATGATAATTTCCAGGAAGTTATTCATATCCTCCAATAAGTGGCACATTCTGATATTATCATATAAATGATTATAACTATTTGTATCTAATACGATCGCACTAGGGTTTTCATGGTTGTCCGACTATGATTATACACAATGATATCATCCATGAATACCACCACATACAAATATAGATAAGGATGGGAAAGCCAGATTATCTATTCCATGATAACTTATGGAATTTTTGTGAGACTGGATGACATGAAAAATAAATCAAATTTACCATAACATCAATGAAATGCTATATGTGGTTTGCATGATGCTCAAACACGCACCAGATGGTGGCCAAATCTCAAATAAATTATTAAGAACACCTGAGAACCTCATAGATGTTCAACGTTATCATCTATACTAGGTAAACGATACTGGTTCATAATAATCAATTGGTTCAATTTTTTGTAGTCTGCATATAATTTATGGTTTCCATCATCCATTTTCACAAAAAAGATTGGTGATATCTATAAATAAGCATAATTTCATTAAAATACATTTTATTAAATTACGTAGTTGTCTCTTGAGATCTTTCATCTCAGTTGTATGCATCCTTTAAAAAGGAAAAGATATTGGGGCGACTCACATAAATAGATCAATAAGGACCTAAACCTCTCTCTCAATTGGTAAACTAAAATGGTCATCAAGGATGAAATTCTTGAAATGATCTACTAATTAAGTAAATTACACCATATACATTCTCTAATCATCATGATAAAGGATAGAAATATGAGATATCATGCCACATATCCCATGATACTCCTATCCAAATCTATCATCCTGGATATCCCATTCACACTTGTGACTAAATATCCAACCCTTTGGTGATATTGGGTCACCCTATAGTAATATAAATTTACATGGCAATGTCAATAATCTAGTTAGTTCATCTCAAGGATGAAATACAACACAACAATCTCATGGACAATGAGATTCCAAGAAATGTGGCTCCAACATATCTCTTGGGGGAATTCCATCCACTAGTGTACACTCTCTTATCTAATTACATATAGTGTATCATGAGACATAACATATTCATGAAATTGAACATCGAGTCCAAAACACTCCAAAATAGTTACAAATATCATAGAATTTGTTAAACCTATATAAAAAAATATCACATACTAGTGTAGAAGCTAGTATGATCGTACCACTCACTATAGATTTCTTGGAATTCTAATCCACATGTACGAGTTGTACAAAATATACTTCTCATAAAATGTATCCTCAAAAAATATCTTGACTACCCTAAGCATGCCCACTCTTTTATTAATGTGAAAATAGTGCATGGATCCCCCAACCACAACCACTTTACCATCCTAAATGACAAATATTACTCCAACTCACATCTTAATGGGGAGCTGTGAAACCCATTCATGAACCTAGAGTTTATGTTGACCCCCTCTCATTGGCCACTAGAAGAATGGTCTAGAAAAAACACAATAAATCAACCATTCTACCAATTCCATTCACTTAATTGGTTTTCTATCTTGTTGGATCATCATATTTCATCACCTCACACACTAATGAAACAAGACATAACTACCACCACTTAAACTATGTCTAGTATATACTTTATGAGAAAACTCAAAACAAGGATTCATGCCATCTGACACTAGACCACTAGTTTGAGAAGTTTTACTATACTTCTCTGGGCCTCCAACTTTCTTCAAATAATATTCAGTAATCAACTCCTATATCATCATCTCAGATATATTTTTCAACTGAAAAGTGTTCACCAATGAAAAAAATATATTCTTATGACTTTTCTCAAAGATTCCTACCCAAGAGGGGTCATCAATAAGATACACAAGAACATAGCATTGAAGCTCTATAAAGTTATACGAATATTATATAATGGACATCAGATCCTACTCTAAATGCGTAGAATTTCTGGATCCTTAAGATCGTATAATCTCAAGAAAATATTAGTCATAAAATATGGATTCTAAATCCAAAAAAACCACACAACAAAAACTATCATCCATGTTCAAAAAGTCCGACTAGTTATTAGTGAATCACTAAATCATATATTTCACAACCCACACTCTCCTCTATGAATTTTTCTCATGATTCTTCACAATATAAAATCTAGTCTGAAGCCACAACAGAAAAGCTTGTGGACCACCAGACCCCAAAAACATGGGCAGATTCTGTTGCAAGAAAACATGATTCAAATCATCCATAGATTATGTCACTTGTGGGGATCCCTGAAATTTTTTCATAAAACACAAGAAACTAACTTAGAAATTGAAATTATAACCCATATCATGAATAATGGCTGGTGCTAAAAGTGTCACTACCAGAGGTTTCATCATCTATCGAGGGCCCACTACCACCATATCATCGATGTATCCACCCTCATAGCCTATTACTTGAGACCATAATTGTAAAATATATCTACAAATACCTAGTATACACCTCAATGAAGAAATATTAACAAAAAGATCATAGATATAAATATAGGATAGGTACATACCTTCATATATACAAGAGAAACCAATCTTCCTTCTCCCAATGCATGTACCTAATAATAATATCAGTTGTAAGGAACACCAATGAAAATTCCTACCGTCTATACCTAGTATAGGTTCTTGTTCAGGATCTCTGTTTCATAGCATACATCCCAATATATGGACTACAAATTTCAATTGGAACATCCATATAGAAGTAACCTTTCCATTTCATAATTAAATTTTTTTTAGATTCATTCTCATTTATGTTTCAATTATATTATATTGTTGAATTATATAGATCACCACTTTTATTTTATAACGGCACATAAATAATATAAATTTATATATGGTGTCTATTAAATCCATTGAATAACACATTCCACCCCACACAACCAATTTTTCAAGACTCAACATGTCATAAATAACTATGAAATGTGTTTTTTAAAGCCTATAAAGAAAAATATATTTATTTTATATTAGATACATTATATAATAATTATTTTAAAAAAATTCCTAAAAAAGTAATTTAAAAAAAATTCAATTATGTAACACAAAATAAATAGTATGCAGTCACGAAATTTATCCTATATTGCATGCCATATGCATGGAATGTGATTCTTGTAAGGTGACTAAAATGATAAATTATCCATGTTTCCCTTCCACATGGGGAACAAGGATAAAATATAATTTTTAATCAAATATATAATTATATAACACATCATTTAAATCAACAAATGGGTGATTTAAATAATTTTTAATAGGAAAAAACTAGAGTATCATATCCTATCTTAGGAAATTTGTTATTTTCCAGAATTTGGGTTTACTCCACCTAAGAATAGCTCATTACTATGTTATGAAAAATTCATAATAACCTATCTAATAATCCAAAACAATAATACAAGGTAAAATTAACATTCTCTAATATCACATTGTAACATCATGTCCCTATGACCACGATAATGTTCCCCGAGTCGCGTGTCAATGGCCTCATGTAAGCCTCCTCGTATTCCAAATGATGTTCACAAGCAGTGAGGGTATACTATAGTGTAGTGGGTATACTATACACTCATAATTTGAGTGTATCATTGAGTTGTAATAAAAAAACAATAGAATAAGTATATAATATAATTGGGATGAGTAGATAAATATACATACAATAGGAGTAATACAAATGGCCATAATAAATATCATATAAAATATGAGAATGTCATATAATTATAAAAATAGATAGAAAATACATAAAAATTTTAATCCACTGAAAAAATAATAAAAATAAAGATTTCAATATATCATCACCATCATATCATTATCTTGTGATCCCCCACTCCTAGCATAATCAATCTAGCATCGTAAGAAGGGTTTTTTCCCTAGTCCTTTTCTATTTCCATTAATTCCATCCATGTAACCAGTGGTATCCCCAATAGGGTGGAAGATAACACTCAGTATCCCACCACAATAAGTGTCTATAAAAAGTCTAGTCTATGTATTTAATGAGTGTGCAATATATAATAGACATTTAAAAACAATCAGGAGCACTACATGTAATTGTTTTACATTCTATCCTACCAATGATCAATTGAATATGTTATATAATGAAGTTGAAGAACAAAAATGAATTTTAGGTGAAATATTTTTATTGTAATTATAGTAAATACAATATTTTGAGAAAACTAAAATGTTACATTTATTGATAATTTAGGATCTATCATTGAATGAGTGTGGAGAATTATTAAATTGTACAGGATGACTTGATTTGATTTGTTGGTGTTTATTTATGTAAATCAAGAGAAAATATTGTGATTATAGACCTAGTCTTATGATCCAAAGCCTTGCGCAATATGAATATATATTGTTTACTACACTAATTTGAATATTATAATGAGATGATCCACCGGGAATGCTTGAATGAGGATTTAGAGAATATGTAAGAATATTTGAGTTAATTGGTTGTATATATAATGTTTTGGAAAGAAATTTTCAATTTACATTTATACAAAAAATATAGCCACACATACTAGCTAGCTATGGTAGTAGAACATGACACTCTTTTGGTAGGCTAGGCACACCAACATCAGTTTTTATAAAAATTCTGTTCTGTGTATTTAAGGATTGTGCGACATATAATAGTCATGTAAATAAACATGCAGGTGTACAACATGTAAATGTAATATTTTATATCCTAAAAACTCTCAATCTAATATGATATATAATGAAGATGAAGAACCGAAATGGATTTTAGATAAAATACTTCTGTTGTCATTGTTGTCAATATAATATTTTGAGAAAATATAAATGTGACATTAATTAGAGGTTGAGGTTCTATCATTGAATGAGTGTGGAGAATTATTTAATTGTCAAGGATGACTTGATTTGATTTAAAGGAGTTTCTTTTTGTAAATCAACAGAAAATATGATGATTGGAGAGCTGGTCATATGTTCCAAAGACTTGTGAAATATGAATATACATTGTTTTCTTAAATAAATAGAAGAGTATAAATAGAAGATTCGTTGAAAATGATTTTATAGGGATTTAGAGAATGGGTAAGAATATTTGATTTTGTTTGCTGTCTATGGAATATTTGGGGGAGAAATTTTCAATGTAATTTTGTACCAATAATATTGCCACACAAATGAGCCAACCAAGGTAGCAGAACATGCCACTCTATGGTAGGCTGGGCTCACCACCATCAGTGTATATAAAAAGTTTAGTATGTGTATTTATAGAGTGTTCCATATACAATTCTCATGTAAATAAAAAAGATGGAGTACTACATGTAAATTTGATATTTTCTATCCAACCAATGCTCAATCCAATATGTAATATGATGAAGTTGTTGAACCCAAATAGATTTTAGATAAAATATTTGTTTTGTAATTATTGTTAATATAGTAGTTTCAGAAAACAAAAATGTGAAATTATTTGAATATTGAGGTTTTATCATTTAATGAGTGTGTAAAATTATTAAAATGGCAAGGAGGCCTTTATTTTATTTGAAGAATTTACTTTATGTAAATCATCAACAAATATGACAATTTTAGAGCAAGTCCTATGTTCCAAAAACATGTGTAATATGAATATAAATTTTTTACTACACTAATTGGAAGTGTATATAGGGAAGGTCTATAGAGAATGATTGCATAAGGATTACAGAATGGGTAAGAATATTTGTGTTTGTTGGTTGTCTATTGAATATTTTGGAAAGCATTTTTCAAAGGACTTTTATACAAAAAATATAGCCACACATACCATCTTTCCAAGGTCTAACATATGGTATGATAGGCTCGCCACCAGCTAGTCAGTATGAAGCTATGTGAGTTTATGGTCACTTGGGAATGCCTATTAAAGGCTCTAGACAAGTGGTGTAACAAATATGTGTGACAACACGGTGACATAATTTGGGTAAAGAGTGTTCCCATATGAGATCCTCGATATTGAGTGGTACCTGGGATGGGGAAAATAGTTAATTAAATCGACGGTTATGCAGCTTGTAATGTACAGGAGTGAAAAAATCCAGTATGATTCAATGTTTGATATGATTTTTAATTGCTGAAGGAATATCAACCGCTGTATAATCTGACTAAAATATTGTGACTATTTGAATATTTTCGCATGCCAGTACCATGCGAGATATTTTAAAAACAGAAAGAGTAAACAGGGTTGTCTAATCATTCATACAACTAGTACCTCGCCTGTGCATATGCACTACACCACAAATCAAGTAATAATTCCAAAATGACTTCATAGTTTGAAACATAATATTGATAATTAATTATTGAAATGTTAAATTTAAAAAATAGTGATAGATAATATTGGAATACATTTAGAGGTTTATAAGACATAATCTCAATATATGTAAATACAAAATATATATGAAAAAGAACAAAAAATTATTTTTACAATTAAGAAATCATATATATGAAGGGAGATTCTATTAAAATATGAATCAATAATAATGAACATTGAAACAGGAACACAATAATTGTGAATTTCAATATAAAAGAGATAATTTTTAACACATGAAAATATAAAAGAATTTTTACAGATAAACATTGAAGCAGTATGTTGTGAATAGTAGGGGATATGACGTAACAACAACCACAACATTTTAAATTAATCTTTTGTTCAGATTTTTAGTGGCAGTGTAATGGAAAATCGTGTAAGTAAATACATGAATTCCATGTTAGTCGACATTTCCCTAGCGGAGCACCAATTTTGAATGTTGTGATGACACAAACGTCGATCCCAACAGTAGATAATTTATGTGAGATAATTGAAACTGGGAATTCAGTTCAGTGAAAATGATCTTGCAATAAAAAAATGGATACACATGAACTTGGTCATTCATTTAATTTTTATTGTAAATATACAATTTTAGTTACCACAAGGGAAAAAATTAAAATACAAATTAGAAATAACAAAAACATATATGTAGTAAAATGATACCTGGAAATTGAATCACAAAATATAAGTTAATCTTGTCAGTCTTTTGGTTAATGTTATCCTTAATATGGGGATGTTGTTTATTGGCATTGATTGTTGTTGATGTTGAGTCTCAAGACCTTGTAACATAATTTTGGACCACATCATTGGAATCAAAATTAATCATCAGATAATTCTACATGATGAAATTAATTAAATGGATATATAGTAGAAAATTCATAAAACTATAATCATTGAGAAGAATGAAGATGTTTAACAATTAGAATCAAAGAGGAACAAATTCATTTTGTTATTTTCTGATAAAATAAGTAAATAATATGATATAAAATCAGTATTATCTAGGTAAATGATGTAAATAAGAAATAAAAATTGATGAATTGTATATTGATTACAATAAGTTTAAGATACAAACTATGAAGCAGGCTTTGATGTGTTGAGGAAATCAATACAAACCCTACTAAGAATTATTGACTTAGTTAATCATGTCCATCTTCAAACTAATCATGATGGCCAGAAGCATGAAATTTTATATGAAAAAGGAGAACGCACCTAATTCAAAGATGTGGACCTGTAGGAGACAATCCTTTTTGTAGTGGACACCTTGTCTTGGATTTTGGTTTCACAATGAATCGAATACTTATTACAGAGAATATTATTGAAAAAAATAAATAATATGGGTCAAAAAATAAATAATAAGGGTTGAAAAAAATAAAAATTTTGGGTATTCTAAATATTGTAGAGGGGATATTCAATCTATATAAGAAACTAAAATCCTCTAAAAAAATGTTCAAACATCTTCTAGGTAATCTGGAATATCTAATATAGTTTATACTGTAACATATATTGAAAATATTTATTCTTAAAATAATAGAAATAATTTTTCACTATTACCTTGTTATTATATAAATGTAATTAAAAATGAAAATAATATGTTTTCTTGAATAACTGTGAAAAATTTAATGTACAATTGAATCAGTTACACACAACGAAAACGCAAAACAATTTTATGCATTGAAAAATGCAATGAAAACCCATTTGAAAATAATTATATTTATAAATTGGGTTAAACTTAAAATATATAATAATTTACAGAAGGGTTAAAACTTCTATGAATCATGGAAAATAGAACTGTGGAATATATATTAGGATGTGTAGGATCCATGAATTTGTTTTTGGTGATAGAAAAGGGATCACAATGAGGTCATCTGGGGGTGGTCGTCCTTTGTTGATGGTGAAGTAGATTTTGGTGTATGATATAATATTGAATGAAGATAGGGTGAACAAGGAGATATGGAGCATGTGGACAATGGGAGTAGATGAAGATATGGAGCATCCAGAGACTAGGAGCATGCAGTGACCAGAAGTAGGGGGAGACTAGAGTAGCCCGAGACAGTGATCAACCAGAGACATTGAGTAGATAGTGATGGGGAAAACATTTTGAGAGTGAATAGAAACATATATAAGTTGGAAAAAATCATATTATAGTGAATAAAATGGATTACAAAAACGTAAAAAATTATGATATTTTCAAAATAATGATTATTTTTTCAAACTAATCCTCAGAAGTGATAAGTACTATTATGTATTTATTTAAAAAAAATTATTGAAAACTTTTTGTAGTGGTGTTTTCAGATACGTACCTTCAAACAAAGCCATAACACTTCAGCAAATATAAATGCCAACTTTATAAAATCTCTGATTTCTAGGGTCCTAAAACAAGATCAATGCCAGATTGAGATAGGTCCATAGTAGAAATTTATATGTTTTTACACTCTTCCATGAGCATAGGTTTTTTTATATTAAAAAAAAACTTTGTTGAGCATACAAAATGAACTCTGACTAGGATAGTTGTCAATCATAAAGCCCAGTTCACAGCGAATCAATGTTTTAAGAGTGAATTTCATGTTGAAAAAATTGTCACTGGTCAAAAGGGGTCAACTCTGTGATGGTTCAGCCAATAAATAGGATAAAATCCTCGGCACTGGATCTTTGAATGTAGAAGAAATGGTTCATATCCAATGCTGATGACAGGATGATCAGGTTTGATCCCCTGTTCATACAACATTTCAATACCATAATCACTATAAATAAGTGCCTCAAATTTCTAATGAGTAAATAGTGATATAAATAACGATTCAAAAAATTTTAGATATGTAAACTTATTCTTTGAATGATTAATAAACTAAATCACAGATTTAATTGTGCTATGAGTCGACACCATGTGGTATGGATAATAGAAAAGGATATTGTAAAAATAGAAAATAAGAAAATTAGGATGGAATAGAAAAATATTAATGAAAAATGACAAGGGGAAAGAGGAGGTGTTCCCTATATATCATAATATATTTTAGACATTTTTTTTATAAAAAACCCCTCGACATCACTGGTACATGAATATCTGATAGAAAAACATGGAGGTATCCTTTTTGAGAAAATATTACCGAAGGATTTATAAAATTACATAGATAATATTTATTCTTATTAGGACTCCATAGGGAAAGGTGAAGGAATACTTGAAAGGATACCAATGAAATTGAAGTGACCCAAGAGGTTCATGGTGTCTTTGTCGACCCATTGTCTATTAATGAAGAGAAAAATCAATGCTTGGCTGATTGATTGTCATGGAGGTGAGGCAATTTCTTGCTCACATCAGAAAAATCAGGGGTTAAATTAGGGAAAATTTGATGATGTGAAAGGTAAGAAATGATTTTTAGAACCAAAAGAAAATTTAATATATGAATCACATTCCTCGAACCAGTAAAATCATTGAAATAATCACTATTCATTTTCCTTGATATCAATTATTTAAACATAAAAAGTAAAATTATCTTGGGACATCACAAAAAAATCAGTTAAAAATGATTTAAAAATGATAAAACCAAATGATGATAGGAATACAAAAACATTAAAATACTCCATAACAGTTGGTCCTGGATTTTTGAGATCAATGATAGTAATGCCTTCTGAAAATTTTTAATTAAATTGAGTAATTTTTGTTTATTAATTTGAATGTGCATGGACTATAATAAATTAAAAACAATTGTTTAGACATTGTTGGCATTACCCTTACTATTAGCATGAAATATATTAAGTACCTTGTATGAAAATAACTTCCCACCATACACGACTTTAGGATTATTTCTTAAAATATCAATGATAGCTTTCTGGGAATTGAAATAAATGTAACTAACATCACTGACTTGTTCTTATGTAAAGGCTTTCCTTGAATTTAAAAATGTAAACAAAAAGAATAATAAACCTAGGAATGGAAAATATATTTTATTTATGATTTATGATGAAAATACATCGACTAGAAATGCACATATTTTTTTTTTCGAGTTTGGGACTTTAAAAATATGAGATTATATATAAAAAATGAATACAAACATTTAGCTTTATTTATACAGAGTATGATATATCTTAATAAATTTGAAATCACCACTAACAACTCTAGGATATCACTGAAGTGCCATCATCTTGTCTATTTTCTTTTTTGAACCCCTTATGATGTAAAAAATTGATTGTAGGAGCCACCTATCACATAATTATTTTTTTGTATAGATTTTTATGTATCAAAAGATCAATTTGAGAAGAGGGGGAAGTGAGATAATGGTTTATGATTAGGTTATTACTAAATTTCATGTACAACTCTAAATGACACATAAATTTAAAAAATGAAAAATTAGTTGATGAGAGTAAATTTATAATAATTTGGAAAACATCATTAGTCTCTCTACCCATATCTATCATCATGTGGAATAGATTCCATGTTCATCCTAAAAATACCACATAACATATGTGACAATTTATCAATGGTGTAAATATTATTCCCTACACTTACCATGGGGGAACTAAAAAGGATCAAAATGCTTAAGTGTTGTTGTCAAAAGATGGTACCATTCCCATGACACTCCTATTAAATTATAAGTCTTATTGTTTTACCACCTAAATCCTATACAAGAATTCTAATTATAAAAATATCACACCAAACAGAGCCTTGTAAAGTGTTCTCGATGCAATCAGAAACAAAAAAGGGACAATCATTCCACCTGGTTACAGGAGTAGAAAAATTATTTTTTATTTCTTCCATGACCATCATTATAAATATAAAACCCCTCATTAGTGGCACATTTCTAACCCATAATTGACCCTTTCATTAACCACTAACCCATATTTATTTAATACAAATCCAATAAAACAATCATTGACTTCCCAAGGCATATATATTTTGTGAGAAACATAAAATACATTGGGATACTATTCTTGTCATTGAGTGACTATTGTATGAGAGTAGGTAAAACCCTATGGTTTCCAAAAATCATCAATGTTGTTATTCTAAAAATCATTAGATAAGGTAATAAAAATATGGAAAAGTTTGTTAAATGACCAAAACAAATTCAAAAGTGATGCTTTTTTTGTAGTTATCTTATATGTGAAATATTACCTTTCGTAATCCAAATGTACCCTAAAGAGTGAAATAAATATAATAAATTGATAAGGTTAAAACATCACCTCCCTAATGATAACTATCATCATCCATCCACTATGGTAGTAGTTTTGGTATAGCTTCAAAATTTTCTCCAGCAACATTATCCCTTTCTCCATATCATCAGCTATTATTTTTCTATTCTCTTCAATGAAAAAAAATGGTTAGTTGTTTTGTAAAAAATAGAAGTCGCAACATATCCATGATATTAAGGAGGGTAAATTAACTAACTTGTGAAAAAAATCCCCAATAAAACCTATTAATAGGGTGTACTACTACTAAAATAGTATGGTATTGAACATGTTCAAGATGACACGAATTGTTTTGCATAACCTAATTAAATTCATTAGTTTGGGTTTGTTTCACATTGAAATATAAAAATACTCACACAACATGTCATCAGAAAAATTTGAAAATAAAAAATGTGAATCGATACTTATAGATATGTGATGTTTTTCCTGATAGAGACAAACCTGAATCAACAACCAATACTTATCTATCCATGGATTCAATTTCAAACAATGTATAAATAAGAAAGTGAGAAAACCGGTGTATTGATGATGATACCCAAACTGAAACCTTGAATGAAGATGAAATATGATGAAAATGGTGGGGGTAGTAGAGTATGTAGATGGATATGAGAAACAGGTTTCCGAGCTGAGATGTTAGTTGATTTAGAGCTCCTAGAATTTCAATTGAGAGACATCGACACCCATGATTTTCATAGAACCCTTATTTAATGCCAAAAATTGTATCGTGAATAATATTTAATCCCACTCAGAGTCATGGTCACTACTATAGAATTAGAGGAGGCAGAGGATCTGAAGGCGGAGTAGGTGGAGAAGGTGGAGGCCAAGTAGGCATAGTAGTCAGATGTATAGGATTTGAAGGTAGAGGAGGAGCAATAAGAGGCATAACATGTGGTTTTATGAAGGAACCCTGGGTGGAGTAGTGTAGTCGAAGAAGGAGGACCTGAAGGTGATGGAGTCAAAGGTGGAGAATAGATAGGTGCAGGTACATATGGGCAGGAGATTTGGGTAGGGGTGGGGGATAGGGGAGTCGAGGAGGGGAGTGTGAGTGGGGAACATGATAGGGTAGTCGAGGAGAGAAGTAGGAACCCTAGGAGAGTAAATCCTGATCGGGGGTGGGATTGTTCAATGGTTTTTTGTGTTTGGTAGGATGAAAATTTTATATTGGGTGGAATGGAATATTGTGGAGGTGGAATGTAAGGTGGAAGAAACCTAGTTTTAATATATATATATATATATATATATATATATAAGAAGTCGTATTCACCCTCGAGCTCGCCTGATAATTACTATGCATTGAGTAAACCAAAATATGTCTATAGTTTCTCAAGCATAGGGTTTGGAGAATTATTTGAGTACTCAATGTTCCAAAACTGATCGAAACATTTTTCAACTATTCTTGTATAAAAATTTAATATCAAAATTTCAATTTACAATGGCGTGCATAGGTTTTAAATTTTGGGGATGGTGTTCTTCAATTGGTGTGAAACTTATGAAGTGTATGTTCCTAAGTAGTTCGACGGTGACTCTAGATCATTCTGATTCGGTGGATCACTTCCTATAAATACCAAGGTAGAGTTCATTTTTGGAGTTCTTTTATCTCACATAAGAGGTGAATTTTTGAGAGAGAACTTATTCTCTATGAGTGTCTCACTTGGGAAGAATCCTGCATAATTCTATTTGTGTGGATAATGGGGAGTGACCACGACTGCTCAATATGTTATTTCCACACTCAAAAAACTTCTTGATGAATTGAAGTTCTGCATATCTATTTCTGTCATGATGAATCATAATCCAATCTTCATATCCTTATGATGTCCTTTTTCATAATAATCAAAGCATGAGGTTGTCTGTGATACCACTTGATAGTGTAATCAGACACTACATTGTGATGAACTTGTGCACCTTCCCAATTTCATGAATGTGCATATTATATAAGAGACTTCGACACTCTTAACAAAAAACACCCATTCCATAATGACATTCATGTATACACATAGTGAAGTGTACACACAAATATTATCACTATAAATCATATATAATGTTAACTGGTCATTGTGTGTGTTTAAGGGAGTGAAATAGTATAGTTTTATTTTTGAGTGAAATAAGTAGTGTTTTATAATTAATGCATTCTCATCATTTTATATATGCATTTGATATTGGTTGAGTTTTGATTAATTAATTTGGAAAAAATAGTGTTTTTGAATTTTTATGTGATGAAATTGGACAATTTGTACTTTAGATTTCATATAAAATACATTTACATGTATTAATTCAAGTTCACAAGCACACATGAGAAAAATTAATGAGATGACCATGCAGTGTATTAAATAAATTCATGGAATTTTTAAAATTTCACATGAAATCTATATTTATTAATAAGTGTGCACTTGTCTTAAACTGAGGTCTGGACAGTTTATTTTTAGGGATTTAGAATATTTCTGTGTCTGAGTTTTCAGTAGCAATTGAGGTCGGGTCTTCAGCATAAGAAGGAATAGCCTGAGGAGAGTTGTTCTGAGGCATCTGATTATATTCAGTGATTAGAAATATTCTAAAAAACTCAGCATCAGGGTAGAGATGATAGTTAATACATAGAATTATTTTAGAGGTCCCCATACATAACATTTAGATATATTCAATTGATCATTTTGATATAGATTTAAGTTCCATTGGAATTATTATCATCAAAAAATTATGTCTGTTTGGTAAACTGAAATGCATGTACTATTATTGATTATATTCAGTGACAGTTCATGAGTTTTAATTGGAGTTAAAATGTTTAGAATTGGGTTATTCTCAATGGATTGAAGTGGAAGATCAACTTTTGTGTTGTAGTGGAAGCTTGAATATCTTGTGGTCTTACTCATTGTGTTACTATTGTAATTGTGAAACACTTGGGTGATTTAGTATAAATAACACTTGTGGGATGCCATTATAATTTGACAAGAGGTTTATAACTTCCCACCAAGGTTTCAAGATGATTCCTAACCATCTCACTTGTAATTTTTTATTGATTCATATTGTAGAATTTATGTCTCATATCATCCCGAACAAAACAAGGATGTAGTTACACACATCGGGGGCGAGCCATGTAAAAATACAACGGTTTGTGATTCATTTACTTTTGGACTTTTATGTTGTATAAATGTTCTTGTAAACCAGAAGTATCCATTAACAATAACATGTGATAAAGTTCAATTTAAAATGTAGATTGAAAAAAGGAATTAAAATTGATAAAAACTTGTGTACCCTAATTCACAATCCATCTGAGGGTACCAACATGATACATTGGCCATTACAACTAG
Organism: Viscum album; assembly: GCA_963277665.1. Classification (NCBI taxonomy): domain Eukaryota; kingdom Viridiplantae; phylum Streptophyta; class Magnoliopsida; order Santalales; family Viscaceae; genus Viscum; species Viscum album. Next base: position 1,752,646,128 of record OY728152.1, read on the forward strand.
TATGAGAGAATAGGTTACACCTCTGACAAAATCTATCATATTATCCCAGTTGTTTAATTCACACTTATATGATGTACATATTTGATTTTGAATAAGTAAATGTGTTGAGTCAGAAGGAAAGTTCAGTTCCTCCCTATGTTATTGCAAAAAAGGAGGTTTCTATAAAAACCTTGATGAACAGATAGAATAAAGAATCAATAAAGCTAAAATGGCATTTAAATAATAAGGATGACACATCACAAATTGGATGTGATCAAAATGTAAGTATATCTTCATTATCTGTTATGTCATTTGATACATTTTCTTTTGATGAGTATTGTTCAAGTGGCGATGAAGATGAGTTTTTTGAATCAAACTGTGATTATTATTATGAAAAAATAAAATTACCTGAAGAGTGTTCCTATTCAATTTCTCACTTACATTTTTTCTTTTATCATGAAATGTCACATCTTGAAAAATAACTAGATGATATGGAGCTGACCATTGAAAAGAATTTTGAATGGTTAAAACTTATCTATAAAATTATTGATCTCAAGGAAGACACCATATCATTTCACAATTATCATTTCTGATATGTTGAAAAATAATTCCAAAGAACAGTTTGTGAGGAATAAGTAAATGAGAAGGTTATTACCAAGATGATTCATACACTTGAATAATCTCAAAATGCTATAATAGATATTAAGTACTCATAGTGGGAAGTCAAATACATAGATGATATGTCAATTTGAGATAAAATTTTAAAGGTGGTGTATATAATTCATTTGAATATTAAAAATAACCCTAATTGAAGATGAATTTAAAATGTCTCTTTGTAAGAAGTATATGACCGAGATATATTATACAAAAAGTGATCTGTGCAATGGAGAAACTACACATAACTATTATGACTGTTATAGAATCCCAACTAGAGGATTAGACAAAAATAATTAATGATTTGAATAATTCTCTACTGGAAGTAAGTCAAATTCATGATGATCTAGTTCTAAAAATGAAGAGTTAATGAGAATACAAACTAAAATATGTTGATGAAGAGAAGAATTACCTGAACATGAAAAGTCTTGAAATGGATGTATATTTAAAAGACCATAAGTAATCACAATTAATGAGTAAATAAAAATACCATGAAGATATGGTGAAAGAATCTGATGATATGGTGAAATCACTTGAATATCAAAAGAACTATAGGAATATGAAATATCATGATTTGAAGTTCATGATTAAAAATATTAAGAACATTCAGGCAGAATCTTCATAAAATGATGAGATCAGAAAAGCTGCCAAGTTTAATTTTTAAAATAGTCTTAATTCTGAAAGGAATCATTCAAGTGGCAAGAATAGCATGAGATTATCTATATAAAAATATTATACAAGCTCATTAAGATATGTAACCCTTGATTGATAAGGTCGTATTTATACTAATTTTGTTTCATCTGCACATATAGGTCAAAAAATGAAATTTTGGTGAAACATGTGTAATGAATATAGATGATAAATCCATCATAACATAAATGGTTGATATGAAGAAGAATGTGAGTTCTTTTTCCCCAGAAAGTTCTTAGATGAAGAATCATACTATCCAAAATCAGCTAGATGTCAAATCTTAACATGTGGTAGCATAAACGAAGAAACCATGGGTTTTTCTCCACTATTGGTGTTTTTGGAAATTGGGAAATTGGGATATTGGTTATTGGCATATTATGTAAATGCATAATAATTATATAATACTAGGGTTATGGGGGGAAGATCTGATGTGAACAGAAATCATACATAATTGAATCATAATTCAAAGATAATGAAGAATTTGTTTACCAATAATATATTTTATTATCTTGAATACTTCTGTGCTTATTTCAATATAATTTCTCACAGTCATGATAACTGTTTTTATTCACCAATCATGAACTATTCATATGTTGTTATGGATAGGAGACCACATAAAATTTGGTGGTAAAGAACAAATGCAGATAAATTTTCCATGGGATGTGAGCCGTAGAAGAAATTTAAAAAAACTATGATGAAAACTATACCAAAAAATAATGATGATATGAATGTCAAAATAATGAATCTATTCTTCTACTGTGGAAGAAAATGTCATATCATGGATTCTTTTAGATGGTTCCTATATTCCAATGGTGGAGGAAGGAAGGTGAAGAAAAAAAATAAATTAATCTTAGAATATAATAATATGATAGATTTGGTGCTTGAAAATCAAGATGGAAAACATGAACATAATGAGAGGATATTTAAAAAGGATAATCCAAATATTTCTGAAGATTTTTGTGGACGGTGAAAAATGTTAGGTTATATAGCTGATAAATGCAAGACAATGTTTCATGAACAAAAAGATCAAGTGACGAATAAAGGAGAAGCACCAACGAATTCTTATGATAAAAATGGTACTGTAACGAAGGAGAATACACAAAATATGTAGTCTGAACATATACCTAAATAATGCTATGTACTATGGACAAAGCATCTAGAATTAGAAAGAAAGATGGAATAGAATCAGATGAATGAAGGTGCACCACCTGTCAATTTGAGAAAGCCTATTTCATCTAAGATCAATGTTATAGAAATTAAAAAATACATGTTACCCTTAAATGATAATGTATGGAAATTCAAATAATGAGAAAGAATGATGAGTTTTCATGAATCCCAAGAAGAATTAAAAAGAGTATCCTAGTTGAGAGATAAATCTCAACCTTACTGTTCAATATGGAAATCCTTTAACAACCACCATATTCGTATATATATTTTGTGTTTGTTTCTATTATGCATGTAATTAATGGTGAGGCATATTATCAAGGGGAGTCCTGAAGATATGAGTTCTGTGAAAATATTATATAGTATTTAGGAGGATATCCATCATTGAATTTTTTATGCCATTTGCTGAAAATGTTTCTCTTGAAGATCTTTCTTGAAGAATGTCAGTCATAATGAAGCTCATCTCACTAGGGGGAGAAAAGATGAAAAACCACAAGAGATGAATCTCTGAACTAAAATCATTTAATATTTGGTGATCTGGTAAGATATTTATTTTATTATTTCATATTTTCAAAATATAATATTTTTCTTTTAGAGGTATGTTCTCATATTTTTATATGAATAAAAATGTTGTGCTAGAAGAGGAGAATATGATAATATGATGACATAAGAAAAATATAATTATTAAGGGGATGTGAATTATCAAAATTAAATGCATTTAATATGTTTTCAACATGAATGGTGGATATTTTTTATAATAAATTTTTGAACAATTCATGAAAGAAGGTTTCAGCGTTGGCATCATATTCTGAAAAACGTATTGATAACATTGTTTTCTATGTTGATCACTCTTATTTTCTACACTGGTTCATCAAATGTAGACTAGGAACAGATTAATTAAATACTCATTGTTCTAATAAAGGTGATACATTCCTTATATCATGTACATTTAGTTGAATCTATGAAACATGGAATCTTCAATGAAATGGAATGATTGAAAGAGAGAATGGAATAGGTTCGGTTATTATAGAACTAGATGAGTCAAATTCCATCCCATATTTCAGTATTTTATTTTATTGTATAATAAGGGGGAGTATAATAAATTTTGTTTGAAAGAAAAATGGGTATTGACAACAAATCCAATGGTGGGAGATTGAAGAACCCAAACAGATATTAGAGAAAATATTTTTTTGTAATTTTTTTCAATACATTCATTTGAGAAAATAAAAATTGTTTATTAATTGATGATTGATGTTCTATCATTTAATGAGTGTTGAAAATTATTAAATTTTCATGGATGATTTTATTTTACTATAAATAATTAGTTTACATAATGAAATAGTAAATATAAGGATTGCAGAGCTTGTCCTATTTTCCAAGGACATTTTCAATATCAATGTATAATGTTTACTACACTGATTTAAAGAGTATAAAGAAAAGATCCATGGAGAATGATTTTGTAATGATTTAGACAGTGGGTAATAATATTTTTGTTTGTCGGTTGGCTATGGAATATTCTTGAAAACATTTTTTAAAGGAATTTAATAATGAAATTAATCACCACGCATACCAACATATGCATTATTTGATTCATAGTACCACCCACTATTAATTTTTTATGGAATCTTAGTTGATAATATGTGTCTCAAATCATCCCAAAAACCATAAGGACATAGTCTCCCACCTCGGTGGAGAACCTTGTAAATATATTGTCTATTCTACTTCATTTCGTTTCTACCTTTCATGTGGTATGTTTGTGCGGGTTAACATGAAAGATATTATTCACTATAACATGTGTAGATGTTCAATTTAAAAAGTTTTAGAGAAAATAAATGAATATTGGTAAAAACATATGCACTCTGATCACACCCTCCCTCAATGTACCTACATGATCCACTGGCCACTTCACAAGTATCAGACCCAATGGTCTAGGTCTATGGAGTATAAATATCCAATGCATCCTCAATCTCCTAGGTTATGTAATCATGTTTAAAACCCAAAACCCTTATATAAAGAGTCATAATTCTCAAGTAATACCATGTAATTCAATTTATAGAGTAGAAACATCCATAAAATCCAATATAAATCCAGAATACATGGAGAAGAATATTCTATGTGATTTGACGAATTTTTGTAACCACAGGGTATAAATTTCCATGGAAGTCAACATAATAATCGTAATTTTTTTGACTCATCTGATAATTCCATTTTTTATCATATACAAGAATTATTTCATCCATATCATTACACATTTCCCTTTAAAACCATTTAATAATTTCAATACATGTAACCACATGAAAAGGAATAAAATAAATCATTGACTATCTCATTTATTTCATTACATCTCCCACTAACATGGAAGGATCGCACATGCACCCAACAAGGTGGTATGTCATGGGGAATATACATAAACACACCAAAAATGTTTTCTGGGATTTGGTTATTGACCTCCCACTGTACATTTGTACTGAGTGGGAAACCTATCAAGGTTCTAATAATATAATCCATTCTTCAATTAGTTTTTGGAGAAACACTAGATTTCCTCGTGTCAAGATCAATGAAAACTAGTTATAAAAACCCCCACAAAATGGAAAAGGTATAGACCACCTACTATATACCCTTGGTAGAACACTAGTATAACATCATATCCTTACTCAACCAATATGAAAAAAAGGATTAATAGTTGAACACCATTGAAATAGTGTATATTATCTTTCACCAAAATATATCCATTGATAGAAAGTAAAAAATGAAACAAGCTGGTGAAATCAATAAATCATCATCAAGGATCCAATTAGACTAGTAACAGAAGAATCATACACTTGATTAGGTAATTTCTTCAGTCCCATTATTTTAAATGTGGATGCACTCAATTGAGTGTAAAATTACCCTTGTAAACGATAATAGATAAATAAAGAGGACTGTGATGGATTTAATTACATAAAGAAAAAATATTCATTTCCATAAAAAAAATTGGGTAACATGATTTGGCAGCATGGTTAGCTAATTAATGAACCAATTGTGTTCCCTACCATACCCAAGGATGGACACCTCATGGTTATATATATTTATTGGGAAACTATGACCAAAATATTAATTTTTTCACTTATAAAAATAGAAGATGGAATACATGAGAATGAGGCCCAGGGTTCATTGTTTCATCAAACCATATTTCCCTGCTTTTTTCTATGAAACACCCCTCATGGTTATTAGAAATAATATGACCTTGGTTGCATGACATTTACCAACCTTTCCATTTACCACCCCTTTTCAAAAACAGATCCGCAATCACTGAAAAATCACCAGATACCCACTGAAACTTATGTGACCTCATTAGGTACTCACATTGGGTAAAAAATAATTAATTATACTACATATAATAGAATATATAACTCAATAAAAACATGATATGATACATCATGTGTATCACAAGAGGTGAAAACGAACCCATAAATATATAAACAATGAACACAAATCCCATTCTTTAGCAACCTGGTCTTCCATGTCAAATAGTATTGATGATTCTCCATTTTGCGTATCGTCAGTAGTTCTAACAATTTATTATCTCCCATGTCTATTAACTCAAAAAACACAAAATAATAGAAAATTTTTATTCTAATACCACTTTGTAATGCCTCAAACCAAATCAATATCTCTGATATGGAACTCCACATTAATTCAAGAATTCCCCTCCATAAGCTAGAGGTAGATGACCTACTGGGTGTGTCTATATAGTGTGGTGGGAAAACTATACCCACCATTAGAGGGAATAATAATGGATAAATATAAAATATTTGTAAATATACAATTGATTAATAGTAATAATAAAAATACATATAATTAAATGTTATTCAATATTATACAACCCTATAATTCATACAAATATAATAATAGATCATCCACAAGGTTGATCATGTACACAAGTATAGAAAAAGTTTAAAAGTGAAGAGATGATTTATCAGTCCAACATAACCTAATCAAAGACTCTATACTCCTATTAGGATAACATTCTACATGATGAAATCTGACATCAAAACAACATATTACAATAATATGTGAAGGATTATCGGTTACAAAAGTGTCATGACTGCCCATGTAGTGGGTGGGTATAACTTAATAAAACACTAAAAACAGGATTATAAACATGTGTAGTATATGATTTGTATGTGGATAGGATAATATAAAAAAATTATTTTAATGATTAATGACTACTGAACCAATTAATTTAATCACCAGTAAACATGTATGAATTTAATCACACATGTTCCAAGATGTCATCTACTCAATAGGATGCTATGAGCTTCTATTGTCCCTATTTCGACTCTATACAAGAATAAATGTCATTAATTTTATGTCGAGGACAAACAAAACTAATTACACACGCTTATATCTACAATGATAGGTATCCATATCTTTAAAAAAATTAATATGTAAACCTAATATCAATGCTTTGTGGAAAACTAGATCATAGATAAAATTGTTACCTAGTCACTTGTACCCAAATATTTATAGGGATCCCATTGCCCACCTTTGTGGATATTCTGATCACATCATATTGTATAACTGGTCACTAATATACATCGTGTATATGGATATCTACACCATTCATTATGGATGATTTGACTGCATTGAATCCATATGCTAGGCTACACCAATACACTAAAATTAAAGGGATAAAAAAATATCACATTAAAACAAGTATATTGACTCATATATTAAACCTCAAATAATATCAAGGGATCATATACAATATATTCATAATATACAAATATTCAGAATAATTCTCACATGGCTACTAACACATACCACATGAACTAAATCAATCAGTAAATGGTACCATGGGCTATAAAAACACACCATGTGATGAATCATCAAACATAAACTCCCCTAAAACATTTTGATTAATGCCATAGTTATCGGTGGCGTAGAAACAAGCCATCACATAAAGTCAAATGCTTCCCTTACCACCTAGCAAAAATTATTAGGAATTTTAAATTATTTATTCATGATAGGTAATTCATTAAACATTTATGCACGACACTAAGTATCTCATTTTAATTATTTATAGATCTCAATTTATTATAAATGTTGGGATTCCATTTAGTTTTTAGGCATCACATGGGTCCCATATTCAGCCACCCAAGAGTGGTACAACAACATACAACTTTCCAATAAAATATTCATTAATCATAAGGTCATGTACATATAATTACATACATAAAAGAGCCATATACTTTCTAGAAAATATCAGGATATTATCCTGAGCTATCCGGTGGGGTCCAAGATCCTCATACCCATTTACATTGTATGTTTCATGCATTATATGTGTCGAGTATATTCTTAGTGTAGTGTTGTGTACTTATTATTTACAATATAAACATAAATGTTGATTATAAGGAATGGATCATTGTGATGACCTATAATGTTATTTACTAGGATTTAGAGGTCCTGATTTTTATGTAGGGTTCTAGGATTTAGAGTTACATAGCCACATATATTTTTTACATGGGTACACTATAGTGGTGTTTTTTTTCATAGGAACCATATTAGTTAATGAGATTGATAGTGTGTTTTGTCAAGTTTCACTATATTCACTACCCATGTAAACATGATATGTGGAATATATGACTCCATGTCCCTTGGAAATTATTTTTAATAGGAATGTTGTTGAATTTTCCCTTACACTATGTTTTATTGCTCCATATGTCATCTAATTATATGGAGTGGAATAAGAGGCTGCACATAGTCCTATAATCTCTAGATGGCCTATAAATAAATATACCAAATAATAACCCACATTTATCTCTACACTATATATCAATCTCAAGGTTATCAAAAGTATGTTTTGAAAGCATTTGAATCCCCTTTTGAAAAATTTTGACCCACTACTTACCATGTTCACTTTGTAGTGATTTTAGGTGACCCCTTTCCCTTTTATTTTAGTTTCATCTCCATTCTGTCTCATTTTCAAATGTTTCTTATTTACATGATAAAGAGACTGATCTAGATAAATCAAATGTTTTTAGTTAAATTTGTCATTGAGTTTGTGTCATAGTGTTCTTTGAGGGACAATGATTTACTTTCCAAAGTGGTGGTCATAAATTTGAGTTATTATTCCATTATCACATAATGAATTTAAAAAACTCATGGCTGTGGATTAATTGATTCTCCATTAATAATAATTGAAATAAAAACATAATAATGATATATCTTTTTAGGTGATGAAGGAATTGACCACAATAAACAATAATTTGAATTAATTAAATAATGGATTCTGTTTAGCCATTGTATTTATTTTTCCACAATGAAAATGGTTTTCCCCAAGATATTAATGATAATATTAAATCAATCTTATGTGTATAGAATATTTTTATTCATGGGTTTGGTATCTTAAGTTTTTTAAATTACATAAGGAATGTGATGTATAAATTTTTTTGGTTCGACAAAGAATATAATAACGCATGATTATTGATAATGTGGTTGTTCTGAATTAATGGAAATAAAATTAATGCATTATGCATGTTTAATTGAAGTTACTTATATAACTATTTGTTGAATTTGTAATAAATTATTAAGGTAAAGATAATGTAATTTTAATATATTTTTCTAGAAAATTCATTTGGATACCTCTAGTCACAACCTAGAATAATTTATTCGGTTAATTCAATATAATGGAAATTTAATTTTTAATAAAGATAATTGTTTTAGGGGAAAGTGATCCATTTTTTTATAAAGTTTGAATTCTTTGTGTATAGGTTAATGTTATATTGTATTTATATAAATTTTTAATGCCTCATATTTATGTTTGAGTTTCACTATTAAGAATGTTATTTGTTTTCATAATTTTTTGTTATTATGGATGTGATATTTTCTATGAGAAGTAATACAGTCCTAAGATGGATGATGATATCTAGGTGGTGAGGCCCCAGTGGTGTTGTATTATATAAAAATAGTTATGGAATGATTCATGGTGAAATATATGATAGTTTCACCAATGGAACCTTGTTTATATCATTGGTTGAAGATTGTATAACTCATTTTTTTATAAAATTTATATTCATTACTATTGAATATATATAATGTCATGACTGAGGATTTTAGTATTTATATATATTCATTTCCTTAAAAAATAAGGTTTCTAGTGGTTTTTGGTTATGCATATCATGATGGTAGCTTATGATATTTTCTAGAGTACATGGAATTTGGGAATTATTAACAAATAAATAATGTTTCAATGCTTGGAGTCAGTTCTTTATGTAATGAAATGTTGTTATTATTTAAAAATTATAGAATTTTATGGATTATTCCTTGAGGGATTGGACTTACCTTCAATGATTACTAAAATGTAAGATGAATAATAATTAATAATTTTAAAATAATTAATTTAAAAAAGGTTGATTTTAAAAAATGAATGAAGTGTTTTAATTATACTTTTTGGTTTTATTTATGCTTATATGATACGTAGATTTTGTATTACCAATTGTGTGTCTGATAGAAGATAGATACAGATGCATTTAAGAATATTTTAATGAAAATATTATTTTTTTCTAGTATATTATACCATTTTTATTATTTTTTATTTTATAGGACACCCAATTCAAAATGATAAGGAGGCTCGCACACCGTGGAATCTAGGAGGTTTTTTTACCCAATGATAAAGTTGGTGAGGTATGGATGGTTGATTACCCCATATGACCGCTATCACTTCTCCCAGTCGTATTCTGTGATAATATGCATGGTAGTTATATTTCCCATATAATTTTGTAGTGGGTTGTGGAGTTTTGTTGTTATATCACACACATGTATCTCAGGATATAATATACTAATGATTTTTATATGTAATATGGTAATGGGATGTAATAGATTGAGGAACATTACTTAGCATATGGGCTATGATGGATTGAGGAATAATAACTAATGTATAATAAATGACATAATGGAAAATGTGGCTCCCAAATACTGTTATGTAACTACATTGTTATGTGGAATGGGATGATTAAATGATATGATGAAAGACATTATCGTTACGGTGCATTAGACCAAATGTTTTTGGGATGGATTTTTTTATATGGATATGAATCAGAAAATGTGATGATTAGGCCGAGTGAAAACCCAGTTAGGAATTTTTAGTGATTTTCCTTTATTTGATATTATATTATATGATCTCTTTCATGTGATAAATGGTGATGAATAACAATGGTGAATCTGGAAAAATTATATAACTTTTTAGGTCAATAATTTCATTCACATATTGTTTACATGGATTTTCTATGATTTCATTATCATTTTAATAAATGGATCATGTCATGTTCCAATTGAGTATACTAGTTATACTAACCAAATGAATATATAATTTATTCTTTTGGTCAGTATAATAATTATTTGGATATTGATGGATATTAATAACTCATGATTTTTGAATATATATTTGGAATTTATGGTCATTATCAAGTTTACCAGTTGGTAGTCATAATTTTCCTTTCATAACATTTTAATCATGAATGGAATTACATATATATTATTTCTATATATTTTATCATATGTTTAGAGATTCTAATTAGTTTACTTTCATTATCTCTCATTCCTCATGTTTCTCTTAGTGGGTAATTAAACCTATTTTTATAAAAGTTCTGATCTCAATGCATGTTCCCATTCCATTTCATATTATAGGAAGAATTTGGGTGTTATATTTGTCCCTTTTTTTAATAACCATCCTAATAGGTTAATCATTACTGGGATTAACATATTAAAATCAATGTTTTAGGTTAATGAATTTTATATTGTTTTCTGTTATAAGGAGGTGATACTACATTGGTTTGTAGGAAAACCATGTCAGTTGTGTTTTTTAAGTGATGTAAATATGGAATACTAGATAAAAATTGGGTATTTAGATCCCCCTAGGATATGATTTTTCAACTATTATTATTTCCACATCTTCTAATTTAAGTGTTAATGGTTTTGGGGTATTGAACATGGAAATGATCATGCATAATTCTCATTTTTCTTGTGTTCAGACAGGTAGACCATTGGATTAAGTTAAACCATAAATTATAATATGAAATAAATCAATTATTAAAATTAATTATTCAATTTTCTAGTTTATGAGTGTATATCCTTATGATAGTTTGTAGGTACGACTCCAGTTAGACATCTCTATCAGGTTTTCATATAGGATTCTCTGTAAAAAATGCTAATAGATCACCACATGATAGAGGTCTATGATAAAGTAACATTGAGGAGGGTTCAATTATATTTTAAAATACACAAACTATTGTATAATTGGGTCTATATTTTTGAATTAATGATATAATACTTTTTGAATGAGGTTTAGATGAAATTTGGGTTGATCTATTCATAGTTGGATCAATAGGCTTCATCGGATGTGAAAATTCTACGTAGAGTAATGAGTCATGGTGGATCTTGTTTCTCAATGAAAAGAGGGAGTTGGAATTATTTTTGGATATTATTAGGCATAAAATCTAATAATATTTTCATTCTTAAACTAAAAGTGGAAAGTCACTAGGAGTAGCATAAACATAGAAAAATTAGCGGTTGTTTGTGGGAGTTTGGTATTTACTTTAGCATGCTTCAATGAAAATATTAAGACCTATTCCTAATTTAAGAGACTATGGTGATAGATTTTTCGGATTCTTTTCCTTAAGAAATTTAATTACACATCCCCCAATTTTTCGAGAATGATGTATCTCATATTTATAGAGAAAATAGGTTTTCTATAGAATGTTTTCCAAAACTCGGTCTTCGAGATAGGGGAGTTTCCAATATTATTAATGAACCATATATATGGTCTAAGGTTCTAAGATCCCTAGATATAAGTTGTTTTGGATAAACAACGGTAGGTCCTAATACTCGACATATAATTTTTTCTAGGGATGAACGCTCTCATGAATTTTACATAGGATTAAAAAATTTATTTTCTTTCGGATTCCATGTCCCTTTGGATTGAGAGTGCCCGAACATTTTTTGTTGTCTTTATGCCAAGAATGATGATATCCATGATCGTATTTTGAGGATTGATTAATCGATTCGACAATAATTGGATTATCTAGTAAGGGATCAACATATAGTAGAAAGGGTAGGTAGTGGATAGTCATGAAATGTTACTCATGCCTAAATATCTAAGAATTTACATAAGGGTTATTTTCACAAGGGCAAGAGATAGATTTTTTTCCATGCCTAAGATAATAGAATAGAATATGATAATTTTCTTAATTATTTAATCATCTATGATTCAAATGTATATTTATGATTATCATGATGTTTTTCTTATGAAGATTATAAAATTACCCCTTCGATAAGAGATCACATTTTGGAAAGATATATATCCTATATATTATCTAAACATAATGTCTCTATATTGGATTGTTATTTCTGATATTATTGGTATATGATTACAAATCAATGATCCGTTTTTGTGAGATTTTTTTGGACAAGTGTGCCACCTTGAGATACACCAATTATGACCATGTAGAAGAATGATGGTAGATTGTAGCATTTTATTGATTAACATTGCTTGAATCTAATTGCAGTGATGAAACACTACCCCCAATTGTGGATTGATGATTAATTCAATCAACATAAAAAACCTAATTGTTTATCAATGTTAAATATATGTCTAGAATATCATCAAATAGATGTGAAAAGTGATGATATTTTTAAGTCATAATTTAGTTACGTTCATGGAAATTAAGACTATGATGTGATTCCATTTGGTTTTACTAATACACCACAATTGATCATGGGATTTATGAACCCATAGATTATTGAGTTCATGTATCAGTTCATGATGGTTTACATAATTGTAATTTTCATTTACTCTTTGTCTTAGGATGAGAATATAAAGCATCTATGATCCAATATGGATGTTCTATGTCATTAAAATATATTCTAGAAGATATATATGTGTGATTTATAGGATTGTGAGTTCTATTTATTTGGGCATGTCATTTCACAGTATTAATTAGTTTTATATCATTCACTAATTGAGGTATTCATTTTTGGAAATCCTCCAAGTCTATTTTATATGTACATAGATTTATTTTGTCTTGAATACTATTATAAAAGGTTCAGAGTGATCTTATCTAAGGTCCCGAATCCTATAATATCCTTGATAAAAATTATCAAGGGTTTCTATGGACTGATCAGTTTTATAAAATATTTGATTACCTACAATAGAAATTATTCGCCACTTCATTCCTCTATTTTCTAGTAGGGGTGTTTTGTTTGTGGATTTTTATGAAACATCTCATATTGGGGTTTCTAGTGTTCTGATTTTGTGTATATCAGTTGTTTCTTTTTGGGACTCATTAATTACATCCCCATGAGAATAAGAACACCACTCGCTTTATTAATTTTCAATTATTCACGTTTGATGAGCTTTTTTGGATACATTACATCATCAGTAAAAATATTATGAGTTTTAACATTCATAATTACCTAAGGTTATTTTTCTCTCACAAATAATTGATCCTAAAAAATAAATACTGGATAAAATTTCTAAATGATTGTGAATTCATGATATAATATACGCTATGGAAGAGATGTTTTGTGTCTAATTCATATAGAATGAAGTATTTTTTTCATGACAATAATGAATATGGGGATTTAAAGGGAGTGATGGGTGATCCCTTAATAATGAATATTTTTATGAGAGATTTTGGTCCTAGAGGTTGTATTTTCAAGAGGATAGTGAATTCTTATTTGGTGAAACAATTGGGGGATTCCAAGATGATATATTCTGAGGTGAAGGACTAGAGAGACCGAGTTTTCTTTAGTGATACCCCTAATAGTTATTATGAGGATGATCAGAACTGGTTGTTTTTTATGGAAGGCCTTTCATTCCATTGGTGTTTTGTGATATTATTCTCTATGAGATCTACATCTCACCCATTGGGGAACAACATATAGTGAAATCGATGAGTAGATCTTTGATATGGTAGGTTTTGTGGCCTATGTTAATGAATTATGTTGTACTATTTGTGACTCAATTTTTTTATTCAATAATGTGATGGGTGAGAACTTTGTTCTTAGTGGGTTTCTCTATATATTAGTTGTTATTTATTATAAGTGTTAGGACATTTAATTGTAATTTTTTACCAATTTACATAATTCATTCACAGGATTTGATTCTAAATGGGTGAATGTGTATCATTTTATTAAATTATCCTTCAAAATATATGGTTCATAGTTCATATTTTTTTAGGTTTAATTGATGTATTATCTAGAGGGGGTGTGAGACTCGATGGATTATTGAGTATGACCATCTATTTTTGTGAATTCATTTAAACTGTTATTCTATGGAGAGGTCTGTATAATGATTTTGGAAAAAAAAATATTCCATAAAAACGGTTTTCATCCATAGATAGATGATCAAATAGGGTGTAAAATTTAGACTAAAAAAAGTTGTGTTCTTGTGTCCCGTATCTTGTAGATTCATAAACATTGAAGCTTTCCTTGTTGTATTCTTCATTAAATTATAGGTTTAACTCCACCATTTGGAAAGTGACTATTTAATGTTTTTTATGGGCATAATTGGTATTCATTGTTGTGATGGGATGAGATCAAAGAGTTAGCAATTATCTAGAGTGATCAAGTGTAGAAAGTGATAGAGATGATTTTGGTAATTACTTAGAAGAAGATAGAATTATAGGATCATCAAATGTATTATTCACATTATCATAGGGATCCTATGGAGTTCAATATTAATGATCATGTGTTCCTTAATGAGGCTCCTCATCTTGGGTAGTGGAGGATTGGTCATGGGAGTAATATTTATCATTAGTTTGTTGGGACCATTAAGGTGTTGGTATGTGTTGGGGTCATGGAGTATCAAATATCACCTCCCCCATTGATATTTTGAATGCGTGATGTATTCCATTTGTTACATCACTACCATTACCTTCATAATTATTATCCCATCATAATTATGCTGAAATGAAAAATGAGAATGAAGCAACATTCTAGTTGCATTATACAGAGATCCATTAAATACAAATTAAGGCATTGCACATAGATTTTATTCCATATGATCATTTCCTTTGAAATATAGAGGTATAATGGATATTACCATGGACTATTAGTTATAAATATTCACTCAATATCCAGAACATTTTTTGGTTTAGAACTTCTAGTATTTGATGTTAATTGTGGTTGTAGAAATTTTCTTGTTATGAAATTTATTCTTATTGATTATTCTTTTGGAGGGGTTTTCTTGTGTTATAGGTCATTAGAGGAGATTTTATAGGATCTATTTTTTGTTTAATGTCTCTCAAATTTTACATTTTTTATTAATAAGAGAAAAAATACTACCTAACAACAACGACAAATAGACCTATGTAGGCCTGAAATGATGCAAGTCATGGGCATCCCCTCTAAAAAATTAACTTATTTTGGATTCATGGTGGAAATATCATGCAGAAAAACCAGAACATGACTGAGAACCTCCATCAAGCTATGAGATCCGCCACTTTATTACCCTCACTATAGGAGTAACATATTTTTGTTCTATTGGATATAATACCTTTTCACTTCTAAATTATATAGATAATAGACCATGGAGGAGAGAATATATCATTAGAGCATCATGGTGAATTTTTAGTCTATTTCAACTTCAGCAAACGCTACACCCATTTGGTGACAAATAATAATACCTATGAGCATGGCCTTGGCTTCAGCCTAAAGAGAGAACCCATTCCTTAATCATGAGGAGAAGGACATGAAGATCGAACCCCACAAATACCGAACAACCCCACCACCACACATAACTCCCATAGTGCAGGTCCCGTCAGTATTAAGTTTAATTCCCCTAGAAGTGGGAGTCTATCAACCCGACAACCACTATCAATATTATCTCTCAATTGGATTACATAAAGATTAGATAACCTCCCACCAATGGAGGGTGCATTTTTCCAGTAAATGAGGAGACAATCCATATAAATAAGAATATGTTTTGACCTGATGATGATAGCCATACGTGTAGACTTAATCCCCTCGTGCCTAAGCTTATTATTGTATTTCTATATGGAAAAACATCTAGAATGGATAATCAATGAATGTTTCCTCTTCTCTGGCCCTCTCTCTCCCAACCCATGGAACCATATCTCGAAGAATAGAAGATCCAACCATGTAGGATCACAAATCCCTATAAAATTCCCATGAAAACTCTATAATGTGCTATCTAATTCAATGAACAAAAAGATATGGTCATCCATTTACTCATTGTAGACCATACATCAAGATCATCAAGAGACCAATCAGATACCACATTGTTTAATATTTCCGTTGATAGGAATGGTGTGGTGCCTGATCCTCCATAATAGAAAATTATATTTCCTAGGAGACACCTTGTTCCACATAATATCATTCAAATCATGTTGATCCTTTTATTTTTCCCACATTCCATGAAAATCATGAGTAGAAAAGACTCTCTAGGAGGATGGAGTAAAACACAATGATCATGAACCTGTGATAAAATGATGTGGTTGAAAATGGCCCACTGCTCCTTATCCAACACGGTGTTAATAAAATCCGGGTATAAGCGATCTTCCCTGAAAGTAGTTATTAGATAAAGACCCCCCATGAATCCAAGAACTTTCCCAACACTCTTGTTGAGTCAGAATGAAATATCTCCCCTCCCTATAATCCATTTTGTGTAACATAAAAGATCAGAAATGAGGCGTGGAATATTAGGCCATATTAAAGAACCTCTTCCCACCACATTGGACTACTGGACAAATAGAGGGTTCATTTTTTCCCCATTGCATTCTGAGATATAGAAAATCATATACAACATAGCTAGCATGAAATTGAGGTTGTTATCCAGACTACACACATTAATACCACCTTACCTAGTAGGCCTAGCCACTCTTCTCCAAGAGGCCCATTGTTTTTTTCCATCCGCAATAGGATCCCAAATCAAACCAGCCATAATTTAGTCAATTCTGTTGATGACAACTTTTGGAGGCATAACCGTAGAAATAGAATAAACTGGATTAGCTAACATCACACTATTAATGAGAGAAATTCATCCTCCAAAAGATAAGTACCTATTTTTTCAGATGTGGATGCAGTTCATGATTATGTTGGTAAGAAAATCAAAGTCTTGAATCCATAGTATAATAGGGGATATATGAGCCCCAAGATAATGCATGGGAAACATCCTCATTGTATGTCATGATTGTATTGAATATTATAATCCTAAAATGTTCATCATTTATTGGAGACGAAAAAGAAACTTTTCAATTTATTGATAAGTTGTCCACTCCAGTGGTAGTACTCCTCCAAACACATGTTCAACCCACAAGTAGAATTTTCTCAAGCATTAAAAAAGAAATGAGTATCGTCTGTGAACATGAGGTGAGAAATGAAATTGTTGGTGATATTGTTGAGTGGGATATAACTATGAGGATGTTTGGAGTACCTTTTTTCATTCATTAATTGTTTGTTTGTTTAAAATTATATAAGATTAGAATAATTTGACATGCATCATGTGCATGTTCCATGACCAGAGTATCCCTTAATATTGTGTTTTATATGTGATGGTAGTTCTGAGAGGAGTCATAGAGTTGATTTGTGGACTTATTATGTAAAATATATTCTTAGTATAGGATAATATATTGAGGATCCTTTTTTATGATGTATAGATGGTTTTTATGGTTTTTTGTTCATGAATAAGGTGTATGAGCAATAAAGGTGGTGTCATAGAGCCATTTCCAATTTCGCCATGGCTTCACCATGGAGGGAGGATGAGGCATATCCTTTTTCTAAATGAATGAGTACTGTTGTGTTCACAAAACCATATGAGTCCCTTCCACTGTTTATTGGATCTATAACATATATGGATCCATTTTTTTTAAAAAAAAGCTATGAATGTGTTGCCTACAACATATTCCCTTGTACTACATTGTCACCCTACTTTGGCAGTCTAGTACTAATGTGTGGTCTAGGAGTTTGTTCCATAGTCATATAATTTTTAGTTTTTCAATAAATATGAAAACCCCCTATAATCCTAAATTCCATTGAACATTAACTCTTCGATCTTTGGAGCCCAATATATATTTTTGATGACTCTTATATCCCCCTCTGAATAGATTCAATCCCTGACTTACCATGATCGATTAGTGGTGATTTGAGATGATTTTTCCAAATATTCTTTTTTATTATTTATTTTGTCATATTTCCTCCCATTTCATATTATTATTTTATATAATATGATCTACAAATTTCTATTGTAGTTTATTCTCCTAATTTTGTTGTCATTATGGCATGAAATTCGTTGGAGGATATAGCTTTCTATATAGGGGATATGAATGGAGATCTTTATTGCTGTTCAATTCTCATGTCTAGAACAATAAAACCTAGAGGTAGGGGGAATCACTTATTCCCCTTTTATATTACATAAAATCGTATACTTATCATGAATTTAATTTTGGTGGTAGAGTTGGTATCAAACATAATAAATGATATACCAGATTATTGAACTAATTGTTTTTAGTAAGAGATATAGTGGTTTATTTCTCTATGATTATCATTTTCCTATTGATTTATAGATACTATTATTTAGTTGTAATTATTTTTTTCATTGTGTCAGTCTTTAAATTATCATGTTAAATGTTTGAAAATTTTAAATATAATAGTGGTGGTAATATGTAGGTTGGATAATGAATCTAAAGGGTTATATTTATTAAAACAGTTATTCATGAAATTTGATTATAATCATATTTTTTCTTAATTCATTTTTTATTAATGTTTTTATTCTCATATTATGGTAAAATATTTATTAATGGTAAAGATCATGTGAAAATAATTTTAACATATTGTTTTATGTGACTCCATAGGTTACCCAATGTAGTATCTTTTATTAAAAGAATCAGTTACATAGAGATATAATTAAATAAAATAGTTAATAATGATAATTGTTAATGGGTTCAGTGAACCCATTAATTTATGAAGGTTTATTGCCTATTATTTTGGGCTGATTGAGATTGTTTACAAGTAAAGGATTAATGTTTTATTATTATCACTTACATTCACAATTGACCTTATTGGTTGTTTTTTACATGATTCTCTACTCATGATGTTATCATTACTTAGAGATGTGATATGATCCTACCATGGATGATGAGATATGGAAAGGAAGGATCAAATAATGCTAAATAATATGTCACTATTGATTGTGAGGTTACATGTGTAATGTTAGAGGGTTTAGGGGATGGAAATGATGCTTATGAATTATGTGGATGTTGGTATTTCCCATTGATCTTCTTTTCACAAAGATTCGTTATTTTTTTATTCTATTTAGGGGTAAGATGGCTGAGTTTCTTGTTTATCTACATTCAATTCCCTGCTGTGTGAGGAAACTAGTATTTTGGTTATACATATCTTGATGGTAGCTAAGGACATTTCCTATAGTACATATAATTATAGAATGCTAAAATAGTTTCAAATTTTTTATCAGTTTCAGTTGGATCTTACTGTAATGCAACGATTTTAATATGTAGAAGCCTTAGAATTTATTGGATCATTCTAATAGGTTGTGGACTTCAAGAAAATAGTTAATAAAAATTAATAATGATAATATTTATTAATGTATAATGGATTAAATAATTTTTGGTTAATTACTAAAAGGAATTAATTAATTTAAGAAACTCCATGGATGAGTGAATGATTATACGACATCTAGTTCTTAGAGGTAGAAGGTGGGTGTCTGTATGATGATATCTTATTTTGAACATAAGGATATGTTAATTTCCTTAGTATAATATATATATATATATTATATTTTCAATTTTTGGATTTCATATGGTACCCTACTCACATAAGAGGGGAAACTGAAACCTACTGGTCACGAGGAGTGTGGGTTTCTTAATATCCATGTTGGAAAGGTACAGATGACTAACTTCTCCATCTAGACCCACTCCCTTCTAATGGAAGTAATATGTTCCACAATTTAATTTTTTTTATCTTTCTCATATATATATATATAGGGATGCGATGGATTTCCATTTTGTCACTGACTTGTATCTTTGGATATAGTATACAAATGATTCTTATAGGTATGAAGATTATCAGCTATAAAGGGTAAAGTTACATTACTAGGTGAATAGTCTTTGGTGGGTTTAGGTATAATACATTATATATAATACAAAATATATAGGTTATGGTTTATAAAAAAAATAATTGGTTTCTTAATCAAAATATGGAATTGGATTACTATATGTGATGATCCATGAGATATGTGATGTATAGTTTTGAACAGATTCTATCAAGCCAGATTATTTTGGATTGAGATGGATCATGACATACAACCTTGGGGAAGCGAGAAAAACAATTGGGGATATATTATTTGGGTTCATTTTTTTTATATTACGTATTTTAAGATATTTTATAAGATACTTGTTGAGATATAGTCATTGGGATGTTGGGAACATAATACACCAGTTTAGTTGATGGGATGGATTCACTTTTTATTCACTGGGATCTTTTATACATTCCTTTTCATTTTTATGAGACGATCCATGGAGGATCTTCATAAAAATACCTATTATTATCATCCAATGTATAATTAATCTATTTTTAGGTCAGTAAGATAAGTTTAGATATCGGGCAAGATATTAATAGATCAAGGTAGTTCACTACCTATTTGGGATGTGTGGACATTTTTGTGTTTACATTTTTAATACTAATATTTATCCATTCCTATCATTTTATTCCTGTATTAAAGTAAATGTGTGTACTTGGGATTTATTTTTTAAATAATTTAATAGAAATTAGTTTGTCTACTTTCCTATAACTCATTCCTCATGATTCTCATAGAATGTAATTCCTCAAATTTATATGTATGGTAGACCCTCGACGCCCGTTTCTAAACCACATAATATTAAAGGTAGGATTCAAGTGGCCAAAATCTCCCTTTTATCAATACCGAATCAGGGGGATATCTTTTTTTTGGGGTTAGGTTCCTAACAATATATGTCTATTTATCCACCATGAATCACCACATGATCCTAATAAAGCCCTTGGATTATGAAATATTTATTAATAATAAAAATATAATTAAATAATTATCAATAAAGAAAAATAAATTCCAATAAAAGGGAATATAAGATGGTGGTACACTCGATGTCACTGCCTAGACTGAGCCATAACCAACCAACCTTGGAATTTTTGTTTCAAAAATCTAAAATTACTCTTGAAAAATTCATATGTTTTTGAAATATAAGAAATAATAATATAATATAATTAAATTGAAAACACTTTAACAACTGTAACAAACCTTTTACCTTATACTTAACCTCAACCAGTGGGGATCAAGACAGTCCCAACATAATATCATTTCTACTATGATAAAAAAAACTCAAATCAATTCAATGATTTGATAGTCTATTGAAAAAAATGACCCAAAAAATTGAATGAATTATCAAGGGACATAATTTTATTCATAAATCCATCAATAGTACACATTCATGATCATAGATAATATTATTTCTTTAAGAATCAATGTCACATTATACTCATACAATTTTATCCAGTACTTGTAAGAATGTTCTTGTTATTTCACTTATCATATCCATGCCATGTTTTTAAGAGAAATAGGAAGTAAGGGGTTTCATGGTCTAAGACATACGAAGAGTGAGAAAAAAAATGAAAACACATAAAATGGAATATAAGTGAGATTTAAGGAGTTCTAAGAGGAAAAAACCCTTCATCCTCTACACAAATCTCATAATAGATTTGGGGGAATGAAATATTATGGATCAAAACTAGAACCATCACATTTAATTACCAATAAAACATCCTAATAGAAGTTCATGACATCTCATATTGTTTCACATTGTGAGATTCCATGTCCGAACAAATCTGGATCATGCCCATCATGAATAAAATAATGAAACACCTTGGGCCACACCATAAAGAGAATAAATATATTTAATACACTAAACCTGTCTTACATAGTTTTCTATTGTATCATTAAGTATTATCTAAACATCCTCCAACCTTCCAGTTGCCTCCAAGACCCCTGGGTTTTCACCTGAATCATAATGAACATTCCAAAACCCAACATAAAATGTGAAAAGACTACGAACCATGTTCTTATTTTCTATTTCTCAAAACATTCCATCATAAAAAACTGAAAATATAAACAAACTTCCTCTTAATATAAAAACCGTAAATTTGTAAAATTTTACTCTCTTACACTATAGGAAATAATATCCTCTTACATATTTCATGCCTCTATAGATTTTATTCTTAAATACTTGAATTTTTTAAATTTCATGACAATTTAAACAACATATCTATCCACTAATTAATTTCTTCTGATGGAACATAAAAATTTAAGTCACATAATCATTTAAATGTTATACATTAACAAAATCAAAAAATTAAAGAGATTTAATTAGTTTCTCTTTTTATGTTGATTTATGTTATCCTAAAACAATCTCATATATTAGATCATATAAAAAATTTTAGTTACAAATCACTACCCTGAATGCATCATCAATATATCTAGCAACTATTTTCAAAAAATTCAATAGACAATCAGAGAGGTATTGTTTTCTTCCAAATTAGATTCTTATTTATAATAAAAACATAAATCAAACTCCACCATAAAACACCGAATGTTTTATGAATTTATTTTGTATTATAATAATCCCATTTTATGTTCCCCATGAATTTGCGAAACATGTAGACATTGGATAAATTACAAGATCATTTATTCAATGAATTTTTTTAAAATAAATCGACCTCTGTTATATGTAATGATACAGTCAACTAAATTATAAATTTACACCTTACATAAGTGAAATGTAAATATAAAGGAAACAAAATAGCTATGTCTTATTGGTCGCGCTCTTCATGATGCAGTATGCATTGATGGGTGATATTATGACCACCTCATTATTGGGGGTCGGGATTATTAGGGCCTATCTTCCTTTAAGGATCATATGTGATCTTCAATACCATTTTCAAACCCTCATTTTCATCAAACGATTTGGAAGATATTAGTTATACTTAATATATGAGATCTATTTGGAGGATCTCCTTATCTTTCAGTCTCACCATCAGATATCAAAAATTCCTTTTATATCCTTATTCTAACCATATTGGATTGATTTCAACATCACAATATTTGTTTAATGCACTTCATAGTGATTTTTTCTGATTATAGGGTTTATAGAAACACCCTAATGTGGGTATCCTTGGGAAAATGCATATCATAATAACCTTTAAACCAATAGATTATTTGACAATTGAATGGTTAAAATAACCCTTAAAATGTAATTGCTGAATCTTTAATATACTCTGGTGGAGTGCCGATTTCTAAATGATGTTTGATATTCATTTTTCAGTTATCTGGTTTTGTTTCCCTGAACTCCTTATACCATTTGAAAACCCCAATTATTTATGTATATTAGGAAAGATGGTTGGTCTATAATTCTATTCAAATATTAAATTGGATTTAGTGATTCATCGTATATTTCTTGGTATTTGTTTAGAGGTTGATGTTTCTAAGCCACTGGTGGGGTTGGTGTGGATACCAGTTAAAGAGGAAATCCAATGGAAATATGATTTTTTTTCTCCATTATGGATAGTTTATATTTCATCTTGAAGTTAGTTGGGCTATTTGGGTTCAAATTATCATCATGAAAATTTGAATAGGTTTGTGCAGGATCTGAAGTGTGTGGAGTCTGCAATTTTCATCAACCGTGAGGTGAATCCATTAAGAACGTATGAGATGGGGTGTACTAAATTAATTTCTAATGACTAATAACAATGAACCCATATCCATATATTGTGCCTATTAATGATTTAATGAGGTGCGACATTGGTGAACATGATCTAAGTCAAATTTTGGATCATTCAAGTGGAACAAAAGGGGAGCATTAAGGAGATTCTATAAACCTAGTCAGTAGGAAACCAAACTATCCTATATTTTCCGAGGTTGCAAGACAGGTCTATTTTCTTATGAAGGTAATGATCTAGGACATAGGCAGGGGTTGTGTAAATAGATTCAACATCCAGGACACCACATTTAAAGGGGTTTTAGTAGAAGAGGGGAAATTAGTAGAATAATGGTTAGAGTTTAATGAAGTTAAGAGGATAAATTATATTGGTACATTAAACTAAATTGATAAATGAAACTATTATGATGCGCTGGAAACCTTTGGGAAAGCACACGAGAAAAATGGTTCAACACAGGATAATGGGGTAGTGACAGACGAGGAACAAGGAAATAATGGGGTAGATAAAAATTAGGTGAGTGATAGATTCTTGATAGAGGATAGTGTAGTGTGATGACTCAATAAGGTAATACATTGATAAATTAGGAAGAAAGGGAAAATGGTGGTGATGATTATTGGATTTTTATTTTGTCTAAAGGGATGAACTCTTAAGAAAGGAAGTATTAATTCAATATGCCTTTACCATTTGAAAAAAGTCTTATATAAAAGAGAAACATCAATGGAAGGGATGTTTTTCTAGAAAAAAAGGTCAATACACTATATCTTACATGACACTATGGGATATAATGGTGGAGGAGTCCATAAAAAATTAAGGATAACCCAAAGGTTGGAGACATGATAGTTGAATGGTTACCTCCCATGGACACTCATGATGAGCAGTTTGGGTTATTAAAATTGAAAGAAAATATTTTGATTAGAAGATTCAAAGAAATAAAATTAAATGTGTAATATTTTATTCAAATGTGGGAAAAATGTTTCATCACTGTAATGACCTTATCCAGATTGATCCAGAATAAATTGTAAAAAAAAGAACTAAAAATTATATTATGATAATTTTTTTAATATACATAAACAATATTTTAATGGATTCTATATATCTTATGTGATTTTTATGCTTTTTGGTTTTGATTTGTGGGGTTTTAATGATGGGGATATGGTTTGTTCATGAGTTTGAAAACTTTTTTTAAGGTTTGCACAAGACACTAAAAAGTGATTACAGTGAAATTATAGAGAAAAAAAATTAAATTTAAGGGGAAAAGTAAAAAAATAAAATGATTAGTTTCAATATAGGTATTTGTTAATTATTATAATCAGGAGGTGTAACACCCCAATATTCCACAGTACGTTTCCATTTTAATAATGAAATGGCATGCATTGTACGCAACTTTGAGATTCTAACACACCACAACCAATCAAACTAGACGTTATGAATATTAATACCTAATTTTTGAAATTTTATAAATTTTATATCTCAAAATTGACTTCATTTTTGGATTCTTAATATCGAAATTAGCCTAGGGTAAAATTTTGGTACTTTTCGGATAAATTTCATATTTTGATGAATAGTGAAAATTACTAAATTTTAATTAAAAACAACTTTTTCAATCTAAATAATTAATAGTGATAAATTATGAATTTGAGTGGTTTTAAAGTATATTTAGAATATATTTTTACCATTTAATACAATTTTGGTCATTGGACATTATTTCACAATTAAACCAGACATAAACAAGTATCAATCTTTTGATTGTTATTATATCTTAAAAACACGCTTTTTGTTTTGACAGCGGAAATTAATATTAAATTAATTTCTGCCACTTCTATGTTTTGAATTTTGAAAAATGGATTCCATATTTGGAATCCGGATGTTCAAATTGTGTAAATAGGTAACTTTTATATTTAGACATTTTGAATAATTACTTCGGTAAATATTTTATTTACCATGGTTAAAGGGTAAATCCGGTAAATAAGGGTTAAAAAATAATATGATAATAATAAACAATTACCCTAAAACGTGTCCTAACCTTATTGGTTGATACATGTTCTACCATGGTCATCTTTGGGTCAATTTAGGGACCCCATGGTGCCACTTGTAGGTGATAGGGACAATTTATTTTTATTAAGTTAAAATGAATACAAAAATGACAAAAGCATATATCTTTTAGAAAAACAATTTTTACATAGGGTTATATATGTTGTATTTTCGACTATAAATATTAATAAGAAATCTAAAAATCATTCCTACATTAAGATAATTTGTTTATAGATTTTAGACATTAAATAATGTAATTTATTGATGACATAATGATGATGCAGTAATTACAATAATAGTGAAAAACTAAAATAATTGATATTATAAATACCAAAATAAATATAATTTGAGACTTTTATTGAATTAAACTAATTTTATAGGATAATATGAAATATTAGGATTGATTTAATTGACTTTGTTCGAAGCAATCATTCTGTTATGATTTTTATGAAAATCAACTATTGAATAGTCTAAAAAATGACACAAAAGAGTTTTTAAAACAAATATTATATTATTAATTGATATTAAATTCCTAAAAATATAAGGATATGCAAAGAGACTTATATCATGATAGGTTTATCATTAATGGACCACCTGGGGGTTTCATGGATGTATAAAGTAATTTTATTAACCATATAATATAAAAATACAAAGAGACATTGTAAAAGTGAAACTAATTCACTAAGAGTTAATACTTAAAGATAAGGTTAGTATAATGACCAAAACCGGTCTAAATTTTATTGGCTTAGTGGTTTTAGACCTATCCCCACCTTAAAATTTAAATAATCCACTTTGGATCCATTAGAAACCGAATATGAATTTATTATAAAATAAT
The DNA here is from genome assembly GCA_963277665.1 of Viscum album. NCBI lineage: Eukaryota > Viridiplantae > Streptophyta > Magnoliopsida > Santalales > Viscaceae > Viscum > Viscum album. The sequence continues at coordinate 1,752,673,243 of OY728152.1, forward strand.
ATTTCTAGCTTTTCCAAAGGTGCCCCTCACCCCTCTTATAAAAGGGAACTCTCCCTTCTCATTAAATCACACCTTAAAAGCCTTTTGTCTGGACCAAACTCTGCCCAAATACTCTCTAAACATCCCTCACTTTATCCTAAAGGCCTTACTTTAGTCAGAAAGCCAACCAAAGAGCCCTTTTGATCAAATCAAAAGGAAGAACCCGAAGAAGAGGTAATGATTTCGCCACCCTTTTTCAAGTTCCTTTCTTCTTCCACTTCTTAGTTATTTGTTATTACCATTATAAAATAATAACTCCAGTATCCTATATATACTGTGATGTTATTATAAATATGGTACAACCATATTCAGTATTCTATCCATCCTTTGAATATCATGTCACCATACATGCATACGTACGGCTTATCGTCTCCACGTCGTGGTGTAATTGTTATTCAATAAATTATTATTTGGATAGGTATAATAATGATGTGTATCTCTTGTAAATAATAAATATAACATGATAATGATTCTGTATATATGATATACCATCCAATTATATATTATTTTAATATCACAAGAATGATATTGTCGCTCGTGCGTACGTACGGACTACCGTCTCCACGAACGCGATAAGATTTATTCTCCATCGTATCCATTCAAGTCTAATTCTCATTTTATGGTTTGAAAATTATGTATACATACTTGATATCATTCTGGATATGATTAAGATACAACCTATCCATGAAAAACATGACTTACGTAACAAAACATATAAAATAAAACGAGTAAGTTAACACCCGAAACAACGATAATACTATGATATTATTAACAAATCAATGCTAAAAGATCATATATGATTTCATATTAATTTATATGATTCTTGTATAATTTAGTAACAATAATTTCACCATTATATAGGAGGTTAACCTACCCCCAACCAAGGAAAAGTTCAATGTAAGTGTTATTTCACAATCTCTTCATTATCTGAGGTTGTTTATACGTAATAATCTACTGGGATCTCTTTATCATCCACATCCATGTTTCTTAAAAATTAATTTCAAAACATTTTTTCTATTTACAAGAATAAAGGTTAAAGTAATTTATACCCTTGTTTGAACTTTTAAAAGAGTTTTATAAAGGAATCATTCCATCTTTTTCCAAACAAGGTGCTTTTTAACCTTTTTGACAAAATTAAGGTACGAATGTTTTTTTCACATATATGGTGGGTGTGGAAATTTTCCGCCGTTATAAAATCTTCAAAGCTTCCCTTACAATCATATAAGAATATTTTCAAAGGAAATGTTTTATTTTCGAAATATATGACTCTTAAATGATTTCAAAATAAAAAGAGATATTTCTCTAAAAAGAGTTTTGATTTCATCTATGTCAATATCCTTTGATGGATTTTACGATTATTTGAAGTTGATTTATTATGAAACAAAACTTATATATTGTATTGAAGGTTTTGTGATATGTTTGACTGTGGATGTGTAATTTTTATACCATTCATGGTTTATGTATGAAGTATTTACATTGCATATGCTAGTTTTAATACGAATGTTTATGTTATGTTTAAACCTTTTCATATGGGAATGCATTGGACTTAATATGTGATGGGTGGAGCCCGCTATAGCTCCTCGGTGCATCGGTAGGTCTCATGAGACAAACTAGTGTCTTGGCACAAGGCCTTGACAAAATCTTATTTGTAGTCTTGGCACGAGGCCTTGGCTATGTGGTTATGATAGTTTGGCATTATGCATTCCATCATTATGAAAGTGGTTATTGATATTGCATGTGATTATTCGATTAGTAGAATATCCTTGTCAATAAGTAAATGGCCTTATTTCATTTTATTTTTTCCATACTATGTTCAATTTCAAGTTTAAAAGGATTGTGTTTTATTTATACACTGCCTTAATTGTTTATTCTTATTAATGAAAGTTTCCGCTATATTGTTATCCTTACTGGGCATTTGAGCTCACCCCTTTTCTATGTTTTATTTTTCCCAGGATGTGAAGAAGTAAATCATGAATGACCTGCAGGGATATTATGAGGGGATAATAGTGTGGACTATGGAGACAATATGTTGTTGTAGTAGTTTTTCAATTTATGATGTCATGTAAAACATTATGAATATATCTAGTGTTTCCAAGGCTACTAACCAGTCGGTGTTTCGAGATTTGATATTTCTTGTGATCATGCCAATGTTATGTAATAATGCACCGACTCTGGGTAACTAGGGTCGAGGCGTTACAGTTGGTATCAGAGGAATTTTAGTACAAACCTTGGAATCTAGATTTAGATAAACTCTGATTAGAGCACGTACACCTAATATGAACTTTGAGGATTAGTTTATAATAACTTCCTATAATTTTGGTATTGTAGAGATTTTTTGAGTTTTCTGTGCAACACATCCCTGTATAGATACGAGTAGGTAGAGGCGGCTCTGGCACAGATGTACCTAGGGGTAAAACCCGAAAACACCACTTTGATCTAGACTCGAACGGGAACTAGTGCACGAAAAGGGGCCTTGATGCACTCTTGGTTACGGCACTCTCGGGGGATATTCTTAGGATAATTTACATTTTCTTTATAAATAGATTTGAAGTATTATATATAAGATGAGAGTAAATGACCTTGGTTGATCCTAATGTGTTTCAAATTGAGAAAATGGTGACATATTAATCTCTAAATGATTTTATGACTACTGTTACTCACACACTGATTTCTGGTTTTAGTCAATGGCTGGATTCCAAGGAAGTCCAAGTGACTTTGAGAATGATGTACAAGGTGGGAATGGAGGTCGAAATGAGCAACAAAATGGAATGTTGATAGGCATAAAAGATATCGTCTTTATGCCAAATCAATTTTCCAAAAATATGATCAACAATATATATATTAACCAATTCCCAGACACAACAATGAAGAGAAAGGTGATGAATGATAAGAGCTCCAGTACTGGAGACCATGGAGAAAGAAATCCTCAATTTCCATCATGCAGAAAATTTAGAAGGAGACACCCAGTAAAGTTTCTCAATGGGAAAAAGAAATACTTTACGTGCGGGAAGGAAGGACATAAAGTGAAAAATTGCCGAAGAAAAATGAAGAGTACTATGGACGAAGATAAAAATAGTCCCAAGAATCCATTTACATTCATTTGCCGTAAATGTAGGGGACTTGGCCATTACCCGAGTAAATGCCCTATTCTGTAGGATATTTTCTTGGTCAAAGAAAAAGCTATGTGGAAATAAACGGTTGGAGAAATGTTTAAAAAGTATTAGTGCTCCTTGTTGATGGGTTTACTTTGGAATAATTTTCTCTTGTATTTTGAACCCTGTAGTTTTCCATGTTAGAATGATATTTGAGGAAGAATTATCTTTTCTCGTGTCGATATAGTTATAAATAACCATTTTGTTTTATATGATCATTGGGTTTGAGGCAATTATATGTTATTATAATTTGGGATGAAAATTCAAGGTATGAGATAAGATTTGTGGTAAAATTATGTTATGGTTATTTTGAGGAATTTATCTCATTTTGGTAATGTTATAAAATATTGTTTTTGAAAAAGGACAACACGCAGACCGTGTGACAACCCTTAGCGTCAGAAAAAGCTGTGGGAATCGAACCCACAACCAAAGTGCGATTGGGATTTATCGCCTACCACTGGACTACGTGAGGTCCCTGATTAGTGTGACTATTATTTTTAGTTAAATGATTTTATTTATCAATAATAATTTGATTTGGGATCTTGTGCCTTATCAAATGAATACCATTAGTATAGGAAAATGATTTGGTGATTAAGTGAAAAATGTTATTTTGGAAGTTGTTCGCTTTGTTGTGAACACTATATGCCCAAGAAAAAAAAGAATATTATGGGATTTCATTTGAGGATAATGGTGAATTTTTATCTATGTTTTTATTGTGGATTTATAGTGATTTGGATTATTTCTGGAAATTATTAGGTTAATTACTTTTAAGTATGTGACTTTAAGAGTAATTAATGTCATTTGGAGATACAATTTAACGTGGAAGACTACATTCTTATAAGTTTTGGGTTTCAATATTAGTTTGGATTATATTGATGTATTTTATGGACAATTGATTATTGAATTATATTTATTTAACTTTGAGGTATTGATGGTTTAATTTTATAAATTAAGACTAGTGATTTTTTTTCTCTAATGGAATATCAATTTGGGGGATCATCAGATATTATAGTAAACATTTTGGTTTTGATTAATCCTTAAAGACAAGGTAAATATATAGTTTATCCTATGTGGATCATGTATATCTATAGATGTTTATTCTAGCTCTTCCATTGTCAACAAGTCTTCTTGAATACTCATTTTTTTAAAAAAAAAACAATTTAGTGGTAAAAAGTTATTAAATAATGATTCTCTACTTAAAAAGTAAGAATATCTTTTTATGTTCTTAGTCAATTTCATTAATGAATTACTTGTCCTTGTGTAATGTAACTTAATACAAAAAATGTTGTCCGTTTACTTTTCCTACTGGGAGACTAAGGACCGTTTGTCCCAACACAAGTTTGTAATTTTCTTATTGTTAACTATCTCCTGATCATGTTTTCTATCCCTCTCCATAAGAACTGAACACTTTTTTTATCATCAATATCCAGGTTTTCCTACATGGAATCCTAGTATGGGTTATCTTGGGTGACCTTTATACCTCTCTTCCTTTCTTTTAAAGTGATAGTTTTATTAACTCTTTTTCCAATATGGGACCTTCCATTATATTATGAAGCCCAATTTTAAAAAATGTAGAGGACACAATTTATTTATTTAGCGGAGAATGTAACACCCCAAGAATCCACAGTGCGTTTTCATTTGAATAATGCAATGGCGTGCATTGTACGCAACTTTGAGATTCTAACACACCACAACCAATCAAACTAGCTGTTATGAATAACAATACCTACTTTTTGAAATTTTATAAATTATATCTCTCAAAATGGACTTTATTTTTAGATATACAATATCGAAATTTTCCTAGGGTGAAATTTTGGTACTTTTCGGATATCTTTCATATTTTGATGAATAGTGAAAATTACTAAATTTTAAATAAAAATATCTTTTTTAATCAAAATAATTAATAGTGATAAACTATGAATTTGAGTGGTTTTAAAGTATATTTAGAATATATTTTTACCATTTAATACAATTCTGGTCATTGTAACTTATTTCACAATTAAACCGAACATAAACAAGTATCAATCTTTTGATAGTTATTATATCTTAAAAACACGTTTTTTGTTTTGACAGCGGGAATTAATTTTAAATTAATTTCTGCCACTTATGTGTTTTTAATTTGAAAAAATAGATTCCATATTTGGAATCAGGATGTTCAAATTGTGTAAATAGGTGACTTTTATTTTTAGACATTTTGAATAATTACTTCGGTAAATATTTTATTTACCATGTTTAAAGGGTAATTCCGGTAAATAAGGGTTAAAAAATAATATTATAATAATAAAACTTTACCCTAAAAAGTGTCCTAACCTTATTGGATGATACATGTTCGACCATGGGAATATTTGTGTCGATTTTGGGACCCCATGGTGCCACTTGTAAGTGATAGGGACACTTTATTTTAATTAAGTTAAAATGAATACCAAAATGACAAAAACATATATCTTTTATAAAAACAATTTTTATATAGGGTTATATATGTTGGATTTTAGGCTATAAATATTCATTAGAAATATAAAATGATTTCCTACATAATTATATTTTATTTATAATTTTTAGACATTAAATAATTTAATTTATTGATGATACAATGATGATATCGTAATTACCATAATAGTGAAAAATTAAAATAATTGATATTATAAATACCAAAATAAATATAATTTGAGACTTTTAATGAATTAAAATAATTTTATAGGATAATATGACATATTAGTATTGATTTAATGTACTTTTTTCGAATCAATAATTCTTTTATGAGTTTAACAAAAATCATCTATTGAATAGTCTCAAAATTGTCAAAAAAGAGTTTTTAAAACAAATATTTTATTATTAATTGATATTAAATTCCTAAAAATCTAAGGATCGGCCAAGAGACTTATATCATGATAGGTGTATCAATAATGGACCACGTGGGGGTATCTTTTATGTATATAATAATTTTATTAACCATATAATATAAAAATATAAAGAGACATTGTAAAAGTGAAACTAATTAACTAAGAGTTAATACTTAAAGACAAGGTTAGTATAATGACCCAAACCTGTCTAAATTCAATTGGATGAGTGGTTTTCGACCTATCCCCACCTTAAAATTTAAATAATCCATTTTGGAGAAATTAGAAACTGAATATTAATTTATTATAAAATAATATTTCTATCTTTTCCAAAGGTTCCCCTCACCCCTCTTATAAAATTGCACACTCCCTTCTTATCAACTCACACCTTAAAAGCTTTTTGGATCGGCCAAAATCTTCCAAAATACTCTCTAAAATTCCCTCACTTCATCCTAAAGGCCTTACATTCGTCACAAAGCCAACCAAAGAGCCCTTTTGATCAAATCAAAAGGAAGAACCCGAAGAAGAGGTAATGATTTCACCACCCTTTTTCAAGTTCCTTTCTTCTTCCACTTCTTATTTATTTGTTATTACCATTCTAAAATAATAAATCCAGTATCCTAAATATAAGGTGATGATTTTATAAATATGGTACAACCATATTCAGTATTCTATACATCCTTTGAACAACATGTCACCATACATGCATACGTACGACTTACCGTCTCCACGTCGTGGTGTAATTGTTATTCAATAAATTTTTATTTGGATGGGTATAATAATGATGTGTATCTCATTTAAATAATAAATATAACATGATAATGATTCTATATATTATATATCATCCAATTATATATTATTTTAATATCAAATGAATGATATTGTCACTCGTGCGTACGTACGGACTACCGTCTCCACGAACGCGACGAGATTCATTCTCCATCGTATCCATTCAAGTCTAATTCTCATTTTATGATTTGAAAATTATGTTTACGGAATTGATATAATTCTAGATTAGATTAAGATACAACCTATCCATGAAAAAAACTACTTACGTAACAAAACATATAAAATAAAATGAGTAAGTTAACACCCGAAACAACGATAATACTAAGATATTATTAACAAATCAATGCTAAAAGATCATATATGATATCATATTAATGTATATGATTCTTGTATAATTTAATAACAATAATTTCACCATTATACAGGAGGTTAACCTACCACCAACCAAGGAAAAGTACAAGTTAAGTGTTATTTCACAATCTCTTCATTATCTGGGTTTGTTTATACGTAATAATCTACTGGGATCTCTTTATCATCCACATCTATGCTTCTTAAAAATGAATTTCAATTTTTTTTCTATTTAAAAGAATATAGGTTAATGTCATTTATACCCTTGTTTGAATTTTTAAAAGAGGTTTATATAGGAATCTTTCCGTCGTTTTCCAAACAAGGTGCTTTTTAACCTTTTCGACAGAATTAAGGTAATAATGTTTTTTTAACTTATACGGTGGGTGTGGCAATTTTCCGCCGTTATAAAATCTTAGAAGCTTTCCTTAAAATATTAGAAGATTATTTTCAAATGAAATGTTTTATTTTAGAAATATATTACTCTTAAATGATTTCAAAATAAAAAGATATATTTCTCTAAAAAGAGTTTTGATTTCATCCATGCCAACATCCTTTGATGGATTATACGCTTATTTGAAGATGATTTATTATGAAACAAAACATTTATATTGTATTGAAGGTTTTGTGATATGTTTGACTGTGGATGTGTAATTTTTATACAATTCATGGTTTATGTATGAAGTATTTACATTTCGTATGCTAGTTTTAATACGAATGTTTATGTTTTGTTTAAACCTTTTCATATGGGAATGCATTGGACTTAATATGTGATGGGTGGAGCCAGCTATAGCTCCTCGGGGCATCGGTAGGTCTCATGGGACAAACTAGTGTCTTGGAACGAGGCCTTGACAAAATATTATTTGTAGTCTTGGCACGAGGCCTTGGCTATGTGGTTATGATAGTCTGGCATTATGCATTCCATCATTATGAAAGTGGTTATTGATATTTCATGTGATTATTATATTAGTAGAATATCCAAGTCAATAAGTAAATGGAATTATTTAATTTTATTTTTTCCATATTATGTTCAAGTTCATGTTTAAAAGGCTTTTGTTTTAGTTATACATTGCCTTAATTGTTTAGTTTTATTTATGAAAGCTTCCGCTATATTTTTATCCTTACTGTGAATTTGATCTCACCCCTTTTCAATGTTTTATTTTTCCCAGGATGTCAAAAGTAAATTGTGAATGACCTACAGGGATTTTATGAGGGGATAATAGTGTGGACTATGGAGACAATATGTTGTTTTAGTAGTTTTTAACTTTATGATATAATGTAAAACTTTATGAATATATCTAGTGTTTCCAAGGCTACTAAACCAGTCGGTCTTTCTAGATTTGATCTTTCTTCTGATCATGCCAATGTTATGTAATAATGCACCAAATCTGGGTAACTGGGGTCAGGGTGTTACAGTTGGTATCAGATGAATTTTAGTACAAACCTTGGAAGCTATATTTAGATAAACTCTGATTAGAGCACGTAGACCTAAGATGAACTTTGAGGATTAGTATAGAAGTACTTCTTATAATTTTTGTATTGTAGAGATTTTGTGAGTTTTCCGAGAAACACATCCCTGTCTGGATACGAGCAGGTAGAGGCGGCTCTGGCACGGATGTACCTAAGGGTAAAACCCTAAAACACCACTTTGATCTAGACTCGAATGGGAACTGGTGCATGACAAGGGGCCTTGCTGCACTCTTGGTGACGACACTCCTGGGGTATATGCTTAGGATAATTTACTTTTTCTTTACAAACCGATTTGAAGTATTATATATAAGATGAGAGTAAATGACCTTGGTTAATCCTAATGTGTTTCAAATTGAGAATATGATGACATGTAAATCTCTAAATGATTTTATGACTACTGTTACTCACACAATGCTTTCTGGTTTTAGTCAATGGCTATATTCCAAGGAAGTCATAGTGACTTCGAGAATGATGTACAAGGTGGAAATAGCGGTGGAAATGAGCAACAAAATGGAATGTTGATAGGCGTAAAAGATACCATCTTTATGCCATATAAATTTTCCAAAAATATGATCAAAAATATATATATTAACCAATTCCCGGACTCAACAAAGAAGAGAAAGGTGATGAATGATAAGAGCTCCAGTAGTGGAGACCATGGAGAAAGAAATCCTCAATTTCCATAATACAGGAAATTTGGAAGGAGACACCCAGGAAAGTGTCTCAATGGGACAAAGAAATGCTTTACGTTCGGGAAGGAAGGACATAAAGTAAAAAATTGTTGAAGAAAAATGAACAGTACTATTGAAGAAGATAAAAATGGTCCCAAGAATCCATTTACAGTCATTTTCCGTAAATTTAGGGGACCTGGTCATTACCCGAGTAAATGCCCTATTATGTAGGATATTTTCTTGGTCAAAGAAAAATCTATGTGGAAATAAATGGTTGGAGAAATGTTTAAAAAGTATTAGTGCTCCTTGTTGATGGGTTTACTTTGGAGTAATTATCACTTGTATTTTGAACCCTGCAGTTTTCCATGTTAGAATGATATTTGAGGAAGAATTATCTTTTCTCTTGTGGATATAGTTATAAATAACCAGTTGGTTTTAAATGATCATTATGTTTGAGGAAATTATAAGTTATTATAATTTGGGATGAAAATTCCAGGTATGATATAAGATTTGTGGTTAAATTATGTTATGGTTATTTTGTGGAATTTATCTCATTTTGGTAATGTTATAAAATATTGTTTTTGAAAAAGGACAACACACAGACCGTGTGACAACCCTTAGCGTCGGACAAAGATGTGGGAATCGAACCCACAACCAAAGTGCGATTGGGATTTATCACCTACCACTGGACTACGTGAAGTACCTGATTAGTGTGACTATTATTCTTCGTTAAATGATTTTATTTATCCATAATAATTTGATTTGGGATCTTGTGTCTTATCAAATGAATACCCTTAGTATAAGAATATGATTTGGTGATTAAGTTATAAATGTTATTTTGGAAGTTGTTCTATTTCTTGTGAACACTATATTCCCAAGGAAAATATAATATTATGGGATTTCATTTGAGGATAATGGTGTATTTTTATCTATGTTTTTATTGTGGATTTATAGTGATTTGGGTTATTTGTGGAAATGATTAGGTTAATTACTTTTAAGGATGTGACATTAAGAGTAATTAATGTCATTTAGAGAGAAAATTTAACGTGTAATAATACATTCTTATAAGTTTTGGGTTTCAATATTAGTTTGGATTATATTGATGTATTTTAAGGACAATTGATTATTGAATGATATTTATTTAACTTTGAGGTATTGATGGTTTAATTTTATAAATTATGATTAGTGTTTTTTTCTCTAATGGAATATCAATTTGGGGGATCATCAGATATTATAATAAACATTTTGGTTTTGATTAATCCATAAAGACAAGGTAAATATATAGTTTATCCTAGGTGGATCATGTATTTCTATAGATGTTTATTCTAGCTCTTCCATTGTGAACAAGTCTTCTTGAATACTCATTTTTTTTAAAAATGAGTTAGTGGTAAAACGTTATTAAAGAATGATTCTCTACTTAAAAAGTAAGAATATATCTTTATGTTCTTAGTCAATTTCATAAATGAATTCCTTTTCCTTATGTAATATAACTTAGAACAAAAAATGTTGTCCGTTTACTTTTCCTACTGGGAGACTAAGGACCTTTTGTCCCAATACAAGTTTGTAATTTTCTTATTGTTAACTTTCTCCTGATCATGTTTTCTATCCCTATCCATAATAACTGAACACTTAGTTTATCATCCATATCCATGTTTTCCTACATGTAATCCTAGTATGGGTAATCTTGGGTGACCTTTATACCACTCTTCCTTTCTTTTAAAGTGATTGTTTTATTAACTCTTTTTATGATGTGGGACCTTCCATTATATTATGAAGCCCGATTTTAAAAAATTGCGAGGATGAAATTTATTGAAGGAGGGGAGAATGTAACACCCCAAGATTCCACAGTACGTTTCCGTTTGAATAATGCAATGCGTGCATTGTACGCAACTTTGAGATTCTAACACACCACAACCAATCAAACTAGCCGTTATGAATAGTAATACCTAATTTTTGAAATTTTATAAATTCTATCTCTCAAAATGGACTTTCCTTTTGGATTCAGAATATCTAAATTATCCTAGGGTGAAATTTTGGTACTTTTCGGATAAATTTCATATTTTGATGAATAGTGAAAATTACTAAATTTTAAATAAAAATTTCCCTTTTAATCAAAATAATTAACAGTGATAAATTATGAATTTTAGTGGTTTTAAAGTATATTTAGAATATATTTTTACTATTTAATACAATTTTGGTCATTGGAAATTATTTCACAATTACACCGAACATAATCAAGTATCAATCTTTTGATAGTTATTATATCTTAAAAACACGCTTTTTGTTTTGACAGCGGGAATTAATTTTAAATTAATTTCTGCCACTTATGTCTTTTGAATTTTGAAAAAATGGATTCCATATTTGGAATCAGGATGTTCAAATTGTGTAAATAGGTAACTTTTATTTTTAGACATTTTGAATAATTACTTCGGTAAATATTTTATTTACCATGGTTAAAGGGTAATTCCGGTAAATAAGGGTTAAAAAATAATATTATAATAATAAACAATTACCCTAAAACGTTTCCTAACCTTATTGGTTGATACATGTTCAACCATGGTCATCTTTGTGTCGATTTTGGGACCCCATGGTGCCACTTGTAAGTGATAGGGACAATTTATTTTAATTAAGTTAAAATAAATACAAAAATGACAAAAGCATATATCTTTTAGAAAAACAATTTTTACATAGGGTTATATATGTTGGATTTTAGACTAAAAATATTCATTAGAAATATAAAACGCTTTCCTACATAATTATATTTTATTTATAATTTTTAGAAATTATATAATTTAATTTATTGATGACACAATGATGATGCATTAATTACAATAATAGTGAAAAATTAAAATAATTGATATTATAAATACCAAAATATATATAATATGAGAATTTTAATGAATTAAAATAATTTTATAGGATAATATGACATATTAGGATTGATTTAATGTACTTTTTTCGAAGCAATAATTCTGTTATGATTTTTAAAAAAATCAACTATTGAATAGTCCCAAAATTGACATAAAAGAGTTTTTAAAACAAATATTATATTAGTAATTGATATTAAATTCCTAAAAATCTAAGGATCGTGCAAGAGACTTATATCATGATAGGTGTATCATTAATGGACCACTTGGGGTTCTCTTGTATGTATATAGTAATTTTATTAACCATATAATATAAAAATACAAAGAGACATTGTAAAAGTGAAACTAATTAACTAAGAGTTAATACTTAAAGATAAGGTTAGAATAATGACCCAAACCTGTCTAATTTCTATTGTTTGAGTGGTTTTCGACCTATACCCACCTTAAAATTTAAATAATCTACTTTGGAGCCATTAGAAACCGAATATTAATTTATTATAAAATAATATTTCTAGCTTTTCCAAAGGTTCCCCTCACCCCTCTTATAAAAGGGCACTCTCCCTTCTCATTAACTCACACCTTAAAAGCCTTTTGTATCGGCCAAACTCAGCCCAAATACTCTCTCAACTTCCCTAACTTCATCCTAAAGGCCTTACTTTAGTAATAAATCCAACCAAAGAGCCCTTTTGAACAAATCAAAATGAAGAACCCGAAGAAGAGGTAATGATTTCACCACCCTTTTTCAAGTTCCTTTCTTCTTCCACTTCTTATTTCTTTGTTATTACCATTGTAAAATAATAACTCCAGTATCATATATATAATGTGATGTTATTATAAATATGGTACCACCATATTCAGTATTCTATCCATCCTTTTAATAACATCTCACCATACGTGCGTACGTACGGCTTACCGTCTCCACGTCGCTTGTAATTGTTAATCAATAAATTATTATTTGGATGGGTATAATGATGATGTGTAAATCATGTAAATAATAATTATAACATGATAATTATTCTGTATATATTATATACCATCCAATTATATATTATTTTAATATCAAAAGAATGATATTGTCGCTCGTGCGTATATACGGACTACAGTCTCCACGAACGCGATGAGATTCATTCTCCATCGTATCCATTCAAGTATAATTCTCATTTGATGATTTGAAAATAATTTTTAAGGACTTGATATCATTCTGGATATGATTAAGATACAACATATCCATAAAAAACACCACTTACATAACAGAAAATATAAAATAAAATGAGTAAGTTAACAACCGAAAAAACAATAATACTAAGATATTATTAACAAATGAATGCTAAAAGATCATATATGATATCATATTAATGTATATGATTCTTGTATGATTTAATAACAATCATTTCACCATTATAAAGGAGGTTATCCTACCCCCAACCAAGGAAAATTACAAGGTAAGGGTTATTTCACAATCTCTTCATTATCCGAGGTTGTTTATACGTAATAATCTACTGGGATCTCTTTATCATCCACATCCATGTTTCTTAAAAATGTATTTCAAATCCTTTTTACTATTTACCAGAATATGGGTTAAATTCATTTATACCCTTTTTTGACTTTTTATAAGAGTTTTATAAAGGAATCCTTCTATCGTTTTCCAAACAAGGTGCTTTTTAACCTTTTCGATAGAATTAAGGTAAGAGTGTTTTTTTAACTTATACGTTGGGTGTGGAAATTTTCCGCCGTTATAAAATATTCGAAGCTTCCCTTAAAATATTATAAGAATATTTTTAAAGGAAATTTTTTATTTTATAAATATATGACTCTTAAATTATTTCAAAATAAAAAAGAGATATTTCTCTAAAAAGAGTTTTGATTTCATCTATTTCAACATCCTTTGATGGATTTTACGCTTATTTGAAGATGATTTATTATGAAAAAGAACATTTATATTCTATTGAAAGTTTTGTGATATGTTTGACTGTGGATGTGTTATTTTTATACAATTCATGGTTTATGGATGATGTATTTACATTTCATATACTAGTTTTAATACGAATGTTTATGTTATGTTTAAACCTTTTCATATGGGAATGCATTGGACTTAATATGTAACGGGTGGAGCCCGCTATAGCTCCTCAATGCATCAGTAGGTCTCATGAGACAAACAAGTGTCTTGGCACAAGGCCTTGAAAAAATCTTATTTGTAGTCTTGGCACGAGACCTTGGATACGTGGTTATGATAGTCTGGCATTATGAATTCCATCATTATGAAAGTTGTTATTGATATTGCATGTGATTATTTGATTAGTAGAATATCCATGTGAATAAGTAAATGTCATTATTTCATTTTATTTTTTCCATACTATGTTGAAGTTCATGTTTAAAAGGCTTTTGTTTTAGTTATACATTTCCTCAAATGTTTATTCTTATTTATGATCATTTACTCTATATTGTTATCTTTTCTGGGCATTTGAGCTCACCCCTTTTCTATGTTTTATTTTTCCGAGGATGTGAAGAAGTAAATTATGAATGACCTATAGGGATATTATGAAGGGATAATAGTGTGGACTATGGAGACAATATTTTTTTGTAGTAGTTTTTCATTTTATGATGTAATGTAAAACATTATGAATATATCTAGTGTTTCCAAGGCCACTAAACCAGTCGGTCTTTTGAGATTTGATATTTCTTGTGATCATGACAATGTTATGTAATAATGCCCCGGCTCTGGGTAACTGGGGTCGGGGCGTTACATGAGGTGTCTAGGTGAATGATTTACCTCTATAATTAATCCCTAATTATAAGTAGATAGGGAATTATCATCCCTTTCATATTGATTTTTCTAACAATAGAAAACTAATCTCTAGTTTTACATCATCCCACTATCAATTTCACATGATTTAAATTATGGTGAGAATGACCAAAATAAAATCCTACTTGATTCGTCAGCTAATGTGGAAGTTCCACATCATACATTTATAATAAAAATATTTGAATATTCTGACTTACTCCAAAATACTATCAATTATATTTAGGGTTTTCACACAACACTTAAAAGTGATTACAATGATATGAAGATTATGTCTTATGCGATTATTATAATTTAATTAAACAACATGATCCACTTTGAATTTAACCATATCAATTTTTGACATCAGGGAGAAATAATTACGTACAAATATTATATTATCATTTTACTATTTTTCTAAATAATATTTGAGTAATAATATTAAAAAAAGTATAAGATAAATAAGTAAAAAATCTTTATATTAATATATAGGTCATTAAAAAATTCACAAATAAAATAATTTTTTACATGCATAATGTCTCAATAGTGATCTAAAATAATAATTTCAATGAAGTAACTTCAATATTTAGCATATATATTTTTAGGAGTGTCATATTTTATCAGGGAAAATTTTATTAATACATATATTGAACACAAATAAATTCATGTCCAATGAGTTATTATATAAAAGAGCATCACATATTTATCATATTAATAATTTTATAAATATATTTTTAATGAGGGTGTAACTCTAATAAAGACCATAATATAAACCATAATATAATAAATAATTTTTTCTAGTGATATCCATAGTTACTTCATTATTTTTCTATTTTTTCACATCAAGTGATATATCATAACTAAAAATTGACTATTTCTGAAAATTAATTGGATCTTGTTGATATAAAAAATATAACGCACATAGAGTTATTAAATGATATTATACATATCAGAAACTGAATATTTTGGAGTCCCCTACCACTCTTCCTAAATTCATCATTTTCTTCACTTATGTATGAAGATTAAAAATGAGCCATATTGGATGTTTAGAAGGATTCATAACAATTCAGTAATGAAACTTAGTAAATTCATCCATTTACTAATATATATTCAAAATTTAAAATTAATCTTTTTTAAATTTCAATGACCTTTATAGAATTTAAATAATTATGTTCCGTACCCAAATCCTACATGCATATTGGGTAAATATGAATCTATTTAAATTTTAAATACTCGGCTATTTTCTAATTCAAACTCTAAATACCAAATTAAATTTTATATATTTTGAAAAAAAAATTAATAACTAGGATTCTCAAATTATATCTAATAAATTATTAACACCTCAAGAAAACCCTCAACGTTTTCTATTTATCCACAAACATGGATGATACCAAATTTATTATCTTAATCATTCCATAGGGTTCTTTAATCTACCATATTAAAGTCTATTCACTATTATCAACTCCAATCAACAGTTTTCAAGAACATAATTCTTTGTATAAAATTATATACGAATAACCATTCATTAATGAAAAGTGTATTCAAATAAAATATAATGTGAAAGTAATTATTAAAAAATTCCACATCTTGTTGACAATTAATATTATTGTGACCTCAGGGTGCTACTCAGTTGGTAGCAGCCTCTATGGGTCATGGAAAGGTTGTGAGTTAGAGACTATATGAGTATATCCTCTTATATCATGTTGCATAAGTATCTTATTATTTTAGCCCCACCCCAAATAAACTAATTCTTCAAGAAAAAAATTACAAAATAAATACAATGGAATGTGAATTGGATGATCTATAATTTTATCAATAATTTATTTCAAAAACTATAATAAATATCAATAGATTAATATTCTGAATATGTATGAAAATATTTTTACCTCTCCCCATTCAACAAAGAAGAGTACACTATCTCTCAACCTTTCACCAAAAAAATAAAAACAATAGTATGGAATCTTTAAAAAAATTACTATTTGACAGGGGAAGGATGAAATTTGATATTCCTCAAAAATTATTTTAATCTATTTTTTGGAATTAATTTTAAAAACACATTAGTAATACTTTCCATTGATGATATATATTCTTTCTTTGAACATTATTTTACACATTTTCATTAATGAATAGAAATCTAAAATCTAAAATATATTATATGGAGTGATTCTATATATTTTTGGATAAAATAATAGTAATGTTATTATTAGTATGACATGAAATGAAAAGTGGATTGTTGAAATTTACATTCATATAACTTATATGAACAATAATCTATTGTATATCTGTACATGAAATAGTTTTTGTAATATATTCTAACCAAACTGTGGTAAATGATAGTGAACATAGACTCATGTTATTCCATATCACATTTAAATTAATAAAACATAATTTCCACCTCATTTATATTATCAATTGAATAAATAATCTACCTAGTATACATCACCATATACCAATAGAATCAATTAAGAACATTTTTTATATAGTAAACTATTTCAGAGAGTTCCTTGGAAATATCTTAGAAATCATTTTAGTTTTAGAATATGATTCTATTTATTATTTCTATAGTATCTTGATAAAATGTGTCCCTATAGAAATTATATTTTATAATGGTGTCACTACATAAAAAACTATTTTATTGTTTTTTATGAAATCATTCAAATTTAAACATCTTATAGTCTCATATTTATAAATATTCATTCATAATTTTATGGATGATTAATCATATACTATTCCATTCTAATTCTCTTAAAAAATAATCTATAATAATTTCCATGAGATTTGAAAATGAAATGTAACGCCCCTACCCCGGTTAACTAGAGTCAGTGCATTATTAAATTACATTGGTATGATCTCAAAAGATCAAGTCTCGAAATAATGATTAGTATAGTATCCTTGGAAACAGTAGATACATTCATAAGTCTTACATTACTTGGTAAAATGGAATACTGCAACAACATAGTCACCATAGTTCAGACTCATATCCTCTCAGACTGTCTCTGCAATGTCAGTCATAAAATATATTTCACATCCTCAGAAAAAATAAAACATAGAAAGGGGTGAGCTCAGATGCTTAGTAATGATAACAATATAGTGGAAACATTCATAAATAAGCATAAATATTTAATGTAATGTATAACTAAAAAATATATTTTTAAACATGAATATAAACATAACATGGAAAAAATAAAATTAAATAATGACTTTTACTTATTGACATGGATATTATACTAGTCAAATAATCACATGCAATATCAATAACCACATTCATAATAATGGAATGCATAATTCCAGACTATCATAACCACATATTCAAGGCCTTATGCCAAGACTATAAATAAGATTTTTCCAAGGCCTTGTTCCAAGAAACTAGTTTGTCTCATTAGACATACCGTTGCATCAAGGAGTTATAGTGGGCTCCACCCGTCACTTACTAAATCTATCAAATGATGCTGAGATAGATGAAATCAAAACTATTTGAGAGAAATATCTCTTTTTTTGAAATAATTTAAAAGTCACATAATTATAAAAGAAAAAATTTACATTGAAAATATTCTTATAATCTTTTAAGGGAAGCTTCTACGATTTTATAATTGTGGAAAATAGTCACACCCACCGTATAAGTTAAAAAAAGACATCATTACCTTAATTGTGTCCAAAAGGTTAAAAAGGACCTTGTTTGGAAAATGACAGAAATATCCCTTTATAAACATCTTATAAAAAGTAAAACAATGGTATAAATTTCTTTATCCCATAGTCTATAAAATTGTAAGAATGTTTTGAAATACATTTTTAAGAAACAAGGATGTGGATGATAAAGAGGTCCTAGTTGATAATTACATATAAACAACCTCAGATAATAAAGGATTCTGAAATAAACCGTTACTTTTTTACTTTTCATTGGTCGAGGAAAATTTAATCTCTTGTATAATGGTGAAATAATAGTTATTAAATAATAAAATAATCATATACATTAATAAGATATCATATATGATCTTTTAATATTGTTTTGTTAATAATATTTTATTATTATCCTTGTTTTGGGTCCTAGCGGATTCGTTTTCCAATATAATATTTGTTATGTGAGTCATATTTGTTGTGGATGGGATGTATCATATTGAAATCAACAATTATACCAAGTATTTAAGAATTTTCTTTAATCATCAAATAAAAATTAGTCATGAATGTATACGATGGGGAATTAATCTAATCAAGTTCGTGGAGACGGTAATCTGTACGTACGCACGAGCGACAATATCATTATTTTGATATTAAAATCATATATAATTGGAAGGAATATAATATATAAAGAATAATTATCATGTTATATTTATTATTTACATCAATTTAACATCATTATTATAGGCATCCAAATAATAATGTATTGAAAAACAATTACACCGCGACGTGGAGATAGTAAGCCGTACATACGCAGATATGGTGACATGTCATTCAAAGGATGGATAGAATAATGAATTTGGTTTTAAAATATTTATAAAAACATATTAGTATATAGAATATACTGGAGTTATTATTTTATAATGGAATTAAAATGAAAAATGATGTGGAAGATGAAGATAACTTGAAAGAGGTGATGAAATATTTACCTCTTCTTCAGGTTCTTCTTCTAGATTTGATCAAAAGCGCTCCATAAATTGGCTTTTTGACAAAAGGAAGTCCTTTTAAATTAAGTGAGGATAGTTTATTGGGTATTTGAGTAGATTTTGGCTGATCCAAAAGGCACTGAAGGTGTGAATTAGAGAGATGGCGGAGTGCCCTTTAATAAGAAGAGTGAGGGGAACCTTAGGAAAAACATAAAATAGTATATTATAATTAATTCATATTCGGTTTCAAATGGCTCAAACCTTATTTATTTCTAGGATAAGGTTTCTATGGGTCTAAATACACTCAACCAATAGGTTTTATATAGGTTTGGTTCACTATATTAACCTTATCTTTTAGATTTAACTCTTAGTTAATTAGTTTAACATTTACTATGTCTCTTTCTATTTTTATATTATATAGTTAATAATCATACAATATACTTAAAAGTGAACCCCAAGTGGTTCATTAATAATTCACCTATAATAATATATTTCCTTCGGATGAACATTATATTTTTAGGAATATAATATCAATGAATAATATAATATTTTTTATAAAAACTCTTTTACGTCAATTTTGAAACTATTTATTTATTGATTTTTGTTAAAGTCTTAAAAAATTTATTAATTATAATTAAATTCATTTAAGAAATAATAACATGTCATATTAACCTATAAAATTATTGGGTGTTATCAAAACTTTCAAATTATATTTATTTTAACATTTATAATACCAATTATTTGATTCATTCATTAATAAGGAAAATATTGCTCCTTATTGTGTCATAAAAAAATTTAACTATTCAATGTATAAAAAGTATAAATAAAATACCATTATTTATGAAATATTTTTTTCATTATAATTATTATTTATAGTCAAAAATATATCATATATAACCCTATGTAAAAATTATTTTTCCAAAAGATATATGATTATGTCATTTTTGTATTTACTTGAACTTAATTAATATAAAGTGTCATTATCACTTACTAGTGGGTCCATGGGGATCCAAAATCGACCAAAATATGCCCATGGTTGGAAATGTATCATCTAATATGATTAAGAGACGTTTTAGGGTAATTTATTATTATTATAAAATTATTTGATTACCCTTATTTACCATATTTACCTTTTAAACATGGTAAATAAAATATTTACCGAAGTAAATATTCAAAATGTCTAATAATAAAAGTTAATTATTTACAGAATATGGACCTCCTGATTCTATATATGGAATCCATTTTTTCTAAATTCAACACATAATAGTGGCATAAATTAATTTAAAAATAATTCTCGTTGTCAAAACAAAAAGCATGTTTTTTTGAAATAATAGCTATCAAAAGATTGACACTTACTTATGTCCAGTTTAAATGTGAAATTATGTCCAATGTCCAAAATTGAATTAAATGGTAAAAATATAATATAATTATACTTTAAAAACACTAAAATTCATAATTTATCACTCTTAATTATTTCGATTAAAAAAGTTATTTTTAATTAAAATTTATTAATTTGCACTATTAATAAAAATATGAAAGTTATCGGAAAGTTACCAGAAATTCACCCTAAGATAATTTAGATATTTTGAATCCAAAAATGAAGCACAATTTTGAAGATATAATGTATAAAATTTTAAAAAGTGGGTATTACTATTCATAATGGCTGGTTTGATTATTTGTGGTGTGTGTTAGAACTCGAATTTGCGTACAACACATGGTACTGTATTATTCAAAGAGAAGCATATAGTGGAAGCATGGGGTGTTACATTCTCCCCTCCTAAAAATAATTTTTTCCTCAAAATTTCTTTCATAATATTTTCATAAAAACACTCAGGTGGTTCTTTAACATAAGTTCCTCGGGTTACCACTTTTCCTCATCCATCTTATGGTTTATCCATAGAACTTTTACTAGACGAGCCATCCAGTTTCTGAACAATTTTTCCCTGGAATCAAGAATCCTGATGGGCTCTTCACAATAAGATAGATTGGGTTCCAGTTCTACTTCCTCATAGGTGATTACATGCATTGGCTCAAGCATATATTTTCTCAACAGTGATACGTGGAACACATCATGAACTTGGGAGAGATGTGGCAGCATTGCCAAATGATAAGTTACAGACCCAATTTTTTCTAGAGGATCGAAGGGTCCGATGTACCTAGGACTCAATTTTCCCTTTTTACTGAAACTAATAACACCCTTCCTTGGAGAAACCTTCTCGAAAACATTATCTCCTACAAAAAAAATTACAAATCCTTCCCTCAGTTATCGACAATGCTCTTCTATATACTTTGTAATGCTTTGATGTGGTTTTGGATTACCATCATCTTTTCCATCATTTCCTCCACCAGTTATGGGCCTACGAGTTTTCTTTCACCAAAATCATCCCTACAGGTAGGTGTGAGACATCTCTTTCCATATAACTCTTCATATGGTGCCTTCTAAATACATTAATGGAATTTATTGTTATAGTAAAATTATACCAAAGGTAAATATTGATCCTAACTAACCAGGATGTAAAGTGAGCATGATCTAAAGATGTCTTATAAGGTTTGAATAGTCCATTCATATTTTCAATTAGTTTTGGGGTGGTAGGAAGTGCTCAAAAAAATTTAGCATCCAGGGCATTCTGATGACTTTTTCAGAATCTTGAAGTAAAATGTGGATCATGATCAGAATCAATATATAGGGGTACTCCCTGATCTCTCACAACATCATCAATATATATTCTTCCTAGAGGTTCAAATGGAAAATATTCTCTTATAGAAAGAAAATTTGATTCCTTGGTAAGACGATCAATAATGACCCATATTGCATCGTTCATTATAAGAGTCTTTGGTAGTCCCATGAAAAAGTCCATCATGATATTATCCCATTTCCACTCAGGTATGGGAATAGTTTTCAATACTCTTCCAGGATGTTACCTTCCATCTTTCCCCTGTGGACAAACCATATATCATAATACAAAATCATCAATCTCCCTCTTCATGTTGTCCCACAAAAAAAGGTTTCTTCAAATCTCTATACATCTTAGTGCTACCACGGTGAATAGAGAAATTAGATCTATGAGCATCATACAAAAATTATCTTTTTAGATAAGGTATGTTAGGAACACAAAGTCTCTTCCCAAATTTCAAAATTCCATCTTCATATATGAAGTCAATCAATCTCCCGTCATTCACCACTCTAATATTCTTTTGAAACTCCTCATCATCAACTTGATAACTTTTTTATCCTTTATAATAAAAATGGTTTGGCAACCATTTGAAAAATAATCTATGTTTCACCTTCCATTGTAATTCCCATATCAATCTTCACTAGATCAATGAAAATAGGATACCTTTCAACTCTCATTTGGTTCAAAACTACATGATCCTTTCTACTCAATGCATACTCCACCTTTTTTTCCTTCCCCAGGTGGTTGTGTATAGTGCAATCATAATCCTTGAGTAGTTCAAGCCATCTACTTTGCCTCATGTTGAGTTCTTTCTATGATGAAATATACTTCAAACTCTTGTGAACAGTATATATCTCACAATTTTCACCATATAGATAATGTCTCCATATCTTCAAAGAAGGATTATAGCTGATAAATCAAGATCATGTGTAGGATGGTGTTTCTCAGGAATTTTTAGCTATCGTGATGCACGGGCAATGACCCTATCATTATGAATTAGGACACAACCAACTCCTTTCTTTGAATAATATCTATAAAAAACAAACCCATCATTGCCTTATGGTAGAGTCAATATAAGATAATTGACTAATCTTTTCTTTAGTTATTCAAAACATTCTTCACAATCTTTTTTCCAAATAAATTTAACCCCTTTTTGTGTGAGCTTTGTTAATGGGTTAGCCAATCGGGAAAAATTCTAGACAAAACATCGATAATAACCTACTAAACCAATAAAACTGTGTACCTTAGTTATATTCATCCATGATGGCCATTCCTGGATTTCTCTTATCAAAGAAGTATAAACTAATATTCAATCCTTAGATACAATATGGACATGAAAAGAAATCTCTTGATGCCAGAATTCATACTTGTTAAAATTCCAATATAATTCATGCCTCCTCAGAGTCTTAAGGATAATGGGCATGTGATTTTCATGATCATCATATCTTTTAGAGTATACCAAGATATCATCAATAAATAACACCACAAAATAATTGAGATACTTCTTGAAAACTTTATTTATTATATCCATGAAGACATAGGGTGCATTAGTCAATCCAAAAGGCATTACTGTAAACTCCTAATGCCCATACCTGGTTCAAAATTTTTTATTCGGAATGTCTTCCTTATTCACACACAACCGATGGTATCCAGATCGAAGGTCAATCTTTGAAATGTATTGAGATCCATGAATTTGGTCAAATTAATAATCAATGTGAGGTAGAGGATACTTGTTCTTTATTGTTATAGCATTGATCTCCATATAGTCAATACACAACCTCATAGATCCAACATTATTCTTAACAAAAAGAACAGAGGGTCTTCATGGTGAAACACTAGGGCTAATAAATCCCTTATTACTCAGTTCCTCTAATTGTTTCTTGATATCCACTAATACCACAGTGGCCATTCTATAAGGGGTCTTTGAGATGGGCCTTGATCTAGGAATTAAATCAATGGAAAACACAATTTCTCATTCTGGAGGTTGTCCACATAAATATTATGTAATCACATCAAAATATTCTCTCACAGTAGATATATTCTCTATTTTAACATTCCTTTCCTCACCCAAATTCATTTCATTCTCTTCCTCCCCAATAATTGAATTTATTTGAGCTACAAGGGTAGGATCTATATAAGAATTAGGTGGTGACGATTCTTCTCTAAAGATAAGGTGTTCATTATCATCATCATCAAAAATAGTAACCTCATTATTCTTACAATAAATTTTTGAATCATGGTCCAAAATCAAATCCATACCGAGGATTATATCAAATTCAATCATGGGTATGATAACGATACAAGAAGATAAAGAACATATATATGGCCCAATGGGAACTGATTCACAAAACATTGTTGCAATGATACTTCACTTAGGTGTTTTGACTGACAACTCCCTTGTTACATCAAATTGGAAATATCTAATTATCGTAGAAAACTAAGATGATACGAAACAATGTGATGATCCAGAATTAAATAAAGCATTGGCTAAACTTGATGAAACCATTAAATTACTTGCCACTATTTCTTTCGGAACTTCAACCTCAGCAGTTGTGATAGCATAAGATTGGCCTTGATCCCTTCGCCTTTTCTAAGGTATGTTTCACAAATGCTTAGGAAATTCAATTTCATAATGTCCCATCTCCCTGCAATTGTAGAACTGATCATCAGTATCTTCTTTCTTCCCCTTGAACTCACGAGCTTGGTGGCCTTTTTCACCACACTTGTAAAAGAATATCATTCCCTTGAGGCATGTACTCGTGTGTTTCTTCCCATATTTACTACAGGATGGATATTCAAATATTAACTTCATCATCTTACTTATATTTCCGGAGTGTTCAGAAGATCTCTAAATCTCCTTCATTACTTTGAATTCATACAATATAGAGAATTATTTTTCCATCTTGATAGCACAAGAGACAATGTCATCGTATGACGAGAAGGATTGTGAGACTAATGCTCATCAAGGAAATGATTTTAACCCAACAAATAAATGATCAATATTACATCTTGGGTTATGTATATAATGTTAATCATGACTTGCTAACCTTGTAAAGTTAGACTCATACTTTGCAACATTCTCGTCGTCCTTTTTTCTCAAACATAGAAATTGCATTTTCATATCTGCTCGATGGTCACGAGGAATGTATTCCACTAAGAAAAGATCTTTTAAGTCCCTCCATTCCATATTTGATACTTCATCATCTACATTTGTGTTTCTATTCAATGACCACCATTGATATGCATCTCTAGTGAGTTGGTAAACTGCCATGATAACTTTTTCCCATTCACTACTCACCAAGGCATAGAATATTTTCTCTATCGAATTTATCCATTTATCTTCCACTAATGGAATTGTACTCCAATTGAATGCTGGTGGTTGTTTCCTCATGAAGCAGTTTAACATTTATATTCCATGTTGTGGATCAGGGTGCTCCATATGGGTAAGGTTATTATTCATAACCCGAGTGAGTTGTCCCAGTGTGGAGATAAGTTGATCAGCACCAGTTTTATGACTAGCTCCACTATAATTATCTCAACCAAGAGGGAAATACCTACATGGAGTTAATGCATTGATATAGTTGTTATTCATTCCACTAGGCGCCATTTCTAAACAATGGCATACACTAGATTAGTTTATGGATCACAATACATAAATAAAAACTTTTAAAACACTTAAAATAAATTGAACAGTTTATGGATATAATCCATAATCATAAAAAAAAATTCATTGATGATGTATATAATCATAAATCCATCATAATGGATTGTAAATAAATTGATAATTATCCTAAGGATATCCCCCAGGAGTATCGTAACCAGGAGTACATCAATGCCCTTTGTCGTGCACTAGTTTTTGTTCGAGTCTAGCTCAGAGTGGTGTTTTCGGGTTTTACCTCTAAGTACATCTGTGGCAGACCCACCTCTACCTGCTCGTATCCAGATAGGGATGTATTTCATAGAAAACTCACAATATCTCTACAATACCAAAATTCTAGGAAGTTCTTCTATACTATTCCCACTGTCTATCTTAGGGTAATGTGCTCTAATCAGAGTTTATCTAAATCTAGTTTCCAAGGATTTTACAATACTTCCTCTGATACCAACTATAATGTCTAACCGTAGTTACCTAGAGTCAGTGCATTATTAAATAACATTGGCATGATCACAAAAGATCAAGTCTCGAAAGACCAATTAGTTTAGTAGCCTTGGAAACACTAGATACATTCATAAGTCATACATTACATTATATATTGGAAAACTACAAAAACATAGTCTCCAAAGTCCACACACATATCCCCTCAGACTATCCCTATAGGTCAGTCATAAAATACATCTTTACATCCTGGGAACAAATAAAACTTATAAAGGGTAGAGCTCAGATGTTTAGTATGGATAAAAATATAGAAGAAACTTTCATAAATAAGAATAAACATTTAAGGAAATGTATAACTAAAATAAAAACCTTTTAAACATGAAATTCAACATAACCTAGAAAATATGAAATGAAATAATTCCATTTACTTATTCACATGGTTATTCTACGAGTCAAATAATCGCAGGCAATATCAATAACCACTTTCATAATGAAGGAATGCATAATGTCGGACTATCATAACCACATAGTGAAGACCTTATGCCAAGACTACAAATAATATTTTGTCATGGCCTTGTGTCAAGACACTAGTTTGTCTCATGAGACCTACCGATGCATCGAGGATCAATAGAGGGCCCCACCCATCACTTACTAAGTCCAAGGCATTTCTATATAACAAGGTTTAAACATAACATAAAAATTCGTATTAAAACTAGCATACGAGATGTCAATACTTTCTCCATAAACCTTAAATGGTATAAAAATAACACATCCATAGTCAAACATATCACAAAAACATAAATACAATATGGATGTTTTGTATCTTAAAAAATCAACTTCAAATAAGCTTAAAATCCATCAATGGATGTTGACATAGAAGAAATCAAAACTATTTGAGAGAAATATCTCTTTTTTTGAGATCTTTTAAAAGTTACATAATTATACAAGTAAAAATTTACTTTCAAAACATTTTAATAATATTTTAAGGGAAGCTTCGATGATTTTATATTGGTGTAAAATAGTCGCACCCGCCGTATAAGTTAAAAAATGATATTTTTACCTTAATTTTTCCAAAAAAGGTTAAAAAGGACCTTGTTTTGGGAAACGACGAAACGATTCCATTATAAACATATTATAAGAAGTAAAAAAAGGGTATAAATGACTTTAACCCATAGTCTATAAAATAGTAATAATTTTTTAAATACATTTACAAAAAACATGGATGTGGATGATATCGAGTTCTCGGTAGATAATTACGTATGAACAACCTCGGATAATGAAAATATTGTGAAATAAATCCTTACCATGAACATTTCCTTGGTCGAGGATAGGTTTAAATCCTTTATATTGGTGAAATAATAGTTATTATATTATTCAATAATCATATACATTAATATGATATCATATATGATCTTTTAATATTTCATTGTTAATAATATTTTAGTATTATTATTGTTTTGGGTGTTAACAGATTTGTTTTCATTTATACTCTTTATTATGTGAGTCATATTATTTTTTGATGGGATATATCTTATGCATATCTAGAATGATATCATGTCATTATACATTATTTTTAATCATCCAATGAAAATTATTTTTCAATGGATATGACGGGGAATGAATCTCATCGCGTTCATGGATATGGTAATCTGTAGGTACGCAAGAGCGACAATATAATTCTTTTGATATGAAAATATTATATAATTACATAGTATAATATTTAAAGAATAATAATTATGTTATATTTATTATTTACATCATTTTCACATCATTATTATACCCATCCAAATAATAATTTATCGAATAACAATTACACCATGAATTGGAGACGGTAAGCCATACGTACGCACATATTGTGACTTTTCATTCAAAGGATGGATAGAATATTGAATTTGGTTGTACCATAATTATAATAATGTCACAGTATATAGATGAAACATGAGATATTTTTTTATAATGGAAATAATAAGGAAAATGAAGTGGAAAAGAAAGGAACTTGAAAGAGGTGATTAAATATTTACCTCTTCTTCGGGTTCTTCCTTTTGATTTTATCAAAAGGGATCCTTAGGTTGGATTTCTGACTAAAGGGGGGCCTTTATAATTAATTGAGGATAGTATATATGGTATTTGGGCATAGTTTTTCAGAGACAAAAGGCTTTTAAGGTGTTAATTAGAGTGATGGGGGAGTTCCCTTTTATAAGAGTTGTGAGGGGAACCTTAGAAAAAACATAAAATATTATTTTATAATAAACTAATATTGGGTTAATAATGGTTACCAACTGATTTATTTCTAGTATAAGGTGGTTATGGGTAGAAATACACTCATCCAATTGGTTTTAGAAAGATTTTTGTCACTATATTAACCTTATCGTTTAGATTTTACTCTTTGTCAATTAGTCTGATATTTACCATGTCTCTTTTTTTTATATTATATAGTTAATAGACATACTATATACTTCCAAAAAACCCCAAGTGGTTAATAAATGATGAAACTATAATTTTATATATCATTTGGATGATCCTTATATTTTTAGGAATATAATATCAATTAATAATATAATATTTGTTCTAAAACTCTTTTATGTCAATTTTGAAACTATTTAGTAATTTATTATTTCTAAAGTCCTAGAAACTTAAATAATTCGAAATAAATTCATTTGAGAAAACATAACATGTCATATTAACCTATAAAATTATTTTTTGTCATCAAAACTTTCAAATTATATTTATTTTAACATTTATAATACCAATTATTTGATTCGTTCATTAATAACGAAAATACTGCATCATTATTATGTCATAAATAAATTTAATTATTCAATGTATAAAAAGTATAAATAAAATACTATTATGTAGGAAATAGTTTTATATTTTTAATGAATATTTATAGTTGAAAAGATAACATATATAACCCTATGTATAAATTGTTTTTCCAAAAGATATATATTTATGTCATTTTTGTATTTACTTTAACTTAATTAATATAAAGTGTCATTATCACATACAAGTGGCTCCATAGGTTCCCAAAATAGAAATAAAGATGCCCATGGTCAGACATGATTCATCCAATAGGGTTAGGACACGTTTTAGAATAATTTAATATTATTATAATATTATATGTTTACCTTTATTTATCAGATTGACCTTTTAACCATTATAAATAAAATAGTTACTGAAGTAATTATTCAATATTTCTAAAAATAAATGTTACCTATTTATAGAATTTGGACCTTCCAATTCTAAATATGGAATTCATTTTTCTAAATTCAAAAATAAATAAGTGGCCGAAATTAATGTAAAATTAATTCATGTTGTCATGATAATAAACATGTTTTTATGAAATAATAACTATCAAAAGGATGACACTTACTTATGTCCAGCTTAAATGTAAAATTATGTCTAATGGAAAACATTAGATTAAATGTTATAAATGTAATATAATCATACTTTAAAACCACTAAAATAAAAAATTTA
Organism: Viscum album; assembly: GCA_963277665.1. Classification (NCBI taxonomy): domain Eukaryota; kingdom Viridiplantae; phylum Streptophyta; class Magnoliopsida; order Santalales; family Viscaceae; genus Viscum; species Viscum album. The sequence continues at coordinate 1,752,703,038 of OY728152.1, forward strand.
GCACTATTAACTATTTCTATTAAAATAGATGAATTTAATTAAAATTTAGTAATTTTCACTATTCTTCAAAATATGAATGTCATCTGAAAAGTACAAAAAATTCCCCCTAAGCTAATTCCGATATTCTGAATCCAAAAATGAAGTCCATTTTTAATGATAAAATGTATAAGATTTCAAAAATTGGGTATTACTATTCATAACGACAAGTTTGATTGGTTGTAGTGTGTGTTAGAACTCGAAGTTATATACAACACACACTACTGTATAATTCAATGTGAAGCATACCATAGATGCATGAGGTGTTACAAAAAATTATTGGTTTAAATAACTAGTAATACCATAAGATATTTAATCTCAACTAATATGGATATCTTTAGATTGTTTTTCATATGATATGGAATATGTGAACATTAATTTTTAAAAATTATTCACCATCTAATTTTTAGTAGTGTTACTTTGATGAAAATGTTATATTTATAATTTATATAATCATATAATATATGATGATATAGTTTCAAATTATATACAGCATCATCTTTTTCAATACACTGTTCAAAATTAACTTTAATAGACATCCTCCCATTTCTATACATTACATCTCTATATTTTTATCCCATCATCATAATGTTTACATCATTGTTTTTTAATACACTTCAAAATTACCATATGATTTTAATTGGTTTCAAGAATCACGTCTAAACATTCATCAATATTGTGATAATTTTCTTTGATATTTTACCTTCCATTATATTGGTTAAATTCCCATTGAATACTAATTTTCGTTTTTCTCTTTAAATATTCGATGGAATCTCTTTTTCATATTCTTAAAAAAAACATATAATATAATATGTTTTAATTTGTTCTTTATTTAGTAACACATTTCCTATTGTTTTTTATGTGGCTTATGTCTTAGTAAAACCTTTTCCATATTTGAGTTGTAGTATATAAAACATCCCTAAAACCAATTTATAGAACTTGTGCTCAATTATAATTGTGCTGGAAAAATAAACTAGATATTTCTTTTATTTCTATATATGACACTTTTTTAAGAGTGTATGGTTCTCTAAAATAATTATTAATTCTAATAATTGAAATATATATTTCAAATATTTTGACGTATACTTGATTATATTATTATATATCATCTTCTGGATGTATACTTTTAGTATTATATTTAACCATCCATAATAAGATTTTAATATCATAATAGCTCTTAAAATATGTCTTAGGAATATTAAATTGGAAATTCAGGGGTATTCAACGACAAAATTAAATAAATATAGTTTGCCACTAAAGGTAAAATATTTCATATAAAACCATATGTCTGAACGAATGAGTTCCAATCCCATTGTGGATCAAAATTTCCATTATTTTATCAGTCCTCCAATCTAATTTTTATTTTCCATGTGTTGATGAAAAAAATTGATTTCTATTTTTGGTTTTAAGTATCACTCTCAAATCATTATTCATTGCGTTATTACTCACAATCCATTGGAAAAATGTCTAAGAAATCAATTATATTTTTAGTTCTAATCAATTGAACTAATGAAAAATTAATTCATTGAATTATTCATTAATAATAACTTTCGTATTGATATATGACCCTTGTTTATAACTCTTTTTATACATTAAACAGTCATTGGTAAATTAAATTTCAATGAAATCAAACAAAGAATCTGCTATCACATAATTGTATCACATTAAAAGTATTGTGTTAGTTTCCATTACACATATATTAATTCATTTATTTTTAACCATTTAACATCTATCTCATTAGTTCCAACTTCATTGGTTTTCTTGGAAAAATATTTTCTAAATTTCACAATCCTATATCATGTTTTTCAAAATTCATGGATATTTATGTTTCAATGGATATATCTGAGTACTAAAAATTTTCATGAATCCATTGTTTACCTTCCTTGAATGAATCCATAGAAACATTAATAATGAAATAAATTTTATCCTTGATCACCCTTTGAATAAAATATAATATTCCATATAATGCATCTCTAGGAGAGATTTAATATACTAATAATCAGAATTATTATATTGGTGACAACTTCTAATCCTTTTTTTAAAAATCACTCATATCTATTTTTATTTTCCATAATTACTAAATTTATTATCAATGATTTATTATTCATTATATTCATAGATTTGATTTTTTTTCTTCATATAAAAGTCCATGTTGATCATTTCATTCTCATTGAAATGAAAGATTCCACATTAATGAGTGATATTTGTGCTACTAACTTCAATATAACCAATATAATTTTTTTATGTAGGCTTTACTATTATGATAATAGAAATAGAATTATTAAATATTATTTTTTTTCTATTATTTTTAATGATTATTATTTTATTTTGGTGGTGTTTATTCACTTTATAATCATTTAATCAAATGATACAAATTATTTATCATCATTATTCTTATATAAAAAATTATATTTATTTAATTTTTATGGAAATTTTTTGTAAAAACTGTTCTCCTTTAATTTATAATAGTTAAAATTTAACAAATTCCTTTTGGGATTTGTTTATCATCAATTTGAGATTTTTTCACCTTGACTTACATATCCCTATTTAATTCAAATGTCATATTTCTCAATTTCGTCACATATTCAAGAAACAATGATCCTTCATTTAATAATTATTTTTAACTTCAAATATTATTTTTCTTCATTGTATTTTTTTATATTTTCATTATCATAAATATTCATCTTATATTTTTAATTTCAACAATGAATGTTGAATGAATTTTTAAATACACCTCATATACATTATAATTATTTATGCATTCCTTTGTTAAAAAAAGAATTTCATTCTGGTGTTTCCTATTTTTTTAATTTATTCTTCTAGTTTTTATTTAATCTTGTTTTCCATTATTGTTATATCAAATTATTATATCTCATGATCTAAGGATTAATTATATTTCTCTATATGAACCATGATAAAAGAAAAATTAATAATAAAATACTCTTATAATTGACTCTATAAATTGAACTGATATTATTTCCCTTTACACATCAATTTTATTATTTTGTATCATGTAAATAAATATTTTTACTTCAATATATATGGAAAAATTGTTCGAATATTTACCAAATATAGTCCTTCAGGGATTATCCTTTTGATCACCAAATTCATATTTTTCGATTTTTATTATTTGGATAGTTTGTAGACATGTTTCCAATTTTACCACACTAGAAAAAAATTAGTGGGATTTTTTAATTACACATTACCTCTCTATTTATTATTTTCTCCAAGATAAGAGACATCACTCTATAATATCTATCACTGTTTTCCTATTTACTCATAAAAATACATAAAATCAAAAAAAAATTTATATGTTATTTTGAATTTTTAATTTTAATATATTCATTTTTTCTATTTTAAATTATTCTTGAACAATAATGCATCTATGATCTCTTAGTAAATGAGAATATTAAGAAATTTATCAAATATAATATAATACATTTCATCTAGTGATAATTGTTTTCCAATAAACCAATTATTATATTTTCCCATAAACATATTATGAATTTTAAAATCATCCAAATTCATTTTATAGGCATATATATTGCTAAAGATAATGTTGAATCTTATAATATTTTCATAAATTGTTTCTTCAACATCCATATTCAATCAATAAAATAATTTGTTCTTTATTTAATGTTCTTCATTATCCTAGATGTTTAATATAAAATTGGTTTCTAGTTTTTCCAAAATATCTATAAATATTTGAATACACTTTAACATTCCGTATTAAATGTTTTTTTGATAAAAGAGAATGGAATTGTATGAATATCAATAATATTTTAGTATATTTATTTTTTGAAAATGATATTATGCCATTTCCCTCAATAGGTAAACATTCCATGATAATGAAATCATCAACATCCACCCTACAAAATAAATGATGAATTAATATATTACTCATCTATTCATGATTTTTTTATGTTAATGGTTGTCAAACACTTAAAATTTAATAAATTAAAAAAAATATTTGGACACGTTATGGTTTACATAAAAAAACCTCTATACAATATAATATTAGTTAATATACACCATAAATGTTTTCTCCATTGATAAAGGGGGTAAAATATAATTTGATTTTTTTTATATTTTCCTTTCCCTTGAAATAATCCTCTATTATATATTAATATTTGATACAGTCATATATGAAATTCATCCACAATCAGATGAAACAAATAATTAAAGGGGGTACGTAACATACATTTATTACAGTGTCGAATCCATGTTTTGTCACCAACTCTTTTCTTAGATCAGGATGTGTCTGATAAACCTTTTTATGACTAGATTCAATATTTAATTATAAGTTGTTATGGAGGTATTATTATACATCTATATGGTTTTAAATTTATAAAATACATCCCACAACTATGGAAGCATCCCTTAATCAATTTTATGTGATTTAGAAGGGGTGATAATGACCATAGAAAAATATGAGTAGCTTTAGCAAAAAATGTTGATCTTCATCAAAAATCCATTAATATATTCACATTTGAATATAATCAAATCATTGTGATGATGAACCTCTATATTTAATGAATAAAATTCATTAGAATAATATTTCAGGTTTTGCATACTTTTTCAATTCAAAAAACCCTATTGATGATCTTTTTATTAATCATGATTATTTTTATTATTATAATATGCTATATTTTTTATTAATAGTTCAAAATTACTAGTTTTATTATCATTTTTATTGATATTTATCAATATTATCTTTTTTGTATATATCTCCCGTTGAACTCTCATCTTGATTCTCCCCTTAATCAATAATTTATAAATAATCCAAAAAAATTTAAAAAAATTGGAAATCAATAATCATCTCATAATTTTTGATTATTATCATTACGAATATCACAACACGAGCCTCTATGGACTTCAAAAATTGGTTTTACACATTGGTATAGTCCCATTATATTGAAATATATTAATTTTTAATAATAATATTTTCCAATGATATTATATAAATACGTTTATTCTTATTTTCCCTTATAAGTGAATAAAAAACCATGTTATTCCATCAAAATTAAACACTAATTAAAATAATTCACATGGGAATCACTTTATGATTTCCAAAAAATTCTAGTATTGATCTCCAATAATCTTTTTGTTGAACCATATTTGAATTATTTCTCACTCAATAAAAAACCATGTTGTGAAAAAATTTATCATTGATAAACCCTACGTATAATCATAATAAGTGACATATATTTAACAATATTTGATTTTCAACATTATGAGTAGTAAAACAATATCCCCATTGAATCATCATAAATATAATTTTTTTTCAATAATTAGGTACTGTTATGAAAGAAAAATATGATATATATTGTTAGATTGAAATAACTATTTAAATCACATCTCAACCTTCATAATTTTTTTTGTTTTCAATAGTAATGATATATTATTAGAGTAAATTGACTCTTATAGTCTCAAAATATACATTTATATAACACACACGATTGCTGATATAGAATTTTAAATAAATCATAAAAATGTTAGAATGTTATTCTTATAGATTATTGAATCACATTTAAGGAATTTTTAATTTTCTTAATTTATATTGAAAGAATAAAATAATTATTACAAAATGGATGAAATAAATTTGATGGAGTCCTTAAGGACCCATATGAATTTCTATCTCTTCATAATTTTTACTCTTGAGATGGATTTTTTTTGAAATCTCTATGATCTTTACAAAATTTAAATTCATCCATGCCATTTACAAATTGAATATTCCAATATAATTAGAGTGAATAATATTAAATCATTAATACTTATAATTTTTTTAGATCAGGATACGAAAAAATATTACCTAAAATAAATTTTGGGTAATATTTATTCATCAAAGTGATTCTAAAATCATCTCTGTAACATTTTTGTCATTTCATAATCAATCTCAAAATCTTTTTCTAATTCCAAAAAATAGTTGATAATATATATTATTCATAAACAAATAGATACGGTACTTCATCATCCATCTCTCTGGACCTCTATCTATGAAATTCACATGGTATTCCAAATTCAACATAAATCTATTCATTGGCATCACCTATGTCAACGAAATTGATAATGACGTATCCTATTTCTACACATCGTCTATTTATAAATTAATAGCAGAAAATATCACATATATACTCTTCACATTGTCCTTATTAAGGGAATATTATTCCCTTATGTTCCTAATCACATAAAATTCAGAGGATGTTATCCTTCTATTATCCAACAAGACTTCTACATTCCACTCAAAAAACATCTCTTATAAAAACAATAAAAAATATTTAGAAACCACTTTATAACAGTAGTTGAAATTAGAGAAACTTTTATATCAATCCAACATTTTGATTTTATATTTAATGATATTAAAACTCCATATTTTAATTAATTTGTTTCTCTAATTTTTTAAAATACATTTGGTTGCATGATACACAAGAAATAATAGATTAAAATTAAGAAAACATATGTTTATACCATTAACCTTTAGTAAACTAATTGTTTGGTATGAATAAGAGAAACATAATTCTAACACCAGTGGTTTTAGGAATTTCATCCTACTACTAGAATTGTATGTCATTCTTCATGATTTTCATTGGGTTGGGGTTCTTGTTTCAGGTTATTGGAGAGTTTTTAGGGTTTATAATTTTTTTAGGTAGTCCATAACTATTAAAAATAACATGGTGGTGGTCATGTTTTAATGTTCATGTCCCAATTCATCATGAGAAATCCAAAATTTCCAACATCTATGTATGGTCATGTGCATGGTATCATTTATGGATCAGTGTGTAAAATGAAAATAGTGTTTGAATAATTCCATCATGATCCTAAATCATCTTTCTTATGTATACTAGGTTGTATGGGATTCCCATATAATATTTCTCACTTGTTGATCATCTGATGGAACCATGAAAACTCACTGATTCACCTGGGGGTTAACGGTCTACATGTTTATTTCAAATGGGTGATTTCATACCTATTTTGGGGAAACTCATAAGATCTACATATGATCATTTTGGGTGTGTATTTAAGATGTTTTTGAGTAGAAATTGCCTTCTATAACCCCAATCTTTCCTGGTTCGTAGCAACATCTTCAAGATTCCAAGAGGCTTTGTGGTTCAACACGTCCCAAGAGAAGCAAATTTTTCTACGGATTTGCTCTCCAAAGGGGGTACACCGGAGGATCCCTTGATGATTTTCTCAAATTTTGGCTCACATACCAGTGAATGTAATATGATTATCTAATGGGATGACTTAGGACTTCATCATTTTAGACCACCGTGATCTTTCGGTCTCATATAGGGCGGTTGCCTCAGTCCATAATAATAAAGAAGAATTTTCAGTCAATTTGGGATATATCATGGTTAGGAAGTACCACCATCAATGTGTTAAAGATAATGGTCTTGATGCACCATCATAAATTTGGGTCCAAGAGATGAGTTAGTAATAGGATGACTCACCACTCAGGAGTATTGTTAGATCCATGTAACGTATGTATGTGTGTGTGAACATAAGATATATATTCCATATGTTAAGGAATTGTCATATTTTTTGATTATTGTAATTATTATAGGAAATTAATTTATGGTTTAGTCTAAACTATTTATATTCTTTAGAACTATTTTACAAAAAATGTATTAACATTTTCATTCCATAGTGGCATGTGTTGGGATATTTTGGGGATTAAATACCAAGTGTTATAATCACATCCTTCTCTGTAACAAAAGAGAATTTGTAGTTATTATTTATCAATATACCTGAAAAGATCATATTTCATATATCTCTACCTTTTCTCATTGAAATCAATGTTTTAGTTTTTATAGATGAAGCATGGGGTAGTTTACATTTGGGATAAGAGTTTTAATACCATTGTGCAAGGTTCTTCAACTTTTTAATTTTTTTTACTTAATATCATTTATTTATTATGTTGTTACACTAATTTTTATATTGGAATATTTTATTATTTTTGTCCATGTTACATTAAATATTTTAGGGTTTCGTTTAATGATTCCCTTATATAGATGTAATTGGTTTTATTTCTTACAAATTATTCTTGTAAAGGTTTTTTGTGTTCAATATATAGAGTAAATAATTCAAAAAATGAATAATTTGTTACTAATCAATTGGTATTTAATGTATGCCTTTATGTCTAGGAAATAAAACATAAGCTTATTAGCACTTATAAGATGACACAATGTAATGTTTTAGGAAAAGATCTTATAAATGGTTGTAGTATATTCAATCCTTAAATCATGATCCTATAAAAAGATAAGATTTGTTTCAAATATGAATTTTATCTGATAAAAAATATTGCTAAGTAATTATTACTGAACATCATGTCATCATGTTAGTATAGATACAAAATGTGTGGTTAATCACTTCTAGACTTGTTTTCAACTCATAATAATGGGTTTAGCTAATGATTTTTAAGTATTATGTGTTAGTAAAGTGTCCTCTAACAGTGATTACATTATTCATTGTATCACATGTTTTGGTACTATAATATTTTGATGGTTTTACTTATATATAATATATAATACTAAAAGGGTTAGTAGTAAAAGTGATATATTGTTTACATTTTGAATGGGTGGTAAAATAAAAATTATTCCAGTAATAAAAATGAAAAAAAGTCGAGGAGTCATATAATATCGTGGTAACACCTGAACCATAGGTGAATGAAAATTTAGTTTAGTGTAAAAATAAACCCTTTGTGGATTTTGATTTAGTAACTTTGACTAATGAGCCTTATCATTTGAATAATTTATCATAATTTATAAATCAATTCCCAATAACGATTAATTGTGATTTTGAACCTATAAATGTCGAGTTATGGTTATGCCAGATGACCTGGATTTTTTTATTTCATGGGAACTCTTGATAAAATTATTATTAATATAGAATCATATGTTCTGATGGACCGTAAATTATCATGGTGAAAATTAGTTCTTCAAGAAAAATTTAGATCGATAACACTCCTGAAAATGATTTATTAAACTATTTATTAAGAAATTAATTCCATAAAACATCCAAATAGTTATGTTGAATAACTTATTTCAACGTGAATAAGAAATTTCATTATGGAATAAATATGATCCTAATATTATTAATCATGTTTAATTTTACTTGGATGTATCTATGAGTGATATTCTAAAATACTGGATTATTGAGGTGGTTTTCCTAGTCGAGGTTCACTCTATGGCCATAATACTATATAATAGTTACTATACAAAAATGGTAAATAATGAAATGTTTGGAGAAAGAGATATTTTTATAAATCCTTGTGGAGGGAATATATTTATTCATATGAGTGCTAGTAAGAACATCAAACTAGTAATAAATTCTGGGGGGAGGGATCGTACTACAATATGAAGTCATCATATAATTAGTATAATTAATCGGTATATAATCCACGTGGTTTCCAAAAAGAACCATTCTATTTTCAATGTAGATTTCTTACACCAAAAAATTATAAGGTAGTACCATCCCAAGTAATTTCAACCACTATATAAATAATGGATATATGAAAATGTATTGTCATATATATAAAATTGCAATAGGTGGAACTAGATTAACATATGATCAGGTTTTTAATGCATGAATCAAAAAATCTAAAAATATCTGTTATCATCCATAAAACCTGAAGAACCAGAAAAAGTCTAAGAACATTTTTGTTGTTTTATCATCACCTCACTTGATAACCAAAAACTATTCTATGATAGCTAATCAGTAGTTATTCCTAGCATAGTAATCTATGATGACTATGAAACTTGATCTATCCATCGTGTGATTTACCATCATTCTAATTGTGAATATTATACATGTATTATTTGATACATGTGAATCAAATTATTTTCATTCATTTTATATGACTAAAACTTTATAATTACTTATGTAAATGAGTCCTCACACAATGAGTTTCTAGACTTCCTTCAGAGGGTAGTATTGTAGTGTTTTCATGTTCCAAACATGAACAATTATTATTGATGTTGTATAGTTTCTCTATATAATTGTTGTTATAAATATGGATGTAGTTGATTTAAACTGTAGGATGCATTGGATGGCTTAATTAGAAGCCCATATTTAATTATACCCTTAGCTATGGTAATTTACATATCATGATTGAACTCTTAATTTATTGAATGGGGATTAGAAAATAAAAAAAGGTAGAGGTGTAACTTTAGTGTTAGTGGAAAAAACCATCGATGATCAATTTGTGGAAATATCCATTGGTATCTTAGATGATCCTAAAAAATTTAATATTCTTTTTATATAAGATTGATACCTGTATTACTTTTTAATGATTTATTTAGGTTACCAACCTTCTGAGAAGATTAATTTTATATTGATTAAATGTAATGATAATGAATTATTAGGATCCCATCTGTAGAATAGCTCCACATGGGTTTTAAAAATTAATGGTCTACATAAAAGTGTTGGAAATTAAATGATTCAATAGTCCTAGTATATCACCATGAATAAACACATTTAATTTTTAAATTCAACTTATTATTCCCTACAATACTATGTTCATTATTGAATTATATCTCTTCTTATGTAAAAAAATTGGTATTCTCTTTCTCAAAATAATTATTTGTTTGTTAAATTAAATTAAGCTAGGTGTTTTTCTATGTTTAATCTATAATAGTGATTTAATCACCTTACTGATAGAATAAAACAAACTCCAATGAAAACATTTCAATGTTGACATAACCATTGCAAATATGTTTCCATAAAATTCGTTCTGATGAATGCACCTACAATATTCATTTTATTGATGAATCAAATTTTCCTTATGTACCTTTATAATGCTGTTTGTGTATTTTTTTTGGATATTTTTTAATTCTTGAATGAATGATGACCATGATGAGAACATGTAAATTATACTGAGAACATTTCATGATCAATGAATATATAATATGTTTCATATGTTTTAATTATGTATACAAAAATAATTTCATTATAAAGGTAATTTATGAGTTGGAAATAATATTTAGCCCTATGAATATTGATGTATCCATCTCATGGAACCCACCAGTTAATTCATTTGATATATGGGTATTTTTGGTATAACATACAATTATATTATCATTGATTTATATTTGTCAAGGATTTATTATCCTACAATTTAAATGATGGAAAATGGTGTTAAATTCACATGGAATGACACATTTTAGATATTTTTTTAGAATATAACACTCATTCACCAACGTACCCATCCAAATTTTTCTAGTACGAGGTCAGTGAAGAATGGAATTTTGAGGCGCAACTGGATCCAGGATCATATTTTTTCTCAGGCTCGGAAATCATGTTGTCTTTTTTGGATTGAGGGAGTTGAAACACATTATAAAGAACTATTGAACAAATTACATTGAAATAAAATGGGTTTTCCTTTACATAATGAAAATGCTTCATTATATTTATTGATAAAATATATCAATATTCTCTAACTATAAGAGTTTAAAATATATCTTCTCTGACCATGATATGATTTTTTAAGTAAAAATATGGATGTGGTACCTCTATATTGTTTATTTTGACATAGTGTACTACCATAGAAACAAAATATAGGGGAATATGCTTTGGGTTGGAAATTATATGGTGTAGTGTTCAGGGATTTAGGAGACAAATATGAATTGATGTTTCATTAAATATATTCATTTATTTTGATAAATAGAATTAAAATAAAACTTTCTTCCAAATTTATACTTTTCTAGACATTGTGGATATTTTCAATTAGGATCTGATATTTGATTCTGATTTCTTCATGGTTTTGTCAATACTAATGTGTGGGGATAATTCTAGTGACTATATAGATTTTAAAAACTATTTGTTACACTATTTCAAAAAAAATTCATCCCATGGTATTTCTAGGAAAAATTGTTTTGTTATATAACAATTAAAAATTTCATATTCATCAGTGATTTAATAAAATGTATAAGGTGAGTAAAGAACATTTTTTGTGATATGTTATGAAGAAAAACATTATATATTATGATATGATATTTCCAAATTGTTTGTATATAAATGATGATCACTATTTTCCACATGGTATACTATATGTATGCCTCTACAATTATAGATATGGGACAAATAGATAATGAATTTATCTCCACTCTATCAAAGATGATTTAGAAACACAATTTAATTTTGTTGATTGTGGATTGACACTCCAAGTAAAAATAATACATCCCAATTAGAGAGTCTAACATGGTAAAAGATTCATCAGTGTTGGATATTTCATAATTTTTCAAATTGAATTTTGTTTCTCTTTTGACCATCGTTGATAGAGATCGACATTTCACTTCATGATATTTGTGTTTCATTCATACAAATTCACTGAATATTGTTTACCGTAATAATGGTAGATCATCCTAAAATGGATGGATAGTTATAAAACATATTACAGATGCTGGAAGTTATGTTTATATTTTTATTAAAAAAAATTATTACCTCTTGGAAATATAATATTTATTTAGTTTAATTATATGTTGATCAAAACTATGATAAGATAAATAAATATGTCCCTATTCATGCAATTTAATTGAATTATATATATTTCTCTACCATGTATGGTTGTAAGAGGAGAAAAATCACTTATTTTTACCTGTTTAATACATTAAAAATATATGAATACCAAGAAGATCATGAATTAGAATGCCACAACTCGATGCCAAAATAAATAATATACATACCATCATCACTACTCAGTATCTTTTAATGTGAGTTTGTACATAATCATGAAGATATCATCATGTATTGGTTATAAATTAATTTTAAAGAAAGAGAAGTTGGCCCCACAATATGATGGACAATTAGAAATTATTGAATCTATTGAAATCATCGTGTATTTGTTATCGTTACTGCCAAAATTCACAGTGGTCTATAACGTTATGCACAATACATAACTAATAAATTATAAACTAAATAAAATCATGTGATCATTTTGAACAATGTCACTCTTGGGTATGATGTATATTTTATCCATGTACTAATTAATATTTCGGATAAATAAGTGATTATTGTATATATAAAATGTATAACTTTTGTATGGTCCCTATTTAATCATGGAAACCAAAGAAGAAAATTTTAAATTTTTCGATGAAATTATTGAAAAATTTAACAAATAATAACAAGAAATCAAAAATATCTAACTTAAACAGATGAAAATCCAAATGGATGGGAAAATGTGACACATTATATTTTTTCAATGATAAAATGATCTTGTTTTTTAAAATATTTCTTGATTGTTTTAGTTGGTTAGTAGTTCTTGGAGTATTCTTAGATATTTCAGTTTTTTGGTCCACCATGACCCGCAAAACGACCATGGAGGTGGGCCTTTTGTACTGGGTGATTCATGGTGTAACAAATGAAAACAAAAAATTCCTAGATTCTGAGAATGGTCATGGCCTTGGAACCCTTAGAGTATCTCTATGTATAATGACCAAACATGCCTCAAAACTCTCTATACTAGGGTTTAGTGATCATAAAATGGAATGGGTATATACACAATGGTGTTTTGTTTATTCTTGGATAATATCTTATATATATGTCATGAAAAGGAACTATGATAATTTTTGAATTCACCAAGACATGGTGATGGTCATATATGTTTTTAAAATGATCTCACATCACAAAAATCTTTTTATGATCTTATATGATCTTTATTAGATAGTTTTGGGATGTATTTAAATGTGGTGTTGAGCATAAATCATCTCATATAACCATTTATATTTCTCCATTACATGCTGTTTTTAGATCTGGTGTTTCAGAATGAGAATGGTATGAAATACCATGGTTAATTTTTATTTATTTTAGAAAATCTATTTTTGTGTATTTATTCATTATCATTTATGTGTAGGGAAATCAAATTACATGATGTATGTGGATTTTCTCTAACACTATTATTATGGAAAATGATTTCATTGTTTGTTAAATCATTTTTTTTTCTTTCGAGGAATTCCATGACAAATATATATTGAAAATTAAAATTATAGAAATATTCAAAAATTACCATTTAGAAATTTAAATGAATATTTATTTATAAAAAACAATGATTAATATATGATTTTAAGAAATTATTTAAATGATATCATTTCTTAACAAGGTTATCATGTGTTAAGATTTTGATAGAGAATGGTCTTAAAGTTTAACTATCAATTTGGGAAGGGGCGTAGTTCGAAAGTACACTCATCATTGTGGGACACCAAGTGAATACTTCGTGAGAGGATGACTCACTACCCATTATTATAAGGATGTTCATAACCATAATGTGTATGTGTGATCATGGTAATGTTATTATATGTGGTGAAGAAGGGTATAAATAATTTATAAATAGTTTGCTTATATGAAATTTAGTTATAAATTTATATGTTTCGGAATGTCCCGAAGGCCTTTATTTTTTATTATATTTGATAATCTACCTTTAAAGGGGTGAGGTGGAAGCTATACATGGTTCGATGGATTAGAGACAATTACATGACCCATAGTTTTTAGAGGGAATCACCTAGACAAGAAAACATGGAAATTATCCTCCCTAGCATATGTCACGATATCTGCACTCCACCTTCGTAGGGCTGGGCGGCTAGCTTTCCTATGACAAGTTGAATATGCGTAGTCCCGATGACAAAGCTATAACCTCTCATTATTCCAAATCTGGCTAGCTCTTCTCAAGTGAATGCACCTACCCTGAATCCTCATCTGAAGCCTTGTTCCTTGTAGTAAAAAATAGTGCATCTGAATTCAAGTGGCCTAAAGGACTTGGGGTACCCCTAAGGTCTTAAGTTGGCCCGAAGGCCTTGAGAGTCAATAGGACTGAAGGCCTTGGGGTCCAGAATGACTTGCAGAACCCGTGGCCCAAACTGGTGGCCAAAAGGCCCAAATGGATGAATAGTCATAGTTGCTACAGTACCGAACAATACCTATTACGGTACCTGACACAATACTACTACAGTACTGCTACAGTACACTGAATATACACCTCCACCTACATTTGATCTCGTGTCTATTGGATTCACCTACTGAATCCTCACCAACCTGGCTGAGCCTCATGTGCTATAGAGTTTTATCGATATGTTTATCTACTGAAAAATTATTTTATATAAAACATAATAACTTCTTCTTATCCTATTGGAATATATTGGTAATTAATAGCGTACCTTCATTAGTGTTATAGTCACCCCGTTCATGGTAGAATCGGTGAATTTCATATGTCATTTAACTAGATATAGGAAAGCCACATGTTTCATACTTCACTAGGGGTGATGCTTGATATCATTTTCATGGTTCTTGAAAATTGAACAAGGAGTATTTTGGGACTAGGTTTGGAGGAGTTAAAAATGGGCTCCATAGATTTATAATACTTCATGGTATTTAATATCTTTTGAATAGTATAATATTACTCTATTTTCATTCATGGATTCATTTGTTTTGGGGAATTAAAAATTTATTATTTTTGGGTTTTTATTTGATGAATTATTTATAGATATGTTCTTTGTTTTTTTAAATAATATTATTTTTTGGATGGTTGTGTGTGTGAATATTTCATGGTAAATAATTACCCTATTGTATCATTGTGTTTAAACTGTTCAATTGTATTGTAATTGCTTAGAATTTTGGTATTGTGACCTAGAGATAGTAATAACTATAACCCGAACCAAGCTAATGTGTCATGAATGTATGTCACATAAATTAGGATGCATTAATATATATATATATATATATATATTATAAACAATTCTATTTTATATAAATTCAATTAATTTATTATTTTTTAAGCATCAATCTTACTATTCAAAGTAATTATTAATATATATAAACAATTATATTTTTGTTAAATATTGATATTAATAATGTATAATGACAATAAATGTTTCTCAATCTATTATTTTTTATGGAACTTATGAGTGATAAAAATTAAAATTTTAAAAAGTTATTTTCATATAAAATGTTTATCTTTATATATTATAAATTAAATTTAATGTTTAAACATAAAATTTTTAAATTTAAATTTAATGAATATAAAAAATATATTATTCATATATAATATAAATACTACAATAATTTTTACTGTTGGGATTTTTCTAAAAATATTGAGTTTTTTACAAATATTAGAAAATAAAATTTCTATAAACAACGTGAATTTTATTACATTATTTGTGTACAAGTGTGAAGATTAAATTCATGAAATATTTTTATAGGACTAAATAAATATTTTATATGTTATTCTATAATTATAAAAATCATGATTTTAACTTCTACACCAATATTTCACATTTTTGATATTATGTTAAAATTTTCGAAAAATAATTCTTAAACATTAACCCTTAATTATTATAAAATTAGTTTTATTAAATATTATAAATTAAAAAAAATAAACCCATTTTATATTCATTAGGAAAAACTGATATATGGAATATTTTATTGGATTTTTCTAAAAGTGACTAATTTTTAGATGAATATAGAAAATTAATGTTTTTTTAAAAAATAGTCTGTTTTATTTTGTTCCAGTATATAGGAATGAAATAAAATTTTGATAAAACATTTTAATTGTTATTATATTTATTTGATTATATTTTTTCTAATTATTAATAAAATTATTTAAATTTATGAAACCTATGTTTATCATTTTAAAAGAACAGAAACATTTTTATTGAAATAAATATCTATATTTGTATTTTAAATTAATTACAAAATATTTATTAAAAATAATATTTAAAATTATTATAAACCCATATAATATATTTCTTACAATATTTTATTTTACTTTCTCAAAATTGTAAACAGTTATAGTTTTATAGGCATATAAATTTAAAGTTTAAGATGATGTTTGACTATAAAATGCATTTTACGTGTTAAATGCACTAATAATATAATTAATTTCTCAAAATATAGAAAAATTTATTTTATAAATTGATATATATATATATATATGAAATATTCTTGTTCATATTATTAAATATTATCAATTTTAACTTCTTCTATCAAAATTGGTTTTTAGGGGTGAAAGTGGAGATACCATAGTAATAGTAAATTTGGGTAAATTCTCTTTTACACAGTTAAAAATGATAAAACATATGAACAAAATATTTGATATTATATAGAGGATGGAGGATCAACCATATCAATCTCCAAAAACTATTATTTTCTATTTTCTGAGCCTTTTTCCATGAATAATTGAGTTATACTAATAAGTGAAACGAGTTTTCAAAAAAGTTAAAGTTTATTCACTAATAAAGTGATACCACATTTTCCTTATTTACCCACCCATTATAAATTGATGGGTAAACCTTAAATAATCACAAGGCTATGAAAAAACTCTTCTAAATCGTTTAATAATTTTTATTACCCAAATTTTATGATTAGGTTTTTTAGAAGTTAACAAATGAATAATTTTTAATAGAGATGTAATAATCTGAACTCAACATATCTAGAGAATACCTTGTTATACACACCTCAAATACCCTATATTTATGATGGTAGGACCAACAAAATAATTTTTAATAACATTATGTGTTATTATAAGTAATGAAAGACTACATTATACCTTCTTATAAAATCATAATGGAAAAAAAATGTCGGCAAGCTAGTCTACAGAAAACACCATCAATAAAAAATATATTTTCATTTCGCTAACCACAGAAAAATTGAGAAAACATTAAAATTATTTTCAATTTCACAAATGGTTTTTTTTCACAATATTTATTAGTTACATATAATAATTTAAAACGTATCTGTTATTATAATAAAAAATTATATATAGAAAAATTAACCTCTTTATATTTAGTTACAACGACACCTTTACAAATTCAAATCTATTTTGGGATAACATTTTAAATAATATAAGAATTAACCTATTATATTAATAAAGTAAATAAAGAAATACAATTATGGATACATAAATTTTTTTATGTCACATCATTCGACACTCTACAAAATTATTATATTTTACTAAAAAATTAACCGGGAAACCCAAACCAACAATTAAAAGTGAAAACTATATTAAAAATAAATAAAAAATATATACATACTACATAAAATTTAATATAATTGGATAAAATTTTTAGGAATATATTTAATGAAATTAATTAGATTACTCGTGAATATAAGTTCTGTGTAGATTTTATTCAGACATGTGGTTAGGGTTTTTCCTCATGTCATCATTCCTTAAGAAACATGTCCTTTTAAGAACCAATATTTATTTAAATGGTGTATACTCTAAAAATAAGATATATTACCTAAAAAATTACATTTATTCACAGTCTTAGAGCATAAAAATTTGGTTTTATCACATTCATTTGGGTTTTCTTCTCATTTGTCATATGTCGTGAGGTTTTATTTGAAAAATTAATTCATTGAGACCCATGTTTTTGTATAAATATAATTTTATTTAAAAGGTATGCATATGGACAATTGGATATATAATATCATGAGTTATTATAAGTCTTAATTTTTTATATTTTTCATCTATATTTATGAATTTACAGGTGTTTATATATAATATATCTTAACTCATGAGGTATCTTCCATACAAATGTCAATAATTGTTATTTATATAGTCTATTTATTTTTATCAATTTAAAATAATATCATTTTAATTGAATATTATATTTTTGTTTAAAAATACATTAAATTTATATATAATGAAATATCAATTTCATTACTATGGTTATGCATTTTTTATATCTTTTATAAATTCCCATATTAATGAAATACTGTTTTAAAGAAACATTCTTTTTTCTTGTATCATTTCCAGAATCACCCCAGTCAGATGTTTTTTAATAAATAATAGCTTCCAAAAATTTTAATTATTTTATTAATAATCAAATTGGTTTAATTATAGTTTTATGGAAAAATATTATGGTTATACCTTCAATAAAAATTACATTAATTATTTAATAATGATATACTGAAGTATTTCATTTTAACTATTTATTCTTAAAAATTTGTCCATTAAATTTTATATTATGTAAGTTTTTGATCAAGACATTTGTAAATTTTTTAATTATAAAATAAAAAACCATATAATTAATAATTATATTAGGAAAAAATATTATATTCTATTTTTCTTATTCCCTGAATTTGAATTGTAAAACACACTTCCTTATCAAGGTTGTGATGTTTCTTTAGATTTATGTATGATTTCTTTTCTCCTTATGCAGAAATATATTTGATATTCAGTATCAAATTGGTGGTCATGGAATTATATGTCCTTCCATTATAATGGGGAATGATTTATATATTATGATATATTATATATGGTATTAGGGAGGGAAAAAACAGGTGTAATATTAAATTGATTTATTTCATTAATAATATTAATGATTTATATTTTATATATTTATATTTATTTTAGTATTAATATAAAATTTTCAAATAAGAATAAAATTAATTTTATTCTTCAGAAACTCATTTTAAATTATTTTACTGTTGTAATTAGAATCATAATTTCATACATTTTTAATTTCAACATGATAATATAATATTTATATTTTAAATCATAGTGCCAAAATTATATTAAGTTGAATTTGTAATATTTTTCTCAAAAGATTAATTTTTTTATTCAATTGTAATAGATAGTGTTTTTTGTAAACTTCCATTTCATTTCAATAAATAGAATAATTTAAAGTAGAAGTTATGTTTTTTAATTTGATATTATTGTAATATAATTCCCTATTATTTATAAAAAATATAATTATTCAACTCGAAATCAGTAATATATCTAAATTTTTTATTTGATCATTTTTTTGATTAAAACACATTTTGAAAAAAACTATTTTTTTTATTTTCACACCCCTATGATAAAATTTATTTATTCCAATTAGTAAAAATAAAAATCAGATATTTGATTTTGATTTTTATTTAGGCAGTTCAAATTTGGGAAGCATGTACCTTTTATTTATGTTCATTATAAATTTAAACTTCTGTAAATATTTGTCACAAGTGTAGTGTCAAAATATGTAGAACAATGATAAAAGGATGAGTTACATCCTAAAAATCATCATAAAAGTTTAATTTATTTTTTTGGATATAAATCTTTTTGACATAACCATTCATAGATCATAAATGTTTCTATTTATTTACACATTCCTTAGATAATTACCATATTACTATTTTATGTATGGAGTAGAAAGTGGATAATATGAGAAAAAACAAAATAACATTATATTTTAAAAAGATAGGGACTCCGAGACATTAATGAAGCATGATGGCCAGCATGAAGTCCCATACCTCGCAATGATTAATTTTGGAAATTTTTGGTAAGATATTTCCAAGGAAGATGAATAGGGTAAAAAACTCTTGAATACACCTATTCTACCTTTTTCAATCAATAAGATGGTGAACAAGATGATTGGATGAAAAGAATTATAGTGTGGGGATGAGCATATTATAAACATGGAAATATCAATGGATATAAATTATGTGGTTTATATTCATCATATTTATGTAGATGATAACGTTATGCCATTGAAATTTCCAAGGATAACAATGATATGATATATAAGTTAATAGAGAATAAAGAATATCTATAACCACTCATGTATTCTTCCTTGATTGATGATTCCC
Organism: Viscum album; assembly: GCA_963277665.1. Lineage (NCBI taxonomy): Eukaryota > Viridiplantae > Streptophyta > Magnoliopsida > Santalales > Viscaceae > Viscum > Viscum album. Next base: position 1,752,723,627 of record OY728152.1, read on the forward strand.
CCTAGAAGACAATATGGATAGTCAATCAAATTCTCAAAATTACATTATTCATAATAGAACATTGACCTTTGATTCTATAGAGTTAGAGGTCTGTGATCCAAATGACATTGAACATGAAAAGGAGTTTCATCTAACTTACAAGAAAGTTTAGTATACATAGGACTCCATTTCTTGCAAACAATTATCAAAACATAAATGTGATCATCATCCAGTTCTAGGTGACTGAGTGAGTTGATATTATTTTCTACCCTTTTCTTTTTAGTTTTAAACAATATTAAGTGACTCATATGTAATATCTGGGACTTATTTAAGAATATTGGATCACTATAAATTACAGAAATTATACTCCTACAAGCATATTCAAAGTAATATTTCTCATTTGGAATCTTTAAAAATGGATCAAGTATTGTTTTTGATCTATTTAATGTTATATTACCTCTGTTTAGGACTCCCTTCATCACATTCATGTGTTTATCACATGAAATGTCTTATCTAACAGTATTTTTAGAGAAGTTTATGTGGCACTCAAGCTAAAAAATCATATTTATATTAAAAATTCCATGAAAATAGATTCAACTAACTCCATACATTTAAAATATTTTGATAGAAACCCTATGTTCCTAAATTCCCTTAAAATAACTAGGAAGGTCACCAAGCTGATATCCTTACTCCATAACGGAGATCATATCATGGATGATGGATATGACATCTTGGATCATGTAGTATCTTACAACACATATATTTTAAATGTTTCCTCCATCATCTCTGATCCAATGGATGGTTTTATTCAATTTCTTATTAATCAACAAGAAAAATATAGAATTATTTACCTTTCTTCAGAACAAGAGATTAAGTAGGATGTATTTGGAATTATTTCTAAATTTTCTACTTGTCTATATGGTTTTGAAAAATATTTTTTGAAATCTATTGGGAGATAATCCAAAATTTTGTTTACTTTCTTGTTCATAATTTCATTAAAGGATGTTTCCTTCAACATGTGATGAGTTATTATTTTCGTACCCTTATTCAAAAAATAGATTATTCTAATGATATAAATCTATTTATTCTAGTTTTCTTAGTTAATACCATTTATTAAATTTTCATGAATATCATAGTTAAAATGTTTTTTTATCATGAATATGATTATGCCTCCAAATCAATATTTATTTATCAAAGAAAGAACCATTCAGGAAATCCTCATTACTTCTTTGGAATTTTCAAACCATATCAAAAAAATAACAAGAGGAGGTAACATTTCTCTTAAACGTGATATCAAAAAATACATTCATATGATGGATTGGACTTTTATCTGCATGTTTATTTCTATGATTGGTGATGATGATGGCTTCATTAATTGGGTTTAAATATACACAGTTTTCTATTGTGTCTCTATATATATTAATGGATCCTATGAAGTTTAACATTATTTCTATAGAGTTATCATGAATGGTGACACCCTATCAATAGTTATTGTTCCCATTGTAGAGGATTATCTTAATAGACTCTTTTCTTCATGAATGAAAATGGGAAAATGAAATCTATATGTGATGGTAGGGGAATATATTCTCTCAATAGCATTATTTTTGTACATGAAATAATTATATTCACCTATGGGGAAAATATAAATATTATAACCATCAAATAATGTATGTTAATTTATGTGGTTTCCTTATATCATTAAGATAACTGGAACAAGTCATTGATCTAATTTAGAATTAACATTACAGCTACCAAGAAAAATAATATAATCGGTGAATTGATAATAAAAATTAGAATTATTATTTTATTTACCGTGGTATCACTATGTTCTAGGGAAGGCTAAAATCATGTTACATCTCTGGAATTATTAGTGAAATCAGAAGGAATCTTTGCTCCTAGAAAAGTAAATCTCTATCCATGGATTAGAGTGTTTGTTTGATAAAATTTGTCATCATTCCAAAAACATTTACTCAATAATGACCCATTAATGTCTTATATATATCATTAATAAATTTATTATTATCATCCGAAATTTTATTTTGAGTTTTATATTTTTGTAAAGGAGGTTGACCCTTGTGTATTGGAATTCCTATTGCATTCATTTTGTTTTTGGTGGTCTAGGAATTAACTATCATCATTATTTCAATAAATATTTTCTAGATATTTTAAAGTGGAATATAATAAATGAATATTTATAATTCCATGTAATTATATAATACTTATTTATGAATAATATTAAAACTATTAATCAAAATCAAATTTATTAATTTTTTTGTCTGTCTTTCAAGTCTATTTTCCAATTAATTGCTACAATATCTAGATAAATAGTCTCCAAAGGCTCATCCTTGAGGTTCTGAAATGATAGTTGAAATTTTTCTCTATTGATCGACTCTCTCATTCCAAATGACTCAAATATAGTATCTGATATCTCAATAAATGGTCAATTAAATAGCATAGATAACATGGCATATCAAATTAAAACAATTATTGTTATGTATTTCATCTCATTGCAAGGTGACTTCTGGGTGAGGGAGCCTGCTAAAATTGGTGTGCATAGTTAAAAACTCTTCTACTAGTAATTTACTAGTTAAAATATTAATATTAATTCATTGGAATAATGTAAAGGATTTTAATTTGACCTTCTTGGTCCATACTATTCTGACAGATAGAGTATCAGAAAATACTAACGAATGATTAATTTCATATTTTGGGTATTTTTTCCCATATGTACTCTCTTCAATCTACATAGACTATATCTTGATTAACTATTCATGATTTTGGTTATTTCCTCATCAATGTAGAAATCAATGTAATACATCATTGAAATTAAACTACATTATACTTACTCTGTACAAGATTTTCTCAATGGTTGATTATATCCTACGATATCTTCTCAATCTTTTTCTGGTTGTTATAGAATAATTCAATACCATTATCTGGGAATTATGAAATAATTGGATCTAGGATCACTCTAGAGTAATGATTCATGTTGATTTAGATAATTTATTTTCTCCTATCAATGATTTCAATCCCTCATAAAGGGGTTATTGACAAAATTTGATTCATGAAATATCTATCCTCAAAAAAATTTGAATCAACAGTCATTTCTGACCTCCCATTGAGGACATGAATTATTTGTTAGTCACATTATGCAGGTTGTATCAAAATTAAGACATATGGGTCATCAAGAGGTAATCCAGACCAAGAGGCATATGGATATTTTTTCAAATATCATATCGAGTATGTCTTAGGATTTCTGCATGGCTAATGTGTTATTGCTTCTTCTCTTGGTGTGTAAATGTTTGGTGTCATCATTGAGACTGGGAAATCTAAATAGAATGTTTGGAACAATATTTTTCTAGAATATTACTCCATCACTGTTGTTCAGGCCATTAGAGTATGATTTTTTATCCCTTATTGAAGTTAACTAGTCTATGGAACAATTTCATGGATTTATATTCAACCATTGATTACATCATTACTCATATTTACTGGGAATAAAATTTTATAAAATATATCCTTTCTAATAAAGGATTTTATGGAAATTATATTATGTGGTCTGATTGTATTTCAATTAATCTTATTTCCCTTTTTTAGAGGGACAACTATAAAATTTTCCTCTTTAGATTCTTAATATTTATTTATTTTGTTAATAAAAGATTCATTCTCTTTTGAGAACGGTATTATCATTCATTTATTTTATATAATATTAAAATAAATTTTTTTACACTTTTTTGTTTTAATATTTGAAATATTATTTCATCATTTAAAATTGATTTCTTGATTAGTTATAAATTTTCATTCGAAATATTGATGAAAAATTTTATTATGAAAATTTATATTTAATTTTTTATGGAATAATTCCCTTATATAATTGTTCCATGCGAACACAATTCGTTTTACTGTAATATGAAATTTGATAATATTGTTTATAAAAATATTAAATGTATTTAAATTTTGAATAATTATTAAATTCCATGAATTTTTTCTATTAATATAAAATAGTTTCGAAGTTATAGAATTTTAATTTTTAATTCCATTATAATATTGATGTCATTAAATAAAAATATGTAAATAGTATTGAAAATGATATTTATTATATATTATTTCGTATAATAATTAATTTAATGAATTTAAAATCATATGAAACAATTTTTTTTTGGATTTTAATGGGATATGGTCTATAAAATCATGCCTTGTACACTTATGGCTTATTTTACCAGAGTAGTAACTTTTTAACTAATATAAAGTAAAAAGTGTCTTAATATTTTCATAATCATCAAAAGGGTTATGGAGGGTTTAAAAAAAGGGATATGTAAAAAAAACACCTAAAATTAAAAATATTATTTACTTATATTATCTTTACTCCTACACCGTCTACATATAAAATAATTCCATTTTGAGCCACATGAACAACAAAAATAACTTATATTAATTTAATACATTATGTCATTCGAAATGCGTCACTCCCTTTGCATGTAAAATACCACCTTCTATAATATCTTCATAAAACATATTGGGTTATCTAAATTATACAATACCTACATAAATATATATAAAACACCTCTCCCCACCACTTTTATTTCATGATTCCAACAAAGTAATAATCCTAGAGGTCTTAAGGTGTAATAAGAAGTTGTTATTTATGGAGAATGTAGATGTCCTAATGAAAATATTTCATATTTAATTATTCTTCATCCTCCATAAAATATTATTTAACCCTTGAGAAATATAAAATCATTATATTCTATATAATTTAATGTTATTATGATTATTGTAAAACCCTTTTTCAGCTATATTCCAATCATTGGGTAAATTATAAATGCCTCACCTGTGCATATGGATTAACTCCTCCACCAAATGGTGTGTTTTATTTTTTATTACCACATCACAATGATGGTTATTATTATGTAATTAATTAATATATATGATATTCATGATAGAATTATCATTTTTTGAAATAATATATAATTTATTTTAAAACCTATCCATCCATTCAAAACAGATAACATTGTTTGTGCGTACATGGGGACTACCATCTCTATAAAGTGATGTTACTATTTTTTATGTCCAATTTTCATTGATGGATATAAAATATAATTTAATTTTTTTAAAAATATAATAATTTCATTATTAATATTCAAATATATTAGAACAATGAACCATTTTTCCCATGTTCATCCTACCAATGTTTCCATGGGATTATGAACTAAACATCCTAAAAATATATGATATAAAATCAATTAATTCTTTAAATAAATAATGTATTTAAATAAATCATATTAAAGGAATAATGATGATGGAATGAAAAAGGGAAATTTTATTATTCAATTAAATATCTAGTATAATTTTATTATTCTAGAGTTAATGAATCTACAATGCTAGACAATATTTAAGGAATGTGATTTTTCTTTAAAACCTGATGATTACTGTTTTAGAGTTTATATGAAACATTTATTCCATATCAGTGGCCATTGAAATGTTTCAAAAATAATATTATTTATACACATAAATATATAAAATGTTTTTTTGAACCACCATTGAATTGTTATAAAATATTCAAAATAAATGTTCTTTTTGTTTTCAAAACAATGTAATTTCACTGATGCTGTGATAGTATTCATTGTAATAAATTCAATTGAATAAATAAAATTTAACTGATCAAGGATTTTTTGTTTTTTAAGATTATATTAAATTTTTTCATGGCCATTTCCAAAAAATTCATATGAAAAATATTTTTGTAATTTGTTATTTTAAGTTTTGTTAAGAGTAAATTTATATTTCTTGTTATTTTTATGTGAAATTGAAAAGTGAATTTCATATGGGTTAAAATGATATTTAAATGGGTTTTATTATGAAAATTGTTAACAAAAATCTTTATTATTCCTGATATGGTAATTTATCAATATAGATAATTTAAGTGACTCTGTTATAGATTATATGAATAGTGATACAAATATAATTTATTTGATGGGTGAGCTTGATATATCTCTCTAATGCATTGGGTAATGATCTATGTTGTCAATTGAGTGAAATAGGAAGTTAACTTTTGATGGAGTGGGGTGTTTTGTTCCACAATGGAACTAACCGGCCTCTAGTTAAATCTGACAAGTGAGAAAATTATTTATAAACATAATACTCTAAAATGACTACTATTGTTTTGCTTTCTTGATCTATGTTTTTATGGTATTATTTTAGAGAACATAGTAATTTATATTTGGATATATATTTTTATATTCTCAAGGAGTAATATTTATGTTGTAAACATTTTTTTATCTAGATAATTGGATTTATTTCATTTACATTCCTTACCTAAATTTTTGTGCTCATCTATTTTTATTATGTGGTTTTCATAGGCTTTAAGGATAAATGAGAAAATTTAAGATGTAATTATGAATTTAATGATGATTTTTCAGGATAATAAAACATGTATATTTAATAAAATAGTGAAAATAGATAATGAATGAATGTGTCCATATTTTAATATATTTGTTTTTTATATAAGTGATAAAACATAATTATCTAATAATCTATGATAGAATGATCCATGAAATGTAATAAAATGGAATGTTGTCTAAAAACTAATGATTATGAATGTATAGGTCATTATTCATGGTATTAAATAGATGGTTTAGATAACATCACATGGTAGGATAATGTAAATTTAATTACATTTTGTGATTTTGTATTATGTTTATGTCGAAATGTTATATAACTATAATATTATCATGTTGAATAAACAATATGTTTATATTATGAATGTGTTTTCCTTGAAGAAATTTTTAAGATGAATTATAAAAGTATCAACATGTTCATTTAATTTCATATTAGTAAAATGTAATTCTAATAATTGGAACTAGGAATTATGTTACACTATTGGATCGGTTGATGTACAATACAAATAGTGGTGGAATCTATGTTAGAGTTTAACTAGATTTACCATAGAAAATAATGTCAATAGTTGAGAATTTTATAAAATTCCACCCATTAACATTCATTGGAACGTCAAATCTACTGGAATCTAATTGATGGAACACTTCTATATAAATGATACAAAAAATCATGGTATGTTTAAAAAAATTTAACACATTAAATTTATTATTTTTTTGGAAAATCTAATTTATACGGGACACTGAAAAAAAAGATAAGATCTTGATTCATTGGATTTAGATACATTTGAAAATTTCATATTAAAAAAATATTTCACTAAGAATACATTATTAAGAATAGAGAAAAAATTATTTGAATTGAGGAAAAAGGAGTTGGATTCAATATTCCCATATAATGATTATTTTACAACATTAAACAGGTCTTTTCCAAATGTTTTTGGTGCCTTAATTGTAAAATATATAAGTATTACATAGGATTTAAACCAATTTTAAGTATATATTTGGTCTCAAGGTAATTTAAAAGTTTTTGTTAATTTTGTTTTTTTGATAAGAGAATATTAAGAATGAATATTCTAAAACCAATGTCCCTCAATGTAAAAATATTATGATTATGTAATGGAGGGAGGAAATGGAGAAGTATTAAATCAGAAATTATGGAGGTAATACCCCATAAATCACCTTTTTACTTCAAAATAATTTTTTATAATGTTAGATATGACCTAGAAAGTGTCAAATGTACCCTCATCTTGATTAGAAAACTAATTATGGACTTGATATGAGTCTTGAACAATCCAAAAAATAAAGCATCTGACTTCCAATGGTGAGTTGTTTAAATTGTAATGTGTTGGGTAATTATGATAATGTGTGTCTAAAGGTAGATACATAGGATAGAAATCATCAATATCAAAAAAAAAGTTGTAGAAAAATATTTTTCTATAACTTGACATTATGTTCAGATTTATAATAAAGTGGATACGTGTCTGTTACTAATTTTTCAAGTTATGTTGATTCCCATTTTTACATTGGTTCATAATGTTTATTTATTTATTAGAATTTTTCATTTAAACAGGTAATATAACATCTTCAAAAGAAGATGATACTTTTTGTTAAAATTTATTGTTTGTGTATTAATGAAAACATGATATAAAAATCTTATTATTATTATCAGGGGGATGGTTTTCCATGGATATATTATTGAACATACAAATAAAGGGACTAATATTTTTCTATAAATGGATTAAATTTATGATTATAATGGTAATATATATTAAAAATATATGAAATTTATATTCAATGATTTTTTTTATTTTAAAACATATTAATAAACAAGAAATGGATTAATGATGAAATTGAATGTTATTTATCTCATATTTTTAAAATAATGAAGCATTACAAATTAGTGACGTTCAATAGTGAATTAATATGTGGATAAAAGTAATGATGATTTTAGTATTATTAATCATGATCACTATGTTTAGTTTAATGTTGAATTATTTCATGACACTATATTAATTTCTAAAACCACATTATTGAATGGATCATTCAGGGATATTTGAATTGAAAATATTTTTTTAGATGTTTTTTATAAGGTATCATTAGTTTGAGAACATCACCATGGGTTTTTCTAGTTTAATTTTTTTTAATATATACAGTTCAATGAGGATTTTCCTAGATTATAGATCATTTAATAACATCAATATTTAGAAAAATTATATTTTTCATGATATTATTGATTGGTTTAATCAACTCTAGGAACCATATTATTTTATGAACATTAATATAAGGTCAAGGTACCATGGATTAAAGGTGGAGGTGGAATTTATTTCAATGATAACATTTTTTATTATATATTTATATATATATTCATTATGAGTTTTTTTATTATTCCCTTTAAGATGTGTAATGATCACCAATATTATTGGATCTTATGAAGAGGGGTTTGAATGAATATTTGAATAAATTCATATTTGGGATTATTTATGATATTTTGGTCAATTTGAATATTTGTGAGGATCATGAATAAAATATATTTATTGTTTTTCAGACCTTGAATGAAAATAAGTTATATTGAAAATATAGTGAATGTGATTTTTGGTTGAACCATATATATTTCCATGGTAATATTAATTCTGAAGAAAGTATAACTATTAAAACCTCATAAACTAACATGGCTGAAGAATTTACACGAATTAAAGTGTCATATATAGTTATAGTGTTAATATATTATCATGTTACATCCTATAGTTTGTTAAAAACGTTTCTCTATTAACTATCCCTCTATCTCTATAAACGTAAAAAGAAGTTAAATTTATCTGGTTTAAAGTGTATGAAGAATGTTTACTAGAACTGAAATTAATATTTTTGAATACCTAATATTATCCCATAAACCTATAAATTGTGAATTAATCATCTTTATTTATGCTTCGATAAATTTAATAGGTCATTTTAAATGTATAATGGTTTTTGAATTACTTATATCTCAGGTTAATTTATGCATAATGAGATAAATTGTTTGAATAATGAATCGAAATGAGATTATATTGGGTTTCCATTAATAATGTTAATATATAATTTATATATACTAAAACATATAATATATACTTATAATTAAAATTTTAAAAATATATTCTCTTAGAGAGAGTTGAACACACGTCTAGTAAGATTGATCGAACTAATAAATGAAATGATTTCAAAAATCATTACTATCTATAATAATCATTCAAAGTAATTGATGATTTGACATGGATTGATAGTTAATAATTAAGAATGATAAATTTATAAGGTGATTTATTTAAATAGTATAAATTTAATTATGGCCATGAAAATGTGAAATCGAAAATATCCTTTATTTTAGTCTAGGTTTTACTACAGTCATCTATGTGATATTGAATTAAGAATTATTAAAATAAAGACCACAATTTTTAATAATATATATATGTGGTATAGAAAATATATATATCAAAATATAAAATTGAATATGAAATTGTCCATGAATTTATAAAATATATATTTAAATAAATATTATTTCATTCATATATTGAGTTACTAGAAACACTATGTTATAACTAACCACATTATACTCTTAAAATTATATAATATGTGGTAAAAATGAATATTATTAACTAAATTTTGAATTTTATATCTTTTTCTGGCATAATATAATGTTATTAAAGTATTCTTATTAACTAATCACTTAATTTTCTACAATTCAATTTTGTCTAAAAAATAAGTCTGTTTTGTTCAAAAAATATTTTTACTATATTTTAAAGAAAATATTGTAATTTATTTTTTAAACTATTAAAAAATGTATTTGATAAAGTGAAAATCATTTTTGAGATAATAATATCAAAATTTTCATGGTTTTAATTTCTGTATTTTTTCATAAAAAATTTACATTTCATAGACTAGTGACATTTACTAGTTTATGGTAAAACTTTCATTTATTTCCTAAAATATTAATAATTTAAAAGTCACTTCATTATTTTAATACGATTTCAAAGAAACAGAATTATTATTTAGTAATATATAATCCACATAATTAATTTTAAATCATTTTTATAGATTTTTTTAAAAAATATTTTTAGTCTTTATAACACATTGGCCTAAAAACCTTTTTAAAGTGCCTAATATTTCCCAATATTAGATAATTAAAATAAATCTTCATTAAGAATGATTAAATTGAAATTTATAGATTATATAACAAGAAATATTAATTTAAATTAACAATGTTATGATTACATATCATATTATTTTTAATATATCATACTATTGGTATGATCCCAGATTTCTCTATAAGGTATGATTTACTTACGTCTCAGTTTAAGCCCTTGTTTTGGTCAATTATGTGACTTCTAAAATCTTTGAGTAGGGTTGATGGTGTTTCGAGGGTTCGAGACAAGATAAATGAGGGAGATGAGTTTTCTAGGATAGTCCCACAATCTGTGCATGGTTAGTGCAAACTGTGTGGGTAGCCTAGGTGAACCGTGCAAGAGAAAAAATTCCGGACATTAGCCTCGACACAGTTTGTGCATGGTTGGAAAGACTATTCCAGTAAACCATGCGAGGGGGCTCTTTGGGATATAAGCATCCACATAATTTGCGCATGATTTGGAAAATCATGTGGGTAAACCCAGCGAGCGTTCTCTTTGGGATAAAATCATCTGCATGTTTTGCGCACGGTTTGGAAAACCATGTGGGTAAATCGTGCGGCCCATAAACTATTAAAAAAATAAATAAATGCCACTTCTTGATTTTATAACTCGCTCTGTATTTCCCTCCCTCTCCTCCCTTATATCTCTATGAATGAACCAAATGGACCAAAGTCTCCCAATGATTAATATCCTTCGATACTAAGCCGTTAAGAGTGTGGTTAGTTGCGAATTGAGGTTCTGGGTAAGGCTAATCTTCCATTTGCCTTTAATTTTTATTTAGGGTTTCTATTTTTCCCCTCTCCATTTGAAGCTCTCAAATCCTACTTTTTAGTGGACTTTAGGGTAACGATTCAATGGGTGGTTGAATCGATACCTACGTCTTCTGTTGGAATTGAATTCACCAATGGATTTAAGGTAGGTCTTTTACTTTTTATATCCCTTTGGTGTTGAGTAGATTTGTACATATATAGTTTTTTTTCTTTCTCTCTTTTGATGAGTTCACGGTGATTTTGATTTAAGAAAAGGTATTTGGTTTCTAAATGGTTAAATTGACCCCCACTTGATCCCCATGGGATGCTAGAAGAATGACTTGACCAATTAGGGTAACCCGTGGGCTGTGCTGATATTTTCCATACATATATTTAGCTATGTGGTGTAAGATAGTTTTCAAGAACATAGATCCCTTGATGAATATATTATGATGATTAATTGGTTTGGTGAGAATTTCTATTTAACTAGATTATAATTGAATATTCCTAGTGAGTTAGAAATGGGAAATGGGAAATGGGGCTAAAGGGGTTAAATAATTAAAAATGACGAATGCATTAATGTATTAAGGAAATAATGTTATTTTTTCATTTATTGAGATTCTTGTGATGTTGTAAATAATGTTGGATATGTTGTTGTGTTACGGTGATTTGTGTTAAATGATAGATAAGCATGTGAACAAGGATTTGCTGAGTGGGGCATTTACATGAAGTTCTACCTACATGGGTTGAGTTAGACCGAGGATCTAGCTCCTCCCTTAAATGCATAGTTTAGGGAAGGTGACGAAGTTCTATTCCCCTAATGGTTTCATTTCACCTGGACTGAGGCTTTGAGGGATTATATTGGGAATTGTTGTGATATGATGCCTAGTGATATATGAATTGATTAATTCTCACATGCTGATGACGTTGAACATGAAAAATACATTAAACACTCTAAGAGGGTGACCTAATAAAGGAATTATCTTAGTTATAAACACGGTCCAAGTGGTAGGTTATCTTAAAAGAATATATTAAACTGTAGCCTATTGAACTATTTACATTAACTTTCCTTTATTTATCATTTTCATGAACTATCATACATATTAAATATTTTTTTGACACCGTTGGTGGTGGCCTACTGAGTTAAAATGACACCATGCTCGAGTCGCCATTGGGTACCCGAGAATATTTCATGCTTACAGGCCATGAAAAGGGAAATGACCTATGATTGGAAGATGAGTTAGACATGGGATATGTTGGGTGAGTTTCAAGACTTGGATTCTAGACCATTTTGGAGATTCTACTATTTTCTTTCTTTTGGGTTTTGATCAATTGACATTTTAGAACGACATGGCATAATTATCATTTTTATGATTGTACCCAATATTGGGAATTGGTTATTATGATTGTTATGGATTTTTCTCTTAGTTATGCATTATTTTAGTTACTATCTGTTGTGGCTATCTTTGTTATTGAAGGTATAGTTTCCCCACGTGACCTATTGGACCCTCTATACTAGTCGGCTGCCTCTTGCGTACGATGAGGCATGCTTGACGTTATGCGATGACCCGAATTGAAGAATAGACATAGTGGCTATAGGGTCAGGGACATTACAATGTAGTATCATAGGAGTTATTATATCTTCCATACTATTTGGCGATGGTAGAAATGGTATTAAAAATTTGACAGGTCTTGGTAATGAGATTATTCTTGGGAATAACTAGCACATGTACAGGTAAAACCCAACTCCCCCTCGGTGGGGATTATTGTTCTTGTTGTGTGTTGTTACATTTGATGATATTTTACCATTGGGTGATGCAAATATTGTGTGATTTGATGGTTTTGTGATATTTCTCTTGTGGTCAGAAAGGTATGAGGTTTTTCATTCATGCATCATTATGGACCCCTATGTAGGAATGTGACATGCATCATGATAGGCATAGTCATAGGATGGGTCTGAATGATGTAACGGTTAGGATGCACATGTTCTCTTAAATGTAAATAATTATTGATTAGAAGATGGTATGAATGAGTAAAAAGTGAAAATGAAATTATCAAGTAGTTGTTAGAAAATGGTTTCTAATAAATATTTAAAAATTGAATAATAGTTGTTGGGGTAAATTAGAATATGAAAATGGATCGAATGGGAATAAAAGATAAGTCTTGTAACCCTGATAATTAGATATCGTGTTGGCCATGGACTTCAGTAGATGGCCAAGGGTAGTAACCTAGTTGTGAGTGAGTTTTTTTGGGTAGTGTCTAGGAACATTTTTGGTTATTAAAAGTGAAAATTCTATTTATATCCCCCCTTTCTCAAAAAATTTATATGGTTGGGTTTTAATGATCGTGTTTGGAATTGTAGAGAAATGCCACCTCAAAGAGATGCACCAGTTAGAAGACATGGGGACGTTGCCGAAAATGCTCCTCCAATGGAGGAGTGAGAGAAAACTTTGATCCAAGGAGAGTGGGAAGAGTAGTTCTACAAGAACGTTGCTCATTTTAAACAGCTGATGGAACAAGACCCACTACAGGTTGCACCGAGCATGTTTGAGCTAAATAGGGTGTTTTAGCTGCAGAACCCTCCAACTGTTACCAGAGACGGTAAACCGAATGTATCATAGTTCTTTACAGAGTCCATCCAAACTATTCTCGACCATTTATATACTCCTATTGAGATTCCAATAAATTAAGAAGCCTTTATGCTGATGGAGAAAGCAAAGTGTTGGTGGGAAAATATGGTTCAGACAGAGAAGGCTGAGAGAATGATGTAGAAATATTTTTAGTATATATTACTTGAGAACTATTATTTATAAACATAGAGGTAGGATAAGGATGAATATTTTATAAGGTTGATGCAGGGGAATATGTCAGTGAACGACTATGCTTGTAGTTTCACTAATTTAGATGCTTCTTGATGACGTTGAAGGGAGAGGAGGCAGTTGTAGAAAAATGATTTCGGGAAGGGATGAAACATGATATGAGATCTCAAGTGAATAACTTTCACCTAAAAAGGGGTGCTGAAGTAGTAGATAAATCCCATATCTCAGAAGGAATCCTGAAGGTTGCTTCATGTAGTGAACATCGGGGGCCGACTAGGTGAACAAGTGGTCCAACTTCTAAATGTAGGAAGTTCCACTTTGGAACCATTTAGAAGGGTGGAAGAATGCAACGTAGTTAGATGTGGGAGTCAGCTCTTAATAGTGGTGACCAAGTCTTATGTTTTTATGGTGGAAGGTCAAGAAACAAGTCTGACTAGTTCCCCCAACCACTAGAAGAGTGTCGAGAATACTGTAGGCTAGGTCACCTGTAGAGATTATGCAGGAACCAGTGGTAGTAGGGGAATGATATAGCTCATAGGAAGATTCCAAGTGTAGGCAGGGGGTCAGTTACCTCATATCAGGCAGGCATTTGGAGCTCCGCAGAATATACTCATAGGGGCGGTGGAAGTTGGACTCCGTGATGAGATCACCCTTACTAGTAGAGTAGTGAAGTTCAGGGTACTCAGGTTGGAGACCAGGTAATGGGGCTTGTCATCTCCATGTAGTTCAGGCTACACCTGAGGGTGGTGAGGCAAGAGTTTCAACTGTTCGAGGTACAATTCTTGTAGTTTCAATGTTTTCTAGTTATTTATTTGATACAGGTGCTACACATTCCTTTATTTATTATCAGTTTATATTTGTGTTGGTCTTAACTATAGAGACTTCATATGGGTTAATGTTGCTTGATAATCTAATTGGGGGTGTAAGTCAAGAACATCAGCCAGTGTAAGGGTTGTGCATTGGAGGTTGGTGGGTATCTTTTCCGGTGGGATCTGTTTGTCCTAGATATGTCAGGTTTTGACCTAATATTGGATTGGAATAGTTGTTGTTATCTCAAGACCATATCGATTGTTAACAACATCAGGCAACATTAACATCTCTTTATGGGAGCACATGTGTATTTTGTGGTGAGTGGGATTCCCGGGTGGGCCAAACAGGGCCTCTACTCCATCATGTGGGGTGTCTCACAACCCAATTGGCATACATTGTGATAGAAAATTAAGAGAAAGCAAAACCATTCTTCCATTTTGTTGTAGACCAATTTAAGGATGTGTTCCCTAAGGACTTCTCGGGGATACCACCTGATAGAGATGTTGTGTTTACAATCGAATTGTTTCCTAGAGCAAAGCTAGTTTCCATTCCACCTAACTAAATGGCGCCAATAGAGCTCCAAAAATGAATGTTACTACTAGAGGATTTAGAGTATAAGGGGTTTATACATCCTAGTACCTCACCTTGGGGATATCTTATTTTGTTTGATAAGAAGGCTGATGTTTCACTGAGGCTATGTGTCGATTATAGAATGTTGGACCAGATGATAATTAAGCACTGATACCCCCGTCCTAGAATTTTTGACCTATTTGATTAGATTAGTGATGTCTGAGTGTTTTCTAAAATTTATTTGAGATTTGGATCCCATCAGTTGAGGGTGATACCTTCTCACAAACCATGGACGACATTCCGAATCAGGTACATGTGGTATTAATTCTTGGTAATGCCATTTGGTTTGACCAATGCACCAGCAGTATTTATGGCCTTGATGAACTCTATTTTCCAACTATATCTGGATCAGTTTGTTGTTTTTTTATTGATGACATCTTGGTGTGATCTAGAACACATGATTATCATGAAAACCATCTGGTTATCTTCTTGAATACACTAAGAGAGCATAGTATTTATGCTAAGATATCAAAATATTAGTTTTGGATTGATGAGGTGTACTTTTTGGGACATATCATATCTGAGTCAGGTGTGTCAGTGGATCCAAAAAAGGATCCGGCTATGGTGTATTGGGAATAGCCGAAGAATGCCTTGGATATTCAGAGTTTTCTAGGTTTGGCCGGTTATTACCAAATGTTTATTAGATATTTCTCTTTTTTGGAAGCACCACTCACAGGTAAAACTAAGAAATGGGTTAGGTTAGATTGGTCAGAGGATTATGATAATGATTTCTAGAATATGAATAAGCGGTCGACCACCACACCGATTTTGATCTTACCTGAACTATGAACAAAGTATACATTATTTTTTGAAGCATCTAGTGTTGTACATGGGGTATTGTTGATGTAGGAGGATCATGTTGTAACTAATGGATGGCGATAGTTGTGGACTCATGAAAGAAAATATCCTACTCTTAACATGGAGCTAGTTTTTGTGGTTCTTGGATTAATTTCATGGAGGAATTATTTGTTGGGAGAACCATTTATGGTGTTTACAGACCACAAGAGTCTAAAATACATCTTCTATCAACGAGATTTGAATCTTTGATTGTGATGGTGGGTCGAGTACCTTCTTGTCTTTTGATTTTGAATTGTTTTACACATGTGGAAAATTGAATAGTTTCAGTAATTCTATTATCCAGAAGACACAAAATCAAGTTGTTCTTGAAAATAGTTCAGAGTTGCTGATGATGGCCTTTTTGTAGAGATGCATTTGGAGGTACAGAGGGGCACGTGCAGATAAGACATGCATATGTAGCAGTTGAGTCCTCGATTTTGAGCCGTGTTAAAGAAATTTAGTTGGTAGATCCGGAGTTTTTGGCTATAAATGAATTTATTAAATGTGGGGAGTCTCCTTCTGGATGGAACATCATTTCCTATGGAGTTTCCTATGTTCATGGTCATGTCGTGGTACTGGAAGGTGTATGAGAGAAATTGATGTTTGAGTTTCAGGCATCAATGTGGGAAGTTCACTTGGTCTTGACTAAGATGTACCATGACCTTCATAGGTAGTTCTGGTGGCCAGTAATGAAGAAGGAAGTGACATGTTTTGTGGCATGATGCCTTACCATCCAGCAGTTAAAGACATAACATCATCGACCAAGTGGGATTTTGCAGTCAGTGCCTATTCCAGAGTGAATGTGGGATGATGTCACAATGGACATCATAGTGGGACATCTGATGATGCCTCAAAAGAATGATCCCATACGGGTGGTAGTAAATCAGCTAACCAAAGTGTCCCATTTCATCCAAATTTAGGAAACATATATTGTCGACCAGTTTCAGATTTGTATGTTTGATAAATAGTACAGATGAATGGTGTGCTAATAAATATAGTTTAATATCTTGATCCATGTTTTACCACCCTCTTCTAGAAGGGAGTACAGAAGGATCTTGGTACACTGGTGTTTCTTTAGTATGGCTTACCACCCAATGACTGATGGGAAGTTGGATTGTACAATCCAGGTATTAGGAGACATGTTGAGAGCATGTGTTCTAGATTTCAGTGTCCCATGGGAAAATTGCTTGTTACTTGTCGAGTTTTTTTATACCAACATATTTTAGGCTAAAGTTCATATAGAATCTTTTTAGGCACTCTATGAGAGATTGTGAAGATCACCGTAGGGTTGGTTAGAGATGAGAGAGTCTGACCTGTTAGGTTTGAGTCTTGTGCATGAGATGTTAGAGAAGGTTTATTTGGTTCAAAAGTGTGTGGAAACAACATAGAGTAGGAAGAAGTCTTATGAAGATCGGTATCATAGACCTATTGAGCTAATGGTCAGTGATAATGTGTTTCTTTAGGTTTTTACATGGTTGGGTTACCGCCAGATTCGAAAACATAGAAAGTTAGAACCTAGAAATGTGGGGATATCAGAGATTGTAGAGAGTATCAGACTTGCGACTTAACGATTTTCTCTTCCCCAATATTATATTGGGATGCGTGATGTTTTCCATGTTTCAAAACACCGAAATTATCACCCAGATCCACCTCTTGTGATATATTCCAAGGATGTCGAGCTTGAGGTTGATGCGTCCTTTGAGGACCACCCTATTCGTATTGTGGATTATAGAGAGAATGCTTTTTGGGGTAAGGTTGTTCCCCTAGTACATCTTCTATGGAAGCATGTAAATGTTCAGGAGGAAACATGGGAGCGGTAATCTGAAATTCGGGTCTAGTGACCTGATCTATTCTCTTTATAAACTCAATGATGATTAGGAAGTGCGGCTCAAGAACGAGCTGTTAAAATGTGGGGAGGTTGTAAGATCCCGTGTTTCTCCATAAGTTATGTTTTATTAATATCTCAGTTGAAGCCCATATTTAGGTAAATTATGTTGTTTACAAAGTAGTTATAGATGCTCGAGGGTGTATCGGTGGTTCGAGACATGAAAAAGGGTGAAAATGAGTTTCATGGGCTAGTCACATGGCCTGCACCAGGTTATAGCTATCTGTGCGGGTATCCTAGGTAAACTGTGCAAGAGGAAAATTTTGGAACAATATCCTCCACACGGTTTGTGAATGGTTTGGAAAAATGTTCGAGGGGGATCTTTGGGACAGAGGCATCAACATGGTTTGTGCACGGTTTGGCAAACTGTGTGGTTAAACCATGCGGCCTAGAAATAATAAAATATTTAAAAAAATTCAACTTCAGGATTTTATAAACCACTTAGGATTTTCCTAAGCCTCCCATATATCCCTAACCAAGATATCCCAAGGATCAATCTCCTTTTTTTAGAATCCATTTGGAACACAATGATTTTCATATTAAAGATCAGGGTAAGATTAATATTCTCCTCACCTTGCCATTTGGTTTAGGGTTTCTATTTCTTTTCCCTCTCTATCAGAATCTCTTAAACCCTAAAAATTGGTGACTTTTGGTGTAATGAATCATGTTTTGGTTGGATCAATAACCAATTCTTTTTATGGAAGTGTGTTCACCAACAAAATTTAGGTTTGGTGGTTCACATGTTAAATCCCCTAGGTTTTGTATAGATTTGTGCATGTAGGGCTATTGTTCTTGCTCTCATTGGATGAGTTCTTGGTGATTTTGACTTATGAAAGGTTAAAGGGGGTATAAATGGTTAAATTGAACCCTCTTGATCCCCATGGGATTCAAGGAGGATGACTCAACCAATTAGGGCTACTCGTAGGGTGTGCCGACATTTTCTAGAGATAGATTTTTCTAAGAAGTTTATGATATTTTTGCAAGAACGTGGAGCCCGTGCTAAATATGTTAAGATGCTTAAATGTATTAGTGATAATTACAAGGTGACAAGATTATAATTGAATATTCTTATTTAGATAGGCATGTGAAATGAGAAATGCGCATGAAGGGGTTATGTAATTAAAAATGATAAATGTGTTAATGGATGAGGGAAATAATGTTATTTTCTCATTTTTTGAGATTCTTGTGATGTTGTAAATGATGTTGGCTATGTTGTTGTGTTATGGTGATTTGTGGTGAATGATAAATAAGAATGTTCACATGGATTTTTTGAGTGGGGTATTGACATGAGGTTCTATTCCCATGGGTTGAGTTTGGCCGAGGTTCTAGCTCATCCCCTAAACGCATGGGTTAGGGAAGGGGACAATGTTCTATTCCTCAAATGGTTGTATTCCACCCAGACTGAGGATTTGAGATAAGTATATTGGGAATTGTTGTGATATGATGCCTAGTCATATAGGAATTTTTTAATTATTACTTGTTGATGATGTTTTACCAGCTTAATACATTGAACACACTAAGAGGGTGACCTGATAAATGAATTGTCTTCGTAATTAACAAGGGCATAGTGGTAGGATAACTTAAAGGAACATATGTAAATATATATTATTGAACCATTTACCTTAACTTTTATTTATTTATCATTTTCATGCACTGTATTCCTTGGTGGATATTTTTTTAGAAACGGTTGGTGGTGACCTACTATGTTATACCCATACCCTGCTAGGGCCACAGTTGGGTACCCGGGTAGATTTCATCCTTATAGGACAGGAAAAGGGAAAGGGCCCAATGCTATGGAGATGAGTATGGAATGAGACTTGTTGGGTGAGGATCCAGAACTGGATTCCGGACCATTTTTTTATTTACAATTTTCATTATTTTGGGTTTTGATTACTTGAATCTATAGAATGACATGTCATATTTATCGTTGTTATAATTGTACCCAGTTTTGGGATTTGGTTATTTGTTCATGTCATCGATTTTTCTATTATATTTCCACTATTTCAGTTATTATCTATCGTGTCTTACTTTGGTATTCAGTATATAGACTCCCCACACGACATATTGGTCCCTTGCTGCTAGTTAGTGACCTCTAGCATATGGGGAGGCATTCTTGAGGTAATTTGATGACCCGTCTTAGAGCACTGGTTTAGTAGATTTCAGTTCGGAGAAGTCACACTTTTCTTGAAAAATCCATTTCCTGAAAAAATTCTTTTTTTAGATACATATTTGGTGATAATTTTATGTTTAATTATTCCCCCAAAATTAATTTTATTTCAAAAAATGGATTGAATATTTGTAATCAGAAAAATTTTGAGGATAAAAATATTCAACATTAAATTTGTTATAATTAATAGTAAAAATTGAAAAAAAGACACCTTTTAAAAACATTAAAAGGGAAACATTTGGTAACCTTATTGTTAAAAATGATATCATTTTTAAAATATGTTTCTTTTGAATGTCACTCCATATGCATTATAAATGACTACCTACTCTATGGTACATTCCACAAAACTAAAACAAATTGGTTTTTCCAATAACTACCATATTTACTATAATAATTTCCTCCCTATTTTTTAGAAGCTTTTGTTTGATCATAATACCAATATTAAATGGTTTTAGCTATAATACTAAATAAGGTCTTAAAATAATGATTAATGTTCTTAACAAAGACCCATTGTTTTGTTTATTCTTCCACCTTACCCAAATATTAATCAATCAGGACCATATTACAGTACCAATACATCCCTAATTCAGATATGTTAATTTTCAACTGGCATATCTCTAATCCATATCCACTTCTATAAAATGGGAAACAAAACAATCGTATGTCTGTGTGATGAACTACAACTCGATGAACATATGCAATTCGTTTTCGATCATTTCCTCTCATAGATATTAATAATATTGTATTTAATATTTATATATGATAACTATGACATGTCATACATTATATAAATTTAATATATCACATACATTTTTAACAAACAATCCATTTAATATTTCGATGTCATTTGTGTGTTTGGGGGACCACCGCCTTCTGAAGCGATGTGATACGCTTATTTTATTACTGCATCACATGTATGTTATATGTATATTTATTGAATAAAATAATATGATATTAATATTAAAATTATAATTCTATAATTATAAACTGATACCCATTATCTTTCCACTGTGATAATTAAAATACTTAAATGTTACACATGTGAATATACGACATACTGTATCTATTATTGTATTGTTGTTCATTTTCTAAAAACATATTTCATGATTGGTTTTAAAATTATATTTTATGTAGAAAATTATAATTATATCGTTATTTTTATTATGTATATTATGATATATGTACCACTTTGAGGATTGTCAAAAAGCCGATGACATTTTAAAAATTATGAACCAACAATTTTAAAAATATAGGATGTTGATATAACTAATTAATTAATTATATATTCCCTAAAAATAAATTATTTTCACGGTTCAAGTACAAGTGATAAGACCTATAAATGGTCATTAAGAAAGAAAATAATTATTATAATGTTATTATATGATGATAAAAGACACGCATTACAAACCTAGACTCAATTTAAGGGTTTCATCTCATTACATCCTAATATGAGACACATATTCTTTTATTCATTTAATTTATATTAATTTGTGTATATAATATACTTTTATATTTAATATGTTAGATAATTATTTCATTATGATATTTCATGTAATAATTAATCTCATTCATTCATGGGAGGTTATGATTTAAATGTTAGCAATGTAATAATTGTTTATATTTCAATATTAATTAATATGAATTTTTTATAATTGAATTAACATTGTAAAACATTATTTCATTATTGTCTAAAAAAACCAATAATATTAATATCATTTTAATATTAATGAAATTTTCAGTTAATATAAAAAAATTTCTTTTTTTACTCAAAATAATGGAGGAATATTTTTTAGTAAAACATTATTTCATTTCTATCTTTGAGAAAAAATTCATCTATTAAAAATCAAAGATTTGTAAAACAAATTTAAAAAAATGTAATAAATATTACATAGTGATTGTGTAAATTAATTTTTACCCATGGAAGTATATGAATAAAATAAAATAAATCATCCTATAATTTTAAAATCAAAATAATGATATCTTATTTTAGACATAAAATAAAAAGGAATACTTTTTTAACATACTCAACATGTACATAATTACCCACCATCATGACCAATATACAATTTAATGATCACATTATATGTTTCCATGATTTTTTATGTACAGTTACATATAATATTATTTTTAGTTAATGTAATTTTAAACAGCGATTTAAATGTTAGAATGGTTTTTTTCTCAATAAATATTAAATTTTATTTATTAGATTAATTTACATAAAAAACCATTGATGTTAGGGATTTCCTCTACATTATATATATATATATATATATATATATATATCTCACATATACACATATCTTATACTTAATTTCATTGATATGTTAATTCATTACATTTTTTCATTTTTTAAATTCATTCATCATGAAGTTTCTATATTTTTTTATATGATAAAAGAATATCAAATCTACATTCTTTCCATGGGTAATTATATTGTTATGTGTTATTATGAATTTAATCTATGTGTTCCAAATAAATCACAATATTTTTATGATATGTTTCTCCCAGAGAGTTCCCCAACACATTGGGTAAATATTATGTCTCATGATATGTCACGTATGTTATAGAGAGTAAACCTAATCAATAATGTGGAACATTACACCATATAATATTGTTTTGGAAGTTAGATTTAAGTCATTTTATATCATGTTATAAATTTATTTTGTATTACCTATTATTACATGTTCATAAGTTACATTGATATTTTTTCCGAACCACTCTGATTACTCATGTTCATTCCCTCTTATGATGTCATGTTATACCATTGAATCGCATAGAACATATAATTTTCGTGTTTATTTTCATACTAGGATTTCAATGTAACCCATTTTTCTATATATTCCCAAAATTATCGAATGATATTTTAGGATCATATCAATAATAGAGATATCATTATGGAGAATAAAATAATGAAAATTTATTTAAGGATTAGTTTAATGTATAATGAACCTAGTCCTCTAAAGATAGTAGGCCTGGAGATATTATAGAAGTAATGAAAAAATATCTATATTAAAAATTATTTCATTGTATGAGTAAAGGGATTGGGTCACAATATATAGTAATAGAAAAATGGTATAGTTATAATTTGGAAACTAGAATGAGAAAATTTTATCTGGAACCCTATGTATATGTAAATGTGATAATACTATGTATAAAACAATATCCTCATTTTTTTATACAATGATAGAATTTTTTTGTGAGAAATATCATCCATGTCTGGATAATAAAAGTAGATGTGTTTCCATCCAAGATGTATCTAGGGGTAAAAACTCTGATATTTTTTTGTCGGGATCTACTCAATATTTACTTGGTAATAAAAAATATTCCTAACTATGCACCATGATTGACACATCGAGTTCATAAGATTTGGAGGATCCGAAACTCTTTACAAACCACTATGAATGACTAGAAAAAAAGTTATGGTGGAAAACTTAGTAGTAAAACATTTCATGGATAAAATATATTGAATCCTAAAGAATCATACGTCCATATATACATATCATTTATATTAAATTCCTTCTCATGTTTATATGATTCCCTTTCATATGATAAGTAGTAAATGTATTCTAAAATTTTACATTAATTATAGTAAATGGAAGGAAATGGGAGAATTCATTCCAACAAAAAATGTGTTGGGAAATGTAATTATTTTTATAAGGACATTACTACAAGAAGGGTAGTGTAAATTAATTATTCATATCATTTAAATTTTTTTATCACTCATTAGTTGTAACTACTAATACGTATTTTAATTTTCAAACCTGTCAACAATTTGAAGGATAGTTTCCCATGTATGTTCAGGTGATAAAAATGTCAATGAAAAAAATATTAAATTTCTAACATGTCAATAATTTCGGAATGATCACATATACTGATATCTCTAATGTATGGGTTTTACTTTTCTATTGGTAATAAAAATTGAATAGATAAACTAATTTTAAATGAATGTGAGGTCTAATATTTTGGGAACTCAGTCATTATCTGATTAAAATATCTAATGAAAAGGTTAATTCCAAATGAAATTAAACTTGAAAATATTTTAAGTGAAATTATTTAGGTGATTAGGTTATAGAACCTGAAAATAATGTTGTTGATGTATTTTTTGTCAATTTTATTCTGTTCGTAAGAATCATTAATCTTCTATAAACTATTTAGAAATAGTTATTATTTATGTATTTTTCTGAATATGATTAATATTAGTATTGAACTATAATTGTGATATATTGTTTGGATAATATTATATTAAAAGTCACAAGATTAAAAAAATTAATTTTTGATATGTTTTTTATGTTGATCTGATCATAATCAATTTATATTATTTTATTTTGTGAGAAAAAATAAGACGTATAAATAACATTAGTGAAAAAATGATTTAATTTAAAACATTATATTTAGGATGTTCATTGTAACATTTGTAATTTCATAAGAGTTATATAAATATTTCATTAGAAAAAGAAAAACATTCATGTCGATAAAAAACCATCACATCATGTAAAGACATGGGGCTTGACCGCACAACTGAAGACCAATAAGGGGGAAACGCCTACCACTGGCCTACATGATGTACATGTTAGTGTGAACATATTTTTTCCTATTATATTTGATAGAAATATATATTTTTTGAAACATATTTGATGATCTAATCATTTTTATTTTTTAGGATTTGGTGGATATTATTGCAATTTCAATAGATTATTTATTAGTTTGAAATATATATGATAACTAGTTTTGAAAGACATTATTTTTTGATAACAATGATATTATGTTTTTGAAAACGTAACTTGAATTCTATGATATGGTTTTTGAGGTTAATTCCCTATTTAAAGTTAATGTAATTTATTTTATTAGGTATATAAGGATATTTATTAATGTAATTATATATGATAAACATTAGGTATTATTGTTGAATTGTGGATTTTAATATAACCATATTTCTTTTTGGGTATTGTGTTAAATTTTTATTACCATTTCTGGTTTTATTTAATGAAATAGGAATATATTATTGTTGATTTTGTGTTATGTGATCTATTATAACATTATTTTATTAACATGGGCATGAAATATTCATCTTGAATACACATCATTTGGGGAAAAGATGAGACTATGGTGGAAATTATTAATATATAATATTATGGTGTTGAATAAGTTTATTTCCTTATTTTTTAAATTTATATTGTTAAATTATCCTTTAATTTTTGAAAAAGGATATTTATATATTAATGTTAATCATTTTAGAAAAATATATTAACTCTTCCCTTAAAAAAAGGTCATATTATTACCTCCTAAATTTACCTTCTTTCAAAATATGTGATTTAAATAACTACTAATGTTGTCATATTTGGATTTGATTGGATTGAATTTAGTTATCCTTTATTCTTTTTATTAATTTTTATTCAAATTTTTCATGAGTGTTAATTCCCATTATTAAATAGTTTTGTATGTTTAACAGAATGTGACTCATATGCCATTATTAAATTACACCCACTATCCTTAACAATACACACATCCAAACCCCTTTATATGTACCAATACCTTCTAATATAACTTCATTAATTCCCTCCTGTAATCCTATAATCCATGCTTTTATATTAAATCCAATATATTAAGGGATTATTTTTAATCAAAAAGTGGACTTCTGAATAGTTGGTAAAGTTTTTAATCATGCACCATTGTTTTCTTTCTCCTTAAATATCCTCCAAATAATTTTCCATAATGATTATATAATATAACTAATATCTAAAATATACTATAATGTTGTTATATTAATTACATAACCTATATATATCTCTATTTCCATCAAATGTAAAATTAAAATGTAATTCATGTGTATCATTGGATACCACCTCACGAACAGATGTATGTAATTTTCCTTAATCACCCACTAAATACATTCATAACGATGGAACTAATTTATTTTAATATTAATAATTAAATAATAAACATTTTCTAATTTTTAATATATTATATTCTTTCTTAACTGACTATCAATTTAAAATTATAATGTTATTTGTGTGCCATGTAGACTACTGCCTCATGAAGAAATATGATTTTATTATTTTGTTACCTAGTAACATTTATGATATATATAAGTGTATTTTATGAAATTTTATAATATATTTTATATTTTTATAACTCTATAATGATAAAATATCACTGACATTTTTTTACATCATTGTCATTATTAAATTCCAATGTCATAGAAGCGCACGTACAATAAACCATATCCATGATCATAAAGTAATTAATTATTTATAGATATATTTCATAATTGGTTATAAATGATAAATTTATTTATAGAAGTTATAATTATTAAATTATTATTATTTTATATATGATGAAATAATTACCTCTTTGACCATGATTGACATACTGATTTTATTCTAAAAATTATGGACCAAGCATCTTAAAAACACCCAATGTGGACATAATTGATTATGTAATTAAATAATTAATTAATATAATTGAAGTAAATAGTATGAAAATAAATTATTTAACCCATAAAATAACCTTATAAAAATATAAAATTTATAAAATTTTATTATATTATAGATAAAATACAAACACTAAAACCAAGGACTCGAGGAAAGAGTTTTGTCTCAAAACTTATTTCTTCTAGACATGTATTCTTTTACGCCCATAATTTCATGGACATGGTTTATATACTAACCATATACATAATTTATGATGAATACGTTATATATTACTATATTTAATGTTAAAATTTAACTATTTAATTAAGGGGAAGTATAAAATCAAAATTTACCAAAACATTATGGGATGATGTTTGAATATAATTTTAATCGGAATTGTTTATACTTGAATATATTTTGTAAGAAATTAATTTATTAATTTAAAATAAAAACCTTTAATTTTTTTTATAATTTTTCGATTCATGATATTTTCAATCAATTGTTTTATTTTTCTCTACTTATTACAAAAAAATATAGAGAACGTGATTTTAATAAAAGACTACTTCATTTATCTCTTTGGTCAAAAATCCTTTTCCTCCAAATAAATGTTTGATATAAATGACTATAATAATTTTTTCAACATTTTCTTATTATTATTTAATGTAACTTTTACCATGTGATTTTATTTTTACCAGATGTTATAAAATTACGAATTATTTCCTTTTCTAAACAAGGATTTGTTTACTATTTATACTCAAATGTGAAAGGAATTTTTCTTTTAACATACATAGAATGTATGGAATTACCCACTTTCATGACCACTAAATAATTTTAAATTTATATTATATGTTTCAAAATAATTTATTTATATTTTTTTGATAAATTTCTTGTAAATTTTTTGATTTATAGGAACTGATTACAATGTTAAAATGTTATTTTTTCAAGAAATATCCCATTTAATTATTTTAAGACATTTTCAATATTAGAGAAAACCATTAATGAAATGAATTAATCATAAATTATGTATATTTGTCTCGCATTCATATACCTTGATTATCCATTACATTTATTAGGTAATTCATGCCTTATGTTAA
Source organism: Viscum album (assembly GCA_963277665.1). Classification (NCBI taxonomy): domain Eukaryota; kingdom Viridiplantae; phylum Streptophyta; class Magnoliopsida; order Santalales; family Viscaceae; genus Viscum; species Viscum album. The sequence continues at coordinate 1,752,751,547 of OY728152.1, forward strand.
TTTCTCAAATTCCATACTTAATAAATTTTCAATTATTATGATATGAGAATAGATTATACAACCGATTTTATTTCCATAAGACATATTATCATATGCCCTATGATTGATTATATATATGTAGAACACAGAAATCAAAAACTTGATAATGTATGAGCCCAAATAGAATACCAATGCGATGAGTAATTCTTATGACTAATGAGGTTTCATGTATGTGATAAGAAAGTATAACTAATCTATTATGGAGAATTTTCCACCATGGGATATTGTATGGGATGTTATCCCTTACTCATGCTTATGTAATTTTTTATGTTTCTTCCAAATTTCCTATGATTCTATGTTTTTAGGATTCAAGGATATTTATATTATAATATCATGTGATTACTCCAGTTCATTCTCTTTTATGTTATCATTTAATACCATTGAATCACATGTAATGTTTCTATATCATCTTTATTCCCATATTGGGCTTTATAGATCACCCATATTCTATGTATTCCACTTTTTATCCAATACTATTTAAGAGATCTAATGTAATTAAGATATTAATATGGAGAATAAAAAAATTTATTTCTACTTAATTTTGAGGTATTATGAACCTATTGTTTTAAATAAACAAAGAAAAGTTACTGTTGTTTTGTAATTATTATATATTTATATAAAAACATTTAATTATATGTGTAAAATACAAGGGTACATATTAGAATGGAAAGTGTATTGATATTTTTAAAAATTTTATGTGTGCGATGTATCACCCAGTTGGAAAATAATTTGATATGTGAAACCCACTACTCTCACTTTTTCTATCATGTCGATAGTACTAAGATAAACATATACCATAATGGGTATTTATTTTGGGATTAATTAAAGGAATATATTGTATATTTTGGCATGAACTATTAAAGTTGTCAATAGGTTGACATGGGAAGAAAATTATTGAAAGGGATTTTTAAGTAAATGACTATGAATGTTATTAAATGTGAATATATATCCCTAGATATCATAGTGGTATTTCCATTCACACATCAAGGCACATATATGATTTGGTTGATTTTGGATATATTGAATAAATATAAAATTTTCCATCCAACTCAATATACAATTCCTTTTGATCAATATTCAATAATATATCTTAAAGAGATTATTTTGTTACATCATTCTAGCCTCCATTATATCGGACCAAGATCAAAGGAATACTTATAATTATTAGAATTGAATTCATCATTTTTTGTGCATTGAATAAAATTTTATAAAAACTTTTCATCATCCATAAGATGGTAAGTCATAAAATATCATTTAGACGTTAGAAAACAAACGTAGTTATTTATAAATTTGTAACCATGTATTTTCGGAACAAAATCATTATTTAAAATAATTTTTTATAATAGTATATTTCATTATAGTTACACAAATCACTTTTTTGGAATTATGTTAAAAACAATGTCAGAATTTATCATGCTTGGAAAATGTAGGTGAAAAGTGATTTTTGGGAATAGAGTAGGTATAATAGACGAATAAAACGGTAAATTTGATTTAATAGAATATGAGGGGAGATGTAAGGATAAAAAATAGTTATGAAGATAACTAAATGGATGATATTTAATCAAAGGATGGGGTCATGTTTTTCTAAAAATATCCCCATCTAAAAGAGTTATATTTTGGTAAAAGAAGTATATATTGTCAGTGGTTCATTGAAAAATAATATTTTTTAGTGAATTTCAGATCATATTATAAATGGGTGTCCTTTCCATTATGTATATCAAGTAAAATGATGTGTTTCTTGTTTCATTACTAATGAACTCTGTGTTGTATGATTCTCATTTTTTGAGCCTTGAAGTAGAATAACATGAATTGAATATATCCTATATGGATAGAACAATTTAAATTCACTATAATAGTGTGAAGTTTTTGTAAAATAATTTGATTCATTTTGTTTTGTTTTTTCGGAAACCTTATGGTTGAAAAAGAAAAATGAGAATATGAATATTATATGAAATCATATAACTCCACTTGTTTATTGTAACACCCCATGCTTCCACGGGACATTTCTCTTTGAATAATACAGTAGCGTGTGTTGTACACAACTTCGAGTTCTAACACATACCACAATCAATCAATCTAACCATTATGAATTGTAATACCCACTTTTTGAAATTTTATAAATTTTATCTTTATAAATGAACTACATTTTTGGATTCGAAATATCGATATTAGTATCGGTTAAATTTTTGGTATTTTTCTGAAAACATTCAATTTTTGATGAATACTAAAAAACACTATGTTATAGTTTAAAACCGAATTTTAATTTAAATAATTGTTTATTTTATTTAAATTTATTTAATGTAAAAATAGAAATATAATACTTATATATGTTCAATTTAATTCATTGGAGTTAGATTAAAATAATTTTAGATATATAATTATGTTCTTGAACTTTTCACCTTCTTTTACCAACCTCCTCGGATAATTTGGAAATTCACAAAAAACCAAATTTTGCCGCTCCATTGAGTGAAATTTCAAAAATCCGAGAGAAATAGTTAATATCAAGGAGTAAAATTAGGTTCAATAAGAAAAGAATAATTTTTGGTAAATAGTAACTTTTTTACTTTTATTTAGCATGGTTTAAAGTAAATAGGGTAATTTCGGGTAAAAATGTTATTAATATTACCATAACACATGTCCTAATTCTATTGGACAAGTGTATGTCATCAAAAAACAACCATAGGAATAAAATATTATTATTTAGGTCCACTTGGATTAGATTAGGACATTTATTATTATTTAATTCAAAGAAGAGTTAAAATAGTTAAAATCAAAATTTAGTAAATAAAACATTTTTAATATAAGGATATACATAAGATAAATTAAATTATAAATATTCATTAGAAATATAAAAATATTTCCTACATAATGGTATTTTATTTATAATTTTTAGACATTTTTAATTTAATTTATTTATGACACAATGGTGATGCAGTAATTGCATAATTAATGAAATATTAAAATAATTGATATTATAAATATCAAAATTAAATGTCATTTGAGATTTTTAAGAATTAAACTAATTATATAGGTTAATATGACATATTATAATTGGTTATATAAATTTTATTTGAAGTAATAATGCTGTTATGAAATTATCAAAAACAAAATACCCAGTAGAGTCAAAATTGACATAAAAGAATTTTTAAAACAAATAATATATTATTAATTGATATTATGTTCCTAAAAATCTAATGTTGGACAAAGGAATTTTATCATGATAGGTGTATCATTAATGAACCACTTGGGGGTTTCTTGGATGTATATATTATTTTTATTAACTATATAATATTAAATACAAAGTGACATGGTAAATGTCAAACTAATTAACTAAGAGTTAAAACTATAATATAAGGTTAATATAGTGACCCAAACCTATGTAGAATCTATTCTTTGAAAGTATTTTGACCCATCCCTACATTAAACTTTAAATAATCCACATAGGATCCATTAGAAACCTAAAATAAATTTATTATAAAATAATATTTCTAGCTTTTCCAAAGGTGCCCCTAACCCCTCATATAAAAGGGCACTCCCCCTTCTCTCTAATTTATACATTCAAAGCCTTTTAGATCAGACGAAACCAGCCCAAATATTCTATAAACTTACTTAAATTTAACCTAGAGGCCATAGTTTGATTAGAAAGCCATCCTAAGGAGCCCTTTTGATCAAATCAAAAGTAATAACCCGATTAAGATGTAATGATTCCACCACCCCCTTTCAAGTTACTCTCTTCTTCAACTTCTTATTTCTTTGTTATTCACAATCTAATATAATAAATCCAGTATATTATATATAATTTTATGATATTATAAATATTATACAACCATATTCATTATTCTATCCATACTTTGAATGACATGTCACCATACGTGTGTACGTACGGCTAACCGTCTCCACGTCGTGGTGTAATTGTTATTCGATAAATTATTATTTGGATGGGTGTAATAATGAAGTTAAATTCATATAAATAATAAATATAACATGATAACGATTCTGTATATATGATATACCATCCAATTATATATTATTTTAATATCAAAATAATGATATTGTTGCTCATGTGTACGTAAGGACTACCGCCTCCACAAACGCGATGAGATTCACTCCCGATCATATCCATGCAAGTATAAATCACAATTGATGATTGAAAATAATGTTTAAGGAATTTATATCATTCTGGATATGAATAAGATACAACCTATCAATAACAAACATGGCTTATGTAACAAAACATAAAAAAGAAACGAGTAAGTTAACACCCAAAACAACGATAATACTAAGATATTATTAACAAAGCAATGATAAAAGATAATATATGATATCATATTAATTTAAATGATTCTTGGATAATTTAATAACAATAATTTCACCATTATACAGGAGGTTAACCTACCCTCAACAATGGAAAAGTACAATGTATTGATTTATTTCACAATCTCTTCATTATCCATTGTTGTTTATAAATAATTATCTACTAGGACCACATTATCATCCACATCCATGTTTCATAAAAATGTATATCAAATCATTCTTACTATTTTACAAACTATGGGTTAAAGTCATTTAAACAATTCTTTACCTTTTATAAGAAGCTTATAAAGGAATCTTTCTTTTGTTTTCCAAACATGGTCATTTTTATCCTTTTTGACATAATTAATGTAAGAATGTATTTTATTATCTTATATGGAGGGTGTGGTTATTTTCTGCCATTATAAAATCATCAAAGATTACCTTAAAATATTATAAGAATATTTTCACAGTAAATGTTTTCTTTTATAAGTATGCGACTTTTAAATGATTTAAAAAACGAGATATTTCTCTCAAATAGTTTTGATTTCATCTATGTCAACATCTTTTGATAGATTTTATGTTTATTTGAAGTTTATTTATTATGATACAAAATATCCATTATGTATTGAAGGTTTTGTGATATGTTTGATTGTGGATGTGATATTTTTATACCATTCATGGTTTATGGAGAAAGTATTTTCATTTCGTATGCTAGATTCAATATGAATGTTTATGTTATGTTTAAAGCTGTTAATATGTAGAATGCATTGGACTTAATAAGTGACGGGTGGAGCCCACTATAGCTCCTCGATTCATCGGTAGGTCTCATGAGACAAACTAGTGTCTTGGAATAAGGCCTTGATAAAATCTTATTTGTAGTCTTGGAACAAGGCCTTGAATATGTGGTTATGATAGTCTAGTCGTATGCATTCCATTATTTTGACAGTGGTTATTGATATTGCATGTGATTATTCGACTAGTAAAATATCCATGTGAATAAATAAATGGAATTATTTAATTTTATCATTTCCATATTATACTGTAGTTCAAGTTTAGGAGGCTTTTGTTTCAGTTATACATTGTCTTAATTGGTTATGTTTATTTATGAATGCTTCTGCTATATTGTTATCCATACTGAGCATCTGAGATCACCCCTTTCTATGATTTATTTTTTTCCAGGATGTGATGAAGTATTTTATAAATGACCTATAGGGATAATATAAGGTGATATGAGTGTGGAGACAAGATTAAGTTGTAGTTTTCACTTTATGATGTCATATAAACATTATGAATGTATCTAGTTATTCCATGTGTACTAAACTAATAGGTCTTTCAAGACATGATCATTGGTGATCATGCCAAAGTTATTTAATAATGCCCCGAATCATGGTAACTGGGGTTGGGGCGTTACAGTTGGTATCAGAGAAAATTTAGAAATATCCTTGGAAACTAGATTTAGATAAACTCTGATTAGAGGACATATACCTAAGATGGGCTTTGAGGATTAGTATAGGATAACTTCCAAGAATTTTGGTATTGTAGAGATTTTTTATGTTTTCTGATAAATACATCCCTTTCTAGATATGAGCATGTAGAGGGGGATCTGGCATAGATGTACCTAGCGGCAGAACCCAAAAACACCTCTTTGAGCGAGACTTTAACGAGAACTAGTGCACGACAACGACCCTTGCTGCACTCTTGGTTACGACACTCCCGGGTTATATGCTTAGGATAATGCTCATTTTCTTTACAAACCACTATGAAGGGTTTATGAGTATATTCCTCCTCAAATAAATCATTTTTGTGGTTATGGATTTTATCCATAAACTGTTCAATTTACGTTAGGTATTTTACATGTTTGGAATTATTCATTTCCATTCATAAACTGAACTAGTTTATTCCATTGTTTAGAAATTGCACTGAGTGTATGGAATGTAAACTGTATTAATGCACACACTCCATGTAGGGATTTCCCTCTAGGTTAAGATAATTATAGTGTAGCTGGTGGTGCAACTAGTGCTGATCAGCTAATCACAATACTGGGATAACTCAGTCAGGTTATGAATAATAACCTTACCTATATGGATCACCCAGATCCATAGCGTGGAGGATCAATGTTATATTTCTTCATGAGGAAACAACCACCAACCTTCAATGGGGGTACAAATCCACTAGTAGCTGAGCAATGGATAAATTTATTATAAATAATATTTCAGGCTTTGGGAAGTAGTGAAGGGGAAAAAGATGTCATGGATGTTTACCGCCTCACTGGAGATGCTGATCAATGGAGGTCAATGGTTCAAAATATAAAGGAAGATGAAGAAGTATCAAGTATGAAATGGAGGGATTTTAAACATATTTTCTTAGAAAAATACTTTCCCCATGACCATCGAGCGGATATGGAAAGACAATTTCTGAGTCTGAGGAAAAAGGAGGATGAGAATGTTGCAAAGAATGATGCTAAAATAAAAGGTTATCAAGGTGTGCTGGAGATTATATATGGAACCCATGAAGTAATATTGATCGTTTATTGGATGGGTTAAAACCATTTCATTGTCGAGCATTAGTGTCACAATCCTTCTCGTCGTACGAATATATTGCCTCATGCGCTATCAAGACAGAAAAATAATTCTCTAAGTCTGATGACTTTAAAGCAAAGTAAGAGAAGAAAAGATCTGCTGATCACTTTGTATATGGAAATAAGGGGAATTAGGGAAATGTTTAATATTCATCCTATAGTAAATGTGGGAAGAAACACCCTAGAACATGATTGATGGGAATGATATTCGGTTACAAGTGTGGTGAAAAAGGGAACCGCGATCGTGATTGTAAGGGGAAGAATGAAGCTACTGATGATCAATGATACTATTATACGGAGATGGGACATTAGGAAAATGAATTTCCTAAGAAACTGGGGAAATTACCTCAGAAAATGAAATAGGATAAATTCCAAGATTATGCTATTACTACAGCTGAGGTAGAATCTCTGAAAGACATGGTGGCAGGTAATTTAATGGTTTCCCCAAGTTTAGAAAATGCATTATTTGATTCTGGATCATCACATTGTTTCATATCTTCCCAGTTTTCTATGAAAATTAGATGTTTCCAATATGATTTAACAAGGTAGTTGTCAGTCAAAACTCCTAAGGGATGTATCATTGAAAAAATGTTTTGTGAATCAGTCCCCATTAGAGCACATAAATGTTCTTTATCTGCTGATCTCATCGTCATACCCATGACTGAGTTTGATATAATCCTCGATAGGGTTTGGATTTTGGACCATGATACGAAGATATATTTTAAGAAGAAGGAGGATACAATTTTTGATGATGATGATAAGGAACACCTTATCTTTAGAGTAGAACAGTCACCACCTAATTCATATCTAGATCCACCCCCATTAGCTCAACTAAATTCAATTATTGGTGAGGAAGAGAATGAAATGACTATGGGTGAGGAAATAAATGTTTAAATAGAGGATGTACTAATTGTGAGAGAATATGTTGATTTGTTTCCAGAAGATTTACCTGGACATCCTCTAGAACGTGAAATTGAGTTTTCCATTGATTTAATTCCTAGTTTAAGGCCTATATCGAAGACCCATTATAGAATGGCCACTGTGGAATTAGTTGAACTGAAGAAACAATTAGAGGAATTGAGTAATAATAGATTCATTCTTCCTAGTTTTTCTCTATTGGGAGCCCCTCCCCTTTTTGTTAAGAAGAAAGATTTATCTATGATTTTATGTATCGACTACAGGGAGATCAATGCTATAACAATAATGAACAAGTGTCCCCTACCTCACATTGGTGATTTATTTGAACAACTGCATGGAGGTCAATACTTTTCAAAGATTTAACATTGATATGGATACCATCAGTTGTGTGTGAAGAGGGAAGACATTCCAAAGACAACATTTCAAACCAGGTATGGGCATTACGAGTTTACAGTAATTACTTTTGGGCTGACTAATACACCCTCTATATTCATGGATATAATGTATAGAGTTGTTAAGGTATATATCGATGGTTTTTTGGTGGTATTTATTGATGATAACTTTGTATAATCCAAAAGATACGAAGATCAGGAAAATAACATGCGCATTATTCTAAAGAAACATAAAAGACATGAATTATATGGGATGTTTAGCAAGTGTGAATTCTGGCTTCAGGAGATCTCTCTTCTTGGGAATATTATCTCTAAGTATGGAATCTATGTTGATCCTTCTAAGACAAGAGCAATCCATGAATTACCAGCACCAATGAGTATAACCGAGGTATACATTTTTATTGGGTTAGCAGGTTATTATCGTCATTTCATCCAACATTTTGCCCGACTGGCTAACCCATTAACAAAGATCAAACGTAAAAGGGTTAAATATGTTTGGAAAAAAGAGTGTGAAAATATTTTGAAGAACTAAATATATTATTATTAAATGCACTTATATTGACTCTACAATCAGGGAATGATGGATTCGTTATATATAGTGACATATCAAAGAAAGGATTTGGTTGTGTCCTTATGCAGAATGATAGGGTTATTACCTATCCATCACAATAGCTAAAAATTCATCAGCAAAACTATCCTACTCATGATCTTGAGTTAGCTACTGTAATCATTTCTTTGAAGATATGGAGAAATTTTCTCTATGGAAAAAAATGTGAGATTTATACTAATCACAAGAGTTTGATGTATATTTTCTCATATAAAGAACTCAACATGAGGAAAAGGCGATGGATTGAACTACTCAAGGATTATGATTGCACGATACAATACCACCCAGGGAAGGGAAAAAAGGTGGAATATGCTTTGAGTTGAAATGATCATGGAGTTTTGAACATGATGAGAATTGAAAGGGATCCTATTTTCATAGATCTAGTGAAGATGGATATGGCAATTACCATGGAAGGTGAAACATCAACGCTTCTTCAAATAGTTTCCAAACCATCTTTTCTAGAAAATATTAAGAGTTCTCAGACCAATGATAAATAATGCCAAAAGAAGATTAAAGCTGTGAATGATTTGAGAGTGAGAGACTTTGTGTATGAAGAATGAATTTTGAAATTTGAGAATACTTTGTGTTCCTGATATACCTGATCTGAAAATGGAATTGTTATATGATTATCATAGTTTCAATTTCTATATACACCCTTGGAGCACCAAAATGTATAAATATTTGAAGGAACATTTTTGGTGGGACAACATGAAGAGTGAGATTTCTGATTTTATGTCATGATGTATTGTTTGTCAACAAGTGAAAGCTAGAAGGCAACAGCCTGGAGGAGTCAAGAAACCTCTTTGCATTCCGGAGTGGAAATGGGACAATATTACGATGGACTTTGTCCTGGGGCTACCAAAGACTCCTAGAATGAACTATGAAATATGGGTTATTGTTGATCATCTTACCAAGTCAGAACATTTTCGTGCTATAAGAGAAGATATACCACTAGAATATCTAGCTCGACAATATATTAATGAAGTTGTGAGACTTCATGGAGTACCCCTATCGATTGTTTCTGATCATGATCCTCTTTTTACTTCAAGATTCTGAAAGAGTCTTAAGAAGTCCTTGGATACTGAACTTTGTTTGAGCACTGCCTACCACCCTCAACCAGATGGACAATCAAAACATACTATTCAAACCTTAGATGACATGTTGAGATCATGATCACGTGACGTTCAGGGTATGTGTGATCAATATTTACAAATGGTGGAATTTTCGTCATAACAATAGCTTCCATTCAAGTATGTAGATGGCACCATATGAAGCGTTATATGTAAGGAGATGTCGTACACCCAACTGTTAGTATGACGTTGGTGAAAGAAAACTTGTAGGCCCAGAACTGATAGACGAAACGACGGAAAAGGTGAAGGTAATCCAAAACCACATCAAAGCAGCTCAAAGTAGGCAGAAGAGCTATACCCATAATCAAAGGAAGGATTTGGAATTTCAGGTAGGAGATCATGTTTTCTTGAAGGTATCTCCATGGAAGGGAGTTATACGTTTCGGTAAGAAAGGTAAATTGAGTCCCATGTACATCGGACCATTCGAAATTCTAGAACGAATTGGGGTTGTAGCTTACGGTTTGGCAACGCCTCCATGCATCTCCAAAGTTCACTATGTGTTCTACTTATCACTGTTGAGAAAATACATTCCTGAACCAATGCATTTCCTCATATACGGGGAATTAGAACTCGAACTCGATCTACCTTATTGCGAAGATCCCATCAGGATTCTTGATACACGAGAACATGTGCTGAGAAACCAGACGACTTGTCAGGTAAAAGTTCTTTGGGGAAACTATAATTTGGAAGAGGAAACATGATAACCCATGGAACTTATGATGAAGAAACACCAAAGTATTTTTATGTAGTAATATTCTATAAATTTCAAGGATGAAATTATTTGAAGGAGGGGAGAATGTAACACCCCATGCTTCCACGGAATGCATCTCTTTGAATAATATAATAGCGTGTGTTGTACGCGACTTCGAGTTTTAACACACACCAAAATCAATCAAACTAGCCCATATGAATAGTAATACCAACATTTTGAAATTTTATTAATTTTATCTTTCAAAATGAAATTCATTTTTTTATTCATAATATCGAAATTATCTTAGCATGAATTTTTCGTAATTTTCTAAAAACATTCAATTTTTTATGAATAGTGAAAAAACACAGAGTTGTAGTTTAAAACGGATTTTTTTTTAAAAATTATTTATTTAATTTAAATATCATTAAGGTCAAAATAGATACATAATACCTATATAATTTCAATGTAACTCAATGGAGTAGTTTAGAATAATTTTAGATATATAAAAATTTTATTGAACTTTTCACCCTCTTTTACCCACCTCTTAGGAGAATCTGGAAATTCACATAAAACATAATTTTACCCCTTCTGTGAGTGGAATTTCGAAAATACAAGAGACACGGTTAATATCAAGGAGTAAAATTTGGTTCAATAAGATAAAAAGAATTTATAGTGAATAGTAAATTTTAACTTTAATTTACCAGGGTTAAAAGTAAATAGGTTAATTAAGGGTAAAAATGATATTAATATTACCCTAACACATGTCCTAATTCTATTGGGTAAGTGTATATCAACCATAACAACCTTGTGAATAAAATATTATCATTTTTTCCACTTGGATTAGATTAGTACATTTATTATTATTTAATTCAATGAAGTATTAATAGTGTTAAAATCAAAATTTAATAACTATAACATTTTTAATATAGGGTTATATATAAGATAGATTCGATTATAAATCTTCATTAAAAATATAAATATATTTATAATAATATGGTATTTTATTTATAATTTTTAGACATTATGCAATTTAATTTATTTATGACACAATGGTGATGCAGTAAGTACCTAATTAATGAAATATTAAAATAGTTGATTTTATAAATATCAAAATAAATGAAATTTGAGACTTTTTTTGAATTCCAATATCTTTATAGGTTAATATGACTTATTATAATTGGTTATATAAATTTTATTCAATTTAATAATTCCGTTATGAAATTATCAAAAACAAAATACCAAATAGTGTCAAAATTGACATAAAATAGTTTTTAAAACAAATATTTTATTATTAATTGATATTATATTCCTAAAAATCTATGGATCGGCCAATGGACTTATATCATGATAGGTGTATCATTAATTGACCACTTTGGGGTCTTTTGGATGTATATAGTATGTTTATTAACTATATAATATAAAAATACAAAGTGGCATGGTAAATGTCAAACTAATTAACTAAGAGTTAAAACTAAAATATAAGGTTAATATAGTGACCCATACCTATTTAAAATCTATTGGATTAATGGATTTAGACTGATCCCCACATTAGCCTTTATGTAATATACATTGGAGCCATTATAAAATTAATATGAATTTATTATAAAATAATATTTATAGCTTTTCCAAAGTTTCCCCTAACCCCTCTTATAAAAGGGAACTCCCCTTTCTATCTAATTAACACCTTCAAAGCCCTTTTGATCGGCCATCCCCTGCCCAAATATTCTCTCAAGTAACCTTAATTCGACCAACATGCCATATTTTGATTATAAAGCCATCCTATGGAGACCTTTTGATCAAATCAAAAGGATGAACCCGATTAAAAGGTAATGTTTTCACCACCCTCTTTCATGTTCTTGTCTTCTTCAACTTCTTCTTTCTTTGTTATTCCCATTCTAAAATAATAACTCTAGTATCTTCTATATATTATTATGATATTATAAATATGATACAACTATATTCATTATTCTATCCATCCTTTGAATGATATGTCACCATATGTGCGTACATAAAGTTTACTATCTCCACGTCGGGGTGTAATTGTTATTTAATAAATTATTATTTGGATGGGTGTAATAATGATGTGTAACTCACGTAAATAATAAATATAAAATGATAAATATTCGGTGTATATGATATACCATCCAATTATATATTATCATAATATAAAACTAATGATATTGTAGCTCGTGCGTACATACGGACTACCGTCTCCACGAATGCGATGAGATTTATTCCCCATCGTATCCGTGCAAGTCTAATTATAATTCGATGATTAAAAATAATGTTTAAGGAATTTATATCATTCTAGATATGAATAATATACAACCTATCAATAAAAAATAGAGCTTATGCAACAATACTTTTAAAAGAAACGAGTAAATTAACACCCGAAACAACGATAATACTAATATATTATTAACAAAGAAATGTTAAAAGATCATTATGATATGATATTAATTTAAATTATTCTTTTACAATTTAATAACAATTATTTCACCATTATACAGGAGGTTAACCTACCATCGACAATGGAAAAGTACAAGGTAAGAGTTTATTTCACAATCTCTTCATTATCCGAGGTTGTTGATACGTAATTATCTACTGGGACCTCTTTACCATCCACATCAATCTTTCTTAAAAATGTATTTCAAATAATTATTACTATTTTACCGAATATGGGTTAAAGTCATTTATGCCCTTGTTGAATTTTTATAATAATTTTATAAAGGAATCTTTCTGTCATTTTCCAAAAAAGGTCCTTTTAAGCTTTTCGACAGAATTAAGGTAAGAATTTCATTGTATAACTTATACGGCGGGTGCGGCTATTTTCTGCCTTTATAAAGTCTTCTAAGCATCCCTTACAAGCTTATAAGAATATTTTGAATGTAAATTTTGTCTTTTATAGTTATGTGTCTTTTAAATGATTTCCAAAAAAGAGATATTTCTCTCAATTAGTTTTGATTTCATCTATGTCAACATCCTTTGATGGATTTTATGCTTATTTGAAGTTTCATTATTATGATACAAAACTTATATATTATATTTAAGTTTTTGTGATATATTTGACTGTGGATGTGTTATTTTTATACAATTCATGGTTTATGGAGAAATTATTAACATTTTGTAATTTTGTTTTAATACAAATGTTTATGTTATATTTAAACCTATTCATATGAGGAATGCATTGGACTTAATAAGTGACGGGTGGAGCCCGCTATAGCTATTGGATGCATCGATAGGACTCGTGAGACAAACTAGTGTCTTGGAACAAGTCCTTGACAAAATTTTATTTGTAGTCTTGGCACAAGGCCTTGACTATGTGGTTATGATAGTCCGGAATTATGCATTCCTTCATTATGAAAGTGGTTATTGATATTTAATGTGATTATTCGACTAGTAGAATATCCTTGTGAATAAGTAAATGGAATTATTTCATTTTATCATTACCATATTATGCTGAAGTTCAAGTTTGAAAGGCTTTTGTTTTAGTTATACATTGTATTAAATGTTTATGTTTATTTATAAAACCTTCATCTATATTGTTATCCTTACTGTGATTCTGAGCTCACCCCTTTCTATGTTTAATTTATTTCCAGGATATGAAGAAGTATTTTATGAATTACCTGCAAGGATAGTATATGGGGATATGAGTGTGGAAACAAGAGGTTGTTGTAGTTTTCAAATTATGATGTAATGTAAACTTTATGAATGCATCTAGTTATTCCAAGGATACTAAACAAATCGGTATTTCGAGACTTCATCTTTTGTGATCATGCCAATGTTATGTAATAATGTACCGACTCTGAGTAACTAGGGTCGGGGCATTACATTTATGTAGTGAATAAAATTATAACGATTAAGATTATAAATGGTGGAAGAATGAAAGAAGCATGTAATAGTAAAAAAATAAATCATTATTAATAATCTAAAATTATATTTTATATGTTTTTATTCATTATAATAATAATATTTACTTTTAAAATAAAAATGAAATTGTTATATTCATTATAAAATATAATATGATGTATTATATGGATAAATTTCATAACATTATAGATATTTCATTATTTAAATATTCAAAAGAAAACATCATTTTTTTGAATATTAAATTTGAAATTCGATTCTCATTATTATTTAGGATTATTTAAAATGATTTAATATTATGTGATTACTCAAACATAATTTTTTTGTGTAGAGTCAAGTCTGTTATTTAAATAAACTAATTTTAAATAATAATAATATTGTTGAATTGATCATTAAGTAATATAATCCTTCTATACTTATAAATATTTTAAATTATTAAGTTGGAGTAAAAATATACCTTATTTTTCACTATGTTCATTTTTATATTAAAAACATATCTTCCTATAGAAAATTCATTATGTGACACATATTTTTATAATGATTTTTTTATTATACTTAATGAAATAATATCATTTAAAATTACTTCTTTTTTTGAAATCCAGAGACAAAAATTTCATAAAAATGCATCTTTTATTTTTTTCACTTATATATAGTAATTGTAATAAATATTTTCCACCTTGATGGTGGATAAATATGTAAGAAATGGTTAAAAAATTAGATAAGGCCAAAAAATATACCTAATAATTTTCGTAATTTTATTTTATATGTTTTTATGAATATTATCCATCGATGTTACAAGATAATTTGGTAATTCTTTTAAAAATTACATTTATAAAATCCATAATAAAATTTTATGTTACAAATAAAAAAATGTCACAAACATTATTTTAATATCACTAATATTTTTTAAATTGGATGAAAAATAATACGTTTAGTTTAAAAAAAGAATGAATATAATTATTAGAGTTTTTTATATTTAATTTTTTCAAATACTATATTTACCAAAATTTCATCTATTATGCCGAAATAGTCTATAATCACGTAATAAAAAAAAACAAATAAATTATTTTTCAAAATTCTGAAATTAATTAAAGTATGATGATTATTTTATTCTAAGATAATAGATAAATATAACATATAAGTAATCTTTCAGGTGTTTATATAAATATTTAATTACTATTTTATATCCTTAATATATAACTATGGGAATTGTCTCAAAATTAACATTAATGGAATATTATGTAAATTCCTAAATTATATAATTATATAAAAATCAATGAAATAATTTATTTTCTCATGTTTATTGAATATGGTCGATCATATAATTAATATTACACTTATAGCTCATTTTACCTTTTTTTTTTGAATTTTATGACACTTATAGAGTAGAAAACATTGATAACAATGTAATCACCGGCAAGGTTAATGAGGGGGTAATGAATGAAAGATAAGGTAGAAAACAAAACAAAAAAATGACCAAATATTATTGGATGAATGGATTTATACTAATCATTACACTATTATATAAATATATCAATTTGGTTCTACTTAAACATGAATATTAATTTATATTAATTTAATAATTTATGTAATTGAAAATGATGGCCCTCCCTGACAAATATATATGAACATCCACTCCTCTATTACCCAATTATATTGAGAAATGTATTTTATAAAATACCTTCCCATATCTACGAAAAACATCCATACCCATGTCTTATATTTCAGGGTCTCATTAAAATAACAATCCTATACAACTTAATGATTATTCCAATGATGGTATATTAGGACAAGGTATATGTCTTAATGGAACAATTTAATGAATATTTATTCTTCTACCACATTAAAATTCACATTTACATTTTTAAAGAGATATTATTAGTATATTATATATAATTAAAAGATATAATTAATATGTTACAACAATTTTTTTCTTCATTTCCATCTAATGGGAAATTGAAACATCATTAGTGGGTTCATGTAGATCACCACCACTACATAACGATCTATTTCATTTTTGATAAACACCTTATAGGGTGGATATTAATATGGATTAAATAATATTTTTTATTTCCATGAGTTATATTTCATTCTTTAATGATAATATATAATCATTTTTCTTTTTTACCTTTATTTAATAATCATAATGTTTTTTCATATGTACGTGTGGAATACCTCCCCCCAGAGGTGATGTGATTAATTTCTCATGTACACCATTCATTGATGGATCAAAAAATTTATTTAATATATAAAAATTAAAATCATTTCTAGATTTTGATTATGGATATTTTGCAACAACGAACCCTTTGACTATGATTATCCTAACGAAGCTGTTTTGTTATCACAAAATTAGTTTCCTCAAAATAATTTACACAAAAACAAATTATTATGTAACTAAATGAAATAATGTAATAAATTTCATAAAATTTATAATTATAAAATAATTAATATAATTTATATGGAAATTAAATAACTAATATTATTTTATTTTAATAGAGTTGATGAACATACGATTCTAGATTCTATTTATGGTATGAGGTTTTTATTTATCACTTTACATTAATAGAATTATAGATTTCATTATATTTATATATCATATAAGTGTTCATTAAATTTTTTCAATAATTCATATATTCGAAGATAAATAACAACATATGGAAATTTTAAACTACCATTGACATTCATTACCATTTTAAAAAAAACTGTTCTGGTTATTTCTCAGTGTGGTACATTTCCTTAATGAATGAAAAAAATCATTATATAGATTTTTACATAATGAATAAAAATTCCCCCCATAATTAATTTCAAATTAATATAGCGACCATTATAATTTCCATTACAATTTTCTAATAAAATTATTTACATAATTATTTTATAATTTTTTATTTTAAATATTTTTCAAAATAATGGGATATTTAACAATTATTTTATTATATTTTGGAATGGGATTTGTTTATTTGTACAAATGTATTTTAAAAGGGTTAATGATGAAAATTATAAATGAAAAAACATTCATTAAATGATATATGAGCATTATATATGGTAAAATGTTATCCCTACAACTCTATGGGATGAAAATAAGAGTTTTTTTATTTGTAATGGTTTTTAATGATTTATTTTAGAACATGTTTTTTTCATGTCGATATGATTTATTTTATACAGTAAAATAATAAGGTAGAATAGATAAAATCATTAATTTTTTTAATATTTTTCATTGGTCTAACTATTTTCTTTTCATTATATATCATAATGATATTTTTATACTCATCACATATTTTGAAATTTTTTTTATCGGGATAAAGGATTCGTATGAACAAATAATAATTATTATAAACCTTTTGAATATTTTTTATGAAACGAAAATATCATTCATTTTTTTAGAAAAATATTATTGAAAAAATGGATACTATGTGAAAGATTAAATTTTTCAATATTTTGGTATGATTTATAATAATTGAAACCAAATTCACAAAAATATTTAATCCTAAAAAACCTCGAAATGTATAAATATTAATTCTTTTGTAATGTATCACGTTGTTGTAATGTTTCTTGTAAATAACCATTTATAGTGTGAATACAATCCATAATTGGACATTATCCTTTATAAAGGGTGCATGAGAGGTTAGTCTTTGAACACTATGTTATGTTAGGAATACGACCAAAATTTTATATCCCTATAATGTATTTCAATTATAATTTATATCTCATGAGATGATATGTAATGTACTAGAGAGTGAACATATTTTACTATGGGACTTTTTCCAATTTCATATGATTGTCTTGGGAGTGATTCTTGATTTATTTCTATTATTCCATATATTATGTTATGTCAAAATATTCCATGATTCCATCATCTTGTTATTTTATTTCTTTATTCCATTTTCCAATTCTTATAGTAATTCTGTTTTCTGATAACATTTTATGCCTATTGGAACACATGTTATTCATTATTACCATATTTATTATTGTATTAGTAAATCTAGATAAACATTTTCAATAAATATTTTTCCAAGGGTGTCCAATAATATTAAATATAATCTAATGGAGTTTTGTGAACAATATTTCTTTTTAAATAATGATTATGTTTTTGTTAATAAGATTATTTATTTATATATATATTATTCCAAATAATCTTGACCTTTCAATCCCTAGTTATTATTTTATGGAGAAGTATGTTAATATATAAAAAATAATTTGTGTATAAGGAATGTGTAACTATGTATTATTTAAAAGGAATCCGTATTTAAATTTAGATAATAGGAGGATAGAAAATTTGAGATAACCGATGGATATGTTTAAGGTACTATATTAAGAGAATGATAATATCATAATGTTTATATAAATTAGTGTCTGTTAAATTTTCATTTTAATTATATCCTTATTATGGATATTTGTACTTGGATATAGGCTTTATCACATATGAACTTTGGGGAAATAACATAAAGATGGTGTGTTGGGCATTAACACAAATTTGACATAGTACATGAAAATTATTGAAAATTTCACAAAATTTTAGTAACTTCGAAGGGGTAATCTTTATTTAATAATATTCTCTATAAAAATAAAATTTAAACTCTTATTTTCTAGTTACATTTATGTAATAGGTTGAAATTTATAATATAACAAAGGAAAATTTAACAAATGATAAACTAATATTTTTATAGGTTGAACTGATGATAATATAATTTTTTCTAATTGTTATATTATGTAAAATATGAATGATGTAAGTAAAAAAATACTAATATATCACAATTTAAATGAATTAAATGGTAAAATTATGGTATAATATTGTGAAATATATTCTAGTTAATCTTCACATTAGTTTTTTATGACACCTTTCTTACGATAATAATTGGTTATCCCTCATGATAGGACCAATGGTTTTAGTTTTCGAAGTATCTGGATGGAACCAAAATAAATATATGTGTGAGGTAAAATATTGTTATTTTCTAAATGATTATCCCATTGATGTGATATCTGGATTAATATATCTATTGAATATACTAAACTAGATATTATGGAATTCAATTAACCATGTAAGACTATAAGAAATCCTAAACCCACAAAATAATGAATGATGTAATATCATAGGAATTTGGCTGATGAAGATAACAATGAAAATAATATTCAATATCTTGCATGTCAAAAATGTGTGAAGAATTAGAAGGATAATTGAATCTAGGGAACTATAATATGATTTGATTGTGATTGTGGAGGGAATCTAGAAAGAAATATTTTGATGTAAAATTAATGATAAAATAAAGGACTCTAATTCTCCTCCTAAGGACCCTATAATGATTATATGTTTTAGATTAGTGGGAATTGGATCTATTTACCCTGATACAGTAATACAAGTGTCATAGTAATCAAATGATAAGAACCAACTCCATGAAAATGAGAATATGGAAACTCTTATTTACTTACTATTTTTGATGTAGATATTTTTTTTAAATATATAATTTTTGATGTCTTATGTCATGTAACATTTCACCTAGTAGATATTGAGAAATAAATAATAAAATTTGATAGAATAATTAATATTTCGAAGGAATGTGAATCATATTATTTGTTTGATTAATGTAATAACTTTTAAATTTTACTCTTCTATATTTATTAATATTGTATTATTAATTGAAAATACATTTTTACAAAGGCCTCTTATAAAAATTTATTATAGGAAAATATTAGATCATATTATAAATCAAATAATGATCAAAACCAATGTATGGTTAATTAGGATCTCTATTTGGAAATTATTCACATCATATAAGTTTTTAAATTATTAAGATATAATTTATATATGTCAGGGGATGTAATAGCCTATAATTTTATAAAAACTGTTTCTATAATTTAGATTATCAAGTTTTAGGACATTCTAAACAAGAAACAGAAAACTAAAATGAAACCATTATATGATTATATCATTAAAAGGTATGCATTTAATTATTTGGTATAAATTTGTGTAAATGAAATATGAAATATAATATTATATATGTTAAAATATATATTTTTTATTTTCTAAAAACAATAAACAATTAATTACTGTGTTTATGAATCTATATTTTTTTACTCTATACAAATTATTAATGAAAGTGATTTAATATTTTTAAATGATCTTTTTCCTATAAATAATTATTTTTCCTTTAATTTAACATAAAATTTTTCAAAAAAATTCAAAATTTAATATGTAAATAAAAACATCATTTTTTAGGATTATACATTAAATACTAGTTTAAGATGAACTATTTTATTTTTTCTAAAAATAATGATATTTATTTTAATAGTAAAAAAAAAATTTTATACAAAAACGCGACTCTAATAAAATTATTTGTTCATCATAATGAAATGGAAATTCATGCTGCCTTATTTTTATAAAAAATAATTATTTTATATGTGACTATAATTTTTTTTATAAAAGTATAAAATATTAGAACCCACATTAAATATTTTTGAACATGTGTTACATTATTTAAAAAATTGTTTTAATACATTAAAAATTTAGTCATTTTAAATTCGTTTTATAATATATATATATATTATAATTAGTAAAATTACATCGATTTTGTAATTTTCCGAGTCAAAATGATCTCAACGTTATTATTTTGGAATCTTTTTAAAATAATTTTCTTTAGATAACATAGAAAAAAATTCTTTTCCAAAAACAATGAATTTTATTACATTACCAATACGTAAGTGAGACACACAATTTTAAGAAATAGTTTTATTATCTAATTTTTTTATAAATTGTTTTATATTTTTAAATATATCATTTTGACTTTTAAAAACAATATATTATAATATAAAATAATTTAATATTTTTATTTTATGAAAAACATATTTAAGACATTCCTTTTAATAAAAAAATTTAAAAAAATAGTTTAGAAAGATTTTAAATCATCAAAATATTTTTTTCAATTATAATCAAATTTTTGTCACCAAAATCATAAAAAATTATATTCATATACATCATTGAAAATTTATAAATAAAATGATCTTTTTCTATAAACATTTTATACACCTCTTTTTTACTAATAATGAAATTTAAATAAATATTACATAGAAATTATATTTTACAAAATTATTTAAATTAATAAATTAATCATTTCAAAATTATTAAATATGGAAAAGATTAATTTTTTTAAATTAAAATTCATTTCCATGGGTTAATGTGGAGCTACCATGGTAAGGGAAAATTTGGGCAGAAGTTGGTCGACAGTGTACACTATATTTAAACATGTTAAAAAATATATATTTGATAGTGTATGGTGGAGGGGGATAGATATAATATCCTTCCCCACACAATTATTTGATATTTTTTTATTCCCTTAGCCTTGGATAATGTGGTGATGTTGTTGAGAAAATAATGAGTTTTTAGAAAATTTCCATTTTCTTCACTTATAAAAGGACACAACATCCTCCCTAATTCACTACTCCTTTAAAATATATAGATAAAATAAATATAACAATATCCCTCATCAATAATCATGAAATGTATTTAATTTCATGATCTCACCAATTGACCAATCTATAAATTATTAAAGAGTCACCTAATCGATAACATACAAGGGAGAGGCAATACACTAAACTAAACTTCTCTAGATCCTTCCTTTTCAACACCCCAAAGATCACCCAATCCATAAAGTTACTATTACACCATTATTTTTAATAATATGACGTGGTTTCAAACTAATGGAATATCGAATTTATAACAACATAAAAAATCATTATCATAAATTATAACGAAGTCAGGCGTGTGTGTAGACAACAACCACCAAGAATTAAATGTTTTGATTTCACCTAACTAGAACAACATTATTAATGTTGATGGTTTTTAGAAATGATAATTATGAAAATATTAGTGCTAATTAATGATAAAAAATGAAAATAGCGATGTAATAATAATAAAAACTAGTTAGAAAATATTTAATCCCCTTAAATAGACATATGAAGGAACCATTATTATTTTGGATATATTTTGGGATAAACATTAAAAATATACAAGTATTATTATAATATATTAAAAAAGTACATATATTTTCCCTATTGAGGAGACCATGATATTATTTTCCAGCATATTCAACTGTATTCAACTAACTAGAAGTGTTGTAATAAAATTTCCAAAAAACACCTAAAGACAATGAGGAATGTAAAAAATATATTATAAATAAACAGAAACAGATAACATACGGATCATAAAAATTAAATATAGATGAATAATGTTCTTGGGTTTATATTTATTGATCATAATTTTATTATTTAGGATATTATGTGAAAATGGAGATGGAATTATAATGTGAGGTATGTGTTTCATTTCAAAACATCTTTCATTGGAAAAAATGTTCCTAAATGGTGTTTTTACTTTTATATATATAAAATAAATTGAAAAATAAGTATTCAGGGAATTTTAAAATCTTATTCAGGTTTTATTTCATTAATGGAGATTATATTAGAATGTTTCTAATGTTAAAATGGATCATCCATACCACTCTCGTTAAATCTCAGTTATGCATTCCATTTATTTTTCTCCATTTTAAAAAATACTATTATAATGAAATTAATATATTATTGTAAATATTTACCTTGAATACTATTTTTATTAAATATCCATTTCATTTCTAAGGATGTACATTTATTAGTTCTTTTAGGAATTTCCTCACTAAAATATAATAAATTGGTTGGATATTTTCTATTTCTTTTCTCATGCCAGTAATCACCATAATAAAATTAGATTAATCCTAGAATAGATTATGAAGTCGTTCAATAAATTATATGAATATCCCACTTTATTCAAATCTCTTTTTATAGAAAATAATAAGGGATTCCATTCTATAAAAATCCTTTAGTTATTTCATAGAGCTCCAAATAAGTGGTCTATTTTTATTATTTCTTCTCAAAACATTTCACACAAATTTTTTACAATGGAATAAAATGTTTATTAAATATTTTAACTTTTAGAATTTTTAAATTATAAATAAATTTAATTCATTATATTTTTACAAATCATTATGAATTATACTTTATTTATTAATTCAATCATTATTTTGAAACCCATTTCATTCTCTTCAATTTGATCCAGATTATGATTTATATATAGTCTCAATTATCTCATTTTGAAATACAATGTATGATTTTAATTATATTTCATATGAGACCATTGTTATATACCCCAGTAATGAATTATTTATAGACATATATCTCAGGAGAAATTTTATAAACAATTATGGGTATAGCCAAATAAACCATGGGACTCATTCTAATATGTACAGTGCATGTGAATTTAGCCTAATAACATAATGTTATGTGATGCGTGGGACTAAAATTATATAGCACTCCAATTCAATTGGTGATGTCGTAAATCTCATGATATGTAAATTAATTGATTAGGGAGTGATGATAATCCAAAATGGTATTTTTTCACTTTATTATGATGGTCATCATTGTGACTAATGACATATTTTTTTATTTCATCTATTATATTGTTTCCACATATTCCATGATTATGTGAACTTAATATCTCATTTATTTATTCCATTTTTAGATTATTTTTCAGTTTCTAAACATGATATCATGTTATTCCGATCATCACCCATTTTATTATTTATTCTAATTTCTATTCCATTACTGCGATTTCTAGCTCCCATAATTCATTATATATTCCCCCTAGTTATCATATATAGTGTTAGATAATCTATGGGGTTTAGGATCACTTTATGGAGTTTTAAATAATTATTATGTTATTTTATTTAAGACAATTTGATAATGTATCTAATCATCAATAAGCACTCGTCATCACAATCCCCGGTTTATATTTGTTATAATTTTATGTGAAAAATGTTCGATAAATATTTCATTAAAGAATGGGTCCTTACAGATATTTGGTTATCTTTTCCACATCCCAACTATTATTTTCTCACAAAATATTATTGATTGATTCTTTTAGATTTATATCATTGGTTGAAATTCATACACTAAAAAAAATACCTGATTTGACTTAATGATGCCACATCGCGAATAAACACAATTATTGATTTTAATTTTATGCTCTAAAAAAGTTGTTAACGATAATAAATTTATAATATTTATTTTTAATAAAATATCCACTTTCAATTATTTATCTGCATTTTTATCTAAAAAATATCACCATTAGTATTTATAACAAATTTTATTGTCATTGAAAATTACTCTTTGAATAATAAGATATATCTCAATCTAGAATACAAGAGTTTATGAAAATAAACTCAAGGTTGGATATATCATTAACTTACATTCATAAGTACTTCTATCTCAATAATTTACAACATTTTAAAATGTCATTATGCTATTTTATATAAAAAATGAAGCAATCCTATAAATAATAATAATAAATTATCATGAAACATATTACTTGATAAACCAACTAATAAATCATATTCATGATGAACATGGTACATTACTTGATATTAATAATCCTTATTTACACTAAGGGGAATTTAAATTCCCTATATCACGTAAAAAATAATTTCTATTCTCATTAATAACATATACACAATTTATGTAGTGCATGTCTCCATGTTTGGTGAAGTATTATAACAGCAGGATATAATTTATTGTTTATGAAACATTACTTTTACTTGATTCTAGTGTCATAATGAATAATCATATGACACAATATGTATAGAATTTTTACAAAAAAATTAAAATTCCACAATTGTATTTTCTTCCATAATGGTGATACATATTAATTATACAAGTAGTATGACACTACATGTGTTATGTCCTGATATCATTTTATGATAACTAAAATTAATGTGAAACCATTAGATATAACCGATAAGGCTTAAACACTAACTTAAATTCTATATTAGGCTCTCATACATTTAAATTTATTTATGTCTATATGATTTTCTAAATTTAGATTTGAAATTGATTATTTTTTTCATAAAAGAAATTTTAGAGTACAATATATAAATAGATTTATTTTTAAATTTTATCTATTCCTATTACTAGTTTTGAAGTATAAAATCCATGAATTATTTTTCATTCATGTATCACCATAATCACATCAAAATTTCTTCAAGTATATCGAAATAAATGAATATATTTTTGATACTTACATAATCAATGGATCATATCTATCCTTATAACAACACCACATACAAAAGTTTTTAGATATATAAATATATTTTGAGTCAATATAATCTCTATATCCTCATATAGATAAATGGTCCCAGTCATGACGAAAAATATATTTTCATTTAAATTACAACCATGAAATGTTAGCATTTATCTTTTGGTTATAAGACTAAAAAATATTTTATTAATGATGATTTTTATGGGATAATGTGTTCTATTTTGATTTTTATTACCTTTAAATAAGATGTTAATCCATCATATATTTCTTTCCTTCGATCATATAATTTCCTTGATTCCATGGATATGATTCTCCATCTAAAGGTTGTCCCTATCACAGACCTCCATATAATTACTTATGTTGTGAAATTTTAAAAAATGATGTCAGGAATCATCTATAACCTCATAAATTTATATAAATTATATATATTTCAATCTCATCATATTTTAGTCTTAATTCATGTTCACTTCATTCATTATTATAATTAATGACGGTTTTCCATTTTTCTTCACATATATATTCATTCTTTTATTTTGGGTAATTGTGATTACATTTTCATTGTTACATGATATACATTTAATTGAGCTCCATTATTCATTGAAAATATAGTGAATCCATTTTATAGATTAATATATTTCAATTGGAAATAATTTCATTCCCCTTTTTCAGTAGGAATAGTGGAATTTCAAATAATATTTTTATATTCCTTAATAATTTATTTATGTTCCATATACCTATGTTTTGGATATAAAAAAAATCATTTATGGAATTTTTTATTATGTCATATATCAGTTAATTTGATGAATCAATGGGTTATCTCCCACCACTGAGTGCTTGGGATTGATGATAAATTCTCATGGTTTGGAACATTATTCTACAAAAGTATCAATTTTTATAAACCTTAAATATGAAGACTATTAATCTAAATTTAGCATGATATATCATTTCATTCATTCATTTTTTAATAAGTGTTTTACACACTTCACTTATTGATTCTATATTAAAGGATGTCTTCTTCTTCTCATTCCTTATAGGCTAAGAATTGATCTAATAATATTAATATTTTAATCCTTCTCTTTTAATTTTACTATTTTTCATTATGCCTTTATTTATTTTACTTAATGGATTCTATAATTCCATAATATTTTACCATTAGTGAGATAATTATTGCATTTGGCTCTTTTCAATTGTAAATTTTTTCTTCCACGTCAGGTGAAAATAATTCATTTCATCTATATTATTAATCATTTCACCTATCATCGTTAAATATCTATTCAATGCCATATATTGTTTTTTAAATAATTTATATTCCATAAACCGACCTTCAATTAAAATATAGTCAGCATCCTTAATTATTTATAACTTATCCATCCTTTAAAATAGATATTTGACTCTATCTTTATCATTTCCTGATGTTTTTCTCTAGAATAAAGAATAAAATACTTTTCTCTGTAATTTTAGGAATAAAAAATTCATTCAATCACATTTTAAGGTTCAAATTTATCATATGATAGAGTAAAGTTATCATAGTAAATAATTATTGGACTCAACCAAGGGAACCACTAAATTTTCAGTGTCATATGTATAGAGAACATTGGAATTATAAAATCTAATTATTTAATCCACATATTGGTGAGAATAAAATAAATCCAAATCAACTATGACAAGGGGAACAAGGATGAACATATTCAATAACTATCTATAGATTGTATAGTGGTAATCAGTTGTCCACTACACCCCACCCTGAAATAGTGGATGCATTTTAATTATAACAACCCTATTAGAATATAGGATTATTTTGATTAGTATCAAGAAACTGAACTCAATTATTTAAATTTTTACAAAAACCATTTGTGTAATGATTATAATATTTTCAGAAATAATTTTTTTTAAATAATCATATCCCTCAATAGAAAAACTATAAATAGAATAGAAATACTGACATAAAATCCAGATTAATTTATATAATATGAAGATAAATTATTTTAAATCACCTATAACCGTTTATTTGTGAAAGTAAATGTATTAATTTAATAATAAAAAATGGAATCCGTCACATGGTCCTTAATACCTTGCACTGACAGATATTTCATTGAAATGGTTATGTAAAATAAGTGTTTTCTAGTCAATCTTATAATATTGAGGATTATATCTTGAGGCATGTTAATATTTTAAAAATAATTATAATTTTATATAAGTAAATGATTGTTAAATTATAACAATATAATTTCTTTAAGGGTGTATAGTTTAATAGCCATACATTTTCCCCTTAAATAAATACTGTTATATGGTTTTTCCATAAGAAAGACTAAATCATAACCCATAAAGAATTTGAAAATGTATTTGAAGAAATATTTTTTTTATACAGTGGTAACAAATATATAAAATATATATGAATTCATATATATATATATATGAATGACAAATTATTTAAACACCAATATCAATTATTTCTGCTAAAAACTATAATAATATATTTTTAATAATAAAATATTCTATATACAATAGTTATTGTTAGTATTTTGATATATATATATATATATAATAAGAACTGATTTTATAATTATATTTAATGAGCCAAAGAAATTTTTCATATATTATATAAAGCAATATTTGGTAAATATTATTTAACTTGGTAAAATGATAAGTTTATATTTATAATAAAATTTTATATATTGTGAATTCATAAAATTAAATTATTAAACTCTAAATTAATTGTTCAATTTGATTTTTAAACATATATGTTAATTATTTAACAATATTTTTATGTTAATTCATTGTTAAATAAAACAAGGACCCCTAGTAAATAAAATAAAAAATTTCTATAAAACAAATTTTTTCATCAACATATATTTTTTTTGTAGAAGTTTATTTCCACTTATTTATAAATTTTATAATGATAAATAGTTTCAAAATATTTATTTCATGTGATGAAATATTTTAATAAGTTTATACTTTTTTATTTGTAATAAAATCATTGACTTGATTAATATTTGATTAAAATTTTGTAGTGTTTAAATAGAAGATATATAGAGGCTTCATTTCACCTAAAATAAAATTTCATTTTTCCCTTTTATAAAACCTTTGATATTATTTATATTCGTATATAAACATATTACCAACAATACCCCACGTAAATTACCTTACAATCATTCCATTCAATTACTACCCCATACATACCATTATTTTCCCTGAAAAAATCCCACTTCATCACTTATAAATGGGGGATCACTTCCACCATTTAAATAATCCCCTATTATTTTTAAATATCCTTGAAACCCTACCCAAATACAATATATTATATTTACATTACACATCCCTAATGACCCTAGTACCCATAAATTATCCTATATCACTAAATTATAAGGCCTTAATAATGTGCATTTCCATGGTCTCACTATCGGTATAATATCATTTATATAATTTCATTATTTTTATTTCAAGTATAAACCAATCATAACTATAATATAATATTTACATCATTTTTATTATTTTTTATATTTCATTTATAATGGTACGAAAATTAGTTATTCTTTTCCATCTGTGAATATAAACAATAATTCTAATTAGTGTATGTGTGTGGATTTACACCTCTATGATGTAGAACTTTTAGTTTTGATATCTATAATGACATGACTTTTCACAAGGGTATGAATCATTGGTTTTCATTTATAATAATTAATTTAATAATGTTAATGGTTTGATACAGAAAAAATAAAGCCTGAGAATTATCTGGGTATATTTCGAAGCTCGGAGGTCCATTAAATTTTCTTCAATCTAGGACACACAGTTTCTATAAAATGTGTGACACAGGCCATGCGGTTTGGATAAACCATGTGGCTGCAGACAGGGTTAACTAAAAGTCCTCATGGATTGACTATAACTGTATGGACCTGGGTCACATCCATTTGGAATGTTATATAAAGGTTACAAAGACTTCATTCATGGATTCTTCATGGTCTATAAATCATGCGCATAAATTTTGTTTGGTTTTGTTTGGAGGGAAATAAATTTCCCCCCCACTTAAACGATATGTTATAATTTAATTTTCATGACATTCTAGTTGAAGTAATTGTGGGATCTTCTTCATTGAGGTCTCAAACTCACCCCCTCCTTATATTCTTAATAACATCTCAGTTTATTTTCTGATCCTTAAAAATTCACAGGATTACAATCCCCCACGGTAAGGCTCCTATATATCTCTACATCAGTCTCTCTTCTTCTTTCCACTTAATAAGCAATTTAGTTTCAAGATCATATGCCATATTTTTGGGCATTGGACTTAAACTTGTATATATTCTAAAAAATATTGAATATAAGGTTGATATCATTCGGAGAATCTTCTATGGCCTGAATGTATGTTATCACACACTGTCCCTTTGATATTGGCAATTTCATATTCATACTAATTGTGCCATAAGATGACCACTTTCTATATTTATAACTTTTTTGGTTACATCATGTCTAAATGAAATTAGATCATTAATTTATGTGAATTACGTTTGGGTTAGGGGTTTATATTTCATACTCACTCTATATAGAAACTCTTAAGTGTACCACTTTTGAAATGGTCATTTTGGTCTAAATGGGCCAAAATTCATTGAACCCAAATTAGCTCACTAATTGAATTTTAATTGAATTAATTTTTTTTCAATGTGTACATGAAATATACTAGTGTATCCCAATGGTGCATATCCCCTTTTTAATAATAATCGGAGAAATTGGCATGTGAGTATTATACTTTGACATCTTGGCCTTGACACCTTTCCTAGAAATGAATTTTTAATGTTAGAAAAATTAGATGTTTTCTTTTATATGTTGGTTATAATGATATGTAATAGACCTTGTAAATTAATATCTTTATATGGAATGGTTCCATAGGATGGCATTACCATTCCCTTATCATGACTTATTAGTGGAAAACCATGGAACACTTTGGTTGTATAAATGGAAATGATATATGATTGATAATAATTTTTCTATATGATATGTATTGATATTCCACTTCTATTATTTTGAGCATGTTATATGTATATATATGGTTGGAATTGATACATCATTCTATCTTATTATATGTGTATGGGTGGGAGGCATGCTTAATCAATGGTAGTTGAAATTTCAATATAAATGTACAGATGAGAGGCATTCTTACCCTATGCTAGATGTAATATATGGATGGGAGGAGTTCATACCAATTTCTAGCTATGGAATATATGTATGGAAAATAATAATACTTATCTCATACCAATAATAATCTATAAATACATATATACATATGGTGACTTGTTCATACTTACCAGCATTAAGCTGTTGAATTTAGACCCACTATATATCCTTTAGGTACCTAAGCGAGAATTTATTTATCAATTTTTCATTGTATTATTTTTCATGTAAACTATTTACATATATTATTATAGTCTGATAACACATAGACACCATTGTTGGTGGCCTCCTGAGATGTTTATCACACACCCTACAAGAACTACCATTGGCATGCGAGAAGTCTATTTGCCTATAGGTATGAATAGATGCAAACACCAATTTTATGGATTTTGATTTTGATTGCTTATATGAAGCATAAAAGTATATGATTGGTCTTAGGCATGATATGCTAAAGAGAAAACATTAGATTTTCATCAATCCTTTACATTTTTTTTGAGAATGTGGTTTACAATTTACCTTTTTAATTTTTGTACTAGCAAATAATACATAAATGTTGTATCAAACATTAACTATGCAGATATTCCTATGTTATTTAGTTATTCAAACTTCTGTTGTATCTATTTCATCTTGCACTGTTTAATATATCTTTTTGTTAGGTTATAATATTTCTTCTATTTATTATTCTCTTGAAACTTTTTTCAATTCTGACAGGGGGTAAAGTCATCCTGCTATTTTACCATCACACCCCTGCTGCTAGTTGGCAGCCCATAGGTAATGAGGAGACACACCAGGGGTCATGTGGTAAATGGGATCGAGGCACTGGTTATGTGGTTTTCGGGTATGGGACTTAACAATGTGGTATCAAAGGTCTTTCCTATCTTGATTTACTATTTAGTGACAATTGACTTGATATTTGGAATGTTATGGACATATTCATAAGCCATTCGTGGGTGTCATGAACCCATGTATGGGGTAAAGGCCATGTTTCCTTAAAATAAAAAGTTTTTGATTCTTCTATTTAGTGTTGATACGATTTCATCATTAGGTGATTTACATGTTTTGTGATTTTATTTATATTCATGATAATGTAATTTGGATTTCTTTTTTCATCCCAATGAAATTAGGGTTATGTACTTGAACATATATTTGGATACACACTATATGAATAGGTCATGCATTTTACAACGAAACATTTAATTTTAGGAAATAATTTCCTATTTCATAATCATTGTGCGCTGTTACATATTTCAAATTGTTTTGAAAACACATATAAGAAATTGATTGTAGAATAGGGTGAGTTTAGGGGTGGTTCCACTCATTGAATCGTACGGTGTATGTGCCCTTATGGATAGGAAAATGGAATTCTATCTATCTCAACCAATTAGAGACAATATAATCACATGGATACACACAATTTAAATGATAACGACATCCAAGTGTGTGTCATCTTTTAGCATGTAATGTGTTTGGTCCCTTGAGGGAAGGAAAATGGAATACTATTGGATTAAGATAACATAAATTCATTAAATGTTCTAATGAGAACACCATCAAATTAGTAGTGACATATATCTTGAAAAAAACTATATTGTACATGTCTAAAATATAATGTCAACCCGAATCCAGCCTCAGTAGTTAGTATTTGGGGTTTCTTCATTCATATGGTTTATTCCAATGTCCATTCATGGATTTTGATGCATGCAGATAGGTGTTTTCATCCATATATAAAGGATTAGTACTTGTACTTGTTTCTTGAATGAAATATTTATAGTTTATTATTTTTATCTTTTGAGATGTTCAATTTTAATTTTAGAATTGTGCCTCCCAACCAACCTCAGGTTGCACTCTCTGAAGAATGTGATGATCTTTTTCCTACGGTGAGTGGCCTTGAGTCCCTAGTTGTTCATCTTGTCGAGCCACATCTTGCCCGTCCTCCTATACCTGAGTTAAGCGTTGATTCCCAGATTCGAGAAGTACTATTGAGTATGGGATTGAATATGAAAGGTAGAGTGTGACCTACCCCATGTATGGTACAATTCACCAACGAGTTTCCACAAAATCATCATCTAACATTATCAGGGGATGGTGGAACACTTGTTGTATAGTCGTGGATTGAGGTGATCCTACCTATCTTCGAGAACCAACAGATTTCTCCAGAGTGTATGTTCATGCTAGATGCTTACATGTTGTTAGATTCATCTAATAGGTGTTGGTATTTCATCATCCAAGAAGGCCAACATGGAGCGATTGTTTGGAATATCTTCTAGACCATCTCTTATGATTACTCTTCAAGTCAATGAGTTCAGGTTGTAAACTATTTATTAAATTGTCAACTAGGAATTCATTACATAACAAATTAAGAGAGAGATAGACAATATGAGTTATGATGTTCGAAACCTATGGGTTCCAATGGATCATTTTCTAGAAAAAGGTTACTCTTCGAGGAATAATGTGGTGGTAGTAGTGGAAAGGATCCCTTCTTGGGTTGTTCTCCTATATATCACTAGTACATAGTTCCAGGAAATTTCTGGAGGAAGTGTATGTGGATCCTATTGAATGAAGAGGTGGTGGAAAGACGGGTCATCTCCATCATTTCTCCCGAACTTTTTCACTGACACCAAGTAGGTATGGATCTGCACCCACTCTTCAATTATGAGACAGGCTAGTAGGGTCAGGATAGATAGGTATCTGGAAAACCACTAGTTGATCAGGCCAAGGTGGTGGTTGAGGTAATGTTAACTAATAATATGATTCTCTGCCTCAGTAGAGCAGACCTACTCAGGGTTGTCTAGAAGTCACTCAGATCATTGGTACATTCTAGTTTCAAGCACTTCATCCTATTTTGTTAGAGTAGTGAACTAGGCCATCTTCAGTACAAGGTACTATTCTTTAAGCCTCCACTTTAGTTTCTACTTTTTTTTAATACAATCGCATCTCACTTTTTATATTTGAGGATATCACTAATAGTATAGGCCTCGATGTCATGTCTTATCATGGCTTCATGACTCTAGATACAACCTTAAGTGTCGATTCAGAGGGTGTTCGATGTTGTCAAAATTTTCACCTTGAGGCGGGTGGTTACTTATACATGTGAAACATGTATGTTCTCAACATGGAAAGTATCAATGTGACCATTGGGATGGATGAGATAGTTCCCTACATATCTCATATTGATTTCTATCATCGTAAGGTGAATTTTAAATCACCATAGGGAGTTACACACAAGAAAAATGGATAATGGGATGTTAGTATGACACAATCAGTATCTGATCAATAGAGACTGGGTTATGTTACAACATTGGTAGCCCATCTTTACCTTTTAAATTAGGGATTATGAACCATTATATATCCTCATATAGTGGATAATTTCAAATATTTCTTTCTATTTGATTTCTCTAGTTTACCTCTAGTGATATAGAAATAGTTTACTATTGATCTAGTTCTAGGAGCCGCACCTATGACTATTCTAATTTATTGGATGGATATTATAGAGTATCTGGAACTCAAGAATAAATTGGAGGATCTAGAGGTGAAAGGACTTATAGATCCCGTCACTTAACGTTTGGGTCAACTATCTTCATTTCCATGAAAGAGGATCGTACCCTTATGAATTGTGTGGATTTCCAATTATTGAATTAGTTGAATATTATGAACTCATATCCATTACCTAGAATATAAGACCACATTGATCAGCTTCGCTGAGAAAAAATTATTTTCAAAAATAAATCTTTGGTCAGACTTAATCAGATGTGTGTATGGATATCATACATATTCCAAAAAACTTCCAGAAGTATGTATGGTCACAATGAGTTCTTGGTTATGTTCTTCAAACTCAAGAACACTCTTAATATCTTCTTTGGTGTTATTAATCAGGTCTTCCACCCGTATTTGGATTCAATCATGTTATTCTTTGTGGATGGAATATTTTTGTATACAGGCTCTATAAATTACCATGAAATACATCTTGATATCATGTATAATACACTGAGAGAGAATTATCTCTATGAAAAGCTCAATAAATGACACTTCTTGATAAATAATTTCCACTTCCTAGGTCATATCTTCTAGAAGTCAGGAGTTTTTTTAACCCATTCAAAGTGTGATTTTTTTATTTCAAGGTAGAATCCCAAGAAATTATATAATATTTAGTGTATCAAGGGATTTCTAGATATTCAGTATTCATTATTCATGATTTATCACACATAGTAATGATACTTTTAAGCTTGAAAAAGAATGGTGTGAAATTTGAATGGTCTAAATCTTGTGAAGAATACGTTCACAAGATGAAGGTAAGAAACACTTATGATTCAATATTAATTTTAATAGGGACTATATAGTCTACTCTGATACATCAATTATCGAGATATGAGATTTTATAATGGAAGAAGAGATAGACATTTCGTATGGTTCTCATTAGTTGATGCCTCTTTAGTGGAATAACCCAATGCATGATCTCGAGCTCACTGATTTTGATCATGTCTTACACTATTGGATAAAATGATTATTGGGATATAATTTTGTTGTGTTCACAAAATAAAATATCCTCAAATATAACTTCACATATTATGAATAGAATCTTAGGTAGCAGAGGTGGGTCGAGTACCTGTAATCATTTGATTTTGATCTTGACTAAACTCTAGAGAATTGGAATTTAGTAGCCAAATCCATGAGCCTAATGACCTAGATTAATGTAGTTTAGGAATATAGTAATGAATAGAATATTATATAATTATTTAAGAGAAGAACATTACAATTTAGGAGGACCCTGGTTAAACCACCCTCTTAGACTTAGTAATAAAATATTCTCATCTAGATTGAGTATAGTCGTGACACCTATATGAACTTAAAGGCCATGCATTATGGGAATTTGTTTTAATAATGATACTTTTTCTAGTTGGGAAGTCTATGGGAAGATACTATAATGTTTCATGGGTAGGTATGGGTTCCAGCAGACATAATATAGGAGATGATGGACGGATTTCTATGCCGTATCATGGGAAGTTCTCCCCGGTGTCACTAAATTGTATCCTCATCTACGACATAAATATTAGTGGCCCAAAATGAAACATGAGATATTCAGTTATATCACATGATGATCCAATTGTCCATAGGAGAAGGTAGAACATCAACATCTGTTGGGGCTTCTTTAGCTATTGTACATTCCTGAGTAGAAATGAGATGTTGTTTCATGGGTCTTAGTGACTCTTTTACTAAGATCACCACAAGGAAAGGACATGGTGTGGGATGTTGTTGATTGTCTAGATAATTATGCACAGTTTTTAACTATGTCTAAGACCTTCTAGGTTGATGATCTATAAAACATTTATGTCAAAGAGGTAGTGCGCCTTCGGGGATCACCTCATTCTATTGTTTCTGAAAATTATGCTTGTTATAAATCATGGTTCTGGAAGGGGTTATAGAAGGACTTGGTTACGCTGGTACTTTTGGGCATGTCCTATCACCTACAAATTGATGTATAATCATAGCGTAAAATACAGGGGCTATAAGATATTATTTTTACATGAATTATTGACTTTGGGGTTCTTGGGAGAGACACATTCCCCTCATTGAGTTTTCTTATAACAACAACATTCAAGCTACCATTTAGATGGATCCCTTTGATGACATGAATGGCAGGACTTATCACTCAACTGTGTGTTGTCTAGAGGTATGGGAGGCAGCTTTTCTTGGGCCTCATCTTATTTTGGTGAATATATAATAAGAAAAAATAATTATAGGAGACATATTTATATCTTAGTCTAGACATTAGTCTTATGCCAAAAATCATAAGTTACCTCTTGAGTCTGAGGATGAAGATTTGGTTTTCTTGAATGTTTTACCCATGTTGTTGTATAGTAATATTCGGAAGAAGGGTAAGTTATCCCCAAGATTCATTGGACCCTATGTGGTTGTGTAAGGATCAAAACATTGGATTTCCATCTTGCACTTCCTTGGAGATATTGTTTTATGCATTATGTATTCCATGTATCTAAAAATCACAGATAATATCTAGAACCATGTCACATATTTCACCTAGATTAGGTTTAGGAAGATATGGATGCCTCCTTCAATGAGTATTTGATGTGTATTGTTGATTAGAGAGTGAAGACAATCCAAGGTAAGTCTTCTCCTCCTGTACAGTTGTTATAAAAACACAACTAGGTGTAGAGGAGACCAGGTAGTGGCAAGGTGACATAAAATCTCAGTGTCTGGTAATCATTACTGATGGTACCGCTTTACCCTCATACGGAAAACTCATAGATGTGTTTCTATAAGGAATGGAGGTTTTAATGACCATATTTTTTACCATGGCGTTGATATTTTGTTTTTCATTATTAATCATTCCTTTAATCATGGTTAAGATGTTTTGAGGACTATAGAAGGACATTGGAGTTTCTGTGGCTATTTTGGATCCCATAGGTCTAGAAAAAGGGTTGCAGGATGGGCCACCCAATTAGTACAAACTGTGCGACCTAGGACACGTCGTTTGGATAAACCATGCAGCTATAGAAAGTGGAACTTAGAAGACCACATTGATTTTATTTTATTCTGCAGACCAGGTACATGTTCATCTGAAAAACTATTGAAAGGTGATAGAGACTTCAAAGATGGTTTGTTCACCGTCTATAATCCATTTACATAAATTGTGCATAATCTGGTTTGGGAAAAAATTATAATACCCCAATTAATCCAAAAGTTTTAATTTTTCTTTGCATCACCGTCCATCAAAAAAACATTGGGGTCTTCGTCCTTATGTTCCCAAACCCCCAAACAATATAAATCCTTGATAACTCCACTAACTTTTATCTGATCCTTAGTCCATCAGAGGTGTTGGAATCCCGGAATTATGAATCTATAGTCACTCTACTCATGTATCTATTTTTCTTTCAATCTATTGTGCTCTTTTCTTAGGCTCATATGCCCTACTTTCATGGAATTGTAATAAAATTATGATCTTTTTGAACCTTTTTTCAAACATATGGTGGATATAATGTGAGTAATCATCTACATCTATAAAGAATGTGGTACATAGTTTTCCACATGTGTTTGGTTGTGTCACTTTATCCTCCTTATTCCATAAGATGGAATTTTCCAAGCATTATAATTTTTTTGGTTACTTTATGTATAAATTACCCTTTATCCTTGATATAAATTAATTGGGTTTGGTTTTCGAGTTTTAGTGACCACACTCACTCTATATGGAAACCCTTTGGCATGCCACTTTGAAAATGGTCATTTTGGGCGAAATGGGAGAAAATTCTTGGAACCAAAATTAGCTCTCTAAATTCTTTTTATTGAAATATAAATTTTCCCATGTATACATGATTTTTTATAAGGTTTCCCAATGGATAATACACCCTTTTGAATTTGAATTGGACAAATGGGCATTTTATTATTCTACATTGACACCTTGGCCTTGAAACCTTGCCTTGAAATGAATTTTCCATGTTCAGGAAATTGGATAGTTGGATTTTTAGGAGGGTTAGGATGATATGGCTTGACCTTTTTAAATTAATTGGGATAAATAAAAAGCTTCCATGGGATGGAATGACCTTTCCATTATCATGACTTATGAAAAAGTCATGAAGTACTTTGGTTGTTTAAATGAAAATGATATAAGATGGTTCTTCCTTTAGCTATATGATATGAATGGTTATTCAACTAAAATTATTTTGAGCGTATGATATATATATAGATGAGCGGAATTCATATCCCATGAAATCATACTATATATGTATGGGTGGGAGGAATGATTACCCCACACTAGTTCAAATGTCTATATAAATGTATGGATGGAAGTAAATCAAACCCTCTGATAGATGTATCATATGAATGGGAGGAATTATTACCCCACACAAGCTACGGTATATATTTATAAATTAGAGGAGTTCTTACATCGTGCTAGTTATTATCTATCCAACATATATACATATAGTGAATGGTTTGGACATACCAATTTGTAGATAAAGTAGGTAGACCCGCTATGTAAATTTAGAAACCCGATCCAGATGTTATTTATTTATAATTTATAGTCTTACATTCCTTACATATTATTTACTTACATGATCTTACACCGATTACACATAGACACCATTGGGGTTGGCCTAGTAGGAAATTCATCTCACACCCTACTCGAGCTTCCATTTCCACTTGAGAAGACTATTTTTTTCAAGTGTGGATATAGGAAAACACAACTCTTAGGACTATTGATTCTTATTTATTATATGGAGCTTATGATTAGTGGACGACTCATATGCTTAAGATGCAATTTAGTAGCTTTTTGATTTTGTTCTGTTTTGTAATTTTTTTGGATAATTCCTATTGTGTGTTCCCTATTTCTCTTTTTTACTGGCATTCCATTCATACATGTTGTATCAGAAAATACCTATGAGGCTTTTTCTATGTTATTTAGTTATCCAGACTTCCACAATCTCTTTTTATACTTCCACTATTTACTGTATCTATTTTGTAATGTTTCTTCTATTGTTTATCACTATGTTGTATCTTATGTGTATTCTGACATGGGGTACATTCTCCGTGATATTTTTCTACCACACCCCCACTTATATTTGGCATCCCTTGGATTATGGAGAGACACAGTAGGGGTCATGTAGCCAATCGGTATTGGGGCACATGTTAAGTGGCAGTGAGGTCCGAGACCTCATAATATCCAACTATAGTGTATAGTATAAATTAAGTATTTAATAATAAATATTATTTATGTGACATATTTCTGGTTTTAATCTTAACAATTAATATCCACTATCACTCCTATTATTCTATGAGTAATAGAAACTCTATTCATCTGTTGGGGGGAATTACACCTCCATAAAGAATAATTTTTTCTTTTTCTTATAGTTTTAACTTCTATATAGAATCAAATTAATATATTTTTCACTATCATGAAAATATAAAAATAAAATTATTATTTTTAATGATATTACGTCAAAATAAAAGCCTCTTAAGATATACTCACCAATTGAGTTAATGTGTAGTCAATATTGGTTCAGTTTGGCCACCTAAAAAAATAATATTATGGAATTATAATATGTATTATTCTAAAAACATAATTTCTGGTAAAATATAAAATAAATTTTTAAATAATTATTTTCACTTTGTTATTGAAATTCTACACCAATATTTAACACATTATTTAGGAAAACACCATTCGTGTGTTGAAAATAAACGTATAATTTTTTTGTCAATTACAACTTTTAGTATAAAGAATATTGTACTCTTAAAATAAAAATCAAACACTATAAATCCTTATAGGTCATAAATTATACTAACATTAATTAAAATTTATTTATTAATTTTCTACAAATAATGAACACTTAGACAAATTCTACTAAACTATTTCAAATGCACAAAACAATAAACACGTGATGCAGTAAAATATATAGAAAATCACTAATATGTATGTAGATAATTATATTAAATTTTAATTATCAATATAATTACTTATTAAAATGGATATAAAATATTATATTAATAATGTTACTAATTCTTTATAGGAATTTAGAGTCTATCAAACTAATCAGGTAAACATGTTGAGGGATTCATTCTCTTATTTTAATTTTCATGAGACATGTTTGAAATATTGCAAAATAATTTAATTGAAGGGGTGTGATTAATTCATAATGATTATATTTCTACATTTTATATAATTATAGTGGTTTTATAAATATACACAATATTATTTAGTTTTATTTCCTTTGATTCAAAAGATATCGAACTTGTAATGGTTTCTTTCTCTCAAAATTGATTCCATTAAGACATGTTTATTATATAAACCATGATTTATTTTAAATTCTATAAATACTACACTATATTCATTATATATTATTATTTAATTATATTTCATGAATTGAAATATTTATTTCTATTTTAATTTTCCTTTTGGGGTTTTAAATAAAATTATACAAAGGTTATAGGTATCATCATTTCAACGTTACTTCACTGAGAAATGTGTTATTGTTTCCACCAGTTTATTATTTATATGGTGAATATATATAAATATTAATTATATTGACATAATTCATGATTCATTCAACGGAATTTATTGATCCATATTATTTTTTACCTTTAAATTTCTTTTGATTCAATATTACTAATTCTGTAAGGGGTTGTTCATGACTAAATTCTCTTCCATTGGTAATATTATCTAATTTTCTTATTATCATATATTAATAATATATTCTAACTAAAAATAATTAGACATTACATAAATCCTTATTTTCATTGAAAATTATTTTTCAAAATAATCTCTAATTCATAAATGATTTCAATATATTTATTAAATTTATTTTTGATGAATAATTCCAATTATTTTTAATATATATGTCTTCTATATCCATATTTTTACATCCCACCAATTATTACTTTTACCAACTAGAAGATAAATTTTTGTTATCCCTATATAAAATTTTGTTAACATTCTTTCATAATATAGAATTGGATTCTTAATCTTTTTTAATGGTGTGGGTATTTAATAAGGTTATCTTAATATGTTCCAAGAATTTTTATATCTTTTCAAAATTAAATGATTTTTCATCCACTCCAAATTTTAGTTTGATAAAAATTATATCCTTTCCAAAGATTTATTATTAAATGATCCTTTTAAAATTAAATGTTTTCAATGTATTTTTACAATCCGTTCTCAATAACATTATCACTTATTTAATGATTTCATTTTTAAATATTCTTTTTAAATGTAAAATTTTA
Source organism: Viscum album (assembly GCA_963277665.1). Lineage (NCBI taxonomy): Eukaryota > Viridiplantae > Streptophyta > Magnoliopsida > Santalales > Viscaceae > Viscum > Viscum album. The sequence continues at coordinate 1,752,793,057 of OY728152.1, forward strand.
CAATGTATTTTCACCTTTACTTTTTGATAACTTTTTCCTTCTAAAGTATATTTTATTCAGACCTATCTATAATAATTTTTAATAAATTATTATATTTTTATTAGAAAGAATGTGATTTTGAATTTTATTCATACTTGGTTTTTATTAATGTTTAGAATGGTTTAGTGAAAACATGTCATTTTTTCTTTTATTTTTACTCAATGGTTTATGTCCAATGATGTGATAGTTTATTCATGCTAGATATGATATTTTATAAATCCTTTGGAGATATGAAATTTTTATTTCTTGTGATTTCTTAAAATCATGTTTTGTGATATGTTTATGATCCCCAATATATTTCCTTGGGTTATTTCTATTATGATAATGATTGTTTTTTAGTGGCACAAATATGTATTGATGATGATGTTTAGGGCCTATATCACCCTCTAATGAATTTTTTTAGTTTTTATTTTATGATACTTTTGGGACTCGACAAAATGATTTTGATCACATAGGAATGGGAATGATTGGATTTCTCATGTAGATTTTCTTAGACTTATCATTGTGCCATATTTTCATGTTGTTCATAAATTTAAGGCACATTACCATAATTTTACCATATAATTACAATTTTAAAATATTTATATCATTTCAGTAAAATTTCAATTTTTTATATTCATGAATTATTTTTAATATATGATAATTTTTATATCATGTTATGTCGTTTTATAATTATTAACATGTATTTTGAGCATTTTTATATATTATATGATTCCAAAAATGATAATTTTATGATCATATATTGCTACAACTTGTATTAAAAATATCATACATAAACTTAGGATCTTTTATTAAGATATATTTGGATTTCTCTTATGCTATATAATTTTTAGGATTTATTACCCTATGAGATGTATTTTCTATTACAGAGCATTTGATATAATTTCATCTTTATGATTCAATGATAATGGATATGAGGATTATTGAATATTTTTTCTGTCTTGAAGTGAGTCTAGAAGAGAACATTTATGGAAACATGTGTCTGGTTATTATAAAATAATAATATTATTTAGTTCATTTTCATGAAAATAAAACTATTATTATGTATATTATTCTACTTTTCAATGATGTATTATTTACATGTGGGATAATTGTGTTATTTAATATATTTATAACTTATGTCACTTTATTATTTGTTTTTCTAAACTCATTTTTCTAGTATTATTTTATTTTCCATCACACACTTGTTGTTATGTCTACTGGTATGTAAATTTGGTTGTTATATAATTTTATTAATAACTATTTTTAGATTCCCCTTGAGATCTAAGAATATAAGTATCATTGGGGTTTGTTAACATAAAAAATTTAAAATTTTATTAGGTATGGATTTGTTTACATATATTTAATAAAAAATAAATTTTTACCACCTAAACGTTCCTTCAATATTAGGGTAGGGTGAATTTTATACCATTGTGGCCAAGTGAAATTTATAGGGAAATAGTTTGGGACTGAAACATCAAAAAATTGTGAATCATAAATCCAATTTTCCAATACTTTTAAGATGATTAGAAGATGAATATTATTGAATTTATTCTTATTTATGAATAGATCATTGATAACATTTTAGAGGACTTCTCTAGAGAACCACTCAAGAGTGGGGTTGAGATTATGATTAATATTATAACAGTTATGGAGCCCATATATATTCATCCTTGCATGATTTATCCTATAGATAATTAAGAGGAAAATTCTAAACTAACGGATATTATGATGAATGAAAATATTCAACCATGTTAATCCCCTTTATAATTCCGGCCTTTGAATGATAATAATTTTTGTGACTCATTATGGTTATGTGTGTATCCCTTATGTTTCAACTAGAAAATGGTCAAGAACTATTATCACATAATTTATATCAATTACTTAACAAATATTATGGGAGGATCTATATGGTTTTCAAGAACAATTTTAGATCAATTAATAATCTATTACTTACGAAAATTTGGGGAATTATTTGTTCTTTTATTATCAAGAAGATATTGAATAAATGAGTATATTCTGATTCTTTTTGGATAGACGGTTTTTAATAGTATTTATATCCTAGTTGAAATATGTCATTAATCCATATTTTCAATCATTTGTGGTGGTAATAATCACTTATATTTTTTAACACTAAAAGATTAATAAAGAACATTATCAATATGTTCAATTTGATTTGAGTACTCAGATAAATAATCCATATAAGGCTATGATTTGGAAGCATCTACTCTAGATAATTGAGGATTTATTCTATGGGAATGTGATATTAGAGGTAGGAATGTAATATAAATTTTCAATGATTATTTCATAGTTCTATGGTATTAACCCAAATATATTTTTAAGACCAATGTATTCCATTTATTATAAGGAACTATAGGTGATGTATTCAATCTATTTTTATATTGTAAGTGTCAATTTATTCCTTCAAAAAAGACAAAAATTTTATATGTGGTCTATTAATAATTCAAGATCATTCTAGAATATAAAAGGGATGTTGAAATATGAAATAATTCTAACCTTACTCAATTCAATTATTTAATATCCCCACAAACATTAATTCATTAAGAAAAGGTTTTCATGTGGTCTTGATATTAGATGGGCATGTGGTTTCTTATGGTTATAGTTAGTTAGGAAGAATTATAGGAATTATAAGAATCAATATTTGTTTATGGTGATGACTGTGAATTATTTTAGATATTAGAAACTACATTTAAGAGGTTTTTTTTATATATAGAGTCCATAAGAGTCTTATACAAATATCATAATATCACGTGACAATAGTTCAATAAGAGTGGTGGGTTGAGTTTCATGAGTCATATATCTTTTAGATAATAAATGATCCTTGAAATGGAAATGTTTTACCAAATTCACTATGTTGGAAAACATTTGTATAATTTGTATATGAATGTTATATAAATTCTAAATTTTATGTCATTTTCACAAAGATAAATATCAATGTTCAAAATAATCATGTCAAAGAGGCCCGATAATTAGTTATTTTCACTTCCTCGCTACATGAAAGGGTTATTCAGAGTGAGTTACATGATATGTATTTTATGGTTATGGGTGAATATATATATATATATAGTGTAAATCCACTACCATAATAGTACCTTATTCTTTATATGGTGATTTTTCGTGTTTTTTCAAGTACCTACGAATATGTGTTATGAAGTGATATAGGATTATAATTCCTTTACTTTGGTTATTTAGATAGGGATTATAAAGATTATTTATGATATTAATGGGTAGTACCAGTCACCCAATACAATGAAATAGCATTTTTTTCATTTTATAGTTCTTAATTTGTTAGTATTTAGATTATAAGAATCAATTTCTAAATGAAATGATTTAGTCATTACATATTCATTAATGAAAGTGGATAATTTGGCCATAAATTTCATTTCATGGATTCCAAATTCATAATGATATGGTAAAGTCATGTGAATTATTATAGAAATGTTCTAAAAGGTCTACCATTTCATATTTATAAAATTAACCCACCCAATTTACAAGTTGGTTTACATAAATTTATAAAAAATAACTTTTCTTCCTGATGTGTTATGGACTAATATTTTTTATTAATAAATCCTTTTCAAATATTTCATGGAATACTGTTTTCAAATGGAGCATGATAGTTATGTAAATTTGAGTAAATCATTACATCGTCAAATCAATGAGTTCTATATGATTAATATCCCCATTCAGAGGTTATAATGAGTGTTTGTGTCATATATTTCATTGGAATATGGGAGATTAATCTAGAATTTTATAAATTTTTTAATAATATAGATAAAAAATAATTGATTCATATGAAACAATTTAATGACATGAAAAAATGTAATTATAATCGCAACTACATTGGTTAGATGAAGAGGATTTAGTAGTAGTTGCAATAAGTAACATTATAGAGACATCAATGGATATTATAATGATCTAAAAGATATTGGTGACTGTGTAGAGAGGGTAGTGTTTATACATATCCCTGAGACTCTAAAAACTATAGTTTTATATATTAAACTAGTTTCTTGTGGGTGTCATATTGAATGAAATAAAAAATATTTAGAGGTAGGGATAATTGGTACATAGATATATGTGTTTTTTTGATGTTATTTAATGTATAGTAATGTTATTTTATCTCCTTGTTTATTATTAAATACATAGTATCATGGATAATGTGATCTATGTAACTTTGTAGTAATATCTCAACATTTCTACAGATCTCTATTACTCATTTTCATATAATCATATACCATAGTTTTTTTCATTCCATGGTTGGGTTTTCTTTGGGGTTGCTTCCGGTAAATTTGGAGAAAATAGGAATCTCATGGGATTTTTCACATTCGATGCATATATTGAGAAAACAATCTGATTTCCTGCATCAAACTATGTGCCCCTTTTTAGAGTTAGTGGAGGTGGAACGTGATTTAGAAAACCATTGCAGCCTTCCCCCCCCAAACCATGAACCATATAATAGAAAGGATTTTCCTGGTGGTCATTTTTTTTCAAATTGTGCCCAAGATTGACGAAAATGTGCACCCCATGAGTATGGGCACATGGTTAATATTCATGGTTTGTAAAACCTTACTCATCCACCTAGGAAACCATGTTTGTCGAAATTAAACCGCATAATTTATTTAAAAAACACTAAAGCCCCCAGTTATTACATTCAATCTCCCTATATAGAACTATTATGTTATTAATTGATTTTTGAGGCTCATGAGAGGATTCATTAGCTCCCAAAAAACCTTTCTTAATTAATCGAATATCTGGTTAAAGGATCCATTATTCTTTGGTATATATTTTCGTACTCATTTTAGTTCCCTCTCTGTCTCATATTTATTCGCCTATGTGGATGAGTGATTTTCCTTATTGGATATGATATAGATCTAGGTTTTGATGGATCTTTTTCATTGGGTATTAATCATAGGTTTTTATTATAGTTCTTTCCCTCTATCTTGATTTTGATCATTATACACCAAATTGAGGATTAATATTTGTTGAGAATTCATCAGTGTTTTTGGGGTTCGTTGTTTGATTTCTAATTCCCATTGTATTTATTATGATTCAAATGTTGTATTTGTATCATTTAATTTCCACATTTGGAAATTACCATTGAAATTAATTAATGAATTGATTTTCCCTTGTTATTATTTTACCCTTCACAAATCCTGTTGGACCCATTAGTTATTTTAGACTGTACTTCAACGAAACCCATGGGGTGAACAAATATAATTGAAATGATAATTTATGATTGTATACGTGGTTTATAAATGAGATTGTTAATGTTGTTGGTAAATTGTATTATGAAATTGGCTGAATACTAGGATATTAAAATTGTATGATTAATGAGATTATAAAAGTGGATCTATTATTTGATTTATTTGTCAATTATGTGAAAAATGAGTTTTGATTCTAGGACTGATAATCCAATTACACACATAGTGATAGAATACTATTCTCTTCCCCAATAATATATATATTTATTTCATGTGATCATAATGATGTGTGACTTTTACTACTACTCCAAATACCCTCGGGGTATCAGAATGCTGCTTTACGCTCCAAATGTATGAATGTAAAACTAAATACAAATAAATAAAAAAATACCATGATTGAATGGATTTCAATATTCCTATGATTTATATTTTATATTCCAGCACAGGTCAAAGCATGTATAATTTTTTCAGATGTCACCATAAACCTGGTGGTGTATATGATTAATTAAACAAATATTAAATGTAAAAAACTATTTACTTAATCATTTATATATTATTATTTATAAAACTCCACAAAAATATTATAAAATGGATAATTATTTAGACGTTGTTGGTGGTGGCCTATTTAGTTGTACTCAAAGCTTACATTGAATACATGATCGGTACCCATAATATACTTCATATTTATATGACGAGATAGTGGAAAAATCCATATGTTAGATAGTTGATTTGGGATTCTGTGTGGAGAAAGGATGAGGGAACCATACAAATTTTTGGGATCTTCCTGGGAGTTTTTATTGTGTATTTATTTTCGGTTTTCTTTAAAAATTATATACTGATATGACATGACAAGTTCAGTACTTTGGTATGTTTTTTTTCAATTTTGGATTCAGCATGTGATGAACGATCTTATATTTTTTCATATTTTCTTGGTTATTTGTTTTTATAATTTTGATATTGTTTTTTTTATTTATAATATTGTGTTCCTTCGATAAAATGCTTATAGTCTCCCCATGGACTATATTAAATACTAACTACTAGACATTAGCCTCTGTTATATGGGGAGGAATCCTTGAGTTCATGTAACAACCTAGCTCGAGCCACCATATTGTTGAACCTAGTTCCAGATGTCAAAAAGTTGTATCAAAATAGTTTTATTTTATTATATTTTCTCTTATATTTGATAAATTTTGAATAGATACTAGGATGAGTTTAGTATTGTTCATGATATATTTCATGGGAGTACTAAACCCATGTGTGGGGAGAAACCCAAGAACCCAGGGTGGGATTATTATTCTTGATGTTTTCTACTATAGTTTAATGTTATTTCATCTCGGGTGAAGCACTAATTGTGTTATTCATTATTTTTTCTAGTATTTTCTTCATGAAATATAATTTAATGGGTATTTGGCACACACGAATCATTATAGTCACATAGGATTAATGTGACATACATCATTTTAGTCACACATGGAATAATTGATTTTTTGTGATTTTTTTAAACGAAAGTGATTTTCTTTATTGAGTATTTCATAAAATAAAAAATGATTCATACTGATAAACAGATAATTATAAATCATTCTAAATGTGGTAATTTTAAATGGATTAAATGGGTGTATAGTGATAAAATTTGAAATATGGAAGTGTTTTACACTGTGTAAGTCGTGAACTAGATGAGGGTTGGTTGAAGTTAGTGATAGTGTCTTAGTGTTGATTGTGTTGTGACATATTAGGGATAAATTCTTATTAATTTTTGTGAATACATCTTGTTTATATGTGTTAATGATGGCTTATGTTCCCAAATATGTTTGTTTGTCTTTGTATAGACATGCATCAATTATAGTTATTATTGATCGGTTGACAGGAGGATATGGCTAGAAATATGCCTCCAATAGTGGAGCCAGATGCCCCAGTAATTCCGGGTGTAGTAGACAAGAGTGGTTACATGAGAATGTTCTGCGTTGGAAGCTACACATTCAGATATTCGTGAGGTGGGAATTATGGAATATGTATGAACTGACACAGGAGTTCCAGTTTTAAAACCCTCTAACATTTACCAGAGAGGGTGGACCGGAGGTAGTAGCATTTTGGAATGAGTCAATCTGGATGATGCATGACCATGTTTAGAATCCCATGGTTAGTAGAATAAAATTGGTTGACTTTATGTTGTAAGAATTAGTGTATCATTATTGTGATGTTTAATCTCTAGATGTGTATCTCGATAACATGATGTGGAAATACATTTTCCTGAATTTGACGAAACACTTTTACAGAGAGACAGTCAGGCATTAGAGAGAACCCTATTTTATAATTTTTTCCAATTGAAGTTTGTACATGATGGATATTGATGGTCACATTAAAGATAACTATCACTTTTTCCTGGTGCATGTAGGGGATGAAATAATATTAGAAATTTTTTTTCGGGATGGACAAAGATGTGAGACTATATACAATGTCAACATATTTCAACTAGAGAAGTTTTTTGAGGTGGTGAATCATTCTCTAATTTCTAAGGGAAAGCTAAAGGACGATTCTTGTAGAATAAATGTGGTGTATGTTGGATGACCCGGATGTATGACTTCCAAGATTAGGAAAAATTATAATAAGAATTCCAAATATGGAAATTGAATGTATAGTAGACATGGAGAAGGATCATTTACTCAGAGTAGTAACAGTGTATGCAACCACCAATGTGTTAGGTTATGGAACATTAGTAGTCAATTTCCATGACCGCCAATGGAGAGAAAAGACCGTAGAAATATGGGTCACTTACAAGGGGATTGATGAAACCCTCAAAATATAGGTAATGTTATAAGATAAATACGAAATATGTGTACTAGAAGGGGGTCTTACACAATATATCCTTTGGTATGTTAGAGGTATTTTTTCCTTGATGATCAAGGCAGTGTTCATGGAATGTTAAGAAAGGAGTGCATGAATCAGTAGAGTACTGTAGTTTGGGGGGCTCAGACTATAATAGAGGTCATAGGGAAAAGATAGTTTTATGAAGTTCAGCGAAAAATTTTGTACAGTGGGGATGCTGCATTGATAGTAAATGGTATTATTCATGTAGTTGTTTTTCTTTTTAGTTCCATATTTTATAAATGATAGTCAAATTATTTTATTTTTTCCCAACTTGTGAACTATTTGAGTGTGATGGTGGATTTTATTTGTGGGGTTATGATGGTTAGACATCCTTCGAGAAACATTCATGGGGCATCAATTTATTTAAAGGGTGTTCTCTAGGGTTTGGGGAGTATAATTCTTTTTTGGATATTAAGATACATTAAATTTATAGTTTTTACATGATGTTGGGCATGGAATTATTATTATTGTATTGAGACTATATAGATTATTACTACTAGAGGGTGACCATTACATCTCTTAATGGTGGATGTTACGTTCACTTTGGATAATGAGATATCTCGGTAGGTCGAGAAGGAAATCTTTATTAGGAACGGGGCGATCTCACTGCCCAGGTTTGAAGTGTTTTGTTGGACGATGGGGATGTGAAATCTTATACATTTATACACATAGTGGACCAGTTTTAGGATGTATTTCTTAAGGAATACTCATGGATTCCATCTGAGAGGGATGATAATTTTACAATTGACCACATTAATGAAGCTAGACGTGTTTTGTTTCTTCTTACATGATAGTACCAACTGAGAAGCAAGAGCCTAACACTCATCTAGAAGAAGTTATGAATATGGTATTTATCCATTCAAGTACATCTCTTTGGAGTTCCCCAATTTTGTTTCTAATTATATTAATGGGACTTTGTGTTTATGTGTTTGTTATCTTATGTTGAACCTCAAGAAAATGATGAAATGATATCCTTTTCCATGTATCAATGATATATTTCACTCATTCAATACAAGTTTTGTTTTATCCAAAATTGAATTGAGATTGGATTACCCATAGCTATGAATTAGAATATCTGATATAAAGTGGAAGACATTCATATGAAGGAATGCACAATTAAATTTCTTCATGATATCATATAGGATGCAAAATGATCCATCAATGATTATGGTCTTGATGAACATAATCTTTCATCCATACGTGAATCATTTTTTTGGTTGTTTTGTGGATGACATCTTGGTCAACTCCCACACTCATTATTATCATTTCCAACATCTTGACCATAACCTATGTACACTGAGAGAGCATTGGCTATATTCTATGAAAACTAATTGTTAATTCTAGTCCGACAAGGTACATTTCATGAGAATATCATATTTGAATAAGGTTCATCATTAAACAAAGAGAAGGTGCATGAAGTAGTTTATTAGGCTCACACAAAGTGTATTTTGATATTGAAATATTTTTGGGTTTGGTGGGTTATTTTCGGAGGTCATTCCATGACATTTCTTGTTTGGAAGAACAAATTTTGATCTTTTCCAAGAAGATGATCTAGTTTGAATAGTCTAGATCATGTGATAATTATTTCTAGAAGTTGAAGAAGCATTTGTCTACAAAAAGGATCCTGATCCTACCCATGCTGGGTGACGAGTATAAAATGTTTTGTGATGTATACAGGATTATACATGGGGACGTACTGTTGGAAGGAGATAAAGATGTGATGTATGGATCATTTAATTTTAGGCCTTATTAGTGAAATTATTGTACTCATGATTTTGAGTTAGATGCATTGGTTTATGACTTTAAGTGTTGAAGTAATTACATATTGTGAAAGAAGTTTACAATGTATACCGACCAAAAAATCATAAAGTATATATTTTAACATTGATTTAACAATATCTAGCAGTTAAAGTGGGTTGAGTATATGAAATATTTTAAATTTGATATAAAATATAAAACTAAGAAGGGAAGTAGTGTTGCTATATGTTTTAGTAGTAAGACACAATCTCAGGAATTTTAAGAGTCTTATTCTAAGTGAATGATGATGACCCTACTGGTTGAGAAGCATATTGAGGATCTGTAGTGTTCGGGGGAGATGAAACACATATCTGTATCATTGTATTCCACACTTATGAGATGGATAATGGATAATAAAAATGAATTTAAATAGTCTTTTTCCTTACGTTAAAGAATTTATGGAGGGTGATTCCCTTCTCGAATGGACTATAGATGGGGATGAGGTACTCTATGATTGGAACCATATTGTTGTTCCTACGTGTATGTGTGATGCATGATTTTCATGGCATGATGTTGTTGGTGAATCTGATTTTGACCAAACTTTACCTTGAACCACATTGAATATAGTAGTGGTCAAGAATAAAGTTTTTGATTATAGATTTTGTGAGACTATTCTACACTTGTTAGTATGTGATGCCAAGAATCAATGAGCTTTTGATTTATTATTTCAATTACCCATTCCAAACTAGATGTGGTAAGATGTTACCATGGAAATTTTTTTGGGGCCCTAGACGATCCCTCAGAAGAATGATCTTATTTGGGGGATTGTTAACTAATTAACAATAGTATCACATTTCCTACCCATCTAGGAGACATTTACCATGGACTAGTTGGGTGAGATGTATGTTCGAAAGACATTTATTTTTCATAGGGTTCAGTGGAGTATAGTTTTAAACCCTGAATCAAGCTTTACATAACTGTTTTAGAATAAATTATAGAGGTAATTGGGTACCTAGGTGTTACATAGTACATATTTCCACCCATATAATGATGGTCAAACAAAGAGCACTGTCCTCGTGCTAGAGGACATGCTGAGAGCATGCATACTGGATTTTGGTGGATCTTAGGAGAATAATTTAGAGCTCAATGATGTTAACATTAACAATAGTAATTAGGATACTTTTTAGATGGAAGCATATGAATCACTTTATGGTAGGCTATAAAAATTTCTTTTTTGGATTGAGGTAGGAGAGTCTGAGTTGTTTGGACCATGTCTCGTGTATGAGACATCAGAGAAGGTTCAAAAAAGTTAAAAACATATGCATACATCTCATTGTTAGAAAAATTCATGTGTTGATTAAAATCTTCATAACATTTAGTTTACAATGGGTGATCATGTATTCCTTCATGTTTTTACAATACTGGGTCAACCAAGGTTTTTAAAGTAGGTTAATTTCGCACACAGGTATGTTGGACCTTCTGAGATTATGGAGAGAATCAGTCCAATGGCATAATAATTGTCTCTGGTAAAAAAGAATAGTTTCATGGATGATGTTTTTCATGTGTCACATCTTTTAAATTGTCATTTTAACCCTTAAAATGTAATCATGTTTGATTATGTTGAGATTGAGGATAATTAAACATGTTAGGATTATTCAATTCATGTTTTGGATCAAAGAGAAAAAGTGTTATAGGGAAAGAATATGTTGACAATCTGAGTGTTGTTGTATCATAGCCATGTTCAGAAGATATCATGGGAGAGTGAAGCTAATATTTGGGCTTAGTGGCTTGAACATTTCACTTCATAGTCTTAGTTATTATTGGTCGTAAATATTCAGGACCTGTTGTTATAAAGTGGTGATATGGTATGATCCTATACTTTTTGGTGATGCTCTTACAAATTATTAGGTAATATTTTACCCCCATTTTATTCATTCCTTGGTTGGGATTCATTTGGTGATCTCTTGGGTGAATTTATAGATACATGGAATTACATGGGGATGTGAATAGTTTTTTCATGGTTAATGAAAAATGTGTTATTTTACCAAGGAAACTATGCACCCCTTTTTGAAGCTAGGGGTGGTAGCGCAGTGTTTGGAAAAACAGTGTGGCCTCTATCCCAATCCCATACACCCTAAAATATAAGTCATATACATTGTTGCACATGCTTCATAAAACCTTGTTCTACATAGGATAATCTATGAACCCCATTAGTTAGGGTCCACTATTAATGTGCATGTATTGGAAAATCATGTGCCTCCACACATGAAACTATTTTCATGGAAATTGAACAATTTTTTTTAAAAAAAAATAGAACACCTGGTTGTTACCTCTAATCAAATTGGCTAAACCAAATACATTTTCATTAGATTATAGGGGCTTCTAAGAGGATTATAAGGCACATCAAAACGCTTTCTTTGAAAATTGAATATTTGTTTAATGAACTGACCCTTCTATGGTATTTGTTTTATCCTTTGTTTTAATTCCACTCTCTCTCATTAGTAATTCATACCTTATGGACAGAGATAATTTTAATATATTGGATACAGTCTATTTCTAATTTTTTTGGTTCATGTTTAGTTTGATCTTAATTATAGGGTTTTTAGATCTCTTAAACCATTGTGATTTTGATCATTCTACACAATATTCATGATTATGATTTGGTGAGAATTTATCAATGATCTTCAGGTAGGTGTCCTGATTGATAATAACCATATTTTAGATTATTAATATATTTTAGTTATACCATTTATTTTTTTAAAATAAAAATATTAATATAAATTAAATTAACATACTAAATTTTCCATGTTATTATGTGACTTTTCATGGATCTCATTGGAAATATTGTTGTTTTAACACTGGACATGATGGAAACATTGGGTTGTTTCAATATAATTTAAATTATAATATATTAAATTATTCACGTCTAAAGACAGATATTGTGAATATGGATGATAAATGGGATTTTAAAATTTTTGTATAGTGGGATTATGAAATTGGTTGAATAATGGGATTGTTAAAGTGGAACTACTATTAGTGATATTTTTGAATGATGTAAACACATAGTTTTTGGGTTCTGGAATACTTCTGAAAATATCCATGGGGTTCCAAACTATTTCTCTAGGATCCCAATATATATATATATATATATTTAATTCATGTAATCAATGATGTGTGGGGTACGAACTTCTCCTTTAAATACCAACGAGGTTCCAGACTGCTTCTATATTCCCCAAATGTATTAGAGTGAAGTTCAAAGTAAATGAAAAATTACATCCAATGAGAAAATGGATTAAGATATTCATATTATTTTTGGTTCACACTCAAGAATGTGACAAAGTAGTTATGGTTTTTTGGGTGTCATAGTTAACCCAAGGGCCTATATGGTTAATTAAAAAATATTAAATATGAAAATAATTTACATTGTAAAATTTTATTAATTATTCCAAAAAAATCATACATTTTAAAAAATTGGATATTTCATTAGACACTGTTGGTGGTGGCCTACTATTTTATACTCTTACCCTACATAAGATTCATAATTGGTACCGAAATAGACTTCATGATTGTAGGACAGAAGAATGGAAGGATCCCTATGTTATATAGATGACTTGAGATTTAGGATGGAGCATATATGAGTGAAATGGACATGATTTTGGAACCCACATAAGGGTTGTTAGTTTTTCTTTATTTTGGGTTTTCTTTAGACAATTGAAACTGATTTGACATGAAATAATATCTTCATTGGGTAGAATTATTTTCAAATTTAAGATTTATCATGTGATTCTTGGTGTTATATTGTATTTGGTATTATATTATTATTTCTCTTTATCAGTTGGATAACTTTTATTTATTTCCACTGTTTAACTACTTTGATTAAGAGGGTATAGTCTCCATGGGTTACATATTATACCCCCACTCCTAGTTGGCAGCCTTTGGCATACAGGGAGCTTTTCCTGGGGTCAGATAAAGAACAAGATAAGGGCCCCAATATGTGGATCCAAGGTAAGAAAGCTCCATTATCTTTAAGGATATATTCATGGCCCTACTCGTGTAGACAGTATCTAAAACACCAAGCTAAATCTAGACATACTATTTTAGGAGATAATAGTTTTGATATTCTATAATAGTGGGAATAATTTTCATTAGAATATGGTTACACTAGAATATATGCAATGTTATCACATTAATTTCAAAAAAGATACATGGGTCGGGGGAAATTTTTCTATGTAAAAGGAATAATTTTTTTTCAATTAGTCTTATTAATGATCAATGATGCATCATAGAGGCAATTTCACAATGAAGGGGACATTTTAAAACCACAGTTCCATGTGGTATTAATTTTTATTTAAATTTTACTAATTCATATGTATTGTGGATGTTTTTAATAAATTAAGGTGCATTAATGAGATCATGGGTCTTTTTTGGAGAATCAACATTGTATTGGGACATATATCTTTTCACACATTCCATTGGATATATAGTTCTATAGTAGGAGGATTCAATAGGGTAAATAAATGGTCTAATAGCCTATGAAAAACCATTGAGCGGTCGATGACACAAAGGATAGTACTTGATACGACACTAGATAACTAGTGAGATCCTCTCGAATACCTATAATTCATTATATTTTTTAAATATTAAATTATATTATTTAGTTAATTTATAATAATTAGAAGTTATATGTTATATAATTTTTTAAACATTCATCATATTGATCCTCCAACCAATTTCCTCAAGTTAAACACTCCAAAATTCTAGAACACACTTGTTTCAGTACAAATTCATGTTTCACGAGTCCATAAAATTCATTTTGGAGGAATATATTCATCCAATACCCTCGCCAAAATATTTCTCATAAAATTTCATGGATTATCATTAATCGTTCAAAAATATGAGGTTTTATATTGGTTAACATATTTTTATGTCTTATACTTGACTTTCCTTATTATACTTAGTGGGTGTGAATTTATTAGACTGTGGTAGGGGGTTTAAACAAATTTAGTAGGATAAAATTCATTTCAAATGATATGTGATGTGTGGTATCAATGACCTAGTGTGATTTACCATGAATTAATTTAAGTAGTTTTCTTTAACCAATGTGATGTGGTAATAAATATTAATGGTCCTGTTAGACTATGTGATTATTATTACCTGATACCACAATTTTTGTTAATCATGTATTTATTATCATTTGAGTGGGAATTTGAACTTGAGACCCCTTTGGGGATTTTTTGAGTTTTATTATGATATAATTGATTCTAAATCGTGGTTATTTGAATTATTTTCTTTTAAAAATCATTGGATTGGTATTTATGGGTCGATTATTACCTAGTAGGTTTCTTTTATAATTAACATAGATCGTTTTATACATGAATAGTAATAATTTTGTGTTAGTGTTCTTCGTTCATCTAATTTTTATAAAATCAGATAGTATATGTTGTGATTTCGGTTATAAATGTGGTAATTTTTTTAATAAACCCATTAATATTTGAGATTGATATGGATGCTACTTTATCATTAAATAGAACCAAATTAGTTATGTTCAATAAACACGTTTTTATGAAATGAATAACTTTTGGTTTTTTTAGTGAATGATAGGCTCTTTATTCTAATAATGAATATATTTGAAGAAAGATGACCAATTTTAAAATTATTTTCAATATAATTTATGTTATTTACCAAGAAAATTATCTCCCATATAAGTAGTATATACTTCCTATGATGTGATGCTTCAATAAAAGGGGTTTTTATTCCCATAATTGCAGAGTTTCTAGGTTATGTGATTCCCTATGTTATGATGTAGAAAACAAAATATGCTTTTTTTCCTATATATTGGTTGTTCCTATGCATTGAAATTCTATTCCCTCACTGGAAGGTTTTTAATGGGATTTGATGATAGATTGTGTATGTTCAATCGTGGATATTATTCATATAATTAGTATATAAATTTATAAATTTTATACCAGTGTATTTAATGTTACAATATCTTAGGGACCAAATAAAATAATGTTTGATTACGCTATGGGAAAACAATTCCATTGAATTTTTTATTATTTATATTTTATTCCCACTGATTATGATTTGGGATTTGATGTTTAAATGATGATTATTTATTGTGATCATAAATACACTTATAATATTTTAAAAATATTTTTTTCACAACCTATTTGTTTTTTCGAACCAGTGCTTGTAATATATATATATATGATTTCTAAATTTAACTATATATGTTTATGTATAAGAATATAACATTATACATGAACTTGTTTTTACTACGTAGACTAGGAACAAAATTAGTAGTGAATTAATTATTTTAACATCCACTCTATTTGGGCACCTTAGTAACAATGATTTATTTATAATTTATGATCTAGAGACAGGAAATTACCCTATAGTTGATGGATCTTATCTAGTTCTTTAGAATGACATTGAATTTGGGACTGGTCCTAGAATGAAGATTATTTTTGTATCGTCATTGATAATTTGATTAAATTTTTTTGTGGGGTATATGATCCAACCATAAGGAATCCTACATAGTTAAATATTAATATATAAAATTACTATTAATCTCTCTATTATTACCATAGTATTGATATTTATTTATTGATTTAATATATTTTTGATGTATACCTATTTTATTTATCACGTGATAACTATGGATAATATTTTTTCCATTGAGATTAAATGATATTTATTTCAAATATCGTAAAATAATCCATAAATATATATATAACATAGTCATTGGTCAATATCCTCTTGTATACGAGGAGGATATCATATTTTATTTAGAATAAAGACTTTTCATAATATGGGTGAAATTTATTTTGGAAGGTATAATTATTATACAAATGAATAATATTATGAAACAATTTATAAGTTTGTATAATAATAGATAATTCTTATATAAAATGATACAAACATTAATGTCAATGGAAAAAAAGTAGTATTTTACAATTTTTATATCGGAATATATTGATGATAGAGGTTCCATTTTATTGTTTTCTATTCCTGATATAGGATAATGTAATTTTTTTTGTTAGATAATAACCATGATATCTTGTGATCTAGTATCCCTTCCAATTACCTTTTCAAATTAGAGATATATTCCACTATCATAGCACAGTAAGGAATTTCACAATTAGATTAATTTAATATCAATAAATTATTCATAGAAAATTGTATTTATTATTATTTTATCTTAAAACTAAAAAAAATTAAGAGAATTATTTATATCATATGTTTTTTTATTTAACCATTATCAATTAAATCATATAAATGTAAACTAAAATTGTTTGGTAAAAATTGAAAAATTTTAAATGGAGGATATGGTTTATATTTTAGGATACAACAATGATATTTGAGTATATATATATATATATTAAAATTTACATAAATTTATACTTAGATAATAGTGGATTGGTTTCGCCCATACTCATCTTCATGAGAAAAAAAATGCTATTAGATATTCTATTATATTTTTTTTTCATATTATAAATAAGTAAAAACAAATTAATAAATTTAATATTAATTATTTTATGAAATATGGAAGAAAAATGAATCAAGCTAAGAGAATATTATTATCCTTTGAATATTTACTTCTATTTTTTTTTGGAAAAAAATATCTTCTCTTGTTATATTTTCAAAAATTAATATATTTATATATGTAATATTATGCTTTTATTAAATTAAAAATTATATTTCATTTTTTAATACAGATATTGGAGTAATGTTTAATGGATTATGGGATGAAAATTATGTGGGATGTCTAAAAATGTTTCTATGGAAGCTATATGAATGAATATTTCAATAAAATTAGTGTACAATATGTTTTGTTTTATGATTTCATTAAATTTTAAGTAATATTAAATCAAAATAATATTTTATTTATTTTTAAAAATTTGATAATTTGCAGATTCGAACCATCAGTACCTTTACTTGGTCCCCCAAATAATCATGTTGGTCTCATCATTTTGACGGAGAATCCATTTCATGTTTCTGGGATGGGTTATGTATGATTCTAAAATTCATCATTTATCACTCATAATATTTATTTATTATGACCACAACTATTACCAATGTTTAGTAATACTCATAATCTATAATTATTGACCTAATTTATTATTATGAAAAAGAAAATACATTAATAGAGGAGTCATATAAAAAATTATGATGTTAAAAGCATAACTATATAACCAAAATTAGAAAAATTATAAATAATTAGGGCTTATAGTGACTGCAATAAGATAACCCAACTATTAGGAATGGATAATTGAAAAAATTAATAATTTAATATTCATATAGAATACTAAATTTTGTAAATTTAAAGATATATATCTTATTTAGTATATTTTACAAATAAATAAAATATTTGATGTTGGATGTTGTGATTGGAGATTGATATTACTAGTGTTTCTCATTGGGATGTATTCATGATCGGGTTTAGTTTTGAACTACATGATGGTAAAGGTGTTTTTTTGAATAACCAAAATTTTTACATATCAATTATGTTGGGTGATTAACCATATAAGATTGTGTGTGTGTGTACTTGTTTGTTATTATTTACTATTAAACTTATAATTAGATGTTTATGAATATTTTTTTGTAAAAAATATTATAATTTATTTTATAAATTAATAGAATTATATAAATCATAAATTGTGTTTTTATATTATTTTAAGAATATAATGCATACCATTTAAAATATATTTTCCATGTTTAGATACTCAGTCCTGTTAAAAAAACCACAAATTATTGAAAATATTTATTAGTGGTTTAAAATACATAGAGTTGAAGGCCAATTATTAAAATCAGTTGGAACCACCCCTAAATATAGACATTATTTCATAAAGGATTAAACAACCACAATATATATACCAAAATAAATATTTTAAACAATAATAAAATATAAAAAACCGTAATGATATATACTTTGTCTGAAAATTTCTTAAAACCACCAAATAATTCTATAATCTATTATAAAATATGAACGATAAAAAAATAGATGTTGTTTTTCAAAATAACCAAGAATATTTATAATATTATTTTATACAACTAATAATCCAAAAAAACTGTTAACACATATTAATGTATTCAATATTTTCTTGTTCATATCAATAGTAACAAGAATTTCACAATGTTATGATATTGTAAGAATTTTTAATTAAATTGAAATGAATATGACATATAGTTCAACATCATAAAAATAATAGGAAAAATAGATATGGAATTTGGAAAATATTATGTTTTTTGAGAAAAAAATAATTTGATTCTTTCATGCACCCAATCCTTTTCCACCGCTTAAATAAATAATAATTATAATATTCATGAATTTACATTTATGGTTATGATAAATTAACATTTTTCATATGAATAACTAGTACAGATAATAAAAATCAGTATCAAAAATATCATATCATTTCATGATTTCTGAACAGTCATGGTTCACTATATTATTTTTGGTCACCCAATATATTTTTATATAATATAACTTTCAACTATCAATTATGTTATATTTATATATAATTTATATAATAACTTCTTTTTTATGAAAATGTATAATTCCTTTCAATATGAAGGAATAAAATTTTCTAAGAGGTGATACTTATGGAAACAAAAAAGATATATAGAAAAATAAAATATACTTAAAGAATAATTCTAGATATATATGGTAGTTATTGAATATGATTTTGTGTTAGTTTATGTTATTTATGGAAACACCAAAACATCAATGTCTATGTATATACAGAAATTGGTCCTTATATTGATGGACATATGTCATTATAACACTAACATGAAGCCAATTTTTTCATATAAATATCATTTTTTTCAAATAAATATCAATTTTTTCTAAAAAAATAGTTATGGAAAATATTACCACTTATGTAACTAAAATCACTAGGAATCTTCAAGAAAAAACCATGCATGGGAATTTCATATTTAAAAATTTTAGGCATTAATTTTCAAAGAGGTTTTATAAATTCACTATAAATTATAACTATGTTAGATACCTCTTCAAATTAATTGAACAAAAAATATATAAAGGATACACAAGGGATAATTTCAATTGTTATTTATCTGATTGAAACCCACACATTTCCCCCTTAATATAATGTTTTTTATCTATAACTAATTCATATTTTTAAAGCTCGCATTATTCAATTGAACTAAAAACATCACTATGCATGTAAATTTATTCAACAATCCTAAATTTATCATATTATTTGTGAATTATAAATGTATCAGTAATTGTGAACTCTAATTTCATAATTCATAGCTTTTTATAAAGTTGCATAGGTCCCCTGTCATGGAGTTCATTATTATTACCAAATTTATTTTACATGAAATTATAATTCCAATTAATATCATTGATATACTGATTATGTAATTTACTTTCTACTTATCTTCATTTCAAAACAATTATCATGTTTATATATACAGAATAAAATACGGGCTATACATAAGAAGACCTCATTCTAAAAAAATGATGCCAACCTTTCTTTTAATATCATCATTTCCCCTATATCCTAAATATTATAATAATTTCTATATTAACTCGAACATAATCATTAATCCATTTTTATCTTTATATTATGTTAATCTATATTCTTCACAATGTATTGGTTATTTATGTTTTATGGATAATTTTTTAGGAACAGGTTTGTAACTATACTAATATTTTTTTATCATTTTTTATTAACCTATTTTATATAATATAATCGTAAGGATTGATACATAAGGTTGATTTAAATTTCTTAATAAATATTTAAACAATATGTATAACTCTTTTAACTTATTTAGATTTGACTAAAATAACCAAGATATATTGTAACCCTTCCATATGTTCTATCTCATCATAGTTACCAAACGAAAAATTTCAAATTATTGTCCTTTTCTAAAAAAATTAAATACTTTTATTATAATTACACTTATAAATGGATATTATTTTTCAATAAATATCTTAATGTGATACCTAAATATATTCATATAAGAATATAAACCCCTAAGTGACCATGAACATTTTATTTTTCTCCTAAAATCATAGATCTGAATCACATATATTTTTGAACTATAATGTGACTTTGAATATAGCATATCCTTATTTAAATAACAATGATCACTTTTAAAATTAAATAATATCAATATTTATCTTCATAGTTTTCTTCAGGGTATTAAAGACACTTTGAAACCAATATAATTATTTTAAACTATAAAGTTCCCTCCCCAATTTCTTATTTGAATATAAATCACAATACAACCTTTTGGAATACAATAATTCAAAATTGAAATTACAAATTTAAATTACGTAATTACATCATAAAGAAACCTATTGAATATCATCAAAATATGAAGTAAAATTAACCATTTAGCTTAGTATATAAATCAATATGATACATCTATAATGAAAATAAATTCAAAATTGTAATTCATTTTCACATATATGACTTCAAATTAATGAGATTTTTCTTGAGGAAAATTAAACTAATTGTCTAAGGTGTAACTCTCTCACCCCAGAATCCCAAAAAATGTGAATTACATTATTACATTTTCATGATTATAAGGAATACCATCCCAAATGACTGAAAATTTTAGTAGACTTGATGAAACTGGATAAATACAATGAACCCATTTGACAATAGGAGAACAAAACAACATATCATACATAATAAATTCTAACAATCCTTACCCCTAAATGCACAAAAATTAATCTATTCTTCAAAACCTAGGGAAGGAACAAATTTAAATAGGTGAGATAAAATGATCAGTAAGAGTTATATATAATGGAATAATCAAGAAAAATTAATTGAGTCATAATCAATTAGACATTCTCAATATGGCATTGTAAATAATTGAAAAATTCACACCATTAATAATCTGAGAATAAAAGTGCATCTATAGATTTTGTCATAGTGATAACCTCATAGATAAAATAAATGAATAATGTATAAATACAAATATTATTATTTTGATGTCATGTATTTGTAACATGAACCATCACACATTCGAGACAGTTAATGTATCTGGGTAGAAACCCGTCTGATTTTTGGAAACTAACTTGAAGGGTTTGTCACAAACTCATTTTCCTCATGAGGTATGTCGATGCATTGATGGCATATAGTGGGACACATCACTCAATTCCAATCCAATTAATTATTTAGAAATATATTTAATTCAATAATAATATTTCTTTTAAATAACTTTATTGTGTAGAGGATACAAATTCATCAATATTTCCACAGTTAGAGAAACATTCCCCAATCATGAAACATAAACACTAATCATTCGAGTAATATGCTGAATGGTATCAAGATAGAACATTCACAGTCATTCAATTAGAATCATTTCAAAATCATATTCAAAATATTATATTACGATATAAAACTAAATGTAATAAAATTTTCAATAATGATGTTGATAAAGATGGTGATACTTTTCAATGACACCATTGAAACATTCATGTGGAAATAACAATTAAACATTAAAAAGTGTCCCATACTACCGTGAAATGTTTAAATAATAATACCTTAGAAAATAATTATAAAATTATTCTATTTATATAAAATTCCAAATCGTGGAACATACACTAGATGTAAAGAATATGTGGTGAACAAGGTGAATATCTCAAAATAGTAAAAGTGAGATAAGAAAAAATCATTTTTACATTGGAAAGAAGAGTACTTTTGGAAAATCAATTTCATTTTTCATGAAATAATATTTGGTAAACAAGTATATATATGAAAATCATATGTATGAACATTTTAATTATATTTGAGGTATAACCTTTGTCCCACAAAAGTGAAATTATGTAAAAAGACTTTTGAGGAATCGTTGGAAATAAAATATTTTAGTGCAGTTTTAGGAAAATACTAAAATCATTTTATATAGGAAAGGAACATTTAAATTCACAAAACCAAAAATGAATCAAGATTTTTTTTTCATGATAAAATTTATTATTTTAAAAAAATATTAATGGCTTAAAATAGATTACAAAGTGAAATTAAAAATAGGTAAGAATTCGAGAAGATCCCTTAAAACGGGGTTGTTTCTTACGAATGATTTTTTCAAAGATCCTATTGAAACATATAAATACCCATATAATATTGAAAATATGTTATTGATACACATATATATAACATTAAAATAGAATTTTTTGGAGTATATTAGAATAAATAAGAATTTATTCAGATAAGTAGATAATAAGAGTGACTAGAATGAAAATGGAGGTATGAGTAGAAAACACTTACCTTAAGCCTGATGATGTTATTCACCTGATATTATTGACCTAGATAAAAAAATTAAGTTCATGAATTTATATTTCCTTAAAATATTTTTTATTTAATTGATTTATTATATCCTTATTATGTTCATTCATGGCCTTCTTAATGGGTTCAGGTAGAGAGGGTTCGTCTAACATGTCTCAAAGCTGTAGCAAAATAAGAGGCGTGAGGTTAAAAAAGGAACATTTGGATCCCAAGGGAGGTTAATGTAAGGGATCCTTACCTTACTACCAGATCATGTTTTATGAAATGCTTCCTTGATACTGAGATGGTTTCTCCAAATAAAATAAAATAAATTCTCCAATTTTCCTCATATAGAGAAGCTCTTTTATACTGAAGAAGGGTTTTCATGATATTTTTTAAGTTCCTCCTATCTCCCTATGTAAAAAGAATTTTTTCAATAGAAAATTAGATATAATAGGAGGCATGGATACCTCAGTCAGCACAGATTACATAAATTTATCCTTTTTTGACATTGTTAAGGATCATTCTACTGAGATAATCTTCAGTAATTTCAAAAATAATAGCAGAGAGGGGTCTCCCTGGCTTACTCTCTAGAGCATTTAATATATCCCTCTGAAGATCCATTAACTATAATAGAAATATGATTAGATATTATCAAATAATTATTCTAATGAATAAATATCTTGTGGAAGCCAAACTCATTCAGGATACGTTCAAAAAACCCCCTATCAATGGTGTCAATGGCCATCCTTATATCATTCTTAAGAGAAATTTTTCACTTATCTTGGTATTCTGAATGAGATTTATACATTCATAGGTAGTTATAAGGAAATCATGAATCCTTCTTCCTTTAACATAACCAAACAGCTTCGAGTAGACAATTATCTTGAAAAAAATATGACCAAGACAAATGGACATGATTCTAATGATGATCTTATTTATTTTATTGATAAGGGCCATCTGTCAGAATTTACCAATAACACTTTCATTATCTACATTAGGAATTAATGAAATTATCTTATCATTATGTCCTTGAGTGTGAGTTCCATCAGTGAAAAAAAATTCCTTACCAATTTACACACATATTTATGTATGACCTCCCAATAAAATTGGATGAAATGATTGGTAAAACCATCTAGTCCTATAGAGAATTCCTTTTTAATCCCAAAAATGACTTCCTTAATCTCAATATTCTGTTGGCATCAAGGTGAGAAGAGTTTTATCTACATCAGTGACAATCTTAAAGATAATTACATGATTTAAGTCTTCATTTATTCTGGGACCCATGAAATGATTAAGGTAAAAGGAGGAAATATGGTTTGAGAAACTCCCTATATCAACAAGGATAGTGTCTCCATACTTCAAAAAAGATATAAGCCTATAAAATTTTTTCGATCTTTGAAGTGAATTAAAAAATTTGGAATTTCTATCTCCATCTTCAATCCATATAACTTAGAACAAATATTTTTTGATGTTATCCCTGAGGAAAATGTGTTTTTGATGTTCAAAGGATAGATTTACCTATTAGTCATCCTTAATATTGAATTTGATAGAAGTAATAGATTCTTGAATCTCATGAAGTGTTTTTTCCAGAGATTCAATTTCCTGGTCAAGAGGGGTGACCATAAACTATTACCATTACTTCATTTTTAACATGAGGGCATTATGCTTGTGTAAAAATTAAAGTGGATTGTGGTTATGGTCATCCATGACCCATGTGTCTTTTACATGATGAGATCATTCTGGAAGGGTAGTCCACGCATTGTTAAACCTAAAGGTAAGACATTTCCTTTCTCCCTTATCAATGAAATTAATCAAAATTGGATGATGGTATGAATTGTGTCTTGCATGTGTAACACATGAGATAGTTTTTCATTCCTCAATCATGTTCACATTACCAAAATCATAGTCAATTCTGCCTCCCTTCATATTGATCTGATGTTTTATGTACCAAATGTACTAATCCCCTAGGAAAATGATTTTGGTCGGATGAAATTCTTCAATATAGAATCTAATTTCCTTAATGGAAATTGGAGAATAAACATATATTATATCGTCATTTTTATGTAGAATAAAATTTAAGTATAGCCTAATAATCCATTGTTCTGAGTTGAAAGTGGCCAAATTTTTAATAAGACCCCATAAATCTCTTCATGTAATGTCGTTGTTGGAGGCAAAAATAAACGACAAGCGAGTATTACAGCCATACATGGTAAACCTACATGTTATGGGCATCTCATCCACATAGATCAAAATAGAGTTAACAAAATTATTGTGAACAAACTTCCATAACCATTCATGACAATAATATTATATAGAACAATTAATTAAATATACCATTCCTTGAGAATGGAACCATTGTTGTTGTTCTTGGTCTTCAGTTCTGAGACTTCAAGAATGTCATGATTATATTTTCTTATAAACTGCCTGAGGGAACATAGAGTGTCAAGGTAGGATAATCCTTGTATGTTCCAAATTAATATCCTCATTTTGACTTAATATTGGGGTTATGAACCCTTTTTCTCGTGTCTCGTATGTATTATTTCATGAAGGCCTTCTCAAGTCTCATTTTTTAGAAAATGTATTCTATAGAGTTATTATCAGAATGTATTCAGTGTTATCCTTGTGATCATCAATATTTTTAATTGTAACTTATGCCTTTATGTGGGAGGCCTCATATAGATGTTGATTGGTGCGGGGAAGTACAATGTTTTCTAGTTTTTTCTTCATTCTTGAAATTATATTTGCCAAAAATACGGAATATAAAGCCATTGATCGTGGTTTCAAAGGCCTTAATTATGTCAATGTTCGTATAAAAATTATTCATTATAAATTTATTATATATTATTGAACAATATAATTATTTTGAATGACAACCCATGATACACATCCAATAATTAAATCCCTACAAATTCAATTTGATAATATAAATGGTCAGTAATGATATCACATTAAAATTATTCCTACTATAAATTATTGTAATTGAGTTAGATAGTGAAATAAGACTATATAGGAGGGTCTTATTGAAAATCATGATCATTACAATTAGTCTAAAAATTGATGACTAACTACCATTCAGAAGTATCCCATTCAGAAAAATATTTGAACCTTTGTTTCGACATATGAATGAAATATTTATGATAATTGTTAATGAATGATCTTTTCAATCCATAAGGAATATGATAAATCTATAATTTATTATAAACAATATCCTTTTAAATACATATAACATATAATATTTTGATTGGAAAATTTATTTCACAATTATAATTTATATCATCAATGAGGTTATTATCAATTTAAAAAACTATAACATTTTTTCCCTGAAATGAATTCCATAATATTAAACCATATGATCCCTTATATTATTCCATTTAGGAAACTATACACTCAAACTATGAGTTAAAATTAATCCACCTAATGTAAATAAATTTTATTGAAAAGACGTGTCCACATACCAAACATGTCAAGGGTATTTTAAATAATGGTTTCCTTGGGAATCAACTCATAAAAAAAACATTCAACGGGAAATGATATTGTGTTAGTAAAGATAATATAATGGTTTTCTGTAGATTCCCAAGAATACAACAGATCAAGAACCTTGTTTCCCTCTCTCCATGTTTGGTTAAAATATATGAAACTCATGAAAAAAAATTTATACCTATGAAATAAATAGGTGATAGTCCACAATTTTTTTTATAACCTCTCACATAGACATAAGGATTATAGAGGAATAAATTTTAACTGTTTCCAAATTAATAATGTCAAAGAGAAACAAATCCAACAGCTTGTGGGGATGACTATTCAACCATGTAAATAAAACTCTGTCCATCCATGGCTAACAATAAATAGGTGGAAATATCCCACAGATTTATGTGTAAAACGAACTCAATCAGCAAGGATCTCAACATGACCATCAGTTTTAATTGCGAATTGAATAACATGTCATTTATATCCTTGTGTTATTAATTGATAAAACACATACATATGGACCCCAAATACAAAAATATCACCCTATTCTCAAAAATGTTCTCTTACATTCTATGAAACAATGATTGAATGAGGTTTTCATCAAAAATCCCCATCACAGCTATCCAATTGAAAACACTAAAGAAACACTAAACATGTGATTTCCTCTCTCCATCAAATAACATGTGGTATGAAAACTTTTCCATGGAAATATGGTAGAATGTGCACATAGAAATAATGGATAAACCCATGCTTCATACCCATTAAACAATAATAAGTGACTAGTTTCAAATGTTCTAATCAAGTAAATTATATAAGAGTGAAGATCATTGCACTAGAGGGTACCGATCCATGCACTGTGAATAGAATCAGCAAGAAAAACATATCGGTATTCATTTTTCAAGAAAACCCCATTGGATAAGTTATTAAAAATAATAATATCATGCATAGAGTTTATAAAAATACTTATAAAGGCCACATTATGTTTCAATATGAGAATATCACGGATGAAGGAGTGAAATATATTTGATTCTAAAAATTAAATACTAGGCACCATACATCCTAGGAAACCCATAACATTCCCCACACAATTAACTTTTCAAATGTTGAGAATTCCACACCCCACTATCCACTAAAAGTGTACATAAATATGTATAATGTATTCCCATTGAAATCCCATATCATGGATCTTCTTCCCTAAATGATTTCCAATCAAGCCCTATATTTTTTTCTCTTTAACCATTCATATAGTGATCTCCATTTCCTAAAATCCCATACTGAGTTAGTATGATTGTATCACATGGTTTCTATAATTTTTCAGTATTTGATGCCATTATCCTATGCCTCCCAGGTCTTTATATTTCATAATACATAGTGGTACTTGCCTTAAACATTCTTATCCAAGATAAAACCATTCAGGATGTTTTTGATATTTTATAGAACAAACTTGAGAACATTGATGACTAAAAAAACATGCATTGGGGTGGAAGTCATACCATAGTTAACCAAGGTGATACATTCCCTCATGGGAAGTAACTAATTTTTACATTTGAGAATACCAGTGTATATTTTACTAAGAATTACATCAAAATGCTAGATGCAGATCCCACTAGGAATGTTGAGTCATCTAAATAATCCACAGTGAAATACCTTCTATGAAATCTCAGTCTATCTTCAATTTTCCTATCCCATACATATGATATAGACCTTTTTATGTATACATTGTACATTCCACAGTTTATAATATAACAAATCCTCTTGTTTTATCTGTCAAGAAAATTATTAATCTCTAGTATGGACCTACATTTTCCATTTAAGAAAAAAATAATATCCTCTGCAAATAAAAGGTGACTTACCATAGCGATGTTTGGATTTCATGAGAATAGATTAATTATCCCTCACAAATGATTTTACTCAAATGTATACTAAATCAGTCTTAGAAAATATTGAATACTCTAAGATATAATGGGTCTCACTATCTAGGTTCCTAGACTATCTTGAATAATAAATAAATTTTCATTATATAGGTGACCAAAAAAATGGAGAACTAATGCATATAAAAAAACGATTAACCACCTAATCAAAAATCCCATAAATACCGGAAATCTAATGATGAAATACAACTCAACCTATCATATGTATTGACCATACCATGATGTATGATAATTTTGGATCCCATTAAATTATTATTTATATCACCAACCCTATATTGGGCCATTAAAATGGTGGTTTGGGTATAACAACCTGAGATAAAACCTTGTTTCTCATCATAGATCCATTTATGGAGGTGCAGAAAGAGTATTTTGTAGATATTAGTAGTTTGGATTTGGTAGGAGGGTTTTAACAAAAAAAGTAACATGTACAATTTAAGAGAGTATATATCTTTAACATTAGTATTGAGTATGAAGGTGGTTCTATAGAAAAATATGTATAAATTCCCTACCCGGATATAATCGTAGATTACTGCCACAAGATCATTCTTTATTAGGTGATAATATAATATATTGAAGGAACCTATAAACCCATCTGGCCTGGGTTTAATTCTAGGATTTAGGGTAGTATCTACCCCCCAAACCACTTCAGTATCCTAGATTATATCAACAATAGTTTATATTTGGAGAAATAATGTGTGGAATAGAATAAAAAATGTCAATATTCCCTTTTGGGTATCCCTAATTTTGGTGTGGGTTAAAATCCATAAGTAATAAAATATAGTGACATGTGGGTATTCTTCATAACACATATGATCTCTATTAAAAGTTTCTTCCTCAAGAAGAATGTTCAGAATATTTTAGAATCTTCTCTCTTTGATGCATTCTTGGATGATGTCTATATTTTTATCACCCATTTTTAGATAGATTACTATAGACCTCTCCGTGGATTCTCTTTGACACCCAAGAATTATAATATCCATACAGTTATTTATGTGGATTAGATTACTGAGAAGATAATCATCCCACTTATATTTATGGTTTAGTGCTTCTGGATCGATGTCCTGATTAAGGCCATCCAAATCAGAAAAAGGGGTTGGCTTGTTAATATCATAATTTTGGAGGTACTCTTTCAAACATCTTCTCTTGGGGTGGAATCCAAACCAGGATCATTAATTCATATGTATATACGATGAATTAACATGACACAATGTAGTTTTTTTATTTTTTCTCCCACTAACATAAGTTGATGAAATTCCCCCTATGTGCACTACTACCGGCAAGGTGGATGAGAGGAGGTGAGTTTTATGAAAGTATCTAATCTAGGATCTCAACATTGGTGTTTGGAAATGAGGATATGGATCATGTATTATCCAAGAATCAGTCCAAGAGACAATATATACATTTATTCCCTTTCTAGTTAATACACCATGTATTTTTATGCCTAGAGTAACTCGTGTGTAGGAGACCATTTTGAGATGCCATGATAGTGAACTCTTTCCTGTTATCACTAGGGTAAACATATTTATCTTTTTTGTCCTATGTGTCTAATGTGGAATTGAAATCTCCTCTAATGATATAAGATATACCCCACAATTTGAATCTTCCCAGATCAATTAAAATAAATCTCACTGAAACACATTTCCCATTTTGCGTAAATGAAGGAGATATTGAAGCTGAAATTAGAAAAATTGATCCTTAGGGATATATGTTTTTTTAGAGACAGATATTATATCAACTGAAAGGTATTTATTTCAAACCAAATAATTTTTTTTGATTTTCAGGTTCAACGTGCAAGAATTTATGATGCCCAGGTTTGAGGCAGTTTTCAATGAATTTTTAGGGATTTTGTTTGTGTTTGATAACTACAACCATGGAATATTTTTTATGACAATTATTTGAATAGGGAAAGTTTTTATTCACATAATTTACAAGGCCCTAAGAAATATAAAGGAGAAAATAATTCATTGAATAAGAAGATTTCAATATTGGGACCCCTGCATCGATGAGTAATTAGACTGAGAAGTAGATGAGTCAATTACCATATTTCATGAACTCTGGTTATGGAACCACTTAGTAGAGGAGAAAGACCGCTAACATACATGATGGGTTCAATAAGAAATAATTTACTTTATCCATTTTATAGATAAATGAGATAAGAGGTTAAGTGGTTAGTGTCATTGGGGGTGGGCTATGGGAGTATAATAGGTTCATTTCTATTAGGATGGATAGGTTTCTATGCCTTAGATATAGAGGGAAACAATCCTACGATAGGGTGTTGATGTTTTATTTGATGAAAAAAATAATCACTGATCGGAGATCGGGCCAGGGGATCAAAGGTGGAATGTCTAACATAGTGTCTATACAGATTATCCTATTTTTTTATGGGGAAAATACACTAGTTACATGTCAAAATTTGGTGGAAGAGGGGGATAAAAAATGATAGTAGGGGATATGGGAAGCTTATGACAGGGTCTAGAAAACATATTCATGGAAAAAGGGGATATAACAACCATAACGAATGATACATGCATCATCTAAGTCAAGTGATGACTAAAAGCGGGGGGGGGGGGGGGGGGTCATATAGAGGGGATGAAAATATTGGAAAGGAACTTTGTAATGATGGGGGTGTCCTTTTAAATTAAATGTTTTAAATATGTGTGTAGGGGATATGTAGACCAAGCCCCCCCCCATGTAGTAGCCTCACCATCCTTAAAAAGAATTCAAGCTTTCAGGGGGTGAGATAAATCCATGTCAACACAAATATAATTTAGTCTAGCATCTTGATGTTGTGACATATTCTCATTTACATATATTAAATTACAATGTAATATTCTATACCATGACATATATCATGGTTGTTAAATGTAAGAGGAATTCCTAGATGATTGGATCGTGCCTCTTTTTTAGAAGGGTCTTTGCAGATGTGTGAATCTTTAGACCTATAAAAAATGATGAAATTTAATTTCATGATATGCCCTGGAATTTAAGATCACACCTTCATATAATCATATGAGGAGGAAATAAGCACAAAAAAATACATTTGATTAAGAATAGAGGCATAGAATATAGATTCCATATAATAAGATATGATGATGTTCTGGAAGAACAAGAGGGAAGTTTTTTCCACTCTAAACATAGACAATAGCATCCACCAATTAATATAGACAACCACTAAAAAAATCCATGGAAAAATAAATAAAAATGGACCCATCCATTGCTATAAACTTGAGATCACCAAGTAGGATCATAGAGATCGAGGAAAAAATGACTGGTCGAGAAGGGGTCAGATGGGGGTCCACCTTCATCAGGGAAAGACCAACTAAAAATTCCTTAACCAATAGTGGACAAGTCATGACCACCAAAGAAAACGGGCCAAGGGAAAGAAGATATCTGGAGAGAGGAATGTATGGGGGCAAGAACTGAACTATATGTTGACATAGAATCATATGGTAATGACCGGAATGGAAAAATAGGAGCGAAATATTGAATTTTAAGAGCCACAATTGGTGTATACACTAATGCTAGATCCATATTATTTTCAATAGTTTCTTATAAACAAACATTATCTCAAGAATGAATTATATAAAGAGGTATATTTTCCACTTTAATGAGTTTCTATATCTTGAATTTCTCCCCATAAATAATGACTGTAATCCCCAATGTATAATTAATCATGTTTTTTAAGACCACGATTTTACATGAACTCAAATAACTAAAATATTTGTTTGCAGTAAACAAATTAAAAAATAAATTTCATCCTAGATTTGATATTTTCATACAAAATAAGAAAACTTTTTCTTATTTCAACATACTCATAAAATTTTTCAATGATTTCGGTTTCATTATTTAAGAACTCTTATCACTACCACATAAAATAATATAAGAAAAAAATATGAATCATTTAAAATTCATCATTATTTGCAAGGATTTTGAAATCTAATATTTAATGGATCCACAAACTATCTTTCTGATAGAATCAACATTAATGGGTGATGACTATATGGGAATAATGTAAGAGTAATACTAATTATAAAGTTACATTATTATACTTCAAAATAATTTATTAAATTACTATAGAAATATGTATCCATGATTTTATCCACATTCCTCCTATAGCTGTAACTAATTTTACCAAAAAATTAGTTATTATGAAAAGTATCCTAATATTCCAAACAAAAATAATCAATTCTATTAAAAATATTTAAGTCATCCAGTCCCAAAACTATATTGAAATCTATTTTTTTCTAAATAGTGGCCATCAATTATATTTTATTATATATCAACATATATTTTAATATTTATTGTTTCGAAATATATATTATATGAATTATATGAGAAAAATAAATTTGATTCCTAACTGATGAAATATAGAGTGATTATATAACTATTGATATAATGATTAGAGTTATTTTCTATAGAGTCACAATAATTAAAACACAATATTTATTTTACTATTAGATTTAATATTCATATATCTTTTTTTAACCCATCATATTCTAGAATGAAACACTAGAGGGGAAGTGGTTTTTTTAGTTAAATAACAGCTAAAATTTTAGGATTACTCTAATGAGAAAAAAAATTTCATAAATTTTTATATTCATTATTATTCAATCCCTAATAACGTAAAAATAATAAATTTTATTTTATTTAGAATTATATTCTTCATTCCCATCACCCACCTAATATCCACCATCCCATATAATAAATATTATTTAGGAAATCATGATCTCCATTGTTTTTTTCAGTAGATTTATCCATGGGTTCAAGATTTCCCATTTTATGCTCATCTTTTACAAAACATTATATATAATACTCTATGTTTTCATTATCCAAACTACATAAAACTAACAAATATTATTTATTTATTGAGTTCTATATGGTCTATCCATGTTAATTAATTTCTTATATTTTTAGTTTATCTCGTAACATTATATTCCTGAAATAGGTCACATATCAAATAATGAAATTTCACTCTAAAAAACGTCATCTATAGTGACAACCTATATCAAAGCCCAAAATTTTAATAATTAGGATACAAAATTATCTAAAATTTATAAAAAACATTTCTCTTATTTATTATTATATTAATAGGATCATTATCAACTAATTTTGATTCATTTTATATATTTTAAAAATACCATTTGATCTAGTTTCTCTTGTAATATATTCATCTAATAATTAAATTTATAATTTCTTATTTTGATATTTATGAATATCAAAATAGGGCTCAATGACTTTATATAGCCTAATTTAGTTATATTGAATATAATATTATATCTAATTGATATGTTTCTCTTTATTTTTTATGATGGGTATATGAGTGTCCCATTTTCATTGATGTATATCCTTTTTCAAATTATAAAGACCAAATATTTTAGCATTTTACATATTTTATCCATATTTTAGTAATTAGTGATATATTAATCAAATTTCACATCAGTATAGTATTTGGATTTTCATTTCAAATTAAATTTCATTTTGTTATAGAATGTTGGTAGAGATTAACACTCAATTAAAATTCAATCATCCTTTAAGATTAAATAAAATGAATAATTTTTTAATGAATACAATAAAGGTTAGTATCAATAATAATTCTCTTAAAATATCATTATTACTCTTTTAACATGTGATATTTTATTTTTAGATACATACTGATATAGGATTTAATTTATTTTAATATCACATTATTCTACAACATATATCTAATTCAATAAAGTGAAACCCAATTCAAGTAATTGGTTTGATTTTATGTGTACTTAATAATGTTTAATTCCTATTCCATTAGTATAAACACCAAAATATTGAAATAAAAAATCCTAACCCTTTAAACATCATTATATAATTATTTTCTATTCTAAATAATATATAATATAAAATTTAAAAATATAACTAATATATGTTTATAGGTTTCCTTGATATTCCAAGAAATTATTTTCAACTAAGAATAACTCTAGGTTGTGTCAAACTTGAAAAGAATTATATAGAATGAAATGGAGAATTTAATGTGTTTCAATATAAATATTAATGTATATAGATGAGAACCAACAAATACATTTCAATCATAAAATATATTAAATTTTAAAGGTATTTTCTAATCAATTCGTTGATTATAATTATTATATTTATCGTTGATGGATTTCAAATATGGGATACACATCTTTAAAACATCTTAAAAACCTAAAATTCTATGATCCAACTATGATTTCATCCATAAACCATGTTGAAACTATTCTATTATGAAGTGGTATTTATTGTCAAATTGGTGGTGTTTTTAATTACTATGAAGAAGCATGAATTTTATAGATTAAATCAGGATAAAATATGACAATAGGAATTCTAGAAGTATTAGGAATAAATATCACAACACAAATAAGTGTAATATTCTATGAGGTGTCACACATGAAATTACATATATTCCCATATTTTATTGGATTACATGTAAAAAAATATCCAATCTATAAAGTGTGTTTTTCAATGATCGGTAGATTTTACAATTTGAAGGGTTCAAGGCCATTTAATAAAAACAGTGCTTAAAAATTGATGAGTAAATTTCTAGTAGTTATAATTATTTAATGTTATGTATGCTATGGAGATGGCCTCAGGATACAATAGTTCATATTAACATCGACCACACTGGAATGTCAACGGTGCACCAAATATTAATTTTAGATGATATTTAGTTGTTTTATAAAATTAGATACATAAAATCTATGTGGAAATGTTTTCCAGATCATTGGAATGTTGATTGTAGTAATTATTAAATCCAAATCATTACATTATAGTTTCACCATGGTGTTTTGTTTTTAGAAGAACAGATGTTTTTTTATTATGATACTACAGGTCATTACATAATGAAGTACTATATAAGATCACATCACATGTATTCATTTATGATTTTTAAAGTATAAAATGATTCAACATTATAATATACATGTATATCACAATGCCATGGCAGCAATATGGGGAACATCACACAGTCTTAATGATTTTGAAAATTCAATAAGTTTTGGAGGTTTTTTAGACACCAATCAACTATTGAATTTCAATTCAATTATAATGATACCTTGAAATATGAAATATTAGCTATTATTGAAGAAATAGATCTTAGTATATAATTTCTATTTATATTATTTAATATGAAATTAAAAAAATCTGAAAATATATATGAAGGTGTTTTTATAAAGGACGAATATAATCATGCATCGAAAATAGTGATGAATGAAGTTAAAATATCCAAGATCGGATCAATAATAGTGAAAATCATTGATATTTGTTACTGAAGGTGATGTTATATTAATTAATTTTGTTTTTATGATATGTCATGGAAGTGTAATTTTTCTTATATAATTATAAAAACCCAATTAATGAATTTTTTGAAACAAATAGAACAACCATATTGATTTTTCATATTCTTTTTATTGATATATTATTCGATTGACCTTGTTGCTTAAAATCGACCTTGTAACCCTATTAAAAGTAGGGTATGTAAAATAAGATGAGGTCGTGGACCATGGATGAGTAGTGAGATCTTGGTAAAGTTCTATCACATAATTATTATGTAGTGGATAATTTTATATTCGATGAAAAATTGATATATTACATTTAGACATAACCTAAGAAGGGTGAACTATGTAGAAATTAATCTTTTCTGACTATCTGCATTTAAGGAATGATATTTTTTATATGTAAAAAAATTTATGTTATATTAATAAAGTATTCTCCAAGATGAATTAAAAATAAGGTAAACATAAAGAGGTAAATTAAATATCAATTCACTTCAATTCACCTACCAACACTTTTAGGGTATAATGTTACCTCACATTATATTAGTAGTGTCAAATACATTGGATATTCCACAAAAAAAATTATATAAATTAGAAATTCATGGAAAATATTTTAAATGATAATAGAGATATATATTTTTGAGTAAAATTATTAAATTTGGAATAATTAAATGATGTTACATTAAAAAAAATCATAGGTAAGATATTTATTCAGCAGTACTACATAGAATCAATGTTTGAAATTCAACAAAATTATTACTGATAGAATATGATAAAAATTAAATACTAATGATAAGGATAATTTTTTTTAATGATTTATATGTTCATATTTAAATGAATATTATGAATTCACCCATAATAAAATTAATTTGATGTATGATTTCTAATATCTATGTAGGTGATAGAAATATAAAATAATAAAAACTAATTTTTTAAGAAAATAGTATGATGATATGAAGATGAGTTATATTAATATTCATGATAGATTATTATATTATCTCAGTTATGTTTTTTTCTTTAGTATCTTGAATTAAGCTGGTTTTCAACAATTTCTCATTTTTGAAACAAATTATTAGAAATTTTTCATTAATGTAAAACTTAAATATGTCGTGACTTGAATAAATCATCATTAGATATTTATCAATTGATGTCTTGAAAAGTAATTTGGTTCCATATAATATGAGGTTGAATCTGTCAATCTATTTCTAAAATAAATATAATGAGATATAATGTGAGTTATATGAAAAACAAGAGGCTATGATGGTTAAGAATGAGGATAGACAATTTGATGAGTTTTGATCACTTGTTGAAATAAAATTTAACGTGGGATAGATTTACTTGATGGAAAATTATACTTATCTTGTTTATCTTATATGAAATATGGTCACATAACTATTGAGTACCCAAAGAGTTATGATGATTAGGATTGTGAGTTTGAATTCTAACATAAATATAAGAAATGGTTTCCCCCTATATATATTATCATATGTAGTGTATGTGTAATGAAATTTAATAGCAATGTCATAGTAAAAATAGTCAAAGAAGATATAGGTGGTGACCTTCAAGATGAAATTGGGACTATAATAATATTATAAATGGAATATTCTATTATAGAAATAGTTTGAAAATACTAAAACTATAGTTCATTGTGTAAATTAATAACATGTTAGAATTTTAGGCCTCAATATGGAAATATAAGGTGATATTTTTGAAATTGATATATTGATAAAGGATAAAAAAACAAATCATGGTTTTATAATGGAGTAGTAATGTAATGTTGATGCACTTCAAATTGAAAATGATCATCTTGAAGGTGTGATGAATTAATTTAAGTAGAATTAAGAGAAATTTGTATAATAAATTAATTATATGGTATAAATTGTATAACATACCAATATTATTGATGATATTATAATGCTTATTAATTGAGGAGTAGTGAAAATAATAACACTTACTGAATAAGTCATAACATTGGTATAAATATTAAATCAAAGACTAAAAATGACATCTTTAAGAAGATTCTATGGTATTGGACATTCGTATATGATGTGTTAAATGAAAATGATGATTAAGGCATAAACCCATTGATAGAAAAATTTAGTGCTCAAGAAAAAATATGTATATATTATTATATTATTAGTAATTAAGGGATAATTTTTGATAAAAAATAATATATTTTTTACCCAAAGTACAAGGGAAAAAGGCAGTGTATCTTCTTGCTGATAAAGAAAACAAGGTTGAACTACTGACCACTTATTTATGTATAGGAGTTATACATTGGAATATAATAATATCAATATAAGGGATTCTAATATTCTCCATAATAATAACACTCATTGAACTATTTTTCACCCCCTCATAAATATTTGGCATATTAAAAAGTTTACATATAGTTTGATGATGATAATTTTTTATGGGTAAAAATAAACTTTCTTATGGTGGTGAAAAATTTTTTAAGGACTATAAGTTGAATATTATATGTATGAATATGAAATATAAAGATCATATCCAAAGTGACTATTCTATAAATCTATGAGGATTTTCAAAAGGTGGAGAATTTGAGATTACTGATTGCATCATGATATTTTCATTGATGAAGTATTAGTTTTTCCCTTTAACTACATCATTATTTCCAATTGTGGTGAAACCTAAATATAATTAATAGGAAAATATTTTGGAATTATACAAATTATGGTTGGTTTACACTCATTATATAATAATTGAATTTCAATATTTGGTTACTTTTTTAATTTCATAGAAAATGGGAATAAATAAATATATTATAGGAATAAGAGAAGTATATATTCTCATCATCATCCAAGGAAACTTGATGCAGGACAATAAAAATAAATTAAATTAGAAAACTTATTTTGTAATCATTAATAAGTATTGTATGATGTAATATATTATTGTAATGAAAATAATAAATGATCAAATAAATTCTGATATAATTTCTGATTTTCAATGAAGGGATGTGAAAACATTGTGATTGTAAATTTTAATGACCTAAACTTGAAATAATCAATGAATAGAAGTACCTAGATTCTAAATAGTTGGCATTCCTCTCATATGAAAGGTAATATTATTTTTAAAAAAATATTAAATTAGTTGTTGATGGAATAATAAATTTTAGAATTAACGATATATTGATGATTAAAGGTAGTTGTAATACTCTATTTGATGATGATGAATTAATTTATATTTACATAGGATACATTTATAATCGTTACCAAAACATATTAAGAAGTCATTATATTTGATACTCTGGTTTGGATGTTACATTCACTCAAAAAGGTTACAGTATTGATGAAAATGTATAAAATTATCCATGAAAGTGATATATTATGTATAAAAATTTTTATTAGGTTTGTAAAAAATTTAACGAATGTTTTATAATATTAGAATAATAAGCCAATTTATAACACAAGATTCATGAAAATAATTATCACCGAAGCATTGATAATTTATCAATATTGAATATTTTAATATATTTTCAATTATTTAATTAATATATGTATAATTATTGTCCGTCATTTTTGAAATAATATATTATAATAAATTTTTATCATCTAAAGAATATTAGATCATTGGGTTTCCTAAATTGTTTCCACAGTAATGTATATGTTTTAATAGGTTTTGTGGTAACGTATAGATAGAATAATTAAACATTATTTGTTGATGAATTTTATAGGATATAATGTGACTTTCTAATGTAAATAATTAACAAAGTGCAGGATTCATACAATTTCATGAAAGGAGTATTGAAAATTAAACTGGAGGATCATGGTTGTTTTCTGATATTTCACTGTTATAGAAGAAATTTATAATGAGGTTGAAAATTACCATGAAAATTATTATACTAATCATGAATAATATCCAGATACAACTCCCCACCTAAATTGGGATGAAAAAAAGATTATTGTTAAAAACATGTGAAGAAAAATGTTTATGGATTGTTTCATATTACATCAAAACATAAAAAAAATGATTTGATTTTGTATACTAATAATAAAGAATTCATAATTTTTGAAAAAGAGATGACTCCATAAAAAATTTGGTATCTATAATGACCCATAATTTTCTTTGTAATTTTTTATTATATGTAATTATTACAAGTCTTAAAATTAATGGTGCGTGATTCTGAGGGATAGTGTGCCCAGAATTAATTTTGGAATTTTTTTCGGGTATGTTCAATAAACATTTGAACATCGTTTTCTAACATTTGAACCGATGCTCGAGATTCAAATCTTTGGAAACTGTTGAACTCACAGCCCAAATATTCGCTTAAGGAGACCATCACTTCAACCGCTGTAGGTCGAGGGGAAGATATTGTTTTACAGGTTTGCGTGGATGATTAAAATAACTTTTTTAAAATTTTAATAAACTTTTTCCAATAATTTTAAATAAATTAATGGTGGAGACCACATCAGGGTGGTTTTGAATTTAATACTGGGAATTAAATTCCTGGTTTTAGAAAGTGTGTAACTATGAAACCCACCATTTAATGGAATCTCATTAACGTGGATTTAACAATTAACATAACCTAAAAGAGAGGGGCTACTCATCTCTCATGGTTGGGAGAATTTCTGGAAAACTAGTATGGGGAAGAACATCCTCCAATGAAAAATAAATCTCCAGATCAAGAACGAGGAACCGATGCTCGAGCCCAAATCAGAATCATATTGCGGAAGTGAAGAAATCCAGCCTCTCCTTAAACGTCTTAATCCACTTCTTCATGCCATCTCAAATGAAAGATTGAGGTAAGAAAATTGTTCATATCATTATTCATGATAAATCATTGTCTTCACTCTATAAACTACATTATATCGATCTAGCAAGGAGGGTGCGGGCCAGATGAACTCGGCATGATCCCGCCACTACTTTATTGTTCACGTTTTCTTCACGGGGGGATAATAATGATGAGAGGAACCTGGACACGTTGCCGGTGATAGACGTCGACAGGGTATAGGTGGTGGTCAACACACCAGTCATCCGAGATGGTGGCGGTGGCACATCTTCACTGGAAAAGGAGGTCGCGACCCATTGGCCATGGCAATGGTGTGTGGTGGCCAGTACACCGGCTGGCCGCGTGGAACTGGGTCAGGGCTCGTTCGTGCCGCCGTTGGGGGAGGTGGTCATGACTACTGAGCCATGGTGTCTCATCTAATGGGTGGCCGACACACTGCTGACAGCATTTTGAGTAGCTGGCACACTCAGAGGGCCGCTGACACCAGGCCAGCGACGGCTGGAGTAGCGGTGCCATTGTGCTGTTGGAAAAGGCACCAGCCGTCAAACCGGTCAGACCCGTCACGACGAGAAGGACATACTCTTGTGGGCCACACATTCCATCATGCATTTCCACATGGAACCTCTAGGTTGGATAGAACCGAACGAACCATGGGTTGTTCAGGTATTTGGGGGGAGCACCTCACCCCGAGTGGCGGCTAGGGCGGGCTTCACCACGACTGACCGCACCCAGCCTGGTGGACTGTTCCTAACCAAGCAGGTCGCGCCTAGTGGGATGGGACCACCGCGGTCTAGCCCAGCCTGGCCAGACTGAGACTGGGTCGAGTCGGCCCAGGCTGGGTCATGCCGGGTCAGCCCGACCGGGTCGGACCGGACCCGGCCTCAGCTGGACCCGGAAACACATTTTCA
Source organism: Viscum album (assembly GCA_963277665.1). Classification (NCBI taxonomy): domain Eukaryota; kingdom Viridiplantae; phylum Streptophyta; class Magnoliopsida; order Santalales; family Viscaceae; genus Viscum; species Viscum album. Next base: position 1,752,834,477 of record OY728152.1, read on the forward strand.
GCCATATCATGAGAACTGGGTGTCCGTTTGATGAACCATCTACAGTGCCAAAATCAATTTATTGACAAAATATTTTTGGTATAATCAAATTGAGTTTTTTATAATGTTATATTACGACCAAGTAGGATCGAACCCGAATCCAACTAGGCCCTCGGCACGGAAACGCTAATAACATACACAACGGGCGTCTGATTGACACGTCGTACATCGCACATGGTCCCTTTTGACGTGGTGGTCTTTCGTGATACATCATCTTGGGACTTCATGTTCATTGAAGTATTTTTTTATGTATTGAAGAGATTATCCTCCTGAAATCATGTGTGCTTAGTGCAAAAACCCTGTTGTTGGCTGAACTTGAAGAATCTACAGATCTTGTGTGGGTCATCATCAGATCCTATGTGTGTCATCTTTAGATCCTGTGTGGGTCATCTTTGGATCATGTGTGGGTCAACATCATCATATCCTATTTGGGTCATCTTATGATCCTGTGTGGGTCAACATCAGAGATTCTCAAAGATTTAAGATGATCTAGAAATACATCTAATTATATATACTTCCATTCATAAGTTATTCATGGTGTGAGATGAGTCTTTACCATTGTGTTATACTTATTTGGGGTGATAATTTTCTCTATTATATTGTGTTTCTTTTCATTTGTGGTACATAACATTGTGGTGTTACCATCATGATATTCTTTCCTTTGTGGAAGAGTTGTTCTTATGGCTCGAGATTTGGGCCTTTTGTAACCTCATGAATGAGATCGGTACACTTGATGACTTAGGTATATGTATTGGAATATACCATACTAGGGTTGACTATTTTGTTCATGCATGTGAACATAGTGCTGCTTTCTGGTTTATCCGTCGTGGATTCTGACAGACCTTCAGGGGTCTCAGGGTCCCTACTGAGTGTTTTCATACTCACCACTACACGGGATATTCCCACACCTTGCTATGTCTTGGGCTGAATAAGGACAACATTGATCGAGGTAGAGGGTTCCAGGACTAAAGGATTCTCGAAGTTGGACCATTAGGCTAGATGTACCGCATAGACGACCGTTCGAGAGCTACACCTAGAGTTTTGGTTGTATCCTTGGTGGGTGTTCATAGGAGATGTTTCCAGTTTTACTTGTACATTTCAGTTGTGATTGTCTTCCAGCCCCCTTTACTTACTGTACTCACACTATTTACTATATAGTTTACATTGGGCTTGTATATTGTTTTGTGTTTGGATTGTGTGAGCTTGCATGTTAAAAATAAATTCCTTCCCAGTTATTGGGATATGCCTTTTTGGTGCTAGTCACTAGCCTCTGGGCTATAGAATGCAGGTGTGGGGTACTCACGGCATGGGCCTCGGGGGATGGGTCGTGAAAAATTGGTATCAGAGGAGGTGGTTCCACTGAATAACTTGGACATTAATCTTTTCATCGACAATAGTTCCAAAGTGTTATAAGTGTGTTATTCAGTTTGTGGAATCCAGTATTGGTGTGGCGTCCGACCTATCAATACACCAGGGCCCTGACATATTATTTCTAACATTGTGAATGAAAACACATATTGAGTATGTGTTTTTGAATACTTATCTTGGTGATCACTTTGTGTCATCTCACAAGGTATAACATAGTGACCCTCGAACGCCTGTTTTTTTTCTTCAGATTCCTCCACAAAGATAGACAGTCAGGGTCCCAAGTAGAGTATGCAATGGCATCCCAAAATGTGATGATGATTTAGTGCAGGTCCCACTTTTGGTAGTTGTAGCATCGATTGGTGTACAAGTATCACCACTACCCGTTTAGCAATTGATTCCACCCAACCTAGAAGCAGCGAGTGCATGCCGATTGAGCGTGTTGCACAAGTTCCAGCACCATAGGCCATTAAGGTTTCATGGTGAGACTAATATAGAGGAGACTGAGGACTGGATGGAGGCCATGGTCAGTGTTTTCTTAATGGTAGGGACACAAGCCGGTCTTTTGGTTGTCCTTGCAATCAGTCTTCTTCAAGAAGCAGCATGGTGATGGTGGATCTTGATACTCTAGGATTACGATGAGGTGACTCTCATCTGGGTCTACATAGAGATTCTTTTAGGGCAGATTTCATCCCACTAAACTTATGCTCTGTGCATTTACAATAGCTCCTCCACTTATAGTAGTGCAGCATGACTGTGGATCGGTATTCAGCGAGGTTCACTGACCTCTCACGCTACACCACCTTTATGGTGTGGGACCCTTTCATTAGGTCCTAGACCATCCAGCAGGGGAAAAGATGGGGGATTACAGATTTAAGGATTTCTCTCAGCATCCTAACGCTGGCGGGAGTGTTAGAGTTAGAACTGTTAGTGGAGAGATTTTTTGCTGTGTAGTCGCCGGTAGTGAGACCCACCACCGGACGACACGTAGCAGATTAATTTATAGATGGTAGTAGACTGATCAGGTAGAGGCCATGTGGGAAAGACCTACCAATGGATGAATGCACGATACATGGTCATTTATGCAGGGCTCTCAAGATAGAGCATGATAGGCAAGGAGGATGCAGTGTTACAAGTGCAGCGGCCATGGTCACATGGCTCGTAACTGCCCGACCCTCCATATGGATGACTATCATATGGTCAAAGGACTGCCTTGGCAGAGGAAAGGATTCAGTTGAGGAGGTCCACAGGAAGTAGTCAGACATGGCATTGGATCTGGTCATGTAGCAAGTGGTGGGCGTCGATTCGAGGTTTTACTGGCACCACCTCTAGGTGGTCGACCTTGACCATAGAGAGTAGGTGGGCATGGATGAGCTCTGCTCCATGCATATGAGGATTATGACCACAACACTCCAGAGATGATACGAGGTATGATATGAGTCTAATCAACCTTATCTACAACACTTATAGACATAGGTGGCAGTAACTATTTTATTACCATGACCCTTGTTCCGAGCTCGGAAATTTTGATGGAGTTGTTGGGTCAATCCTTACTACTAGAGAATGGTAAGGGAGAGGATTTTATGGTTACACATTGGATCCAATAGTTTTTGATTACTATAAAAGATGAGAGAATCAGTTGTGATCTTCAATTAGCACCGTCGAGGCCTTAGGATGTCATCATGTGTATGGATTTGTTATCTATAGTCCATGCTTGGATCGACTGTATTTGGCGGAAAGTGCGGTGTGTCTAGGAGGATGGGTCTAGGTTTTCCTTAACCAGTGAGAATGGATACATTGCAGCACAGAATGTACATACTGGGGTGAGGGTGAAGCTGATCACAAATTAGTTGGCTAGCTATACCCTCGGAGTGGTAGATGTTGAGAGTCCGAGCTATCCTATAGTGGTGGACCAGTATGTTGATGTTTTCCCTTATGATGTCATGGGTCTACCCCCTCATAGAGAGGTGGAATTTTACATTGACTTGTACCCTGGGACGACAATAATATCTACTCCAGCATTTTCGATGGCTACTAGAGATATTCGAGAGCTGTGAGTACTGCTGGAGGGCTTGCAGAGAAAGGGGTTCACTAGTCCCAGTGCTTCTCCATGGGTAGCCCCGACTTGCAGAGGAACCCATGCTGATGCCAGGATTGGAAGTGTGTTGTAGGAGTGATGAACACCATCATCTCCATCAACATCTTCATCCTCTTCCTCACAAAATTTCCAATGTGTGATAGAGGTAGGGAAATTTTTCATATCGTTCTTCATGATAAATCATTGTCCTCAATATATGAACTGTCAACTATTAATCTAACGTGGAGTGTGTGGGTCAAAGGAACATGGCCTGATCCCTTTGCGACTTTTTTGTTTGAATTTTTCTTCTTGGTTTGATTATCGGGTTCAGCAGAACCCGACCACGTCACTAGCGACCGACACCGGCAGGGTAAATGCGGCAGCTGGCACCCTGGATGGCCACGATGGCTGTGGCAGCGCAACCACACCACCAATGGAGGTTGCGTTTTGTCGACCGCGGTGGAGGAGGGTGGCGACTGGCACACCGGCCGGCCACATAGAACCAGTGCAGCGTGCATCTGCACCGCCGATAAAGGAGGAGGTTGCGGCTGCTGAGCCACAATGGCACACCTGGAGGGCGTCTGGCACCTGGCTGACTGTGGTTTCAGTAGGCGGCACAAAGGAGGGTCTCCAGCACCTGGCCAGTCACGGTTGGAGTAGCGGCATCGTCGCACCGCTGGAAGAGGCACCTACCGACACCCAGGCCGGCTGCATCGCACAGAGCAGGAGCCACTCGGGCAGGTCATATGTGCCAGTAGGTGGTACCATGTGGCACCACCATATTTTCCCAAAATGAACGGCCCTTGGCCATTTCGGGAAACTATGCAGTGCCTCCCCCTGGGTGGCGGCTAGGGATGGCCACGCCATGGCGGACCACACCATGCCAGGTGAACCAAATCTAGAAGAGCGGGCCACAACACTTGGGATGCTCCTAGAGGGGGCCAGGCCACCACTTTTCAAGCTGGGTCGGGCCGGCCCGCCCTGGTCCCTCCCATCGAGGGCGAAGCTGGACCGGGTCGGATCGGTCACGGGGCCATCTGGACCCGAAAATGCCTTTTAGCCATAACATGAGAACCAAGAATCCAGTTGATGAGCCATTTTCGGCACCAGAAACTTTGGTTCAAGACGGTCATTTTGATACACTCCATGTTATATTTAGTTAATTTTGTAGTATTTCAAGGTTGGATCGAACCTAAATCCATCTGGGCCCTCAGAACCAAAACGCTAATAACATACAGTTCGTGCATCCCATTGACACACCGTCAGTCGCTTTGGGTCTCTTTTGACGCAACAGAACTTTGGGAAACTCATTCGTGGGACTTTGTTGTAGTTTAAGTATCTTATGATGGCTTTAGGAGTAGATAATATCGAAATCAAGTGTGCTAAGTGCGGGAACCATGTGGATGGTTGTACATGAAGAATCCACAGATCCAGTGTGGGTCATCTTCAGATTCTATGTGGGTCATCATTAGATCCTGTGTGGGACATCTTCATATCCTGTTTGGGTAAGCATCTTCAGATCATGTGCGGGTCATCTTCAGATACTTTTTGGGTCATCTATGATCTTGTGTAGCTCCAAGGGAGAGCATCTCGACAAAGTAAGATGATCTAGAATTACAAATAATCATATATACTTCTGTACTTAAGTTATACTAGTTGTGAGAGGTGTCTTTACATTTTTGGTACACTTTTTGTGGTTATATGTTCATGGTATTCTTTTGTGCGGAGATAACTTTGTGGTACTTACCTTCGTGGTGTAACCTTCATGGCACTCATTACTTCGTGGAAAAGTTGTTCTTTTTCCTAGAGAGTTGGGCCTTATGTTTCCTCATGAACGAGATGGGTACACATGATGACTTAGGTATATGTATGGTAATATTCCTATGTAGGGATGACTGCTGTTTTAGTTCATGTGACCATGGTGTTTCTTTTTGGATTTTCCTTTGGAGATTCTGAGATAAATTCATGGGTCTCAGGATCCCTAATTAGTATTGTTATACTCACCCTTGCACATGATTTTCCCGCACCTTGTTGTGTCTTGTGTGGACAAAAAAAACAATGGTAGAGGATGAGGGTTCTAGGAATGGAGGCTTCTCGAGGTATACCATTAGATGAGACGTACCGTAGAGAAGACCGTTCAACCGATGTACCTACCCTTATGGTAGGATCCTTGGCAGGTGTTCACATTAGTTGTTTTCAGATTAACTTTTACTTTCCAATTGGGCTTATTTTATGTCCCCCATTAAATAATTTACTAACCCTATTTACTATATACATTACATTGTTCTTGTTTCTTGTTGTGTGCTTGGATTGTGTGAGATTGGAGGTTAAAAGGCAATGCCTTCCTAGTTTTAGGGATATGCCTTTCTGGTGCTGGTCGCCAGCCACTGGCCAATGGAAGTCGGGCTTGGGGTAGTCACGACATGAGCCCTGGGGGTTGGGTCTTTACAGTATAGAAATAAACCCTCAATTAATCTTCTTAAAATATTTAGAATTAAATGATTTATTTGAATTAAATAATGAAATTTGATAAAATATGATGATGCTACAGATGAATCCATATTATAAATATTCCCATTTTAGGGTAAATAGAATATGTTTTTTAACAAAATGATCTATAATGATGTTAATTTATGTGATGTAATGGTTAATGAGAAAAAAGTTATAGAAAATTACATATGTTTTTTTCAAATACATACATGAAGAAGATGATGTGAAAATTGATAACATGGGAGAATCATAAGAACTCCTAGCTGATGATGAATCTAAATATTAATTATTAAAATAATAATGGAATTTGAAAAGTAAACTAGTGAATCAATGAAAAATAAACTGTCTATTTAGATATTTTATGTATTGTTAAAGACAATTATACCAAAACACATAATCAGAGGATAAGGATATTAAATATATTTGATCTATTATTTCATATAGATCTAACATATTATGAAGAAATAAGTAATAATTTATCATGTATAAAATCACGAAATTAAGAATTATACCAGATTGATAAAAATATTCTTCGATGTTTTGTGGATAACAAATCATTAGAATGTTATTGGGGTGAGGTGGGTCCTCCAAAGAAAAATATATAAAAATGGGAAGCCTGTCCAAAAAAATGAACTTTTTGTATATAAGTTTTATTTAAATGTTAAAGTGATTGATGTCATAGAAAAATTCACAATATTTGAAACAATTGAGTCTATTAGAATATTTATTGAAATGGTATGTTTAATGATTATATGATTATTTTAGATTGATGTGATGAAAATAAATTAATGGAGTCATTAAATAATAGGTTCATATAGAACAATAAAATTGAATTTTTATAGTATAATATAATTACAATTTGTAGTGATTGAAAAAGATATTAGTGTTCCTAATACAAGAACCCTGAGCTTGGTATGAATAGATAAATTTATTTATATGATAGTGAGAGGTCAAGAGATAAGGGGTTTATCATATCCACTTTATGAAATTTTTATGTGTAATATTTTATAGTTATGGTTTATGTGGTTGAAATCACCTTTAGAGGAAACTAAAAAAATTCATTACATAAATTAATCTTTTAATGAGTATATAATATAATATTTCATTCATTGAGAAATTGATTTTTTATTTGGGGGTGAAGATACATAGAATAAAATTAAGTATCTTTATCCATTAAGTTACATACTAATGTTTATTATTTAATAATATCATAATAAAATTGTGAAAGACAGATTCAAACCTAAAAGTAGTATTAAAAATTTGGGAGGTATTATGATTGAAAAGAAGTATAATAATATATATATATATATATATAATTAATTAAATGATTAATATAACATACTATAACTAGGATATAAAACATTCCATTCTTTTTGTTCACATAAAGATTACAGAGTTCTCCTGAGAACAAGAACCTATTAATAGTGAAGAGAATAATGAAGTATTATTAGAGGTAAATGCTTTATGTTTTTATGTTGAAGGGTAAAAATGATTATAGTTTTTTGGATAATTTAAATACTAATTGGTAAAGTTAAATTGTGTATATAAATCCAAAATTGGTTGATCATTTTATATGTGATGAAAACATATTTTCCCCTTAGAATTTTCTCTTACCTCATATTGGATTGTCTTGGCACTGGTAGCCTGTTTCAGTAATAGTTACTTTTATTGTTGAGACTTTTCATTAAAAATAAATTAGGCTTGGGGTTTGAAGAACTCTATTTCTTTTGGTCTTCTAGTTTAAATGAATTTCTTTCTACTATTTAAAGATTGGTAATATGTCCTTGAGGGCATACTCACATCAATGTGGGTTTTTGGGATTATTTATGTTACTTTTGTTTAGATGGTCGATCAAATATCACATGGGTCAGGATTGACCTTCTGCTACAGTGTGGGTGCACCTTTTTGTATTAAACATTCCCTTTTCCAATCTAACTATTTTTTTGACTGGTTGGGAATGTATACATCAGTTTACTCGACTCAGATTTGTATTCAATGTCATTGAAGAATCCATATTTTATCCATATGTGTGTGGAAACATGCTTATCCAAACCTCTTACTAATTTTATTTTCATCAGTATTTTAGGGGAATATCATTTCAAACAATAGGTGATTTGGGAAGTGTGTCCTCTTTTCTCTGTATATTTTTGATAAGAAATACATGTTTTAGTTTATTACTGTACGGATGTCTTCAGAAAGAACATGTTCACATCTCAGTTAAAGGAGGTGGAGTGGGTTCAAAATATATATGTGGTTGGCGATATCTCACATGCTTCCCAATAAAATATTCTGCCTTGTAAGGATGATTTTCTTCCTGAGTACCATTTTAATCATGGTTTGAACCCACCAGAAGCTGGGGGATAATATCTCCCAGAGAATGGTGTACTGATCAATGGGACAGTTGACCCTCTATTATAGGTTAAGGAACACTTTTATCTTGATGGATCATCCCTACAGTATATACCCATCACCATGGAAAAAACTGATTCTACTCAAAGAAAAATAGGATCCTAGCGTATCTGGATATTTTTCTAGTCATCTATCAAATTTTGGAGTCCAAAAATAGAAGACTTAGAACAAAAACTATTAAGGGATGCCTACATTTTTTGGATGGGGTGATGATATATTGAAGTCAACATGTGCTAAGTGACAATATAGGGGTGTTGTGAACCCCCCCCCCTCCCCCAATAATAAAGAAATTAAGTGAATTCAAAATTCTAATCTACATTCACATTTATAAGTGTAGGGAATCATAGGGGTATATTTAGACAACTGTTTTGGGCCACTCTAATATGTTTTCCTTATATCTAGTGAGGATGATGTTTGGAAATCAACATGATCTAGAAAGGTGAAGCATAAATCTAATGGTATTGAACAAGGATAGGTAGTGGACAATACTATTTCTCCAAAATCTATTCCAATAATGGAATAGGTGGATGAAGAATATAATTATACTTCTTGTTTGGAAGATGATTTTCCTTTTGAAGGTTTATTTTAATTAAGAATGAATAAAGGGAAAATAGATTTCCAAAATTCCAAGGAATTTCCATCGTAGACCTAGAAGAAGAATACCAAATGGAACCACTAATCCTACCTTCCTTGAGCATTGAAAACAAGATCATTGGGGAAGAGGGGTGTTTATAAGGGTTTTATTTATCAATGTTTTAAGAGAAAACTTAACTAAATTGTTTATCGAAGACCCCATCTCCTAAACGGTGGGTGTATCATCGGAAGGACAAGATGGAGACTCTATAAGATCACTGGTTCTTAATATAAAGATGATAGTGGCGTTTTTAATGTCTGGATAACCTAAAAAAGAATAAATCAAAGGGGAAAGACTAAGGGGTGGTTTTTGGATAGTAGAGGAGTGGAACTGGATCAATCTGGGGAGTTATCCAATGAATATATTCTTTGAATATATGGCATAGTACCCCCCATAACTCGATGTCTTATTCCATGATTTTGGTCCTCTGTTTGACATAGACTAGTTTTTGTAGTAGAATAATTTTATCACAATCACTCTGGAGGGTTTCATCACCTCACAATCAAATACTGATATCAATGACATATCTTGTACGTACTTGGATTATCCAGATGGGAAACCTTTCGAGTGAGGTTTAGTTTTGTTTTGGTTTTATGGTATTCTCTTGTTGTACTATTGTTTCAGTCATGTGTGTTTTTTCACTTCTCCACTAATGTGGGATTTCCAAAAAATGAAATAAAAATTTACTTTGGAATTTCAAGACAATAATTTTTTGGAACAAAACCGTAGGTGGTAGTTATCATTAAAAACACAATAGCTAGATACATATTATAGTAGCATAAGTGGATCCTTGAAATTCATCCAGTTTCATCAGAATGAAGTATTTCTGTTTAACTCACTCAAATTTATTTAAAATTATATATTTTTATAACATAATTATTTAAGTATTTGAATTTATTTGATGATTGAAGATATGGAGGTATATTATCACAATGTATAATGATTAAATGGAGAGGTTTTATTAGTTTGATACCTAATACAATATATTACCACACCCAATTTTTTTCTTGTTTCTCATAATATTCCCCAAGTCATTTAATTTTTGAGATGTAAATTGAATATTATTTATTAAAATTGAATAATTTTTATTTTGAATATTTGATGAACTCGATCAAAATAGAGTGGTATGAATCGTTGGATTTTATTTTCAATGATGGAGATGTATATCTTTGTGGTTATAATTCTAAGGGATGCTTTTGAATATTTTATAAAATTAATGTGTTTAAAAAGTGAAGTTATAATGAAAAAATATTGAGAGAAAAATTGAAATGAAACAAGTAGTGTTGAGAAAATCAATAATGATTGAATGTTTCAAAAACATTGTTATGATATTCTTTTTTTCATCAGTTTTCATCTATTTAAGCATTTTGTGATATTGATTAATTTTTTTGTACATTTTAAAGTGACAATATGTTTCGAAGAGCAATATAAGTAGAAGAGAACTATAATGCAGTAAGGAAGTGATCTTGTAACACCCTGAGATTTTATAAAAAAACTATGTCTGATAGCATATTTTTCGTCGAACACTGAGCTAAAACGACTATATATATATAATCATTATAAAAATGCTGTTAAATTCATGTATATAAATAATATTAACTAAAATATGAAATATATAGTTATATCTATATATCTTTATCAATAAAAATTATGGACAATTCTTTTTATATAATAAATAATGTTATTGTAAAGTAAATTTTTCTTCTAAAATATGTTTTGATCAAAAAAGATTTTTTATTGGTTTTCATAAAAATTATTGTAATTAATTATTTGAAATTATATAATATATATTGAATAAATGTTACTTAATTTTTGAATTCATAAAATTAATAATCACATTGGGTGAAATGTTCGTTTTTTTGGAAAATATTGATATTTTAGTGAATAGTGTAAATTACCGTTTTTTTAATGAAATATTTTTTTCGATAAATGAATAAATTAAAAATAACCCTAATATTTTGTATATTATTTAGTCATAATTATTACTTATTTTTAATTAGTACACTTAATTTATTTTTAAACAAAATCATATTAGAATTTATAAGAAGTTAGTCTCTATGTTTAAAATTTAGATTTTTTCTAAAAATAGTTTTCAACTGTATAATGTGTCTATTTTTTAATTAATTAAAAAACCCATAAACAGAAATAATTTAAATTTAATATATATATAATATATCAATAAATTTTAATTTATATTAATATAGAGATTATAATTTTTTATTGATTTAATATACAATAATTTTATTCATGAAAAATATAGATCTTGAAATTCTTTTTTAATCATGTTTTGGGATTTTTTGGAATAAAATATTTATAATTATGTAAATTTAATTTGTTAAAATAGATTATTTATTATTAAAAACGATTATTTATATATCCAATAATTTCACATTAAATTTTCACCATAATATCTAATAAAAACAGTAAAAAATCATTATTACAGTTATTGTAAATTATGTTTACTGGGGGTTAAAGTTAACAAATAAGTGTTGAAAAAGAATAAAAACGTTTATAAAAAATAATTTTTTGAAATATTTATACCTCATAATTTATAAACCTTTATAATAATTAATTTTTTACACTTTTGGAATGTAAAAAATGTTGCCACACCTTTTTCTTTTCATAAACAACAAGTACGCTAATCACCATGCTTATTAGGGGCCATCCATATCCTCTCTTATTAACATATTAAACCCATTCCGATCAAATAATTACATAAAAATTGAATTAAACGAATCCATAATCTCATCTGATAATCCTATATTGGTCATAAATTCAAACAAAGAATACTTTAGGTAAAATATTTAAGAGGAGGTCCAATAAGATGTAAAATTACTAACTAAGATAATTTGTATTATTTCTTCATCCACATTTTTATAATATTCATAAAATATGGTAAAATTATAAAAAAGAATCTAATATATACATAGATGTCATTATATTAATTTAATAATCTAAATCATTCTCATGTTCCATCAAATGTGATACGAATCCATCTTTCATGTGTATAGTAGGCAACCGTCTCGTGTACCAAGGTCATACGTTTTTTTTCATCACCACTCATAGAGTGTTGTAATGATATATTTAATGTATATATATGATATTTATAACACATTTATACATATATTATTATTATATCACATATAAATTTTGAACTCTTGTTATGGGGGGATATGACAACATCACTCATGTGTACAACCGTCTATCGCCTCATGAATCGATGAGTTTCATTTTAAAGTAACACTATAAAAGGATGGTAATAAGGATAATTTTAATGAATATATGTTATATAAGATTAATAATATTATTATTAATGAAATATTTATCATTAAAAAATATATTTTATATCATTTTATTTCTTGAACTGAAAAATGATAAATTTGATCGAGTATGTGTGGACTACTAACTTAATGAAGCGATGTGATTCATTTTTCTTGTTAAAAATCACAAGAATAATATATATATATATATATATATTGAAATAATATGTTATTTATAATATTATTATCATTATAAACATGTGTAATAATTCATACCTTCCTTTCATAATGATCATTATAGAATATAAACAATACTCAATTTTATGTAACCTAGAGTGTTCATGATCATAATGCCATTCATTTATCATAAAATGTATTGATATGTATTACAAATATTATTGATTAGAAATTACGATAATTAATTAATTATTTATATATATATATATTTAATTAAATACCACTTTAACCATGATCAACACAAAGAATAGTATTTTAAATAATGAAAAAACACCCTCAAAACACACAATGTGGAATGAAATGATTAGGTATTAAAATATGTATTAAAAAACTATATTATTTATGTATAATTTATCAATAGTATAAAACATTATTATGAAAAAAATTATGTAGTATTATTATATATGATTTAAAGGACATTCAAGTAAATTTTGTACTCGTTGTAAGGGTTTCATGTCTTGCTTTTACTTCTATGAGATATATGCCATATTCACCACGTTTTGTTATTTTGTGGTGTATATAGTTTTTATATTACGTGTAATATAATAAATAATTCATAAATAATTTTTTTTATGTTTCAATTGGAATTAATTTACACAAGGGGATTGAGTTTAATGCTTCTACGTGGTAAAGTGTTTCAAAACTCAATTTCATTTACTTGTGTTACAGAACATATTAATTGAGTCTATTAAGATTTTATTATTTGTGAATTGATCTCCAAATTTATTTATAGATTATTTAAACATGTATTTTATTTATTTAATTTTTTTACACAAAATATATCCATTGATTATATCTCAATTGATTGATATAATCTTGGTAAGTGTTAAGAATCAAATATTTTTTCTTTGGGAAATATGTGTATTATATGAACCTACATTATTTATGATGTATATGAACTGTACTTTGGTTATATTATATAATATATTTTATTATCTTCACGATATTTAAATTTTAATTTGATTTTATTCTTTTATGGTGCTTATAATTGATGAGTTACCATAGTTCTAAAGGCTATATGTTACAATAACCTTTTATTCAAAACTATTTATGTTCATGTTTACATATGAGGAAATAATGTTATATTTTTTTTCTTGAACGAAATATTATTTATTATTATATGGTAATAAATTGGGATCACTTGTTTAATTTCCATTTACTCCGTTATTGTGTGTATATAAATTAATAATGTATTTTTAATGTGATATTTATCTTGTTTTTTTATATTTATATTAGGTATCTTTATCTTTCAAATCAATGTTTTCTAAAATGTTTTTAAAATATTCCTTAAAGAAGATTTTATGAAGATATTTTACACATTCTTTGACATTATTTTAAATTTTTTTAAATTATGTTTCTTATATATTTATAAATGATTCACTTTTGTCTATTTTTTAAAATTGTATTGAAAATAATGGTTATAATTAAGAGTTATTATAGGAATTGATTTTCCTACCATCATGTACATTATTTTCATTGAAGATTGTCTATTTGTTTTTGTGGTTATTTTAAAAAAACATTAAAATATTTTATCAATTTAATGTTTTTAAAATTGATATTCAAAATTAAAAGGTTGTTTTCCTCAACTGTTACATATTATCCAATATGGATGTTTTGGGATTATACCATCTCACTCATTATTTGGATTTATTATGATTATTTAAATGATATTATTATATATCGCATTTAATTTACCTGGATTAATCATATTGCAAATATATTTTTATGGAACTCACTTCATTACCATGATTTAATCAAGATTAAAAGAGATTCTTAGGGTACCCATTTATTTTTTATGGGTTAATCATGTTTAAATTATATTTTTATGGAACTCTCTTATTTTGCATTTTATATTGTTTCATCAATGTGAGTTTTTTTGAACCCATTTCATTACCATAGTATAATCAGGTTTCAATGATATTTTCATGGAACTCATTTCTTTTTCAGGGGTTAATCAAGTTTGAGAAACAATAATGGTTGATTTATTGAATTTATAATGAAATGAATATTATATGTACATTATTAATGATATTGATCTGGGAAAATTATTATAATGAAGGGGGGATATTCTATAAAACAAGGATAGTTGGAAATGCTATTAACCACGATGGATGGTTGTATTGTTAAAGATGTTCAGGTTGTTAGGTGATACACATAATATGGGTTGGTCTGTTATAATGTTTTAATGAATTTATTACTCTAATGATGAATGTTTTATATATTGGATTTTTTATTTTTAGTATTGATGTGTTTATAATGTTCAAAAGAAACCAAAATATTTCATCTATGATTGTTATGTGTTTATAATGTTTCCATTAATCAAAATTGATCTCACATAGAAAATAATTATTGATTCTGATGAATCCTTCCATTGTTAAGGAATTTGTTTATGTTTTTTGGTATGATGATCCACGTATTGAATAAAATATATATTTTTATGTTATTATTATCCATATTGATTATGTCATGACTCCCTTATGCTCTTCATAGACCCACTAATAAAATTTAATTGTTAATGCTTATATTTACTCTTATTAGATCATTTGATGTCACCATTCATCTGTTTCCTATTCCAATGTATATAAATCATTATGTTGGTTGAATTATTTCTAAAAAAGTTTCATATAGATGGTTTTGATGGCATAGTATGGTGTATTAAAAAAATACATTTTATAGGAAAGATACTCTCTATAATTATTGGGTATTGTTTGTGTAAGAGTATGTTATGATTTTATAATACTCTAAACCTAAAAGGCCCTTTTTAATTTATGTGATCCAATATTTACATTTTATATTCAATGTTTTGGATTGAGAAAATATTGTAATGTTCATATTTATCAAAGCTAGAAATGCAATATTTATGATTTGATCATTGAATCTATTAGCGTATGATCATGTTTGTTACTTTTTGTGCCTGAGAAAAGGATAAAAAAATTTGATGATTAGGAATTTTTTCATGTGAGGATATATTAAGAGTTATGGATAACATCATACGTCTATAAGAATAATAATGATCATAAGTTCAACGTCTTAGACACCTCATTGAGGTTTAATGGGATGAGGTCTCAAAGTAATTAATGACACATTATGATATGTTTTATTGGGTCGACGTATATGTAAATCATCGGTTTTTTGGCATGTACTCATTTAATTTTTTTCAGACATATATTTTAGGGTATTGATAACCTTTATGGTTTTTATAATCTCAAATCCTAAGGTAATTATAGGAACCAATGTTTTATTATTTAGATAACCATGGAATTCAAAATCTATTTGGTGATTAATTGATTATTATTTTTTTAAATATCTCCCTATTTTTTCCAATAAGTTAAATGGTATGAGATATAATTTTAGTTTAAAACATTTTTTAATAAAGAAGTATTTGATGAAAGATTTATTCTAAACTATGTGTATTACAATCAAATTATGGAGTTTTTTGTATTATTTTATCTTATGATGATTTTCTCATTTTAGTAAAAACCGCTCTAATAATTTTGGTTTTATAATGTATATAAACTAGTTTAATAGATTGATTATCCCTTTAATGATTATTTAGTCTTCAATAGTTTATTTCAGTGATTTAGGAATATAAATTTCAACTTTAATAATGATTATTAATAGGAAATGTTATGATTATTATTGGAATTAAAAAAGGATAAAAATATTCTCTTAATCTAAGTATATATTATTATTATGTGAATTTAAGTATTAAATGAATCCCTTAACCCTAGTAAAATTATCTTGAAATAAATTTTTATTCTATTTCGATCATTTTTATGATACCAATGACTATTTTCACACCTATTTAGTTTATGGTTATTTTTTTGTTAACTTTAATACAATCATTCACTTTCATATGACCAGTGTTCTATATAAATATATATAATTATTTATGCTTTTATTACATGTATAAAAATTAAATAACCCTATATTTTATCCTATTTTAAAACCTAGTATGTTTTATTCCAAATTACCAGTGTAGGTTCTTTTCTCTCTGATCAAGAAGATGTTTTATTATCAATTTTCTTAATGTGTGTATCCAAAAGAAAAATTCATATTTTAAACCATAAATTATAGATAAAAATTTTAAATTTAAAGCTTGAAATTTATTAATGTTTGGAGGATGAAACACCTTGAAATTTTATAATATAAAACTATTTTTCATAGCGTATTCAACATGCAATATCAAGCTTAAATGACCAACGATATAAATAAATATTCTAACCAAGCTGTTAGATTGGATGGTATGAAATTTTTTAAAATATTAATGATATATATTTCCTAATTAAAAAAATTATTGATACTTTTTTTTAATTATAAATCTATTATTATGAAAGGGAGAATATTATTCAAAAATATTCTTTTTCTAAAAATTAGTTTTTATTTCATTTCATGATAAAATATTTGAATTATTATTATAGAAATTTTAAAAAATGTATATGATTAAATTAACATAATTTTTTAAATATTCATATTAGAAATTAATTTTAGTGGATTTCTATTATTTTTCAAAAAATATTTATTTTTCTAGGGAAGAATGAGAAATACCATTTTTTTTAAAATGTAATTTATTTTCAATAAATTATGATATTTGAAAGTATCCTTATATTTTTAATATAATTTGACATAACATAAATATTAATATTTGATATTTAATCTACTGAATTTATTTTTAATAAAATTCATATTTAATTTTAATATATAATTTTCTTTAGGTTAGAAAACATGATTTTTCTGAAAACTATTTTTATGTGAATAACATTTATTCTATTTTAATAAATAAAATAGCCCTTAGTTATATTATATTTAATATATATATATATATATTATATATATAAATAAATATAAATTTATATTCCTAAAATGTTTATTATTAGTCATAGTGTCAATATAAAATCACTTTTATCTTGAAAAAAACTATTCTTGAAAACTGCTTTTCCATCATGTATGTTGGATTTTATTTAAAATTTATTTTCCCACATAAATTAATTTTATTTGGTAAAATGTATTTTATATTTTTTATCATACAATTTATGTTTTGAAATAATTTTATCATAATTTTTTAATAAAAATAATAGTGAAAACGATGAAAACTAATTTCCATAATCAAGGTAAAAATGTGTTTAGCGTGGGTTATATAATCATAAAAATAACCTAAAACCAGTCTTAAACAAATATTATGGTCATATTTATACATTATAATATACAATTAAATATAATAACCCATTTTTACCATTTATTAATGTGAAAAACATGGTTACGTCTATTTGTTTTCCAAAATTACAAGTTTGTCGCCCACCTTACTTATAAAAGGCCATCCACGATCCTCTCTTATTCATGCCTTAAAAAACATTGGTTTCAAAAACACCATTCCAAAAATAATTATGAAATTACATCCAATAATCCAATAATCCTTGTTTTGGTTGTAATTATATTCTACGAATAATTTAAGTAAAATCCTAAAGAGGTTGTCCGAGAAATTTAAAATTCCAATCAATGCATTTTGTTTATTATTTCTTCTTCAAAATCCTTAAATATTCTCCAAAATATGATAATATAATAAAATGAGAATATATTATATACTTATATTTTATTATAATTATTTAATAACATAAATATGGCTCATCTTCCATTAAAAGAGATACAAAATCATCATTCATGTGTATAGAAAACTACCACCACACGAACTGATATCATTTATTTTACATAATCACCTCTCAAGGACTTTTTTAATGATATTTTTAAATTATATTTATATGTATATTTTAACATATTTATACTTCATTATTTATTATATCACATATACTATTTTTCTTTGTATTCTGTGAGGGATGAGATAATGTATCTACTGTGTACGGTGGACTACGATCTCCTTAAATGATGTCATTGGTTTTTCATAACCACTTTACATAGAAGGAAATAATGATAATGATAAAGAATATATATAATATAAATGAAAATATAATTATATTCATTTTATATTTATCATGATTATAATATAATATATTCTTTTCATTCTTACACTGATAAATGACAACATCATTTGAGTATATGTGGACTACCCCTAACATATAGCGATGTGATTCTATTATCCACCAATACATAATAAAAATGTCATATTTATATACAAGTATATTAAATAAATTAATATGGTATTAATGATATTATGGTCACTATTTAAATACTATACAATATAAAACTTCTTTTGATAATGATCATTAAAAAATATAAATGTTACGGATGCAATCATACAGACTACAGTCTACATGATCAAAACATAGATCATTTTTTCATTACCATTTTTAATGATTGGTTTAGAATGTATAATTATATAATAATAAAAAATATTTTTTAATGAATATTTTTCTGGATATTTTTTAAATAATGACCTTTATTATCAAGTTCAACACACAGAAGCTATTTTGAAACAATGAACAAAAATAGCTCAAATCACCCCATGTAGACTTCACTGATTAATTATTCAAATATTTCCTTGAAATGAACTAAAATGAAAATAATTTTTTATGTTAACAAATATATAATTTTTTTTAATTAATCAAATAATTTATTAATTATTATTACGTAAGTGTTAAAGGAGAAATAGAGAAATTTAGGACTTGAGGTAAGGGTATCTCAGCTCTCGTTTTCTTCAAACGATTCATATTTTATATTCAAAACATTTTGTTTTATTTTGTTTATATAATATAAATTTTATAATTAATATCATCCATAATTAATACATAATGGTATTTTAAGTTTCAATTTGAATCAATTTAACATTTGGATCGTCTTGAAAGTTAAAATTTGTTAAAGAGTTTGTTAAATCAATTTGTATTTATTGGGTTATAAATCTTCTCCCATGACATATTAATGCTATTATTATGTGTTAATTGAAACATAAATTATTTTATTATGTAGTTATAGTTTTTTAGTATGGATTAACATTTTATACACATTATATAAAAACTTGTTAACATTAAATTCAATGATAAGAACCTTATATGGTTATATCATTACAAATTATTTTCTTTAGAATATATGTTTATGATATGCACCAATATTTTTTATAATGTGTATGTACTGACATTTTGGAATTTTATATCATATATCTATTTAATTGATTTATATTATAATTTTAATTTGATGTTCGTAATTCATATTGAATACAATTGAAGAGTCAATAAATTTAGAATGTCTTTATGATACAATCTCATTTCCTTTGGGATTTTTTAGGTTCAAGTTTATTTTAGGGGAAATAATATGATATTATTTCCTTAAAAACATTTATTTTATTGCCTATATTTAGGAATGTGTTTCACATGTTTAATTTTCATTTATTCTATTATATATTAAAGAAATAAGAATAAATTAATTTGAATGTGATAATTATCTATTATATTTCTTTTAGAGAATGTAACTTTTTCATATATATCCATATTTTCAATAAACAATAAAAACAAATTAATTAAATTTTTTTCTAAAGCTATGTCAAATCGTCAGTGACTTTATTTAATATAGTTTTAAAGTGAAATTTACTAAAATTTTCCAAATAATTCACTTTCAACTAATTTTTTCAAACATGTTTGAAAAGAATTTATACCTTTATATCTTATAAAATTAATGCATTTTACCAACATCATTTCCATTATTTTCATTAAAGTCGCCTTTATATTTTTTTGAGTTTTTTACAAAGAATATTATTTTTACAATATCATGTAAATTTTACCTTTTTAAAAATTAACTTCATAATGAAATTGTTATTTTTCTCAAAAAATGACAATTTAATGTTGTTTTCATTCATCAACAACATAAACCCTTATTACTATTTAGGCTCTAATGGTGATGTTTTGTAGTAATACCAAACTCATTATTTCTTTGGATTGATTATAATTATTTAAAAGGTATTTCTAAAGATAAGATTTCTTTTACAAGGGATAATAAAATTTTAATGAAATTATTATAGAACATATTTCTTTTCCATGGATTAATCGTGTTTTAATGATGTTATTATAGAACCTATTTATTTTAATGGGTTAATCACGTAACAAAGATATTTTTATTGAACCCATTTATTTAACAATAAATTATCATGTTTCAAATATAATTTTATCAAAATAATTTATTTTACATTAGTTAATAATGTTTTAATGTGATTATTATAGAACACCTGTCTATTTTTACATGATAATCATGTTTTAAAAAAATTATGTTGTTTCAATGAGTATATAATGAAATAAATTATATATGTATTTTATTGAGGATATAGCTCTTGGAAATTATTTATAATGATCGATGGTTCCATTATAAACCACAGGTTCGTGTGTAACACCCCATGTAAATAAAGAATATGAAATATTCACATTTATCCATATTTGTGAATAAAATATTAATATAACATTAAATGGGACGCTATGCTCGATGGCGTACCCAATACGCAACAACGAATTTCTTGGGAATTTTACATTGCACTCCAATAATAAAATAGTATTATTTTAAATTGTAGTTAACACCTAGCCATTGTAATGTCTGGAATTAGTAGAACTAACTAAAAAATTATTATATATGTTTGTCAAATATTTTTACTTTTTACGATAAAAGTTAAAGGATTAAAAATGCGAATGAATCCAATTTTAAGCGTAAACATTCTAATATTCTTTAAAAGGTCAATTAACTACCTTTTGATGACGAACAAATTTTAAATCCACTTTTGACAATTTTATGTGTTATATTTGACAAAATAAATTTCTTCTTTAGAATCGGGACGTCAAAATTTTCTTTGTGTAATTTTTTGTTATTTTTCTGATAATGTTCATTTTTTAATGAATAGTGAAAAATGTTTTATTTTAATTCAAAACCTCTTTTTAATCTAATTTATTTATACGATTAGATTATCTTTTGAATTGG
Source organism: Viscum album (assembly GCA_963277665.1). Taxonomy (NCBI): domain Eukaryota; kingdom Viridiplantae; phylum Streptophyta; class Magnoliopsida; order Santalales; family Viscaceae; genus Viscum; species Viscum album. The sequence goes on from OY728152.1 coordinate 1,752,855,892, forward strand.
TTTAAAGTGAAATTAGAATATATTTTTACCATTTCATCCAATAGTGGTCGTTGGAATTAATGTCATCTTGAAATTGGACTTAAACTAGTGTCAGTCTTTTGATACTTATTGTTTCATAAAAACAAGCTATTTGCTCTGACAGTGGGAATTAATTATGAAATTAATTAATGTAACTTATATGTTTTTAACCTTTTAAAATATACATCATTTTTGAATTCGTAATATCAAATATAGCCTAGGGTGAATTTTTTGTAATTGTTTGAAAAACTTCAATTTTTGATGAATAGTGAAAGCACTAAGTGGTAGTTAATGAAATTGATTTTTTTGTTTAAATGAAACTTTACCACTTCTGTGATTTTAATTTCAAAAATATGACATAAATGGCTTTCATTAAGAAGTAAAATGTGGTTCAATGGTATTAAAATAATTTTTCGGTGAATAGTAACTTGTAAGTTTATTGATCGCGATTAGAGGTAATTAGTGTAATTTAAGGTAAAAATAATGTTTCAATAATATGAAATGACCTAGACACATGTCCTACCTTCATTTTATGTGTCATGGCCGACCAATAAAATCCATGGGTCAACTTGGGGACCCCATGGAGCCACTTTGGTTGGAAAATGATATTAAAACCTTTTTATTTAATGTTAAAATTAAAATGTCACAAACATGTGTTGTTTTACTAAAACAATTTTTATATGGGGTTATAAAAGTCATATTTTTTACTATAAATATTCATTAGTAATATAAAAATATTTCCTACCTAATGATATTTTTTTATAATTTTTAGACACTAAATAAATTAAATTATTTATGACATCATGATGATGCAGCGATTACCTCATTATTTATCGATTTAAATAAAATGAAAATATAATGTAAAATCTAAGACCTACACATGTCACAAACCTATTAGATGGGTGAATTTATAATCCTTAGCACCGTAGCCTCGAAATATATCATTTGGAACCTTTAAAATCCGAAAATCATTTTATAATAAAGTAATATTTTATAACTTTCCAAGAGTGTCCATCCTTTTCTCTTATAAAAGGTCCCCACCTCTACCACCTTACCCATACCTCCCAAGCCTTTGGCTCGGCCAACCCCTAACCATTTCATATCTCCAAATCCCTCTATTCATCATTTATGCCTCACCTTTGGGAATAATCCTTGCCAAGGAAGCCTTTGAGCTCAAATCAAGAAGAGTTACCCGATTTTAAGGTAATGTCGTCACTTGTGTTCTTTTTGTTTTATTTTGCTTATCCAACCCTTTAAACTCTTTTTATTCCATAATTTTGTAACACATACGTTATCTTCAATATAATAGGATGTTGTTATGTGAAGGATTCTAACTACACTTACACACACCTTCGTCTAATGGTTAAAGAACATAATGTTTCTGTGGTTGGCGAATTTCTTCCTAACGAAACGATGATTGTTCAATCTTCTTTTAACACTGTTAATGGTGGCCATTATGATGTCAATATACTTTTTATATGATATATATGGTATTTATGTTTTCTATATGCTTCTAAATTTTATATTTAAAACACACCTTTATGCTTTTCATGTTGTGCAAATGCGATAATTTAATAAGAGGAAGTGTGGACTACCTCCCCCTCAAGTGATGTGACTCGTTCATGCAACACATGGAATGTTTAAATAGTGAAATTAATAAACATATGTGACTTATATTACATATATATTATACTGGAATTATAATATATATATCTCAATTATTTTTAATTCCATTAATATGACAAAGAAATGAAAGTATCGTTCATGCGTACGTACGGCCTACCCTCTCCATGAAGGGTGCATTTCATTTCTTTTTATTTACAAATGTAATGGAGTAGTATAAAATGAATATGTACTGGATATATATGATATTTAAATCATTAATACTATTCTGGAGATTATTTACTCATAACTACATGGACTATCATTTTCAAACAAGTTCATTTTTGACTCATGTACCAAACATCGACAAAAACGTCTGATATGAACTCACATTATTAACCAATTATTATAACATTATAATATGTGATATAAACTGAATAATAATATTTAAAAGAGTTCCTTAATAAATTATAAATTGACCAACATTTATTATTCAGGAATATAAGGAAACGAACAAGACAAGTCAGACTTGAGGTAAGAGATCCTACCCCTCTCTTTTTAAGTACACTCGTTTATGCCATTCATTTTAAGCTCAACTTTCTTTTGTTTGGGGATGTAATTTTATATTACTCATTCTGTAATTTTTATGTTCATATTATGAGAGACCCTATTTGATATCATAAATCCTTTTTTGGAAGTTTTAAGTGGCGCTGTTAGACTGCAGAGTTTTCGTAAGGGATTTTTCATCTCACTTATATTCCTGTGACATTTATGCAACGTTTGCCACTATTTCCACTGAGTGGTGTATGTAATTCCCATTATTATACACTTTTTGTAGTATAATTTCATTTATGGGTATTTATATCTTCATTTTATGATCCTTCTTCCATGGGGTGTACTTTTCGAAAGTTACCCAACTCGGTAAGGGGACCTTTCACCCTCCTCTTTTTAAAAGACTTCTTTTGGTATGTCTTTTAATTCACATACTATTATGTTGGGATATGTTCTTATATATCCTTATTTATGTAAATTTTTTGTCCAAGTGATGAGATACCCTTTATCTCTCTCATCAACCCTTTTTGTAAAATTTTAAGTGACACTGTTAGGCTGTCGAATTTTACCAAGGGAACTTCTTAACCCATTTTCGATTTCATTGGGTTCAACATGTAGTTATTGAATATGTCAACCATTGAATATGTGTGAATGACCTTTGATTATTTTACACTTAATATCCACTTATATTGGGTGTATTTATATTTTTCACACATAATTATGAGATTGATTTATCCTTAATTTAAGGATACCTTTTTATAACGGATTTCATCTCATTTTACATTTCTATTGAGACTTCATTGTTGTTATGCACCAATTCACTATTATATTGTGTGTATACTATAATTTGACATATTATATCATGAATCCCTTTATTCTCATGATATTATAATGTTCGGATTAAATGTTATTCTTCAATTATTTGTATTCAAGAGTCTCTCATTTTGTTAACAACTCTTTAACAAAAATATTGTTTTAAATGTTTTAAAGATTTATTATTATAAATCTTTATCTTTAATGTCCATGCTTTCAAAATGGTTTTCAGTATTTATTTATATGGACATTAATGTTTTAAAATTATAATTCCAATAAAAGATTCTAAGTTTTATGGGACACTTTGATTCAAAAATCACTTTTAAATGATTTTTTAAAATGGATTGATTAATTCAATATCTTGGAATTACTTATTTTGATTGCAAATGAAATGTAGTTATTGAAATGTTTATATTTTCAGTATTTTATGTGTAAAGATGGTACTTGGATATTATACGGGGGGTTACGTGATAAACCATATGACGAATGGTGCCGTGAATACCAGGACGGGTGGTTACGTTATAATCTCCAATGCATTGGGTATAGAAGTCGACCGTATGTCTATTCCATTAAGTATGTGTGGAAGTCGACCGTATGGTTATTCCATTTAAGTATGTTTATGTCCCAAGTTACCTTTTTATGTTATGTGTTCTTTATATGGGTTTTATGGTAATCTTTTGGTTACAAAAGGGTAAGTAATGGTCTTTTATTCAGTGAAGAGTTTTTACTAATTCATAATGGTGAAAAGTATTACTTTGGTAAAGTATTCATGGTTTACTTGTTGTTTTGAAAAACTAACAGGTTTCCTTCTTTGTGTATCCTTTACTGGGCTTTTTATGCTCATCCCATGTTTTTGAAATGTTTTCCACATGACTTAAAGATGAACAGGGTCAAAGATGGGATCAAGGAAAGACATGCTATCTAAAACATGGAAGTAGACATGTTTCCTTTTAAGTGTTTTCTTATTTAATGGAAACTTAGTAGAAGTGTCTAGTATGTAATCTTTTGAGATGTAATAGTTATGACCGAATTCTCTAAAACTCTAAGCCTGAAAAGATCCTGAATGTGACTTATTTATTTAATTCAATATTAAGTAAGGTTTAAGTCTGGGGCCTTATAGTTGGTATTAGAGGTAGGTTTAGATAACTTTAGAGGTTAGGGTATTCTCTAAGAATTAGTGATATTACCATAGTGGTTGGTATTTTTGAAAGAGTCCTAGTTTTAAATAAAGTGAATGAGTAAGTATATCTTAGTGTTTATCTTCCTCATTAGTACATGATGGTTTTGTTGATATACTCACACTGACATTTTTGGTTTCACTAAATGGATGGATCTAGCAGGCACCAAAGTTACAATGGGATTGAAGGAAACTGTGGTGGTTCATTGATTAAGAGACTGGATGAAATGGGGGATTCAATGAGAAATCTCGTGGTTATTCTAAACCAACTATCAAGAGTCATGATCAAACACTTTAACCTTTGTGAGTTCTCTAATTAATCATGTATGAGAGAACCAACTCGATGTGGAAGTTCAGGTAATAATTATAAAGGTAACCATTTGGGTTTATATTATCCTTACTTTTGAGGTAATTATGGGTTACTATATGTTATGATGGAACGTGAAAGGAATGAGATAAACTTGATGTTAAAATATGTTATGATTATTTTTGAAGATTTTATCTCATTTTGGGGAATGTTTTAAGAATTATATTGTTTTGAAAAATGGAAAACACATAGACCGTGTGACAACCCGTCACGTTGGAAAAAGCTATGGGAATCGAACCCACAACTAATGTGAGACTGGTATTTATCGCCTACCACTGGACTACGTGAAGTCCCTAGTTAGTTTGACTAATTCATTTCAGTTAGATGATTTTATGAATTAAGAGTAAGTTGATTTTGGGTTATCTATGGAAATTATTAACCTATCATGGAGGATATGTGATTAGGTTAGTAACTTTTCAATACGAGACTTTAAGAGAAACTGATGTTTTTTGGAGATAAATGATACGATATAACATGGAAGAATATGTGATTAAATCCTTCAAATATTTGGGTTTCAATCTTAGTTTGGTTTACTAATGGTCTTTGTTGAACTTTGGGTTTTGTTGGTCAAATTTTGGAGATTAAGAATTGATTTTCTTTTTTTAAAGGGTTATCTTTTTCTGGATTATCTGATATTATACTAACCTTTTTGGTTTTGGTTTTTGTTAAAGTCTAAAGACATGGGATGTATATAGTTCTCTTTTTTGGATTAGGTGATTCTCTAGAAGTTGGTTATAATACTCTTAATGTGAAAACTTCTTCCTAAATAGTCATCATTTTGGGGAAAGTATGAGTTCGTGTAAGAAATCTAGTAAAAATTGAAAGTCAACATGATAAGTAAGTATGTTTCCTTATGTTTTAGTTATGATCATAAATAAATTCCTCAATGAAAATTAACTTAAATCAAAAATGTTGTCTGTTAATTTTTTCTACTGGGGAATCAAATACCGTTTAACCCATCACAAGTTTGTTATTTTCTTGTTGTTAACTTTCTCCTAAACTTGTTTTCTATGACTCTCCCTCAGAACATGAACCTTTCTTTGTTCTTCCATGTACATGTTTTTGTACATGGAATCCTAGTATGGGTTAACTCGAGTGACCTTTGTATTTATCTTTCTTTATTTTAAAGTGATAGATTTACTGACTCTTGTTCCGATTTGGGATTTTCAATGAAGTTTCCAATCCCAATTTTAAAATTGCGAGGATGAAATTCCAAAAAGGGGGGAAGGATTTCAAACCCCAGGTAAATAATGAATATGACTTTTTCACATTTATCCATATTTTTGAATAAAATATTAATATAACTTTAAAGGGGACGCAATGCTCGATGGCGTACCCAATACGCATCAACGTGTTTCTTAGAAATCTTATATTGCAATCTAATAATAAAATAATATTATTTTAAATTGTAGTTAATGCCTAGCCGTTGTAATGGCAGGAATGAAAAGAACTAACTACAAAATGATTATATATGTTTGTCAAATATTTTTACTTTTTACGAAAAATGTTAGAGGATTAAAATTGCGAATGAATCCAATTTTAAGCGTAAACATTCTAATATTATTTAAAAGGTCGATTAAACGCCTTTTGATGACGAACCTCTTTTAAATCCAATTTTTGACAATTTTATGTGTTATATATGACAAAATAAAATTATTCTTTAGAATTGGGACATCAAAATTTACTTTTGTAAATTTTTGTTTTTTTTCTGATAATGTTCATTTTTTAATGAATAGTTAAAAATGTTGTATTTTAATTCAAAACCTCTTTTTAATATATTTTATTTATATGTTTAGAATGTCTTTAGAATTGGTTTCAAAGTGAAATTAGAATATATTTTTACTATTTAATCCAATAGTGGTCGTTGGAATTAATTTCATCTTGAAATTGGACTTAAACTACTGTCAATCTTTTGATACTTATTGTTTCATAAAAACACGCTATTTGCTCTGACAACGGGAATTAATTATTAAATTAATTAATTTAACTTATATGTTTTGAATTTTGTAAAATAGACATCATTTTTGAATTCGGAATATCAAATATATCCTAGGGTGAATTTTTGGTAATTTTCTGAAAAACGTCAAATTTTTATGAATAGCGAAACCACTAAGTGGTAGTTAAAGAAGCTGTTTTTTCATTTAAATTAAACATTTCCACTTATTTGATTTGAAATTAAAAAATCCGACATACATGGTTGTCATTAAGAATTAAAATTTTGTACAATGGTATTAAAATAATTTTTTGGTGAATAGTAACTTTTAAGTTTATTAATCGCGGATAGAGGTAATTAGTGTAATTAAAGGTAAAAATAATGTTTCAATAATATGAAATGACCTAGAAACATGTCCTACCCTCATTGGATGTGTCATGGACGACCAAGAAAATCCATGGGTCAACTTGGGGACCCCATTAAGACACTTTGGTTGGAAAATGACATTAATACCTTTTTATTTAATGGTAAAATTAAAATGTCAAAAATATGTGTTGTTTTACTAAAACAATTTTTATATGGGGTTATACAAGTCATATTTTTGACTAAAAATATTCATTAGAAAGATAAAAAGATTTTATACATAATGATATTTGTTTTATAAATTTTAGACACTAAATAAATTAAATTATTTATGACACCATGATGATGCAGCGATTAACTCATTATTTAACGACTTAAATAAAATGAAAAGATAATGTAAAATCTAAGACCTACACTTGTCAAAAACTTATTGGATGGGTGGATTTAGAAACCTCATCACCTTATACTCAAAATATATCCTTTTGGGACCTTTAAAATATGAAAATCTTTTTATAATAAAGTAATATTTTATAACTTTCCAAGAGTTCCCCTCCTTTTCTCTTATAAAAGGCCCCCACCTCTACCACCTTACCCACACCTCCCATGCCTTTGACTCGGCAAACCCCTGACCATTTCATCTTTCCACATCCCTCTCTTCATCATTGAAGCCTCACCTTTGGGAATAATCCTTTACATGGAAGCCTTTGATCTCAAATCAAGAAGAGTTACCCGACTCGTTATTTCTTTGGATTGATTATAATTATTTAAAAGGTATTTCTAATGATTAGATTTATTTTACATGGGATAATCACATTTTAATGAAATTATTATAGAACATATTTCTTTTCCATTGATTAATCGTGTTTTAATGATGTTATTATAGAACTTATTTATTTTCATGGGTTAATCATGTAACAAAGATATTTTTATAGAACCCATTTATTTAACAATGGATAGTCATGTTTCAAATATAATATTATCGAAATAATTTATTTTACATTAGTTAATAATGTTTTAATGTGATTATTATAGAACTCCTTTTTTACATGATAATAACGTTTTAAAAAAATAATTTTGTTTCAATGAGTTTATAATGAAATAAATTAAATATGTATTTTATTAAGGATATAGTTCTTGGAAATTATTTATACTGATCGATGGTGCCATTATAAACGATAGGTTGGTGTGTAACACCCCAGGTAAATAAAGAATATGAAATTTTCACATTTATCAATATTTTTGAATAAAATATTAATATAACTTTAAATGGGATGCTATGCTCGATGGCGTACCCAATACGCAATAACGAGTTTCTTGGAAATCTTACTTTGCACTCTAATAATAAAATAATATTATTTTAAATTGTAGTTAATGCCTAGCCGTTGTAATGGTGGGAATGAATATAACTAACTAAAAAATTATTATATATGTTTGTCAAATATTTTTACTTTTGACAATAAATATTTGAGGATTAAAACTGCGAATGAATCCAATTTTATGCGTAAACATTCTAATATTCTATAAAAGGTCGATTAACCACATTTTGATGACGAACCACTTTTAAATCCACTTTTTTACAATTTTATGTGTTATATTTGACAAAATAAAATTCTTCTTTTGAATCGGGACATCAAAATTTACTTTGTGTAAATTTTTGGTATTTTTCCGATAATGTTCATTTTTTAATTAACAGTGAAAAATGTTGTATTGTAATTCAAAACCAATTTTTAATCTAATTTATTTATATTATTAGATTTTCTTTTTAATTGGTTTAAAAGTTAAATTAGAATATATTTTTACAATTTCATCCAATAGTGGTCATTGGAATTAATTTCATCTTGAAATTGGACTAAAACTAGTGCCAATCTTTTGATATTATTGTTTCATAAAAACACGCTATTTTCTTTGAAAGTGGGAATTAATTATTAAATTAATTAATATAACTTATATGTTTTGAATTTTGTAAAATATAAATCATTTTTGAATTTGGAATATCAAATATAGCCTAGGGTGAATTTTTGGTAATTTTCTGAAAAACTTCAATTAATGATGAATAGTGAAACCACTAAGGGGTAGTTAAAGAAACTGATTTCTTCATTTAAATGAAACTTTACCACTTCTGTGATTTGAATTTCAAAAATCCAACATACATGGTTGTCATTAAGAAGTAAAATTTGGTTCAATGAGATTAAAATAATTTTTTGGTGAATAGTAACTTTTAAGTTAATTAATCACGATTAGAGGTAATTAGTGTAATTTAACGTAAAAATAATGTTTCAATAATATAAAATGACCTAGACACATGTCCTACCCTCATTGGATGTGTCGTGTCTGACCAAGAAAATCCATGGGTCATCTTGGGGACCCGATGGATCCACTTTGGTTGGAAAATGACATTAATACCTTTTTATTTAATGTTAAAATTAAAATGTCACAAACATGAGTTGTTTTACTTAAACAATTTTTATATGGGGTTATACAAGTCATATTTTTGACTATAAAAATTTATTATAAATATAAAAATATTTCATACATAATGATATTTTTTTATAATTTTTAGACACTAAATAAATTAAATTATTTATTACACCATGATGATGCAGCGATTAGCTCATTATTTAACGATTTAAATAAAATGAGAAGAGAATGTAAAATCTAAGACATACACATGTCACAAACCTATTGGATCGGTGGATTTCGAAACCATATCACCATAGCCTCGAAATATATCCTTTTGGGACCTTTTAAATCCGAAACTCATTTTATAATAAAGTAATATTTTATAACTTTCCAAGAGTGCCCCTCCTTTTCTTTTATAAAAGGCACCCACCACTACCACCTTACCCACACCTCCCAAACCTTTGGCTCGGAAAACCCCTGACCATTTCATCTCTCCACATCCCTCTCTTCATCATTTAATCCTCACCATTGGGTATAATCCTTTACAATGAAGCCTTTTAGCTCAAATTAAGAAGAGTTACCCGATTTTAAGGTAATGTCTTCACTTGTGTTCTTTTGTTTTATTTTGCTTCTCCAACACTTTAAACTCTTTTTATTACATTATTTTATAACAAAACCAGTATCTTCAATATACTATTATGTTTTTATGAGAAATATTATAGCTACACTTACACACAACTTCGTCTAATGGTTAAAGAACATACAGTTTCTGTGGTTGGCGAATTTCTGCCTCACAAAACGATGATTGATCAATCTTATTTTAACACCATTAATGGTGGCCATTATGATGTCACTATAATTTTATATGATATATATGGTATTTATGTTTTCTATATGCTTCTGAATTTTATTTTTAAAACATTCCTTTATGCTTTTCTTGTTGTGAAAATGCGATAATTTAATAAGAGGAAGTGTGGACTACCGCCCCCTCAAGTGATGTGAATCGTTCATGCAATACATGGAATGTGTAAAGAACTAAATTAATGAAAATATGTGACTTATATTACATATATATTATAAAGGAATTATAAAATATATATCTCAATTATTTTTAATTCCATTAATATGACAAAGAAATGAAAGTTGCGTTCATGCGTACGTACGACCTACCATCTCCATGAAGGGTGCATTTCATTTCTTTTTTATCTCCAAATGTAATGGAGTAGTATAAAATTAATATGTATTGGATATATATGATATTTAAATCATTAATACTATTCTGGAGATTATTTACACATAACTACATGGACAATCATTTTCAAACAAGTTCATTTTTGACTCATGTACCAAACATCGACAAAAACATCTGATATGAACTCACATTATTAACCAATTATTATAACATTATAATATGTGATATAAACTGATTAATAATTTTTAAAAGAGGTCCTTAAGAAATTATAAATTGACCAATGATTATTATTTAAGAATATAAAGAAACGAACAAGACAAGTCAGACTTGAGGTAAGAGATCCAACCCCTCTCTTTCTTTTTAAGTACACTCTTTTATGTCATTATTTTTAAGCTCAACATTCTTATGTTTGGGGATGTTCTTTTATATTTATCATACTTTAATTTTTATTTTTATATTATGAGAGACCCTATTTGATCTCATAAATCCGTTTTTTGAAGTTTTAAGTGGCGCTGTTAGACTGCAGAGTTTTCGTAAGGGATTTTTCATCTCACTTTTATTCCCGTGACATTTATGATACATTTGCCACTATTTCCTTTGATTGGTGTATGTAATGCCCATTATTATACACTTTGTGTAGTATAATTTCATTTATGTGTATTTATATCTTCATTTTATGACCCTTCTTCCATGGGGTGTACTTTTCGAAAGTTACCAAACTCGGTAAGGGGACCTTTCACCCTCCTCTTTTTAAAAGACTTATTTTGTTATGTATTTTAATTAACATACTATTATGTTGGGATATGTTCTTATATATCCTTATTTATGTAAATTTTATGTCACATTTATGAGATACCCTTTATCTCTCTCATCAACCCTTTTTGTAAAATTTTATGTGACGCCGTTAGGCTGTCGAATTTTACCAAGGCAACTTCTTAACCCAATTTCTATTTCTTTGGGTTCAACATGTAGTTATTGAATATGTCATCCTTTGAATATGTGTGAATGCCCTTTGACTATTTTACACTTAATATCCACTTATATTGGGTGTATTTATATTTGTCACACAAAATTATGAGACTGATTTATCCTTAATTTAAGGATACCTTCTTTATAATGGATTTCATCTCATTTTACATTTCTATTGAGACTTCATTGTTGTTATGCACAAATTCACTCTTATATGGTGTGTATACTGTCATTTGACATATTATATCATGAATCCCTTTTTTCTCATGATATTATTAAGTTCGGATTCAATGTTATTCCACAATTATTTGTATTCAAGAGTCTCTCATTTTGTTAAAAAATCATTATCAAAAATATCGTTTTAAATGTTTTAAAGATTTATTATTCTAAATCTTTATCTTTAATGTCCATTCATTCAAAATGGTTTTCATTATTTTTTATATGGACATTAATTTTTTAAAATTATAATTCCAATAAAATCTTCAAAGTGGTATGTGACACTTTGATTCAAAAATCACTTATAAATGATTTTTGAAAATGGATTTATTAATTAAATATCTTGGAATTATTTATTTTGATTGCAAATGAAATGTTGTTATTGAAATGTTTAAATTTTCAGAATTTTATGTGTAATGATGGTACTTGGACATTTTACGGGTGGTTACGTGATAAACAATATGACGGGTGGTGCCGTGAATACCAGGACGGGTGGTTACGTTATAACCTCCAATGCATTGGGTATGGAAGTCGGCCGTATGGCTATTTCATTAAGTATGTGTGGAAGTTGACCGTATAGTTATTCCATTTAAGAATGTTTATGTCCCAAGTTACCTTTTTATGTTATGTGTTCTTTATATGGGTTTTATGGTAATAATTTGGTTACAAAAGGGTAAGTAATGGTCTTTTATTCAGTTAAGAGTTTTTAATACTTCATAATGTTGAAAACTATTACTTTGGTAAAGTATTCATGGTTTACTTGTTGTTTTGAAAAACTAACAGTTTTCCTTCTTTGTGTATCCTTTACTGGGATTTTTATGCTCATCCCATGTTTTTCAAATGTTTTCCACAGGGCATAAAGATAAACAGGGTCAAGAATGGGATCAAGGAAAGACGTGCTATCTAAAACATGAAACTAGTCATGTTTCTTTTTAAGTGTTTTTTTTATTTTATGGAAACTTTGTAGAAGTGTCTAGTATGTAATCTTTTGAGATGTAATACTTATGAACTAATTCTCTATAACTCTAAACCTGAAAATATCCTCAATGAGAATTATTTATTTAATTCAATATTAAGTAAGGTTTACGTTCGGGGCCTTGTAGTTGGTATTAGAGGTCGTTTTAGATAACTTTAGAGGTTAGTGTATTCTCTAAGCATAAGTGATATTACCATAATGGTTAGGATTTCAGAAAGAGTCCTAGTTTTAAATAAAGTGAATGAGTAAGTATATCTTAGTGTTTATCTTCCTCATTAGTACATGATGGTTTTTTTGATATACTCACACTGACATTTTTTGTTTTACTAAATGGATGGATCTAGTAGGCACCAAAGTGACAATGGGTTTGAAGGAAACTGTGGTGGTTCTCTGATTAAGAGACTGGATGAAATGGGGGATTCAATGAGAAATCTCAAGGTTATTCTAAACCAACTATCAGGAGTCATGATCAACCACTTGAAAATTGGTGAGATATCTAATGCATCATGTACGAGATAACCAACTCGACGTGGAAGTTCAGGTAATAATTATAAAGGTAACCATTTGGGTTTATATGAACCTTACTTTTGAGATAATTATGGGTTACTATATGTTATGATGGAAAGTGAAAGGCATGAGATAAACATGAGGTTAAAATATGTTATGATTATTTTTGAATATTTTATCTCGTTTTGGGGAATGTTTTAAGAATAATATAGTTTGGGAAAAAGGACAAGATGCAGACTGTGTGACAACCCGTAGCGTCGGACAAAGCTATGGGAATCGAACCCACAACCAAAGTGTGACTGGTATTTATCGCATACCACTGGACTACGTGAAGTCACTGGTTAGTATGAATAATTCTTTTTAGTTAGATGATTATATGAATTAATATTAAGTTGATTTTGGGTTATCTATGGATATTATTAACCTTTCATGGAGGATATGTGATTAGGTTAATTACTTTTCAATATGAGACTTTAAGAGCAACTGATGTTGTTTGGAGATAAATGATACGATTTAACTTGGAAGACTATGTGATTAAATACTTAAATTATTTGGGTTTCAATCTTAGTTTGGTTTACTTATGGTCTTCGTTGAACATTGGGTTTTGTTGGACAAATTTTAGAGATTAAGAATATATTTTCTTTTTATGAAGGGTTATCCTTTTCTGGATTATCTGATCTTGTACTAACCTTTTTGGATTTTGTTTTGTTTAATGTCTAAAGACATGGGAAGTATATATTTCTCTTTTGTGGATTAGGTGATTCTCTAGAAGTTGGTTCTAATACTCTTAATGTGAAAAAGTCTTCCTAAATAGTCATCATTTGGGGAAAGTATGAGTTTGTGTATGAAATCTAGTAAAAATTGAAAGTCAACATTATAAGTAATATGGTTTCTTATGTTTTAGTTAAGCTCATAAATGAATTCCTCGATGAAAAGTAACTTAAATAAAAAATGTTGTCTGTTAATTTTTCCTACTCGGGAATCAAATACCATTTAACCCATCACAAGTTTGTGATTTTCTTGTGTTTAAATTTCTCCTAAACATGTTTTCTATCACTCTCCATCAGAACATGACCCTTTGTTTTTTCTTCCATTTCCATGTTTTCCTATATCGAATCCTAGTATTGGTTTACTTGGGTGACCTTTGTACTTATCTTTATATATTTTAAAGTGATAGTTTTACTAACTCTTGTTCCGATTTGGGATTTTGAATGAAGTTTCCAAGCCCAATTTTAAAATTGTGAGGACACAATTCCCAAAAGGGGGGAAGGATGTAACACCCCAGGTAAAAAAAGAATATGGAATTTTCACATTTATCCATATTTTTGAATAAAATATTAATATAACATTAAAGGGGACACTATACTCGATGGAGTACCTAATACGCAATAATGAGTTTCTTAGGAATCTTACGTTGCACTCTAATAATAAAATAATATTATTTTAAATAGGAGTGAACGCCTAGCCGTTGTAATGGCGGGAATGAACATAACTAACTAAAAAATGATTATATATGTTTGTCAAATATTTTTACTTTTTACGATAAATGTTAGAGGATTAAAAATGCGAATGAATCCAATTTTAAGCATAAACATTCTAATATTCATTAAAAGGTCGATTAACCGCTTTTTGATGATGAACCTCTTTTAAATCCACTTTTGACAATTTTATGTGTTATATTTGAAAAAATAAAATTATTCTTTAGAATCGGGAGATCAAAATTTACTTTGTGTAAATTTTTTGAATTTTTCTGATAATGCTCATTTTTAATGAATAGTGAAAAATGTTGTATTTTAATTCCAAACCTCTTTTTAATCCAATTTATTTATATGATTATATTGTCTATTGAATTGGTTTCAAAGTGAAATTAGAATATATTTTTACCATTTAATCCAATAGTGGTCGTTGGAATTAATTTCATCTTGAAATTGGACTTAAACTAGTGTCAATCTTTTGATACTTATTGTTTCCTAAAAACACGCTATTTGCTCTGACAGCAAGAATTAATTATTAAATTAATTAATGTAACATATATGTTTTAAATTTTTTAAAATAGACATCATTTTTATAATTCGGAATATCAAATATATCCTAGGGTGAATTTTTGGTAATTTTCTGAAAAACATCAATTTTAGATGAATAGTGAAACCACTACATGGTAGTTAAAGAAATTGATTTTTTCATTTAAATGAAACATTACCACTTCTGTTATTTGAATTTCAAAAATCCGACATACATGGTTTTCATTAAGAAGTAAAATTTGGTTCAATGGGGTTAAAATAATTTTTTGGTGAATAGTAACTTTTAAGTTTATTAATCGCGATTAGAGGTAATTAGTGTAATTTAAGGTAAAAAAAATGTTTCAATAATATTTAATGACCTAGAAACATGTCCTACACTCATTGGATGTGTCATGGCCGACCAAGACAATCCATGGGTCAACTTGGGGACCCCATTGTGAAAATTTGGTTGGAAAATGACATTAATACCTTTTTATTTAATGTTAAAATTAAAATGTCACAAACATGTGTTGTTTTACTAAAACAATTTTTATATGGGGTTATAGAAGTCATATTTTTGACTATAAATATTCATTTGAAAGACAAAAAGATTTAATACATAATGATATTTGTTTTATAGTTTTTAGACACTAAATAAATTAAATTATTTATTACACCACGATGATGCAGCGATTACCTCATTATTTAACGATTTAAATAAAATGAAAAGATAATGTAAAATATAAGACCTACACTTGTCACAAACCTATTGGATGGGTGGATTTCGAAACCTTATCACCTTATCCAAAAAATATATCCTTTTGGGAACTTTAAAATTCGAAAATCATTTTATAATAAAGTAATATTTTATAACATTCCAAGAGTACCCCTCCTTTTCTCTTATAAAAGGCCCCCACCTCTACCACCTTACCCACACCTCCCAAGCCTTTGGATCGGCCAACCCCTGACCATTTAATCTCTCCACATCCCTCTATTCATCATTTAAGCCTCACCTTTGGGCAGAATCCTTTCCAAGGAATCCTTTGAGTTCAAATCAATAAGAGTTACCCGACTCATTATTTCTTTGGAATGATTATAATTATTTAAAAGGTATTTTTAAAGATTAGATTTCTTTTACATGGGATAATCACATTTTAATGAAATCATTATAGAAAATTTTTCTTTTCCATGGATTAATCATGTTTTAATGATGTTATTACAGAACCTATTTCTTTTCATGGGTTAATCATGTAGCAAAGATATTTTTATATAACCCATTTATTTAACAATGGATAGTCATGTTTCAAATATAATATTATCGAAATAATTTATTTTACATTAGTTAATAATGTTTTAATGTGATTATTATAGAACTCCTTTTTTTACATGATAATAACGTTTTAAAAAAATAATGTTGTTTCAATGAGTATATAATGAAATAAATTATATATGTATTTTATTGAGGATATAGTTCTTGGAAATTATTTATAATGATTGATGGTTCCATTATAAACCACAGGTTGGTGTGTAACACCCCAGGTAAATAAAGAATATGACATTTTTACATTTATCAATATTTGGGAATAAATTATTAATATAACTTTAAATGGGATGCTATGCTCGATAGCATACCCAATACGCAACCAAGAGTTTCTTGGGAATCTTACATTGCACTCTAATAATAAAAAAATATTATTTTAAATTGTAGTTAACGCCTAGCCGTTGTAATGGCGGGAATGAATATAACTAACTACAAAATGATTATATATTTTTGTCAAATATTTTTACTTTTTATGAGAAATTATAGAGGATTAAAAATGCGAATGAATCCAATTTTAAGCGTAAACATTCTAATATTCATTAAAAGGCCGATTAACCGCTTTTTGATGACGAACCACTTTTAAATCCACATTTTGACAATTTTATTTGTTATATTTGACAAAATAAAATTCTTCTTTATAATTGGGACATCAAAATTTACTTTGTGTAAAGTTTTGGTATTTTTCCGATAATGTTCATTTTTTAATGAATAGTGAAAAATGTTGTATTTTAATTCAAAACCTCAATTTAATATAATTTATTTATATTATTAGATTATCTTTTGAAGTGGTTTCAAGGTGAAATTAGAATATATTTTTAAAATTTCATCCAATATTTGTCATTGGAATTAATTTAATCTTGAAATAGGACTTAAACAAGTGTCAATTTTATTGATACTTATTGTTTCATAAAAACACACTATTTTCTCTAACAGTGGGAATTAATTTTTAAATTAATTAATGTAACTTATAGTTTTTGAATCTTGTAAAATAGACATCATTTTTGAATTCGGAATATCAAATATAGCCTAGGGTGATTTTTTGGTAATTTTCTGAAAAACATCAATTTTTTATGAATAGTGAAACCACTAAGTGGTAGTTAAAGAAACTGATTTTTTCATTTAAATGAAACTTTACCACTTCTGTGATTTGAATTTCAAAAATACGACATACATGGTTGTCATTAAGAAGTAAAATGTGGTTCAATGGGATTAACATAATTTTTTGGTGAATAGTAACTATTAAGTTTAATAATCGCGATTAGAGGTAATTAGTGTAATTTAAGGTAAAAATAATGTTTCAATAATATGAAATGTCTTAGTAACATGTCCTACCATCATTGTATGTGTCATGGCCGACCATGTAAATCCATGGGTCAACTTGGGGACCCCATGGAGCAACTTTGGTTGGAAAATGACATTAATACCTTTTTATTTAATGTTAAAATTAAAATGTCACAAGCATGTGTTGTTTTACTAAAACAATTTTTATATGGGATTATAAAAGTCATATTTTTGACTATAAATATTAATTATAAGTCTAATAAGATTTCCTACATAATGATATCTTGTTTTTAATTTTTAGACAATAAATAAATTAAATTATTTATGACACCATGATGATGCAGCGATTACCTCCTTATTTAACGATTTAAATAAAATGAAGAGATAATGTAAAATCTAAGACCTACACATGTCCAAAACCTATATAATGGTGAATATAGAAACCTTATCACCTTATCCTTGAAATATATCCTTTTGGGACCTTTAAAATCCGAAAAACATTTTATAATAAAGTAATATTTTATAACTTTCCAAGAGTGCCCCTCCTTTTCTCTTATAAAAGTCCCCATCCTCTACCACCATACCCACAACTCCCAACCCTTTTGCTCGGCCAAAACCTGACCATTTCATCTCTCCACATCCCTCTATTCATCATTTAAGCCTCACCTTTGGGCATAATCCATTCCAAGGAATCCTTTGAGCTCAAATCAAGAAGAGTTGCCCGATTTTAAGATAATGTCTTCACTTGTGTTCTTTTGTTTTATTTTTCTTCTCCAACCATTTAAACTCTTTTTATTCCATTATTCCGTAACAAAACAATATCTTCAATATACTAGGATGTTGTTATGTGAAGGATTCTAGCTACACTTACTTTTACCTTCGTCTAATGTTTAAAGAACATACTGTTTCTGTGGTTGGAGAATTTCTGCCTCACGAAACGATGATTGTTCAATCTTCATTTAACGCCTTTAATGGTGGCCATTATGATGTCACTATAATTTTAATATGATATATATGGTATTTATGTTTTCTATATGCTTCTTAATTATATATTTAAAACATTCCTTTATGCTTTTCATGTTGTGAAAATGCGATAATTTCCTAAGAAGAAGTGTAGCTACCGCCCCCTCAATTGATGTGACTCGTTCTTGCAATACATGGAATGTGTAAAGAATGCAATATATGAATATATGTGACCTATTTTACATATATATTATACTGTAATTATAATATATATATCTCAATTATTTTTAATAACATTAATATGACAAAGAAATGAAAGTAGCGTTCTTGCGTACGTACGGCCTACCGTCTCCATGAAGGGTGTATTTCATTTCTTTTTATCTCAAAATGTAATGGAGTAGTATAAAATGAATATTTACTGGATATATATGATATTTAAATCATTAATACTATTCTGGAGATGATTTACTCATAACTACATGTAAAATCATTTTCAAACAAGTTCATTTTTGACTCATGTACCAAACATCGACAAAAACGTCTGATATGAACTCATATTATTAACCAATTATTATAACATTATGATATGTGATATAAACTGAATAATAATATTTAAAAGAGGTCATTAAGAAATTATAAATTGACCAAAGTTTGTTATTCAAGAATATAAAGAAACGAACAAGACAAGTCAGACTTGAGGTAAGGGATCCTACCCCTCTCTTTCTTTTTAAGTACACTCTTTTATGTCATTCCTTTTAAACTAAACTTTCTTATGTTTGGGGATGTTATTTAATATTCCTCATAATTTACTTTTTATGATCCTATTATGAGAGACCCTGTTTGATCTCATAAATCCATTTTTGGAAGTTTTAAGTGGCGCCGTTAGGCTGCCGAGTTTTCGTAAGGGATTTTTCATCTCACTTTTATTCCTGTGACATTTATGCTACGTTTGCCACTATTTCCATTGAGTGGTGTATGTAAAATTTATTATTATACAGTTTTTGTAGTATAATTTCATTTATGGGTATTTATATCTTCATTTTATGACCCTTCTTCCATGGGGTGTACTTTTCGAAAGTTACCCAACTCGGTAAGGGGACCTTTCACCCTTCTATTTTTAAAAGACTTATTTTGTTATGTCTTTTAATTCACATACTATTATTTTTGGATATGTTCTTTTATATCTTTATTAATTTAAATTTTATGTCCAAGTGATGAGATACCCTTTATCTCTCTCATCAACCCTTTTTGTAAAATTTTATGTGAAGCCGTTAGGCTGTGGAATTTTTCCAAGGGAACTTCTTAACCCAATTTCGATTTCTTTGGGTTCAATATGTAGTTATTGAATATGTCATCCTTTGAATATGTGTGAATGACCTTTGATTGCTTTACACATAATATACACTTATATTGGGTGTATTTATATTTTTAACACATAATTATGAGATTGATTTATCCTTAATTTAAGGATACCTTTTTTGTAAGGGATTTCATCTCATTTTACATTTTTATTGAGAGTTCATTGTTGTTATGCACCAATTCACTCTTATATGGTGTGTATACTTTCATTTGACATATTATATCATGAATATCTTTATTCTCATGATATTATAAAGTTCGGATTAAATGTTATTCCACAATTTTTTTTATTCAAGAGTCTCTCATTTTGTTAAAAACTCTTTAACAAAAATATAGTTTTAAATGTTTTAAAGATTTATTATTCTAAATCATTATCTTTAATGTCCATTCATTAAAAATGGTTTTATGTATTTATTTATATGGAAATTAATGTTTTAAAATTATAATTCCAATAAAATCTTCAATGTGGTATGGGACACATTGATTCAAAAATCACTTTTAAATGATTTTTGAAAATGGATTGATTAATTCAATAACTTTGAATTACTTATTTTGATTGAAAAAGAAATTTTGTTATTGAAATTTTTATATTTTTAGTATTTTATGTGTAATGATTGTACTTGGACATTTTACAGGTGGTTATGTGATAAACCATATGATGGGTGGTGCCGTGAATACCAGGACCGGTGGTTACGTTATAACCTCCAATGCATTGGGAATGAAAGTCAGCCGTATGGATATTCCATTAAGTATGTATGAAATTCGACCGTATGGTTATTCCATTTATGTATGTTTATGTCCCAAGTTACACTTTTATGTTATGTGTTCTTTATATGGGTTTTATGGTAATCTTTTGGTTACAAAAGGGTAAGTAATGGTCTTTTATTCAGTGAAGAGTTTTTACTACTTCATAATGGTGAAAAGTATTACTTTGGTAAATTATTCATGGTTTACTTGTTGTTTTGAAAAACTAAGAGTTTTCCTTCTTTGTGTATCCTTTACTGGGATTTTTATTCTCATCCCAAGTTTTTGAAATGTTTTCCACGTGACATAAAGATGAACATGGTCAAGGATGGGATCAAGGAAAGACATGCTATATAAAATATGGAACTAGACATGTTTCTTTTTAAGTGTTTTTTTTATTTTATGGAAACTTTGTAGAAGTGTCTAGTATTTAATCTTTTGAGATGTAATAGTTATGACTTAATTATCTAAAACTCTAAACCTGAAAAGCTCCTCAATGTGAATTATTTATTTAATTCAATATTAAGTAACTTTTAAGGTCGGGGCCTTATAGTTGGTATTAGAGGTCGGTTTAGATAACTTTAGAGGTTAGGGTATTCTCTAAGCATAAGTGATATTACCATAATGGTTAGGATTTCAGAAAGAGTCCTATTTTTAAATAAATTGAATAAGTAAGTATATCTTAGTGTTTATCTTCCTCATTAGTACATGATGGTTTTGTTGATATACTCACACTGACATTTCTGGTTTCACATTTATCAATATTTGTTAATAAAATATTAATATAACTTTAAATGGGACGCTATTCTCGATGGCGTACCCAATACGCAATAACGAGTTTCTTGGAAATCTTACATTGCACTCTAATAATAAAATAATATTATTTTAAATTGTAGTTAACGCCTAGCCGTTGTAATGGTGGGAATGAATAAAACTAACTACAAAAATATTATATATGTTTGTCAAATATTTTTACTTTTTATGATAAATATTAGAGGATTAAAAATTCGAATGAATCCAATTTTAAGCGTAAACATTATAATATTCTATAAAAGGTCGATTAACCACCTTTTGACGACGTACCACTTTTAAATCCACTTTTTGACAATTTTATGTGTTATATTTGACAAAATAAAATTCTTCTTTAGAATCGGGACATCAAAATTTACTTTGTGTAAATGTTTGGTATTTTTCCGATAATGTTCATTTTTTAATGAATTGTGAAAAATGTTGTATTTTAATTCAAAACCAATTTTTAATCTAATTTATTTATATGATTAGATTATATTTTTAATTGGTTTAAAAGTTAAATTAGAATATATTTTTACAATTTCATCCAATAGTGGTCATTGGAATTAATTTCATCTTGAAATTGGACTAAAACTAGTGTCAATCTTTTGATACTTATTGTATCATAAAAACACGCTATTTGCTCTGATAGTGGGAATTAAATATTAAATTAATTAATATAACTTATATGTTTTTAATTTTTTAAAATAGAAATCATTTTTGAACTTGGAATATCAAATATAGACTAGGGTGAATTTTTGGTAATTTTCTGAAAAAATTCAATTTTTTATGAATAGTGAAACCACTAAGTGGTAGTTAAAGAAACTGATATTTTTCATTTAAATGAAACATTACCACTTCTGTGATTTGAATTTCAAAAATCTGACATACATGGTTGTCATTAAGAAGTAAAATGTGGTTCAATGAGATTAAAATAATTTTTTGTTGAATAGTAACTTTTAAGTTTATTAATCACGATTAGATGTAATTGGTGTAATTTAACGTAAAAATAATGTTTCAATAATATAAAATGACCTAGACACATGTCCAACCCTCACTGGATGTGTCGTGGCCGACCAAGAAAATCCATGGGTCGACTTGGGGACCTCATGGGGCCACTTTGGTTGGAAAATGACATTAATACCTTTTTATTTAATGTTAAAATTAAAATGTCACAAACATGTGTTGTTTTGCTAAAAAAATATTTATATGGGGTTATACAAGTCATATTTATGACTATAAAAATTAATTAGAAATATAAAAATATTTCCTACATAATGAAATTTTTTTATAATTTTTAGACACTAAATAAATTAAATTATTTATGACACCATGATGATGCAGCGATTACCTCATTATTTAACGATTTAAATAAAATCAAAAGATAATATAAAATTTAAGACATAAACATGTCACAAACCTATTGGATGGGTGGATTTAGAAACCTTATCACCTTAGCCTCGAAATATATCCTTTTGGGACCTTTTAAATCCGAAAATTATTTTATAATAAAGTAATATTTTATAACTTTCCAAGAGTTCCCCTCCTTATCTCTTATAAAAGGCCCCCACCACTACCACCTTACCCACACCTCCCAAACCTTTGGATCAGCCAACCCCAGACCATTTCATCTCTCCACATCCCTATATTCATCATTTAAGCCTCACCTTTAGGCATAATCCTTTACAAGGAATCCTTTGAGCTCAAATCAAGAAGAGTTACCTGATTTTAAGGTAATGTCTTCACTTGTGTTATTTTGATTTATTTTGCTTCTCCAACCCTTTAAACTCTTTTTATTCCATTATTTTATAACAACACCAGTATCTTCAATATACTATGATGTTTTTATGATAATGATTCTAGCTACACTTACACACAGCTTCGTCTAATGGTTAAAGAACATACTGTTTCTGTGGTTGGCGAATTTCTGCCTCACAAAATGATTATTGATCAATATTCTTTTAACACCATTAATGGTGGAAATTATGATGTCACTATACTTTTTATATGATATATATGGTATTTATGTTTTCTATATGCTTCTTAATTTTATATTTAAAACATGCCTTTATGCTTTTCATGTTGTGAAATGCGATAATTTCATAAGAGGAAGTGTGGACTACCGCACCCTCAAGTGATGTGACTCGTTCATACAATACATGGAATGTGTAAAGAATGAAATTAATGAACATATGTAACCTATATTTCATATATATTATACTGGAATTATAATATATATATCTCTATTATTTTTAAATCCATTAATATGAATAAGAAATGAAAGTTGCGTTCATGCGTACGTCCGACCTACCATCTCCATGAAGGGTGCATTTCATTTCTTTTTATCTCCAAATGTAATGGAGTAGTATAAAATTAATAATTATTGGATTTATATTATATTTAAATCATTAATACTATTCTGGAGATGATTTACACATAACTACATGGACAATCATTTTCAAACAAGTTCATTTTTGACTCATGTACCAAACATCGACAAAATAGTCTGATATGAACTCACATTATTAACCAATTATTATAACATTATAATATGTGATATAAACTGATTAATAATTTTTAAAATAGGTCCTTAAGGAATTATAAATTGACCAATGATTATTATTTAGGAATATAAATAAACGAACAAGACAAGTCAGACTTGAGGTAAGATATCCAACCCCTATCTTTATTTTTAAGTACACTCTTTTATGTCATTACTTTTAAGCTCAACTTTCTTATATTTGGGGATGTTTTTTTATATTTCTCATACTGTAATTTTTATTTTTATATTATGAGAGACCCTATTTTATCTCATAAATCCATTTTTGGAAGTTTTACGTGGCACCGTTAGGCTGCCGAGTTTTCGTAAGGGATTTTTCATCTCACTTTTATTCCCGTGACATTTATGCTACATTTGCCACTATTTCCTTTGAGTGGTGTATTTACTGCCCATTATTATACACTTTGTGTAGTATAATTTCATTTATGTGTATTTATATCTTCATTTTATGACCCTTCTTCCATGGGGTGTACTTTTTGAAAGTTACCAAACTCGGTAAGGGGACCTTTCACCCTCCTCTTTTTAAAAGACTTATTTTGTTATGTCTTTTAATTCACATAATATTATGTTGGGATATGTTATTATATATCCTTATTTATGTAAATTTTATGTCCCAGTGATGATATACCCTTTATCTCTCTCATCAACCCTTTTTGTAAAATTTTATGTGACGCCGTTAGGCTGTCGAATTTTACCAAGGGAACTTCTTAACCCAATTTCAATTTCTTTGGGTTCAACATGTAGTTATTGAATATGTAATCCGTTGAATATGTGTGAATGACCTTTGACAATTTTACACTTAATATCCACTTATATTGGGTGTATTTATATTTGTCACACATAATTATGAGACTGATTTATCTTTAATTTAAGTATACCTTCTTTATAATGGATTTCATCTCATTTTACATTTCTATTGAGACTTCATTGTTGTTATGGACAAATTCACTCTTATATGGTGTGTATACTGTCATTTGACATATTATATCATGAATCCCTTTATTCTCATGATATTATAAACTTCGGATTAAATATTATTCTACAATTATTTGTATTCAAGAGTCTCTCATTTTGTTAAAAAATATTTAACAAAAATATCGTTTTAAATGTTTTAAAGATTTATTATTCTAAATATTTATATTTAATGTCCATGCATTCAAAATGGTTTTCATTATTTTTTTATATGGACATTAATTTTTTGAAATTATAATTCCAATAAAATCTTCAAAGTGGAATGTGACACTTTGATTCAAAAATCACTTTTAATTGATTTTTGAAAATGGATTGATTAATTAAATATCTTTGAATTACTTATTTTGATTGAAAATGAAATGTTGTTATTGAAATGTTTAAATTTTCATAATTTTATGTGTAATGATTGTACTTGGACATTTTACGGGTGGTTACGTGATAAACCATATGATGGGTGGTGCCGTGAATACCAGGACGGGTGGTTACGTTATAACCTCCAATGCATTGGGTATGGAAGTCGGCCGTATGGCTATTCCATTAAGTATGTGTGGAAGTCGACCGTATGGTTATTCCATTTAAGAATTTTTATTTCCCAAGTTACCTTTTTATGTTATGTGTTCTTTATATGGGTTTTATGGTAATCTTTTGGTTACAAAAGGGTAAGTAATGGACTTTTATTCAGTGAAGAGTTTTTACTACTTCATAATGTTGAAAACTATTACTTTGGTAAAGTATTCATGGTTTACTAGTTGTTTTGAAAAACTAACAGTTTTCCTTCTTTGTGTATCCTTTACTGGGCTTTTTATGCTCATCCCAAGTTTTTGAAATGTTTTCCACAGGGCATAAAGATAAACAGGGTCAAGGATGGGATCAAGGAAAGACATGCTATCTAAAACATGAAACTAGACATGTTTCTTTTTAAGTGTTTTTTTATTTTATGGAAACTTATTAGAAGTTTCTAGTATGTAATCTTTTGAGATGTAATAGTTATGACCTAATTCTCTAAAACTCTAAACCGGAAAATATCCTCAATGTGAATTATTTATTTAATTCAATATTAAGTATGGTTTACGGTCGGGGCCTTATAGTTGGTATTAGAGGTCGTTTTAGATAACTTTAGAGGTTAGGGTATTCTCTAAACATAAGTGATATTACCATAATGGTTAGGATTTCAGAAAGAGTCCTAGTTTTAAATAAAGTGAATGAGTAAGTACATCTTAGTGTTTATCTTCCTCATTAGTACATGATGGTTTTGTTGATATACTCACACTGACATTTTTGGTTTTACTAAATGGATAGATCTAGCAGGCACCAAAGTGACAATGGGTTTGAAGGAAACTGTGGTGGTTCTCTGATTAAGAGACTGGATGAAATGGGGGATTCAATAAGAAATCTCATGGTTATTATAAACCAACTATCAGGAGTCATGATCAACCACTTGATCCTTAGTGAGTTATCTAATGCATCATGTATGGGAGAACCAACTCGACGTGGAAGTTCAGGTAATAATTATAAAGGTAACAATTTGGGTTTATATGATCCTTACTTTTGAGGTAATTATGGGTTACTATATGTTATGATGGAAAGTGAAAGGCATAAGATAAACTTGAGGTTAAAATATTTTATGATAACTTTTGAATATTTTATCTCGTTTTGGGGAATGTTTTAAGAATAATATAGTTTTGGAAAAAGGACAACACGCAGACCGTGTGACAACCCGTAGCGTCGGACAAAGCTATGGGAATCGAACCCACAACCAAAGTGTGACTGGTATTTATCGCATACCACTGGACTACGTGAAGTCGTTGGTTAGTATGACTAATTCTTTTTAGTTAGATGATTATTTTAATTAATATTAACTTGATTTTGGGTTATCTATGGATATTATTAACCTATCATGGAAGATATGTGATTAGGTTAATTACTTTTCAATACGAGACTTTAAGAGAAACTGATGTTGTTTGGAGATAAATGATACGATTTAACTTGGAAGACTATGTGATTAAATCCTTAAATTATTTGGGTTTCAATCTTAGTTTGGATTACATATGGTCTTTGTTGAACAATGGGTTTTGTTGGACAAATTTTAGAGATTAAGAATATATTTTCTTTTTATAAAGGGTTATCCTTTTCTGGATGATCTGATCTTGTACTAACCTTTTTGGTTTTGGTTTTGGTTAATTTCTAAAGACTTGAGAAATATATAGTTCTCTTTTGTGGATTAGGTGATTCTCTAGAAGTTGGTTATAATACTCTAAATGTGAAAAAGTATTCCTAAATAGTCATCATTTGGGGAAAGTATGAGTTTGTGTATGAAATATAGTAAAAATTGAAAGTCAACATGATAAGTAATATGTTTCCTTATGATTTAGTTAAGATCATAAATAAATTCCTCAATGAAAAGTAACTTAAAACAAAAATGTTGTCTGTTAATTTTTCCTACTCGGGAATCAAATACCGTTTAACCCATCACAAGTTTGTGATTTTCTTGTGGTTAACTTTCTCCTAAACATGTTTTCTATCACTCTCCCTCAGAACATGACCCTTTGTTTTTTCTTCCATGTCCTAGTATTCCTACATAGAATCCTACTATGGGTTTACTCAGGTGACCTTTGAACTTATCTTTCTTTATTTTATAGTGATAGTTTTACTAACTCTTGTTCCAATTTGGGATTTTCAATGAAGTTTCCAAGCCCAATTTTAAAATTGCGAGGACACAATTCCCAAAAGGGGGGAAGGATGTAACACCCCAGGTAAAAAAAGAATATGACATTTTCACATTTATCCATATTTTTGAATAAAATATTAATATAACTTTAAAGGGGATGCTATGCTCGATGGCGTACCTAATACGCAACAATGAGTTTCTTGGAAATCTTATGTTGCACTCTAATAATAAAAGAATATTATTTTAAATTGGAGTTAACGCCTAGCTGTTGTAATGGCGGGAATGAACAGAACTAACTAAAAAATGATTATATATGTTTGTCAAATATTTTTACTTTTTACGATAAATTTTATTGGATTAAAAATGCGAATGAATCCAATTTTATGCGTAAACATTCTAATATTCTTTAAAAGGTCGATTAACCACTTTTTGATGAAGAACCTCTTTTAAATCCACTTTTTGACAATTTTATGTGTTATATTTGAAAAAATAAAATTATTCTTTAGATTCGGGACATCACAATTTACTTTGTGTAAATTTTTGGTATTTTTCTGATAATGTTCATTTTTTTAATGAATAGTGAAAAATGTTGTATTTTAATTCAAAACCCCTTTTTAATCTAATTTATTTATCTGATTAGATTGTATATTGAAATGGTTTCAAAGTGAAATTAGAATATATTTTTACCATTTATTCCAATAGTGGTCGTTGGAATTAATTTCCTCTTGAAATTGGACTTAAACTAATGTCAATATTTTGATACTTATTGTTTCCTAAAAACACGCTATTTGCTCTGACAGCAAGAATTAATTATTAAATTAATTAATGTAACTTATATGTTTTTAATTTTTTAAAATAGACATCATTTATATAATTCGGAATATCAAATATAGCCTAGGTTTATTTTTTGGTAATTTTCTGAAAAACATCAATTTTAGATGAATAGTGAAACCACTACGTGGTAGTTAAAGAAGCTGATTTTTTGTTTAAATGAAACATTACCACTTCTGTGATTTGAATTTCAAAAATCCTACATACATGGTTGTTATTAAGAAGTAAAATGTGGTTCAATGGGATTAAAATAATTTTTTGGTGAATAGTAACTTTTAAGTTTATTAATCACGATTAGAGGTAATTAGTGTAATTTATGGTAAAAATAATGTTTCAATAATATGAAATGACCTAGACACATGTCCTACACTCATTGGATGTGTCATGGCCGAACAAGACAATCCATGGGTCAACTAGGGGACCCCATTGTAAAACTTTGGTTGGAAAATAACATTAATACATTTTTATTTAATGTTAAAATTAAAATGTCACAAACATGTGTTGTTTTACTAAAACAATTTTTATATGGGGTTATAGAAGTCATATTTTTGACTATAAATATTCATTAGAAAGACAAAAATATTTAATACATAATGATATTTGTTTTATAATTTTTAGACACTAAATAAATTAAATTATTTATGACACCACGATGATGCAGCGATTACCTCATTATTTAACGATTTAAATAAAATGAAAAGATAATGTAAAATATAAGACCTAGACTTGTCAAAAACCTATTGGATGGGTGGATTTCGAAACCTTGTCACCTTATCCTAAAAATATATCCTTTTGGGGCCTTTAAAATACGAAAATCATTTTATAATAAAGTAATATTTTATAACATTCCAAGAGTGCCCCTCCTTTTCTCTTATAAAAGGCCCCCACCACTACCACCTTACCCACACCTCCCAAGACATCGGCTCGGCCAACCCCTGACCATTTAATCTCTCCACATCCCTAAATTCATCATTGAAGCCTCACCTTTAAGCAGAATCCTTTTTAAGGAAGCCTTTGAGTTCAAATCAAGAAGAGTTACCCGACTCATTATTTCTTTGGATTGATTATAATTATTTAAAAGGTATTTCTAAAGATTAGATTTCTTTTACATGGGATAATCACATTTTAATGAAATTATTATAGAACATATTCTTTTTCCATGGATTAATCGTGTTTTAATGATGTTATTGCAGAACCTATTTCTTTTCATGGGTTAATCATGTAACAAATATATTTTTATAGAACCCATTTATTTAACAATGGATAGTCATGTTTCAAATATAATATTATCGAAATAATTTATTTTACATTAGTTAATAATGTTTTAATGTGATTATTATAGAACTCCTTTTTTACATGATATTAACGTTTTAAAAAAATAATGTTGTTTCAATGAGTATATAATGAAATAAATTATATATGTATTTTATTGAGGATATAGTTCTTGGAAATTATTTATAATGATCGATGGTTCCATTATAAACCACAGGTTGGTGTGTAACACCCCAGGTAAATAAAGAATAAGTCATTTTCACATTTATCCATATTTGTGAATAAATTATTAATATAACTTTAAATGGGATGCTATGCTCGATAGCATACCCATTACGCAACAAAGAGTTTCTTGGGAATCTTACATTGCACTCTAATAATAAA
This sequence comes from Viscum album, assembly GCA_963277665.1. Classification (NCBI taxonomy): domain Eukaryota; kingdom Viridiplantae; phylum Streptophyta; class Magnoliopsida; order Santalales; family Viscaceae; genus Viscum; species Viscum album. The sequence goes on from OY728152.1 coordinate 1,752,886,121, forward strand.
ATAATATTATTTTAAATTGTAGTTAACGCCTAGCCGTTGTAATGGTGGGAATGAATATAACTAACTAAAAAATTATTATATATTTTTGTCAAATATTTTTACTTTTTACGATAAATGTTAGAGGATTAAAAATGCGAATGAATCCAATTTTAAGCGTAAACATTCTAATATTCATTAAAAGGTCGATTAACCGCTTTTTGATGACGAACCACTTTTAAATCCAATTTTTGAAAATTTTATTTGTTATATTTGACAAAATAAAATTCTTCTTTATAATCGGGACATCAAAATTTACTTTGTGTAAATTTTTGGTATTTTTCCGATAATGTTCATTTTTTAATTAATAGTGAAAAATGTTGTATTTTAATTCAAAACCTAGTTTTAGTATAATTTATTTATATGATTATATTATCTTTATAATTGGTTTCAATGTGAAATTAGAATATATTTTTACCATTTCATCCAATAGTGGTCGTTGGAATGAATTTCATCTTGAAATTGGACTTAAACTAGTGTCAATCTTTTGATACTTATTGTTTCATAAAAACACACTATATATTATCTTTAGAATTGGTTTCAATGTGAAATTAGAATATATTTTTACCATTTCATCCAATAGTAGTCATTGGAATTAATTTCATCTTGAAATTGGACTTAAACTACTGTCAATCTTTTGATACTTATTGTTTCACAAAAACACACTATTTGCTCTAACAGTGGGAATTAATTATTAAATTAATTAATGTAACTTATAGGTTTTTAATCTTGTAAAATAGACATCATTTTTGAATTCGTAATATCAAATATATCCTAGGGTGAATATTTGGTAATTTTCTAAAAAACATCAATTTTTTTATGAATAGTGAAACCACTAAGTGGTAGTTAAAGAAACTGATTTTTTCATTTAAATGAAACATTACCACTTCTATGATTTGAATTTCAAAAATCTGACATACATGGTTGTCATTAAAAAGTAAAATGTGGTTCAATGGGATTAACATAATTTTTTCATGAATAGTAAGTATTAAGTTTACTAATCGCGATTAGAGGTAATTAGTGTAATTTAAGGTAAAAATAATGTTTCAATAATATGAAATGACCTAGGTACATGTCCTACCATAATTGGATGTGTAATTTCCGACCAATAAAATACATGGGTCAACTTGGGGACCCCATGGAGCCACTTAGATTGGAAAATGACATTAATACCTTTTTATTTAATGTTAAAATTAAAATGTCACAAACATGTGTTGTTTTACTAAAACAATTTTTATATGGCGTTATACAAGTCATATTTTTGACTATAAATATTAATTATAAGTATAATAAGATTTCCTACATAATGATATTTTTTTTAATTTTTAGACACTAAATAAATTAAATTATTTATGACACCATGATGATGCAACGATTACCTCATTATTTAACGATTTAAATAAAATGAAAAGATAATGTAAAATCTAAGACCTACACATGTCAAAAACCTATCGAATGGGTGAATTTCGAAACCTTATCACCTTATCCTTTAAATATATCGTTTTGGGACCTTTAAAATCCGGAAAAAAATTTATAATAAAGTAATATTTTATAACCTTCCAAGAGTGCCCCTCCTTTTCTCTTATAAAAGGCCCCCTCCTCTACCACCTTACCCACAACTCCCAAGCCTTTAGCTCGGCCAAACCCTGACCATTTCATCTCTCCACATCCCTCTATTCATCATTGAAGCCTCAACTTTGGGCATAATACTTTCCAAGGAAGCCTTTGACCTCAAATCAAGAAGAGTTACTCGATTTTAATGTAATGTCTTCACTTGTGTTCTTTTGTTTTATTTTGATTCTACAACCCTTTAAACTCTTTTTATTACATTATTTTGTAACAACAAAAGTATCTTCAATATACTAGTATGTTGTTATGTGAAGGATTCTATCTACACTTACACACACCTTCGTCTAATGGTTAAAGAACATACTGTTTCTATGGTTGGAGAATTTCTGCCTCACGAAACGATGATTGTTCAATCTTCTTTTAACACCTTTAATGGTGGCCATTATGATGTCACTATAATTTTTATATGATATATATGGTATTTATGTTTTCTATATGCTTCTGAATTTTATATTTAAAACATGCCTTTATGCTTTTCATGTTGTGCAAATGCGATAATTTCATAAGAGGAAGTGTAGCTACCGCCCCGTCAATTGATGTGACTCGTTCTTGCAATACGTGGAATGTGTAAAGAATGAAATTAATGAAAATATGTGACCTATTTTACATATATATTATACTTTAATTATAATATATATATCTCAATTATTTTTAATTACATTAATATGATAAAGAAATGAAAGTAGCATTCTTGCGTACGTACGGCCTACCGTCTCCATAAAGGGTGTATTTCATTTATTTTTATCTCAAAATGTAATGGAGTAGTATAAAATGAATATTTACTCGATATATATGAAATTTATATCATTAATACTATTCTGGAGATGATTTACTCATAACTACATGGAAAATCATTTTCAAACAAGTTCATTTTTGACTCATGTACCAAACATCGACAAAAACCTCTGATATGAACTCTAATTATTAACCAATTATTATAACATTATAATTTGTGATATAAAATGAATAATAATATTTAAAAGAGTTCCTTAAGAAATTATAAATTGACCGATGTTTGTTATTCATGAATATAAAGAAACGAACAAGATAAGTCAGATTTGAGGTAAGGGATCCTACCCCTCTCTTTCTTTTTAAGTACACTCTTTTATGTCATTCCTTTTAAGATAAAATTTATTATGTTTGGGGATGTTCTTTAATATTCCTCATAATGTAATTTTTATGATCATATTATGAGATACCCTGTTTGATCTCATAAATCCATTTTTGGAAGTTTTATGTGGCGCCGTTAGGCTGCCGAGTTTTCGTAAGGGATTTTTCATTTCACTTTTATTCATGTGACATTTATGCTACATTTGCCACTATTTCCACTGAGTGGTGTATGTATAATTTATTATTATACAGTTTTTGTAGTATAATTTCATTTATGGGTATTTATATCTTCATTTTATGACCCTTCTTCCATGGGGTGTACTTTTCGAAAGTTAGCCAACTCGGTAAGGGGACCTTTCACCCTTCTATTTTTAAAAGACTTATTTTGTTATTTCTTTTAATTCACGTACTATTATGTTTGGATATGTTCTTATATATCTTTATTAATGTAAATTTTATGTCCAATTGATGAGATACCCTTTATCTCTCTCATCAACCCTTTTTGTAAAAATTTATGTGACGCCGTTAGGCTGTCGAATTTTACCAAGGGAACTTCTTAACCCAATTTCGATTTCTTTGGGTTCAACATGTAGTTATTGAATATGTCATCATTTGAATATGTGTGAATGACCTTTTATTGTTTTACACTTAATATACTCTTATATTGGGTGTATTTATATTTGTAACACATAATTACGAGATTGATTTATCCTTAATTTAAGGATACCTTTTTTATAATGGATTTCATCTCATTTTACATTTCTATTGAGACTTCATTGTTGTTATGCACCAATTCACTCTTATATGGTGTGTATACTGTCATTTGACATATTATATCATGAATACCTTTATTCTCATGATATTATAAAGTTCGGATTAAATGTTATTCCACAATTATTTGTATTCAAGAGTCTCTCATTTTATTAAAAACTCTTTAACAAAAATATCGTTTTAAATGCTTTAAATATTTATTATTCTAAATATTTATCTTTAATGTCCATGCTTTAAAAATGGTTTTCAGTATTTAGTTCTATGGACATTAATGTTTTAAAATTATAATTCCAATAAAAGCTTCAAAGTGGTATGGGACACATTGATTCAAAAATCACTTTTAAATGATTTTTGAAAATGGATTGATTAATTCAATAACTTGGAATTACTTATTTTGATTGAAAATGAAATTTTTTTATTGAAATTTTTATATTTTCAGTATTTTATGTGTAATGATGGTACTTGGAAATTTTACAGGTGGTTATGTGATAAACCATATGATGGGTGGTGCCGTGAATACCAGGACTGGTGGTTACGTTATAACCTCCAATGCATTGGGTATGGAAGTCAGCCGTATGGCTATTCCATTAAGTATGTATGGAAGTAGATCGTATGGTTATTCTATTTATGTATGTTTATGTTCCAAGATATCTTTTTATGTTATGTGTTCTTTATATGGGTTTTATGGTAATCATTTGGTTACAAAAGGGTAAGTAATGGTCTTTTATTCAGTGAAGAGTTTTTACTACTTTATAATGGTGAAAAGTATTACTTTGGTAAAGTATTCATGGTTTACTTGTTGTTTTCAAAAACTAACAGATTTCCTTCTTTGTGTATCCTTTACTGGGATTTTTATTCTCTTCCAAAGTTTTTGAAATATTTTCCACAGGACTTAAAGATGAACAGGGTCAAGGATGGGATCAAGGAAAGACATGCTATCTAAAACATGGAAGTAGACATGTTTCTTTTTAAGTGTTTTTTTATTTTATGGAAACTTTGTAGAAGTGCCTAGTATGTAATCTTTTGAGATGTAATAGTTATGACTTAATTCTCTAAAACTCTAAACCTGAAAAGCTCCTCAATGTGAATTATTTATTTAATTCAATATTATGTAACGTTTAAGGTCGGGGCCTTATAGTTGGTATTAGAGGTCGGTTTAGATAACTTTAGAGGATAGGGTATTCTCTAAGCATAAGTGATATTACTATAATGGTTAGGATTTCAGAAAGAGTCCTAGTTTTAAATAAATTGAATAAGTAAGTATATCTTAGTGTTTATCTTCCTCATTAGTACATGATGGTTTTTTTGATATACTCACACTGACATTTTTTGTTTTACTAAATGGATGGATCTAGAAGGAACCAAAGTGACAATGGGACTGAAGGAAACTGTGGTGGTTCTCTGATTAAGAGACTGGATGAAATGGGGGATTCAATGAGAAATCTCATGGTTATTCTAAACCAACTATCAGGAGTCATGATCAACCACTTGAAACTTGGTGAGATATCTGATGCATCATGTACGAGAGAACCAACTCGACGTGGAAGTTCAGGTAATAATTATAAAGGTAACCATTTGGGTTTATGTGATCCTTACTTTTGAGATAATTATGGGTTACTATATGTTATGATGGAAAGTGAAAGGCATGAGATAAACTTGAGGTTAAAATATGTTATGATCATTTTTGAATATTTTATCTCGTTTTGGGGAATTTTTTACGGATTATATTGTTTTGGAAAAAGGACAACACGCAGACCGTGTGACAACCCGTTGCGTCGGACAAAGCTATGAGAATCAAACCCACAACCAAAGTGCGACTGGTATTTATCGCCTACCACTGGACTACATGAAGTCCTTGGTTAGTTTGACTAATTCTTTTTAGTTAGATGATTTTATGAATTAATATTAAGTTGATTTTGGGTTGTCTATGGAAACTATTTACCTATCATGGAGGATATGTGATTAGGTTAATTACTTTTCAATACAAGACTTTAAGAGCAACTGATGTTGTTTGGAGATAAATGATACGATTTAACATGGAAGACTATGTGATTAAATACTTCAAATATTTGGGTTTCAATCTTAGTTTTTTTTACTTATGGTCTTTGTTGATCTTTGGGTTTTTTTGGAAAAATTTTGGAGATTAAGAATAGATTTTATTTTTATAAAGGGTTATCCTTTTTTGGATTATCTGATTTTGTACTAACCTTTTTGGTTTTGGTTTTGGTTAAAGTATAAAGACATGGGATGTATATAGTTCTCTTTTGCGGATTCAGTGATTCTCTAGATGTTGGTTATAGTACTATTAATGTGAAAAAGTCTTCCTAAATAGTCATCATTTGGGGAAAGTATGAGTTTGTGTAAGAAATCTAGTAAAAATTGAAAGCCAACATGATAAGTAACTATGTTTCCTTATGTTTTATTTAGGCTCATAAAAAAATCCTCAATGAAAAGTAACTTAAAACAAACATGTTTTCTGTTAATTTTTCCTACTGGAGAATCAAATACCATTTAACCCATCACATGTTTGTGATTTTCTTGTCATTAACTTTCTCCTAAACATGTTTTCTATCACTCTCCCTCAGAACATGACACATTGTTTTTTCTTCCATGCCCATGTTTTCCTATAGGGAATCCTAGTATGGGTTAACTCGGGTGACCTTTGTACTTCTCTTTATTTATTTTAATGTGATAGTTCTACTGACTCTTATTCCGATTTGGGATTTTCAATGAAGTTTCCATGCCCAATTTTAAAATTGCGAGGACGCAATTCCCAAAAGGGGGGAAGGATGTAACACCCCAGGTAAATAAAGAATATGACATTTTCACATTTATCCATATTTTTGAATAAAATATTAACATAACTTTAAAGGGGGTGCTATTCTCAATGGCGTACCCAATACGCAACAACGAGTTTCTTGGGAATTTTACGTTGCACTCTAATAATAAAATATTATTATTTTAAATTGCAGTTAACACCTAACTGTTGTAATGGTAGGAATGAACAGAACTAACTAAAAAATTATTATATATGTTATTCAAATATTTTTACTTTTTACGATAAATTTTATAGGATTAAAAATGCGAATTAATCTAATTTTAAGCGTAAACATTCTAATATTCATTAAAAGGTTGATTAACCGCCTTTTGAGGACAAACCTCTTTTAAATTCACTTTTTGACAATTTTAGGGGTTATATTTAAAAATATAAAATAATTCTTTAGAATCGCGACATCAAAATTTACTTTGTTTAAATTTTTGGTATTTTTCCGATAATGTTCATTTTTTAATGAATAGTGAAAAATGATGTATTTTAATTCAAAACCACTTTTTAATCTAATTTATTTATATGATTAGATTGTGTTTTTAATTGGTTTCAAAGTGAAATTAGAATATATATTTACCATTTAATCCAATAGTGGTCGTTGGAATTAATTTCATCTTGAAATTTTACTTAAACTAGTGTCAATCTTTTGATACTTATTGTTTCATAAAAACACGCTATTTACTCTGACAGTGGGAATTAATTATTAAATTAATTAATATAACTTATTTGTTTTGAATTTTGTAAAATAAAAATAATTTTTGAATTCGGAATATAAAATATATCCTAGGATTAATTTTTGGTAATTTTCTAAAAAACTTCAATTTTTGATGAATAGTTAAACCACTAAGTGGTAGTTAAAGAAACTGATTTTTTCTTTTAAATGAAACTTTACCACTTCTGTGATTTTAATTTCAAAAATCCGACATACATGGTTGTCATTAAGAAGTAAAATGTGGGTCAATGGAATTAAAATAAATTTTTGGTGAATACTAACTTTTAAGTTTATTAATCGCGCTTTAGAGGTAATTAGTGTAATTTAAGGTAATCATAATGTTTCAATAATATGAAATGACCTATACACATGTCCTACCATCATTGGATGTGTCATGGCTGACCAAGACAATCCATGGGTCAACTTGGGGACCCCATTGAGCCACTTTGGTTGGAAAATGACATTAATACCTTTTTCTTTAACATTAAAATTAAAATGTCACAAACATGTGTTGTTTTACTAAAACAATTTTTATATGGGGTAATACATGTAATATTTTTTACTATAAATATTCATTAGAAATATAAAAAGGTTTCCTACATAAATATATTTGTTTTATAATTTTTAGACACTATGTAAATTAAATTATTTATGACACCGTGATGATGCCGTGATTACCTCATTATTTAATGATTTAAATAAAATGAAAAGATAATGTAAAATATAAGACCTACATTTGTCACAAACCTATTGTATGGGTGGATTTCGAAACCTTATCACCTTATCCTCAAAATATAACCTTTTGGGACCATTAAAATCCTAAAATCATTTTATAATAAAGTAATATTTTATAACTTTCGAAGAGTGCCCCTCCTTTTCACTTTAAAAATGCCCCCACCTCTACCACCTTACCCACACCTCCCAAGCGTTTGGCTCGGCCAACCCCTAACCATTTCATCTCTCCACATACCTATCTTCATTATTGAAGCCTCACCTTTGGGCAGAATCCTTTCCAAAGAATCCTTTAAACTCAAATCAAGAAGAGTTACCCGACTCATTATTTATTTGGATTGATTATAATTATTTAAAAGGTATTTCTAAAGATTAGATTTCTTTTACATGGGATAATCACATTTTAATGAAATTATTATAGAACACATTTCTTTTCCATGGATTATTCGTGTTTTAATGATGTTATTACATGACCTATTTCTTTTCATGGGTTAATCATATAATAAAGATATCTTTATTGAACCCATTTATTTAACAATGGATAATCATGTTTCAAATATAATTTATCAAAATAATTTCATTTACATTAGATAATAATTTTTTAATGTGATTATTATAGAACTGCTTTCTTTTTTTACATGATAATCACGTTTTAAAAAAATAATGTTGTTTCAATGAGTATATAATGAAATAAATTATATATGTATTTTATTGAGGATATAGTTCTTGGAAATTATTTATAATGATCGATGGTTCCATTATAAACCATAGGTTGTTGTGTAACACCCCAGGTAAATAAAGAATATGACATTTTCAAATTTATCCATATTTTTGAATAAAATATTAATATAACTTTAAATGGGACTCTACGCTCGATGGCGTACCCAATACGCAACAACAAGTTTCTTGGGAATCTTACATTGCACTCTAATAATAAAATAATATTATTTTAAATTGTAGTTAACACCTAGCCGTTGAAATGGTGGGAATTAATAGAACTAACTACAAAATTATTATTTATGTTTGTCAAATATTTCTACTTTTTACGATAAATGTTAGAGGATTAAAAATGTGAATGAATCTAATTTTAAGCGTAAACATTCTAATATTCTTTAAAAGGTCGATTAACCGCCTTTTGATGACGAACAACATTTATATCCACTTTTTGAAAATTTTATGTGTTATATTTGACAATATAAAATTCTTCTTTAGAATGGGGACATCAAAATTTACTTTGTGTAAATTTTTTGGTATTTTTCCGATAATGTTCATTTTTTAATGAATAGAGAAAAATGTTTTATTTTAATTGAAAACCTAATTTAATCTAATTTATTTATATGAATAGATTATCTTTTGAATTTGTTTCAAAGTTAAATTAGAATATATTTTTACCATTTCATCCAATAGTGGTCATTGGAATTAATTTCATCTTGAAATTGGACTTAAACTAGTGTCAATCTTTTGATACTTATTGTTTTATAATAACACGCTATTTGCTCTGACAGCAGGAATTAATTATTAAATTAATTAATGTAACTTATATGTTTTTAATTTTGTAAAATAGACATCATTTTTGAATATGGAATATAAAATATAGCCTAGGGTGAATTTTTGGTAATTTTCTGAAAAACTTCAATTTTTGATGAATAGTGAAACCACTAAGTGGTAGTTAAAGAAACTGATTATTCCATTTAAATGAAACATTACAACTTCTGTGATTTGAATTTAAAAAATCCAACATACATGGTTGTCATTATAAAGTAAAATGTGGTTTAATGGGATTAAAATAATTTTTTGGTGAATAGTAACTTTTAAGTTTATTAATCGCGATTAGAGGTAATTAGTGTAATTTAAGGTAAAAATAATGTTTCAATACTATGAAATGACCTAGACACATGTCCTACCCTCATTGGATGTGTCATTTACGACCAAGAAAATCGATGGGTCATCTTGGGGACCCCATGGAGCCACTTTGGTTGGAGAATGACATTAATAACTTTTTATTTAATGTTAAAATTAAAATGTCACAAACATGTGTTGTTTTACTAAAACAACTTTTATATGGGGTTATAAAAGTCATATTTATTACTATAAATATTCATTAGAAATCTAAAACGATTTCCTACATAATGATATATTTTTTTTAATTTTTAGACACTAAATAAATTAAATTATTTATGACACCATGATGATGCATCGATTACCTCATTATTTAACGATTTAAATAAAATGAAATGATAATGTAAAATAAAATACCTATACATGTCACAAACCTATTGTATTTGTGGATTTAGAAACCTTATCACCTTATCCTCGAAATATATCCTTTTGGGACCTTTAAAATCCTAAAATCATTTTATAATAAAGTAATATTTTATAACTTTCCAAGAGTGCCCCTCCTTTTCTCTTATAAAAGGCCACCACCTCTACCACCTTACCCAGACCTCCCAAGCCTTTATCTCGGCCAACCCCTGACCATTTCATCTCTCCACATCCCTATATTCATCATTGAAGCCTCACCTTTGGGAATAATCCTTTCCACGGAAGCCTTTGAGCTCAAATCAAGAAGAGTTACACGATTTTATGGTAAGGTCTTCACTTCTGTTCTTTTGTTTTATTTTTCTTCTCCAACCCTTTAAACTATATTTATTACATTATTTTGTAACAACTCCACTATCTTAAATATACTAGGATGTTTTTATCTGAAGGATTACAGCTACACTTACACACACCATCGTCTAATGGTTAAAGAACATACCATTTCTTTGGTTGGCGAATTTCTGCCTCACGAAACGATGACGGTTCAATCTTCTTTTAACACCTTTAATGGTGGCCATTATGATGTCACTATACTTTATATATGATATATATGGTATTTATGTTTTCTATATTCTTCTTAATTTTATATTTAAAACATGCCATTATGCTTTTCATGTTGTGCAAATGCGATAATTTCATACGAGGAAGTGTGGACTACCGCCCCCTCAAGTGATGTGACTCGTTCATGCAATACATGGAATGTGTAAAGAATGAAATTAATGAACATATGTGACCTATATTACATATATATTATACTGGAATTATAATATATATATCTCAATTATTTTTAATTCAATTAATATGACAAAGAAATGGAAGTAGCGTTCATGCGTACGTACGGCCTACCTTCTCAATGAAGGGTGCATTTCAATTCTTTTTATCTCCAAATGAAATGGAGTAGTATAAAATGAATATGTACTGGAAATATATGATATTTAAATCATTAATACTATTCTGGATATTATTTACTCAAAACTACATGGACAATCATTTTCAAACATGTTCATTTTTGACTCATGTACCAAACATCGACAAAAACGTCTGATATGAACTCAAATTATTAACCAATTATTATAACATTATAATATGTGATATAAAATGAATAATAATATTTAAAAGATGTCCTTAAGAAATTATAAATTGACCAAAGTTTATTATTCAGGAATATAAAGAAACGAACAAGACAAGTCAGACTTGAGGTAAGGGATCCTACCCCTCTCTTTCTTTTTAAGTACACTCTTTTATGCCATTCCTTTTACGCTCAACTTTCTTATGTTTGGGGATGTTCTTTTATATTAATCATACCGTAATTTTTATTTTCATATTATTAGAGACCCTATTTGATCTCATAAATCCATTTTTGGAAGTTTTATGTGGCGTCGTTAGGCTGCCGTGTTTTCGTAAGGGATTTTTCATCTCACTTTTATTCCCGTGACATTTATGCTACATTTTCCACTATTTCCTTTGAGTGATGTATGTACTGACAATTATTATACACTTTTTTTAGTATAATTTTACTTATGGGTATTTATATCTTCATTTTATGACACTTCTTCCATGGGGTGTACTTTTCGAAAGTTACCCAACTCGGTAAGGGGACCTTTCACCCTCCTCTTTTTAAAAGACTTATTTTGTTATGTATTTTAATTCACATACTATTATGTTGGGATATGTTCTTATATATCATTATTTATGTAAATTTTATGTCCAAGTGATGATATACCCTTTATCTCTCTCATCAACCCTTTATGTAAAATTTTATGTGACGCCGTTAGGCTGTAGAATTTTACCAAGGGAACTTCTTAACCCAATTTCGATTTCTTTGGGTTCAACATGTAGTTATTTAATATGTCATCCTTTGAATATATTTGAATGACCTTTTATTGTTTTACACATAATATCCACTTATATTGGGTGTATTTATATTTGTCACACATAATTATGAGATTGATTTATCCTTAATTTAAGGATACCTTCTTTATAATGGATTTCATCTCATTTTACATTTCTATTGAGACTTCATTGTTGTTATGCACCAATTCACTCTTATATGTTTTGTATACTGTCATTTGACATATTATATCTTTAATCCCTTTATTCTCATGATATTATAAATTTCGGATGAAATGTTATTCCGCAATTATTTGTATTCAAGAGTCTCTCATTTTGTTAAAAACTCTTTAACAAAAATATCGTTTTAAATGTTTTAAAGATTTATTATTCTAAATAATTTTCTTTAATGTCCATGCTTTCAAAATGGTTTTCAGTATTTATTTATATGGACATTAATGTTTTGAAATTATAATTCCAATAACATCTTCAAAGTGGTATGGGACACTTTGATTCAAAAATAACTTTTAAATGATTTTTGAAAATGGATTGATTAATTCAATTTCTTGGAATTACTTATTTTGATTGAAAATGAAATGTTGTTATTGAAATGTTTATATTTTCATTATTTTATGTGTAATGATAGTACTTGGACATTGTACGGGTGGTTACGTGATAAACCATATGACGGGTGGTGCTGGGAATACCAGGACGGGTGGTTACGTTATAACCTCCAATGCATTGGGTATGGAAGTCGGTCGTATGTCTATTCTATTACGTATGTTTGGAAGTCGATCATATGGTTATTCCATTTAAGTATGTTTATGTCCCAAGTTACCTTTTTATGTTATGTGTTCTTTATATGGTTTTTATGGTAATCTTTTGGTTACAAAAGGGTAAGTAATGGCCATTTATTCAGTAAAGAGTTTTTACTACTTCATAATGGTGAACTGTATTACTTGGTAAAGTATTCATGGTTTACTTGTTGTTTTTAAAAACTAACAGTTTTCCTTCTTTGTGTATCCTTTTCTGGGCTTTTTATGCTCATCCCAAGTTTTTGAAATTTTTTCCACATGACTTAAAGATGAACAGGGTTAACGATGGGATCAAGTAAAGACATGCTATCTAAAACATGCAACTAGAAATGTTTCTTTTTAAGTATTTTTTTTAATTTATGGAAACTTAGTAGAAGTGTCTAGTATTTAATCTTTTGAGATGTAATAGTTATGACATAATTCTCTAAAACTATAAACCTGAAAATATCCTCAATGTGAATTATTTATTTAATTCAATATTAAGTAAGGTTTAAGGCAGGGGCCTTATAGTTGTTATTAGATGTCGGCTAAGATAAATTTAGAGGTTAGGGTATTCTCTAAACATATGTGATGTTACGATAATGGTTAGAATTTCAGAAAGAGTTCTAGTTTTAAATAATGTGAATGAGTAATTATATCTTAGTGTTTATCTTCCTCATTAGTACATAATGTTTTTGTTGATATACTCACGCTGACATTTTTGGTTTTACTGAATGGATGGATCTAATAGGAACCAATGTGACAATGGGTTTGAAAGAAACTGTGGTGGTTCTCTGATTAAGAGACTGGATGAAATGGGGGATTCAATGAGAAATTTTGTGGTTATTTTAAACCAACTATCAGGAGTCATGATCAACCACTTGAACCTTGGTGAGTTCTATAATGCATCATGTATGAGAGAACTGTTGGAACCACTTTGTGTATAGGTTTTTATTTGTTGTCAATAATTGTCAATGGAATATCAAAATGAAGGAGATCATGAAGTACTCCGATGATGTAGAGGAGTGGTGATTCAGACGATTGTTGTACTGATCGGAAGTTCAAAGAACATGTGTCAAAGGTGATACATTGTTTACAACAATGCAGAATGTGAGGTATAATCCATCAAAGGATGATTAAAGAAGAATGAGGTCTTTGGATGAAGTCCACGCAATTACTCATGATTGCATGAGAACCATGCAAGAGACTTCCTGACGAATTGAATCGGTTTGCATGAAGTACATCATACCGGTTGATGAAGAAGACAATGTGCAAAGATTGGACTTCTGAGATAGTCATGAACATCACATTGTCATAGAAGATGATGATGCTAAAGCTGTTCCTTCAAAGACTACATATCACAATTGTGGAGGTTGTGATAAAAGCAGAAGAGTTGCTGAAGTATACAGATCACCAAGATGAAGCGCTGTTGAGGTGATCGTCCTTGTCGACAAAGCAAACAAATGACACAAAAATTTGTTGGAAAAAGAGTTTCTATGGAGGCAGGTCGAGTTCGAGGGATGTGCTTAATGATCCATGTTTTGTCAGAGAACGTCGACAAAGGAATGGATGATCTGGAGGCGGTACAAAAAGAGCAGATACAAGGTGGTGCTATTTCCCAGTGTTTGCCAAATTTTTGGGCCTCAAAATCGGAAAATGAATACATGGATTGTCTGCAAAAGGAGGTTCGCACAAAAAGGAAGTGGTGCGCGAAATATAAGAGGCTTGCGCGAAATACATAAGTTAGGCGCGAAAAACAGCGGGATGCGCGAAATGAGTGGAGCGAAGTTTTTCGCGCAAACAGTGTTTCAGAATCAGAACGTTGTAAAATGGAAAAGGCATGGGCTGCGTGAAAAAATAGAGCTGTGCGCGAAAAACCAGAAATGTGCGCGAAAAATGTTGTGCGCAGAAAAACTGGGTGACTTTTTTGCGCAATCAGCGTATCGAATCAGAAATACAGAAAATCGGCAAAGGTAAGAGGCGCGCGAAAAATCATAGATGTTCGCACCATGTGCGCGGAAAATCGAACTGGTGCGCGTAAAGTTGGCTGTGCACAAGAAGGGGGGTTTTACGCGCAGGATAAAAAACGTCTATAAATATGAGGTGAACCCCTCTCATTCGGAGAGGCTCGACACTTAGACAAATCCTGAGCTCCGGCTCGCGGAAAAATTAAGGTACAGAGGGTTGCGCGAAAAAGAAGGCGCTGCGCGAAAAAGGGAAGTTTTGCGCGAAAAATAAGAGTAGCGCGAAAAGCCTTTTATGCGAAAAAAGTTATTTTTACGCGCAAGGTTTTAATTTTACGCGCAAGACCCCGGGAAGGGTGCGCGGAAAATTTGGGGGTCCCGCAGGCCTTTTGACAGGTGCTTAGCACTCTCAAATCTGCTTTGCGAAGAGAAGAAGAACGATCGTGCAACCAAAATCTGATCTGCACAGAGAGAGAAATATATCGATACACTCAGGTGTCATAACTGGGAATTGAAGGAAGAGAAGGAGATTTAGTGCATTCAGGTATTGCACTGAAGTAGAATATTGATTTCAAAAGAGCATCAACTCAGGACTCTGATACAAGCAAAGTCTCATGCTGAACAGGAGACAAAGACTTCAATGCATATCTATTGAAGAGACCTTCACGTCTATAAACTGAGTGAGACTTCACCAACGGCAGTGAGCCAGGGGGAGTCAACAGGAGTGACCCGAGGGACGCAGTGAGCTATCCCTGAACAATTGTAATGGCAGTGAGCCTGGGACAGAGTGTCTGTACCCGAACATTTGTATCCGCAGCTAGTGAAGCATAGTGGATTTAGGTATGACCGGCAACCTGTCAGCGTATACTCCTTGGACGTAGCCCTGAGTGGTGAACCAAGTAAAAATAGTTGTGTCATCTGTCTCTGCATGTGAATGTTTAATTGCTGATCATATCCATCATACAGGTTTAAGTAGTTCCTACCAACGTGGGAACAAGATCCACACCTTTAAGAAGAAAAAGTTGCCACCCTGATTCACCCCTCCCCTCTCAGGGTGTCCCGGGGTCCTACAAGAACCAACTCGATGTGGAAGTTCAAGTAATAATTATAAAGGTAACCATTTGGGTTTATATGATCCTTACTTTTGAGGTAATTATGGGTTACTATATGTTATGATGGAAAGTGAATGTCATGAGATAAACTTGAGGTTAAAATATGTTATGATAATTTTTAAAGATTTTATCTCGTTTTGGGGAATGATTTAAGAATTATATAGTTTTGGAAAATGGATAACACACAGACCGTGTGACAACCCATCGCGTCGGACAAATCTATGGGAATCGAACCCACAACCAAAGTGCGACTGGTATTTATCGCCTACCACTAGACTACGTGAAGTCCCTGGTTAGTTTGAACAATTCTTCTTAGTTAGATGATTTTATGAATTAAGAGTAAGTTGATTTTGGGTTATCTATGGAAATTATTAACCTATCATGGAGGATATATGATTAGGTTAATTACTTTTCAATACGAGACTTTAAGAGCAACTGATATTGTTTGGAGATAAATGATATGATTTAACTTGGATGACTATGTGATTAAATCCTTAAAATATTTGGGTTTCAATCTTAGTTTGGTTTACTTATGGACTTCGTTGAACTTTGGGTTTTGTTGGACAAATTTTGGAGATTAAGAATAGATTTTCTTTTTATAAAGGGTTATCTTTTTCTGGATTATCTGATCTTGTACTAACCTATTTGGTTTGGGTTTTGGTTAAAGTCTAATGAAATGGGATGAATATAGTTTTGTTTTGTGGATTAGGTGATTCTCTAGAAGTTGGTCATAGTACTCTTAATGTGAAAAAGTCTTCCTAAATAGTCATCATTTGTGGAAAGTATGAGTTTGTGTAAGAAATATAGTAAAAATTGAAAGTCAACATGATAAATAAGTATGTTTCCTTATGTTTTAGTTAAGATCATAAAAAATCCTCAATGAAAAGTAACTTAAAACAAAAATGTTGTCTGTTAATTTATCCTACTGGGGAATCAAATATCATTTAACCCATCACAAGTTTGTGATTTTCTTGTGGTTAACTTTGTACTAAACATGTTTTCTATCACTCTCCCTCAGAACATGACCCTTTGTTTTTTCTTCCATGTCCATGTTTTCCTACATGGAATCCTTGTATGGGTTAACTTGGGTAACCTTTTTACTTCTCTTTCTTTGTTTTAAATTGATAGTTTTACTGACTCTTGTTCTGATTTGGGATTTTCAATGAAGTTTCGAAGCCCAATTTTAATATTGTGAGGATGCAATTCCCAAAAGTGGGGAAGGATATAACACCCCAGGTAAATAAAGAATATGAAATTTTCACATATATCCGTATTTTTGAATTAAATATTAATATAACTTTAAAGGGGATGTTATGCTCGATGGCGTACCCAATACGCAAAAAACGAGTTTCTTGGAAATCTTACGTTGCACCCTAACAATAAAATAATATTATTTTAAATTGTAGTTAACGACTACCCGTTGTAATGGTGGGAATGAAAAGAACAAACTACAAAATGATTATATATGTTTGTCAAATATTTTTACTTTTTATGATAAATGTTAGAGGATAAAAAATGCGAATGAATCCAATTTTAAGTGTAAACATTCTAATATTCTTTAAAAGGTCGATTAATCGCTTTTTGATGACGAACCTATTTTAAATCCACTTTTTGACAATTTTATGTGTTATATTTGATAAAATAAAATTATTTTTTAGAATCGGGACATCAAAATTTACTTTGTGTAAATTTTTGGTATTTTTTCGATAATGTTCATTTTTTAACGAATAGTGAAAAATGTTGTATTTTAATTCAAAAACTCTTTTTAATCTAATTTATTTATATGATAGTATTGTCTTTTTAATTGCTTACAAAGTGAAATTAGAATATATTTTTACCATTTAATCCAATAGTGGTCGTTGGAATTAATTTCATCTTGAAATTGGACTTAAACTAGTGTCAAACTTTGGATACTTATTGTTTGATAAAAACACGCTATTTGCTCTGAAAGCGGGAATTAATTATAAAATTATTTACTGTAACTTATATGTTTTGAATTTTGTAAAATAGACATCATTTTTGAATTTGGAATATCAAATATATCCTAGGGTGAATTTTTGGTAATTTTCTGAATAACATCAATTTTTGATGAACAGTGAAACCACTAAGTGGTAGTTAAAGAAACTTATTTTTTAATTTAAAAGAAACTTTACCACTACTGTGATTTGAATTTAAAAAATCCGATATACATTGTTGTCATTAAGAAGAAAAATTTGGTTCAATGGGATTAAAATAATTTTTTGGTGAATAGTAACTTTTAAGTTTATTAATCACGATTAGAGGTAATTAGTGTAATTTAAGGTAAAAATAATGTTTCAATAACATGAAATGACCTAGACACATGTCCTAACCTCATTGGATGTGTCATGGCCGACCAATGAAATCCATGGGTCAACATGGGGACCCCACTGAGCCACTTTCGTTGGAAAATGACATTAATACCTTTTTATTTAATGTTAAAAAAAATGTCACAAACATGTGTTGTTTTTACTAAAACAATTTTTATATGGGGTTATACAAGTCATATTTTTTACTATAAATATTCATTAGAAAGATAAAAAGATTTCCTACATAATGATATTTGTTTTATAATTTTTAGAGACTAAATATATTAAATTATATATGACACCATGATGATGCAACGATTATCTCATTATTTAACGATTTTAATAAAATGAAAAGATAATGTTAACTCTAAGACCTAACCTTGTCACAAACCTATTGTATGGGTGTATTTCAAAACATTATCACATTATCCTCAAAATAAATCCTTTTGAGACCTTTAAAATCCGAAAATCATTTTATAATAAAGTATTATTTTATAACTTTCCAAGAGTGCCCCTCCTTTTCTCTTATAAAAGGACCCCACCTCTACCACCTTATCCACACCTCCCAAGCCTTCGGCTCTGCCAAACCCTGACCATTTTGTCTCTCCACATCCCTCTATTCATCATTGAAGCCTCACCTTTGGGCAGAATCCTTTCCAAGGAAGCCTTTGAGCTCAAATCAAGAAGAGTTACCCGACTCATTATTTCTTTGGATTGATTATAATTATTTAAAAGGTATTTCTAAAGATTAGATTTCTTTTAAATGGGATAATCACATTTTAATGAAATTATTATAGAAAATATTTCTTTTCCATGGATTAATCGTGTTTTAATGATGTTATTACAGAACCTATTTCTTTTCATGGGTTAATCATGAAACAAAGATATTTTTGTTGAACCCATTTATTTAACAATGGATAATCATGTTTCAAATATAATTTTATCAAAATAATTTCATTTTCATTAGTTAATAATGTTTTAATGTGATTATTATATAACTCCTTTCCATTTTTACATGATAATCACGTTTTAAAAAAATAATGTTGTTTCAATGAGTATATAATGAATAATATTATATATGTATTTTATTGAGGATATAGTTCTTGGAAATTATTTATAATGATCGATGGTTCCATTATAAACCAAAGGTTGGTGTGTAACACCCCAGGTAAATAAAGAATATTAAATTTTCACATTTATCCATATTTGTGAATAAAATATTAATATAACTTTAAATGGGATGCTATGCTCGATGTCGTACCCAATACGCAACAATGAGTTTCTTGAGAATCTTACGTTGCACTCTAATAATAAACTAATATTATTTTAAATTGTAGTTAACGCCTAGCCGTTGTAATGGTGGGAATGAATAGAACTAACTACAAAATGATTATATATGTTTGCCAAATATTTTTACTTTTTACGATAAATGCTAGAGGATTAAAAATGTGAATGAATCCAATTTTAAGCGTAAACATTCTAATATTCTTTAAAAGGTCGATTAACTACCTTTTGATGAAGAACCACTTTTCAATCCACTTTTTGACAATTTTATGTGTTATACTTGAAAAAATAAAATTCTTCTTTATAATCGGGACATCAAAATTTACTTTGTGTAAATTTTTGGTATTTTTCTGATAATGTCCATTTTTTTAATGAATAGTGAAAAATGTTGTATTTTAATTCAAAACCTCTTTTTAAAATAATTTATTTATATGATTAGATTATCTTTTGAATTGGTTTCAACGTGAAATTCGAATATATTTTTACCATTTCATCCAATAGTGGTCATTGTAATTAATTTTATCTTGAAATTGGACTTAGACTAGTGTCAATATTTTGATACTTATTGTTTCATAAAAACACGGTATTTTCCCTGATAGCGGGAATTAATTATTATATTAATTAATGTAACTTATATGTTTTGAATCTTGTAAAATAGACATCATTTTTGAACTCGGAATATCAAATATAGCCTCAGGTGAATTTTTGGTAATTTTCTGAAAAACTTTAATTTTTGAGGAATAGTGAAACCACTAAGTGGTAGTTAAAGAAACTGATTTTTTCATTTAAATGAAACTTTACCACTTATGTGATTTAAATTTCAAAAATCCGACATACATGGTTGTCATTAAGAAGTAAAATGTGCTTCAATGGGATTAGAATAATTTTTTGGTGAATAGTAAATTTTAAGTTTGTTAATCACGATTAGAGGTAATTAGTGTAATTTAAGGTAAAAATAATGTTTCAATAATATTAAATGACCTAGACACATGTCCTACCCTCATTGGATGTGTCATGTCCGACCAATACAATCCAAGGGTCAACATGGGGACCCCATGGAGCCACTTTGTTTGGAAGATGACATTAATACCATTTTATTTAAAGTTAAAATTAAAATGTCAGAAACATGTGTTGTTTTTCTAAAACAATTTTTATATGGGGTTATAAAAGTCATATTTTTGACTCTAAATATTCATTAGAAATATAAAAATATTTCCTACATAATGATATTTTTTATAAATTTTAGACACTAAATAAATTAAATTATTTATGACACCATGATGATGTAGCGATTACCTCATTATTTAACGATTTAAATAAAATGAAAATAAAATGTAAAATCTAATACCTACCCATGTCACAAACCTATCTGATTGGTAGATTTCGAAACCTTATCACCATATTCTAGAAATATATCTTTTGGGACCTTTAAAATCCTAAAATCATTTTATAATAAAGTAATATTTTATAACTTTCCAAGAGTGCCCCTCCTTTTCTCTTATAAAAGGCCCCCACCTCTACCAGCTTACCCACATCTCCCAAGCCTTTGGCTCAGCCAAACCCTGACCATTTCATCTCTCCACATCCCTAATTTCATCATTGAAGCCTCAACTTTGGGCATAATCCTTTCCAAGGATGCCTTTGACCTCAAATCATGAAGAGTTACCCGATTTTAAGGTAATGTCTTCACTTGTGTTCTTTTGTTTTATTTTGCTTCTCCAACCCTTTAGACTCTTTTTATTACTTTATTTTGTAAAAAAACCAGTATCTTAAATATACTAGGATTTTTTTATGTGAATTATTCTAGCTACACTTACACACACCTTCGTATAATGGTTAAAGAACATATTGTTTCTGTGGTTGGCGAATTTCTGCCTCACGAAACGATGATTGTTAAATCTTCTTTTAACACCTTTAATGGTGGCCATTATGATGTCACTATACGTTTTATATGATATATATGGTATTTATGTTTTATATATGCTTCTGAATTTTATATTTAAGAAATTCCTGTATGCTTTTCATGTTGTGCAAATGGGATAATTTCATAAGAGGAAGTGTGGACTACTGCCCCCTCAAGTGATGTGACTCGTTCATGCAATACATGGAATGTGTAAAGAATGATGTTAATGAACATATGTGACCTATATTAAATATATATTATTCTGTAATTATAATATATATATCTCAATTATTTTTAATTCCATTAATAGGACAAAGAAATGAAAGTAGCATTCATGCGTACTTACGGCCTACCGTCTCTATGAAGGGTGTATTTCATTTATTTTTATCTCCAAATGTAATGGAGTAGTATAAAATGAATATTTAATTGATATATATTATATTTAAATCATTAATACTATTCTGTAGATGATTTAATCATATCTATAAGGACAATCATTTTCAAACAAGTTCATTTTTGACTCATGTACCAAACATCGACAAAAACGTCTGATATGAACTCACATTATTAACCAATTATTATAACATTATAATGTGTGATATAAACTGAATAATAATCTTTAAAACAGGTCCTTAAGAAATTATAAATTTACCAAAGTTAATTATTCAGGAATATAATGAAACGAACAAGACAAGTCAGACTTGAGGTAAGGGATCCTACCCTTCTCTTTCTTTTTAAGTACACTCTTTTATGTCATTCCTTTTAAGCTCAACTTTCTTATGTTTGGGGATGTTCTTTTATATTCTTAATATTATAATTTTTATGTTCATATTATGAGAGACCCTATTTGATATCATAAATCATTTTTTGGAAGTTTTAAGTGGCGCTGTTAGACTGCAGAGTTTTCGTAAGGGATTTTTCATCTCACTTATATTCCTGTGACATTTATGCTACGTTTGCCACTATTTCCACTGAGTGGTGTATGTAATTCCCATTATTATACACTTTTTGTAGTATAATTTCATTTATGGGTATTTATATCTTCATTTTATGATCCTTCTTCCATGGGGTGTACTTTTCGAAAGTTACCCAACTCGGTAAGGGGACCTTTCACCCTCCTCTTTTTAAAAGACTTCTTTTGGTATGTCTTTTAATTCACATACTATTATGTTGGGATATGTTCTTCTATATCCTTATTTATGTATATTTTATTTCCATGTGATGAGATACCCTTAATCTCTCTCATCAACCCTTTTTGTAAAATTTTATGTGACGCCGTTAGGCTGTCGAATTTTACCAAGGGAACTTCTTAACCAAATATTGATTTCTTTGGGTTCAACATGTAGTTATTGAATATGTCATCCTTTGAATATGTGTGAATGAACTTTGATTGTTTTACACTTAATATCCACTTATATTGGGTGTATTTATATTTGTCACACATAATTATGAGATTGATTTATCCTTAATTTAAGGATACCTTCTTTATAATGGATTTCATCTCATTTTACATTTTTATTGAGAATTCATTGTTGTTACGCACCAATTTACTCTTATATGGTGTGTATACTATCATTTGACATATTATATCAGGAATCTCTTTGTTCTCATTATATTATAAAGTTCGGATTAAATGTTATTCCACAATTATTTGTATTCAAGAGTCTCTCATTTTGTTAAAACCTCATTAACAAAAATATCATTTAAATGTTTTGAAGATTTATTATTTTAAATATTTATCTTTAATGTCCATTCATTCAAAATTGTTTTCAGTTTTTATTTATATGGACATTAATGTTTTAAAATTATAATTCCAATAAAAGCTTCAAAGTGGTATGGGACAC
Organism: Viscum album; assembly: GCA_963277665.1. Classification (NCBI taxonomy): domain Eukaryota; kingdom Viridiplantae; phylum Streptophyta; class Magnoliopsida; order Santalales; family Viscaceae; genus Viscum; species Viscum album. The sequence goes on from OY728152.1 coordinate 1,752,909,315, forward strand.
TTTGATTCAAAAATCACTATTAAATGACTCTTGAAAATGGATTGATTAATTCAATATCTTGGAATTACATATTTTGATTGAAAATGATATGTTGTTGTTGAAATGTTTTTATTTTCAGTATTTTATGTGTAATGATGGCACTTGGACATTTTATGGGTGGTTACGTGATAAACCATATGACGGGTGGTGCCGTGAATTCCAGGACGGGTGGTTACGTTATAACCTCTAATGCATTGGGTATGGAAGTTTGTTGTATCGTTATTCCATTAAGAATGTGAGGAAGTCGACCGTATGGTTATTCCATTTAAGTATGTGTATGTCCCAAGTTACCTTTTTATGTTATGTGTTCATTATATGGGTTTTATGGTAATCTTTTGGTTAAAAAAGGGTAAGTAATGATCTTTTATTTAGTGAAGAGTTTTTACTACTTCATAATGGTGAAAAGTATTACTTTGGTAATGTATTCATGGTTTACTTGTTGTTTTAAAAAAATATCTGTTTTCCTTCTTTGTGTATCATTTACTAGGATTTTTATGTTCATCCAATGTTTTTAAAATGTTTTCCAAAGGACTTAAAGATGAACAGGGTCATGAATGGGATCTAGGAAATACATGCTATCTAAAACATGTGTAAAGACCTGAAAAATTCAATGAATTTTTTTTCATAATTTTAATTGTATTTTTACAAAAACGCAGTCTCTTGACGGCACCTGATTCCGAGGCCCAGTTTTCCCGGAATCATTTTCCGAAGTTTGGCTCGGGTACGTTTAGTGAATGGAAGAGCGGGTTTTTCTAACTTTTGAACCGGTTCTCAAAATTGAATTCTGAGGGAACCGATGGAATCGTAGCGCCGATATTTTCTTAGAAACGCCTCTTCCAGAGTTGTGTTTTCTCGGGTGTGGTTTTTAATTTTTCGGCATAATATTAAGAAATAAAATAAATTGTTCGACAAACATTAATTTATTTCACTTAAGCCACTTGGAAGCCACTTGAAGCCACTTAAAGATTCTTAAGATGAGTTGATGCGGATAGGGTGCTATCCAAAAATATCCTACCCTCTTGGTAGGATATTTGTGAGGGGGGGCCCACATGAGCCCCACCGTTTCTTTTTTGCTAAGTAACGCACCCTCGAAAACCCATCATTATGAAGTCAACTGACGCGTTTTCTTAATTTCATAACGCACCAATTAATTGGGCGGTTTTATTCGTTGAATTAAATGGGCGGGTTATTAGTTGAAATTAATTCTATGAATTAATTTCATTCGTTTCTTAACACATTTTCATTTTGTTGGCATGTTAATAAAATAAGGCCAACACACCCTCCTTTTGAAATTTTGTGTTAAACCGTTGAAGAACCTCTAAGGATCTTCCTACTTCTTCGCGAAGAACGTGAAGAATGTCAAGAACGCCGGCCTCCGATGAAGAACGCCGAAACCGCGGAAATCGACGACGCGACACCATGTTCCGCGACGCCGACATTTCCTTTCCCGCGACGTTCTTCTGCGACGTTCCTTCCTCCGCGACAAAATTTTCGATCATCAATTGAGGTGAGGGATTTCAGTTCATTAAATTCCTTTGGGGATTATAACTTCAATATGGATTTAATTATAAAAATGAAATCTGCTGTTTCTTGGTCCTTGGGGTTCGTCGACGCAACGCCGGATACCGCGACGACGCGACGATTCCCTCCTTCTGCGACGAACAATTCTGCGAAGAACGCGCGTGCGACACTTGACGAGGTAGGGGTTTTATTTAATGTTTTATACTCCGTGTATTTTTCCGTTCAAAATGAAGAACCTGGTTAATAAGAACAATTTTAATTCATTAAATTTGTTATTGGTTAATTTTTTTGTGTTGATTAATCCTCCCAACTGTTATCATCTAACGCGGAGGGTGTGGGCCAAACAAACACGGCCCGACAACCCTCTGCAGTTCTTCGTTGATGTGTGGATTTGGCGGGTGATGAAAAAACGGGCCGCAGCGACAATCCGTTGTTTCTGCAGTGATGAACGGGGCCCGGGAGGTGCTTCGTCGCAGACGGGAAGGAAAACGGACCACCGGAGCAACTCTGTTGGCCCGTGGAAGCCACCGGCGGCGCGGGACGCCGGCCCGCCGCCGGACAGGGCCGATGCGGCTGAAGCCGCAGCGGCGGCAGCCAGCGGACCGGCGGCCGCGCGGGTCCGGCTCACACGCACGGGACGCGGCAAAGGCCGCGTCCGTTGACTCCAGCACGGCCCCACGGGGGCCGCAGCTCCTTCCTCCCGCGGGGGCAGCGCCACCCTGCGGCTGCCTCGCTCGGCCGGACCGGGCCGCGCCGAACTGGGTCCGACCCGGACCCAGGTCGATTAAACCCGGTTCGGGCCGACCCAGGGGGGGTTGGGCCGGTTCGGTCCGGGCCCAGACCCCCCGTCTCCAGACGTTTTCGGTCTTTCGCTCATAACATGAGCTACGTGCCTCCGAACGACCCGCCGTCAGCAGCGATGTGATCCTTGGATCGAGATGGTCGTTTCGGTATATTGCACTCAATGTTTCGTAACACTTTCGGTTTGGCCGGGTTGGTTCGTCCACGAAACTAACCGGGCCCTTGGAGCGGAAACACTCATATCTTGGGCTTCAGACGTCCGATTGACGTTTCGTCGACTTTTCTGAATTCCTCTAAGTGAGACGGATCTTTTGGCATTCTCCGCCCGAGTTTTGGACACAGGTGGAGTACGGTCGGGTTGGTTTTGCCATAAAAACCAACCGGGCCCCTGGGACGACAAAACCAATAACTCTCAGACAGGGCGTCCGATTGACGCACCGTCTGCGACATTGAGTTCCTGTTGACGATACGGATCTTTTTGATACATCAACTTTGCACTATGTGTCAGTTGATGTATCAGCCTCTCGGCTCGTGGAGCGGACCCTCCCGAACGAGCTTGCTGTGTGCGGGAACCCTAGAGCTGGCTGCGACTGCTACTGCGACGACGACTGTGTGGAGATCCTCAGTGGACTGTGATGACTACTGCACTCAGTGATCCTACGTGGATCAGTGCTACTGATCCTGTGTGGATCCGATCCTGTGTGGGTCAGCGCTCAGCAGTTCTGTGTGAGCCAGCGCCTACAGGTCATGTGTGGGCCCGATCCTATGTGTGTCATTGCGGGGGTTAGTTACCTATTGATCCTATGTGGGTCCGATCCTGTGTGGGTCATTGCGGGAGTTAGAATCTTTCGATCCTTTGTGGGTCTGGCGACTTAGATGGATCCGTGATCATCTCTATCGTCATTTGAAAAAGTATACTTGTGTGATCTGAAACTCTGTTTTACTTTCCTTTGTGGATTGTGTTGTGCTATCCTGTGTGGATTTATGTTTTACTTTCCTTTGTGGATTGTGTTGAGCTATCCTGTGTGGATTTTACGTTTGGCTTTCCTGTGTGGACTGGGTTGTACTTGAGCTCAGATGTTGGAGCCGAGCGAGTATTGATGACTTAAGTATATGTATGGGCATATACCTAAGCCGTGTCGGATGTTACTTCGTGATTGTATATTTCCTTTGTGGATTATCCTTTGTGGATTCTCAGAGACCTCCGGGGGTCTCGGGGTCCCTACTGTGTAGCTTATACTCACCCCTGCACGGGCTATGCCCGCACTACGTTGTGTTGGTTGGAGACGACGGACATCGCTGATCGTGGTGGAGGCTTGCGGAGCAGGAAGGTACCTGGAGGTGGGCCACTGGGCGAGGTGTACTCGGAGCGGTAGGCTGGACCCGAGGAGAAGTGGAGGCTTTCTGTACCCACCCTACAGGTGGGACTTCTAGAGGACGGCTCGACGTTGCGGCTTTACTTTTCAGTTGATGTTTTTCCCCTTTCAGTTGTACTTTATAGTTGGGCTTATATTTCCGGCCCCCTTTACTTTTTCGCACTTATTGTTGTACCAGCTTTTACTTAGTGTTTACTTTTTTAGGCTTCATACTCTGTAGTGCTTGTTTACTTTACAAAGGCAATGCCTTCCCTTTTTTCCGGGATTTACGCCTTGGTGCTAGTCGACAGCCCCTGGCCTATGGAAGGCGGGCTTGGGGTACTCACCGCACGGGCCCCGAGGACGGTTCATGTCAAATTGGTATCATAGGATTTCGGTTCTACCGCGGACTCTAATCTTTTCTATGTGAAGAAATAGTGTTTAGCGTATTGGGTGTTGTTATCAGTCCAGGGAGTCCAGTGTTGGTGCAGTGGCCGACGTATCCGTACACCAGGGCCCTGACTTCTGATTTCTGACTTAATGCACGAAAACATTGATTGTGTGTGTGTTTCAAGTTTTCTTTGTGATTACATTATGTCAGCTCACCAGGTATATTGTTCTGACCTTGGTGCACCAGTTTCCTTTTCAGGATGGCCCCACGACAGCAGCTAGCTAGAGTTCCAAGAGTTGTACGTGACGACAGCCCGCCGAGCGACGAGGCCTCGGTATAGGGCCCTTTGACGGCGTAGGCACCGACGGTACCTCTACCCGACGAGACACCGATGCTTCCTGCCCCAGCCGCCGACGATGCACGTCGCCTTAGAGCTCTGCACGAGTTCCAGTGCCAGCGACCGCCTAGGTTCCGTGGGTAGAGGGACCCCTAGGCAGTAGAAGACTGGCTGGAGGTAGTGGTGCGAGTTTTCAGGCTAGTGAGGACACCGTCAGACCTCATGGTGATCATCGCGGCGAGCCTACTCCACGCAGAAGCGGGCCGATGGTGGATCTTGATGCTCTAGGTGCACGTCGAGGCATATCTTCTCTGGACGGACTTCGAGAGCCTCTTCCGCACAGAGTTCGTCCCGACCACCCTTTGTGCGGTGCGCATCCAGGAGCTCCTTCAGCTGAGGCAGGGCAGCTTGACGGTCGCCCAGTACGCGGAGAGATTTACCGATCTCTCGCGCTACTCGACAGATATGGTACGGGACCCCTTCTTCCGGGCCCGGACCTTCGAGCAGGGATTGAGACATGAGATCAAGGCATCACTGATCTCTCTCAGCATCCTGACCTAGGCAGGAGTGCTGGAGCGAGCCCTTCTGATAGAGAGCTTTCTGGCTGAGTCCACAGCGAGACCTACCGCAGGGTGGTAGGTAGCGGAGTCTTCGACAACAGGTAGCTGACGGATGACTCATGGGTCCAAGCAGACCAGACCTTCCGACAGACGACCTCAGGAAACTGGTTCAGCAGTACGGGGCACACAACGTGGAGCCAGTCTTTTGAGAGGCAGGAAGTGCTACGCATGCGGCGGGAATGGCCACATGGCTCGTGACTGCCCAACCCGCCGTGCCGAGGAGCAGAAGACGGTGGGGGGGCCACCCAGGAAGAGGCAGAGGGTCGACCGTGGCGGTCCGCTGGGAGGAGGCGGACGAGGCAGAGGAGCTGGTCGATCAACAGGTGGTGGGAGACGCTTTGAAGCTCTACCACCACCACCACCAGGAGGTCCACCTCGACCACAAGGAGCTGGCGGGAAGAGACAGGCACAGCTCCAGGCAGTTGAGGCCTATGACCACGATGCGCCATAGATGATTCGAGGTATGATCTATGTCTATTCCACACTTGCTGCAGTTCTTATAGACATAGGAGCGAGCCACTCTTTCATAGTCGCTGCCCTTGTTCGGAGCTCGGAGATTCTGACAGAGCCGTTGGATTTATCCTTACGGCTAGAGACTCCTACGGGAGAAGACTCGATGATTACACACTGGTTCTGGCAGTGTGATCTTACTCTAGGAGGCGAGAGCTTCGGCTGGGATCTTCTTGTAGCAGCGTCGAGGCCTTATGACGTCATCTTGGGCATGGATTGGTTATCTACAGTCCATACAAAAATTGAATGTATTAGGCGCAAGGTGCGATGTGTACGCACCGACGGGAGCAGGATCACCTTCACCGGTGAGAAGGGAGCCTTTGCAGCACAGGATGGACTTCTGCAGAGGAGAGGACAACCCATCACACATCAGTAGGCTAGCCTCATCCTAGGAGCGGTTGACGTGCGGAGTCCTAGTTTTCCTGCAGTGGTGGATCAGTACGCGGACGTCTTTCCCGACGACACTCCAGGGCTACCTCCTCGCAGAGAGGTAAACTTTCATATCGACCTGTACCCCGGGACAGTCCCGATATCGACTCCAGCATATCGGATGTCCCCCACTGAGCTTCGAGAGCAACAAGTATAGTTGGAGGACTTGCAGGGAAAGGGTTTCATATGACCCAGTGTTTCACCCTAGGCTTCATCGATTTTGTTCGCCAAGAAGGCGGACGGGAGATTGCGACTTCGTGTCGATTATCGTCGCCTGAACCAGGTTACATTGAGGAATAAGTATCTTCTACCAAGGATTTATGACCTCTTCGATCATCTCAAGGGAGCATGGTGGTTCTCGAAGATAGACCTCAGTTCAGGATATCATCAGCTCAGAGTTTGAGACGAGGACGTGCAGAAGACGGCCTTCAGATGTCGGTATGGCCACTATGAGTTCTTGGTTATGCCCTTCGGCATAACCAATGCTCCAGCAGTGTTCATGGGACTCATGAACAGGATCTTTCAGCCATACCTTAATCGATTTGTTGTGGTCTTCATCGACGACATTTTTATATACTCGATGACTAACGAGGAGGACGCCTATCACTTGCGGGTTGTGATAGACACAGTCTGAGAGCACCAGATTTATTGAAATCTCTCGAAGTGTCATTTCTGGATACGTGAGGTCCACTTCTTGGGACATGTCATCTCTGAGGCGGGAGTTGCAGTGGATCCTACGAAGATTGAGGCGGTGCTAGTTTGGGAGCCACCCAGGAGCGTGACAGAGGTGCGGAGTTTCTTGGGACTAGCGGGATACTACCGGAGATTCGTGCCAGAATTCTCCAGAGTTGCATCACCACTCTCATCTTTGATGAAGAAGGGGAAACCCTTTGTATGGTCAGACAGATGTCAGCAGAGCTTCCAGGAGCTGAGACAGAGATTGACCAGTGCACCTATCTTGAGGTTGCCTGAGGAGGGAGTTGGATACGTAGTCTTATGTGATGCATCAGGGAAGGGACTCGGATGTGCCCTGATGCAGGAGCGGGCCGTGATTGCATATGGATCACGTATATTGAGGCCGCATGAGCAGAACTACGACACACATGACCTGGAGTTAGCGGCAGTGGTCTTCGCACTAAAGACATGGCGGCACTATCTGATGGGTGAGCGCTTTACGGTCTTTTATGACCACCAGCGCCTTAGTTGCATCTTCTCTTAGAAGGACCTGAACCTGAGATAGCGGCAATGGCTCGAGTTCCTCCAGGACTATGACTTTGAGATAGTCTATACTCCTAGGAAGGGGAACGTGGTAGCTGATGCCCTCAGCAGGAGGACAGGCATTCAGCTACTTGAGGAGGCGACAGAGCAGCTAGCCACTTTGAAGATATCCTTTGTGGATAGAGATGGAGCAGCCTTCCTCCAGTCTCTCACAGTCACCCCTCCACTACTGCAGCGGGTCAGAGAGGCACAACGTGAGGACGCGGACTGTGAGACGCGGCGTGCACATTTATCCTCAGGACATGCACATGATGGCTTCTCCTTTGGAGCATAGCATGACAGCCTTTTCAGAGGACGTAACATGGTACCAGTCGCTTAACGAGAGGAGGTGCTAAGAGAGTTTCACACATCTCCTTTGGCAGTACATCCTGGAGTGGCGAAGATGTACCAGGAACTCAGACGACAACACTGGTGGCCGGGCATGAAGAAGGTTGTGGCAGAGTTCGTTTCTCGATGCCTCACCTGTCAACAGGTGAAGGTAGAGCATCAGGTACCAGCGGGCTTGGTACAACCCTTGGAGGTCCCAGAGTGGAAGTGGGACGGAATATCTATGGACTTCGTGACTGGACTTCCACGCACTTCCGAAGGTCACGACTCTATCTTGGTGATTGTCAACCGATTCACCAAGTCAGCTCACTTATGACCCATCAGAGAGAAGGGCTCAGTGGAGAGCATGGGGCGTCTCTACGTTCAGGAGATTGTACAGCTTCATGGTGTGCCATCATCTATTGTCTCGGATCGAGATACTCGCTTTACTTCTCGGCATTGGAAGGGGTTGCAGGAGGTGTTCGGGACGCAACTACGTCTGAGCACCGCCTTTCACTCTTAGACGGATGGTCAGACAGAGGGGACCATTCAGACTCTCGAGGACATGCTCCACGCATGTGTCATCGACTTTGGTCGCAGCTGTGAGGACCATCTACCCTTGGTGCAGTTCGCGTACAACAACATCTACCACTCCACCATCGGGATGGCACCATACGAGGCGTGGTACGGCAGACCATGCAGATCTCTTTTGTGCTGGACAGACCCTGGGGAGTCAGCACTTGTGGGACCAGAGATGGTCCGGGCCACGACAGAGAAGGTCCAGGTCATCCAGGAGCGGATGAGGATAGCTCAGAGCCAGCAGAAGTCTTATGCTGACTAGAGGTGGAGGCCACTAGAGTTCAAGGATGGCGACCACGTCTTTTTGCGTGTCTCACCTTGTCGTGGATTACGGAGATTTGGCCGAGGTGGAAAGTTGTCTCCACGCTTCATCGGACCATTCTAGGTCATCAGTAGGATTGGCGAGGTGGCTTATCGCCTGTCTCTACCACCTCAGTTGCACCGGGTGCACGACGCCTTCCACGTATCCTAGCTGAGGAGATACATGCACGACCCGACACACATCATTGACCATGGGGAGATAGACGTGGATGATGAGGCGACTTTTACGGAGGTCCCGGTGGAGATCAAGGATCAACAGGAGCGGGTCCTATGTGGATGATTGATTCCTCTAGTGCACATCAGATGGCAGCACGAGAACCTCCAGGAGAGCACTTGGGAGCAGGAGGCTCAGACGCGTGCTCAGTACCCAAATTTGATTCCCTAGTTTATGATGTATCTTTACGGGGACGTAAATCCCTAAGGTGGGAGTGATGTAAAGACCCGGAAAATTCAAGGAAATATTTTTCTTAATTTTTTTGGATTTTTACAAGAACAAATTTTCTGACGGAACCTGATTCCGAGGCCCGGTGTGCACGGAATCATTTTCCGAAGTTTGGCTCGGGTACGTTCAGTGAATGGAAGAGCGGGTTATTCTAACTTTTGAACCGGTTCTCGGAATCAAATTCTGAGGGTACCGATGGAATCGCAGCGCCGGTATTTGCTTAGAAACGCCTTTTCGGGTGTTGCGTTTGCTCGGGTGTGGTTTTTAATTTTTGGGCATAAAGTTAAGAAATAAAATAAATTGTTCGACAAACATTATTTTATTTCACTTAAGCCACTTGGAAGCCACTTGAAGCCACTTGAAGCCACTTAAAGCTGCTTAAGCTGAGTTTATGCAGATAGGGTGCTATCCAAAAATATCCTACCCTCTTGGTAGGATATTTGTGAGGTGGGGCACGAACGAGCCCCACCGTTTATTTTCTACTAAGTAACGCACCCGCGAAAACCCGTCATTATGAAGTCAACTGACGTGTTTTCTTAATTTCTTAACGCACCAATTAATTGGGCGGTTTTATTCGTTGAATTAAATGGGTGGTTTATTCGTTGAAATTAATTATATGAATTAATTTCATTCGTTTCTTAACACGTTTTCGTTTTGTTGGCATGTTAATAAAATAAGGCCAACACACCCTCCTTTTGAAATGTTGTGTTAAAACTTTGAAGAACTTCTAAGGATCTTCCTCCTTCATCGTGAAGAACGCGAAGAACGTGAAGAACGCAAAGAACTCTGGCCTCCGACGAAGAACGCCGAACCCACGGAAATCGACGACACGACGCCATGTGCCGCGGCGCCGACGTTTCATTTCCCGCGACGTTCTTCTGCGATGTTCCTTCCTCAGCGACAAAATCTTCGATCATCCGTTGAGGTTAGAGATTGCGGTTCTTTAAATTCCATTGTGGATTATAAAACCAACATGGATTTAATTATAAAAAGTAAATCTGTTGTTTCTTGGTCCTCGGAGTTCGTCGACACAACGCCGGATACCGCGACGACGCGACGATTCCCTCCTTCCGCGACAAACAATTCCGCGAAGAACGCGCGTGCGACACTTGATGAGGTAGGGGTTTTATTGAATGTTTTATACTCCGTGGATGTTTCCGTTCAAAATAAAGAACCCGGTTAATAAGAAAAAATTTAATTCATTAAAATTGTTATTGGTTATGTTTTCTTTGTGTTGATTAATCCTCCCAACTGTTATCATCTAACGCGGAGGGTGCGGGCCAAACAAACACGGCCCGACAACCCTCCGCAGTTCTTCGTTGATGTGTGAATTTGGTGGGCGACAAAAAAACGTGCCGCAAGGACGATCCGTTGTTTCCGCAGTGAAGAACGGGATCCGGGAGGAGCTTCAGCGAAGACATGAAGGAAAACGGACCACCGGAGCAACTCCGGTGGCCCGCGGAAGCCACTAGCGGCGCCCCGGCGCGCCGCCGGACCGGAACACCGCGGCCGAAGCCGCGACAGCGCAGATCAGCGGACCTGCGGCCGCGCGGGTCTGGCTCACACACACGGGACGTGGAAAAGGCCGCGTCCGTTGACACCAGTGCGGCCCCACGGGGGCCGCGGCTCCTTCCTCCCGCGGGGGCAGCGCCACCCCGCGGCTGCCTCGCTCGGCCGCTCGGCCGAGCCGAGCCGGGCCGGCCCGACCGGCCGGGTCGCGCCCTAGCCAGACCGGGCCACGCCAAACCATGTCCGACCCGGACACAGGTCAGGTCGACCCGGACATGGGTCAGGTCGACCCGGTTCGGGCAGACCAAGGGGGGGTTGGGTCGGGTCGGTCCGGGCCCAGACCCCCCCGTCTCCGGACGTTTTCGGTATTTCGCTCATAACATGAGATAAAGGACTCTGAACGACACGCCGTCAGCGGTGATGTGATCCTTGGATTGATACAATCGTTTTGGTATATCGCACTCAAGGTTTAGGAACACTTTGGGTTTGTCCAGGTTGGTTCGTCCACGAAACCAACCGGGCCCTCAGAGCGGAAACACTCATATCTTGAGCTTCGGACGTCCGATTGACGTGCCGTCGACTTTGTTGAATTCATCTAAGTGAGACAGATCATTTGGCATACTCTACATGAGGTTTGGACGCAGGTGGAGTACGTTCGTGTTGGTTTTTCCTTAAAAACCAACCGGGCCCCTCGGACGAAAATGCCAATACCTCTCAGACCGGGCGTCCGATTGACGCGCCGTCTGTGACATTGAGTTCCTGTTGACGATACGGTACTTTTGGATACATTAACTCTGGACTATGTGTCAGTTGATGTATCAGCCTCTCGTCTCGTTGATCGGACCCTCCCGAACGAGCTTGTTGTGTGCGGGAACCCTAGAGCTGGCTGTGACTGCTACTGCGACGACGACTATGCAGAGATCCTCAGTGGACTGCGATGACTACTGCACTCGGCGATCCTACGTGGATCAGTGCTACATATCCTGTGTGGATCTGATCCTTTGTGGGTCAGCGCTCAACGGTTCTGTGTGAGCTAGCGCCTACCGGTCCTGTGTGGGCCTGATCCTATGTGGGTCTTTGCGGGGGTTAGTTACCTATTGATCCTATGTGGGTCTGATCCTGTGTGGGTCATTGCAGGGGTTAGTACATTTTGATCCTTTGTGGTTCTGACGACTTATATGGATCAGTGATCACCTCTATCGTCATTTGAAAAAGTATACCTGTGTGAGCTGAAACTCTGTTTTACTTTACTTTGTGGATTGTGTTGTGTTATCCTGTGTGGATTTACGTTTTACTTTCCTTTATGGATTGTTTTGAGCTATCCTGTGTGGATTTTACGTTTGGCTTTCCTGTGTGGATTGGGTTGTACTTGAGCTCAGATGTTGGAGCCGAGCGAGTATTGATGACTTAGGAATATGTATGGGAATATACCTAAGCCGTGTCGGATGTTACTTCATGATTGTATCTTTCATTTCTGGATTATCCTTTGTGGATTCTCGGATACCTTCGGGGGTCTCGGGGTCCCTACTGAGTAGCTTATACTCACCCCTACACGGGATATGCCCGCACTACGTTGTGTTGGTTGTAGACGACGGACAACGCTGATCGTGGTGGAGGCTTGCGGAGCAGGACGGTACCTGGAGGTGGGCCACTGGGCGAGGTGTACTCGGAGCGGTAGGCTGCACCCGAGGAGTAGTGGAGGCTTTCTGTACCCACCCTACAGGTGGGTCTTCCAGAGGACGGCTCGACGTTGCAGCTTTACTTTTCAGTTGCTGTTTTTCCCCTTTCAGTTGTACTTTACAGTTGGGCTAGTATTTCCGGCCCCCTTTACTTTTCCGCATTTACTGTTGTACCAGCATTTACTTAGTGTTTACTTTTTTCCTCTTTACTCTGTAGTGCTTGTTTACTTTACAAAGGAAATGCCTTCCCTTTTTACCGGGATTTACGCCTTGGTGCTAGTCGCCAGCCCCTGGCCTATGGAAGGTGGGCTTGGGGTAGTCACGGCACGGGCCCCGAGGACGGGTCGTGACAACATGGAACTAGACATGATTCTTTTTAAGTGTTTTTTATATTTTATGGAAACATAGTAGAAGTGTTTAGTATGTAATCTTTTGAGATGTAATATTTATGACCTACTTCTCTATAACTCTAAACCTGAAAAGATCCTCTATGTGAATTATTTATTTAATTCAATATTAAGTAATGTTTAAGACCGGGGCCTTATAGTTGGTATTAGAGGTCGGTTTAGATAACTTGAGAGGTTACTGTATTCTCTAAGCATAAGTGATATTACCATAATGGTTAGGATTTCAGAAAGAGTCCTAGTTTTAAATAAAGTGAATGAGTAAGTATATCTTAGTGTTTATCTTCCTCATTAGTACATGATGTTTTGGTTGATATACTCACACTGACATTTTTGGTTTTACTAAATGGATGGATCTAGCAGGCACCAAAGTGACAATGGGTTTGAAGGAAACTGTGGTGGTTCTCTGATTAAGAGACTGGATGAAATGGAGGATTTAATGAGAAATCTCGTGGTTATTCAAAACCAACTATCAGGAGTCATGATCAACCACTTGAACCTTATTGAGTTCTCTAATGCATCATGTACGAGAGAACCAACTTGACGTGGATGTTCAGGTAATAATTATAAAGGAAACCATTTGGGTTTATAAGATCCTTACTTTTGAGGTAATTATGGGTTACTATATGTTATGATGGAAAGTGAAAGGTATGAGATAAACTTGAGGTTAAATTATGTTATGATTATTTTTGAAGATTTTATCTCATTTTGGGGAATGTTTTAAGAATTATATAGTTTTGGAAAAAGGACAACACACAGATCGTGTGACAACCAGTCACGTCAGACAAAGCTATGGGAATCAAACCCACAACCAAAGTGCGACTGGTATTTATCGCCTACCACTGGACTACGTGAAGTCCCTAGTTAGTTTGACTAATTATTTTTAGTTAGATGAATTTATGAATTAAGAGTAAGTTGGTTTTGGGTTATCTATGGAAATTATTAACCTATCATGGAGGATATGTGATTGGGTTAATTACTTTTCAATACGAGACTTTAAGAGCAACTGATGTTGTTTGGAGATAAATGATACGATTTAACTTGGAACACTATGTGATTAAATCCTTCAAATATTTGGGTTTCAATCTTAGTTTGGTTTACTTATGGTCTTCATTGAACTTTGGGTTTTGTTGGATAAATTTTGGAGATTAAGAATAGATTTTCTTTTTATAAAGGGTTATCCTTTTCTGGATTATCTGATCTTGTACTAACCTTTTTGGTTTTGGTTTTGGTTAATGTCTAAAGACATGGGAATTATATAGTTCTCTTTTGTCGATTAGGTGATTTTATAGAAGTTGGTTATAGTACTCTTAATGTTTAAAAGTCTTCTTAAATAGTCATCATTTGGGGAAAGTATGAGTTCGTGTAAGAAATCTAGTAAAAATTGAAAGTCAACAAGATAAGTAAGTATGTTTCCTTATGTTTTAGTTAAGCTCATAAATAAATTACTCAATGAAAAGTAACTTAAAACAAAAATGTTTTCTTTTAATTTTTCTTACCGGGGAATCAAATACCGTTTAACCCATCACAAGTTTGTGATTTTCTTGTGGTTAACTTTCTCCTAAACATTTTTTCTATCACTCTCCCTCAGAACATGACCCTTTGTTTTTTCTTCCATGTCCATGTTTTCCTACATGGAATCCTAGTATGGGTTATCTCGGGTGATCTTTGTACTTATCTTTATTTATTTTAAAGTGATAGTTTTACTGATTCTTGTTCCGATTTGGGATTTTCAATGATGTTTCCAAGCCCAATTTTAAAATTCCGAGGACGCAATTCTCAAAAGGGGGGAAGGTTGTAACACCCCAGGTAAATAAATAATATGACATTTTCATATTTATCCATATTTTTTAATAAAATATTAATATAACTTTAAAGGGGACGCTATGCTCGATGGTGTACCCAATACGCAACAACGAGTTTCCTGGGAATCTTACATTGCACTCTAATAATAAAATAATATTATTTTAAATTGTAGTTAACGCCTAGTAGTTGTAATGGTTGGAATGAACAGAACTAACTACAAAATGATTATATATGTTTGTCAAATATTTTTACTTTTTACGATAAATGTTAGAAGATTAAAAATGCGAATGAATCCAATTTTAAGTGTAATCATTCTATTATTCTTTAAATGGTTGATTAACCGCCTTTTGATAACGAACCTGTTTTAAATCCACTTTTTGACAATTTTATGTGTTATATTTGAAAAAATAAAATTATTCTTTAGAATCGAGACATCAAAATTTACTTTGTGTAAATTTTTGGTATTTTTCTAATAATGTTCATTTTTTAATGAATAGTGAAAAATGTTGTATTTTAATTCAAAAACTCTTTTTAATTATATGCTTATATTGTCTTTTGAATTGGTTTAAAAGTGAAATTAGAATATATTTTTACCATTTAATCCAATAGTGGTCGTTGGAATTAATTTCCTCTTGAAATTGGACTTAAACTAGTGTCAATCTTTTGATACTTATTGTTTCACAAAAACACACTATTTGCTCTGAAAACGGGAATTAATAATTAAAATTATTAATATAACTTATATGTTTTGAATTTTGTCAAATATACATCATTTTTGAATTCGGAATATCAAATATATCCTAGGGTCAATTTTTGGTAATTTTCTGAAAAACTTCAATTTTTGATGAATAGTGAAACCACTAAGTGGTAATTAAAGAAACTGATTTTTTCATTTAAATGAAACTTTACCACTTCTGTGATTTATATTTAAAAAATATGACATGCATGGTTTCCATTAAGAAGTAAAATTTGGTTCAATGGGATTAAAATAATTTTTTTGGTGATTAGTAAATTTTACGTTTATTAATCGCGATTAGAGGTAATTAGTTTAATTTAAGGTAAAATTAATGCTTCAATAATATAGAATGACCTAGACACATGTCCTATCCTCATTGGATGTGTCATGGCCGACCAAGACAATCGGTGGGTCAACTTGGGGACCCCATTGAGCCACTTTGGTTGGAAAATGACATTAATACCTTTTTATTTAATTTTAAAATTAAAATGTCACAGACATGTGTTGTTTTACTAAAACAATTTTTATATGGGGTTATACAAGTCATATTTTTGACTATAAATATTCATTAGAAAGATAAAAGGATTTCCTACATAATGATATTTGTTTTATAATTTTTAGACACTATATAAATTAAATTATTTATGACACCATGATGATGCAGTGATTACCTCATTATTTAATGATTTAAATAAAATGAAAAGATAATGTAAAATCTAAAACCTACACTTGTCACAAACGTATTGGATGGGTGGATTTCGAAACCTTATCACCTTACCCTAAAAATATATCCTTTTTGGACCTTTAAAATCCGAAAATCATTTTATAATAAAGTATTATTTTATAACATTCCAATAGTGTCCCTCCTTTTCTCTTATAAAAGGCCCCCACCTCTACCACCTTACCCACACCTCCCAAGCCTTTGGCTCGGCCAACCCCTGACAATTTCATCTCTCTACATCCCTCTCTTCATCATTGAAGCCTTTCCTTTGGGCAGAATCCTTTCCAAGGATGCCTTTGAGCTCAAATCAAGAAGAGTTACCTGACTCATTATTTCATTGGATTGATTATAATTATTTAAAAGGTATCTCTAAAGATTAGATTTCTTTTACATGGGATAATCATATTTTAATGAACTTATTATAGAAAAAATTTCTTTTCCATGGATTAATCGTGTTTTAATGATGTTATTACAGAACCTATTTCTTTTCATGGGTTAATCATGTAACAATGATTTTTTATTGAACCCATTTATTTAACAATGGATAATAATGTTTCAAATATAATTTTATCAAAATAATTTCATTTACATTAGTTAATAATGTTTTAATGTGATTAATATTGAGCTCATTTATTTTTTTACATGATAATCTGGTTTTAAAAAAATAATGTTGTTTCAATGAGTATATAATGAAATAAATTATATATGTATTTTATTGAGGATATAGTTCTTGGAAATTATTTATAATGATCGATGGTTCCATTATAAACCATAGGTTGGTGTGTAAAACCCCAGGTAAATAAAGAATATGACATTTTCACATTTATCCATATTTTTGAATAAAATATTAATATATCTTTAAATGGGATGCAATGCTCGATGGCGTACCCAATACGCAACAACGAGTTTCTTGGAAATCTTACAATGCACTTTAATAATAAAATAATATTATTTTAAATTGTAGTTAATGCCTAGTCATTGTAATGTCAGGAATGAATAGAACTAACTAAAAAATGATTATATATGTTTGTCAAATTTTTTTACTTTTTACGATAAATGTTAGAGGATTAAAAATGTGAATGAATCCAATTTTAAGCGTAAACATTCTAATAATTTTTAAAAGGTCGATTAACCGCCTTTTGATGACGAACCACTTTTAAATCCACATTTTTACAGTTTTATGTGTTATATTTGACAAAATAAAATTTTTCTTTAGAATCGGGACATCAAAATTTACTTGTGTAAATTTTTGGTATTTTTCTGATAATGTTCATCTTTTAATGAATAGTGAAAAGTGTAGTATTTTAATTCAAACCCTCTTTTTTAATCTAATTTTTTTATATTATTAGATTATCTTTTGAATTGGTTTAAAAGTGAAATTAGAATTTATTTTTACCATTTCATCCAATACTGGTCGTTGGAATTAATTTCATCTTGAAATTGGACTTAAACTAGTGTCAATCTTTTGATACTTATTGTTTCATAAAAACACGCTATTTGCTCTGATAGCGGGAATTAATTATTAAATTAATTAATGTAACTTATATGTTTTGAATTTTGTAAAATAGACATCATTTTTGAATTCGGAATGTCAAATATAGCCTAGGCTGAATTATTGGTAATTTTCTGAAAAACTTCAATTTTTGATGAATAGTTAAACCACTAAGTGTTAGTTAAAGAAACTGATTTTTTCATTTAAATGAAACTTTACCACTTCTGTGATTTGAATTTCAAAAATACGACATACATGGTTGTCATTAAGAAGTAAAATGTGGTTCAATGGAATTAAAATAATTTTTTGGTGAATAGTAACTTTTAAATTTATTAATCGCGATTAGAGGTAATTAGTGTAATTTACAGTAAAAATCATGTTTCAATAATATGAAATGACCAAGAAAAATGTCCTAACCTCATTTGATGTGTCATGTATGATCACGACAATCCATGGGTCAACTTGGGGACCCCATGGAGCCACTTTGGTTGGAAAATGTCATTAATACCTTTTTATTTAATGTTAAAATTAAAATGTCACAAACATGTGTTGTTTTACTAAAACAATTTTTATATGGGGTTATACAAGTCATATTTTTGACTATAAATATTTATTATAAGATAAAAATATTTCCTACATAATGATATTTTTTTTATAATTTTTAGACAATAAATAAATTAAATTATTTATGACACCATGATGATGCAGCAATTACCTCATTATTTAACGATTTAAATAATATGAAAAGATAATGTAAAATCTAAGACCTAAACTTGTGAAAAACCTATTGGATGGGTTTATTTCGAAACCTTATCATCTTATACTCAAAATATTTCCTTTTGGGTCCTTTAAAATCCGAAAATCATTTTATAATAAAGTAATATTTTATTACTTTCCAAGAGTGCCCCTCCTTTTCTCTTAGAAAAGGCCCCACCTCTACCACCTTACCCACACCTCCCAAGCCTTTAGCTCGGCCAAAACCTGACCATTTCATCTCTCCACATCCCTATTTTCATCATTGAATCCTCACCTTTGGTCATAATCCTTTCCAAGGAAGCCTTTGAGCTCAAATCAATAAGAGTTACCCGATTTTAAGGTAATGTCTTCAGTTGTGTTCTTTTGTTTTATTTTGCTTCTCCAACCCTTTAAACTCTTTTTATTCCATTATTTTGTAACAAAACCAGTATCTGAAATATACTAGGATGTTTTTATATTAATGATTACACCTACACTTACACACACCATCGTCTAATGGTTAATGAACATACTGTTTCTTTGGTTGGCGAATTTCTGCCTCACGAAACCATGATTGTTCAATCTTCTTTTTACACCATTAATGGTGGCCATTATGTTGTCAATATAATTTATATATGATATATATGGTATTTATGTTTTCTATATGCTTCTTAGTTTTATATTTAAAACATGCATTTATGCTTTTCATGTTGTGCAAATGCGATAATTTCATACGAGGAAGTGTGGACTACTGCCCCCTCAAGTGATGTGACTCGTTCATGCAATACATGGAATGTTTCAATAATGAAATTAATGAACATATGTGACCTATATTACATATATATTATAATTTAATTATAATATATATATCTCAATTATTTTTAATTCCATTAATACGACAAAGAAATGAAAGTAGCGTTCATTCGTACGTACGGCCTACCGTCTCCATGAAGGGTGAATTTCATTTCATTTTATCTCCAAATGTTATGGAGTAGTAAAAAATATATATTTACTGGATATATATGATGTTTAAATAATTAATACTATTCTGGAGATGATTTACTCATAACTACATGGACAATCATTTTCAAACAAGTTCATTTTTGACTCATGTACCAAACATCGAAAAAAAACATCTGATATGGACTCACATTATTAACCAATTATTATAACATTATAATTTGTGATATAAACTTAATAATAATATTTAAAAGAGTTCCTTAAGAAATTATAAATTGAACAAAGTTTATTATTCAGAAATATAAAGAAACAAACACGACAAGTCAGACTTGAGGTAAGGGATGCTACCCCTCTCTTTCTTTTTAAGTACACCCTTTTATGTCATTCCATTTAAGCTCACCTTTCTTATTTTTGGGGATGTTCTTTTATATTACTCATACTATAATTTTTATTTTCATATTAGTAGAGTACATATTTGATCTCATAAATCCAATTTTGGAAGTTTTAAGTGGCGCCGTTAGGCTGCCGAGTTTTCGTAAGGGATTTTTCATCTCACTTCTATTCCCATGACATTTATGCTACGTTTGAAACTATTTCCTTTTAGTGGTGTATGTACCACCCATAATTATACTCTTTGTGAAGTATAATTTCATTTATGGGTATTTACATCTTCATTGTATGACCCTTCTACCAAGGGGTGTACTTTTCGAAAGTTACCCAACTCGAGAAGGGGACCTTTCACCCTCCTCTTTTTAAAAGACTTCTTTTGTTATGTCTATTAATTCACATACTATTATGTTGGGATATGTCCTTATATATCCTTATTTATGTAAATTTTATGTCCAAGTGATGAGATAACCTTTATCTCTCTCATCAACCCTTTTTGTAAAATTTTATGTGACGCCGTTAGGCTGTCGAATTTTACCAAGGGAACTTCTTAACCCAATTTCGATTTCTTTGGGTTCAACATGTAGTTATTGAATATGACATCATTTGAATATGTGTGAATGACCATTTATTGTTTTACACTTAATATCCACTTATATTGGGTGTATTTATATTTTTCACACATAATTATGAGATTGATTTATCCTTAATTTAAGGATACCTTCTTTATAATGGATTTCATCTCATTTTACATTTCTATTGAGACTTAATTGTTGTTATGCACCAATTCACTCTTATATGGTTTGTATACTGTCCTTTGACATATTATATCATGGATACCTTTATTCTCATGATATTATAATTTTCAGATTAAATGGTATTCCGCAATTATTTGTATTCAAGAGTCTCTCATTTTGTTAAAAACTCTTTAACAAAAATATCATTTTAAATGTTTTAAAGATTTATTATTCTAAATCTTTATCTTTAATGTACATGTTTTCAAAATGGTTTTCAGTATTTATTTAAATGGAAAATAAATTTTTAAAATTATAATTCCAATAAAAGATTCAAAGTGGTATGGGACACATTGATTCAAAAATCTCTTTTAAATGATTTTTGAAAATGGATTGATTAATTCAACATCTTGGAATTACTAATTTTGATTGAAAATGAAATGTTGTTATTGAAATGTTTATATTTTCAATATTTTATGTGTAATGATGGTACCTGGACATTTTACAGGTGGTTACGTGATAAAACATATGAAGGGTGGTGCCGTGAATACCAGGACGGGTGGTTACGTTATAACCTCCAATGCATTGGGTATGGAAGTCGGCCGTATGGATATTCCATTAAGTATGTGTGGAAGTCTACCATATGGTTATTCCATTTAAGTATGTTTATGTCCCAAGTTACCTTTTAATGTTATGTGTTCTTTATATGGGTTTTATTGTAATCTTTTGGTTAGAAAAGGGTAAGTAATGGTATTTTATTCAGTGAAGAGTTTTTACTACTTCATAATGGTGAAAAGTATTACTTTGGTAAAGTATTCATGGTTTACTTGTTGTTTTGAAAAATTAACAGTTTTCCTTCTTTGTGTATCCTTTACTGTGCTTTTTATTCTCATCCCATGTTTTTGAAATGTTTTCCACAGGACATAAAGATGAAAAGGGTCAAGGACGGGATCAAGGAAAGACATGTTATCTAAAACATGGAACTAGACATTTTTCTTTTTAAGTGTTTTTTTATTTTATGGAAACATAGTAAAAGTTTCTAGTATGTAATCTTTTGAGATGTAATAGTTATGACATAATTCTCTAAAACACTAAACCTAAAAAGATCCTCAATGTGAATTATTTATTTAATTCAATATTAAGTAATGATTAAGCTTGGGGCCTTATATGGTGGTTTTATTTTAATATAAGGTTGTGGGGTAACATTATTAACTATGGATGAATGGTTATATGATAATCCAATGATGGGTGCGTCCATTCTAACCCTCAAATGCAGTTGGTGCTCTAAATTAGAAATTCAATCATATTGGTCATTCTATTTGTAGTGGTGATTTGATTATAATGGTCCTAACATACCAATAGGTTTCAACATGATTTTTATGGGTTGAAACCATTTCCATTGATCATGATTGAAATCCCATGGATATTTATTATTCATTCTGAATGCTCTTGATTTTTTGATTAATAATGAAATAATTTCATGTGTGAGGATCCATGTATTCAGGGATATTAATATTCTTATGTTATTTTCATGAAATATTATTAAATCTCAGCCCCTTATACTATTCCTATTATCATTGATGATATTTGATAGCTAATTCTTATGTTTTACCATAATGGTCATTTGAGATCACCATTCTTATTTTTCATTTTCCCTGGGTTGTCATGTATGGTGTTGAAATAATTATCTATTTATGTGTTTCAAATGGCTGATGTTGATGGAATCACATGGAATATGAAATTATGGGTATAGTGGGAGAGATACTCTCTTGAATTATTGGGTTTTATTGAATGATTTTTCATAATTCTCTATAACTCAATGTACAAAAGTTCATTGATAATGTATGTTTTCTAATATTTCATTTTAATATTGTATGTTTTGGATGGGGAAGATTGGGTTACCTTCATCAGTATCATTTCCATAAAAGTATCATTTATGATTTCAACACCGAGTCTAGTAGTGTGGATTCAGGGTTCTTATAGAGCCATTCCATTAATAGTCATCCATAGTATTTTATAAATTTATATATTCAAAGTATATAGATTACATTGTATAGGTATTTAATCAATGAAGCACCGAATCAAGGTAAAAATAATGTGGATATTTAAATTCAATAATGTATAATTTGATACATCACACCTCGAAGAGATATTCCATGTATTCATTATTTTTTTTAAAATTGGTCAAGCAAAATGATGTGGAAAATTCAACAATACTTTGTGATTTTAGTCTATAAAATTAAATTTCAAATTAAAATTCCATGGAGATGTTTTTATGTTAAATTAATGGGTTTTAATTATTAATTTGATTTTTTTCTGTAATTTTTTTATTTAAATTAGAATTATATATTCAAAATAATTGGAACATATTAGCAGGTGGTTGTATAATGATTGAAAATCATCTCACCTAAAAAATAGGGAATTTTATCCTGATGATTAATTATTATTTTAATAGTATTGATTATGATTTAAAATCTGGGATTAAAATGTGATATTAGGTTAATTAGATTCTGATTGAAGATTTTTTTATGAGAATAATATACTCAAAATATCACAAAAAATTCAGGAATTGATGTTTGGAGAAACATGATGAACGCACATGATTTAATTTTCTGATTTTACATTTTGAAATCATATTAAATAAATCTATATATAAACTATAAACATTATCTGATTATTAAAATACATATTTGTGTGAGGGTAAGTGGTTGGTTACCATAGATAATTTGTGACCTATTTCTAAATTTTTAATAACATACTAATAAATATGTGGTTATTTTGTACATTAAAACACTATTGATATGTGCACCCTCAGCATTGCCTATAACAGATGTACAATGTAAAAAAAAACTATACCAATTACGAATTAGATTTCTATATTTATTTCTAATGTTTATTTAAAACCTAACATCAAATTAATGGTACCTTTCACCAAATTAATATAATATAAATTTAATATAAATAGATAAAATAAATATTAAGACACTCTAATTCACTACTCCTCTTATAGTATAATGGGACCAAAGGATACAAAAACTACACACTATAAAAATCTAATTAAATATACATATATGTACTCCCATTATAAAGTGTTTTATTTGATATTATTACCATTATATTGAGAAATAAAAAGGGATCATATCCATGATAAGTCAATGTGATCAATCCCTAGGATATCATCATTGATAAGAACTCCCATATACATCCCAATCAATTATAATAATAATATGAAGTGAAATAATATGTAATTTTATTGAACAAATCATACCCATTATTTTATTTAAAAAATAGAACATTATAAATGAAACCACAATGTGAAACATAGATTCATTAAAATAGAATATAATTAAAATTGAAAATATATTTCATAAAATACATTCAAATAATTTTCAAGTTATTCAATTCAAATAGATGGACTAAAAAACCTAATCTTAATTTATGCCTCTAGATATATATTATATGTAAATGTTTTACCTACACCTATAAATTATTTTGGGATTTATTTTTTAATATTAAATTAGACTTCTCCCATAACATTTAAAAATATGGAAACAAAACATTATTGTCACAAAAAATTACTATTATTTTCCACATCATCAAATACAACTGTGCCCTAGAAAACCCTAATCTCTAACGGTATCCACCACACCTTTTAGTCCATCATAATGTTGAATTAATACTAATTATTAATAAATGTACTCTAACCATTTATAGTTCAATTCCCCTCATTCATTATCCTTAAATTAAGAATCAACACTGAGAATAGATTCCCTATATAAACATCTCAACCAAGATGACATTAAAAATGGATGATGATCAAGGAATCACAATAGTGAATATCAAAATATAATAATAGGGGAAATATATCAAAATAAAGTCCCAAAAAATTATTTTATTCCCAAAATCATGATCATAATAGTTCTTTAACACATCATGATATTCTGACTAAAATTCAAAGGAAGTTCATGCAATATTTTATTGACCATAATGATTCATTAATGGTATCAAGGAAAACCTAATAAAAAAGACACTAAAACCCCAAAATGAAATATAAATAATTGATTCTAGTATATATTGGGAGCATAAATCATTTTCAGTAGTATGTTCAAGTAGTGACTAGAAGTGTATATAATTAGTGAAACCCTGATGGTTCATTATCCTAAGAAAAAAAATTATGCATATTTCAAAATCAGTAGTGTACAACTGAGTACACAGTTAAAATCCAAAACTTTTCTAATTTATATATTAATTAATACTTTGGAATTATATTTTTCTTCAATTGGTACATAGTATTTTGCTCTAATATACTGTGTTTCTCTTCTACTACACAACAGATCCAATACCTACTAAACAACTTATAAATTAAGACCTGCCACTTATTAATTCACTTTATTCATTGAAAATATTAAAACAACCCAATTTAATGACATAAAAACATATTTAAAAAATTATTCTGTCGAGGTTTGATACATGTAAGACACCATTCATCACAGATAAGGGTTTTTTCAAGAAATAAAATAGCATGGATCTATTTGAATGTATTCATTAAATAAGAAATGTTATTCCACTATTTTATGATCATTACCATAACAAAATTTTCGTTGAGGCATTCATATTTCATTTTCACATTAAAAATCATACTTCTCCTTATTATGGATCGTGTAAAGTGAGTGATATATTCTTATAATATATTATATAAGAATAAAAAACTATATTAGTTTTTATTTTTATTTATAAATTTTCGTAATTTAACACTCTAGATTCTTCACATTATATTTATTGGCATGTAAAACCATTTAATAAAAAAAACATATAAATGAATTAAAAATTTTTAAATGAATTATTAAAAAACATCTGTAATTTATATTAGGATGAATAACAAATCGGGACTTATTTTACTTTAGTTCATAAATGAAGTATGTAATATTCTTAAAATTAGCTTCAGAGTGATAAATATTTATAAAATAAATTTATGGGGTTGGACTTATTCCATATACAATGTAGTGTATTTTCATTACCTATATATAGAAAAAATTATTATAAATTGGATTATTTCAATAAATTAATATAAAAATAATATGTGAACATCAAATTAATCCATCAGTAGTTTAATAAAAACCAATAAGGATCAACACATCCTTTTAGAAATCCCATTAAAATTTGAATTTATATTAGAGTTACTTATTGAATAATGTCACACTCACAGAAATTGATAAAAAATCTAGCAATAGTATTAAATCCTTAGATTCACTAAAGTGTCTTGATTAATTTTCATAGTTTAAAACATACTAATTTTTAAAAATCAATTTTTAATGGTGTCCTAATTATTTCCTAAGAAACCCAAAATCCAGTTTCAAATATAATTATCTAAATGAAAAATAATTTCTAATTTTAAACACGATTTTAAATATTTAATGGTCCAAATATATTAGAATGTAGTAATTAAATATTCATTATCCTCATTTTATTTTCAGTAAAATGAATTATTTATAATTTTGAAATTGAATACTAATTTTCATTATTAATAATAAAATTACATTAAGAGAAAATTTTTAAAGATATATAAATATTATTATAAAGTGACCATGAAAAAAATATCATGGGTATAATAAAAAAATAATCTACCTTACAAAATTATACACTAAATGTATAGTGAGAATTATTTATCCATTAGACACCAATTTTGTAAAGACCCATAAAATTGAAGGGAAATTTTTTCTTAATTTTATTTGGAATTTTAAAAGAGCACGGTTTCTGACGGCACCTGATTCTGAGGCCCGGTGTGCCAGGAATCAATTTCCGAATTTTGGCTCGGGTACATTCAGTGAACGAACGAGCGGGTTTTTCTAACTTTTGAACAGGTGCCCGGAATTGAATTCCAAGGGAACCGATGAACTCGCAGCGCCGGTAATTTCTTAGGAACTCCTGTTCTGGAGTTTCTTTTACACGAGTGTTGATAATAAAAATTGTGGAAGTTTATTATATAATGACACTACAATTTTAATTATTTTACTCTAAGTGTAAACTCTTGAACGATGTTGGGTAACCACCCAACCTCCCATGGGAGGTTATGAGGGTGGTGGGGCCCACACGAACCCCACCCCTTCATATCCTCTAAACCGCCACACAACTCCCACTTTAATGTTGACAACTTGTTTAATTAATGAGGTGAGTTAAGTGTGGTTTAATTGAATTTCAATCTTTTGTAATTCTTGCCAACACTTTTCATTTAATTAATTAAACCAACTTAATTAATTATTTGAGTGTTTGATTTATTTTGAAATCATTTTTCCAACATTAAAATGAGAGATTCTATTCTTCTCTTTGGATTGGCATAAACTTTGTGGGGAGAACTAAGAGAGGAGAAGAACTTTTGGAAAACCTTCAACCCCTCGAAGAAGAATGTTCCATGTCTCCGAAGAACGTGAAGCAACACCTTATACCTTCTTCAACCAGTGCAAGGATGGGAAGCACCGCTGCCCACAAAGTATTCTGAGAGTGTCGACTCGACTCGACTCGACATCACCGAGCGCTTCTTCCACCAATGTTGATGGAACGACGCCGTTTCCGCGACGTCCGACGTGCGACATCTTTTATCAAGTAGGGGAATTTTGTTATTTATTTACTTATTCCATTCTTGATTCTAGCATGTTGAACTTTGTGGATAATCGAATAAATGCTATCATTTAACGAGAGGGGGCCGGACTGCACAAACACGGCCGACCCCCCCCCCCCCCCCTCCTTTGTTCATGATTGGTTCTTGCTGCTGGAACGGGATGGCGTGGTGTCGTCGCACCACGCGGGAATCGCACGGAAATTATTGCGCGACGCCATCGCGCCACGCCGTGCAAAGAAATTCAAGGATGCGACGCTGTCACGCCGCGTTGAAGGAAACCGAGGATGTCGTGGCCGGAACGGGACCGCGGCTGAACAAGATGACCGGCGGCCAGCCGGGCCGCCGGTGTCGGAAGACGGAAGGGGACCGGCCATTTCCGGTCCCATTGATGAAGAATCGGCCAGCCAGGTCGGGCCAGCCGGAAAGAAGAAAATCCGGGGGAATATAATTCCCCCATCCAGCAACTCGGCCCCCGATAAATGAGGGGGGTTCGCGGCTTCACAAGAGTGGGGGAAAGAGCCCCCCGTTATTCCAACATCTCGGCCTTAGGCCGAGCTCGCAGCGCGCCCAGCGCGCTGCCCCGGCCAGGCCGCGCATGGCCGGGCCGGGGCGTGCTGGGCCGGTTCTACCCTTTCCGGGGCGGGTCGACCCGGTTCGGGTCAACCGGGGGGTCTTGGGCTGGGACGGCCCGACCCCGAAACCCCCGTTACCGAGCGGTTTGGATTCAAATGCCCATAACTCGGGCTACGGACCTCCAAACGACGCGCCGTCAGCGGCGATGATATCCTTGGATCGAGATGGTCGTTTTGATATATTGAACTCAATGTTTCAGAATAATTTGAGATCGGCCAGGTTGGTTCGTACATGAAACCAACCGGGCCCTCGGAGCGGAAACGCTCATATCTTGAGCTACGAACATCCGTTTGACGTGCCGTCTGCTTTGTTGAGTTCGTCTTAGTGAGACGGATCTTTTGGAATACTCCGCCCGAGGTTTGGACGTAGGTGGAGTACGGTCGGGTTGGTTTTTCCTTAAAAACCAATCGGGCCCCTAGGACGAAAAAGCCAATAACTCTCAGACCGGGCGTCCGATTGACGCGCCGTCTGTTGCGTTGAGTTCCTATTGACGATACAGAACTTTTGGATACATCAACTCTGGACTTTTTGACAGTTGATGTATCAGCCTCTCGGCTCATGGAGCAGACCCTCCCGAATGAGCTTGCTGTGTGCGGGAACCCTAGAGCTGGCTGCGACTGCTACTGTGACTGCGACGACGACTGTGGAGAGATCCTTAGTGGATTCGACGACGACGACTACAACACTTAACGATCCTGTGTGGATCAGTGCTACCGATCCTGTGTGGGTCAGCGCTCAGTGGTCCTGTGTGAACCAGCGCCTACAGATCCTGTGTGGGTCCGATCCTATGTGGGTCTTTGCGGGGGTTAGTACCTATCGATCCTTTGTGGGTCTGATGACTTAGATGGATCAGTGATCATCTCTATCGTCTTTCGAAGAAGTATACCTGTGTGAGCTGAATCCTTTTGTTTTCCTGTGTGGATTGTGTTGTGTTATCCTGTGTGAATTTCGTTTTTCTTTCTTGTGTGGAATACGTATACTTTCCTGTGTGGACTGAGTTGTACTTGGGCTCAGAGGTTGGAGCGTATTGCGATTGATGACTTAGGTATATGTATGGGCATATACCTAAGCAGTGTAGGTTGTTACTTCATGTTTGTATCTTCCTTTTTGGTTTATCCTTTGTGGATTGTGGGAGACCTTCGGGGGTCTCGGGGTCCCTACTGAGTAGCTTATACTCACCCCTGCACGGGCTATGCCCGCACTACATTGTGTTGGTTGCAGACGATGGACTTTGTTGATCGTGGTTGAGGCGTGCAGAGCAAGATGGTACCTAGAGGTGGACCACTAGGCGAGACGTACTCAGAGAGGACGGCAAGACCCGAGGAGCTGTGGAGCTATCTGTACCCACCCTTCAGGTGGGATTTCCAGTGGACATCTAGGTGTAGTAGCTTTTACTTTACAGTTGTTGTTTTCCCTTTTGAGTTGTACTTTACTTTCAGTTTGGGTTTGTATACTGGCCCATTTACTTTTCCGCACTTTCAGTTGTACTTTGTTTTTACTTAGTGTTTACTTTTCTGCTTTCTTACTCTGTGGTGCTTGTTTACTTTACAAAGGCAATGCCTTCCCTTTTTACTGAGATTTACGCCTTGGTGCTAGTCGCCAACCCCTGGCCTATGGAAGGCGGGCTTGGGGTAGTCCCGACACGGGCCCCGAGGATGGGTCGTGAAAAATTGGTATCATAGGAGTTCAGTTC
Organism: Viscum album; assembly: GCA_963277665.1. Classification (NCBI taxonomy): domain Eukaryota; kingdom Viridiplantae; phylum Streptophyta; class Magnoliopsida; order Santalales; family Viscaceae; genus Viscum; species Viscum album. The sequence continues at coordinate 1,752,938,349 of OY728152.1, forward strand.
TACCGCGAACTCTGATATTTTCTTCGTGAAGCAATAGTGATTAGCATATTGAGTGTGGTTATCAGTCCAGGGAGTCCAGTGTTGGTGCGGCGGATGACGTATCCGTACACCAGGACCCTGACTTCTGATTTGAGACTTAATGCACGAAAACATTGATTGCGTGTGTGTTTCAAGTTTTCTTTGTGATTACATTGTATCAGCTCACCAGGTATACTGTTCTGACCGTGGCGCACCTGTTTCCTTTTCAGGATAGCCCCACGATGGCAGCAAGCTAGGGTTCCGAGAGTCGAGCGTGACGACAGCCCACCGAGCGAAGAGGCCTCGGTGAAAGGCCCTTTATCAGCAGTGGCACCAGCAGTAGATCTGCCCGCCGAGCCACCGATACTTCCAGCCGATGACGAAGCACGTTGCCTTGGAGCTCTACACGAGTTCCAGTGCCAGCGACCGCCTAGATTTCGTGGAGCGACGGACCCCCATGCAGCCGAGGACTGGATGTAGGCAGTCGTACGAGTTTTCAGGCTAGTGAGGACACCAGCAGACCTCATGGTGATCCTCACAGCGAGCCTACTGCACGCAGCAGCGGGCCGATGGTGGAGCATGATGCTCCAGGTGCACGATGAGTCATCTCTACTTTGGACGGACTTTGAGAGCCTCTTCCGCTCGGAGTTCGTCCCAGCCACCCTCCGTGCGGTACGCATTCAGGAGTTTCTTCAGATGTGGTAGGGCAGCATGACAGTCGCTCAATACTCGGTGAGATTTACCGATCTCTCGCTCTACTCGACCGACATGGTACGTGACCCATTCATCCGGGCCCGGACCTTCGAGCAGGGTTTGAGACACGAGATCAAGGCATCGCTGATCTCCCTCAGCATTCCGACTCAGACAGGAGTACTGAAGCTGGCCCTTTTGATCGAGAGCTTCCTTGCTGTGTCTACACCAGTGCCGAGACCCACCGCAGGGCGGCACGTAGCAGAGTCTTCTACAGCAGGCAGTCGACGGATGACTCAGGGGTCCAGGCAGACCAGACCCTCAGGAAGATGACCTCAGGACACTGGCTCAGTAGTGCGGGGCACACAGCGCAGAGCCAGTCTTTCGAGAGGCAGACAGTGCTACTCGTGCGGCGGGCAGGGCCACATGGCTCGTGACTGCCCGACCCGTCGTGCCGAGGAGCAACAGACGGTTGAGGGACCACCGAGGTAGAGGAATAAGGTCGACCATGGAGGATCGTAGGGAGGAGGCGGATGAGGCATAGGAGCTGGCCGAGCAGTAGGTGGTGGGTTATTCTTTGAGGCACTACCACCACCACCACCATGAGTCCACCCCGACCAGAGGGAGCTGGCGGGCAGAGACAGGCACAGCTCCAGGAAGCGGAGGCCTACGACCACGGCGCGCCCGAGATGATTCGAGGTACTATCTGTGTCTACTCTACCCTTTCTACAACACTTATAGACACAGGAGAAACTCACTCTTTCATAGCTGCTGCCCTTGTTCGGAGCTCAGAGATTCAGACAGAGCCATTGGCTCGATCCTTACGGCTAGAGACTCATACGGGAGCAGACTCGACGATTACGCACTGGTGCCGGCAGTGTGAGCTTTCTCTTGGAGGCGAGATCTTCGGCTGGATTCTTCTTGTAGCAGCGTCGATGCCTTACAATGTCATCTTGGGCATGGATTGGTTATCTATGGTCCATTCATAGATTGACTATTTTAGGCGCAAGGTACGATGCGTACGCACCGACGGGAGCAGGTTCACCTTCACCGGCGAGAAGGGAGCCTTCGCAGCACAGGATGGACTTCCGCAGAGGAGAGGAGAACCCATCACTCATCAGTTGGCTAGTCTCATCCTAGGAGCAGTGGATGTGTGGGGTCCTGGTTTTCCTATAGTGGTGGATTAGTTTGCGGACGTTTTTCCCAACGACGTTCCAGGGTTAGCTCATCGCAGAGAGGTAGACTTTTATATTGACATGTACCCCGGGATAGCTCCGATATCGACTCCAGCATATCGGATGGCCCCTGCCGAGCTTCGAGAGCTACGGGTACAGTTGGAGGACTTGCAGGGCAAGGGGTTCATCCAACCCAGTGTTTCACCCTGGGCTTCCCCGAATTTGTTCGCCAAGAAGGCGGACAGGAGCTTGCGACTTTGTGATGACTATCGTCGCCTGAACCAGGTGACTGTGAGGAACAAGTATCCGCTACCGAGGATTGATAACCTCTTTGATCAGCTCAAGGGAGCACGGTGGTTCTCGAAGATAGACCTCAGGTCAGGCTATCATCAGCTCAGAGTCAGAGACGAGGATTTGCAGAAGACGAACTTCAGATGTCAGTATGGACACTATGCATTCTTGGTTATTCCATTCGGTGTAACTAATGCTCCAGCAGTGTTCATGGCCCTCATTAACATGGTCTTTCAGCCATACCTCGATCGATTTGTCATGGTCTTCATCGACGACATTTTGATCTACTCGATGACTGAGGAGGAGCACACCTACCACTTGCGGGTTGTACTAGACACACTCTGAGGGCACCGGCTTTATGGTATGCTCTCGAAGTGCTAGTTCTGGATACGTGAGTTCCACTTCTTGGGACATGTTATCTTTGAGGAAGGAGTTGTAGTGGATCCTGCGAAGATCGAGGCTGTGTTAGCATGGGAGCCACCCAGGAGCGTGACGGAGGTGCGGAGTTTCGTGGGACTAGCTGGATACTATCGGAGATTCGTGCCAGACTTCTCTAGAGTTGCGGAACCACTCTCAGCTTTGACAAAGAAGGGGAAACCCTTCATGTGGTCAGACAGATGTCAGCAGAGCTTCCAGGAGATGAGACAGAGATTGACCAGCGCACCTATCTTGAGGTTTCTTAAGGAGGGAGTAGGGTACGTAGTCTACTGCGATGCATCAGGGACCAGTCTCGGATGTGTTCTGATGCAGGAGCGGGCAGTGATCACCTATGGATCACGATAGTTGAGGTCGCATGAGCAGAACTACGTTACCCATGACCAAGAGTTACCAGCAGTGGTCTTCGCTCTGAAGACATGGCGACACTACCTGATGGGCGAGCGCTTTACAGTCTTTTCTGATCATCAGAGTCTCAGGTATATCTTCTTACAGAAGGACCTGAACCTGAGACAGCAGAGATGGCTCGAGTTCCTCCAGGACTATGAACTTGAGATAGTCTATACTTCTGGGAAGGGGAACGTTGTATTCGATGCCCTCAGTATGAGGACGGGCATTCAGCTGCTTGAGGAGGCGACGGAGCAGCTAGCCACATTGCAGATATCCTTCGTGGATAGAGATGGAGTATCCTTCCTTCAGTCTCTCATCGTCTCTCCTCCACTACTGCAGTGGGTCAGAGAGGCACAACGTGGGGACGCTGACTGTGAGACACGGCATGCACAGATATCCTCGGGACAGACACTTGATGGTTTCTCCCTTGGAGCAGAGCATGACGTCCTTTTCATAGGATGTACCATGGTACCAGTCGCTTTACGGGAGGAGGTTTTGAGAGAGTTTCACACTTCTCCTTTGGCGGTACATCCTGGAGTGGCGAAGATGTACCAGGACCTCAGACGATAGCACTGGTGGCCGTGCATGATGAAGGCTGTGGCAGAGTTCGTTTCTCGATGCCTCACCTGCCAGCAGGTGAAGGCTGAGCACCAGGTACCAGCAGGCTTGGTATAACCCTTGGAGGTTCTGGAGTGGAAGTGGGACGGAATATCTATGGACTTCGTGACTGGACAATCACGCACTTCCATAGGTCACGACTCTATCTGGGTGATTATCGACCGACTCACCAAGTCGGATCACTTCTTACCCATTCGAGAGCAGGGCTCAGTGGAGAGATTGGGACGTATTTACATTCAGGAGATTGTACGGCTTCACGGTGTGCCATCATCTATCGTCTTCGATCAATATGCTCACTTTACTTCCCGGCTATGGAAGGGATTGCAGGAGGCGTTTGGGATGCAGCTACGTTTGAGCACCGCCTTTCATCCTCAGATGGATGGTCAGATGGAGAGGACCATTCAGACTCTCGAGGACATGCTCCGTGCATGTGTCCTCGACTTTGGTCGTAGTTGGGAGGACCACCTACCCTTGGTGGAGTTTGCATACAACAACAGCTACCACTCCACCATCGGGATGGCACCGTACGAGGCGTTGTACGACCGACCTTGCAGATCTCCTTTGTGCTGGACAGACCCTGGGGAGTCAGCACTTGTTGGACTGGAGATGGTCTGGGCCACGACAGAGAAGGTCCAGGTCATCCAGGAGCGGATGAGGATAGCTCAGAGCCGGCAGAAGTCTTATGCTGACAAGAGGCGGAGGCCACTGGAGTTTGAGGATGGTGACCACGTCTTCTTGCGGGTCTCACCTCGACGTGGTATACGGAGATTTGGCCGTGGCGGCAAGTTATCTTCGCGCTTCATCGGACCATTCCAGGTCCTCAGCAGGATTGGCGAGGTGGCTTATCAACTGGCTCTACCACCTCAGTTGCACTGGGTTCACGACGTCTTCCACATATCTCAGCTGAGGAGATATGTGCACGACCTGACACACATCATTGACTATGGGGAGCATGACATTGATGATGGGGCGACTTTTACGGAGGTCCCGGTAGAGATCGAGGATCGACAGGAGCGGGTCCTACGTGGACGGTCGATTCCTCTAGTGCGCATCAGATGGAAGCACGGGAATCTCCAGGAGAGCACTTGGGAGCGAGAGGCTCAGATGCGTGCTCAGTACCCTCATTTGTTTCACTAGTTTTGATGTATCTTTACGGGGAAGTAAATACCTGAGGTGGGAGTAATGTAATGACCCATAAAATTCAAGGGAAATTTTTTCATAATTTTCTCTGTAATTTTACAAGAGCGTGGTTTCTAACGGCACCTGATTCCGAGGCCCGGTGTGCCCGGAATCAATTTCCGAAGTTTGGCTTGGGTACGTTCAGTGAACGAACGAGCGGGTTTTTCTAACTTTTGAACTGGTGCCAGGAATCAAATTCCGAGGGCACCGATGAACTCGCAGCGTCGGTAATTGCTTAAGAACTCCTGTTCTGGAGTTGTGTTTACACGAGTGTTGATAATAAAAATTGTGGAAGTTTATTATATAATGAAACTACAATTTTAATTATTTTACTCTAAGTGTAAACTCTTGGTGGAAGTTGGGTAACCACCCAACCTCCCTTGGGAGGTTATGAGGGTGGTGGGGCCCACACGAACCCCACCCCTTCATATCCTCTAAACCCCCCCCCCCACAACTCCCACATTAATTTTGACAACATGTTTAATTAATGAGGTGAGTTAAGTGTGGTTTAATTGAATTTCAATCTTTTGAAATTCTTGCAAACACTTTGCATTTAATTAATTAAACCAACTAAATTAATTATTTGAGTGTTTGATTTCTTTTGAAATCATTTTCCCAACATTAAAATGAGAGATTATATTCTTCTCTTTGGGTTGTCATAAACATTGTGGGGAGAACTAAGGAGAGGAGAAGAACTTTTGGAAAACCTTCATCCTCTCGAAGAAGAACGTTCCACGTCTCCGAATAATGTGAAGCAACACCTTCTACCTTCTTCAATCGGAGCAAGGAAGGGAAGAACCACCACCCAAAAAGTATTCTGAGAGTGTCGACTCGACTCCACTCGACATCACCGAGCGCTTCTTCCACCAAAGTTGACGGAACGACGCCGTTTCCACGACGTCCGACGTGCGACATCTTTAATCAAGTAGGGGAATTTTGTTATATATTTAATTATTCCATTCTTGATTCTAGCATGTTGAACTTTGTGGATAATAGAATAAATGCTATCATTTAACGAGAGGAGGTTGGACCGCAAAAACAAGGTCGAACCCCCCCTCCTTTGTTCATGATTGTTTCTTGCGGATGGAACGGGATGGCATGGTTCCGTCGCACCATGCGGGAATCACACAGAAATTATTGCGTGGTTCCGTCGCGCCGAGCCATGGAAAGAAATTCAAGGACCTGACATCGTCCCACCGCGTCGAAGGAAACTGAGGATGTCGCGGCCGGAACGGGACCACGGCGGAGGGGCACGGTGTCGTCGCACCGCACCGGATGACGAAGGACGCGGCCGGTTTCGGGCCATGGCGGAACAAGATGACCGACGGCCAGCCGGGCCACCAGTGTCGGAAGCCGGAAGGGGACCGGCATTTGGCTGTCTCATTGAGGAAGAACCGGCCGGCCAGGTCGGGCCGGCCGGAAAGAAGAAAAACTGGGGGTATTTAATTCCCCCTACCAGCAACTCGGCCCCCCATAAATGAGGGGGGGCCGCGGCTTCACAAGAGGGGGGGCAAGCGCCCCCCGTTTTTCCAACAGCTCGGCCTTCGGCCGCGCTGGCAGCGCGCCCAGCGCGCTGCGCCGAACCGGCTCCTGGCCGGTCCGCCAGGCCAGGCCGGGCCGGGCCGGGCCGGGGCATGCTGGGCCGGGTCGACCCTGTCCGGGGTTGGTTGACCCGGTTCAGGCCAACCGGGATGTCTCGGGCCGGGACGGCCCGGGCCCGAAACCCCCGTTACCGAGCGGTTTGGATTCAAATGCACATAACTAGGGCTACGGACCTCCAAACGACGCGCCGTCAGCAGTGATGCGATCCTTGGATCGAGACGGTAGTTTCGGTATATCGCACTCAAAGTTTCGGAATACTTTGAGTTCGCCCGGGTTGGTTCGTACACGAAACCAACCGGGCCCTCGGAGCGGAAACACTCATATCTAGAGCTACGAACATCCGTTTGACGTTCCGTCAACTTTTTTGAGTTCCTCTTAGTGAGACGGATCTTTTGGAATACTCCGCCCGAGGTTTGGACACAGGTGGAGTACGGTCGGGATGATTTGTCCTTAAAAAACAATCGGGCCCCTACGACGAAAAAGCCAATAACTCTCAGACCGGACGTCCGATTGACGCATCGTCCGTTGCGTTGAGTTCCTGTTGACGATACGGATCTTTTGGATACATCAAATCTGTACTTTGTGACAGTTTATGTATCAGCCTCTCGGCTCGTGGAGCGGACCCTCCCGAACGAGCTTGATGTGTGCGGGAACCCTAGAGCTGGCTGCGACTGCTACTGTGAATGCGACGACGACTGTGTAGAGATCCTTAGTGGATTCGACGATGATGACTATAGCACTCAGTGATCCTGTGTGGATCAGTGCTACCGATCCTGTGTGGGTCCAATCCTATGTGTGTCAGCGCTCAGCGGTCCTGTGTGAACCAGCGCCTACAGATCGTGTGTGAGTCCGATCCTGTGTGGGTCTTTACGGGGGTTAGTACCTATCAATCCTTTGTGGGTCCGACGAATTAGATGGATCAGTGATCATCTCTATCGTCTTTCGAAGAAGTATACATGTGTGAGCTGAATCCTGTTGCTTTCCTGTGTGGATTGTGTTGTGCTATCCTGTGTGGATTTTGTTTTTCTTTCCTATGTGGAATACGTATACTTTCTTGTGTGGACTGATTTGTACTTGGGCTCGGAGGGTGGAGCATATTGGGATTGATGACTTAGATATATGTATGGGCATATACCTAAGCAGTGTCGGTTGTTACTTCGTGTTTGTATCTTCCTTTTTGGTTTATCCTTTGTGGATTTTCGGAGACCTTCGGGGGTCTTAGGGTCCCTACTGAGTATCTTATACTCACCCCTGCACGGGCTATGCCCGCACTTCGTTGTGTTGGTTGCAGACGACAGACTGCGTTGATCGTGGTTGAGGCGTGCAGAGCAGGACGGTACCTGGAGAGGGACCAATAGGCGGGACGTACTCGGAGCGGACGGCGGGACCCAAGGATCTGTGGAGCTATCTGTACCCACCCTTCAAGTGGTATTTCCAGTGGACATCTCGGTGTAGCAGCATTTACTTTATAGTTTCTGTTTTCCCTTTCGAGTTGTACTTTACTTTCAGTTTTGGTTTGTATACTGTCCCATTTACTTTTCCGCACTTTCATTTGTACTCTTTTTTACTTAGTGTTTACTTTTCCGCTTGCTTACTCTGTGGTGCCTGTTTACTTTACAAAGGCAATTCCTTCCCTTTTTACTAGGATTTACGCCTTAGTTCTAGTCGCCAGCCCCTGGCCTTTGGAAGGTGGGCTTGGGGTAGTCACGACACGGGCCCCAAGGACGAGTCATGACAAATTTTTATTCTACAATGATACATTTTCACCCACTATAAATATTTATAGTTGAAATTGATATCCATTACCTGTGATGTAATGTTATGTGAATTTTTATTAATAATGAAAATACATGATTTAAAAGGCTCAATTACTTTTATATTCCCATAATCATCCAAATATATTTTATAATAACTTTTAAATTTTTCAATAATTTTATAGTGGTATAGTTATCTACTATATAAATTGATATATCATGTTTTTTAAACCAGATGAACTTTATTATCCTTTTATTGTATACTTATAATATTTTCCCATATCATTTCCACTGTATATCACCATAAAACAATTTCAATAAGATACAAATAGTTTCACCTAAAATTTTCATAACTAATTAATATCTATAAGGATTTAATTTTTAAGACCATTCATATAATTGTGGAGCACCAACGATTTATGATATATTTCCATTTAAATAAATTAAATATATTTGATAATTAGAGATACACGAAACACCAAGCCACAATTATAGTAATTTAACATTATAGTTTAATAAAACTATAATATATTTCCATTTTAATATATAATTGATATAAATTATATTTCTATGGGATTAATATCAAATTTTAATTGGGTCAAAATAATACTATAATGATTTTTTGAAAAGTTTTGTTAGAAATACGCTTTTATGAAAAATAAAAAATGTCATATTTAACTATTTACCCTTTTATTTATAACTTTTTTATAATATAAATCAATAAAAATTTATTAACATTAAATATTATATAAGTAGTTGTTAGAAATATTTTTTTTTGAATGGGTTATTTTTCTGTAAATTGATTATTTTTTAGAAAACAGTTTTTGTTTAAAAGTTATAATTTCATCTTATTTTAATTAAATCATATAAACAATAATGTTTAATAATTTAATTGAAACGTATTAGTTATATATATAACTATATTAATTTAAAACCATATAATTATTTTTACTAGTCATATAATTAATTTCGTATCATATTTTCCTTAAAAATCCATTTTTTTGAAACTCTTTTTTTGAAATGTTTTACGGTTTTATCATTAAATTAATTTTTAACCCCTATGTAAATTATATTTTTTAAAATTAATTAAATATTTTTAATCATCATAATTAATATAATATAATAATGTTAAATTGTTTTTTTAACACTGTGAATTGAAAAAATATTTACAATTACTTACTACGATATGATTTAAATGGGTTTATCGGGGGTTAAACTAAAAAGATAAGAGTTTAAATGACCTACCAGCTTGTCTAATTACTATTTAATTTCCATATTTAGAACATATCACAACTTTAGTTTTATAGTTATTCATTTTTTATCCTTTTGGAATGTGAAAATTTTGGTAATGATTTATTCTTTTGAATATTTTCAAGTATGTCCTACTCAGTTATAAAATGGACTCCCTCCCCTTACTTATTCACACCTCTAAATCCCTTATTTTCGACCAAAACATACCAAAATATATCTATAAAATCCTTATCCATATTTAATAGGTTTTTTATTCCTTAAATACCATCTCTGAGATCCTTAATAAGAGATCCTAATGAGGTTTCTTTAAGCTATGGTAATCATCTTAACAAAGCTCTTTATTTTTTATTTTTATCTAAAACCTTCATAATTATTTTAAAAAATAATGTATAACCAAATAATATATCCCACATACTGGTAAGTTTTAATATTTCAAGATTAATATTTATCCATATATTTATCTATAAAATGGGAAACAATGTCAGTAGTAGTCTATACGAAGGACTACCACCATGCGAAATGATGTAATTTCTATTCCATCAATGACTCAAATGGATAGTAATAATGAAGAAAATAATGAATTTATATGTAAATATGATTTTTATTACTTATTTAAATTTAATATAACATCCAATTCCTTACCCCGCTAGTAGTTAAGGGAATGCTATCATCACAAATGTATACATACGGCTTACCGCCTCTACAAAGTGATGCGATTCATTTTTCATGTCCAAATTTAAATAATGGTAATAAAAATTCATATAATGAATAAATATTATACTTATAACATTATATTTTCCCTATATATGATTAATTTTTATTCAATGACCAATAATTGGAACATTCACAGTAGAATATACAAGAGAAAGCACAGAGAATAACAACCAAAACCATAAAATTTATGTAATATTATTAACTAATGGGTGGTAACATATTAAAATGAGATTATATGTGATATTATAAATATGAATATGGTTTTTTAATAAAATAATAAAATGACTAAAAACATTATATTATATGTCTAAATCATGTTCAATTATATGAAAGAGTGTGGTATGGAATTTGTCTCTATTTTATTTCATTGCGGTATATTGTAATTTTATGCACACAATTTCTATATAAAAATTATATAATTCCCCTTCTACATAAAATATCTTGAATCCATTATAATTATTGCAATTTTATGTTTTAATTTTAATTATTTAATCCAAGGCGATTTGAATTTAATTAAATAAGTGGAATATACTATAAAACACTATTTTGTTTCATTGTGTTGTATAACATTTTCATTTTCTTTGAAATTATAATATTTCTGTGTAATTAATTTTTATAATATTATTAATTATTTTCAAATTTTTTATACGAATTTAAATATGATATACAAAATTTATTCATTGATTAATTCTCACATCAACATTTTGATAATTTTTAGGGTTTGGTCATATATAATTTGTTTCCTTTATGATAAATGTCTTCTTATAATCCTATTTTAATTTATCAGGTGTATCTATGGAAAATTTTATATTTTATGTGACAAAAATATTTATATTTATTTTATTTAATTTATCATGTGATTCTATTCTTTTCATGGGGATTAAAATTTAGAAGGTACCAATGTGGTAAGATATTTATGTTTCAATCACATTTTAATCAGGATTATTTATATACGAATGTAAATTAAATGAAATAATTTTATAATGGTTTTATGAACCCAATTAATTTTTTTCTCATCCATTTATTCATTTTTTTCAAGTAATAGTACTATTTCCCCCTCTTTAATACATAAAATTATTGATAAAATATTTTCAATAAAATCATAGTTTATTTTTATATTCATTCAGAAATAATTTTTATTCTAAATCCATGTTTTATAAATTGTTTTAATAAAACAATATTTTCTTGTTTTTGAATTTCTTCCTTAATTAGATTTTATAAAAAATAATAGAAAGGGATATTCATAGCATTTCCAAAAAAGCCACTTTTGGCTTGTTTATATGAATTTGAATGGAATATTTTGTAACATACACAACATGAATAGTAAATTATTGCTATCAGGACCAGTCATTTCATTGATGATTACCTTACAATTATAAAATTTTCCATTCAAATAAGTTATACTTATAGTGATATTGTAAATTTCTAGTTTTTAAAAGTGATATTAAATGTGAAATATTCATTTTCAGAAATATTATTTTTAATGATATTTTTATGGTAATTTTATTAATTAATGACAAAACCCATTATTTAACATATAGTTCACTGATGTATTTTTTTATTGATTTAATATTAATTGTAATGCACCGACCCCATTTACCCAGAGTCGGTGGATTATTACATAATATTCGAATGATCACAAAAAAGAACAAATCTCGAAAGACCAATTGGTTTAGTAGCCTTGGAAACACTAGATATATTCATAAGTCTTACATTACATAAAAAAATGATAACTAAAACAACATATGTTTTTCATAGTCCACACTAATATCCCCACATACTATCCCTACAGGTCATTCATAAATTACTTCTTCACATACTTGGAAAAATAAAACATCTAAAGGGGTGAACTCAAATGACTAGTAAGGATAACAATATAGCGGAAACTTTCATAAATAAGAATAAACATTTAAGGAAATGTATAACTAAAACAGAAGCCTTTTAAACATGAACGTCAACATAGTATGGCAAAAATAAAATTAAATAATTCCATTTAATTATTCACATGGATATTCTACTAATATAATAATCACATGAAATATCAATAACCACTTTCATAAGGGTGGAATGCATAATGCCAGACTATCGTAACCACATAGCCAAGGCCTCCTTACAAGACTACAAATAAGATTTTGTCATGGACTTATGCCAAGACACTAGTTTGTCTCATGACACCTACCGTTGCATCGAAGAGCTATAGAGGGCTCCACCCATCACATATTAAGTCCAATTCATTCCCATACGAAAAGGATTAAACATAACATAAACATTCGTATTAAAAATAGCATAAGAAATGTCAATACATCATCCTTAAACCATGAATGGTATTAAAATAACACATCCACAATCTAAAATATCACAAAACCTTCAATACAATATAGATATTTTGTATCATAATAAATCAACTTCTTATAAGCATAAAATCCATCAAGTGATGTTGACATAGATGAAATCAAAACTTTTTTTAGAGAAATATCTCTTTCTATTTTGAAATCATTTAAGAGTAATATATTTATAAAATAACACATTTTCTTTGAAAATATTATTATAATCTTGTAAGGGAATCTTCAACGATTTTATAACGGCGAAAAATAGCCGCACCCTCCGTATAAGTTAAAAAAACATTCTTACCTTAATTCTGTCGAAAAGGTTAAAAAACACCATGTTGGGAAAATGGCGAAAAGATTCTTTTATAAATATCTTATAAAAAGTCAAACAGGGGTATAAATGACATTAACCCATATCATATTAAATTTTAAAAATGTTTTGAAATACATTTTTAAGAAACATTGATGTGGATGATAAAGAAGTCCGAGTAGATTATTATGTATAAACAATCTCGTATAATGAAGAGATTGCGAAATAAAACCTTACCCTGTACTTTTCCTTGGTTGGGAGTAGTTTAACCTCCTGTATAATGGTGAAATAATTGTTATTAAATTATAAAAGAATAATATATATTAATATGATATCATATATGATCTTTTACATTGATTTGTTAAAAATATCTTAGTATTATCGTTGTTTCGGGTGTTAACTTACTCGTTTTCATTTATATGTTTTGTTACGTAATCCCTATTTGTCATGGATAGGTTGTATCTTATTCATATACATAATTATATAAAGTCCATAAACATTATTTTTAAATAATCAAATGATAATTATACTTGAATGGATACGATGGAGAATGAATCTCATCGCGTTCGTGGAGACGGTAGTCCGTACGTACGCACAAGCCACAATATCATTATTTTGATATTAAAATAATATATAATTGGATGTTATATCATATATAAAGAATAATTATCATGTTATATTTATTATTTACATGAATTACACATCATTATTATACAAATCCAAATAATAATTTATTGAATAACAATTACACCACGACGTGGAGACGGTAAGCCGTACATACGCACGTATGATGACATGTTATTCAAAGGATGGATAGAATACTGAAATTTGGTTGTACCATGTTTATAATAACATAAATGTATATATAATATACTGGTGTAATTATTTTATAATGGTAATAACAAAGAAAGAAGAAGTGGAAGAAGAAAGGAACTTGAAAAAGGGTGGTGAAATCATTACCTCTTCTTCGGGTTCTTCCTTTTGATTTGATCAAAAGGGCTCCATAATTAGGCTTTATGACTAAAGGAATTCCTATAGGATGAAGTGAGGGAGGTTGAGATAGTATTTTCTCTTATTTTGGCCGAACCAAAAGGCTTTGAAGGTGTGATATAATCACCAGGAAGAGTGCCCTTTTATAAGAGGGGTGAGGGGCACATTTTGAAAAGCTAGAAATATTATTTCAGAATAAATTAATATTCGGTTTCTAATGTCTCAAAAGTGGATTATTTAAAGGTTAAGGTGGGGATGGGTTGAAAACCACTCAACAAATATAATTTAGATAGGTTTGGGTCATTATATTAACCCTATCTTTAAGTATTAACTCTTAGTTAATTAGTTTCACTTTTACAATGTCTCATTGTATTTTTATATTATATGGTTAATAAACATACTATATACATCCAAGATACCCCCATGTAGTCCATTAATAATACAAATATCATGATATATGTATCTTGGACAAAGATTATATTTCTCAGAATTTAATATCAATTAATAATATAGTAATAGTTCTAAAAACTCTTTTATGTCAATTTTGACACTATTCAATAATTGATTTTTGTAAAACTCATAACTGAATGATTAATACGATAAAAGTTAATTAAGTCAATCCTAACATGTCATATTAACCTATAAAATTATTTTAATTCATAAAAGGTCTCAAATTATATTTATTTGGGTATTTATAATATCAATTATTTTAATTTTTTCACTATTATGGTAATTACTTCATTATCATTGTGTCATAAATAAATTAAATTATTTAATGTGTAAAAATTATAAATAAAATATAATTATGTAGGAAATCATTTTATATTTATAATGAATATTTACAATCTAATTTATATTATGTATAACCATATATTAAAAATGATTTAATAAATAAACTTTAATTTTAACTCCTTTAACTCTTCTTTGAATAATAATAAATGTTCTAATCTGGTCCAGGTGGATGTAAATGATAATATTTTATTCCTAAGGTTGTTTTTGGTCGAGATATACTAGTCCAATAGAATTAGGACATTTGCTAGGATAATATTAATATCATTTTTACCCTTAATTACACTATTTACTTTTAACAGTGGTAAATAAAAGTAAAATGTTATTATTCACCAAAAATTATTTTCATCTCATTGAACAACATTTTACTACTTGATATTAACCATGTCTCTCGTATTTTCGAAATTCCATTCACAGAAGCGGTAAAATTACGTTTTATGAAAAATTCAGTTTTTAACTACCACTTATTGATTTCACTATTCATCAAAAATTGATGTTTTCCAGAACAATAACAAAATTTCACCCTAAGCTATAATTGATATTCTGAATTCAAAAATGATGTCTATTTTAAAAAATTCCAAACATATAAGTTTCATTAATTAATTTTATAATTAATTCCCGCTGTTACAACGAATAACGTGTTTTTAAGAAACAATATATATCAAAAGATTGACAATTGTTTATGTCCAATTTCAAAGTGAAATTTATTCTAATGAACACCATTGGGTAAAATGGTAAAAATATATTCTAATTATAATTTAAAACAACTAAATAATATAATTTATCACTATAATTTATTTTGATTAAAAAAGTTGTTTTTATGTATTTTTCACTATTCATAAAAATTGGAAGTTCATAGAAAAATACCAAAAATTCAACTTAGGATAATTTCGATATTATGAATCCAAAAATGAATTCCATTTTGAAATATAAAATATATATAATTTCAAAAATTTGGTATTATGATTCATAACGACTAGTTTGATTGGTTGTGGTGTGTTAGAACTCGATGTTGCGTACAACACACGCTATCACATTATTCAAAGAGAAGCATATCGTAGAAGCTTGGGGTTTACATTCTCCCATCCTTCAAATAATTTCATCCTCGAAATTTCTAGAATACTACTGCATGAAATGACTCGGGTGGTTCTTCATCATAAGTTCCTCGGGTTCCCACGTTACCTCTTCCATCTTATGGTTTCTCCACTAAACTTTTACCAGACGCGTCGTCCGATTAATCAGCACTTATTATCTCATATCAAGAATCTTGACATGCTCTTTGCAATAAGGTAGATCGGTTTCCAGTTCTAATTCATCATGGGTGAGTACATGCGTTGGGTCAGGCATGTATTTCCTCAATAAAGATACTTGGAACACATCGTGAACTTTGGAGATACTTGGTGGCATTGCCAATCGGTAAGCTAAAGCCCCAATTCGTTCTAGAATTTCGAAAGGTCTGATGTACCTGGGACTCAATTTACCTTTATTACCAAACATATGACTCCCTTCCATGGAGATAACTTCAGGAAAACATGATCACCAACTTGAAATTCCAAATCCTTCCTTAGATTATCGGCATAGATCTTCTGCCTACTTTGAGCTGCTCTGATGTGATTTTTGATTACCTTTACCTTTTCCATCGTTTCATCCACCAGTTCTGGACATACAAGTTTTCATTCATCAACGTTATCCCAACAGGTTGGTGTGCGACATCTCTTTCTATATAACGCTTCATATGGTGCCATCTGAATACTCGAATAGAAGCTAATATTATAGGAATATTCTACCAAAGGTAAATATTGATCCCACATACCCTGAAAGTCAAGTGAGAGAGATCTCAACATGTCTTATAAGGTGTGAATAGTCCGTTCTGATTGTTCGTCTATCTGAGGGTGGTAGGAAGTGCTCAAATGAAGTTCAGTATCCAAGGATTTATGAATACTCTTCCAGAATCATAAAGTAAAATGGGGATCACGATCTGAAACAATCGATATGGGTACTCCATGAAGTCTCACAACTTCATTAATATATAGTCTTGCTAGACGTTCCAATGGTAGATCTTCTCTTATAGAAAGAAAATGTGCTGACTTGGTAAGAAGATCAACAATAACCCATATTGCATCGTTCCTTCTAGGAGTCTATGGTAGCCCCATGACAAAGCCCATCGTAATATTGTCCCATTTCCACTCTGGTATGAGAAGAGGTTGCAATACTCTACCAGGCTGTTGCCTTCCAGCTTTCACTTGTTGACAAACCATCCATCTTGAAACAAAATCGGCATTCTGCCTCTTCATGTTGTCCCACCAAAAATGTTCCATCAATTATCTATACATTTTGGTGCTCCTAGGGTGTATAGAGAAATTGGAACTATGAGCATCATCCAGCAATTCCCTTTTTAGATCAGGTATATTGGGAACACAAAGTCTCTTCCCGAATTTCAAAATTCCTTCTTCATACACAAAGTCTCTCAATCTCCCATCATTCACAGCTTTATTCTTCTTTTGAAATTATTCATCATCGGTCTGAGAACTTTTAATCCTTTATAGTAAACATGGTTTGGCAACCATTTTAAAAAGCATTGATGTTTCACCTTCCCTGGTTATTCCTATGTCCATCTTCACTAGATCCATGAAAATTGGATCCCTTTAAATTCTCATATTGTTCAAAACTCCATGATCTTTTCTGCTCAAAGAATCTTCCACATTGTTTGATTTCCCCAGGTGGTAGTGTATCGTAAAATCATAATCCTTGAGTAATTCAAGCCATCTCCTTTGCCTCATGTTGAGTTCTTTTTGTGAGAAAATATAATTCAAACTCTTGTGATCAGTATAAATCTCACATTTTTCACCATAGAGGTAGTGACTCCATATCTTCAAGGCATAGGTCACTGCTTCCAACTCAAGATCATGAGTAGGATAGTTTTGTTCATGAGTTTTCAACTATCGTGATGCATAGGCAATAACCCTATCATTCTGCATAAGGACACAACCAAGTACTTTATTCGATGCATCACAATAAATAACGAACCCATCATTCCCCGATGGTAGAGTAAGTATAGGAGAATTGTATAATCTTCTCTTTAGTTCTTCGAAACATTCTTCACACTCTTTTGTCCAAACAAATTTAACCCCATTATGTGTGAGCTTCGTTAATGGGTTAGCCAATCAGGCAAAATTCTGGAAAAAATGTCGATAATAACAAGCCAAACCAATAAAACTACGTACCTCAGTTATAATCGTAGGTGATGTCCATTCTTGGACTTCCTTGGTCTTAGAAGGATCAACATCGATTCCATCATTAGAGACAGTATGGCCAGGAAAATAAATCTCCTGAAGCCAGAATTCACACTTGCGAAACTTCCCATATAATTCATGTCTTCTCAGAGTCTTCAGGATAATGCGCAAGTGATTTTCATGATCTTCGTAGCTTTTGGAGTATTCCAAGATATCATTAATAAATACCACCACAAATTCATCGAGATATTCCTTGAAAACTCTATTCAGAAAATCCATGAATACAGGGGGTGCATTAGTCAACCCAAAAGGAATTGCAGTGAACTCGTAATGCTCGTACCCGGTTCGAAATGCTGTCTTCAGAATGTCTTCCTTCTTCACACACAACTGATGGTATCCAGATCGAAGTTCAATCTTTGAAAATTTCTGAGATCCAGGCAGTTGGTCAAATAAATCATCAATGCGAGGTAGGGGATACTTGTTCTTTAATGTTATAGCATTGATCTCCCTATAGTCGATACATAACCTCATATTTCCATCTTTCTTTTTAACAAAAAGAATAGGGGATCCCCATGGAGAAACACTAGGGTGAATAAATCCTTTTTTACTCAATTCCTCTAGTTGTTTCTTTAGTTCGACTAATTCTATAGTGTCCATTCTATAAAGGGTATTCGATATAGGCCTTGATCGCGGAATTAATTCAATTGAAAACTCAACTTCTCGTTCTGGAGGATGTCCATGTAAATATTCTGGAAATACATCTACATATTATTTCACAATAGGTACATCTTCTATTTTAACATTCCTTTCCTCACCCACAGTCATTTCATTCTCATCCTCCCGAATAATTGAATATAGTTGAGCTACTAGGGGTGGATCTAGATAAGAATTAGGTGGTGAAGATTCTTCTCTAATGATAAGGTGTTCCTTATCATCATCATAAAAAATCGTAAACTCATTATTCTTACAATAAATATTCGCATCATAGTCCTAAAGCCAGTCCATACCGTGGATTATATCAAACTCAATCATAGGTATGACGATGAGATCACCAGATAATGTTCATTTATGTGCTCTAATGGGGACTGATTCACAAAACATTATTGAAATGATAATTCCATTAGGAGTTTGGATTGACAACTACCTTGTTAAATAAAATTGGAAATATCTAATTTTCTTAGAAAACAGTGAAGATATGAAACAATGCGATGATCCAAAATCAAATAATACATTTTCTAAACTTGAGGAAACCATTAAATTACCGGCCACCACGTCTTTCGGAGCTTCTACCTCAACAGTAGTGATACCAGAAGCTTGGCCTTGATCCCTTGGCCTTTTCTGAGGTAAGTTCCCCTGACGCTTAGGTCATTCATGTGCATAATGTCCCATCTCCCTACAATTGTAGCACTGAACATCAGTAGCTTCCTTCTTCCCTTTTCAATCACGAGCTTGGTGGCATTTTTCACCACACTTGTAACAGACTCTCGTTCCCTTCAAGCAAGTACCGAGGTGTTTCTTCCCACATTTACCACAGGATGGACATTCAACCTTTCCCTTCTTCCCCTTATTTATATTCCTAGATTTATCAGTAGATCTCTTCTTCACTTTCTTTGCTTTAATGTCATAATACTTAGATAATTTATTCTCCATCTTGATAGCACATGAGACAATGTCTTCATACGATGAGATGGATTTTGAGACTAATTCTCGACGGAGAAATGGTTTTAACCCATCAAAGAAATGATCAATATTACTTCTTGGGTTACGTATATAATCTCCAGCATACCTTGCTAACCTTGTAATGTTAGCCTCATAATTTGTGACATTGTCATCCTCCTTTTGTCTCAGACTCAGAAATTTCCTTTCCATATCTGCTCGGTGGTCGTGAGGAATGTATTTTTCTAAAAACAGATCTTTGAACTCCCTCAATTCCATATTTGATACTTCCTCATCTTCCTTCATGTTTTGAATCAATGACCACCATTTATCAGCATCTCCAATGAGGCGGTAAACTGCCATGATAACTTTTTCCCATTCACTACTCCCCAAAGCCTGAAATATTTTCTCTAGGGAATTTATACATTGCTCAGCTACTAATGGATTTGTACTCCCATTGAACATTGGTGGTTGTTTCCTCATGAATCTATCTAACATTGATCCTCCACGCTGCGGATCAGGGTGCTTCATATGGGTAAGGTTATTATTCATAACTTGAGTGAGTTGTCCCATTATTTTGATTAGCTGATCGACACCAGTTGCATCACCAGCTCCACTATAATTATCTTGAGCAGGAGGGAAATCCCTACATGGAGTGCCTGCATTGATACGGTTTCCATTTCTTCCACTAGGCACCATTTCTAAAAAAATTTATAAACAAGTTCAGTTTATGAATCAAAATACATAATTCCATACTTATAAAATAGTTAACATAAATTGAACTACTTGTGGATATAATCCATAATCATAAAAAATGTTCTCTTTGAGAGAGAATATACTCATAAACCCTTCATAATGATTTTTAAAGAAAATGAGAGTTATCCTAAGCATATCCCCCGGGAGTGTGGTAACCAAGAGTGCAACAAGGCCCGTTGTTGTGAACCAGTTCCTATTCGATTCTAGCTCAAAGTGGTGTTTTTGGGTTTTATCCCTAGGTACATCTGTGCCAGAGCCGCCTCTACCTGCTCTTATCCAGACATGGATGTATTGCTCGGAAAACTCACAAAATCTCTACAATACCAAAATTATAGGAAGATCTTCTATACTAATCCTCAATGTCCATCTTAAATCAATGTTCTATAATTAGAGTTTATATAAATATAGCTTCCATTGTTTGTACTAAAATTCCTCTGATACTAACTGTAACGCCCCGATCCCATTTACCCAGCGTCAGTGCCTTATTACATAACATTGGCATGATCACAAGAAAGATCAAATCTCGAATGACCGATTGTTTTAGTAGCCTTG
Source organism: Viscum album (assembly GCA_963277665.1). NCBI lineage: Eukaryota > Viridiplantae > Streptophyta > Magnoliopsida > Santalales > Viscaceae > Viscum > Viscum album. Next base: position 1,752,959,079 of record OY728152.1, read on the forward strand.
GAAACACAAGATATATTCATAAGTCTTACATTACATCATAAAAATGAAAACTACAACAACATATTGTCTTTATAGTCCACACTCATATCCCCACAAACTATTCCTGTAGTTCATTCATAAATTACTTCTCCACATCTTGGGAAAAATAAAACATTTAAGGGGGTGAGCTCAAATGCCCAGTAAGGATAACAATATAGCGAACACATTCATAAATAAGAATAAACATTTAATCCAATTTATAACGAAAACAAAATCCTTTTAAACATGAACGTCGAATTAGTATGGAAAAAATAAATTGAAATAATTCCATTTACTTATTCACATGGATATTCTACTAATCGAATAATCACATTCAATATCAATAACCACTTTCATAATAATGGAATGCATAATGTAAGACTATCATAACCACATAGCCAAGGCATCGTGACAAGACTACAAATAAGATTTTGTCAAGACCTTGTGCCAAGACAGTAGTTTGTCTCATGAGACCTACCGATGCATCAAGGAGCTATAGAAGGCTCCACCCATCACATATTAAGTTCAATGCATTCCCATATGAAAAGGTTTAAACATAACATAAAAATTCGTATTAAAACTAGAATATGAAATGTAAATACTTCATCCATAAACCATGAATGGTATAAAAATAACACATCCACAGTCAAACATATCACAAAAACTCCAATACAATATAGAAGTTTTGTATCCTAATAAATCAATTTCAAATAAGCATAAAATCCATCAAAGAATGTTGACATTGATGAAATCAAAACTCTTTTTAGAGAAATATCCCTTTCTATTTTAAAATCATTTAAGAGTCATATTTTTATAAAATAAAACATTTTAATTGAAAATATTCTTATAAGCTTGTAAGGGAAGCTTCAGCGATTTTATAATGGCAGAAAATAGCCGCACCTCCTGTATAAGTTAAAAAAACATTCTTACCTTAATTCTGTCGAAAAGGTTAAAAAGCACATTGTTTGGAAAACGACAGAAAGATTATTTTATAAACCACTTATAAAAAGTAAAACACGGGTATAAATGACTTTAACCCATATTAATAGTAAATAGTAAAAATGTTTTGAAATACATTTTTACGAAACATGGTTGTGGATGATAAACAAGTCCCAGTAGCTTATTACGTATAAACAACCTCGGATAATGAAGAGATTGCGAAATAAACCATTACCTTGTACTTTTCCTTAGTTGGGGGTAGGTTAACCTCCTGTATAATGGTTAAATAATATTTATTAAATTATACAAGAATCATATATATTAATATGATGTCATATATGATCTTTTAACATTGATTTGTTAATAATATCTTAGTATTATCGTTGTTTCGGGTGTTAACTTACTCGTTTTTTTAATATGTTTTGTTACATAAGCCATGTTTTTCATGGATAGGTTGTATCTTATTCATATTCATAATGATATCAATTCCTTAAACATTATTTTTAAATCATGAAATGATAATTATACTTGAATGGATACGATGGAAAATGAATCTTATCGCGTTCGTGGAGACGGTAGTCCGTACGTACGCACAAGCGACAATATCATTATTTTGATAATAAAATAATATATAATTGGATGGTATATCATATATACAGAATCAGTATCATGTTATATTTATTATTTAAAAGAATTACACATCATTATTATTCCCATCCAAATAATAATTTATTGAATAACAATTACACCACGACATGGAGACGGTAAGCTGTACGTACGCACGTATGGTGACATTTTATTCAAAGGATGGATAGAATACTGAAATATGGTTCTTACATGTTTATAATAACATCAAAGTATATATATAATATACTGGAGTTATTATTTTATAATGGTAATAACAAATAAAGAAGAAGTGGAAGAAGAAAGGAACTTGAAAATTGGTGGTGAAATCAATACCTCTTCATCGGGTTCTTCCTTTTGATTTGATCAAAAGGGATCCGTAAGTTGGCATTCTGAATAAAGGAAGGCCTCTAGGATTAATTGAGGAATGTTGAAAGAGTATTTGGTCAGATTTTGGCAGAACCAAAAAGCATTGAAGGTGTGAGTTAATGAGAAGGGATAGATCCCTTTTATAAGAGGGGTAAGGGGCACCTTTGGAAAAGCTAGAAATATTATTTTATAATAAATTCATATTCGGTTTATAATGGCTATAAAGTGGATTATTTTAAGTTTAAGGTGGGGATTGGAAGATAACCAATCAACCAATAGAATTTATACAGGTTTGGGTCATTATATTAACCTTATTGTTAAGTATTAACACTTAGTTAATTAGTTTCACTTTTACAATGTCTCTTTGTATTTTTATATTATATGGTTAATAAACTTACTATATACATCCAAGAGACCCCCAAGTGGTCCACTAAAGAAACACATATCATTATATTAGTCTCTTGGCCGAACCTTAGATTTTTATGAATTTAATATCAATTAATAATATAATATTTGTTTTAAAAAATCTTTTATTTCAATTTTGAAACTATTCAATAATTGATTTTTTTTTAAAATCATAATAGAATGATTACTTCGAAAAATGTTAATTAATTCAATCCTAACATGTCATATTAACCTATAAAATTTGTGTAATTCATAAAAGGGGTCAAATTATATTTATTGATGTATTTATAATATAAATTATTTTAATTTTTTCACTATTATAGTAATTACTGCATCATCATTGTGTCATAAATAAATTTAATTATTTAATGTCTAAAAATTATAAATAAAATATCATTATGTAGGAAATAATTTTATATTTCTAATTAATATTAACAATATAATTTATATTATGTATAACCCTATATTAAAAATGTTTTAGTATATAAACTTTGATTTTAACTCTTTAAACTCTTCTTTGAATAATAATAAATGTCCTAATCTAATCCAAGTGGACCTAAATGATAACATTTTATTCCCAAGGTTGTTTTTGGTCGACATACACTTGTTCAATAGAATTTTTACATGTTTTTGGGTAATATTAATATCAATTTTACCCTTAATAACCCTATTTACTTTTAACCGTGGTAAATAAAAGTAAAAAGTTACTAATCACCAATAATTATTTTCATCTCATTGAACCACATTTTATTAATTTATATTAACCTTGTCTTTCGGATTTTTGAAATTCCATTCTCAGAAGTGGTAAAATTAAGTTTTATGAAAAATTCAGTTTTTTAACTACCACATAGTGGTTTCACTATTCCTCAAAAATTGATGTTTTTCAGAACAATGCCAAAATTTCACCCTAAGCTATAATTGGTATTAATAATTCAAAAATGATGTCTATTTTATAAAATTAAATGCATATATGTTGAATTAATTAATTTTATAATTAATTCCCTCTATTAGAACAAATAGCGTGTTTTTAAGAAACAATATATATTAAATGATTGACAATTGTTTATGTCCAATTTCAAAGTGAAATTAATTCTAATGAGCACCATTGGATAAAATGGTAAAAATATATTCTAATTATACTTTAAGACCAATAAATAATATAATTTATCAATATAAATTATTTTGATTAAAAAAGTAGTTTTTAAGTATATTTCACTATTCATAAAAATTGGAAGTTCTCAGAAAAATACAAAAAATTCAACATAGGATAATTTTGTTATTGTGAATCCAAAAATCGAGTCCATTTTGAAATATAAAATATATATAATTTCAAAAATTAGGTATTACTATTCATAATGGCTGGTTTGATTGGTTGTGGTGAGTTAGAACTCGATGTTGCGTACAATACACGCTATCACATTATTCAAAAAGAAGCGTACCGTAGAAGATTGGGGTGTTATATTAATTATTTCTCAAGATGGTTTATAATCAGTTTTCTAAGGTAAAATATTGTCATTATCTTTATTTCTTAAATTTTAAATCTTTCAATTTACCTTGAATCATTATCTTTCTTGTGATCATTTTTTATTGGGAGTTAAAATTATCTTCAATATCCATATTCAATGTATAATGGATGTGATCATTACCGAAATTCTTCCCATTTTTACAAAAGTGGTCTACTTTGAAATTTTATTTATTAAATGGGGATATATTCATAAATTAATATTATTTAATAATTAAAATAAATTATGGATAAGGCCTAAAGGTATTGAGTAAAATATGTTATTAGATATATTAGAAAGATTTGGACATTTAATTATAAGTGGGGCTTAGATTTAGGTAGCCACTTTATGCATCTATAGGTGTTTTGAGAAAATTTAATAGGGAAAATTAAGTGGTATTGTACCTATTATTATAAATTGTATAGTGAAATACAGTTAAAGTATATAGATCATGGAGAATGACATCAGGATGTCTAAAATTAAAATTTTACAAAATTTTGAATTAATTTGTTATTATCCGTGTAATTATTTCATTGATATTATCCACGGATGAATTATGTTCTCATGTTATTGATTAAATGGCATGGGTTTTTATTATTTACCTTACCATATTTTTTATACCTTATTTAATTTTGAGAGAGAAGTTATTTTTTAATTGGATTGTGTGATTAGTTATTTTGATTTTTGTATTGATTATTCCATTTTGATTTATAATATATCTCAGTATACATTACCCATATTAAGAATTTGAGGTCACCCTTATTTTGTTTCTTTTCACTAGGATATGAAGAATAATCAATTTAATGTGTTCAATTTTGCTGAATATTTTCAATTACTAAGATTTATTTTCTATTATTAATATAAAATCGGTATCATGTATATATATTGTTCCTAAATGGAACTAAACTGATCATACCTTTTATATTCGACCCCTTATATCCATTCCATTGATATAAAGCTTGTATAATCTTTGGGTTACTTGTTTTAGGGTCATTATAATTAGTACTAGAGAATGTATTGTAGAAACTATTGAAACTATATTATGGAGAACATACGTTAAGGAACATAACCCTGTGGTGGAATTAGTGGAAAATTAAATAATAACATGCTAAAATTTTAAAAAGGTATATATTATATTAATATTCCTTTATATACAACCCTATCATGATAATAAAAGTGGATTTTATTTTGAAAAAGATGCATAAAGGGGTAATAACCCTTAAAATAGTGAGTCGATTATATTTTGGACATAATTCTTATGATTGATGAGTGTGACATTACATCAAACATCTTTTCACATTCTCTTCGTATTATCTTAGGATAATTTACAATTTCATTACACGATAACATGAAATATTTAGAACTTATGATATACCCAAAGAAAGAATGTTTATGATTATAGGATTAATAATGTAAAAATTTTCAATTTATATTTTTTTGCACCATATTTTTAATTATACATTATTATTTAATATACATAATTTTATAATCTAATAAAATATATTTTATTGTTTAGAAATATCACCTAGAAGAGAGTTATTTATTTATACTCAATGACAATATAGATATTTCTTATTGAGTAATCTAATGTAGCTCGTTTTCAAACTGGTAATTTCATGGCTATAATAGGAAAGAATAATTAGTTTAAAAAAAACCTTTCTAGAATTGATCATCCTATTTGTTCCTAGTGTTGTTCTCATATGTTGGAAAGTTTCATGTGATAGAGCCTGATCATTTTTTTGGACTAATAGACCAGTTGTAGCTGAATAATTTATTAAATTACATAATAAGATATTTATGGCATTGGGATGCGATGAAAAGGAAAAGGTAACACCTTACATCCACTATCTCAAAAGTGATGAGCATAAATGGTGTTCATTGAACTAAAATACTATAGATGAATATTAAATAGAATATATGTAATAAAAATAATTTAATTAAACATTCATTTATAAATATTTCCCCATAAACAATGAACTAAAATATTGAGAATGTACCCTAGCTTAAATAGACAAGAAGAATAAAGTGTTGTATAGAATTTGGATACCTTTACATTAATAATGAGGAATGCTACAAATTATATACACAATAAATAATTCATGATCGATAATTTCAACTATTGAGGGAAATTCTATTAGTAAGATGATTGAAAGTGTAATAATGAAACATTTATTTTTCATTTTTTCTGATCTACATATCGATGGAACACTACCCAAACGAATTCCACATGCATAAAGAGAATAAAACTCATATATGGAAAAGGGATCAAGGTAATTATTATGTTATTACAAAAACTGAAGTGGAAATATGAAATTGAATTTTTATTTGGATTAAATAATTATGTTGTAAAGCTGTTTTATAAATTATATTATATTAATAAGAACTCTGAAATTTATTTATATTGTACTAATGTTTTTTTTATGGTTTTGAAAAAATATATTGAATGGTATTGATAACCAAAAAATTGATTCCATGGTGAGGTGTTTCTTGGAGAACACATAACTCTAGAAAATATAACCCATAAAATTTCCGAAATTATGAATTAATAATTGTTTTTGGTATAATGATATATTTGACAATGTTGAATTAATTGGTATAATATTTATGAAAATGAAACTAGTTATTTGTTAGGAGATAAAGTGTTTTATATTATCTTTAAGGGAGTTTATATAATTTTTGGATTTATGAAATTTATTAAATAATATATTTTTTTAATTTAAGAAATGAATGGATTGTTAATTTTTCAATGAATGAATGATTCCACAATGAGTATCTTTTAATTAGTGTTATTACCATGTTTTAGGAGAATATATGGTTTTGTTACTCATGTTTGTTGTATCATCTATTATAATATAATTTATTTTTTGGTGGGATAAATTATTGATCATATATTTCAAATTTATGGGATTTGGATTTGATTGAAAATATTATCAAGTATTATTAAGTATTAAGATGTTGGGTTAGGTAGAATTATACAGAAATAGACTTTTTACACCATATTGTTAGGATAAAGGTAGTGAAATAAATCTCGTAGGTCCAAAACATTTGCAGGAGACAATGGAAATGTTAAAAAAATTCAAATGCCCATCATTGAATCTAAATGATATAAAAATAGATATTCTGATAATCAAAGGAATGATTTGGAATTTCAAGCGGTGATAATGTTTTATTAAATGTTTCTCTATTGAAGGGTTAAATATGGTTCATTATGAATGGAAAATATATCACTATGTATATCAAACCTATTGAAATTCTGAAATGTGTTGGAGATGTGTCATACTTGTGGGAAATTCAAACATGAAACTCTAAAATAAATGATGGGTCCCATATACCATTGTTACGAATGTTCATTCTAATCTCAATTCATGTTCTCACTAATAAAAAAATTAAATGGAAACATAATATAACTTGCGGTGGAGCCCAAATCTAGGTTCTTAATATTTGAGAGTTGTGTTGACAAAACATAAGACTCAAATGAATGATTTACATTGGAGAAATCATAAAATAGCAGAACAAACATGAGAATTAGAGGTCGTTCTAATGAATAACAACACTAATCTATTTACAAGGTAATATACCTGAAATATCTATAATGAAATATTTGTATGAGATATTACTTAAACAACCCGAGATATTACTATTAATTAACTTTTAAATAAATTCAATCTCTTCAATAGATTGCGATATACAAAACCCCAAGCCTCAATTAAATTAAATGAATAGTATATTTTAATTAAAAAAATAATAAAACACTAAATTTAATATTTCATGGAACAAAATCTAATTTTATAGGATATATATCAATTCTAAACATACATTTTAAAAAAAATACTAGAATGATTTGATAAAATTTTTCTTAATAAATAAAATTTAACAAAATAAAAAATTTATAAGTTAATTATTCTCCATTTTATTTATATTAATGTATAATAATATTTTTAATTAAAAAAATTGTAACATTAATTTTTATAGAAATAATTATAACAACATTTATAGGTAAAGAGGAAATTATTCTAAAAAATTATTATTATTTCAGAGAATTATTTTTGTTTAGAAAAGAATTATGTTTTCTTATGGTAAATAATTAAAATAATATTTATTAATGAATTATTTAAATTATATTTATATATTATATATGTAAATATATTAATTTTAATAAAACAATTATTTTTACAAGTCATATGTGTAATATAGTATCATCTTATGCGTGACAAATGCATTTTTTGAAAACATGTTTTTTGACACATTTTTCATGTTTATCAATAAAAAAATTAAACTTCATTAAATTGAATTAAAAAAAATTAAATTATTATAATCGTAATAATTAATAAAATATATTAATTTAAACTAAATTTATAGTCTTAATGAGTAGTAGAAATTGTAAAAATTAATTATTGAGGTTAAGGTTAAATCACGTTTACTATGGGGTTCAACAAAGAAGATAATAGTAAAAATGGCCTAAAAATAATCTAATTAAAATTACATTGACCTATTGTGAAATTATTACATATATGGTTCCATAATGAGACATTATTGTGTCATATGGCATTTAAAAAATGAGGTATCATTTATTCTTTTCAAAAAAATTAACTTTGTCTTTCTCCTCAATTATAAAATGGTACTCACTCCCCTCAATTAATCACACATATCAAGATTTTTTCAAAAAACCTAAAAAAATATTTCTCCTACATCATTATACAATTTTTACAGGTTCATTTCTTCCCAAAATACTAACCAAATTGTCCTTAATGAAGATATCAAATAGAGGATTCTCTAAGTGATGGTAATCGTCTTAATGGAGCACTTTTTTTATGAAATTATATTATTCATTTAAACATAAAATATAACAACACATTTATATCCCATATAAAAATATTTATTATTTTTATGGAATAATATTTATCCATCTTTTTCTCCATTAAATTGTAATGAAATAAATCACCCAGGTGTATGGAAGACTACCACCTCACAAACCGAGGTCATTTTTTCCATCATCAACTCTAATTGATAGTTCTCATCATTTAAATAATTAATTTGTTGGATATACATGACATTTAAAAATTCATATGTTATCCAATTCATTTAAATTTCATCCATTAAATGAATGATATCATATCATGTGCGTACGTATGAAATATCGTCTTCACGAAGTGATGCAGTTCATTTCCCATGAAAAAACATTAAAAATACTTGTAAAAGTTTATTTAATCAGAAAATATGGTATTTATAATATTTTTATAATTTTGGAGACTATTTATTTATATCATATTCTTAAGAAATCTAACTATTGTGAGAAAACAAGAATGAAAAAATATTGAAATTAAAACCCAAAACAGTGAAATTAATGAAATATTATTTACAAAATGGAGGGAATATTTTATAATAGGGTCATTTATGATCATATATATATGATTATGGTTCTTGTATATATTAATTTAATTCATAAAAAATTATACATGAGGTTAAAATTATTTTCAACTAATTGAAAGAGTGAGCCAAGTGATTTTTTCTCAATTTCCTTTCATTATATTGTTATTCACCTAATTTCTTTACATCGAATATATAATTATAATTATAGATGAAATATCTTGAATAATTACAAAATAATATTATTTTGAGTTCTAATTTGAAATATTACATCAGGGGTATTTTACTAAAAAATTAATAGGTTGTAAATAATTTAATAATTAAATTTCTTTTAATTGGGTTTTAATACATCCTCATTGAATTTAAAATTAAAATATTACTTCTATAATTTATTATTATTATATTTTTTTATCTGCCAATTATTTTATACCAATTTATATTCCTTTCACATAACAAATTCATAGATTAATTTTCACCTAAATATTATGATCAATGTAAGGGTTTCTCCGCTTAAAATTTTCTTCTTTGGGGCATGTTTCATATTATACACCTATATTTATTTATTGGGTGTATATAAAAATAAGAGAATATTTTTTTATCATTATTCACTTTATATTCATTTTATTTCGTGTTTTATTTTATTTTTTTCACTTCATGGGGATTAAAACTAAAAATATACCAAATTGGTATGAAATTTTGGTTTTAATATCATTTTAATGAGGGATTTTTATACTTGAATTTCAAATTATGGAATTTTTTTTTTATCATTTTAGAATGAAAAAACTGAATTTAATTATCTTCTATTAATTAATTATTTCATCAATTAAGAGTAACATTTTTATCTCTTTGTATTACAATGATTAATAGAAGTTTTTTAATATATCTTGATTTCATTTCCCTCTTTAGTCTAAAATACTCATTATTACAAATACCTAATTTCTAAAAATGTTTCTAAAAATTCATAATGATTGATTAATTTCTTTCATACAAATGAATTTTTTAAAAAATTAAAAAATAATCTTTTAAAATTTGTATAAATAAATAACTTTTCAATTTTTGGACAAAAATGTGGAAGGAATATTTGTTTTTAACATACTCTTTCTGATTACAACATTTCCTCTATCATGGTCATTAATTGATTTTAAATATCCATTACAATTTTTCAATTATATTTTAAAATAAAATCTTTTTCCAAATATTCTATAAATTTAAATTTTTCAAAAGTAATTTTCAACGTGTAAAGGTTATTTTTTTCAAGAATGTTTTAAAAATATTTTTTTGGTATTTTAATTCACCAATAACAACAACCCTTAAGTTTACATATAATAAATTGGGGACATTTTTTTATTGATTTAATACTTATTTTATACCCATTTTACAATTGGTTTGACCATGAAATGTTTTAACATTCTATTTATTGATTTCGTTTTTTAATCATTAACATCCCCATAAAATATTCACATTATCTTCATTGGACATTAAATTTTCCTTAAATATACATATTATATATATAATGGATATGATTATTCCCTAGAAAGTATAAAATTAATACATATGGTGTTTATATTGAAATTTATTTGATTAATTAGGTAAATATTGATAAATCTTTATTCTTTAAATAATATATATATTTTTTGAAAAGGTATATTATTCATGATTTGAATCCAATATTAAATATCTGTGGAATGAATTAGATATGTAATGATCAGTGTGTTCTAAAATTATATATCCCTTCAATGCATCGGTTGGTATTAGGTGAGAAATTAGATTTTGAAATTAAATTGGTTTTAATCAAATGTTTTAAACAGTATTGTGAATGATCTAGATAGTATATATGTCATTATTTCAAAAAAGATGATATCAAATATTAATAATTTTATATATTTTAAGTTTATTTATTATTATCCATGTGATTCTTTCATTAATATTATCAATGGATCTATTTTTATCATTTATTTATTAAATAAAATGTTTTTTCAATTATTTAACACTCCAAATTGATTATGCCTTATCTAATTTTGATAGGAAATTTATTGATTAAATTGCATGTGTAATCAATTATTTACCCTTCCTTATTGATTATTTATTTGTTATTCATGATAGATTCCACTTTATTTAAGCTTATTTTATATTTTTAACTCACCCTTATCTATTTTTCATTCCCCGATATATGATAAAAAATTATTTGAATGAGTACAAGGATTTTCAATTTTTTGCACTATAATTTTTTATTTTCTATTCACAATGTAAAATAGATATCCTGTATGTATCAGGTTCTCCAAAATAGGGAAATTGATCACTAAATTTTTATTTATCCCCTTTCATCCATTAAATTGTAATAAAGTATACACCAACCCTCATTTAATGTATAATTCTAAAATTAAGGTGAAATTTTAAACTTTTTTAAATAAAGAATTTCAGTTTTTTAGATATATATAAGTTGTAATAAATAATAATCATTATACTTTATATGAAAATAATAAATATTTACTCTTAATGAGATTGGTAGATGTTATGTAAACAATTAATCATTAAATATTGTCTAATTTTAGAAAATAGATTTATATTTTGATTATCCAAAATAAAATTTTAATAAAAACCTATATATAAAATATGATAATGAAATCAGATAATCATAATAAATTTAATATAAGTTATATTATATATATTTCCTCAAATTATTATTTATAATAAATGTATTTTGACATAATTAACACATATTTATTTATTGTTAGAATACCATTTTTTTAAATCGTTCTCTATCAGTGATCCAAGATAATAAATGAGAAAAAGGGTAACATTTCTATTTAATGTTTTTTTGAATTTAATTTTATAGTCAATGAAGAAATTGAGAAATTATTCTTCTAATCCTTTTTCGAAATAAAATATGTATAATATATCATTAATAAAAAAAGAAAAAATTATTTCTTTAATCATGGATTCATTATTAAGAGACGAATTTTTGCAATACAAGTCTCATTCTTCTTCACTAGATTTAATCAAGAAGGATGACAGATTCTCCTTCACAATTTTCACTTAATAAGGAGGCCCATTAATTAAAACAATAATGGAAGTATAGTAATATTTTTAATAATATATTTTTAATATTTATAATATTGCAAAATTATATTTTCTTTATATTCCCCATTTTTGAATGAGATCATTACTGGGGGGGAATAATCATTATTCATGCCTAATATTGAATAAATAGTTATAATATTATGGTATGTTTTCATTATTAAATAATTTTTATAATCTTAATTTCTATTTTTAATCATGATAGTTAAATTTTAATAAATATAAAAATAAAATTAATTACATATCATATAAACTATATGATTATACCCCATAATTGTGGATACATAGACATTCATTCAAGATCCCTCTAGAAAAAAATGGGCATTAGACCATAAGGAAAAATATGATGGATTGATAGAAATTATTTCACTTCCAAATTATTGTTTGTCAAGTATTTAAAATAAAGATGAAAATCAGTGCCCTAGTTAAGGATTATTTTTAAGAAAAAAATACTACGTAAAATTAAATAGAAAATAATAAAAATATATAGTTTATAAAAAAAAATCATATAACATTATCCTTATATATATGACTGATCAAAAATCTTCAAAAGAACATCATTGTATAGATTTCATTTTCAAATAAATTTTATTAACTATAATATAGAATTTGTATCCATTCGAATCTAAAATAAAAAAATATCATTGATAGGATAGTCGAATAAATAAATCATATTGAGGTATGTCTATTGAATAGTCAATGTAATTAGTTTTATAGAAGGATATAATAAAACTAATCCAAGAGATTGATAATTCAATGTTAAATTAGAAATGGATATTATGATTTAGGCTCTCTATAGAGGTAGATGGTCAAGATTGAAAAATGATGGTGGAATATATTGATAAATATTAATTTGATTTTTACCAACCTCTACTTAACCATTCTTGAGTGAGAAATTTATATAAAATTTTGATCTACAAAATTATAATTTTTCCCAGTCAATAAGTCTATTTTCATATCTCAATACAAATAGATGAATTTCGAGTCATTCCTCATATCCCTTTTTCATGTTATTCCCAAAATATATACCTACTATTTTATTATTATTTTATTATTATTTCTATATATGATGAAATCCATGAATTATAATATAATATATATAAGAGTATTAAATAAGTATTTTATGGTAAAAATATGTAAAGGTAACATTGTAGTATTTTTGTGTTGACTGTGTTTGTTAAAAAATAAGTTAGACAAGGTAAGTTGTTAGGTTCTAAATATATTATTGATGGGTAATGATGACAATGAGCCTAGAAAATTTAATTGATTCATTTAAGGTAGTATGAAAACGTTCATATACAAGATGGTGTTATTTCCCAATGATTTCATGTTTTTGGGGTCCCAAATATAGAGAATTAGTCATGCTTCATAAAATTTTGATTGATATTAATACCTCAAAAAGATATCGAAAAGGCACAAATTTCATGATGGGTTGGGTTTTTTTTCAATGGTGTGGTGCTTCATATAAGTTTTTTGTATCAAAAGGTGTAGATCTTCCAAAAAGGAGGATAAGAGAGGGTGGTTTCTATTAAATATCCATTATAATGAGTTTCATCTTGAATTTTATAACTTACATGGGAATAAATTGAAATAGGGAGATTCACATAAAAAAAAATTGAAACCTTCACCACATGGTTGTGGTTTTCTTAGAAGCTTCATGAATGAGAGGAAATGCATACAAATAGACCTATAACATATTCAGAAGAGTTGAGAAAGCCGTAATTAAAATAAAAAGGCTCTAAATTCACGAAATTATTTCATGATGTTTGTTATTGTGGAAATAATATTCAAGGAATGGATTTTTTTAAAGGCTATGTAAGATAAATAAAAGTTGTAATCACCGTGAATGTATTGAGATTCAAGAAGGCTAAGAGAGATTTGTAAGAGGAGTAAACGTCATGAAGGTTGTTAAAGCTTTACAAACATGGTGATATTCATAAATGTTGTGGTATTTGATAAGTAATGATATTATTGTGAATAATTTTATAGTTTATTGAATTTTTCCTGAGCTTCACAAAATTATTGAGCATCACATAATCGTTGAGAAGGTATTTCTCAATTAATCTATGGAAATTTGCTACTCATCAGGTGGATTAAATTGTAACTTAATGATTCACAAAATAAGGTGTAAAACATATTGATTCAAGTTATCAATTGAAGAATTATCAGAATAAGTAGTGAGAACATTTTAGTTTAGAGATTAGTGAGTTTTAAATTTTGATTTATTGTAAACCCAGAGAAAGAGTGAGTCTTCCATGAACATTATAATAGTGGTTCACTTTAGTGTATTTGTTACATAAGAAAATTTACTTCGTATGCTCCATGGACATATCCCTATGATGGTGAACAAGTAAAATTATTATGTCTCATACATGATTTTAATTATTCTCATACATTTTTATGTGAATGGGAGGGAGAAAACTGTTATGTTTAATGACACATAATAATATGAATGAGAAGTAATTTTAATATTTTTATGCCCTAATTCCCCCAGGGTATTTTACATGGTCGGGATAATATAAATTTATTGAATATTTCTCACTACTATTATATTGCTTTTTTAATTATGAAAAAAATTTAAGTAAGATTTTTTATTAGGATATTTTTTTAGAACATAGTTTTTAATGAGAATACCTTCCAATATAAATTATTGTTATTTATATTTTCTTTGGTAGTTCATCCCATTCCATGAAAACATATCTCAAGAATACCCCCAATAAATTTCCCTCAGGTTTTGGTAGATATTATGAAGATAAAATATATGACATGGATGATCATATGAGAGATGTTAAATACTTCTTAGAAAATAATAATAAATAATAGGTTTAGTGTTTTGACATAAGACATCATTGTGTATTGATTTTTATCTCAATGTTTGTAAACATTAGAATGTGAAATTTTAATATTTTATTAAATATCTTAAAAACATTCACCCCATTTTTATATATTATTCCAACGAAATATTTTGAGGTATTAGATTTAATAAAATTAATCTAGGTATCATATGCTCTTTAATTCAAAAGAAATATGATTAATAAGCTTATAACTATATATAAAATTTATATTTTAAATAAAAATGACTTTCAAATGATATATATATATAATTTATATGATTTATCAATTTATCCCTATATAAGAGTTTTTAAATGGATGAATGATTTTAAAACCAATCAATGATAGCAAAAACCCCTTCAATAAGGTTAAATTGTTTTATTGATACCATACTTATCTAGTCTTTCAACATTGTAACAAGTTATTGTATTTCATAAAAACAATAATATGAAATTTCAGAAATATATTTTAAGATAATAATATAATTTTTATATTAATCATAAAAACATTATCATCAATTTATGAATAATTATTTTAATTCCAATATATTTATAATGAACAAGATTATATTTGTCATCGTATATGACATGTATCACCATGATTAATGAACATTGAAATATTATTATTTAAATATACCTATAATAATGTTATCATAAATTTTGTGCGTATGAATATTGATAAGTAATTTATGAAATATATATAATTATCTTACTCAATAAAATCTATTGATAAATTCTTATTAAATAATCATTCAAATTATAGTAATGTAACATTATTCTTCATAAGTATGTTTTCTTTAAAATTATTTATTATTTTATTTTTTTGAGAAAATGTTATAATTAATTTTGAAAATAATTAGTACATTTATTTGATGTAGTGAATTTATTTTTTAAGTAATTATACCAAAATTATCTTTGTGTTAAATAATGGTAAATTTATGAATTTTGTTTTTAATAAATAGTGAAAAATAAGGATTTTTCAATTATTGTCTTTTATTTTCATTGAAGTATTTTATTATATGTATGATTTTATATTGGATTTGGTATTGAATAGAAATATAAACTAGTTGACTTAGATTAATATAATTAATTTCATTTGAGTCATCCATTTTCATTATTTTGTTATAAGGTGACATTATACATAAAAACATTGTTTTATGAAAACTATTTTTTATGTGCATAATTTTAATAAACATTAACTAATTAAAATAATCAATAAATGGAAAATATTTTTAAATGTAATATATATATTTATAATTTATTCCTATTTATAAAAATTTATTTTAATTTAGTGATTAATTATTGATATTAAAAAAATATAATATCACTTGTTACATGAAAGTACATTTTCTTGAAAACCTGCATTTCATCTCACATTGTGGGATTATTATAAAAATAATTTATTCCAAAAATATAAATTTAATTTGTTAAAATAGATTACATATTCTGAATCATAATAATAAATATAGTTTAATATGATCTAATAATATTTTTTTCATAACAAATTGTAAGAACAATGCAATGTTGTTACCTCAGTAAAAGAGTAAAACTGGTAAAATAAGGTTACAACTAAGTGATAAGACCACCATTTTTCTTATAAAATATTATTTTATGATGGTATTTATACCCTTATCACCTTAGGATTCATATTTATTTTTTATGGGATACTATTAAAGGAATGGGACCAATATAATAATTTAAGTAATAAAAAAGGAAATATGGAACCTACTTGCTTTTAAATATCTCTTATGTGTTTACATGTGGAAAAGAAATTTATGAATGAATATTAATTTAAACATTGAGTATTATTTAACAATTGAAAATATTTTAATTTATTGATCATTTTCATTAACTATATAATTTTCATAAAATCCTTTTCAACACTGGAACATTAATTATTAAATTATGAGAAAAAAATATTGACTCTAAAAAAATTAAAAGGAACATAAATTGAATATTTTATTATATTTTATTACGTTTTTATAAAGCATATATGATTTTATACATTTGGTAATGTAATATATTCATATTCTTATGCAACCATGTTTTATTCAATGTCAAAATAAATGAAAAGTTTTAAAATTTAGATTATTGATATTTAATAAAAATAATAATTTATTAAATGATTTAAAATTCATAAAAATATTACAATAGGATAATATAATGTAATATGTTTTAATGTACCCTCCATTTTTCATTTATGTGTCATTTTATCATTTCTCATGACATTCTTAAAACATTAAGATTGAAATAGTTGTTACCTTGATTATAGTTAAAATGTGGTTTTTTTGTGTTACATGCACACATGTAAAATTGCGTTTTAACAAAAAGAGGAATTTTATATCAAAAATTATATTTCATATTTATATTTAATGTTAAAAAATATCTAACCAGGATTGTTTTATTTTTAGTATTCAATTATAAAGTAAGTTGTTAAAAATCGGTTATCGTGGTGAAAATTAAAATTGTAAATGAGAGTAAAAATAGATCTAAAGAGAATAAAATGTATAAAAATGTTTATTAATTAATTTAAGATGTTTTGATCAACCTTATATTCCAATAACCCCATTATTTATCATTTATGGAGGCATTTAGTCAGATATTTACTTTCCATTATTGAATAGTTTTGATTATTTAGAAAAATGTCACTCCCTCTCAATTATAAAAGTTCACCTACCCTCTTATTTTATTCATAGAAATGGGTTTTTATCCGAAAATACCCTCTCAAATACATTATATAAATACTTACCCATTTAATAGATATTTCTCTATAAAAAAACCATCAATGGAAATATTATTTTGTGAACTATAAGAGGTTTTCCTGAGAAGAAAAAAAGTTGTTAACCAAGTGTTTTCATTTTGTTTTTTATACCTCAGTAGAGTCTTATTATACAATGATGAAATAAGAAAACCAATATCATAAATACAATAATATTTTATTATTTGAATTATATATTCTATATTTATCACCTCTTCCATCAAAATGGGAATAAAACTATTGTTCATGGGTACAAAAGACTACCCCCTCACGAACTGATTTAATTATTTATCTATCACCTCCTCTTAAGAATGGTTAGAAGGATGTATTTAATATATATATATATATATATGATATTAATGAAATATTTATAATTATTAAAATATAATATATCAATTAATCTCTTAACTTTTATTTCACAAAAAATGATAAAATTGTTAATGTGGACTACTGCCTCCATGAAGCGATGTGATTGATTTTTTTCCCCTACATCACATGGATTATATATATGATTATATTTAAATATTTAATATGTGATTAATGTTTTAATGATACTTATATAAATATAATATAATACCTACATTATTTCCATAATTGTAATTAATAAATGGAAGTGTTACTCATGAATACGCTTGGGCTACCATTTCAATGATTATAATGTAGTTCATTTTTTATACACATATTTCATAATTAGATTAAAATTCATATATGATTGATAAAAATGAGAAATATTTCAAGATTATTTTCCATTAAATTATGTAATAATATATTTTTTACCATACATAATATACCCAAGTAATTTTGGTCAAATGAGCCGAATAATATAAAAAATATATAACATGATGTTTATTGATTATGTAATTCTATTTAACAAGGTATTAATTTAAATCTGAGGACTAATAAAATTTTAAATATTATTCAGAAAAATAATAATCAAATAATTTTATTATTTATTATCATAAGTAATCTATAAGATATGTTGGGCACACTGTATCATGGTTTCTTTAAAAAATTCTTTTAATTTTTTTGATCCAACATTTTTCCCATGTCCATATTCTTCAAAATATTTGAAGAAAATTTTTAATTATTATTAAATGGATTATATATGTCATTTTTTTCATATTATAATTTATTTAAATTGGTTTGAAAAAGGAATCATTTCCGGTTTTACATAATTGAAATGTTACATTAAAAGACTCATTTTAAATGATGTAATAATTTATTTTATAAAAAAAATGTTACATATAAATATTCTTAAAATTATTTTATTTATTTATTTATAGAGATATAAATGAATTAAAATTGAATTTTTATGTCACTTTTTTACTTTATTCAAATGTTTTATAAATGTATCCATTTTTTATTATGAGGGAATGTTTTACTTTCTTGACAAAAGACAAAAGAAATGTTATATTTTAATCTATACGATGCCAACTTATTTATCCACCACCATAACACTTATTTTTTATTTTAAGTTATTTATTATATTAATTATTTTTATTAAAAAAATATCATCTTTTAGTATTTTAGAAATTTTTTCCAAACAAGGTTTTTAATATAATGTGTATTATGAAATATATAATTTTTTTATTATGGATATAAGGGATCTCTCTAAACCACATTTTCTTCCAGATATGACCATTCTATCTCAAACTCATATTATCTCTTTGTATAATTTTACGGATTAATATAAAATTACTTAGATATACACATCTCAAATATAAATATCTTATTTTACCTTCCATTGATGGGGTAGTACATTACATATGTTCTTTTTTCAATTGAAACCAATTTATTTCCATGGATAATTTTTATTTTTATTCCATAAGATTTATTTTTTTATAGAACACAAATGAATGTAAATGTTAGGATTTTTGTTCCCATGTAGATCTATAATTATTTGGGTAACTTTTTACCTCTTGACATGTTATATATGTGATTAATGAGTAAGCATAATTCAATATGGGACTTTTTCACCATGTGATGTTTCCTTGGTAGTTAGCCTTGACTTGGTTTTATGTTATTTTTTTAATGGAAACATATCCTATATTCAGATGATATTACGATCCCATGTTATTTATGTTTTGTTTCCATGTGTTTACTATGGATCTTATTTCTAGAGGAATGAATATGTTACTTTATATGGGATACCAGTATAACTATTTTTGAATTTTTTTAATTTTTTTTCCATATATCAAATGTACAATTATTCATCCATATTATTCATTTATAATTTATTTTGATGAATCTTATGAAGGTATTTGGATAGAACAGTTGATTTATTTTATAGAAAATTGTTTTTTCTAAGCCTAATTTATTATTTTGAGAAAGAGAAATCATTTATATGTATTCATGAACTGAAATGTTTCTTTCTTACTTATATATATATATCCCTTATTCAGTTTCCTGTTAACATCCATCACATTAAAATATCACATTATTTGAAGAACTATTAGGTAAATTTTTGATGTAAATGTTTAAATTGGGCTGATGTGTCTTGAAAAATAATATTTTCATGTCACAAAACATTTATTTTATGGTAAAAATTTACACAAAGTGTAAATATCCTCATTGAGATGTAATATTTATTTATATATTGGTAATTTTCAAATTCTATAATAATATAAATATTAATGATCCAAAAAATTAAAAAAATTGTCATAGAAGTTAATATTATGTAATGTTTAATTACTATTCATCACTATTGGTACATTAGAAATTTAGATATCATTGAATATTATGATGTTTTAATTTGAGGTTCACATAAGAGTTATGGATACAATCATGTGTATATATATTTAAGACTAATAAACTGTTTAAAGACATAGGAAAACATTTTTAGGTTTTATGTGATGGTATTTTAAAGTGATTAATGAAATTTTTGGTGATTTTTAATTGCATTGAGGTATTTATAACCATCATATTCAAGAAGATACTTTGTTTAAAGATTAATGATCTTTCCCTAAGATTAATTTTACAAATAAAATTTTGGTTTTTCATGATATATGATGGTTAAGAATATTTTTAATCATGTTAATCATACTTTTTAAGGTTTTATAAAAATTATATTAAAATATATTCCATAAAAAATTCAACAGATCATCTGGAAAGGTTATAGGGCATGAATCCACAACTGAAGGGCAGAAAATCTGTAATTCATGTCATAGGCCTACGTGATGTATTATTATTTATAAAATTTCACTTTTTAAAAATTATGTGATAGATAAATATTTATTTTATTTTTTGAACATATTTTTTATCATAGTGATAACCATAGTTTTAGTAATTTATTTGGGGATTAATGCTATTTCAGTAGAAGTTTACTATTTTTGGAACCATATTTAATTAATGTAAAGATAAATTTGTGGAATTTGAAATATGGATTATAGGTTGAAATATATTTTTGATTTATATATGGTTTTAATGTGACTTAATTTTGATTAAGGTTATATATGGAAATAATTTTCATATCGTTGATATTATCTCATTAGGTTATATACATTTTTTTCTGATACTTTTATAGTGATAGAAAATATTTGGGAGATAAATGATAAATTTATCATAGAAGAATATGTCATTAAATTATTTTAATATTTGGGTATCAATATTATCTGAGAATATTTTTTGATAATTTTATGGATTTTTATACAGAGAAGTATTAATATTTTACTTTAGGTATTATTGTTGAATTTTGGAGGTTAATGCATTATTTCTTCTTATGAATGTTTATTCATTATGAGAAATATAATTAATTATTATTAATTATTGTGTTGTTGATAATAAATAATGAAGGGAGTAATATATTTTATACGGTTTTTTGGAATTATATCATCGATTATAAGTTCATTTCAGTGCTATAGGCTTAAAAAATAATCTTATATATTCACTATTTGGAGAAATAGATGTGATAGTAGTGAAAATTTATTAAAGATTAAATTATATTTTTCAATTAATTATATATTATATATTAATTAATATAGTCGGTAAGGAATACATAAAATCTAGGAGGAGGATAATGAAATGAAATTTTTATCATATGACATTCATCTCTGATGAAATGAAGGCCTTTTTTATGCCTCTTTGGTATATGGTTTTGTAGTTATAAAAATTCTTAGGTTCACTCACTTTATTATGATCAATGATCTTTAAAAATCTCTATATTTATTGGAAATTATAATTTTCTTCAATTTACATATTTTTTTCAACATTTTATTATAGTTGGAATCTAGTTATCTGTTATTCTGGATGACCATCATATTTCCATTTCCACATTCCAAGAAGATGTTTTATTAAGAATTTTAGTGATGTGAAATTTTCAAAAAGGAGTTTTAAAATTTCAATAATTTTATTATAGAGTGAAATTATAAGTGTAGAGGACAAATTTTTCAAAAATGGATAATGTTACACCATATTATTTTAAATGAATAACATTGTATTCGATAGATTATATGACATCCAACACCAAGATTAAATGAAAAATGGAATAATATTATTTAAATATGATTGTTATAACCAAGCTATTAATATAGAAGGTATTAACAGGTCTAATTATTTTATGAAATATATATATATTTTACACTCCATAAAAATTTAATGATAAATTCATAGTAAATAATCACTCAGATTGAAATAGCCATTTAATTCTCCAAACATTTTTTTTATTACTTTTTGTGATATAATATTATAATTATTTTCTTGAAATTTTATAAATCTATTTCATAAAATTATAATCAATTTTTTTAACTATTTAAAAAAAATAACTAAGGTTTTAAATTTGGTATTTCTCATAAATTATTTATTTTTCAATGAATAAGAAAAATTAACACTTTTTTAAATACTATAATTTATTTTTGTTAAATCATAAAATGAAAAGGTTCCATTATTTTTCTATTTCATCTTAATGTGATATTTGAATTTTTATTGTTTTTAATAATATAAAAAATTCATTTGAATTATAAATTTTCATGATTTTTGTATAATTATAATTTATTCTTCAAAACCCAACTTTATGAAAACTATATTCTAGTGCATAATTTATATATAATTTAATTGATTAAAATGAAACCTAATTGGGCTAAATTTAAATTAATATTTAAAATTATATATTTTTCGACATTAATTGAAACTCAAATAATTATTATTTCAAGCCATATAATTAATATAAGATTATATATTGCTTGAAAATGAACTTTCCCTAAAAAACCCTTTTTATTGATCTTAGAAGGATTAATATATAAAAATAATTCAATTATAGAGAATTAATTTGGTAAAAAATTTTCCAAAGATGAAATCATAAATTTTTATGTTTTTGAATAATTTTAATATATGTTTTTTTCATAAAAATATAGTAAAAACACTCTTCAATAAAATGGTAAATCATGTAAAAATTGGTTAAAAATAATTGATTAGTTAGAAAATTTTCACACATAATATTATTCCATTATGTTATTTAGACACTTATAAACTTATGATCAATATTTATTTTTTATGGGATATTATTCCATAAAAGATACATTTGTAATAATTTACGTAAAATATTTCAAAATATCCCCCACTTGCTTTTAAAATTTATAATTTTTTCACATAGGAAATTATGAATTTTGTGAATGAATATCAATGGTTATTGATATCATAATGGAATTATTTTTATTAGGGTAATTTATTTTTAATTTTTAGTAATTATAAATTTACATTAAATACCTATGCATTATTGACATAGTATTTATTAAATTAATTGAAAAATAAAATAGTGATTCTAAAATATTAAAATTTAAGGAAAATGTAATAAATTATTTTAGTATAAGAATTTTTTGGATATATAAAACATTTTTACATATTTAAATATTATATATTTTAATTCATTGTGTATCATGTTACATTCAATTTCAAATTAACTGAATAGTTCCCAAATTGTCATTAATTATATTTTTAATAAATAATATTTTATTAAAAGATTTAAAATTTATAAAATTTTTATATTTTGATTAGTTAATTTAATATGGTATGAAATATCATCAATGTTCCATTTATGTATTATTTTGTTTATTTATGATATCATTCCTAACCCTTTAATATTAAATTAGTAGTTACCATGTTTAGAGTTGAAATGGTGTTTTATTCATTAGATACATTTTAATAAATTAATTTTTCACACAAATAAGAATAACAGATGTTACATTTAAATCAATATTTATATTTCATGTGTTAAAATTATTTAATAAGGATCGTTTATTTTTATTTTTTTCTTGATGTGTAAAATGCCTATGTAAAATACTAGTTATCATCGTCAATACTAAAAGTGTTAAAGTGACTAACTATAATGATAAATGGAACAAATTTTTTAAAAAATATTAATTTTTAGGTGGTACGGATCATACATATACTTCAATGGATCCATTATTTATCAGTTTTGGAGGTAATTTGTATGAGAGTGACCTTTAATTATTAAATAGTTTGGATATTTACAAAAAAACCACACCCTCTAAAATATAAAAGGGAACCATGTAGCCTATTTTATTCAGACTATAAAAGGATTATGGTACAAAAAATACCTTCCAAAATAACTTTCTTACATCCTTCACTATTTAATTTTTTTTGTTTTTTATCAAAAACCAATCCTTGTAAATAATTTGTTGTAAACATTAAGTGGTTTTCTAAAGAAGAGGTATATTCTAAACCATGAATTTTTGTTATTTTTCTAACATTTTTCACATATTATTCAAACATTCTGAAAAAACAAAACTATAATCTATATAATAATATATTATTGTGTTTATTTCACAACCTATATCCTTCGTCTCTTTATAAAATGGATAATTAAATAATCATTCCTGTGTATGGATGACTACCACCTTGTGAAAATACAAGATTTATGTTCCATAATTTTATCTTAATGTTTTTTTAAGGATATATTTTATGTATCTATACGAAATTGATGAAATATTTATCATTTTCATTATTTAATAAATCATTTACTTTCTTATTTTTACTTTCACTGAAAAATTAACACATTTTTCATGCATACATGTTGGGTGCTGCCCCAACAAAATAATTTTATTCATTTTTCATAGCCAAATTACACGGATGATATATAAAATTATATTTAAATAAAAAATTTCTTTTTTATAATATAATTATGATTATTTAAAGCTAATACTATATTTACTATCTCTCCATCGTGATCATCGAATAATGGAATTTTTACTCAAGTGAATGTATGTCATAACATCTCCGTGATTGTAACATATTTAATTTTTCATTCCCATATTTTATAATTAGTTTTGAAATTATTATTTATGTATAAAAAATATAAAAATATAATGATTATTATTATGAATAATATATAATATCGACAACTTCCACCATATTAAACCTACCAAAATCATTTTGTGAAAATGAGAAAATTATTATCTAGACATATAGTGTTAATTTTTTTATATAATAGTATATAATATTGTTTTAATATAAATTAAAGGAATAAAAATTGAATGTTACTTCATATAGAAAATAATTAACATAATTTTATTATATAGTATGATAAATAATTCATGTGATAGACAAAGATCATGGTAACTGAATTATTTAAAAAAATAATATTTTAAATTTTCCCTTCAAGCTCTTTTTCTTTCAAGTCCATGTTCTTATAAATATTTCAATACAATTTTTATTTACAATTTAATGGATGACAAGTAATTTTGACCAAATTTAAAATTCATTAATGGTTTTTTTAAAAATGAATATTTTTATTGTTTTACGTAAGGGACACTTTAATTTAAAAACCTTGTTTTAATGGTTTTAAATAGTTATTTTCTCAATAAATCTATAAAATGTCCATATTCTTAAAATTAATTTATTAATTCATTTATACAGACATAAATTAATTTTCAATGAATTTTTTTAGTCTATTTAATAGGTTTTACAAATGAATATTTTATGTAAATTTGGTGGAATATTTTGAGTTTCTTTATAAAAGGTAAAAGTAATTTTATTATTTAATGTATATAGAGTCAACGGATTTACCAACCATTGAAAACATTGTTTTTTATTTGTGTTCTTTATATGAAATCGATTTATAAATAGAAATGCTCTTTCATTTTTTATTTTTTTTTGAAAGTAGTATTAATTGGAATGTATATTTTTATAATTGTAATTATTTTGAGTATGTGTGTAAGGTATCTCTCTAAACCAATCTCTAATTTGGGTCTTGATTATACAATCTCTATCTCATATTTTCTCTTTCATAAATGTTATGAAATTATTCTAAACTATTTATATATTTATCTGACACATATAACGATCTTATTCAAATTTCCATTAACTGGATAATATATTCCATATGTTTTTTATCAAATGAATCCCTTTTTTTCAAGTGATAATTTTTATAATAATGATTTAAGATTTAGTTCCTTTTTTGGAACACATAATATAAGATCTCAAATTTTTCAATTTATGTCCCTCTTTTTTTATTTAAATATCTATACATTTGGGTTTTCCTTCTTTTTTAAACCATAGTTGTCATGTTTATTTTGGTGATAATGATATTTTTCTATGGAAAATTTTCTAATGTTGGGTATTTATGTTTATATGAATTATTGGAGAACATATAAATATCTAAAGGAATAATAAGAGTTATCCATTTTTTGGATGGTTTCAAATATGGTTCCTTATTTTCATATAAAAGGATTGTTGAATGCTATTTATTGTAAAATTTCATGTCATGAAGGGTTTTCACAACATGAACGAGTTGTGAAGCAGATTCTATGAACTGGATAAGAGTATGAAACTATTACACATTGGGAAACTAGTAGACAATATGAAATTGTTTATCATGTATATTTTGTCCTATGGAATAAAATTTTTCTACGTATATAAAAAAATGAAAATTTTATGTCGTGATAGGGTTTTACTTCATAAATATCTTAGGATTGGTAGTTTTAAACCCATTGTGCATTTGATTTTATTTCATCTTCCATGAATTTCTATATACCAAAACATAGGTAACCCTATGTGATTTTTAGACCCATTTCATCCATTTTAGATGTATCTATTTTGAATTTAATCTCATGTGATTTGTTTCACTTTTACCACTCTCTTCCTCTTGTTCTCTACTATTGTGGATAAATCTCATGATAGCTGTTTAACTGAGTTTTTATATTAGGTGATCTGGGATTACCATTGTGATAGCCTTTTCCTTCATTCGTCAATGTAATTCATGGTTGAGAGTGTATATTAAATATCAAGATAAATTAAGGTGGTCATGAACATTTCACAATGGTTTGTTTCTATTTATTTAACTGTGTTCAGTATTATATGATCACATCGTCCCAACATGCACATTAACAAACTAAATAATGGGTGATGATAGTCATGTGTTTATACTACTCCATGTATCCCTTTGGACCCAATGGTGTTGAAACCTAGCATGTGAATAACTATTAGGGGAACCTACAGTTGAATAATAAATAAATAGAAAATGGATTAATTAAATGTTTTATCATGAAATGATACATCTAGTGATTTTTTTTAATAGATTCACATTGCAAATTAGCATCCTATAATATTGAATGAATTGTGAAAATTTGTTATAAAATGGGTGTGAAAACATGAATGGAAATAAATTACGATATAATTTAATCAATGAGTATTGAATTGAAAGAAAAATCATATTTGGATGAATTTAACTATAGGAATTATGCTATTATATTGTGTTCATTGAAAATTATGACTTGTGTAATGAGTTATAAAGAAATTATTACAAAAGGGACACACCCGGTGATGATGAAATTTTTATATAGAGAGATATGCTTCGAGGTGCTGAAATGATTATATAATGGGATATGGTTAGTATTGTGAAAATCCTTATATAAATTGTTATTCCTAGTTATGTTAAAATTATTATATAATGGAATATTCCCGATGACGATAAATTGATTATATAAAGGGATATTTTTAGTGATACTAAAATTATTATATAAAGAGTTATGCAATGTCTTGTTGAAATTGTTATATATAAGGATTATATTGGTCATGATAAAATAATTATATAAAGGGATTTTATTGGTGAGGATATGAATCATATAAATTTTTACTATATTACTTAATTATTCCATGGAATTATTTTTATGGTTTGAACATTTTTTCTATATAATTATAAATGCTTTTGTATGGTGATGAGGTATATTTATTGTTGTATAAAATTAATTTATTAACTAATACTTCTGATAATCACATTATTACCAATACTTATTATCATAATAGTTTTGTTTAAACTCGTTTTGTTTACCTAATAGGTTTTACTCAAATATGGTTCAATATTTGATTTAATACCAAAAGAGATTAAATGGATATAGGTTTGGAGAATTAAAAATGACATTTTTTGTTATGTCATGTTGGATGGGTTGGATCTTCAATATAGGACCAACATGGGGTTCAGGACCAACTAATTTTGATGTTATTTGTGTATTAATGGTCTTGTATATATATTTATTTAGTTTAACACTTAAATAATTCCATAATTTCATTTAATTATCATTATATTGCTATTATAGTATTCATTTGACTTTTATTGATTGGTTTATCCATTATGATTTACTATTTTCTCTATTTTTTTAATATGATATTTTTTTCTATCATAATAAAACTATATACTATGGGGTATAGTATCCCCTCTATTTTTTCTACACCTCCTATACTAGTCGGTAGATAGTGGTATATGGACAGTTTTGCTTAAGGTCCAATGACCAACCTAATTTGGCAATGATAAAGAGTGATAGATCAAGGGACATTACAACGTGGAATCTGAGGCTCAAGTTAATTTTTTTTGCATCATCGCTGTTTTGGAAAGGTATAAATTAGAATAGTACGTTATGGAATTTGGAAATAATCTTGATTATGAGAGTAGATAATCCATGTATGTGGGAAATATGAGTTTTCGAAGATGGTATTTTATAAGATGTTCTCTTGGTACGATTGATGTTATTTCACCTTGGGTGATTCACATGTTTTGTGATGTTTAATCTTCATATTTATACTCATGTATTGGTATGGAAGGATATGTGTATGCATGAATTATAATATGTACATATAGATGTATATTGAAATTCATTGTTCATGATAGAGACATATTTATTTCATGTTGTATGTTTTCCTATATGAACTATTTAATGAGATACATGTTATATATTTTAAATGAAATGAAATAATTATTATGTTAGGTCATACACATGTTAATCCATTTTTATAGAAACCATGAGACAATGGTTCACAATTGTTTTCCCCAGTTGAGGATAACCATTTTGTTATCTAGTGTTCTATAGAGTTCATTTTTAATTTATAAAAAAAATCCACCCCCTCATTTTTTAATTGAGCATAATGAGAGTGGAAATAAAAACAATCCCTCACAAATAAACCAGAGATTAATGTAGTTACTGAGGATTTCATGAATATTCATCTTCATAAAATATTCATGAGGGTTATCTGATCTAGAAAAAGGTATAAAATATGCATTGTGCCTTCAACTCATGAGGTGACGAGAGAGTTTCATCTTCTGCATCCTCTTATATTCACTAGGGAGATAGTCCTCCTGACAGAAGTGTTGTGTATTGAGTTAGTTCATATTATCTAAAATCACCTTGAGACAGAAATAGATATGATGGTGAATCTTGCTACAAACTTGCTTCATGTACCATACATGCATTTCTTGGACACTTCAGAGTAAGATGGTAAGAAAAAAGATTTATCCTAGATGGTCTTCGAGGTAATGTTTTTTATGTACTTATATCCATAGATGTTGATGCATGAGAAGGCTTTCATGTTCATGTGCATGACATTTTAGGGCATCCTAGTTATAGATTACACTTGACATTACACTGAATTATAGTGTATTTCATCATCTTTAGTAGCTGATGAGACACATATAAATAAGAGTGTATAGGATGGTATTTTCTATGAGATCAGGTCATAGATGAATTGTTTTCATTGGAGTATATTATTACATGTTTTTAATGGGGCTCCCATTAATTAAGGTAATCGGAGAGGGGACTTGATAATCTACCATTCTATTTTGTATGATTGAACAGGTAAATCAACTTCTAGTGGAATAAAGCCCCACTATGATAATTATCACCATGAAAATTGTTGGAAGAGTAGTTAATATAGTTGGCATACATCACAAGACCATGTTATATTATAATGTTATCAGTGTGGAACATTTGGTCAAAAGAAACCATAATCATTGTAACATTCATTGTATTTCCATTAATTTATTAAAATTGGTCTTCATTAGATTTCAATTATTGAATTAGATTATGGTACCTTCTTAGTGTCTATAGGGGAACACAGTAGTAGAGAATTGGTATGGGATTGTGATAGGAACTAGATTCTAGGAAGGACACAACTACTCCTTAGAAGACTTGCATTTCATGTTCCACTGGATATATAGGTTCAGGTCGTCTATGTGGTATGACCGTGCATGAGAGGAAATTGTTAGTGGGAACATCATAGGGGATTCATACAAGAGCCTCAGGAAGAGGGGGAACTTTGTTTCATGCGATATACTTTACTCGGTCTCGTTTGGATATGGGACCTTCTACCAAAAAAGGTGAAATTATTATATCATATTCCATTTATTTTATTTTTTCTCATATCGGATTATCCCATTCCTTAATATAATCTATTTTTTAAAAACTTTTAGGCATGTTTTGGGAAATATTTGATGGATTTATAACCACCGATACAGTATTAGGAGTGCGGTCAAAGGACTTCAAACATTTCAATGAGTGTTTATTATAAATTGGTGGTTATCATTTCATTTAGGAACTATTTACACAATAAATGAAGGCTTTTTCCTTTATTTTTGTTAAGGATTATCTAGTTTCATACAAGGCATATATCCACTATTACTGTAGGGGGTTTAATTTTTATCTCCATAAGGAATCTCCCATTATCACCCGGTTTAGTTGGATCATCAGGATAATCTTTTAGGAATAATTCATTTCAAATTAGATTTTATAAGTACTAAAATAACAGGGCATAATCTAGATGATGGTTGAATATAGAATTATACTTTTCCTATAGTAGAAGGCATTTTATTTGATGTATTTTAAAATAAAGCTTACAGATTACAACCCAAGAAATATATCAATGTCATGATCAATTTTATAACGTGAGTAGAGCCAATTCCTATTACTCATTATAAGTTGTAACAAACAATGCTTCTTGAATTTAAATTTATGTTGGAATATCTAGAAGCTAAATTTTTCATATGGCCTAGTAAATCTCCATTGGATACTCAAGTTCTTTTATCAATTATATTTAATGGGACTTTACAATTATATGTAGATTTTTGGAGATTGAACCAGATGATAGTCAACACCTAGTATCCCTTTTCTAGAATTGATGTTCATTTTTATCAGATGAGAGGTTCTATAAAATTATCTAATATCAGATTGAGGTTGAGATCACACCAAATGAGGGTGAGACCATTATAGATACCAACGACTAGTTTTAGGGGTAATTGTTGCTTGTATGAGTCTATTGTGATGTTGTTTGTTTTTAAAAATGCACCGGTGATATTCATTTCCATGATGAATTGGATATTTTTTTATTTCCAAGATCTGTTTCTCCAGTTTTTTTGAAGATATATGTCTGTACTACCGTTCATCATATTATCATGCCAAACATCTTGACTTCGTCTTGAGTACATTGAGAGAGAATCTAATTTCTGTCAAGCCACCCAAATTTGGTTTCAAGATTGATATATTTCTCATCATGTTTCATGTCATCTTAGTGGATGGAGTGTTAATGGAAAAATAAAATTTCACAACCATGATATCTTTTGAGTGTCCCAAAAATTTATTTCATGATTTTATGTTTTCAAGGATTAGTATGTTATTATCATTTTTCTGATACTTTTTCTGTTCAAGAACACCAATGTATGATATAATCAATAAATCAGTGATGTTTATTTTGTAATTTACTCAAAAGATAAATTGTAAACATTTTAAGGGAAAGTTGGATTTATATCCAATCCTCACCTTTCCTATATAGGATAAGGAATATATAATGAATCAGGAGGTGTCATGAGTTGGAATAGAAGATTTTTTAATGTAGGAAGATTGAGTGGTTCTGCATCTCTCCAGATAGCTAAAACAAAATTAAAGGAATTATCATAAACATGATCTAGTGTTATCTATGGTGGTACATTCACTAAGATGCTAGAGATACTATATTTTGGGTGATATATTTATGGTGCACATTGTAAAAAAGACCATCATGTACTTATTTTACAAGTATTACCTAAACCTACTACAAAGGATGTATGTTGAGTATATACATTCTTTAAACATTGAGTTGGATTATACATTGGGTAATGGAAACATAATTATTGATTCCTTGATCCAAAATATTGAGACAAAGGTAGTGTGAGAGTCTTGTTATGAGTGGAGGATGATGAATCTCATTGCAAAAATGTATCAAGATGTTAAAGATCCCCATGGATGAGTAGTTAAGAGCTCAACATCTGTTATAGCCATTCTTATTTACTAGATCATGATATGGAAGTTATCTAATCCAAAGGTCTTATAATTGAAGGATATCATATATGGTTAGAATCCACTATTAGTATGGTCCCACAAAAGATACAATTTTATTATGATCAATGGATGAGGATGGATTCCTATGGTCTTTCATGATGAGATGATGACATAAATTCATGATTTTAGAGGGGTGTTATAGCAAGGTTTTACAAATATATATCACCATCATCATATATAATATTAGTGTTATGAGGATTATCATTTCTGAGAGGGATCATTATAATAGGTCTCAATTCTAGGGTATCTTCAAAAGGATATGAGAATTCATGTTCCTTTATGTACATCCTATCATCCATAGACTGATGTCCAATATGAACAAACAATTCATATTATATATGATATGATACAATCCCATGTTTTGGATTTCAATGGTCCATGCGAGAATGATTTGGAACTCATGTATTTCACCTTTAGTAATAGATTCAAGGAATTGATCCAAATATAACATTTTGAGTCCTTGTATAGAAATATGTTTTTTTTTCTACTCATTGTTGGTTGGAGACAGGTGAGTTAGCACATGTTAGACCTACTCTCATGCCAGAGCTATCAAAGAAGGTTATGTTGATTAGAATATGGTTGGTGATTGTGTAGATCAGGACTATGTCATATGTGGTCTATCTAATATGTCCTTGGGAGTTTTACTATATTATTGATTTTTTCCCTAGAGTGTAACCATGTTTCTGGAAACACAACATTAGGGAAAATGTAAAGATAGCGTGTATGTTTTTCAGGCAATTTGAGATATTGTAATGAGTTGGTCCACAAGCATACCAATTTTCTCTTCTAAAATACTAAAATTACATGAATGATGTGTTTCACATATCAAAAAATTAATATATATCATCTTACCCTTCTAATATTTTATATGTTGTGGCGTTGAGCTTGGAACAGATGCATCATTTGAGGATAATCTAATATGGATTGTGGACAATCGTGATAAGTATCTTTTGGGAAAGACTATACCTGTAGATCGAGTATAGTGGAAGGATGTGTGTTTTCAAGAGGTGACCTAGGAAATGTAATCATTTATGTGATCCTATAGGCCATACTATTTCACAGAGACACCGTAGTGATGCTTGGAGTATCTTGGGGTTGATAAATATTATGGTGGGGAGGTTGTAATATCCCATCTTTTTTCACGTACATCCCTTTTTGTGTTTTGTGTAGAACCTTTTTTCTTTTGGGTTTTCCTTCTTCATTAAAACTTGATAGTAGAGTCATGTTTGGGTATGGACTTCTTTTGTTGGTGAAATGGCCTAAACATCATGGTTTTATGTTTTTTAATTACTAGTTTCTAGGTAATTGTATAAAGAGTACATCAGGGTTATCCAAGGTTTGGATGGCTTTGGAGTTGGTACGAGAATTTCTTGTAAAAGAATGGATGAAAGCTATCTACTAGATACCATCATATCTAGAGTGGTTTAAATGACATGAATTTATATTCAAGAAAATTCCATGAACTGGTTTAGGGTGTGAAATGGATACACACCATGAAACTAGTTCATGATTTGAAATGGTTAAATGTGATTTTTTATCAAAATCTGATGAGTTTTTGGTGTATATCAAAAATTGATAAATTCAATTGGTGAAAGGGTTTCATGTCATGAATCCCTATAGATCATGGGTTTTAAACTCCTCTATGGATATGATTTTATTTAATCCACTATTTAGCTCTCTACCATGACCTAGGAAGACTCATGGTGATATTGGATCCATTTATAACCTTCTAGATGTCCGGATCAAGTATTTAATATTTGGTGAGTTGTATATCTTTACTTTTACCCTATATTCATCTTGTTTTCTATTATCATAGTGTAATATGTTTACCTATGTTGAAATGAGTTTTTATCCTTTGCGGTCTAGGTTTCTCCTTGTCATCTCCTTTGAATTTGTTCCCTATTTCCACTTCTAATGGAGACGTTATCTTAAATCTCTAGATAAATATAGATGGTCTAGAACATTGACCTACATACTCTTTCAATATGTATAAATATGTGAAAAATTGTGGAATCTCATTGACACAATGTGTGTGTTAAGAAATATAATAATGGGTGTGAATAATCATGGTTTTATATTAGTAATTAGATCACTTTGGACCCAATTGTGTTGAGACCTAGATTGTGGATTCCTATAGGGTCCACCTATCCACGAATAATAATGAACTAGATAATGGCCTATATGTATGTTTCATCATGAGATGATTTTTTAGGGTACTTATTATGATATATTCTCCTTGAAAATTAGTATTCATGAGTATTGAATTAATGGTGAC
This sequence comes from Viscum album, assembly GCA_963277665.1. NCBI lineage: Eukaryota > Viridiplantae > Streptophyta > Magnoliopsida > Santalales > Viscaceae > Viscum > Viscum album. Next base: position 1,752,993,836 of record OY728152.1, read on the forward strand.
AATTTGCTATAAAATGGGAGTGAAAATTAGCATAAAATGGCTTAAGATTTAATTTAATGAATTAATGGGTAATTAAAAAAAACCATATTTGGTTGAAACGACCATTATAGATTAGGGTATTTAATTTTTTATTGGGGAGATTTTGAATTTTGTTTTGATTTATATTGAAATGATTATATAAATGTCTATGCATAGTGATGGTAAAATTATTATATAAAGGTTTTTGCCTAGTGATGTTGAAATTATTATATAAAGGTATATTTCTGGTGATGATGAAATGCTTATATAAGTTGATATTCCTTATAAAGCTAAAATTATTTTATGAAGTTCTATGCTTGGTGATAATGGAATGTTTATATACATGGATTTCCTGGTTATGATGAAATGTATATATAAAGAGATTTTCTCTATAATGTTGTGATTTTTATAGGTATTGACCTCATTATATGATTATGTAGTATTCTTTTGGTTATGGTTTTAACGGTTATGGTACATGCTCAAAAATATTTTGTTATAGTGTTAATTCATGTTGATTCCTATGTTTTATAAATTGATTAATTAATACTCCTAATTAGCTGTTTATTTAATATACTTATAATCATTACTGTTTTTATAGACATGGTGGTGTCGAACAAATAGGTCTTACTCACTCCTTATTAAGGAAATCATTTGTTACTAGGGTATATTAGATTGATGCAATTTTGTAAAATGGGAAAGGACACTGTTTATGATTTTTTCTTATTGGATGTGTTAGATCTTAGAGACAGAACCAATATGGGGTTCGAGACTTGGGTATTTTGAGTTAATTTGTTTAAGCTTAGTTTTCTTTTTTATATTAATTATGTGGAGAATTTATATACATTCCAAAAATTCATTACATTATCATTTCATAATTATTTTATTATTCATTTAGCTTTTATTTCTTGGTCTATCTAATATGATGTCCTCCATTTTCTATTTTCTTTTACTCAGATATTTTTTGTTGTTGTATTACTGCTCTTCTCTAAGAGGTATAGTCACTCCACTTTGTTCTCTACAAACTCACTGTTCATCTACAACCTTTAGAATATGTGAAGGAATACCTAAAGATCATTACAAAACATGATTTGACCACATGATAGAGTTATGGATCATGAGATTTTCAAATAAGCATGTACATGTTATGATGAATGTGGGTAAATATAACACCAAAGAAATAGGTTAATATTTTTTCTCAGGTTACATTATGAGAAGGATCATGTAGTAAAACTAATCCACTATAGGAATCTATACATGATGAGTTTTATTTTTCCATGAAGATATCATATGAACTATTTTATGAAAATATTTGGACAAAAAGTTGATTTTAGGGGTAAAGAATGCTTTTTAACTATATTTTTAATTTTCTACTTGAAAATATTGTATATCTATCCATGTATTAACATGTTTCCATATTTAATTTTATATGTTGCTTACTGAGATTTTTTGAAATCATACAATTTTTTAAAATGTTATTTTGAAATGCTTAAAGGATGAGTAAGGACAGGGATGAGGTCACGATGAAAATTGTTACGATATTTTTATAATAGAAAACTTTTTATATAGTAAATGTTTTATTAGGGGAATAATTGAATGTAAGATAAAATATCTAAATTAAGATGAGATATTTATTTATAAATGTTTCACAGACAAATTCTATATAATGATAAATAATTCAGATAAAAAAAGTAGAAAAAAATTATTTTTTACCTATAAGTCATGATTATGTAATGTTTGTGGTTTTTTTCATATAGGTATGAGTCAAATATTTACATTATATGATTCTTAGTCTCACGATGAACTATAATATGACCAGAATTAAGACTTTAAATAAATAGTAATACTTGATTTTTCACTATATGATAATTTGACAACAAAAAATTTATATATAGTTATGAATTAACAAACTAACATGAATAATGAGACCTTATATTAAAATTGAATATTTTCTCTTCCTCTCCTGTTTTAGAGAGCAAATTTAATAATTCTAGTTACCCATTCAATGAATTCTTCTATTCATATATATATATATATATATATAGTTTTCATTAAAACCAAATTCCCCCCTAAAATGATGATATTATTTAAGTATTTTTATTATTTATCTTTACATCACACTCTATGAAACCATAACTTTTTAAAAGTAATAATTTATATCTGAAAAATATATATTTTTCAAAAAAAATGTTCTAAAATATTCCGAAAATCATAATTTCATATTATTCACATTTCCTTCTATATATTATTAAAATAAAATATCAAAACCAATGAATAGATTTAAATAAAGCTTAAAAATAATCAAAAAATAAAAAACTTGATTTTAGATACACATAAAAATTTTAAAATTGTTTTTTATTTTCTATTAAAAAATATCAAAAAATAATAATCTTTTTTATGATATTAACATTCTAAAGAGTATTTTTCATCAAAATAATTATTTTTTATGAAAAATTATAATTTATTAATTTTGAATCCAATACCACTATTGAAATTGGATGGGATCTTAATGAAATATTAAAAAAAAATATTTATTGGATTATATTATTTTATTAATTTGAAATAAAACATAATCAAGAAAAAATACAATCATTAGATAAATTTATGATCTTCTCACACAAACCATGTTATTTATTAGTTATTTTTCACTACTCTTTTTTTATCATACTTAATTTAGGGGAAATGTTTTTCAACAAAGGGACGATTCTTATGAGAGGTATTTTTTTATAATTACAATTGTATGATTATTTCTTTTTTCATTACATTAATCTATTTTCATGTTAATGGATTTCTCCATGTTAATTATTAATAATAATTGAATTATTATTATACATATAATATAAAAAATAATATACAATTAATAGTTATAAATATAATATGTCTAAATGTATGTCATCTATATATGTCTTTCTTTAAAAGAGAGAAATATATCAACCATGCATGTGTAAAAAAATACATATGGTAACATTTCAAGTAAATATAAAATATAAAATTGGTTTTAAAACTTTTTTTGTTCTGTTATATATGTATTTATATATATATATGATTGTATATATATATATATTTATATTTGTGTTATGATTTAAATATTTATATTTAAAAATACTCTTCAATTTATTATTAAAAATTTAAATCAAAATAATCCCAAAATATTCATATATTTATGATAAATAATTCTAGGTTTTGAAATTGATTTTTGAGACATGTTTTTATTATGTATATAAATTACCTAAATTATTAATCTTATTTATAATCATGGTATTATTGATAAATGTCTAAGAAACCTTTCATTATAGATGAGTATTATTAAAGAAGTTTTTATTAACCCTATCCTTGATTATGGGTACTTTGGATAGATCGTGTTAATATCTTAATTCTAAACCCAAATATATGTTTCCTGGAATTGAATAATATAAAAATATTGATTCATCTAATTAATTTGAAATGGTCAATAATTTTCTTGAAATAAGGAAGATGAGTATCTTGATTTGTATCGTATCCTATAAGTATATATATTAGAAAATTACATCAATCAATGTCTTTACTAAATGAAATAACCACTAATTGAAAACCTTGAAATGGAGGAATGCAATCCAATATCTCATTTTACTTATTCTTACTACATCTTGGTTATTGGATATTAACTAAAATGGAGAAATATTACAATATGATCCATACATATCATAAACACTGTTATATATATGATGTATATCATATGCAACAATATGTCAATCTCTATAAAATAAATATGATTTGTTCATTCATATGGAACGATATGGTAGATGGATAATGATTTATGAAACCATTTTCATGAATATTTCCACATAATCTAATTGATTTCTAATTTTATTTATTTCAAATATTTGTTTCATTTATGTCATGTCATGCATATTATAATTGTGAAATTTTTTAATACTTATAGAAAAAACAATAGGAATTTTTCAAGGTATTGTAAATTTGTTTCAAAAAATTGTAATTTAATGCTTGATCTCCCAAATTGAATAAGGGATCAAGTGTAAGGTATTAGGTTCTCATAATGTGGGGGTGTAAGGATTCATTATAATCATTTGAATCACCCTTATTTTTCTCTCTATTTTCCAATGATTATAATATCATGTAAATGATTTCGATTTCAAGGGCTTGGTTTTTAGTATATATTGATTTTAGTGGTTGTCGTATATACTATAGATGAAATATTATATTGGTATTTCGAATTTTATCTCAAATAGTTATACTCCAATATATTATACCATGATCAATATGAGGTAGTTATATTTTATTATTTTCTACATTTAAATGTTGATTTAATAATGGCATACATTATTATTTATTGGGAGTATTTTTCTACTACGTGTGTGGGATTTTCTAACAATATCTATCTATGAAATTAGACCCATTTTTATCAATGAATGAATAATGTTTAATATTTATCTTATTAATAATATGTTTATCGTATATACCTAAGGTGATATCATAAGGTATAATATTGCATGGAAAAATTGAAACATCAAGAGATTTTATAAAATATCTTCTTTCAAATTAATTTAAATTATTTGCTATATTCTGTAACATGTTATGAATAGTTTATATTTCATTATATTCAACAACAATTTTATCTCATGTTGCAAGTAACACCAAGTCCCTACTATAAATTTTGTCACACGCAAAGCTGAGTCTTACCAAAAAATAGTATAATATTAATATTATAATAATTACCACTTATCCATTGAAATAGAAGGAATGAATAAGATTAACTGAATTCCAAAAATATGGTTTATATATATAATCTATCTTTTGGTGATAATTATTTAGAAATGAAAATAAAAACCAATTGAAAATAAAGGATGTGTTTTTATGAAAGAAAACATCTATACCGATAAAGACATTTTCTATAAATAAATTAAATAAATCATTATTATTGAAAATTGATAATGGAATTTATATGTTATATATTCAATAAAATATTTTTCAATTCATCAAATAATTTTTATAGTCACAAAAGAACAATAAATCCGATTTTATGCATAAAAGGTTATATTTTTCTAAAAGGCATTTTTAAGTCCTTTTATTGGAATGATATTTTTAAAACATAATTTTAGAGATTTAATAAATTTTATATGGAGAATTACAAATCTATTTTTAAAATTAAAATGTCAAAAGATTCTTTGGGATAATGGTTGATATTTTTCTAATATCATTCTTATTTTGATAACTACGGAATGACATCAAATGTTTTTTGAAACTGCATTTTAATATAATTTATTTATATAGTTAAATTATATTTTAATTTAATTTTATAGCCTAATATGTTAATTTATACATAACTAAATCCAATTTAGCTAATCTTAACCAATTTCAAAATGAAATTGGATATAAAAACATTATAATTTTCTAAAAATTTTATATTAAAAAACATGTTGTGTCGACTCGTCTGTGGGATCAATATTAAATTAAATTCAGTTACTTATGTGATTATAATTTGTAATAATGGATTATATATATATAATTATAATCATATTAAATTTCATTTAAGTGAGTATTGGTTTTTTAGGAAAAATATTAGTGAATCAAATTAAAATTAATTATCGTGATTAAGGGAAAAAGAGTCTACTTACTATATAATGGTTAATATTAATGGGACACATATTCTATAAACTAATATAAAACAAATTGGATACAAATATATCGACCTATATTACATTACAATTAATTTATTTGAGTTATTTGGAATACTATTTAGTGAAATTGGATCATATAATAAGTTAAGAAAAGAAAACAAAAGTAAAATGTCTGATTCATCATTTTAATTTCTATCAATTATTGGGGATGGGGAAAACTATATATGTTTGTTTATAAATATTATCTCACCTTTTACATATTTGAGATAAATTTCATCTTCACCGCTTACTTACTGTATGTGATGTATCAATATTCATTTAGATATATTATATAAAGAATTATTTTATATTAATCGTATTTAAAATTTTATTTTGACGATTATTACATTTGGGGTTTCTGATTTTGACATTACCACATGTGTAAATATTTATTTCTATGGGACATATGTCATATTAAATAATCATTTATTTTGTGTGGTGTGTATAAATTCTATTTTATATATTATATCCTTAATTTATTTTTTTCTTGCATTATTTAAAGTAATCTTAAATGTTTTTCATTCATGCGTTTTATGATTTCACTGTTTCAAAGTGGTATGGGACACTTTGGTATTAGTAAATATTATTTTTTTCAATAATTTTTTTATGATCTTTTATTGGTATTTCTATCGATCAATGTAAAAAACAACTTTTAAATTATCTTAAATTGGGTATGTTTTATAATTGATTCCATAATAATTATTTTCTCAATGGATTAAAATTGTTTCAAATATGTTATTACGGAACCCATTTATTTTCCATTGGATAATTGTGTTTCAAATATATTATTATAGAACCCTTTTCTGTTCCATGGGTTACAAAAGATTAAAATATATTTGTCATGGAACCCATTTTTTCGTGGGTTAATCATGATTCAAGGATATTTTTATGCAATCAATTTCTATTATTAATTTTAATCATGTTTCAACGGGATTTATAATAAACCCATTTCGTTTCCATGGGTTAATCAGGTTTATATTAATTTTGATGATATACATGAGTTTTATGATGAATTTTGTTGTTGTTAATTCAGTAAATGAGAATTATATAAAATGGTTGAGCACCATTATATCTCATAGAAAACTAGTAGGCCCAATATATCCAAAACGAAGGGTTATCCCCAATAAAGATATCTGATCCACTGGGTAATGATTATATAAGAATTTGTCTGTACGATAATTCCAACTTAATTAGATTTGAAATGGTTTTTAGTGGGTTTTTAATGGGAAACATGAAATTTATACACCAAATTACCAAAAAGTGTTTTAATTTCTTGTTCTGGGTTTATAATGTTTCTAATGACTAATATTGATATCACGTAGATTTTGATTATTTATTGTAATGACTCTTTCTATTTCCATTTTTTCATATTTTATGATCCACTTACAATTTCATATGATTTATTTTATTATTCATTCATAAACTTTTATTATGTCACCATACACTCATATTTTATGCTACGGTCAGTAGTGTTGTTGTGGTGGTATATTCATCCATACACTAGAATGTTGATATCTGATTTTCGACTCAGTAGACATGAACATTGGTTGCAATGAAAATAATGGTTCATTAATCATATAAGAGTGGGTTTTGGTTCCATTTCCATATTGAGTCATATCTCTAGATATACTCATTGACAATGGTACATCTTGTTTTATTACAAGATTCCCTCGACACACATACTATTTTGGATTCAGCAGCTCGATCACAAGAATGACCCCATCAGTGAAGAGGCTTCGATATAAGGACCAGTTCCCTAGATATTACCAGTATATTTTAAATATGATATGACACCACCTATGGAGCAACACATGTTACCCATAATACTATCTTATAAAGATCATATTTTCATCATGATTTAGGAGTTTCATATACAGTGACCCCTCAGGTTATGAGTCATTCACAATCCTCATGTTTTTGAGGACTTGATTGAGGTAGTGACATGAGTTTTCCAAATTGTTAGGACCCTTGCTGATTAAGATGGTGCTCCTATAAGTTATCCTTTTGTAAGGTTCAGTAGGGAGATAGTGGAGTCTGGTTATCCATACTCATGATGAGGCTACTCTTAAAGGGAAATAATATTAGATGTTCTTCATTTACTATTCATGTCGTATACTTTTCATTTTATTTGATTAATCGGTGTGAGTCCACATCTCATCCTTGGAAATATTTTCTTATTTCTTTGGATCATACAAGAGAGTGATAGAATGGACTTGAACTTTGAGCCCCTCCCAAATCATTTTCGGGCTCTAATTGAGATGACATCGTTGAGTAAGATTCCAACTTGTGAGTTCTTTTTCCCCTAGATCTTTTCTTCCTAATTCCTCATCTCTTGTGAGTTATTGTGGGATGATAAATTTTACCCTATTTGTATATCGACATCATTCTAGGCCAATTCAATGTCCTATGTTTAGTATTATCTATCGTGATACATCAAGGTATGTGTTCTGTTCCTTTAATTGATCGTCAGTGTATTATATATGCTTAAAGTTCATTATACCCACATTTGGGAAGTTGTATGTTTTCAAAATATACCATTTTTATTTCCTATTATGGTTTAGTTTGTTGATAAATGGTTCTTTGTATTTGTATGAGGTTAAATACCTTGGTTACGGGACACCTCATGGATGTGTTTCCCTTTTTTGATCATTTATGGCCATTTAGTGATGGTTGTCTATTAGGATTTTCTTATTTACCATGCCTTTTTCGATTAGGATAGAGTTACTAATTAAATAAGATAACTATGATATGGTTTATGGATGTTTGACTAAGGTGAAATTTACCGTGAGAGCTTCCCAAGGTATGGTCATTTATGTGTGTTTTATTATTGTGTGACCAAAGGGAGTTGACAGTGAGAGCTACCAAGTGGTCGTCGACCCAGGGGTTTACACTATAAGTGTTGACCCATGTTGTTGGTTATAAATGTTTATAGACTGTTGGACCCTAGGAAAATTTTCCATTAGATATTCAAGGTGGTTCCTATGTTTTACTAATGCTATGTTAACCAAGGGGTATTGACCGTGAGAGCTACACATGTGGTCGTTTGTAAATAATAGTACTATGTTAGAACAATTGGGTTAGACCGTGAGAGCTTCCCAATGGGTCATTATTAAATATTTTTGTTATGATAGACTAGTGGGTTTGAATATGAGAAATATCCCAAAGGGTAATGATTGGATAATTGAATGATTGTGACGATTCTTCCAATCTAATGCACAATCTTGGAATAACTCATACATGATTTTTTTAGATGGTCACCTAAGACATCAGTTTATTTACTATTATATAGGGGATACCAATCATAGACTAGATTCCACAGTTTACATGATTCCATGGTGGAATAATGAATGATAAATGAATTCAATTGAGAAATGTAGGACTCTTTTCTTTTGAGTATTTCCTAGTTTATTGCTTCATTTCTATATATTTCTTACATTATATATTCACTGACAGTTAGGAATAGACCTATTAGTGTTTTACAACTGGGATTCATCTCACACTCTATTTGGGTTATGATTTTGGACCCATACATATTATAAGTTTAATAGTATAGATTAGGTAAAGAGACTTTCTTCATCAGGTACTGATTGTTGTTAGAGATGAATAGTATGGGACCAATCTGAGGCTTGCGATGGGGTAGGAGCATACAACCATTCTATAACTTGGTTTTATTATTATTTTTATATCATTATGACTTGATTGGTTTCATTTTTGGACACATGTTTCATGAATCATTTAAATATATTCCCCAGTTTTTATATTACAATCATTATTCTGTTATTTACTTCTGTTGTATGGTATTACTGCTTCCCCTAATATTTACTATTTTTTACCATTGTGCATACTCTAACAATGAGGTAATAGTTTCCCCATTATCATAGCTTGGAGCTCGTTTTTATTTGGTAGCCTCTGTAGTTTGGGGAAATGTGCTTGAGTTCATTTGACCATCCAAGTGCGGAGTACTTTTGGATGACACCCAAATCTAGGACATTACAAAGGTGTATCAGAGGGAGGTTTCCATCCTCCAAACATTGTGTTATTGTCCCACTTGGATTTTAATTTGGTTCATAATGTTTAAATGTTAATTGAATTCAATTAAGGACTACTACAAAATAGGATTCCAATCGTTTATTCTTGGGGATGGATCAAAACATGGAATTCCTTGGCCAAAATATTAAAAATTTAAAGGTTCAAGAGAAGTTTCAGAGGCTTATTGTCTGGAAACCCAGACAACACAATATGTGAAGTTATTAACAAATTCCATCTATTCTTCTATTAGGGAATAATTAATTTTATTAAGTACACACCGTGTAGTTCATGACCGTGTGACTGACTGTGTGAGTAGAGACATAGGTTTGGGAATATTTTGGTAGAACATTTCGTGTCAATATTGTACATGGCGTGTTGTAAAGAACCATTTATCTAGTCATGTGACCACTGACACAGGTGTATGAATCTTAGGTGGTACACATCATATCTCATTTATGCATATATTTTACAAATCAATCGGGATTCCAATCGTGTGACTAATGACATGAGTTGATGGAACATAACTGGTACATGGCATGTCTAGGGTGAATGAATTGTGTAGTGTTACACTAGAAGAAACATTTGGTTCAATACATGTTTCTAAACATGGGTAAGAGTTAATTTTCAAGTACATGTCGTGTCTTAGGAGAAACATCCCCTGTGAAGGGGTGTTACATAACCTGGTTGGCAGAGGTACACACCCATGTTATGGCTTAAAATTACATATCTTGTATTGGTACTATAAAAAGTGTAACCCTTTTTTATAATACATGAATTCATTTTTAATGTTGTTCTATTATATTAATTCTAAGATGTTTTCTTTTATAATATTAAACTGAGGTGTGTGATGTACCTTGCATATTTATGCCACCATAATGTTCTCTGGTTATATGTCAGGTACTGGGTAGTGAATAGACACCAGAAATGGTTGATCAAGGACTTAATGAAGATCTACTTTTCATTACCAACTTGGAACTAGCTGTAAAACTAGACATTGGTGTTGATGCATAGTTCTGTGAGGGCCTTATGAGGATGTACAAACTTTTTATGGAGAACCACATCATGCCACGACTATGGTAGAGTTGACAGGGGTCTTCCAGCAATAGCATCCTCCCACATTTTCAAGGGATGGAAGACAACATGTTGTTGAGACATGGTTAGAGTCCATGCTAACCATTTTCGACCATATAGAGATTCCTTCTGAGAGTAGGGTGAATCTCATGACATACATGCTATGTGATTCCGCAGAGAGATGGCGATATGTTATCTCATGGGTAGGACATCATCAGGATATGTCTTGGGAAGAGTTTTAGAGGACCTATTAGGAATAATTCTACCCTGAGATGTTTAGGGACAATAAATCCTGAGAGTTCATTCATTTGGAGCAGGGCCCTATTTCCGTGATTTATTACTCATGTCGCTTCACATATCATCATCACATCACACCGATTTTTTGAGGTGACAATTTTTCACTAGCTAGACATTTTGAGGATGATATCATGTATGAAATCCTATCGTAGGTTAATATATTTAGGATAACATCTGTTAATTCTATTGTAAATTTGGTGATAACTACCAAGTCCAATCTGAGGGAGTTGGGACCTATGAGCAAGGATGGTTCAGCATCCAGGGGTGGTACTCCTTTGAATTTAGAAGGAATCATCATATGGGGATTTCATGTGATGTTTCTTCATGTAGACAGGTGGTATGATACTAATGCAAGAAGAGTGGACATACGAGGCCACATTTTCCAAAGGTCCTAGTTGACTGCCGATCTTGAGGAAAGATGGTCCATACTAACCATTTTTTTTGGGTTTTCTCACCAATAGCTAGCTAGAGGGGATCAGTTATGAATCCACATTCATGAGTAAGAACACTTGTTTCTCATTAGTCAGGGAACTAGAGTTTGTCAAGTCGTTCATACTGAGAAGGTCGTCATGGTTGAGGTATCTAGACATCACGTTTTAAGTGACAGTAGGGTGGATCAACTCATGGTATCTAGGTAGCATCGTAGGGCCGCGGTATATTTTAGACCATTGGAATGGAGAAAACCCCGCAATAGTAGTATCCCATGCCCTCTTTGGTTATAGTAATGATTCTTGTTGCCTCTGTTTTTGATTTTTCTCTTTTCGATGTAGTAGATTCCTATAGTTTTTTATTCGTTGATATTATAGAGAACTTCGGTCCTTTAATCATCACTTCTAATGATCTTAGGAAATTAGACACTTCATATGGGATTTGGACAACTAGTGTACATTAGTTCAAGGAGTTTCCTCTGGAGTTTGATGTGTGTCACTTCTTGTGGGACCTCAATGACATAGAGATGATATGCTTCAATGTCATTCTCAAAATGAACTAGTTGTTATCCTTTTCTTCCATTGATGAAAATATTCATTGTAGAGTGAGCTTCACATCACTAGAGGGTGGGTTTTTCTACAGAAGTGGGAATGGGATGTCTAGGCGAGCAGAGTGGGACCCGAGCATCATGGGTTAAGAGTAATTACAGCCCATATTTCTAGTTTATATCCAGACAACCATGGGTCTTCTAAAATAGACATTCCTCAAATAGTGGTTTTCTTCAAGGATATATTTCTAGGAAAATTTTCATGTTTACCTATAGAGAGAGGGGTAGATTTCTCTACTTAGTATGTGCTAGGAGTAGAACTGGTGTTTATTCCTCTTTATTGGATCGCTACAAAAGAGTTACACGATCTCAAGAAGTAGTTAGATGAGTTGCATAATAAGGGTTTCATATGACCCAATACATATCCTTGGGGATCGCATATCCTTTTTTCAATGAAGGTATTTGATACCCTCAGACATTGTTTGGATTATCATTAACTGAACTAGTATATTGTTAAGAACTAATATCCTTTTCCGAGGATTGATGACCTCTTGGATCACCCTCGTGGAGCCCGGGTATTCTCAAAGTTTGACATGAGATTTGGTTATCATCACTTGTGTGTTAGACCATCAGATATACCTCCTATATCCTTTAAGATCAAGTATGTTCTATAAGAGTATTTGGTTATTCAATTTGGTCTCATGACTGCACCTGTAGTTTTCATGGCACTGAGTATCCAAGTGTTCCATCCTTACATGGGTTCATTTGTGGTAGTCTTTGTGGACTATATCGTAGTGTACTCACATAATCGACTTGAACATGATACACATTTTGATATCATATTGAGTACACAATGAGAGAATAAGTTATATGTTAAGCTCTCAAAATTCCTCTTTTGGATGGACCAGATTCACTTATTGGGTCATGTTAACTCAAAGACAGTAGTATCTGTAGACCCAATGAAAGTGATAATGTTATTTTTCTGGGATAATCCAAAGAATTACATTGAGGTACTATGTTTTTTGGGACAAAAGGTTTACAATAGTTTATTTATATAAGACTTTTCATGCATAACAGTTCCACTGAAGGTCCTGATAAAGAAGGTTGTAATGTACTTGTGGACATATTCTAATGATTCATCCTTTTAACAAATGAAAGGATGATTAAATTCAGCATCGATGATGATTTTTCTAGACACTAGAATGATTTAAACCATTTACTATTATCTATCAGGTATTGGGCTGGGAGAAATGATTATGTACGGTGAAAGATTCGTTGCATATGGATCTCTGCAGTTAGTGCCACAAAAGATGAATTACCCAACACACGATCTCTGGGTAGCTGCAGTTTTTCTTTCATCACATTGTTGGAGACATTATCTATTGGGATAGCACATTGTGATATACAATTACCACAAAATACTCAACTATATCATTACTCTTCATGATCTTAATTTGTGACAGTGAAGGTTTTTTGAGGACCTTCACTATTTTGACATTGAGATTGCCCACACTCATGGGAAAGGAAATGCAGTGGATATATAATTGAGTGGGAAGAGGTAGATACAAGTATTTCAAGAGGCCAATAAGGAGTGGTAGATTATAGATATTTTCTCTAAGATGCATTTGGAGGTTCATGATAGACATGGGTAGATGTTTCATTCTTCTATTGCTGATACATCTACTGTACTAGATCGAGTGAAAATAAGGTAGCTACCAAATTCAGAGGGCCTAGTCCTAAGGGAGAGTGTGCCAGGTGAGTACCCTACTCATAAGTGGACTATAAGAAAGGATGGATTTTTTCATTTTCATGGGTGAGTAAGGGTGTTAGCAAACATATGTGAGGAGGTTTTTTGATATTTTCATGCCTCTGCATGGGAAGTTCATATTTGCTTCGTGAAAATGTATCAATATCCAAACTGTCAGTATTGATATCCAGACATTAACATAGATGTTTCTGGTTTTTATGATATTTTCCACCTATTTATAGGTGTAGTCTGAACATCAATGATTAGTAGGGATTTTACAACATTTACTGATTCCCTAGAGAATGTGGAATGATGTCACAATGGATTTTGTGACCGTTTTACCGAGGTCACCTAATGGGAATGATGGAGTTTGGTTTTTTATCGACATGACCATGAAGGTGGCACATTTATTACCAATTAAGGAAACCGTTAGTGTTTCTGATCTTGGAAGGTTGTACATTCTAGATATTGTACATTTTCATGGGGTTACACACTTTATCATTTTAGATAGGGATGCCATGTTTACTACTCAGGTCTAGTAGAGATAATAGATGTCTTTGGGTACACATGTAATTTTGAGTACATCTTACTATCGCCAACCAGGTGGCCATGCCAAGCATACAATTTAGGCTTTGGTGGAAAATCTTCATCTGTGCTTCCATGATTTCGGGGGCTCCTGGGAAGACACATGCACACAGTGGAGTTTTCTTACATCAATTATTTCTAGGAAACAATTTAGATGGAACCTTATGAGGATTTGTATGATAGGCCATGTAGATAAACCGTATGTTGGATGAATTTATGAGACACATCTATGATGGGACCTCATCTTGTCAAAGAGACCACTCAGTATGTAGAGATGATTTGGTGGACAAGCTTTAACCACTCAGTATGTAGAGTTTGAGGATGGATATCAGGTTTTCTTACTCATCACACTGAGGTTGGTACATAAGAGGTTTAAGAGACAGGGTACGCTTTTACAGAGATACATCAGCTCCATTGAGATTTTAGAGAGATTCAGGGATTTTTTCTATCAGTTGCAGTTACCTCAGAGGTATCATGCTAAGCACGACATCTTTCATGTTTCTCAGCTATGGTGTTACTTATAAGACTTTACCAATGTTTTTCAACCTGAGGAGGTTGATTTTGAATTGTTTTAATCCTTTTAGGATCACCCTATTTGGATTGTGGATTACATCAGGAATGTTATTTGTGGCTAGTTCTTTCCTCTAGTGTGGGTTCTATGGTAACACAAGTTAGTAGAATACGAGACTTGGGAGATGGATGCCGATGTATGATCCCAGTGGCCAGACATGTTTTATTTTTATTTCACCACCCATGGAAGAGAAATTCAGGGAGGAATTTATTTAAGAGGGGAAGTTTGTAAGAACTTGGATCTTAATTTTAGGTATGGATCATTATTTCTGGTTGTTTTTAGGAATAAGGAATAAATTAAAAGTATTCTAAGTACACGCCATGTACATTTGGGTACACTCCGTGTACCTGGGTGACACATATAGTCGTGTACTAGCTGTGTAATGGCTGAGTACATGGCCATGTATTTGAACTAATAGACCGCCTAAAGTGGGGGGTGGTTGAGGCTAATACACGAGGTGTACATTGAATGAACATTCTATGAAATTTTATTTTTTACATTGGTCTCAGTATTTTTTTTCCAACATTGTGACTAGTTTGACTACTTTTTGAGACACATGTGACATTCATCAATTATATGTACACTTCAGTTGTTATATTACTATCAGTATTCTCTTCCTTACATCAATTATATGTTATTACTACTTCTATTATTGTTGAATAATTTTTCCCTTTGGGAAGACTCTTTCACTGAGGGAATATTTTCCCCATTATTAGACCTTGTACCTCACATCTAGTTAGCAGCCTCTGACATTTGGGGAAATGAGCTTGAGGTCATGTGACCAACCAGGTTTGGAGCACTTTTGAATGCCACATGGATCTATTATGTCAGAAGAATGAACATATTGACCCCTAAAAATAATTACATTGTCGGTGTAGTTAGGGTTGAAGAAGGTTATTTGCGTGTTACATGCGATTCTATTAAATTTAATTTCCAACACACATGGAATTTTCTTTAATTGATTTTTTATATTTATAATAAGTGGTTTTAAATTTTATAATATGTATAACTTTAGTTTAATCTTATGGATTAATTAAATAGGTTATAAAATAATTTACCTTAGTAAAATAACCAAAAAGAAAAAATATTGAAGCTCAGGTGTTAAGGAATAAAATATTGAATAAATCAATTTATTTTTTGTATTGTGAGTTAGTATCCAAAATAAATACTATAAAATACATTATTAGTCATTTTTGAATAAAATTATGTAAGGGAGACCTCCCGATTGTTATTACCTTTTTATATTTATAATAATTCCACTCTTCCTCTTGTATAAAATGGCATTCACTATGCCCAATTATTCACAAATCTCAAGCCTTTTGGATGATATAATAAATATAAAAATAAAATTCCAACATATATCCTCTTTTACTATAATACTCACTTATTTTGAAAATATAACCATGGAATTCCTTTGAAGAAAACAAAAAATATTTACCCGAAGCAGAGGTAACATTATTCAACGAGCACTTTAGTTTTATTTCTTTTTCCACACCTTATATTATTATTATACCATTGATATATTATAAATTTAGTATCTTCACTAAAAATATATTTTTTATATTAATTTTTCAACCAATGCTTACATAGACTTCCTTAAAATGGGTACCAAAATCACTATTCGTTTGTAAGTAGAACTACTACCTCACGAAACGATTTAGTTCAATTTTCCTTTACCACCTCTCATGGTGTGGAATGATGATGTAAATACTATTTTTATATGATATAAATAAAAATTATGGTATATTTATTCATTTTTAATTATTATATAACTCATACCTTTATGATATCTATTTTTTGAAATTCGATAACATCATTTTTTTGGATGTGTTGACTACCATAAACTCAATGTGATGTTATTCGTTCATGACATACATTGAATGTATTAAGGATAGGTTTAATAAAATGAAATATTTATGATATTCATGAAATAACTCTCTATCTAGATATATAACATATCATTTTCTTCTTTTCATTTCACACAATTAAAAATTGATAAAGTCATTCATGGATGTGTCGACAACCACCTCTTTGAAGGGATGTGGTTATTCCTTATTCAATGCCACATCAGAAGAATGGTATATATTTTTGTATATATAATTAAATAATATTTCATTTATTAAATTATTTTTATTATATAAAGATGAAAATTTGGGACTTTTTCCATGATGATTATTGAAAAATGATAACATTACTCATGCATATTTATGGCCAACTATCTCCATGATTGTAAAATATTTTAATTTTTCATAATAATAATTCCTTTTTTAATTTAGAATTATTATTAATGTATAAATATGATAATTATTTCATGATTAATATTATTGATATCTTAAATAATGACCACTTTTACCATAGTGGCCCAACTAAATTCATTTGTGACACATAAACCGAATATGGTCAAAACAACTGATTTAAACATAATTGATTAAGTTATTATATATTACCTATAAATAATTTAAATAAATCTTTTAATAATATTTTAAAATGTCATATAAAAATTCTATAATTAACAAAAGATTATTATTTGGGAATATACAGAACATGTTTGATAGATAAGACTCAAGATAAGGGGTTTTGTATCAATTTACATTCTATTAAATTTTATTTGTTATTATACACCAAATTACATTTTTATGATGTATATAATGGCCAATGAAATTTTATATCCGGAATTTCAATTTTTATGATATTTAATGTTTCAATTAATTTTATTATTTTACATATATCATGATTCAAAATTTACTCAAGTGGTGAGGGGATTTCTAGTATCACATTTATATCGGTGAGACTTATCTCATATTCACAACTCGTTTATTTTGTGTCATTGATATACTACACTAAGACTTGTTATTTCATGATTTTATTTTATTTTATTATATTCAATGTTTCAATTTTTTTATTATTTGATGTATCTATTGACTAAAATGTTAGTCATGTAGTAAGGGGTTATCATATCACTTTTTATATATTGAAGATAAATTCAAAATTCTCCACTTAATTATTTTGTGTCGTGTATCTAATGCACTTTTGATATATTATATAATAAATTATTTTCACTTCATGGTAATTATATGTTTAATTTGATTATTATTACTTTTTTGGTATCTGATTCAGATGTTACCATAGTTATAGGGGGTTTTCGTCTCACTTTTTATATCGGTGAGACAAATGTACTCTTCACCTCTTATATATTCTATGTGGTGTATAAATATTAATTTTGATAAATTATATCATGAGTTATTTTATATTAATGGTATTTGAAATTATTATTTTATGATTATTACTTTTGGGGTTTCTGAATCAGACATTACCAGATGTATTATTGGATTTTTAGTCTCACTTTTATTTATATGAGACATATGTCATATTCACAACACAGTTATTTTGTGTGGTCTATATAAATTTCATTTTACAAATCATATCATGAATTTATAATTTTCATCCATTATTTATGTTTTTCTTATATTTTATTCTTTTATGAGTTTTATGATTAAATTTTTTAAATGTGTTATGAGACACTTTTTTATGTTTAAATATTGTTTTCCTCAAGAATTTTTTTAATGATCTTTTAATGGTATTTCCATTGATCAATGAAGAAAAAACCATTTTTAAATTATCCAAAATTGGGTATATTTTTTAATTGATACCATCTTTATTATTTTCTAGATGGATTGTGAATTTTTTAAAATATATTATTATGGAACTCATTTCCTTTACACGAGTAAACCGTATTTGAAATAGATTATTATATAACCCATTTCATTTCCATGGGTTACTCATGCTTCAAATATATTTATTTAGGAACCCATTTTTTCATGGGATAATCATGTTTTAATGGGATTTTTATGTTATCTGTTTATTTTATATGGTTTAGTCATGTCCCAATGGGATTTACAATAAACCCATTATGTTTCCATGGTTTTATTAGGATTAATTGAATATTGATTGTTTATATATGTTTTATGATGAATTTGATTAATTATTAATTTGATACAAGAGAATTATATGAAAAGTTTGATCATGCTACATATAATACGAAGTGGTGAGCCCCATTATAGTTGCTGGGTGGGAATGATATAGCTTAAAAAAACGTTTGAGCCATATTATAGCCCATGGAAATTGAGTGTTCCCAATATAGACAATATGTCGGGTTATCCCCATTATATATATCTGATGCATTGGTTAATGATTATAGAAGAATTCATCTTTATGTTTATTCCAATTTAATGTGATCTGAAATGTTTTTTATGGCGTTTTATTGGGTTATATGAAATTAATACTCCAAATTACGAAAAATTGTTTTAATGGATTGATATGGTTTTATAATGATTCTAATGATTGAGATTTATATCAAGTGGATTTTTATTATTGATTATTATGAATCATTATATTCCCATTTTTTCATATTTTATTATCCAAGTACGGTTGGGTATGATTTATTTGATGATTCCCTCATGCAGTTTTATTATGTCATCAGACACTTATACAGTATTGTGATCTCTGATGAAATTAAATTGTTAATGATTATGTTTACCATTATTGTTAATTTAATCCCACCCTTCTTATGTTTTTCTTTTCCTTAGGTTGTAAATATTTTTTTTAAATTTTTTTTTCTGTAAATGATTTCACAATAAATATTTTTATAATCAATTATGAAAAAGGAAAATATTGATTAAATGGGAGAAATATTCTTTTAAAACTTGTGAATTGTTTATGTTCTAGTTTTTCCTAATATTATAAAACAATAAACCTAATAGGTCTTATATAATGTTAATGATCTACATTTTCCATTTTATGTTCTGTGTTTTTTATGGAAAAAATTTCATCACAATTATTGGCATCATTGCTAGAAATGTAAAGCTATGGATTTCAGCATAGGATCTGAGAATGTAGGTCAATGATTTTATAAAAACTATATTCATGGGATAACTATATCATTGTATTTTATATAGTATATTTTAATGTAACATTTTTTCCAAGTCAACTGTTATGATTGGATGGGTCATAGTATAATGTACATTATATATCCTATTTTACACTATGTTAGAAGCTACAATAATTTATATTTTTGAATATGAATTATATGTTACACATCAATATGTAGATCATTATGTTATAATAGTTATATAGTTTATATAAATAAATATAAAATAGTTTGTTATATGAGCAAGTTATATGATAACACATATCATAATACATTAATGGAAACCAGTGATATCACTTATTCATTCCAACGATAAGATATGTGATTATGATATGTAACAACACTAACTATCCTAAAAAATAATACGAAATAAGAAAGATATATATTTTGTGTTAAATTATTATAGTTTAAAAATTACATATAAAAGATAATAGTTTCTCATTATAAATATTATATGATTACATCTAAAAAATTGTTAATTTTTCATATTACAAACTAATGATTGGGACGAAATTAAACATTATTTACTAATGTTTTCCATATTAAATATACATGAATAATAAAAGAATATATATTTTTAACTTCATGTATACTTATATTTAGTTATTAAATTGATTATGATAAAAAAATTATTCCAGGTATTACATTCTAGTCATGACAACAACAGTTATACATTTCATCTTCCATTACATTGGTTTGATATGTTGTTATATGCTTAAATCTCGATATCCAATATAATATATGCATATTTGGTGTTAATGTTATAATGAAATTGAGTTCTATAATGAGAAAAACTATATTTTTAGGGACTTTGGGTAGGGTAGCTCACTATCATTGATGCATATACCCTTCTTTAATTGTGTAGGTTGTCCATCTATCAATTCATGATTACACATGTAAATTTTTTTATTTCATATAATTTGGATACATTATACAAAAGGGAATATTGTATCAAATCCATTAGATGAATTTTAATTTTTATAAAGGTCATTGGAATATATTTTTTGGTGACTAACACAAGCTATGGTTTATATAAATATTATCACATTAATATGGTGTGAAATTTTTATGTTTGTAGATAGAATAACTATTCAAAAACTAAATCATTAAATGCATACATTATTATATTAATAAAATATAAAATGATTAATATTTCATATGTTTCAATGTTTATTAGTTGATTATTCATTATTTTTTTTATAAATATTGAGAGACATTAAAATAAACCCCATCAAATACAATGATTGATATTCCTTCCAAATAAAACACAAGTCACTACATCAATCATCCTACATGATAATGTTATTATAAACATTTTTACCAATATATTACCTTGTATATCGCATAATAGAAATGGATAAATTGATTCTTTAGTTAACCAATTATAACAATAATATTTTGATGACTCATAGCCAGAAGATATTAGACAATAAACCTTAAGAGTATAGTTATGTATATCTATATGCTGGATTTAATAAATTTTTTAACACTTAGTTATCCATAAATTATATAATATATTATTTTCTTGGTATCCTATCTAAATAGATATGATTTTATATATACTAATAATTGGGATGAACATATAGTAAAATGTGGATATTTTATGACTAAAGGTAATAATATAAAGAAGTTCTATTTTATTGAGTGTGTTTCAAAATATGTCCTTTTTTAAAGATATACAACATGTACTCAACCATATAAATGTATTTATTGTTTATTACTTCATACATCAAGATTATAATATATATATATATATATTTATCTTATATATATTAATTCAAAAATAATTCTACATTGGTATCTATATATAAAATGTTTTCCAACGAGAATAATTCTGAGTATATGGATATGAAAGATATATAAATTATTTATTTTAATTTAAATTCAAATTTATTAAAAATTTGGTGTGCATAACACATTAATAATGTTAAACTCATAAAAAATATGATATATTTTACAATATTTGTACATATTTGGATTGATGTTAGTGTTACTGCATTAGTGATCATTTTTTAGGAATTAGGTCTTCTAAGGAGATTAAATATATAATTATAAAACCATTACATTGTTTATTCCATAAATATAAATCAGATTTCAATATCATGTTGGGGAAAGATATGATTTTCATGTTTTATTAATTATACAAGTTGTTATATATATATATATAAATAATATGTTTTTATAGAATTTGTAATGTAACATATGATTTATGCATTCATGAAATTTATAATCTACTCTATAATTTTCAAAAAAATAAATTAATGAATTATTATATAACAAAATTTTATTATCATTATCTCTCTAGGTATATAAATTATTAATTTATTTAGTGACTCTATAGTGATGGATTTTTAAACTCATTCAATTATGAACTATATGATATATGAAAATCCTTTTTAATAAGATAATTGACCAATGAACCATTTTTTTGAAAAGTTTAAGGGATAATGGGATATTGGATATAATAAATAGTGATTTATATGGACTATAGTGTATAGAAACAAGTGGAAATTATATGTACTTTTTTCAATATATTGATCACTTTAGTCAACATAGTTATCTATTTCTGATAAGTCACATTCTTAAAAAATATACAATATTAAAATAGTTACATAATAATTTGGGAAGAATTATCCAGATTCA
This sequence comes from Viscum album, assembly GCA_963277665.1. Classification (NCBI taxonomy): domain Eukaryota; kingdom Viridiplantae; phylum Streptophyta; class Magnoliopsida; order Santalales; family Viscaceae; genus Viscum; species Viscum album. The sequence goes on from OY728152.1 coordinate 1,753,016,354, forward strand.
CTGATTTGGCCATGATGGTGAATATGTGATCCAATTATTTATATATAATTTTTGAAATTAGAGAGATTATTTACAACTAAAACATCAATGAACACAATTATAGGATTATTTATTTGAGATTGGTTATCCTTTGTTGATAGATCTGGTTTGATCAATAATGAATTTCCATTTCCTTTTAATGTAATTCTGGGGATATTCTATGAAAACTATTGTATTATTAGTTAATTATATTATATTTAAATAATTAATTAACACAACATATGTGATATGTAAATTAAAACAACAAAAAATTAATTCTATTAATATTTTGTGTGGTGAATCATAAAAAAGTTGTTTGGATACCGATAAACATCACATTAAATTAGAGGAATGCTTACTTCAATGTTATACAAAGGAAATTATGTGTGAAAATTCATGTCTTCATCAATATTCAAAAATGGAAAATATGGGATATTATATCTATAATAATACTAAATAAATTTTTTTTGTTTCACAATATAGTAATTGAATTGAGATTATTAATATGAATCAAGGACTATGTGAGAGGAATGTTTGAAATCATGAACTAAAATATCAATAAATAAAATGTGTTTCTAATAGATGTTGGTATAGTTCCAAAAAGTGTTGTGGAATATTAACAGACTCATGTTACTCAAGAACATCAATAACTTGGTAGGATTTATCATGATCATTTAATTCATGGAATGCTTTTTGAATATAATGATTAATTAATGTTTATAAATGAATAAATTTTTACATGTATAATTGTTATTTGGTGTTTTTTCAAAAAATGGGCTATATTTTATGATATTTAAGAAATAATTTATGTGCACTAAATTTGAATGAAACATAGTGGGTGAAACATTCTAGGTCACACCCATAAGAACAAATAGTTTTTAAAAAAATTACATGTATTGTATATTTTCTGCATTTAAATATTTTGTGGTTTCAAAGGGTAACTGATAAATTCATGGTAATGACTATGAATAATAAGTTTCTACCATTTAGATGATAATTCCTACTAGAATAATATTTTACATTTTAGTTCATTATTATTATTAAATTCATTTAATAGATATTAATAAAATACCCTAATATTAACTAATTTTTGTACTTGTATATGATACAACCTGATGGTTTGGAATTAAATCATGATGAACATGATGTTTTACATTTTAAAAAATATATTTTTTAATTGATTTAGTATTACCAATAATGGAATAAATTTTTTAATGATGAATTAAAATATTTTTGGATTTCTACATAAATAATAGGGATTTTCTCTAAAACACAGATTTCATGGAGTATAGTGATATTTATTATATTTAATTTTGGTAAAAACTAATTTTTAGTAGAACGAAATATTCTATCATTATATTCAATAATGGGATGATTAGGAAAATTCATCTCAATGAAAGTCATGGGTGAAGCATCTTATATTCTGGGTTTGATGATTTCTATAGTTATAATAAGTATATTTATATTAATGGGTAAAACCAAATATATATATAATGATCTAATGTGGATTAAAATTGATAGTCTATGAATTTTTCATTATCAATGTTTTATGGAAACAATCATGAAAATATTTAAAATTATTATATCAAGTTATAAATGGTGGAAATAATATTTATTCTTCGACTATTAAAATTGAAATATAATATATATTATATATAGGACTCAACATCACATATTTTTTATGAAAAATAATTTACATATATCTAATCTTGATGATATTCACAAGATTGATCTTAAGAACATATTTATATTCATAAAAAATTATGTGTATGTTATTAGAATTTAGGGGATTGGATGAGATTATTGTGAAATGATACACATTTTCTATAATTCAATTTAGAAAAGATGATTTGATATCTCAATCTGCTTATTTTATTTTTGACATTTGTTATTTTATAAGTATTAAATATAGAAAAAAATTTATTATATAAGGTTATAAAAAAGGAATATGGAATCATGTCATTAGATATTGTTAAGGATCCATTTTGGATTATATAGTCCATCACATTTTATAGGTTAGTTCCAATAATTGTGGTTGAAATTAATACTTATATTGGAAACTGTACAACTATTTTTAGGAAAAGAAACCATAGTCTCACTAATGGACCAAAACCATCTATAAGATCCTATAGTTATCTAGGTATTCATTATATTACCTTTTTAAACTCTTTTTTCATTTTATTTTTTCCTTGGCTTAAATCCTTGGAGGTTATCATCGATTGGGAATACATCTCGCTGAATAAATTCAATATTTGGTTGCGAGTAAAGTTGATAAAATCAGAGGGGATCTATGTGGAGAGCCATCTCAGGGAATATCACTTAAATTTCATGGATTTATATTTATTTAAATTAATTCCGTCCATATAAATGAGTCAAGATTTACCATGGGTTACTGGGAATTTTTATAGATTTAGTGTGGGTCAGGATTGTATAATAGGAAAATGGGATAAAACCCCATCAATATAACATTTACACATCATTTATATTTATTATACATCATGTAAAGTTTTTGGAGTTTTTAATATAATAATATGAGGCAATGGGTCTTTTAGTTTATTACATTAAAAATACTTACATGATGTGTAACTACATTACACATTGTGTAATTCGTTCACCTACTTTTTTTATGTTAAATTTTGTGGTTTAATTCTTATTCTATCTCACTATAATCTTCTCCTATCGACCGTAGAGAACATTTAATGTTATTTTGAAGTTCCAACCTTCCATCTAAATGTCTTTATATATCCTTTGATCCCTTGTTAGTGTTTTTGTTCATGTTTTTCAGTTATATCACTTGCTTCTCCAACCGTTTCTTTGAAGTCCTTTGCCGATTGCAATTTTTGGGTTTGATATTGATCAATTTTGATCTAGGAATGTTGATTCCATCAATTGTAAATTCATTATCATGGATGTTTACCATTGGAAGCATTGTTGGACCATCAGTTAAATGTAGTAGGTATTAATCTTAAACCACTGGTTTGATATTTTCTGTGTATATGCAATATTGTATTTGTTCAAATGTAACTTGTTCCTGAATTCAGTAAATAGTGAATGAGATAATTCCATGGAGTCTATTGTCATCAAATCATATTTGACCTGGATTATGGCTACCCATTGGTTGAGAAGACCTTGAATATAATTGAAATGGCTAATTGATTAAAGTGTGTATAGCATGACATAAAAAATTGGGTGACTGATTGATATAGAATCCCTTAGTTGCGACTTACTACTTATTATCTAAACTATTGATCATTGTGATATAAATGAATCTTGTGATTGAAAGAAAAATTTAAATTTTTATAATTTACCACTGTAATTTATGATGTGATACTGAGATATCAATGACGTATGGAATGACTTGTGTTCAATGATTAAATCATTATATATTTAGATTATACCCAACACACACACATTTATATTCTATAATGTTGATATTAAGTGGGCTCATCCCTATCCCATGATGTAATGCTTATATTTAGTGGGTTATTCCGAGTCCCTTTCTATAATTATTAGAGGTCATTAACCTATATGTATTAATGTTTATAGGTATTTGACCAAATTTGTGTGATTTACCTTGGTTATATGGTTGTGGTTGGGATGTTAGTAAGACATGATCGATGATATTCTATCATGGTTCCAATGATGTTTATTTTGGTCCTGGTTATATGATTATGATTATCATTATTATAAGACATGCACATCGATATTCTGGAATATATACGAAGTTGTTTTTTGTTATATTTTATTAATTTTTTAATTAATTAATACACCGATTTATTTCTTTATGTCGTACACTTCTTATTAGACCATTATTTTAGACATGGTTGTGTTGGCCTAATAAGTTATACTCACATCTTATTTGGGCTTCCGTTTGGTACACAAGAAGATTACGTAGATTTAGGTTTGGAAAATGGAATGAGATGTTATTTTTTGATAGTTTTCATGCTGGATGGGATGGATTTTAGTGGTGGGAACGACATGGGTTTTTGGGACTATGGATTGTCGAGTATTTATTGATTCTACTTGTCATTTAATTGTATTGTTTCTCGCATGACACTAATTTATTTTCCAGAATTTCATTACAGTATTCCTATTATAATTTAATTATTATTTATTAATATTTTATTATTGGATTCCACTTTTTATATACATAGATTGATTTTATATAAGTGTATTATTTTCCAGTATGATTGAACTTATTACTAGGGGTAATATTCTAACCACTGATCATTTAACACCCTCCCTACCTGTTGGTATCCTATGGTGTATGGGAAGGCTTCTTGATGTCATGTAACCAGCCCTTTTTAGAAATGTTATAGAGATCCATATGAGATGACATTACAAACTTTTACAGGAGGAGATATTCTTTTTTTCTCCAAATGTAGATAGGTATACTCGCCAAAGTGAGTGAGATCTTCATGTTGGTCGTGCAGGACCAATTCAGTACAGATTATATTTTCTAATTGATTAGATTTTTAGAATTTCTCCAGATAATGGTGTAATGTAGCATAATTATTCTCTATTGGGAACACATTGTGTATGAAGATTGTATATGTTGTCAGTGGGTGTCAATTATTATTAATATGAATAAAGAAACTATCTTATGCTAAATGAAGAATGGAATTCATTTTGTTGATGCATTGATCCTATGTTTTCCTTGGAAGAAGTAAAAGAAAAAGAGAACAAGATGGTGAGAGGAGGATTGGAATTGAAATGTGGCAATGTGTTGGTTTTAAGATAGAAATTGTCCATGCATTTCTATACATACTTAATTTTAAAATACGTATTTTTATAAGACTTCCCATAAAAATATGGGAAAGTCCACTAGCCAGCTATCCAACCTCAACATGAGGATCGTGCGGGACCACATGGGTCGACCGCACCCACAAAATCCATCCTAAACATCACACATGTGGTCCATGGTGGCCATGTATAGGCCCCATGGTATGCAATGTTGGCGCTAGGAGCACGCGCGAGGAAAACAGATGCGGAGTGGCACCAGAGGGGGGGAGAAGTAATATGTTGTTATGGCCACATTAATTGATTGATAAACTACATCTCATCTATGTCTCCATATCCATGTGGGATGTTGATTTTAATGAACAATTTAATCTAATCCATCCATCTAATATTGCACACGATCTCAGCTGCACATCACATCCCAGGACTAGAAATATAATTCAAGCCATTAATTTTCCTCATGCCACGTATGATTCAATCAGTGTTGTTTGATATCCTCTAACGAGTTTTACATCAGCATTCAGACACCCACATGCACCCATAAACCAAGGATTGAGCTGAATGACAATCTCACCACTCCAGTAATCAATTTAGCTTAGTTTAATCACACATTGACCATCTAGAAGCTATTATCACATGCATGAAATTACATTTGCACACATGTGAATGAAATGAAGAACAATCGAATGGCCAATGAAAAAAATGTTGCGAAGGCCATATAGATTTGACCGTGGGTTAATATAATGATACATTCAATATTGAGTACATGAAAGATCGGCAAGAAGGCCTCTAGTTTCAAAAAATGAAACATCCAATATATGCAGTATATCATCACATGAGTTTGAAGATATTATAGAATAGAAGAAATTTATTATTGATGTTAGAATATTAAAGAGACTATATTCTGGATTTGGGGCATAGAAAAGAAACGATCTATACTTATAAAAAATGTCTCACTGATTTGAGAAAGTGTTTCTTCTTAAAAAACCATTTGAGAGCTCATGTTCTGAAAAAAATGATTCTTCGATATTTTAAGGTCAAGAAGGGGCATGCACAATTCGTGAACCGCTCTAGGTTCTTGTAGAATATTTTGTATACCAATCTTTTTTGTGAAGAGGTAAACCATGAACCATAGTAGTTTTTGAGGATGAAAATCCATGAACCATTTCTAGTTCACGAATAGAAGAGTATGTGTAAGGTTTTGGGATCTCGGAGAAAAGGTCACACGTACCATTTGGATTGACCGCATACCACTCTGGTTCATGGTGAAGAGTGTCCCACAAGTGGAAGTACCACGTACCACCCAATGCACGGAGGAGTACCATGTGTCACATGGTACTTGAAGGAATCCTACACAACCCTTGTACAATGAGGGTCTAAAAATATTTCTGGTTCGCAAAGGAGACAATAACACTTGTGCCAGAATGAACTAGATAACTATGGTCTTTCAATGAAAAAAAAGAAACTACAAGCCATACTGAAATGTACACATTAATGTTTTAATAAATTCACATACATATAAATTTTATCAAATTAATGTGAATAGTGTTTCTTGTTGAATGGATAAGGAATATTGTGCATAGTGATGGGAAGTGCATTTATATATTCTTATGAATGATTTTAGGATATAAATACATAAGGCGTAATCCAATCCAAACCAAGTGGTAAGATAATAAAATAAAGAGAAGGGGAAATGAAGTAGTGTGTGTGATTAATGAAACCATATCCATTTGGGTCTTCACACAAGAAAGGAGATGAGGAAGTGCATGCATTCATGCATTCACATGCATAAATGAATACTTTGAAGAGAAACAACCTAAACGGAGGGTTCATGTGTGTAATGAAGTGAATAGGAATAACACATCTATATTGTCACATGAATGGTCACATGCATGCATGGAATAAGAAGAGTTGATTCTGTTGAAACCTAGTGAACTGATTTTCAGAATTTGAACTATCACAATAGAATATGTGATTCTTTTCAATGAAGAATATGATGTCATAGTACATCTGGTTGATTCACTAGAGAAGAATTTTAAATGTCAAAGAGCATTAACTCTGGACCTCAACACAAGTATTGTCTTGTGCAGAAAATGAGACAAAGGCTTCCATGAATATTTATTGAGGGTACCTTCACATCCATAAAGTAACTGTTACTTCAATAGGGGCAGTGAGGTAAGGGGAGTGAAATAAGTGATCTGAGGGAATTAGTGGGTTTTCATTGAAATTTTGTAAAGGAAGTGTTCATGAGACATAATGAATTTACTCGAACCATTTAATCCACATCTATAAAATAATAGTGGAATAATGTATGATCGACATCCTATTGGCGAATGGTCCTTGGACATATCCCTTAGTGGTGAACCAAGTAAAACTGTTCTTTTCCCTTCTACATTAGAATAATATAATTACTACACATATCAATCATACAATTTTATTTATGTTCCTACCAACAAGGGAACAAGATCCCACATATAGGAGAAAATGTTGACACCATGATCCCCCCCCTCTCTGAGTGATCTTGGGTCCTTCAATTGGTATAAGAGGGAAAATGTTTACATATTCTAGATACTAGATAGTAATTCCATTCAAAAGATGATTTGATTTTTCTTTCTAGAGTCAACAATGATGAGCAGTCTTGATTTATGTATACTTATCTCTATGAATAATTTTATACCCCACAAGATCGTGAAGGAAAAAAATGAAAGACAAGAAGTAGTTGAATAGGTATCTAATGTCCAAAGAAGTTGAAGTGTCTGGTTCATTATGCCCATCCAATAATGAAGAAATAATAGGCTTCATATGTAAAGATCAGTGGGATCAGTTTTCTACAAGAGAAAATGAGGACAATTCTATCTCATTTTATGGTGATCATGAGAAATTAAGAACCTATATGCATGATATTGCGGGAGAAGGAGTTGATGTTACTTGTAGAATATTTTAATGTATACAGGCTGAGATTACCTAACAAGTAATAGAACATGTTAATATATAGTGAGTCGTGGTAATGTTTCAAAATTTTATAAGCTCTCCAGACGAATTGATTTCATTGAAGATAAGAAGGAATTTAATAAGAATCTATAAGAAATGATACATGAATTTGAAGATGATCTAAAAAAGAGCATCAAAGTCAAGGTTCTAAATTTGGAAGAAATTTCCATGAAATTTAGGGAACATGACTCGTTATTACAATCCAAAGTGATGATTCCTGAAGATGGGTTCGAAATATTGATAAAGTATTGTGATGAAAAGATGATCCTGATTGAAGATCTGAAGATCATCCTCAATATTGAATATCTAAAATTGGAGGCCCAATTGACCTATATTGAGAAGACCCATATTGAGACTTCACAAAATAATTAATCAATTAATTCTAGTTTTAAATGTTCGTTGGAGTAATCTAAAACTTAAATACCACCAAAATGTGACAAGATTATTAGGATAACTCTTGACTATCCATATCAGGAAATAGTGTTTGTTTCTATTCCATCATCACTAGAATATCCTAGAGTCAAAATACCTATAAAATGTGATAATAAGATCATGACATCACTCATTGATCTATCTCAAGAAGTTGAGAAAGTGATAGTACCATCCTTACCAACTTGTAATATGTATTCTAAATATGATTCAACTAAGACTGTTGGTTGTATGAAAACTTCTAAACTTGTATGGATGAGGAATGTTGAGATGAATAAACCTACCACCATGGCTAGTGTGGATAGGAAGAAGAAGGTAGAATATGGTTCCTAGAATATAGAACATCACATTAAGAAGAAGGACCAACAACCTTATACTAATGATATCAAGAACACAATATTTGAGGGTCAATGTTAGTGCTTCAACGGATTTAGGAATTCTGAACTGGATTGTCGGAACAATCCTTTAAATGAAAAAGCACAGATAAAGACTCTGTCGAAAGGTATAAAATGTGAAATGAAAAAAGCAACATCAATATATTCATATGCATATGTATACCATAAAAAAATACGGAATGAAAGACAACATATGTGTTGGATTAAATGTGAGTTTTCAGAAGAATGGAGCATGCTTATCTCAACATATATTCATAGGATCCATATAACAAAGAAGAAGCTACCTTGGGAAGAAATCAGAAGATTTTTGGAAAAGAAAATTCCCCCATAAAGACTCCTAGAAGGAAAGGTGAGAATTTCTTGGATAAAAGATTGGAACATCCAATAGAATTTTTAGAAATGATGACACTTTGAAGAGTGCATGTGGAAAAACCAAACTTACAGCAATTGTTCTCACAGACATACTGGTTATCTGGCCTAATGATTTAGAAATAATGATAATGAAAGGAGATGAAAAAGATAAGTCATATGAAATAGGAAATAGGAAGATTACACATGATGATAGGGAAGTCATGTGTGTGAGGTTCAACAAGGATGGTCACAGTGTTTTGAATTTCAATTCATTTATTCTAGTCCAAGAATAATTGCTCAGGAAGGTGAGAGTTGCACCAGGAGATTCTAGTGTTTTTAAAGCACTTGAACAAAAAAGACTGAAATTCCACGAGATGGAAGAAATATTGAGATGCACACAACCAAGAGTTGGAAAAATCATCTCAGCCATCCAACTCATATAAAATAAGTATGGAGATTCCACCTTTTTCAATTAACACTTTGTGTATTGTACTAATTTTACAGGGAATTGAAGGTGAAACAATAACTCAAGGGGAAAACCATAGAAGTGTTCTCTTAAAGGGGAGACCCATAAAGAAACTACACGAGTTACAATTTAAATTTACGTATCATCCTCTATTGGTATCAAATTCAATTACTCTAAAGACTATCTGAAGATCATGTCAATGGAAAAGATATGTATTTTCTCAATCTCTCATCCTTGGTTAATTAAAATAAAAATTATTTTACAAATGGGGAGTAACTAAATCAATAAGTGATATAAGATAACTGTAATTGGCCTTGAAGACAAGTATACGAGTTCTCATCCCAGTGAGGTTTCATGACTAGGGGACAATAAACTGCTTTTTTGTCATGATCAAACCCTCTTCCTTTATTCATCTTGCATTGCTCATGTAGGATTAGAGTGAAAGGATTGATTCACATTTTATTAAATATTTATTAATAACCTCTATAACATAAAATTTTATTTTTCGTCAATATGGAGGAGAGAAAAAAGTGATTGAAAGTTGAAAAGTGAAAGGGAGAGGGAAGATAAGAAAATTTTTATTTTAAAATTGGCATGCTCATTTTTGAGAAAGTTTATGTATTGGAAAAAAACACAAAGGGGGAGATTTTTTGGACCACTTTGTGTATGAAGATTGTATTTGTCTTCAATTGGTGTAAATGATGATCAATATGAATAATGTAACTCTCTTACGTGAAATGGAGAATGGAATTCAGATGGTTTACGCACTGATCTGAAGTGTTATTTTGAAGAAGTAAAGGAAAAGGAGATGGAGAGGGTGTGAGAAGGAATATAATTTCAGATTTCCGATAAATGGGGTTTTATATAGAAATTGGACATGATATTAAATGTATTATTAGTTTTCTACAATGTATTTTTATAATCCTTACCTAAAAAATTGTGCCAAACCACTAGCCAACCACCCAGCCTCAACCCGAAGATCATGTGAGACCAAAAGTGTCGATCGTACCTATGAGGAAGCAAGTCCGACCAGCCCGTAAGAGGTTCATGGGTGATGTGTATGAGCCCCAGGGTTTTCATAGCGGGCACTAGGAGTGTGCCTATGATAACTGATGCGACGAAAAATCAGAGTGCGGAGAGGAGTAAACTGGCGCCTAGGCCACACAGATTGATTGATAAACTAATGCTCTTCTATATATCTACTTCGATGTTTGAGGAAGATTATAATGAACAATCTAATCTAAGTCTTCCATCTGATCCTGCATGAGATCTCAACCTCACATCAAATCCAGTTTCTTGTGATATAATCTGAGTTGTTCATTATCCCTTCACTGCGTATGATTCAACCAGCACCATCTGATCTCCACTGCCGAGGTTTTCTTCATCCTCTGGACACCCGCATGCACCCACAAACTAGTTCTCGAGCTAAATAACTATCTCACCACTCTGTTCATCAATTGATCTCGGTTCAATCCCATAGTGATCATCTGGATACTAGGATCACATCCATGCTATTAAATTTTCATGCATGTGAATGAAATGATGAATGAAAAAATGGCTGAGGAAAACGAAGTTACCAAGGCCATGTGTATTTTAGTTGGGATTCAAAGCGTAATATGCGCTAGCTTTAATACATGAATGATCAGCATGAAGGCTATATGTTTGAAAAGTGAATCATCTAATATTTGGGGCATATCTCTCTGTGGGCTTCAAGTTAGTAAAGAACTGATGAACTGAGTTATTCAAGGAATAATCTTGAAGAGCATATCATGCAGATTATGGATGCATAAAATATCTTATCTCTACTTATAAAATGAGACCCACCGATTTGAGGAATAACTGCTTCTTAAAAACATTTTGAGAGCTCATGTTCAGAGAAAAAGTGTTTCTTTGATATTTAATTTTCATAAAAGGGCTTGCACGATCCATGAACCACTCTAGGTTCATGAATAGTTTCTCTATACATATATGCTTCGTGAAGAGGTGAACCACATACCACTCATGTTACCGAGGATGTTGAGCTGCAAACCACTTCTGGTTTGTGATGAGAAGATCCCACCTACAGTTTTGAGTTCTCAGAGAAAACTTCCCACGTACTCCTCAGATTTACTATTTACAGTTCTGGTTCGCGGGGAAGAGTGTCTCATGAGGGGAAGTCTCACATACCACCCAGTGTGTGGAGGAGAACTTCATTTCATGAGGTACGCGAAGGAAGACTACACATCCCTTCTACATGGAGGGGTCGCAAATCATCATGGTTCACGGAGGAGACACGAATGATAGTGCATAAATTAACTCTATACCTATGGTTTGTAAATGAAAACCCATAAACTCTATGCCATACTAAAATACACAGATTTATGTTTGAATTAAATCACATACATATATATATTATCAAATTAAGGCGAACAATGTGTGTTGATGAAGGGTGAATGATGATTGTGCATGGTGATGGGATGTGCATGTATATATTCCTATGTATTATTTGATGATATATATATATAAGGTTTAAGCACATCTGCACCAAGTGGTTAGAAAAGAAATGAAAGTGAATAGGAAATGAAGTCACATGTGTGCATGACTGAACCATATCCCTTTGGGTCTTCAAACAAGAAAGTAGAATAGAATGTACTGGAATTCTTTCATGAACATGCATATGTGAATACATTGAAGAGAATCATCCAAAACCGAGGGTGCACATGTTTTGTGATATGAAGAGGAAGAGAACATATATATTTCCATATGCATCGCCATAGTCATACATGGAATAAGAAGACATGATTCTGATTATTCATAGTGAGCTGATTTTCATAATTTGAAAAATCACAAGAGAATTCTCATATTCTTGCCTAGATGTATAAGAAGACATAATACATCAGGTTTTTGCACGGGATAGGAATATTGAATGTCAAAGAGAATAAACTATGGAACCCGATGAAGGCAATGTCCCTTGATTAACAAGAGACAAAACACTTCCATGCCTATCCTTTGAAGGGACCTTCAGGTCAATAAACATAATGTGACTTCACCTCGGGTAGTGACCCATGGGGAGTCAATGGAAGGGATCTGAGTGAATTAGTGAGAATTCCCAAAACATTGTGAAGGCAGTGTTCCTGGGATGGAGTTAATTTAACTGAACCTTGTAATCCACTCCTAGTGTAGAATAGTGTAATTACGTATTACGGGAAACCTCTCAGCATATGCACCTTGGACATATCCCTTTGTTGTGAACCAAATAAAAGTTTTATTTTGTCCTTCTGTAGTTTAATGTTTTAATTACTATACATATACATCATATATTATTAATTATGTTCCTACCAATGTGGGAACAAGATCCAATTAATGGGAGAAAAGTTTGACACACTAATTCACCCCCCCTCAAGGTGACCTAGGGTCCTCCATTTTCAGCCAGTGGTATACCATTCCTTGAAGTTCAATCTAATGAGTTCTATGAATTACCAATCAAGGGAGAGATATAGTTATTAGTTGGGCCAGTGAAGGGGTAGGAGTTATTTTCTATCCTGAATTAGATAATGTTACTAGTAACTCTTTAGGATTATAAATTTATATTGCAAGATATTGAAAATAAAGGCTCCATGCATCCTAAAACATCTCCTTGGGGTTCTCCAGTTTACTTATTAAATAATTCTAGTGGGTCATTTCACTTATGTATAGATTATCAGAGGATGGACGAGATGAAGATCATTATGTATTATCCCATTACATGCATCGATGTTCTATTCTATCAGTTAAGAGGTGAGAAGATATTCTCCATGATTATTTGATATTAGGATTCCAATAGTTGAAAGTGATACCATCAAACATACCAAAAATTGATTGTTCTATTCATGGCCTTGTTGAATAGGATATTTCCTCTTATTATGGATCGATTTATGGTTTTTTACATAAAAAATATCTTAGTATAATTCTAATAAGTAGATGATCAATTCAATCATATATACATCTTCCTGAGCACATTGAGAGGTATTTTTCTTTAAGTAAATCAATCCAAATTCATTTTTTTGGATTATTTAAGTGAACTTATTAGGAAATTTAATCTTAGGGGATATAGTGATAGTGGATCTTGAGAATGATATTGTTGTTTTATGTTGGGAATAATGCATAAATGCCTTTAATATTTAGATCTATTTGGGTTTAGAAGGTTATTATCGAGGATTTCTCTAGGATATCTCCCATTTTGTAGTATTGATGTCTGGGATGACCAAGAAAGGGGTGAAATTTGTTTGGTATGATTCTTATTAGAGTGTTTTGCAGGAGATGAATGGAAGGATGGCCTTATATCCTATCATAACATTACCTATTATTGGTAAAGAATATATAGTGTACTTTGATGTATCCAATGTCGGCCTCGGAGCAATTTTAATGTAAGAAGATCAAGTTGTTGCTTTTGGATCCATGCAGCTGAGATCATGTGAGAAGAATTATCCTACTCATGATATAGAGTTATAATCAATGGTATATACACTAATATGTTAGATACTCTATCTCATGGTTGTGAGGTTTTTTATACATTAATCAAAAGAGAATGAGGTACATATTTTCTCAGTGAGGCTTGAAACATCGGTAGAGGAGGTGGGTTGAGTATCTGAAGTATTTCGACTTTGGGTTGGTTTATACACTGTGAAAAAGAAATGTTGTTTCCAATTAATATAGTGTAAAGACACATAAAAATGTAGTGTGGTATTTATTTGATATGTGGTGGATTATTTCTTTCTTTATAGACATGAATCTAAATGTTCAAGTCTCTAAAGTATAATTAGCTCTGAATTCAACATATATTAGAGAAATGATTTTCAATCAGATTAAGGCTAGGAAGCAATATGATCCATATAGAGTACTTTTTAGAGACATTTTATATGGTGGGGAGACACCATCTAGATATTCTCTCAGTTGTAGAAGTTCTCTTATTTTTTGTGGTCTATTATGTGACGTCTATTACCCGGATTCACCTTAAGAAGTTCCATTGCCTCGTAGGACACATGGACTCATGTGAATCTCCCCATATGACAGAGGCTAGTAACCAGAAATGAGGGCCTATTCTTTGTATTTAGGGAGACTATTCCTTCATTTAACATGGAGTTTGGGTTTTAGAAGAATAGAATTGGGTGTTATTATGAGACTATAAGTCTTTATATCATGAATCACTACAGCAGTTCGCAACCCATGAATTAATTTAAATTTTTTAAAGGATAAAATGATTCAACTTTCTAAAATACATGTATATCTCAATGTAATCACAGAAATATATTAAAATTAAAATAATCTTAAATATTTGATATATTAAATATGATTTGGAGGTTTTTTATACAATAATCAACTACCGAATTCGAATTCAATTGTAAAGATGTCAAGAAATATTATCTATTAGATATTATTGATGAAATGCAAGATAGAATATAATATAATTTTATATTATTTAATATAAATTTAAAGTTATGAAAATATATTTGAATGTGGTTTTATAAAGGAATAAAATAATCATGCCCCGAAAAAAGAGATGAATGATGTTACACTATCCAATATCAGATCTATAATAGTGAAAATCAATGGATGTTTTTTACTATATAGTGGTGTTAAATTAATTAAATTTATATTTATGAGAAGGAATGGATGAAATTTTTTTATATATAACAATAAAAACCCAATAAATGACATTTTTTGAAATAAAGAAAACACCCTTAATGTTTTTTACTTATTCTTTTTATTGATATATTTTGAGATTTAACTAGCTACTGAAAATCTACATTGTAACCCTATTAAAAAAAGTGCATGTAAAATAGAATGATGTAGTTGAAATTGGATGAGTAGTAAGAACATCCAAATGTTTCATCCCATACTAATGATATAGTGAATATTTTTATCTTCAAAGAAAATTGATATATTATATTTAGATGTAAACCATTATGGGTGAATTGTGTAAAAATTATTATTTTTGTAACTGTCTGATATAAGGATTTATTTTTTAACTATGTAAAAAACATTACATTATATTAATGGAGTGTTCTCCAACTTAACGAACAAATTTGGTTAAACTAAAGAGATAAATTAAATATCAAGAAACCCCAATTCACCCACAAACACATTAATGGTGTAATGTAAAATCGTAATATTACAAGTGGTGACAAATACATTTGGTATTCCTAAAAAACATTCATATATCTCTAAATTAATGGAAAATAGTGCGAATCATAATAAAGTTATATATTATTGAGTAAAAATATTAAATTTGTAAAAAATTAATGATGTTGCATTTACAAACTCTGGGATGAGATATTTATTCATTTGTAGTACATGGAATCAATATATGTGATTCAATGGGGATCATTAAGAATGGAAAATGATATATATATATTTTATAATAATGATAAGGATCAAAATAAGATTTTTAAAGATTTATATAATCATATTTAAATGAATTTTATGTATTCATCCATAATAATGTAATTTGGAGTATTCTTTATAATATCCATGTAGGTGATATGAATTTAATAGAATAAAAATTAATTGTTTCTGAAAATAGGATGACGATATTAATATGAGTTTTGTTGATATTATTGGTGGATTATTTAATTAATCACAATTTTTTTGATTTAGTATCTAAAATTAAACATGTAGACAATGATTCTTTTTTTTGGACAAAATAATTTGTTATTTTTCAGTAATGTAAAACATGAATCTCCCATTACTTGAATAAATCCTAATTATATATTTATCATTTGATGACTTGAAAATTAATTTGGATCCACATAAAACGAGGTTTAATCTGTAATAAAATTTATAAAATTCTTATAATGAGATATAATTTGAGTTATATGAAAAAAAGAGGCTATGAATGTTGAGAATGAATATAGTCAATGTGATGAGTTTTGATCTCTTTTTGAAGAAAAATTTAACATGGGAAAGTGTGGTTCTATGGAAAATTATACTTATCATTTTAGTGTTAATGAATTCTGGTCACATCACTCTTGAGGGCCCATAGAGTTTTGATGAAGTGGATGGTGAGTATTAATTCTCATAAAATAGAAGAAATGATTTCACACTAAAATTTTATCATAGGTAGTCTATGTATAATAAAAATTTAATAGGGAGGACTCAGTAAAAATAAGTGAAGAATATATATTTGGTGACCATAAATTTGGCATTGATAATTCATTAATATTATAAATGGAATATTATATGACAGAAATAGTTAAAAAAAGATAAAAAAAATAGTTGATAATGAAAATTAATAAAAAGTTTGAGTTTTAATCCACAATGTGGAATTAGAATGGGACATTTTTTATATAGATATATTGATAAATATGTATAGAAAAAATGACGTTTTCAGAAGATGTAATAGAGTGATGCTGATGCACTTGAAATATAAATAGATCACATTTGATGTGCAATGAATTAATTTGGGAAGAATTATATGAAATTTTAATAATCTATGAATTATATAGTATAGATTATATAATTTACCAATATCATTGATGATATTATAATGTTTATTAATTGGAGAGTAGTGAAAATAAAAAAAAACCTTAGGAGGAATTCATATCATTGGTAATAAAAATTAATTAAAGATATAAATATATATCTTTAAAAAGATTATCTGTTGTTAGACAATGATATATGATGTTTCGAATAAAAATGGTAATCATTTCATAAAACCATTAATATAAAATTTTTGTGCTGAAATGAAAATTTGTATATATGAATATATTATTAATAATTTTGGGATAATTTTTCAAAAACAATTAAATCTTTTTCACACATGTTCAAAGGGAAAAATTTAGTGTATCTTCTTGCTTCTAAATGAAACAAGGTGGAACTACTGACCACATATTTATATATATGATCTATACCATTGGGTTGTAATAATATCACTTTAAGGGATGGTCATATTCCATATAACATTAACCCTCATTGAACTATTTTTAACCCCCCTTTGCGTATTAAAAAAATATCATTTAGTCAGTTGATGATAATATTGTATGAGTAAAACTAGACTTCATTATGGTGGTGAAAAAATTTGTTAATGACTATAAATTAAATTTTATATGTAAATATAGGACATATAAAGTTATTAGATATAGTGAACATTACAATAATCAATGAGGTTTTAAAAATTTTATAATACGATATAAATTATAGCAACATAATACAATCATGTATGAATTATCATTTTTTCCTTGAACTACCACATTATTTCCTATTTTAGTGAGACAAAAATTTATTTAAAAGGAGAATATTTTTAAATTATAAAAAGGATAGTTGATGTATCCTCATTATCTTATAGTATATTTTTATTATTTTAATACTATATTAATTTGACAAAAATAGGGCATAAATAAATATTTTGTAGGAAGAGAAGATGTGTATATTCTTATGAACATCAAATGAAATTTGATTCAAGACAATAAAATTAAATTAAATTTTAAAAAAAAATTTAAATATTTTATAATTAGTGTATGATGTAATAGATTATGGTAATAAAAATGATAAATTAACAAATCACTTCTAATATAATTTATGATTTTCATATAAGGGATGTGAAAACATTGTGATAGTAAAATTTACTGACATAACTTTCAAAGAATAAATGAAAAGAAGAACCTAGATTCAACATTGTTTCTATTCATCTCATATGAAAGGTAATATGAGTTTTTAGAATAATATTAAATTACTTATTTATGAATTAATAAATTATGGAAGAAATGGTACATTGATGATTAAAGGTAGTTGAAATACTCTATTAGATGGGGGAGAATTAATTTATATTTACTTATATTATATTTTCATTCATTACGAAAACATATTCAGTATTAATTATATTTGAAACTCAGGTTTGGAAATAATATTCACTCTAAAAGTTTACAGTATTGATGAAATTGTACGGAATTATCTTTGAAAATGATTGATTATGAATGAAAATTGTTATTAATATCATAAAAAATATAATACAAATTTTATAATAGTGGAAAAATATACAAATTCATAAAAAAACATGCATGAAAATAATAATCACTAGAGCTTTTATAATTTATCAACATTGAACGGTTCAATTGAATTTCAATTATTTAATCAATATATTGATAATTATTGTGAGTATTTTTTGAAATAATAGATTATATGAAATTTTTTTCATCCTAAGGAGAATAGATAATTGGGATCTCTGAATTTTTTCCACACTAATGTCTATGAACTAAAAGGTCAAGTGGTAACATATACATAGAATTAGTCAATTTTATTTGTTAGTGATTCCTATATGATATAGTGTGACTTTCTTATATAAACAAAGAAGATATTGATGGATTCATAATTTTTTTTAAAAGGGTGAACTAAATGAAAATGGAGACACCATGGTTGTATTGAGATCATCCAATGTTATAGATGAAAAATACAATGAAGTTTAAAATTACCATGAAAAAATATGATATAAATCATGTATAATATTTAGTTACAATTCTCCAACTAAATGGGGTTGAGTAAAAAATAAATTTTTACGGTAAAAAATGGAAATTAAAATTTATATCAATTATTTTATATTACAAAAAAACATGAATGATTTTCTGGAAGAGTTTTTGTATACTAATAATATTACATTACTATTTTTTGATAAAATATATAACTCCATAAAAAATGTGTTATAGAAGATATTCCTTAAATAATAATCTTAAATTATTTATAATTCAATGATTTATACGAATGAAATAATTAAATTCAATAAAATATGATGATTCAAGGTGTAACACCTTAGTCTTCTACAATACACTTCCCTTTGAATAATGGAATAGCTTGCATTGTACGCAACTTTGAGACTCTAACACACCGCGACTAATCAAGTTAGATATTATGAATAGTAATACCAAATTTTTTAATTTTTTTAAATTTTATCCTTAAAAATGGATTTCATTTTTTGATTTGAAATTTCAAAATTATCTTAGGGAAAAGTTTTGGTATTTTTCTGAGAACTTCTACTTTTTTATAAATAGTGAGAAAATACTAAATTTTAAAAAAAAAATCTTATCAAAATAGATAATAGTGATAATTTATACTATTGAGTGCTTTTAAAGTATAATTAGATAATATTTGTACAATTTAAGCCAATGTTGGTAATTGGATTTAATTTCACTTTTAAACTAAACATAAACATGTGTCACTCTTTTGATAGTTATTATTTCGTAAAAACACACTTTTTGTTTTATCAAAGGGAATTAATTTTAAATTAATTTTTTCCACTTCTGGGATTTGAATTTATGAAAATTTATTCCATATTTAAAATAAGTAGGTCTAAATTGTGTAAATAGATATCTTTTATTTTTAGACATTTTGAATAATTACTTCGGTATATATTTTATTTACAATGTTAAAAGGTAAATCCGGTAAATAAGGGTAAAAAAATAATATTATAATAATTTTTAATTACCCTAACACATGTAATAACGCTATTTCCTTATACATTTTCGACCATGGGAATACTTTTGTCGAATATGGGACCTCATGGAGCCACTTGTAAGTGAAAATGACACTATATAATAATTATGTCATTGTAAATACAAAAATGACATACGAATATATCTTTTAGTAAAATAATTTTTACATAACTATATATATTTTATCTTTTAGACTATACATATTCATTAAAAAGATAAAATTATTTCCTACAGAATGGTATCTTATTTTTAATTTTTAGACATTAAATAATTAATGTTACTAAAGACACAACGATGATGTAATATTTTTATTATTAATGAAAGAATAAAATAAATGGTATTATAAATGTTATAATAAATATAATTTGAATATTTTGATGTCGTACATGAATTTTCAAGTTTAATATGACATGTTATAATTGATCAAATGAGTTTATTTCTAATTAATTAAATCGTTACGACTTAAAAAAATCAATTACCAAATAGTGTCAAAAATGACATAAAAGAGTATTTAAAACAAATATTATATTATTAATTAATATTATATTTCTCAAAATCTAATGTTCATCCAGGAGACATATATAATGATAGTAGTATAATTAATTAATCACTTGAGGTTCTCATGGATGTTTATAGTAGGTCTATTAACCATATAATATAAAAATTCAATGAGACATGGTAAATGTCAAACTAATTAATTAAGAGCTAAAACCAAAAGATAAGGTAAATATTGTGACCCAAACCTGTCTAAAACCTATTAGATGAGTTGATTTTGACCCATACCCACCTTATCCTCGAAATAAGTAACTTTTTAGCCCTTAGAAATAGAATATTTATTTTTATAACATAATATTTCTAACTTGTCCTAAGGTGCCCATCACCCCTCTTATAAAAGGACACTCCACCTTCTCTCTAATTCACACCTTCATAGCCATTTGTCTTAGCCAACCCCTGTCAGATATATTTTAAACTTCCATCACTTCGTCTTAGAGGCCGTAGTTTGATCATAAATCCAGCCTATGGAGCCCTTTTCATCAAATCAAAAGGAAGAACTCAAAAAAGAGGTAAATATTTCATCACCTATTTCAAGTTTCTTTTTTCATCCACTTCTTCTATATTTGTTATTTCCATTATAAAATAATATCTCCCGTATATTATATATACTGTGATGTTATTATATATATGGTACAACCATATTCGGTATCTTATCCATCCTTTGAATGAGTGGTCTCCATATGTGCGTACGTACGACTTACCATCTCCACATCATGGTGTAATTATTATTCAAAACATTATTATATGGATTGGTATGACAATGATATTTGATTGATGTAAATAATAAATATAACATTATAATGATTCATTATATATGATATACCATCCAATTATATACGATTTTAATTTCAAAATAATTATGTTTCCCCTCATGTGTACGTACAGAATACCGTCTCCACGAACGCGATTAGATTCATTCCCCATCGTATCCATTCAAGAATAATTTTCATTTGATGGTTAAAAATAATATTTAAAGACATAATATCATTATGGATATGAATATGATACAACATATCCATAACAAGCAAGGCTTGCGTAACAAATAATATAAAGGAAAATGAATCAGTTAACACCCGAAACAGCGGTAAAACTAAGATATTATTAACAATGCAATGTTAAAAGATCATATATGATATCATATTAATGTATCTGATTCATGAATAATTTAATAAGAATTATTTAACCATTATACAAGAGGTTACCCAACCCTCGAACAAGGAAAAGTACAAGGTAAGGGTTAAATTTAACAATCACTTTAATATCCGAGGTTGTTTTTAAGTAAATATCTACAGTGACCTCTTTATTATCAACATCAATGTTTCGTAAAAATGTATTTAGAAATTATTTTAATATTTACTAGACTATGGTTTAAATTAATTTACACACATATTTGACCTTATATGTTTTGAAACAAATTCTTCCTTCGTTTTGCAAACAAGGTCCTTTATAATCCTTTTGACAATATTAATGTAAGAATGTATTTTTTTAACTTATACTATGGGTGCAGTTATTCTCCACAGTTATTACACCTATGAATCTTCCCTTACAAGGTTATAGGTATATTTTCAAAATAATGGTTTTCTATATAATTAATGGTTTTGTAATATGTTTGACTGCGGAGGTGTTATTTTTATGCCATTCATGGTTTATGGAGAATGTATTGACATTTCCTATACTAGTTTTAATACGAATATTTATGATATGTTTAAACATGCTCATATGAGGAATTCATTGGACTTAGTAAGTGACAGGTGGATCCCTCTATAGCTTCTTGATGCATCAGTAGGTCTCATTAGACAAACTACTATATTGGAACAAGGCCTTGACAAAATATTATTTTTAGTCTTGAAATAAGGCCTTAACTATGTGGTTTAGATATTTTTGCATTATGCATTCCATCATTATGAAAGTGGTTATTGATATTTCATGTGATTATTCAACTAGTAGAATATCCATTTGAATAAGTAAATGGAATTATTTCATTTTATTTTTTCCATATTCTGTTTTTGTTCATGTTTAAAAGGCTTTTGTTTTAGTTATACATTTCCTTATATGTTTATGCTTATTTATGAATGCTTCTGATGTATTGTTATCTTTACTGAGAATCTGTGCTCACCCCTTTCTATGTTTTCTTTTTCCCAGAATATGAAGAAGTATTTTATGACTGACCTATATGGATAGACTATGGAGATATGTGTGTGGTCTATAGAGACTATGTTGTTGTAGTTTTTTCATTGTCATGTAATGTAAGACATATTAATATATCAAGTGCATCTAAGGAAACTAAACTAATAAGTCTTTTGAGACATGATCATTTGTGATCATTCCAATGTTATGTAATAATGCACCGACTCTGGGTAACTGGGGTCGGGGCGTTACATTTAGTGTCAAAGGAAGTTTATTACAAACATTGGAAGCTATATTTAGATAAACTATGATTAGAGAACATTGACTTAAGATGGAATTTGAGGATGATTATAGAAGAACTTTCTATAATTTTGGTATTGTATAGATTTTGTGAGTTTTTTGAGCATTACATCCTTTTCTAGATAAGAGCATATAGAGGTGGCTGTCGCACAGATGTACGTAGGTGTAAAATTGGAAAACACTTCATTGAGCTAGACTCGAACTGGAACTGGTGCACGACAACGGGCCTTACTGCACTCTTGGTTACGACACTCCCAGGGGATATTATTAGGAAAATTCTCATTTTCATAACAAACCATTATGAAGGGTTTATGAGTATATACATTCTCGAAGAATATTTTTTATGATTATGGATTATATCCATAAACATATAAATTTATGTTAAGTCTTTTAGAAGTATGGAATTATGTATTTCGATTCATAAAATTATTTAGTTTATGCCATTTTTTTTGAAATGGATCCTAGTTGAAGGAATGTAAACCATATCAATTCATGCACTCCATGTAAGGATTTCACAACTTCTAAGCATAATAATAGTAGAGAAAGTGATAGAACTGGTGTTGATTAGCTTATCAGTATATTAGGAAAACTCACTCATGTTATGAATAATAACCTTACATGTTTGGAGCTCCCTGATCCATAATGCGGAGGATGAATGTTGGACCACATAATGAGGCAACAACCAAACTTATTCAATGGGTGTGCAAATACATTGGTATCTGAGCAATGGATATGTTCCCAAGACAAAATATTTAAGGCTTTGGAGGGTTGTGAAAGTGAAATTGTTGTCATTGTAGTTTACCGCCTCATTGGATATGCTGATCAATGGTGGTCATTGATTAAAAACACAAAGGAAGATGAAGAAGTATCATGTATGGAATAGAGGCAGTTTAAAGAAATTTTCGTGGAAAATATCATTCCTCATGACCATCGAGCAGGTATGGACAATAAATTTTTGATTCTGAGGAAAAAGGAAGATGATAATGTTGCAAAGTATGAGTCTATATTTACAAGGACAACTAGGCATGAATCAGATTATATATGTAACCCATGAAGTAAGATTGATCATTTCATTGTTGAGTTAAAAACATTTTTCTGTCGAGAATTGGTCTCATAGTCCTTCTTGTCATAAGAAGACATTGTCTTTTGTGCTATCAAGACGGAAAAATAATTCCCTATGTTGTACAAATTTATAGTAGAGCAAGAGAAGAAAAGATCTTCTAAAAACTCTAGAAATGGAAATAAGGGGAAGAAGGGAAAAGATGAATATCCATACTGCAGTAAATGTGTAATGAAACACCCTAGTACATGGCTAAAAACAATGGGATTTTGTTATAAGTGTGGTAAAAAATGCTACCAGGATCGTGATTTCAAGGTGAAGAAAGAAGCTATCGATTATTAGTGCTAAAATTGTAGGGTGATGGGACATTATTCAAATAAATTTCCTACGTGTTTGGGAAAACTAACTAAGAAAAGGCCAAGGGATCAAGGCCGAGCTTATGTTATCACTACTACTGAGGTAGAAGCTCTAAAAGATGTAGTGTTAGGAAATTTAATGGTTTCCTCATGTTTATCCAATTCTTTATTTAATTATGGATTATCTCATTATTTCATATCTTCCTAGATTGGTAAGACAATTAGATATTTCCAATTTGATTTAACAAGGGAGTTGTCTGTCAAAACTTCTAAGGGATGTATAATTGCAACAATGTTCTATGAATCAGTCCTCATTAAGGCATATACATGTTAATTATCTGCTGATCTCATCCTCATTCCCATGATTGAATTGGATATAATCCTCGGTATGGATTTTCTTTTAGTCCATGATGCAATAAATTATTGTAAGAAGAAAGAGGTTACTATTTTTTATGACGATGATAAACAACACCTTATCTTTAGAGAGGAATAATCACCATCTGATTCTTATCTAGATCCACCCCCAGTAGCACGACTAAATTCAATTATTGGGGCGGAAGAGAATAAAATAACTGTTGGTGAGGAAAATAATGTTCAAATAGTGAATGTACCTATTGTGAAAGAATATGTTGATGTGTTTCTAGAAGATTTACCTGGACATCATCCAGAATGAGAAATTGATTTTTCCATTGACTAAATTCCTGGTTCAAGGCCCATATCAAAGACCCCTTATAGAATGGCCACTAAGGAATTAGTGGAACTAAAGAAAAAACTAGAGTAATTTAGTAATAAGGGATGTATTCTCCCAAGTGTTTCTCCATGGGGAGCCCCTATCTTTTTATTAAGAAGAAAGATGGATATATAAGGTTGTGCATGGACTATATGGAGATCAATGTTATAACAATAAAGAACAAGTATCCCCAACCTTGATTTAATTATTTATTTGACCAACATCATGGATCTCAATAATTTTCAAATATTGTCCTTCTATATTAATATCATCAGTTGTGTGTGAAGAAGGAAGAAATTCCAAAAACAGCATTTCGAACCAGGTACGGGCATTATGTGTTTATAGTAATTCCTTTTGGATTGACTAATTCACCCTCTATCTTCATGGATCTAATTAATAGAGTTTTTATGGAATATCTTGATGACTTTGTATTGGTATTTATTGATGATATCTTTCTATACTCCAAAAGCAATGAAGATCATGAAAATCAACTACGCATTACTCTCAAGACTCTAAGAAGTCATGTATTATATGGGAAGTTTAGCAAGTGTGAATTATGGATTCAAGATATTTCTTTTCATGGCCATATTGTCTCTAAGGATGGAATCTTCATTGATCCTTCTAAGAGAAGAGCAATCCAGGAATGGCCAGCACCAATGAGTATAACTGAGGTACGAAGTTTTATTGGTTTAGTAGGTTATTATCAATGTTTCTTCTAGAATTTTGACCGTCTGGCTAACCCATTAAACAAGATCACATATAAAGGGGTTAAATTTGATTGGAAAAAAGAGTTTGAAGAATGTTTTGAAGAAATAAATAGAATATTAGTAAATGATCTTATCTTGACTCTACCATCGGGGAATGATGGGTTTGTTTTTTATAGTGATGCATAAAATAAAGGACTTGTTTGTGTCCTTATGAATAATGATATGGTTATTGTCTATGCATCATGATAGATAAAAATTCATGAAAAAAACCATCCTACTCATGATCTTGAGTTAGAAGCTGTGATCATTGCTTTGAAGATATGGAGACACTATCTCTATGGTGAAACATGTGAGTTATATACTGATCACAAATGTTTCAAGTATGTTTTCTCACAGAAGGACCTCAACATGAGGAAAAAGAGCGGGCTTGAACTACTCAAATATTATGATTTCACTATACACAACCCCCCCCCCCCCCCCGAGGAAGGAAAATAAGGTGGCAGATGCTTTGAGCAGAAAAGATAATGCAGTTTTGAACAAGATGAGAGTTGAAAATAATCCTATATACATGGATCTAGTAAAGAAGGATATGGGCATAACCATAGAATGTGGAACATAAATAATTTTTAAAATGGTTTCGAAACCATATTTATTAGAGAGGATAAAATGTTCTCAATGTGATGATGAGGAGTTTAAAAAGAAGATTAATGTGGTGAATGATGGGATATTGATTCAGTTCGTATATGAAGTTGGAATTTTGAAATTGGGAAGAGTCTTTGTGTTCCAAACAATCCTGATCTAAAAAGAAAATTTTTGGATGATGCTTATAGTTTTAATTTCTCTATACACCATGGTATCACTAAGATGTATAGAGATTTGAAGGAACATTTATTTCGGGACAACATGTAGAGGGATATTGCTGATTTTGTGTCAAGATGTTTGGTTTGTCAACAAGTGAAACCTGGAAGGCAACAACCTGGAGGGGTCATGCAACTTCTTCCCATACCTGAGTGGAAATGGTGTAATATTACGATGGACATTATCATGGGACTACCAAATACTTATAGAAGGAACAATGCAATAAGGGTCATTGTTTATCGTCTTACCAAGTCAACACATTTTCTTGCTATAAGAGAATATTTACCACTTGAACGACTAGCATGACTATATATTAATGAAGTTGTAAGACTCCGTGGCTTACCCCTATCGATTGTTTCTAATCCTGATCCCCATTTTACATCATGATTGTGGAAAATCCTTTAGAAGGCCGTGGATACTGAACATCATTTATGTACTTCCTACCACCCTCAAACAGATGGACATTCAGAACGAACTATTCATTCCTTAGAAGACATGTTGAGATCCTTCTCCCATGACTTTCATGGTATGCGGGATCTATATTTACCTCTAGTATAATTTTTTTTTATAATAATATCTTTCATTCAAGTATTCATATGGAACCATATGAATCGTTATACAGAAAGAGATGATGCAAAACAACCTTTTGGGATGATGTTGGTGAAAGAAAACTCGTAGGTCCATAACATGTTTAAGAAACAATGGAGAAGGTGAAGGTAATCCAAACCCACATAAAATCATCTCAATGTTGTCAGAATAGCTATGCCAATAACCAAGGAACGATTTTGAATTTCTGGTAGAAGGTTATGTTTTCTTCAAGGTATCCCCATAAAAGGGAGTTATACGATTCGGTATGAAGGTTAAATTGAGTCCCAGTTACTTTGGACATTTTTAAATCCTAGAAATAATCGTTGTTGTAGCTTACCATTTGGTAATGCCGCCAATCCTCTACAAAGATCACAATGTGGTTCATGTATCACTGTTGAGAAAATACATGTTTGACCAAACTCATTTACACACTTATTTGGAATTAGAACTGGAACCCGATCTGTCTTATTGCGATGAGACTTTTTGGATTCTTTATAGCAGACAACAATTGCTGAGAAACTGGATGACTCAGATGGTAAAAGTTCTATAGAGAAACCATAATATGGAAGAGGCAACATGGGAACCCGTGGAACATATGATGAAGAACTACCCGAGTCTTTTTATGTTGTATTATTATAGAAATATTGAGGAATAAATTATTTGAAGGAGGATAGAATTTAACATCCCAAGCTTCCATGGTATGCTTCTCTTTGAATAATGCAATAGCTTGAATTGTACGCAACTTTGTGACTCTAACACACCGCGACCAATCAAACTAGCCGTTATGAATAGTAATACCAACATTTTTAAATTTTAGAAATTTTATCCTTCAAAATGGATTTCATTTTTGGTTTCAGAATATCGAAATTACCTTAGGGTTAATTTTTTAGTTTTTCCGAGAACTACAAATTTTTTATGAATAGTGAAAAAATACTAAATTTAAATTAAAAAAAAGTTTTCTAGTAAAAAAAAATTATAGTGAAAAATTACAATACTGTGTCTTTTTAATGTATAATTAGATTACACATTTAAAATTTAACCCAATTTTAGTCACTGGACATAACTTCACATTTACGCTGGACATAAACAAGTCTCAATCTTTTCATAGTTATTATTTCTTAAAAACACACTATTTGTTTTGACAACGGGAATTAATTTTAAATTAATTTCATTAAATTTTGGGTTTTGAATTTAGAAAAATGGATTCCATATTTAGAATCAGGAGGTCCAAATTTTTTAAATAGCTAAATTTTCTTTTTACACATTTTCAATAATTACTTCGGTAAATATATTATTTGTCATGGTTAAAGGGTAAATCTGGTAAATAAGTGTAAAAATAACATTATAATAATATTAAATTACCGTAACACATGTCCTAACCCTATTTTATGATAAATTTCCGAACATGGGCATCCTTGGGTTTAATTGGGGACCCCATGGAGCCAATTTTATGTGAAAATGTCATTTTATATTAATTAAGATAAAATAAATACAAAAATGACAGAAGTATATATCATTTAGTAAAAAACATTTTACATAAGGATATATATGTTATCCCTTTGACTATAAGTATTTATTAGATATATAAAAATATTTCATATAGAGTTATATTTTCTTTATAATTTTTATACATTAAATAATTAATGTTATTTATGACACACTGATGATGTCGTATTTTCATTATTAATGAAAGAATAAAATAAATGGTATTATAAATCTTAAAATAAATCTAATTTGAAAATTTTGATTCCATACACGATTTTTTTAGGTTAATATGACATATTAGTATCGATCGAATGAGTTTAATTTGAATTAATAAAGTTGTTATGACTTTATCAAAAATCAATTTCCAAATAGTGTCAAAATTGACATAAAAGAGTTTTTAAAACAAATATTATATTATTAATTAATATTATATCATAAAAATATAAGGTTATTCCAAAATACTTATATAATGATATGTGTATCATTAATGAACCACTAGGGGTTCTTTTAAAAGTTTATATTATGTTTATTAACCATATAATATAAAAATACAAACAGGCATGGTAAATGTCAAACTAATTAACTAATAGCTAAAACTAAATGATATGTTTAATATAGTGACCCAAACTTATCTAAAATATATTTTTTGAGTTAATTACAACCTATACCCACCTTAGCCTCTAAATAATCCACTTTGGAGCCATTATAAACCGATTATGAATTTTTATAACATAATATTTGAAACTTTTCTTATGGTGCCCTGCACTGCTCTTATAAAAGGGCACTCCGCCTTCTCTCTAATTCACACCCTCAAATAAATTTGGCTCTGTCAAAACATGCCCAAATGTCTTCTCAGATTCCCTCAATTCAACCTAGAGGCCTTATATTGATCAGAAATCCTCCCTATAAATCCCTTTTGATCAAATAAGAAAAAGAGAACCCGAAGAAGAGGTAAATATTTCATCACCTCTTTCAAGTTCCTTTCTTCTTCCACTTATTCAGTTTTTTTTAATTCCATTATAAAATAATAAATCCAGTATCTTCGATATAATGTGATTTTATTATAAATATGGTACAACCATATTCATTATTTTATCCATCCTTTGAGTGACATGTCACCATACGTGCGTACGCACGACTTACCGTCTCCACGTCGTGGTGTAATTGTTATTCAAAACGTTATTATTTGGACGGTTATGATAATGATTTGTAATTGATGTAAATAATAAATATAACAATATAATGATTCTGTATATTAAATATACCATCCAATTATATAATATTTTAATATCAAAATAATGATATTTTCGCTCGTGCGTACATACGGGATACCATCTCCACGAAGGCGATGAAATTAATTCCCCATCGTATCCATTCAAGACCGATTTTCTTTTGATGGTTAAAAATAATGTTCTATAGAATTAATATCATACTGGATAATAATAATATACAAACAATCCATAACAAACATGGCTTATGTAACAAAGCATATAAAGGAAACAAAGCAGTTAACACACGAAACAACGATAGTGCTAATATATTATTAACAATGCAATATTAAAAGATCATATATGATATCATATTAATTTATATGATTATTTTATAATTTAATAACAATTATTTCACCATTATATATGAGGTTAACCTACCATTTACTAAAGAAAATTACATGGTAAGGGTTGAATTTCACCATCTTTTTATTATCCGAGGTTGTTTTTTACGTAAGTATCTACTGGGACCTCTTTGTACCCCACATCCATGTTTCTTAATAATATATTTTAAAAAAAATCTATTTACTAGACTATGGGTTAAATTCATTTATACCATTATTTGACCTTATATTTTTTGAAATGAATCTTTCCATCATTTTCTAAACAGGGTCCTTTATAACCCTTTCGACAAAATTGAGGTAAGTATATATTTTTTTTAACTTATACGATGGGTGTGGTTATTCTCCACCGTTATTACACCATTGAAGCTTACCTTACAATATTATAATGATATTTTCAAAATAATGGTTTTATATATAATTATGTGACTTTTAAATGATTAAAAAAATAGATATTTCTCTCAAATAGTTTCGATTTCATCAATGTCAACATCCATTGAAGGATTTGAAGATTATTTGAAGTTGATTTAAAATGATACAAAACATCCATATTGTATTTAAGGTTTTGTGATATTTTTGACTCTGGATGTGTTATTTTTATACCATTAATTTTTTATGGAGAAAGAATTGATATTTCTTATGCTAGTTTTAATACGAATAATTATCTTCTGTTTAAACATGTTCATACGGGGAATGCATTGGACTTAGTATGTGATGGGTGGAGCCTGCTATAGCTCCTCAATAAATCGGTAGGTCTCATAAGACAAACTAGTGTCTTGACATAAGGCCTTGTAAAAATATTATTTTTAGTTTTGATACAAGTCCTTGGCTATGTGGTTATGATAGTCTGGAATTATGCATTCCATCATTATGAAAGTGGTTATATATATTGCATTTGATTATTCAACTTGTAGAATATCCATGTGAATAAGTAAATGGAATTATTTCATTTTTTTCCATATTATGTTGAATTTCATGTTTAAAAGGCATTTGTTTTAGTTATACATTTCCTTAAATGATTATGCTTAATTATGAACGTTTCTGCTATATTTTTATCTTTACTTAACATCTGAGGTCACCCCTTTGTCTGTTTTATTTTTTCCAGGATGTGAAGAAGTATTTTACGATTGGCCTGTAGGGATAGTCGGAGGAGATATGTTTATTGTCTATGGAGACTATGTTGTTTTAGTTTTTTACTTTATTATATAATGTAAGACTTATGAATGTATCTAGTGTTTCCTAGTCTACTAAACTAATCGGTATTTCGAGACTTGGTCTTTTGTGATCATGACAATGTTATGTAATAATGGACCGACTATGTGTAATAGGGGTCAGGGAGTTACACAATGTATGAATTCATATTCACAATATTCCCATTTTAGGGTAAATTGAATATGTGTTATAACAACACGATCTATCAGAATGTTAATATAAGTGATGTAATGGTTAATAAGAAAAAATTTAAAGAAATTTCTATAATTTTTTTTCAAATAAATACATGAAGATGATTATGTGACCAATGTAATCATGGAATAATATCAAGAACTCCTAGCTGATGATGAATCTAAATATTAATATTTATAAAAAATTTATAATGATAAAATTCAACCACTTACTAATTGAAAAATAATAATAGTTTTTGTTGATATTATATATATTATTGAAGACAATTCAATAGAAACACATTCTCAAATGATGATGATATTAATTATATTTGTTCTATTATTTCATATTGAAATAAATATTTTTGAAGAAACAACTAATAATTATCATTGATAAAATCTAGAAATGAAGAATTAGACCAGATTAATAAAAATGTTCTTGGGTATTTTGTGCATAAATAAGCTTCAGAATGTTATTAGGATGAGGTAGTACCCCCTAATAAAAATATTTCAATGGATAATTTGTTCCATTATAATGAATTGATGGTATATAAGAGTTATTTAAATGTTTAAGTGATTGATGAAGTAGAAAAATTCACATTATTGTAACTAATTGAGTTTATTAGACTATTTGTAGCAGTGGTATTTCAAATGATGTTAAGATTATTCTAGATTGATGTTATGAAAATAAATTAATATAGTCATTAAATAACATGTTCCCATAGAACAATAAACAAGGTTTTGTATTATAGTATATAATTTCAATATGTAATTATAGAAAAAAGATATTATTGAACCTAATACAAGAACTCTAAGAATGGTATGAATAACTATATTCATTTATATGATAGCTAGAGTTCAAGATATATGGGGTTGATCACAACCGCTTTATGAAAACTTATAAGTAGTAATATTTTATGGTTATTGTTTATATGCATGAGATCATCCTTAGAGTATGAAATAAAAATTCATCTGATAATATTACTCTTTTAATGAGTATATAGTTTGATATTTCATTTATTGGTTAATTTAATTGTAATTTGGGGAGAAAATACATCAAATAAAAAATAATTATATTCATCTATTATGTTACATTAAAAAATTTATTATTCAATAAAATCACATTAAATGTGTGAAAGACAAATTCTACTCTAATATTAGTTGTATAAAATATGGGAGGTCGGACGATTGAAATGAATTTGAATCAAAACTATATATAAGAACCATAAAATGATTAATATAACATACCATAACTAGGAAATAAAAAATTTATTTCATGTTTTTCACATAATTATTCCAAACATTTCCTATGAAAGAGAACCTCTTACCAGTGAAGAGAATAATGAGGTTTTATTAGGGGTCACTAGTTTAAGATTTGATGTTAATGGGTAAAAATGATTAATTTTTTTTCTAATTAATATAATGATTTGGTTAGATAAGTTATGGATATAAGACCAAAATTGGTTGATCATTTTATATTCGATGAAAAATATTCCCCCTTGTAATTTTCACCCAAATCAGATCTTCATGTCTTAGCACAGGTGGCCCATTTCAATCAAGGATGACAGTATTGTTGAGACATCACACTACAAATAGATTCAGCTTGGGGGTGAAGTACTTCATTTCGATTGGTCTTATAGATTAATAGAATTTCTCTGTATAATTTTATGAGTGGGAATTTTTTATGAGGGAATAGTCACATCAATGAATGTTTTTTTGGTGCATTTCTATTACGTTTCATTATATGGTCAATCAATTGTCACATGGGTCATGTTCAACCTTTAGATGTGGAGTGGGTGCCCCTTTCAGGTTTACGCCATCACTTTTTGCATCTAGATATTTTTGGATTGGTTGGGAAATCTTACAGTTATTTGTTTAACTTATATTTTCATTCAATGTCACTAAACAATCATTCATTTTTCCTTCTATGTGATGGAATTTTCATGTCCAATCCTCTCCATGAAATTATTTTAATCTGTATTATAGCGTAACATAATTTAAAACAACATGTGATTCTTGATGTTTGTCCTTTATTTTATGAATATTTTAACATGAATGAAATGTTTCAGTTGATTTACATAGGGATGTCTTCAGAAAGGACATGTCCACAACTCAGTGAGAGGAGGTGTATCCAGGTTGAACTATCAATGGGGTTCGAGATCTCTCACATGATTCCCAACCAAATTTATAGCCTCCAATGGTTTATTTTCACCCTGAGTTCAATTTTGGATCATGGGTAGACCCCACCAGCAGATGGGGATCGAGATATCCCAGAGTTTGGGGTGTTGATCAATGGGATAGTGGTCCCTCCAATATAGGTTAGGTAACCTTTTTATCTGAAAGGTGAATCCCTACATAATATACACATTGCTATAGAAAAAACTACCACTCCACAAGAGAAAGGGGATCTTAGAATATTTGAAATTTATCTTGTCTTTTACATGTGTTTGGAAGAAAATACGATCAGACTAAGAACAAACACTATTATGGGAAGC
Organism: Viscum album; assembly: GCA_963277665.1. NCBI lineage: Eukaryota > Viridiplantae > Streptophyta > Magnoliopsida > Santalales > Viscaceae > Viscum > Viscum album. Next base: position 1,753,050,435 of record OY728152.1, read on the forward strand.
CTACATTTTTTGGATAGGGTGATGTTTTTTAGGAGACAATATGATATAATTGTCATCTAAGGGGTGGTGTAACACCCCCCCCTAAGAAGGAAAATAATGGAATTGAAAATATTTATCCTAATTTACAATTAGGTGTTGAAGGACTCATGGGGGTCTATTTGGCCAACATATTTGGGGACCTATGATATTTTTTTTCTTTAGATACAATGAGGTTGATGTTTTTAAATTAACAAGATCCAGAAAGATGAAGCATAAATATGAAGGTATTGAAGAAGGTTAGAAAGTTCACAATCATTTTTCACTAAAATATGTACCACTAATAGAAGAGGTGGATAAATAATATCTATATTCTTCTGTTTAGGAAGATTATTTTCTTGTTGATGTATTTATATATTTAGCTTGGAAGAAAGGGAAATAATATTTTTAGGTTTCCAGGTACTTTTCAACCATAATAATTAAGAATAATAATAAATGGAACGACTAATCCTAATTTCCGAGAGATATTCCTACTATATCAGTAAGGAAGAGGGGTAATTCTAGGGGTTTTATTGAAAATGATTCAAGGGTATCATAATCACAATGTTTCCCATATTTTCAATCTCATTGAAGATGGCTGTATAATTAGAAAGATAGAAGGGGCTCTATTAGATCCTAAATTCTTAATAGAAATATAATAGTTGTGTTTCAGAAGTTTGGATTGGCTAAAAGTGAAGAAATCGATAGGTATTTTTGTAGGGATGATTCTATGATAGTGGAGAAGTGGGACAATCGCAATCAAGGCCGTTATTGAGAAAATATCACTTTAGAATAGATGGCATGGTACAACTCAAAACTGAATGTCTTATTCCTGGATTATGGTCCTCCATTTGACATAGAATATTTTTTGTAGTTGACAAATTTTATCACAATCATGTTAGAGGTTTTTTTCACATCACACTCAAATACTAATATCAAAGGAATATCTTAGAAGTACTATAATTATCTGGTTGGGAAAACTATCTAGTTAGGTATGGTTTTTTATTAGTTTTTATGTAGTCTCTTATTGCAGTGTTGTTTTAGTATGGTGTGTTTTTTCACTTTTCCCCAATGTGGGATTTCCTAAAAATGAAATAAAAATTTACTTTTGAAGGGTAAGACAATAGTTGTTTAAAACAACACATCTGGAAGTAATTACCTTTAAAAACACATTAGTTGGAAATAAATTATAGTAGTATAGGTCGATCCTTGAAATTTATCCAGTTTGACCACAATGAAAAAATTCAGTTTGACCCACTAAATATTTTTTTAATGTATATATTCTGATACCATATTTTTTTAGGTAGTATTATTTATTTTATAAATGAAGATATGGAGGGATATTATCTAATAATATTTTGATGAAATTGAGAGGTTTAATCAGTCTGATACCTAATAGAATAAATAAAATATCCCAAATATAATTCTTTTTAATTATAATAATCATTTTAACATTTAATATTAGATTACTCAATTGAATTTTATTTATTATATTTTGATAATTGGTATTTTTAATATTTTAACACCTCTATCGAAATAGAGTGATATGATTCATTGGTATTTATTGTCAATAGGGGAGATGTATAACTTTGTGGGGTAATTCCTAGGGAAGTGTTTAAATATTTTTTATAATTAATGTGTTTTAATGATGGAGTGTCCACGAAGATCATATTGAGAGAAAAAATGGAAATAAATAAGTAGTTTCAAAAAATCCAAAGCGGTAGAATGTTTCAAAAACTATGCTTTGATGATCTCTTTGCTATCTATTAGCATCTACTAAGGAGGTTTGCGATATTGAATGATGTTTTTGAACGTTTTAAAGAGAAAATATAATGGGAAGAGTTAAATAATTAGTAGTTAAAAATCATGCAATAAGGAAGTGGCCCTATTACACCCTAAAATTTTAGAATAGAAGACTATGTTTGATAGCATATTTGACATGAAACAATGAGCTTAAACGACCGAAGATATATATAACTGTTATAGACTGTTAAATTCATGGGTATAAATATAATTAACTAAAATATTATATATATAGTTTCATATATATATATATATATATCCTACTCAATATAATTTACATATATTTTTTTTGTAAATAATCATCCAATTATTGAAAATTTAAAATTCATAAAAAATATGTTTTCTTCATAAATGATTTTTTTAGTTTTCATGAATAAATATTATAATTTTTTTTATTGAAATATTATAAAATATATATAATAAAAGTAACTTAATTTTGGAAATCATCATATTAATAATTAATTTGCATAAAATTTTAGAATATTTCTGAAAAATATTGATTTTTCAGTGAATAGTGATAAATACCGATTTTAAAAAAATAAAATATCTTATCAATAAATTAATCAATTAAAAATAACCATAATGTTTTGACACTGATTTTGTCATAAATATTATTTAGTTTTATTTAATTTAATAAATTTGTCTGTAATTAAATTTATATTGGATTTTCTTATAAGTTTGTATTTTGGGTTTAAAATTTTTATTTTTCTAAAAATTGTTTTTAATGGGATAGTGCACCTCTATTTTAAATAATTAAGACAACCAGTAATGGGGAAATAATTTTAATTCAAATTATTTTTTATATATCAATAAATTATAATTTATATTCATACAAGTATTATTATTGTTCATTGAGTAAATATATAATAATATTTTTTTTTTAAAAATAAAGTTCTTGAGAACCTACCTTTTCATCACTTTTGATAGTTTTTTTGAAAAAATAATTGTAATTATGTGTATTTAATTTCATAAAATGAATACCATATTTTTAATAATAATAATTTGTGTTTCCAATAATTAAATCATAATTATTCATAGTAATGTATTTTAAAACAGTAAAAAATCATTATGACAGTTAAGGTAAATGGGTTATTTGGGGGTTAAACTACAAAGATAGGTGGTTAAATAGTATAAATCTTTATCTAAAATATAAATTATGTAAATATTTAGATTTTATAATTTATAAGTCTCTATAAAAATTTATTTTTACCCTTTTGGATTTTTAAAAATGTGATCACACCTTTTTATTTTAAAAATTTACATGAATTCCACTAACCTCGCTTATAAATGGCCACCCATCTCCTCTCTTAATAAAAAATTAAAAAAATTAATGTCATAAAAATACCATAACATTGACTTAATATAATCCATAATATCATCCAATAAACTTTTTTTGGTCATAAATTCAATCTAGGAAATCATTAGGTATAATCCTACAGAGGTGGTCCAATAAGTGGTAAAATTTCTAACTATGAATTTATGTTTTATTTCATAATAAACATCTTAAAAATATTCATAAACTATGATAAAACGGTAAAAAATTATCTAATATATATTTTTATGTTATTATATTAACTTAGTAATCTAATTTTGTCTCATGTTCCATAAAATGGGATACACAATAATCATTCGTGTCTACAAAAAACAGTCGCCTTGCGAACCGATATTATTATTTTTCTTTTATTGCCTCTCACATAGTGTTTTAATGATGGATTTAAAGTTTATATATATATTTAATTGATATTTTTAACATATGTATAATTATATATTTATTATATCACATATAAATTTTTCATTCTCGTTATGAGGGGATATAATAACATCACTCATGTGTTCGGCTACTTGTCACCTCGCCAATTGATGTGATTAATTTTTCACTAACATTATACATTGAAGGTAATAAAGAAAATTTCAATGAATATATATATGATATAAGTGAAATAGTAATTATATTAATTAAATATTTATATTTATAAAAATATATTATATCATTTTATTTCTTACATAGAAAAATTATAACATCGTTCGTGTACGTGTGAAATACTACTTCCATGAAGCGATGTGATTCTTTTTTCCATATACAAATCACAATAATAATATATATATATATATATTTAAATAATATTATATTTTTAATTTTATTATCATTCTAAACATGTATAATAATACATAACCGCTTTCCATAATGATCATTATAAAATGGAAACATTAATCATGTGTACGTACGACCTATAGTGTCCATGATTGTAATGTAGTTCATTTATCATAAAAAATATTTTTTTAAAAGTATAATAATGAATAATTATGATATTTTTATAATAATAATAATTATTATTTATATGCTGAAATAATTATTACTTTTTCCATCGTCAGAACAACAAATATGATTTGAATAAAATAAAAGAACACCCTCAAACACTCAATGTGGACTTAACTGATTATGTATTCAAATATGTCATTGAAAATAAATATAATCATATGATTTAGTTATATGTTACTAAACCTGTAAAGTTTTATTCTCAAATAAAATAATTTATGTAAGCTTATTATATAGTAGTTAATGGATATAAAAGGAAATTTTATACTCGAGTTGAGGGTTTCTTGTCTCACTTCTACTTGTGTGATATATATGCCATATTCACCACTTGTTGTTATTTTTTGGTGTATATAGTTTCCATATTACATGTAGTATAATTAATAATTCATAAATAATGGTTTTCTATGTTTTAATTATAATTAATTTATCCAAGGGTGTTGAATTGAATGTTTATAAGTGGTAATGAGTTTCATAACTCAATTTAATTTCATTCAGTTATAGAACATCTTTATTGTGTCTGTTAAGATTTTATTATGTCTATATTTATATAAAAATTGATTTATTTTTTATTTCAAAAAATTTTTAATTATTTACATTTTTTACACATAATATCTCCATTGATTAACTCTCAATTTAGTGACATGATCTCATAGTTTGTTAATCATACCAAATTCATTTATTTGGGGAATAAGTTTATGATATGCACCTATATTATTTATGATGTTTATATACTATAATTTGGTAATTTTATATAATTTATTTAATTATATTTAATATATATAAATTTTCATTAGATTTTATTCCATCATGGTGTTTTCAATTTAAGAGTTACCAAAGTTCCAAATGCTATATGTTTAAAACACATTTCCTTCAAGACTGTTTACGTTCAGGTGTATTTGTGAGGAAATAAATTGATATTATTTTCATGAAAAATATATTATTTATTCATCTCTAGTAATGAATTTTGATCGTATTTTAATTTCCATTTACTCTATTATTTATTGAATATACATTAAGAAAGTATTCAATAATTGATATTGATCATGTATTTTTTCTTTTATCATGGGTATCTTTCTGTTCTAAATCCATGTTTTATAATATGTTTTCAAAAATTTTCATTCAAAAAAATAAAATAAATTTAGAAGATATATTACATTTTCACTAACCTTATTTTAATTGGTTTTAAAATTCTATTTCATATATTTTTTCAAATGATTCACTTTTGAATGTATATTTTATAATGTAATGAAAATAATATTTATAGGTAACAGTTATGAGAGGAATACATTTTCCTTCCATCATGTCAATTATTTTAATTGAATTTTTTATATGTTTATGAGTTTATTCTCAATGAATAATTTTTTTTCAATATTTTATCAATTCTATGTTATTAAAATTGATTTTCAAAATTAATATGTTGTTGTTCTCAAAAAATGAATTACGATATTTTAATGTAATTTCTATTCATCATCATCAAAAACCCTTGTTAGTTAATTTGCTCTAATATAGATGTTTTGTGATGATACCATCCTCACACTTTATCAAGATTTTTTATTATTAATTCAATGATATTATTATAGATCCCATTTCATTTCCATGGATTAATCATATTGAAAAAGATTTTTTTGGAACTCATTTCTTTACCACTGGTTAATTATGTTTAAAATAGATTGTTGTGTTACCATTTTATTTTACATGGGTTAATCTTGTTTCAATTAAATTTTTATTGAATCGTTTTAGTTTCCACGGTACAATAATGGATCAAAGTGATTTTTGTGGAACCCATTCATTTCCATAGGTTAATTATGTTTCAAAGATATTTTCATGGAAATTTTTTCATTTTCATGGGTAAATAATGTTATGGAAATAATAGAGGTTGTTTTAGTGATTCAGAAATGAAATAAACACTATATGTACTTTATTAATTATAGTGTTCTTGGAAATTTTTTAAAATGACAGGTGTCAATCCTGTAAACTAAATACAATTGGTTCCGTTATTAACCAAAGATGGGTGGTTATATTATTAACCATGTTCAGGTTGTTCTGTAATATATATAGGATAGGTGGGTCCATTATAATCCTCTAATGAATTTCATACTCTATAGAAGCATGTTATCAATATTGGATATTCCATTTATATTATTGATAATATGATAATGTTTTCATGAAAAAAAACTTTTCATCTTTGATTATTATGGGTTTATAATGTTTCCTTTGATAGAGATTGATATCACATGGATCGTAATTATTGATTCTGAAGAATCATTCCATTATTAAAGAAATATTCTCTATTCTTAGGTATAGTGATACATTTATTGAAAGGTATAAATATTTTTGTATTATGATCTTGCACATTTATTATGTCATGATACCCTTATGTTCATATACTCCATGATGAAATTTAATTTTTAATGTATATATTTACCATTATTAGATCATTTGAGATCACCCTTCGTATGTTTCATTTTCCTCATTTTATCAAGCGTTATGATGATTTAATTATTTAAATAATGGTTTCATATAGATGGTGTTGATGAAATAGTATGTAATGTTAAAAGATATGTATACTAAGAAATATTCTCTTTTTAATTCTTGTGTATTCTTTATGTAAGAGTTTGTTAATATTTTATAATACTCCAATCCTAAATGGCCCATGATAATTTATGTGATCCAATATTTAATTCTGATCTTCTATATATTGAATGGTGAGAATTTGGTCACATTTATCTGTATAAAATATGAAAATGTAATGTTTGTGATTTGAGCATTGAATCTAGGAGCATAGGTTCAGGGTTGTTACAGTTTGTATTAGAGAAAACGTTTATGAAATGTTATAGATTGGGATTTATTCTTTTAATGTTATAATAAGTGTTATGGATATCATCATAGGTCTATATTAATAATAATGCTCATAAATTAAAATTTGAATACAACCCTTTGATGTTTACGGTGATGGGGTCTTAAAGTGATTAATGACTCATTAGGAGAAGTTTTTTTGAGTTAATGTATATGTAACTCATCGATTTAATGTGAAGTAATAATTAAGTTTTTTCATAAATAAATTTTACGGTATTGATGACCTATATGGTTTATATAATCCGGAATATTATGATAATTATGGGAACATATGTTTTATTCTATTGATAACCATATAATTGAAATGTGATTTGGTGACTGAGTGATTGATGTTGGTTTTAAAGATATCCATATTTTATCAGGAATTTGAAAGGTATGAAATGAAATTTTAGGTTAAATAAATCATTAATGATGAGGTAGTTTAGGATTTATTTATTTTAAGCATTGTGTATTATTGTTGAATTATAGAGTTTAATTTATTATTTCATCATATGATGGTATATTCGTTTTTTAAAAAATCTCACCATGTTCTAATAATTTTGGGGTTTTAATGTATAAAAATATGTGTAATTGATTGATTATCCCTTTTATGAATACACGGTCTCTAATAGATTATTTTAGGGTTTTAGGAATATGAAATTCATCTCTAATATTCATTATTTGTATAAAAATATATGATTGTGGTGGGAACTGAAGGAAGGATAAAAATATGCACTCAAAGAGTGTTTATTTTATTATACTATTAATTTAGATGTTAAAATAATACACTACCCTAGAAATATAATCTGTAAACAAATTTTTATCATATTAATATCATTTTCGATGATATCATTGCCTATTTTTTCACCACATTCGTATACAGTTTTTTGAATGTTAACTTTCTTTTAATCATTCACTTTAATATAACCAATGTTCTATCTCAATATCCGTAATTATTATTTCATTTATTACATGTATAAATTTTAAATTACCACATAATTTTCCCCATTGAAAACATAGTATTTGTTATTCTAAATGACCAATTTATGACCTTTTATATCTTATCAAGAGGTTGATTTATTAACCCCTTTAATGATGTTGGTATCCAAAAAATGTTATTTTCAATTTTTCAACCATTTATTTAATAGATAAAAATTATAATTTAGAGGATGAAATTTATTATTGTTTAGAGGATGAAACGCCCTATGATTTTAGAAAATAAAACTATGTTTGACATCATATTCAACATGCAACATCAAGATTAAACAACTCGTGATATATATAACTATTATAACCAAGCTATTTGACTTGATGATATGAATTGTATTTAATATTTTATGATATATATATATATGTATATATATATATATTTCATACTCAAAATAAATTATCAATTAATTTTTAGTAAATAATAACGTTAATTTTATTAAATTAATTTTATTCTTTAAAACTATGTTTTCGTTAATTTTTTTTGGATTTCATGATGAAATATTATAAATAATTTTAGAATTATGATATAATATATATGATAAAATTAACTTAATTTTTTAAATATGAACATCAAAAGTTAATTTTGGTGAATTTCTATGAATCTTTTGGAAAATATAGATTTTCCACTGATTAGTGAAAATACTGATTTTGGTAAAAATATTATTTATTTTATATAAATTAAATTATTTGAAGGGCCAATAATGTTTTTAATATAATTTTAAAAAACAAAGATATTACTTATTTATATATAATCTACTTAATTTATTTTTAATAAAATTCATATTGGATTTTACTATACGTTTTTCTTTTGCTTAAAATACCAGATTTTTCTAAAAATTGTTTGGAAGTGAATAATGTTTCTCTCTTTTTTTTAAATAAAAAAACCCTTAATGTTATTTTATTTAAATTAAATATAAATATATATATTATATAAATAAATATTAATTTTCATTCATGAAATGTGTATAATTAGTTAAAATGTTAATATAAAATCACTTTTTTCTCAAAAAATACACTTCTTATAACCAGCTTTTTCATCGTGTCTATGTGATTTGATTTAAAATTAATTTTTTCACTTATATTAATTTGATTTTATGAAATGAATTATATATTTTTAATAATAATTATTTTTGTTTTCAAATCAATTTATCATAATTTTTTACCAAAGTTAGTATGGAAAACTATAAAAATTAATTACCATGGTCAAGGTAAAAATGTTTTACTAGGGTTAGATAAGAATAAAAATAGCCTAAATCGACTCTAAATAATATTTATGGACATATTTATACCTTATCATATATAATTATTTATAATAAACCATTTTTACCCTTTTTAATGAGAAAAAAATGGTTACATCTATTTCTTATCAAAAATTACAAGTTTGTCACTCACCTTACTTAAAAAAGAACATCCCCTATTTTGTCTTATCCATACATTAAAAAATATTGGTTAAAAATATAAATTAGAAAATAAATTAAAAAATTAAATTCCTTTATCTATTAATCTATTTATGGTTGTCATTTTATTATATAAATACTTTAAGCATAATCCTAAAGACATGGTCTGAGAAGACGTAAAATTATAATCTATGAATTTTTTTATTATTTCTTCTTCAACCTCTATACAAAATTCTATAAAATATGATAATCTGTAAAAATGTGTATATAATATAAACTTATATTATATTATATTAATTTAATAACCTGAAAACTTCTTCTCTTCCATTAAATGGGATACAAAATCCACATTCATGTTTATGGCGGACTACCGCCCCAAAAACAGATATCATTCATTTTCTATCATCACCTCTCAAGATTCGTTTTAATGATATATATATATAAAGTGTACATATGGAAATTTTATTATATTTATACTTCTGGATTTATTATATCCCATATACAAATTTTATATCCAATCTATGAGGGATACAGTCATATCACTTATGTGTACGGTGGACTGTGGTCACATTGAGGGATGTGATTCATTTTTCACTAACACTTTACATGCAAGTTAATAAGTAAAATAAAAATCAATATACAGTATCTAAATGAAATTATATTTATATTTATTTAATATATATATTCATTAATAGGTAATATATAATTTTCTTTCTTACACTGAAAATGATAACATCATTCGAGTACATGTGGACTACCCCATCAACGCCGCGAAGTGATTATTTTTTCCATCACTACATAATAAGAATAATATATATAAGTATATTGAAATAAAAAATATTGTATTTATGATATTATAATCACTCAATAAATATAATATAATATAATCCATCTTTTGATAATGATAAAAAAAAATGGAAATGTTACTCATATGTAAAAACAGCATATGTTCAACATGATCGTAAAATAAATCATTTTTTCATAACCATTTTTCATGATTGGTTTCAAAAGAAAAATTAATTAATAAATATTATAATTTTTTCATTATTATTGCTCTGTATATGTTTAAATAATGACCTCTCTTACCACGGTCAACACAATGAAGCCGTTTCCAAACAATGTGCAAAAATCTCTCAAAACCACCAAGTTGGACTTAAGTGATTAAGTATTTAAATATTTCATTGAAAAGAAAAAATATAAAGAATAAATATTTCATGTATTAACCATATAAATTGTACACAATTAATAAAATAATTTATTCACTATTATTATGTTAGAGGTAAAAGACACAAATATAAATTTTTTACTCGAGGAAAGGGTTTCACGTCTCCCTTTTTCTTCCATGAGACATCTGTTATATTCAACATATGTAGTTATTTTTTTATATATATTATTAATTTAATAATAATATCATGTATCATTAATACATAATTGTATTTTATTTTTCAATTTGAATCAAATTTCATTTAGTGGCATACATGAATGTTAACAAGTGGTAAAGAGTTTATTAATTAAATTTGTATTTACTTGGTTATAAAAAATCCTCAGTGACTTCATTGTGCTGTGATTATGTGTGAGTTGAACTCTAAATTAATATATTCTATATTTATAGTTTTTTGTAAGGATTTACGTTTTATACACATAATATATCCATTTATTGTCTCTCAATTCTATGATATAGTCTTTAGAATGAGTAATCATCCCAAAATCCTTTCACTGAGACATATGTTTTTGATATAAACCTAAATTCTAAATAATTTGTATATACTGACATTTTGACATGTTATATCATTAATATCATTAATTTAAGGATATTTAATGATTATTTTGACATTATTCTTTCATTAGTCTTACAATTGATGAGTCATTAAAGTTGAAAAGGATTTATGTTATAATATCATTTCTTCTGGGATTTATTATGTTCAAGTTAATTTTACGGGAAAAAATATGATATTATTTCCCTAAAAACATTTATTTTATTTACACAACTTATCAATGTTGTTCACTTGTTTAATTTCTATTTCCTCTATTATTTATTGTAGAAACTGCAAAAAATTAATTTGAACGTTATACAGATCTTGTATTTTTCTTTTCAAGCATATATCATTTTCATATATATAAATATTTAAAAAAAAATGTTATTAAAAAAATTATTTCCTAAAGATGTTTTATATGGTATTTTACCTTATTTTAAATAGTTTTTAAATGGAAATTTTCATAACATTTTCTAAATGATTCTCTTTCATATCCCTTTTTCAAAATGTTTTGAGAAGAGTGTTTATTTTTAATTATCATAACATGAATGTATTTTACCACCATCATTTACATTATTTTCAATGAATTTTCCTTTATAATTTTCCATTTTTTTTCAAAGAAAATTATTTTTACAATATCTTGTGAATTTTGTGTTTGAAAAAGTTATTTTCAATATGAAATAGTAATTTCACTCAAAAAAATAAAATTTTATTGTTGTTTTCATTCACATAAAATCAACAACCCTTGTTGTTACAAATGATTCAATGTAGATGTTTTGTAATTATAAAATCTTCATTATTTAAATGGATTGATTATAATTATTTAAAAAGTGTTTTTATGGATCCCATTTCTTTTCCAAGGGTTAATCATGTTTTGAAAATATTATTATAGAACTTATGACTTTTCCATGGGTTAATCAAGTTTCAAATATGTTGTTATGGAACATAATTGTTTTCATGGGTTAATCCTGTTACAAATTGATTGTTATTGAACCCATTTATTTTCCATGGTTTAATCATGTTTCAAATATATATTTATCAAACTCATTTCTTTACATGTGTCAATCATGTTTTAAAGGGATTATTATGGAACACGTTTTTCTCTACATGATAATCTAGCTCTGAAAAGAATAATGGTTGTTTCAATGAGTATATAATGAAAGAAATTATCTATATAGTTTATTTATTTTAAAATTCAAGTAAATATTTTATAATGATGTTTGGTTCCACTATAAACCATGTATGGGTGATTCTGTAATAATCTATGGTTGGGTGGTTATTTAATTGACAATGGACAAGTGATTCTGTGATAAACCAATGATGTGTGGGTCCATTATATCCCTCCAATGCATTGGGTAATCTGAATAAGTAATTTGAACATATAGGTCATTCCATTTGTAGGTGGTATATGATTATAATGTTCATATGGTACTAATAGGTTATATCCATGCTTTATATGGGTGTATAAAATTTCCATTGATTAAGATTGATATCAAATGGCTATTAATTATTGATTCTGAACGCTGAAGAAATTTTTGAAGATTTATAACATGATATCATGTGTGATGATCCATGAATTCATGGATATTAATATTTTTATGTTATTCTCATGCACATTTATTAAGTTATCATACCCTTATTCTATTCTTATACTCACTGGTGATATTTAATTGTTAATGGTTATTTTTTACCATAATGGTCATTTGAGATCACGCTTATTATGTTTTCTTTTACCCAGTAACTCATTTATGGTGTTGAAATAATTATATATTTAAGGGTTTCATATGGATTATGTTGATGGATTTGTATGGAAAATGAAAATATGGGTATAGTGGGAAAGATACTCAATTGAATTATTTGGTTTTTGCACGTTTTTTCTTAATTCTCTATAACTCTAAGTATAAAACATCATTGATAATTTATGGGATACAATATTTCTTATTAATGTTTTATGTTTTGAGGGTGATTATTGGGTCACCTTCATCAGTATCAATTAAATAAAATTAGTGTCTATGATTTCATCACAAAATATGGGAGTGGGACTTCAGGGTTGTTACATATCCATAATATTAATACCCATCTATAGGATTTCATATATTTATATATTACGAATATATAGATTAAATTACATATTATATATTTCTATATTATAATATATGGTTAAAAATAATTGGTGTCTCTACAAAATTTTTTTAGTCCGTGTCACAAAATAAAAACCATGCCAAAATTGTTGTAATATTATTTTTTGTTGTTCTGGTGATTTGATTTTTATTTCTCCATGGATAAAGGCTCATTCCACAAAATATATTTTTATAAAATATGTTTAAAACATATTGTGACACAATATAGAGGTTTTATTGCAAAGGTTTCCCAAATATGATTCGATGACTCCATAAGTTTGAATAATTATAAATTGTGAAATATTTTTTATAAAATACCAAATGATTAAGGATGGTATATAATAGATATACCATTTAATGACATATTGGTTATATAATAGGGGTAGTGATTTTTTATGATTGTTTTTTGACTTTTATAAAGACTATAGGTATTTAATCTATGTTGAAATAACTCATAGTAAAACTCTTAAAGATTTTTCAATTAGATAACATAGATTCTGATAAATCACACCTTGAAGAGATATTCCTTGAAATAATAACTTTATTTTGGATAAAATTGATCAAATATAATGTCATGGAAAACTAAAGAACACATAGTTGTTTTGGGGAATTCAAATTAATTCTCGATTAAAATTCCATGGTTATGTTTTTTCAAAAGATGAATTAATTGATTTTAATAATGAATGGGATGTTTGCAATTAATTATTTGTTTTATATTTGAATATGAAATTAAAAATTATTGGAAAATATTATAAATTGTATTTTTAATGATTGAAAATAATCACACCAAAAAAATAAGGAATAATAACATGATGATTAATAATTATTTTATAAGTATTGATTATTATTGAATATATAGTATTGAAAGGTGATGTTTAATTAAATTATAGTTTCATTGACAATTTTTTTTCATGAATAATCTTCTATATATATAACTAAAAAAATGGAATTGATGTTTAATGAAACATTATTAACACCCATGATTTTATTTATTGATTACACAAATTGATATTATTTTAAATCAATCTATAAATAAACTGTAAACATTGAATGATTATTAAAATACCTGTTTTTGTGAGGGTATGAGGATGGGGACCTTAGATAATATGTGACCTCTTTATAAATTTTAATGACATACTATTAAATATGTGGTTAGTTTCTAAATTAAAAATTATTGATATGGGCACCCTCGACATATTTTATAATGAATGTACCATGTAAAAAACATTATACAAATTTCACGTTACATTTATATATTTATTTCTGATCTTTGTTTAAAACATAATAAATAATTAATGCTGTATTTTACAACATTAAAATAACCTAAAATTAATCTAAATAGATAAGGTAAATATTAAAAAACTATAATTCACTACCCCTATACCAGTTTAGTTGAAATAAAGGATACAAAAAATCCATACTCCAAATCTCTAATAACATGAACATGTTTTTATTCCCATTAGATATATAGTAATTTTTAATTGTTACCATTATATTGTGAAATCAAATTGAATCATATCCATGAAAAATCAGTGTGATCAATCTTCGGGATATCAACAATGAGAAGCTCTACAAAATAAATCCAAATCATTAATAATAATAATATGATGTGACCTAAGATGTGAGTTTGAGACCAAATCATACTCATTATGTAAAAAAAAATAAAACTCTAAAAATGAAACTGCACTGTGAAACATACTATCATTAAAATGTAATATAATTAAAACTGAAAATATATTTCATAAAATACATTCAAACAATTTTCTAGTTATTGAATTCAAATGGTTGTATAAAAAACCTAATCTTCATCTTTGCCTATAGGCCTAAATTACATGTAAAAGTATTCCCTATACATAGAAATAATTTGGTGCTTTATTTTTTGAGCAATAAATTGGGCTTCATCCATTACTTTAAACAAATTAAAATATAATATTAATATAAAAAATTACTATTATTTTCTACATCTTAAATTAAAATTATTTCATATAAAAACATAATCTCAAATAGTATCCACCACACTTTATCGTACCTCACATGGTCAAAAGAATCCAAATTAAGAATCAATTTAATACAACTATTTATAGTTCAATTCCCATCAATCCTTATTCTAAAATTTAAGAATCATAATTGAGAATAGATTATCTATATAAATTGATCATCCAAGAAGCCTTTAGAAATAATGAAATTTTAAATAATCACAATAATGAAGTTAAACATAGAATAGTGGGGGGAAATGTATTAAAATATAGGGCACAAAATTAATTCCCTACCAAAATAAAGGTCAACATAATATTTTAATACATCGTGATATTATAACTCAAATTACAATGAGTGACATGCAATATCTAATTTTCCGTAATGATTCATCAAAGGGATCAATGAAAACCTAATAAAAATGTGACTCCAAAACCAAAATGAAATATAAATCATCGATTTTAGTTTTGATATGAAGCATAAAAAAATTTCAATAGTAATTTCATGTAGTGACTGGATGTGTAGACAAATAGTGAAACACTAAGGTTTCATTTTTCCATAATCAAAAAATTATGCATGGTTTGTAGTCACCAGGGGACTACAAAGTACACTATTAAAAACGTAATGTTTATAATTGATATTTCAATTAAGGCTTTAGAATCATCATTTGGTCCATTTGGTATATAGTATTATGCTTTAATATATAATTTGTTTATTCAACAAAAAAGTGGATCCAAGACCTAAAACACCAGTTCTAAATAAATATCGGACACTTGTGATTACACATTCATCATTAAAAAAAATAAAACACCCCACTTTAATGGAATAAAAAACCAATTTAATTAATTAGTGTGTTGAGGGTTATTGAATGTAAGACATCATTCATCACCTGCAAGGGTTTTTTCAACATTCAAAATATTATGGATCCATTCAAATGTATTCCTCAAAGTAATAATGTTATCCCAATATTTTATGTTCATTACCACATCAACATTTTCTACGAGGAATTCATATTTTGTTTTCACAACAAAAATCATGCTTTTCTTTATTAGGGATTGTGTCTAGTGAGACATATATTATAATAATATCTTATGTATGAATAAAAAATCTATATTAGAAATTAGTTTTATGTATACATTTAACTATTTAACACTATATATTTCTCATTTTTTATTTATTGGAATAAAAAACATATTCATGAAATATAAAATATCCAAGCATACAAATTTTTTAAAACGATTATTAAAATAATATCTCTAATTTATATTAGGATGAATAATGAAGAAATAATTATTTTACCATAGTTTTAACATGATGTAAGACATATTCTTAAAATTATCTTTATAGTGATAAATATTTATAAAATAAGTTTTGGGGTCAAACTCATCCCATTTATCATATAGTGTTATTTTATTATCTATATGTAGAAATATTTTTATTATAAGTGAAATTAATTCTATAATATAATAGAAAAATGTAATAGGAATATCAAATTCATCCATCATTAATTTAAAAAAATGAAATAATGTTTACTTCCTTTTTTAGAAACACCAATCAAATTTGACATTATATAACGAGTGATATGTGGAATAATTCCAAACCCAAGGTAATGGTCCCAAAATCCAGGCTTAAGTATTAAAATACATAAATTCATTAAAGTGTTTTGATTAATTTTCATGGTTTAAAATATATTAACTTTCAAAAATCCACGTTCAAAGGATTCATAATTATTTCCTATGAATAAAAAAAAACATGGTTCCAATAGAAATATGAAAAAGGAAAATATTTTTAAATTTTAAACACAATTGTAAATATTTATGGGCCCAAGTATATTAGAATATACTAGAAAAATTTTAATTATATATATTTTATTTGCAGTAAAAAAAATTTTCTAATACTTTTTAAAATAATTATTTAATTTGTATTATTCATAATATAATTACCTTAAGATGCACATTTTGGGTATTATTTAAATATTATTAAAATGTGACCAAGAAAAAAACTTCCTGGATATAATCAAAAACTATCATTTACCTTAACAAATTCCTCACTCAAGGTATACTATGAAATATTTATCTATGAAACACAAAAATTTATTCTCCAATGATACATTTTCACCCACATGAAATAATAATATGTGAAATTGAAATACATTACCCATAACTTAATGTTATGTGAATTTTTAATAATAATTAAAATACATGGTTTAAAATAATGAATTCCATTTATATTTCCACAATCATCCAAATATTTTTTCTAATAATTTTTAAATTTTTCATTATTTTTATAGTGTTAAAAATGTCTACCATATAAATCCATATATCATTTTTTAACCAAATGAACATTATTGACCTTTTTTATTATACTTAATTTATTTATCCTTGTCATTCCCCGTATATATCACTTGAAAAAATATATGTATGATAAAAATAGGTTCACCTTCAATGGACCGAACTATTTAATATTTTTATGGATTTACTTTTTAATCAAATTCATATAATTGTAACAACCCAGTACATTATGATGTAAACCCATTTAAATAAATTTATTCTCATTGACAGCCGGCGATACACAAAACACCAAGCCTCAATTATAGTAATATAACATTATAATTTTAATAAAACTATAATATAATTAAAATTTTAACATTTCATGGAAATATATTATATTTTAATAGGATTAATATCAATTTTTTAGGGTCAAAATAATCTTAGAATGGGTTTTTGATGTTTTCTGTAAGAAATAAGCTTTTATGTAAAATAAAAACTGTAGTATTTAACTATTTAACCATTTATTTTTATCTTTTTTATAATAATATTATTCAATTAAAATATAATAACTCTAAATTGTATATAAATAATTAGACGTATTTTTTTTTGTTAAAAAGAAAATATTTCAGAAAAATGATTACTTTTCCAAAAAAAATGTGTTCAAAAACCATAATTTCTGTCCATTTTAATTAAATAAAATAAAAATTATCGAGGAATAATTTAATTGAAACATATAAATTATATATATAACTATATTAATTTAAAACCGTATAATAAATTTTACTACTCTTATAGGTAATATAATATCATCTTTTCCATGAAAAATCCATTTTTAAATATTTTTTTAAAATTTTTTTTTCCAGGATTATCATTAAAATATTTTTCAAACCCAATGTAAATTGTAATTGGAAAAATTAATTCCGTATTTTAATTATATTTATTAATATTATATAATATTTTCAAATTAATTTTTTATAATAATTAATAGTATAAAATAATAAAAATTAATTATTATGATTATGATTTAAATGGGTTTATTGAGGGTTAAACATAGAAGATAAGGGTCAAAATAACCTAACTGCATGTCTAATTAATATTTAATGGTCACATATAGACATTAAAATAACTAGTTTTTTATAGTGAATCACTTTTTATCCTTTCGGATTATTGAATATTTTGGGAATGGTTTATTCTATTCAAAAATTTCAAGTTTTTTCTACTCATCAATTATAAAAGGGAACTCACTCCCCTTACTTATTCACACCTTTAAATCCTTTTTTATAGATAAAAACAAATGAAAATACTCTATAAAATAATTATCTGTATTTTATAGGATTTTTATTCTCTAAATAAAATCCTTGAGATCCTTAAGAATATATCCAAATGAGGTTTCTCTAAGAAGGTAATCAGCTTAACAAAACACATTATTTTTCATTATTTTTATAAAACCATCAATTATATATTAAAACAGCAAATATAATAACAAAAATAAATCACATGTAATTATATGTTATTATATTTATAGAATAATATTTATCCATATCCTTATTTATAAAATGTGAAGCAGAGTTATCACTAGTGTGTACAGAGGACTATCGTCTTTCGAACCGATGTAATTTGCCTCCCATCACTGACTCTCATAGATAGTAATAATGAAGAAAACAAGTAGTTTATATGTTAAATGTGTCTTTCTATTATTATTCATATTTAATATAACATCCAATTTCGTACATTTTCATGAGTTAAGGGAATGATATCATTACTACTACATTCGTACAGCCTATCATCACTATGAAGTGATGAAATTCATTTTCCGTTTTCAAATTTCAAGAATGGGTTTAAAAATATATATAATGACTAAATATGATACTTAAATCCTTAAAATTATTATAGATATGAATTATTTTTATTTTATTCACGTTAATTGGAACATTCATGACAAAAGATGAATTAGAAAACCACAAAATAAATACCGAAAAAAATAAAAATAATGAAATATTATTAACAAATAGGTGGTAAAATATTACAATAGGATCATATATGATATTATAAATATTAATATTGTAATTGAATATATTAATAAAATCTTTAAAACTATTATATAATAGGTTTAAATCATGTTCAATTATATAAAAGAGTGAGGTATGGGATTTTGTATATGTTTCCTTTCATTGTAGTATATTGTAATGTTATGCATGTAATTTCTATATATAATGTTAATAATTCCATGTTTATATATAATATCATCAATACTTCATAATTCATGTAATAATATGTTTTAATTTTAATTATTTCATCCAAGTGGGTTTGAATTGAAATTTATTGAGTTTAAAATAATTTCACAACTCTATTTTTTTTCATTGGGTTATAATACTTTTTCACTTTCTTTTATATTATAAGATTTCTATATAATGAATATTTATTAAATTATTTTTTACATCCAAAATTTTTATGTTTATTTATAATTTATATACATAATTCATTATATTATTAATTTTCAGTTCAACGTTATTGTTGAACTCACCTGGTTTGATAATCCCAATAGTGCATTTATATGTTTTGGTAATCCCAATTATGTGTTCATATATTATGATACTCTCAATTACTAGTGATCTACATTTTAATTATTTCAAATCGTTGATCAAGTTCATAATAATGTTTAAATAATCTCTGATTTATGTTGATCTCGATTATCCCTGTTTAGCTTTGAAACAATTCTAAGTCAATCAGATTTGGTTCGCATAAGAGCTACCGATATCCAGAGCTACCGATAGCTAGAGCTACCGATAGCCAGAGCTACCGATAGCCAGAGCTACCGATAGCCAGAGCTACCGATGCACGCAGAGCTACCGATGCACGCAGAGCCAGAGCTACCGATAGCCAGAGCTACCGCTGCACGCAGAGCTACCGATGCACACAGAGCTACCGATGCACGTAGAGCTACCGATGCACGCAGAGCTACCGATGCACGCAGAGCTACCGATGCACAAGGAGCTACCGATTTGAAGAGCTACCGATGGAAGATTCCTACACCGAGTCAACTGTACACGTCTACAAACAAACGGCTACCTATAATGAACTGTGGAGTCAAATCCTATATCCTCGACAATATTTGTTTATTGTAATAATGGTTACATTTGTTACTTTTGATGCATTTAATGTTATTAAATGATTTATGTTGCCATTTCAGGAAACCGTACCAAGTACGATCAAAAAGCAAAATCACTCCTTCTTGACAGAAAAACAAAAAGGATATAAAGAGGAAAATATGTACCTGTCAAAGAAAAGGGAAAAAGTAAAAAAAACAAAAAATAGATCAAGCACACAGAACATATTGGCGATCAAGCTCAAAACTTGCCAAGATCAACTGGAGAACTCGCACTCACGAGACTACTAATACCAGCCTTCAGAACATAGAGTATAAATCGAGCAATCTATGCTAAGGAAGAACCTCACAAAACTCATCATTATTTGAGCCGATAAGCAAGCTGAACATCGAAGTCATGGAAGCAGATGGTACTCTGTTTTCCAGACAAAAACCAGAAGAAGACTCAGAAGGAATTCTAATCAACAAAAGAAGTCAAGAGCTGCACGAAGATCACTAGAGCCATTTCTAATCTCTAAATCTTTATCTCTATGATTTACTTTTTACATTACGAGCAATGTGTGTTATCTGTTGTATTTTACACACACACTATCTTCTGAACCTTAACTGGAGGATTTGTAAATCCTCACTCATTATCTTTTCATTCCTGTTCCCACTGTGGTTAGTGGTAGAGGTCGTGTGTGACCTGGACAGCTGGTTGCTGTTGTTTTTTTCCCACGACTAACAGTGGTAGAGGTCTTGGACCTGGACAGTTGTAAACTGTTGAACCCTGATCCAGGGTGTGGATCATCCTTATATAAAACTTTTGAGAGGACTAAGTCTCGGATTGAGACTGAACCTCTTGGTTAACTCCTCTGTGTTTTTAGTTAAAGTTTATATCCATACAATACTTTTATTTCATATTCCGCTGCTATTACTTTGAAATATAATTTATCTTCAAAGCTACTTTGATAGTTAAACTCGCAAGTGTTTATATTTATTGTAAACCGGTAAGTTAGTTTCAAAAGTTAAATTAATCATTAGATTAAGTTAACTGAGAACTAATCAATCTTTGAGAAACTAATTGAACCTTTATAATCTGTATAAATTCACTACATTTTAATCTGTTTTTGAAATTGGGGGATTTTAATACAAATTGTTTTTAGCGGAAATTTTAATTGGAACTCAATTCACCCCCCTCTTGAGTGTCCACTCCGACCAACATTTGGTATCAAAGGGTTTATTAATATCTTCTAAATTACTCTGTTTTCAACTGTGATTTTTGTTGTATTTTAAAGTTCTTAAAATTTCTGTTATTTCTAAATTTTTATCTCTTTAAATTTTGTTTACAATGTATAATAGACTTGAGGGTGCTGCTACTAACCGGCCACCTTTCTTTAATGGAAATAACTATGCTCAGTGGAAACATAAAATGATAATTCATCTAGAAAGCATGAGTTTTGATATCTGGACTGCTATTGAATCTGAATATAATGTTCCCACTACTGATAGATCTACTTGGGATGAACCTACAAAGGCTGCTTACAATAATAATTGTAAAGCTATGAATGCTCTGTACTGTGCTATAGGAGATGAAGAATTTAATAGAATTTCTGCATGTAAAACTACTTTTGAAATTTGGGATACCTTGGCTGTTTCTCACGAAGGAACAACCAATGTTAAAGAAATGAGATTAAACACTTATACTATTAAATATGATAATTTCAAAATGAAGGCTGATGAACTTATTTCTAACATGTATCTCAGGTTCAATGAGATATTGAACACAATGATCTCACTCGAAAAGATTGTTCCTACAAAAGAACAAATTATGAGAATACTGAGATGTTTACCAGATAGATGGAGAGGTACATCCGTTTCAATTAGAGAATCCTGTGACATTGGAACACTGCCAGTCAAGGAGTTAATTGGTAAGCTGATGATGTATGAAGAAGAGCTTAAAGTAAATAAAGAATAATATGAGGAACCCAAAAGAAAATCTGTAGCCTTTAAAACTACTGCCTTTAAGAGTAAAGACAAGGATAAACTACAAATGGAGACTGAGAGTTCAATGAGTGAAAATTCAGAATCTGACAGTGATGCCGAGATGGCTCAAATAGCCAGGAGATTCAAAAAATTTTATAGGAAAAAGAAATTCGTTAGGAAACCAAATTACAAGGGAAATTATGATCAACAAGGAAAATGGAAAAAGGATTGGAAGAAGGCTGATAGGACTGATGAAGTTGTCTGCTATGAATGCAAGAGAAAAGGACATATCAAAGCAGACTGTCCAAAGTTAAAGTTCAAAAAGAAATATGATTACAAAGACAATAAGTACAAGAAAGCCATGGAGGCTACCTGGAGTGCTTCAGAAGACAGCACTAGTGAAGTAGAATCTTCGGACTCTGAATGAAATTGAGCCAACATGTGTTTCATGAAAAATACTTCTGAGGTAACATCTGACACCCCTGTTTTAAATTCATATTATTCTTGAGATGATTCTGATTCAGAAAACATGTCAAAATCTGAACTATTTGAGTACTGTGATATGTTGGAAGAAACCTGTAATGAGATTAAAGACAAATACAAAGGTTTAAAGAAACAACATGCTTTAAGTGTTAAGCATAAATCTAAACTTGATATAGAAAAGGAAAATAATGCTCAACGACTAAAGGAAAATACAGAATTGAAACTGTCAAATGACCAACTTAGAAAGGACTTAGAAAAATTCACAAATGGAAAGGATGTGTTAACTCAAATGCTAGGAAAGCAAGTTTTACCTAGATATGCTACTGGTTTGGGATACCAACCTGGACATAGACAGTTCACTAGAACCCGATTTACTCCTAATTCTGGAAAAAATTCTGCTAGTTCCAGTTTTGGAAATTCATATGCCTCAACAGGTTGTTCACATGGTTATAGACCAAATAAAGTTTATCTTTTAAAATCTGTTGCTTCTATTAATTGTATGGGACCCATAAAACAAATTTGGGTACCTAAGGCCCTGATTGTTAACCTATCTGGACCCAAGAAAATCTTGGTACCAAAGTCATTTCCTGTTTAAATCTGTTTTATAGGAGACCTGCTTGAAGAGCTGTCACAAGAAGATATGGTATTTAGACAGTGGGTGCTCAAGACACATTCCTGGAGATTATTCTTGCTTAAAGAGCTTAATAAAGGTTGATGGAGGTCCTGTCACCTTTGGTGAAAACTCTAAAGGAAAAATAATCGGTCTAGGCTAGATTGGTAACACTGACTCAGTATTGATTTCTAAAGTTTTATTCGTTGATGGACTCAAATATAACTTGCTTAGTATATCTCAATTATGTGATGATGGTTTCAATGTCATGTTTGAAAATAACTCGTGTGATGTTTTTAACTCTAAAAATTCTTTAGTATTCTCTACTCTAAGGAATGAAAATGTTTATGCTGTTGATTTAAACTCTTTAGCTAAACAAAATATTTCTTGTTTAAATGCTTTTCATAAAGAGTCTTGGATCTGGCACAGAAGATTAGGACACTGCAACATTCACTCACTTAGAAAAATTTCTAGGAATAACTTAGTTAGAGACTTACCAAAGATAGAATTCCCGAATGACAAAGTGTGTAATCCCTGTCAAAAGGGAAAACAACAAAAAGTTTCTTTTAAATAAAACAAAGAAGTCTCAACTTCTCAACCACTTGATTTGGTTCACATGTATTTGTTTGGACCATCAAGATTTTCTAGTTTAAATGGGAAGCATTATGTCTATGTTCTTGTAGATGACTTTTCTAGATATACTTGGGTATACTTTCTAGCTCACAAAAGTGAAGCTTGTTCTTAATTTATTAAATATTCCAAGTATGTAGAGAACCTTAGTGGACTTAAGATTAAGACCCTGAGAAGTGATCATGGGCGTGAGTTTGAAAATCATGAGTTTGAATCTTATTGCTCGCACAATGTCTATAGTCACAATTTCTCTTCCCCTAGGACACCACAACAAAATGGTGTAGTAGAAAAAGAGAAACCGAACCCTTCAAGAAATAGCTAGAACTATGCTCAATGAATATGAACTGCCTATTTACTTTTGGGCTGAAGCTGTTAATACAGCTTGCTATGTTATTAATAGAGTCTTGATCAAACCTGTTCTTAAGAAAACCCCATATGAATTATGGAACAATAGAAAGCCTAAGGTTAATTACATCAGAGTTTTTGGTTGCAAAGTCTTTGTACATAATACTAAAGATAATCTGGATAAGTTTGCTCCCAAAAGCGATGAAGGAATTTTTCTGGGCTGTTCTATTTCAAGTAAAGCTTCTAGAGTTTTCAATAAGAGAACCAATTGTGTGGAAGAATCTGTTCACATCAAATTCGATGAAACTGATCCACATGAGCCTAAAACCTCTCTTGACAATATTGAAGAAGATTTGTCTATTCTGGACTGTAATGATAAATCTAAATAACTTGTTATAAAAACATCCAGTTCTGGACTTTCTCTAGAATCTTCTTCTATTGAACTCGAACCTATAGATGAACCTGAAGTTTCTAGTCCAACCTTTACCAAATCGACTAAGATTCTAAAGAATCATCCTTTATATGCTGTTGTTAGTAATTTTGATAGAGGAACACAAACTAGAGCTTCTCTAAGGAACCAGGTTGAACATCAAGCTTTTCTGTCACAGCTAGAACCCAAAAAATATCAATGATACTACCAATGATGAATTCTGGGTAATAGTCATGCAAGAAGAGTTGAATAAATTTGAATGAAACAAAGTCTGGGAATTAGTTGACAGACCCAAGGACACCTTGACAATAGGCACAAAATGGGTTTTTAGAAATAAAGTTGATGAATCAGGAAACATAGTTAGAAACAAAGCTAGACTAGTTGCACAGGGATATAGTCAGGAAGAGGGTATAGACTATGGAGAAACTTTTGCACCTATATCTCGACTAGAAGCTATTAGGATCTTACTTTCATATGCATCACATTTGAATTTCAAGTTATATCAAATGGATGTCAATAGTGCATTTCTAAATGGATTTATAATTGAAGATGTTTTTGTGGAACAACCACCTGGATTTACAAACCCTCATTTTCCAAATCAAGTTTTTAAACTTTCTAAAGCTTTATATGGTTTAAAACAAGCTCCAAGAGCTTGGTATGATAGACTCAACAATTTTATTATTTCAAAAGGATTTACTAAAGGGATCGCTGATCCAACTCTTTTTATTAAAAGAATTTCTAAAGATGTTTTAGTTGTACAAATCTATGTTGATGATATTATATTTGGATCTTCGAAACACTCTCTATGTACTGATTTTTCAAAAAGTATGAAAAATGAATTTGAAATGAGCTTAATGGGAGAGATTAAGTATTTTCTTGGTTTTCAAATTTTTCAAACTAAAGATGGAATTATTTTAAATCAATGTAAATATACCAAAGATCTTTTAAAACGTTTTGTCTTGGACAGTATTAAGGAATGTGAAACTCCTATGAGTACAATCTGTAAATTGGATACAGATGAAACTGGGAAACCAGTGGATCAAACCAATTACAGAGGTATGATTGGTATTTTACTTTATCTTACTGCTAGTCGACCAGACATTATGTTCAGTGTATGTATGTGTGCTAGATTTCAAGCTAATCCTAAAGAATCACAGTTACTGGCTGTTAAAAGGATTTTTAAATATCTTAAGCATACTGTAAACTTAGGTTTATTTTATCCAAAAGGACAATCATTTGACCTAACTAGCTATTAAGATGCTGACTTTGCTGGATGTAAGTTCGAAAGGAAGAGCACATCTAGAACATGTCATTTACTTGGTAAATCCCTAGTGTCATGGTGTAGTAAGAAACAGAACTCAGTTGCATTGTCTACTGCCGAAGTAGAGTATATAGCTGCTCGTAGTTGCTGTGCACAAATTCTGTGGATGAAACACACTTTATTGGACTATGGATTTGAGTTTAAACATGTTTCAATCAACTGTGAAAACACTAGTGCAATAAACATATCTAAGAACCCTGTATCTCACTCTAGAACCAAACACATAGATATAAGACATCATTCTCTGAGAGATAATTATCAAAAAGGTGATATTACTCTTGAATTTATTGGCACTGAACATCAATTGGAAGATATTTTCACTAAACCTTTATGTTCTGATAGGTTAAGTTACATTAGGCACGAGCTGGGGATGATCAATTCTCACCGATGATCAATTCTCACCGATGTTGAAATTCTCACCGCTGTTGAAATTCTCACCGATGATCAATTCTCACCGATGATGAAATTCTCACCGATGTTGAAATTCTCACCGATGTTGAAATTCTCACCGATGATCAATTCTCACCGATGTTGAAATTCTCACCGATGATCAATTCTCACCGATGTTGAAATTCTCACCGATGTAAAATTCTCACCGATGTAAAATTCTCACCGATGTGAAATTCTCACCGATGCTATATTTTAAAACTTCTGTCTGCCGTCAAGAATGTGAATCGTTTTTTTTGTTATTTTACTTTATTCGTTTATTTGTGATTCCTACATGATAAAACTAAGCCTAAACCGCTTCTCACTCCACCAGACACAAAACCTTTCACCTTTGAATCCTAGCTCCCTAATCAACTGAGAACCCTAAATCCGCGATGGCAAAAACCAAGATTCCTGTCAACAGAGATGACAGTGTAGAGCCTAAATCAAAGAAGTAGAAAGTGCAGCAAGAAGCTCGTGGAAGTAATTTTAGAACTAGGTCGGGAACGCGACCAGTAAACCCTCATTTGCAGAATAGAGATATTGTGATTGAAAAGGAACTATGCGTAGACTGGTTGATACCAAGAAAGTCGCTGGTGCATGCAATTCTGGAAGATCAGAGATGGGTAGATTGTTTTTCAAATAACAATGGTCCCTACTACCCGAAGTTAGTGAAACAGTTCTACGAATTCGTAAGCTTCGAGAAGTCTGAAAATGAGAATCGGGTAAGTTCTTTTGGAAATGGAAAAGAAATGTCGTTTTCTTCAGTAGAGTGGGCAGAATATCTCAAAGTCTCACATGAAGGTGTATCCGGGTATGTCTCAAGATCAATTCCACCTACCGGTAACATCTTTGACTATGAGACAGCTTTAAAAGAGCTAACGGGTAATGGAAGTCAAAGGCAAGTGGTTGCTACTGAATTGGATGGAGAGAATAGACTGCTTTTCGAATTTGTTCTACATGTTTTGATACCGAGGAGAGGAGACTTTTCTAATCTGAGATATCAAGATATTTATCTTATACATCTGTTAAGACATAGTGTGAAAGTTAATCTGTGCAGACTGCTGTTGAATCAAATGGAAGATATGATTAGGCCAAAATCAAAGACTAATGCTTTATTCTTTGACAAAATGATCTCTGTGATGAAAAAAATGAAAGGGACAGCTGAGTCTCAGGATGAGACAGTGGTAGTTAAGAATAACTTCTGTATCACTAATACAGTTTGTAAGTACATGAAAATCAATTGGAACCCATGGAAAGGAGAATGGGTCATTGATGACCAGAGGGTGTATGATAAGTTTAATCCTGTGGATTATACTTCAAGGCCAAAGGATAAAAGAGATTCAGGTTTAGGATCTGATGAAGAGGAACCAGAGTACAGTGATGAGTCAGAAGGAGAAGAAGAAGAAGAAGAAGAAGAAGAAGAAGAGGAAGAAACTCCTATGGATATTGGAGGAGATCCAGACTTGCCTCCAAGTCCTGTTACTGAGTTTGTATACTCAAGAAAAGGAAAGGTTGAGGAAGTGTTTTCTACTCATGAGGAAGACCATCCAGTTCCTCAGCAAGAAGGAGGAAAAGAGAATGTATCTGAATCATCTGATTCTTCTAGGTTGAGTCTGAGACCATTGATTGAAAACTCAGTTGTGCCTACTGATGAAGTAGAAAAAGGAAGAGAAGAAGTTGTACCTGTTTCAGAAAATCTCCTTACTGCTGCTGAGATAGACACTGTTGTGGAAGACTCTGATGGAGAAAGACCAGCAGAAAATGTAGTTGTTGTACATAGGAATGCACCCATTGAGGGGGAGCATCATTCTAATCTTGGAAATGTTACAGTGGCTATTGAGATTGAAGACTAGGTAGAAGACCCAGGTTTTATAGTCTGTGGTTTGTATTATCCTGATTCGGATAATGAATTGTCTTTGAATAGACCAAAGATCAGCTATGACATCAATTCTGAGTTATTTCCTGATGATGTGGTCCGAGTACATGATTTAGATGTGCTGAAAGAAAATCTCAAAGTCAGTTTTGTAGAAGAAGTAAAGACAATGGAATCTTTTTTAGTTTCCTCGATTCAATCAGTCAAGAATGATTCAGTAGTCAGCTTAGCTTCTGCACGAGTATCTACTACAGTTGCACCTACTGATTTTGTTACAAAGTCTGATCTTGAATCCCTAAAGCATGAGCTGAAATAATCCTTCACTGCCTCAGTTACTGAGATGAAGCACTGTTTTCATGAAGAAATGAAGTTGTTGGAACAATCTTTTGAGCTTTCTCTTGGTTTCAATCTGTCAACTTCTATGGGTGAGCTGATGGAAGCAATTAAAGAGTGCCAGACCCAATCTTCTAGAATAGAAGCAGATCATGAAGCCTTACAGAAGTCGGTTACTAATTTAGATTCTCACATGAGCTCAAAGCCTCAAGCTGATAAGGATTTAGCCTATGTGAAAAGTGTTGTAATCCAAATGGTCTCAGTATTTGAAGATTACAAATCTTCTATAAAGAATCACGTTAAAAATCATGACTCTCAACTACAAACTCTGATTAGTGGCTTGACCAAAAGTTTCAAAGAAACTGTATCCTTCTCTGTTAGTCCTCTCACTTCGAAACCTAAATTTGATTTGAATCAAATACGAGCTATGACGAAGGAGGAGCTTGGTTCTATTTCAACCAGCAGCTCTGTGGACTCATCAGATCTAAGCCGGGTAGTGCTCTCTACATGAGATCTAGTAAGGGAAATAATGAAAATCGTCTCCGACACTATGAAAGAGGCCTCTGCCTCTCAGGAGGAAATCAAGAACAAGGTGGATTATTATTTCCAAAGGATTTTTACCAAGCAACAACTCACACATCATTTCAAGCTGATGTTGAAAAACATGAAATTACCCCCTGTAACTCAAGCCTTCCGAGAACAAGTGAGCAAGCTAAGGGAGCTGACTCCTGACTTAGAAAAATTTATGGAGAACAATGATGATTTTATATCTGCTATGGAAAGAGGAGGAGGAATCATTATGGATTTCAGAAATCTGTTGCTTCCCTTCTTGCATGTTGATGCCAGACTTGTTATTGTCCCTCCTGCCTTGCCTGCCTCTTCCTCTACTGAGTCTCCACTCCAGATGACTCCTGCTCAGGCCATCCGCAGCCTCACACCTTTGATCACTCAACACCCCTCCCAATACAGGCCAGACACTGTATCAGTAGCTCATCCTCCTGTAATCATTTCTGGAATTCCAAAGCCCTCCCTCACTTCCTCACCACCTACCTCATCTTCTGATCCAAAGGGCAAATCTCATGTTGCAGATCTGGATTTCTGAAGTGGCCATGCTGTTTGATAGGAATCATTCTTTTCTGTCATTCTGTTCATGTAATTTTTGCCTGATCTAAAACAACTACTTTTCTTTACACTATCTCTGATTCTCAGTTTTCTATGTCTGCTTTCCCACTTTTTGATTATCACAAAGGGGGTGAAATTACATATCAAGGGGGAAATTACATATAAAGGGGGAGAACATATAAAGAGGGGGAGATATTAGAGATTTTGATACTATTTCTTATATTTCCTTTGTACCAATTCTTTCAAAGCTCATCTCTGATACTATTGTATTTCATACTAACTATGATAATATTTGATCTATTACTATTTCCTCTATTTTCTCTGATACTATTTTCTTTGATAAATTCGAATATAAATACTATATTCTCTTATACTATATTCTCATTTTTCTTTATGTCATATCATAAGTTGTGATTATCAAAAAGGGGGAGATTGTTGACCTCACCTGGTTTGATAATCCCAATAGTGCATTTATATGTTTTTATAATCCCAATTATTTGTTCATATATTATGCTACTCTCAATTACTGGTGATCTACATTTTAATTCTTTCAAATCGTTGATCAAGTTCATAATAATGTTTAAATAATCTCTGATTTATGTTGATCTTGATTATCCCTGTTTAGCTTTGAAACAATTCTAAGTCAGTCAGATTTGGTTCGCATAAGAGCTACGGATAGCCAGAGCTACCAATAGCCAGAGCTACCGATAGCCAGATCTACCGATAGCCAGAGCTACCGATAGCCAGAGCTACCGATAGCCAGAGCTACCGATGCGCGCAGAGCTACCGATGCACGCAGAGCCAGAGCTACCGATAGCCAGAGCTACCGATGCACACAGAGCTACGGATGCACGCAGAGCTACCGCTGCACGCAGAGCTACCGATGCACTCAGAGCTACCGATGCACGCAGAGCTACCGATGCACGCAGAGCTACCGATGCACACGGAGCTACCGATGGAAGATTCCTACACCGAGTCAATTGTACACGTCTACAAACAAACGGCTACCTATAATGAACTGTGGAGTCAAATCCTATATCCTCGAAACTATTTGTTTATTGTACTAATGGTTACATTTGTTACTTTTGATGCATTTAATGTTATTAAATGATTTATGTTTCCATTTCAGGAAACCGTACCAAGTACGATCAAAAATCATAATCACTCCTTCTTGTCAGAAAAACAAAAAGGATATAAAGAGGACATTATGTAAGTGTCAAAGAAAAGGGAAAAAGTAAAAAAAACAAAAAAGAGATCAAGCACACAGAACATATTGGTGATCAAGCTCAAAACGTGCCAAGATCAACTAGAGAACTCGCACTCACGAGACTACAAATACCAGCCTTCAGAACATAGAGCATACATCGAGCAATCTATGCTAAGGAAGAACCTCACAAAACTCATCATTCTTTGAGCCGATAAGCAAGATGAACCTCGAAGTCAAGGAAGCAGATGGTACTCTGTTTTCCAGACAAAAACCAGAAGAAGACTCAGAAGGAATTCTAATCAACAAAAGAAGTCAAGAGCTACACGAAGATCACTAGAGTCATTTCTAATCTCTAAATCTTTATCTCTGTGATTTACTTTTTACATTACGAGCAGTGTGTGTTATCTGTTGTATTTTACACACACACTGTCTCCTGAACCTTAACTGGAGGATTTGTAAATCCTCACTTATTATCTTTTCATTCCTGTTCCCACTGTGGATAGTGGTAGAGGTCGTGTGTGACCTGGACAGCTGGTTGCTGTTGTTTTGTTTTCCCACGACTAACAGTGGTAGAGGTCTTGGACCTGGACAGTTGTAAACTGTTGAACCCTGATCCAGGGTGTGGATCATCCTTATATAAAACTTTTGAGAGGACTAAGTCTCGGCTTGAGGCTGAACCTCTTGGTTAACTCCTCTATGTTTTTAGTTAAAGTTTATATCCATACAATACTTTTATTTCATATTCTGCTGCTATTACTTTGAAATATAATATATCTTCAAAGCTACTTTGATAGTTAAACTCGCAAGTGTTTATATTTATTGTAAACCAGTAAGTTAGTTTCAAAAGTTAAATTAATCATTAGATTAAGTTAACTGAGAACTAATCAATCTTTGAGAAACTAATTGAACCTTTATAATCTGTATAAATTCACTACAGTTTAATCTGTTTTTGAAATTGGGGGATTTTAATACAAATTGTTTTTAGCAGAAATTTTAATTGGAACTCAATTCACCCCCCTCTTGAGTGTCCACTCCGACCAACAGTTATGATCATTGTAAGGGTTGTTCATATAAAATTTTTCTTCTTTATGAAATATTTATTGTTATAAACCTATATTTATTGATGGAGTGTATATAATGAACCTTTTATATTTTATATCAGAAATATATTTATATTATGTTTTTTATTGTATTATTTGATTTTATTCCTTTAATGGGGATTAAAATTCAGAAGGTACCATAGTGGTAAGATATTTATGTTTCAATCTCATTTTAAATGGAATTATTTATACATTAATATAAATTTAAGGACTTTATTTATATTTTGATTATAAACCATGTTGATTTTGATTCCTCCAGTTAATCATTATTTTTTCAAGTAATAGTACTATTTCACTTTCTTTAGTACTTAATGTTAATGAGAAAATTGATTTCAATAAAATATGACTTTATTTTTCTATTTGTTTCAGAAATACGTTTTCCTCTAAATCCATGTTTTCTAACAATGTTTTGTAAAAACAATTTGTATAATATGATATTTAATCGAAAATAAATATGATTAATGTGAATATAACTATTTATAAAATCAATTGTATCCTTAAAAATGACATGTCACAACCTATCCCACAAGGATTGTGTCATGACTACCCCAAGACCGCCTTCTATATGCCAAGGGCTTGTGACTAGTACCAGAGTGATTTCCTAAAACTGGGAAAGCATTGCCTTTATAAAGTGTAAACACACACAAAAGAGTACGATCTGGATGTAAAAGACTAATCAAGACCGTATAGAAATGTGAGATGAAAAGTAAAATGGGCCGGAAATACAAGCCCAACTGGAAAGAACAAGTACAACTGAAAAAACAAGTACAACTGAATAAATGTAAAGCAGCTACTGGGTCATCCTCTGGGAATTCATACCTGATTAGTAAGTACTGATTGCCTCCATAGCACTCCACTTCTATTAGTCTCCCCATGTACTGACTCATTTTATGGTCTACCTCCAGGTATTGTCCAGTCCTGATACTCTGATCCTCAGTAAGCCATCTTCAACATCTGCAACCAACACAACAAAGTGCGGGCATAGCCCGTGCAGGGGTGAGTATAATGATACTCAGTAGGGACCCTAAGACCTGATGCTCTCACAAATTCCAAGAAGGTCAAACCCCAATGTATGAAATCAATAGATACATTCACATAGGTATATTCCCATACATATACCTAAGTGATCAATTAATCCATCTCTATCACGAGGAAATCACAAAGGTTACTGACTTAGCTCAACCATGAATTTTTCTAGGTATATAATCAATCTGAACTCTCAACTCCAGGAGAGCTCATCCTCTATCGAGTATAGTGGTCATGCCGCATCACACAGAGGATCTTTCCACTAACATTAGACTATTGAGGTACTCATCCTTTCGAGTATCGTTATTCTATTGTGTCACACAGAGGTGCTCGCCACTGTAGGTCTGCTGTCATAACCAAGCGCTCCCCCTCATAGCTTGTAGATGTACTCCTCCTGTCGAGTATTGTGGGTCTGTCAGCACAACCTGGCTCTCCTATGCCGTGGGTCTTCAACCACAACTAGGCCCTCCCCACTAGGCCATAAGAGTCACTCTGAGTCGCTCGATTAGCAGTCGTCAAGTCTCAGCTAGCTACTAGGATCTCGCACAAATGCCTTATCAACTCTAGAATATCCGCTCCACAAGCTACTAGCTGATATCCAATAGTCACGAAGTCCCATGAAGAAGTATCTCAAAGGTTCGCCTCATCATAGGGGTCTCAACGCAATAGATAGAGCGTCAAACAAACGCTTAGTCTATGAGTTATTAGCTTTTACGTCACGGGGGCCCGATTAGATTCATGTATGATCCAACATAACTGTAACTCAACTAAGACCTGAACTCCAATGGGGTATACTTAAAGGGACTGTTGCACTCCAAGAAATCAAGCTCCGCTGAAATTACATCAAATGATCATCTGGTGCCAAAGATAATTACAAAGAGAGTAAAAGCTCATAGTGGGCGAGGGTCTGGTCCGACCAGGTCAGAACAACTCGGCCCAACCTCGTCCGAGCCAACCCCAGTCCAGGTTGACCTAGTCAGACCTGTTGGGTCTGGTCCGACCCATTTGGCCGGCCAGCCTGTTAGGTTAAGCCTAGCCCGCTGGGCCCGGAAGGCCGAGCCGGTTCAGCCAGTGACATTGCAGGCCAGCTCGGGATATAGGTGCAGCTCAGACGGTTCATCTAGAAGATGTGGTGCAGCCTGTGTAGACTGGAGGGGTGGTTGGGTAGGCCCGGTGGGGTCCTGGGTAGGCTGGCGGGTAGCTGGGAGGGTGTATGGAAGGATGTGGTTAAGCCGGCGGGGCGCGTACAGGTCGGTGGGGCACGAGAAATCCGATGGGGCGCGGGCATGCCGGACGGGCATGGGTAGGACACAGATAGGCCAGATGGGTGTGCGGGCAGGTCCAGGGGTAGACTGGGTAGGCCGACGGGCAGCTGGGAGGGTGCTGGGTAGGCCGTAGGCAGACCAGTGTGTCACGGGCAGGTCGGCGGGGCATGTAGGGAGGCCAGGGGGTGAATGAGGCCGCGAGCAGGCCGGGCTCGGCGCGAGGAAGGTCGCGGGCTACCGACGGAGCGCACGAGCAGGTCGTGAGGTAGACGGGCCAGTCGGTCCAGCAGGGCTCGGGCCGGCGTGGGCATGTAGTGTTCACCCAAGAGCATTGATGCACTACAGGGGCGGCGCGGTTCGCCGAGGCTGTGGGTAGAGTGGCCATTGTCGTTTCCACCGTTGTTGCCTCATCTTTGATAAGTTTCCATGCTGATAAACTCCATAATAAGGAAAATCAACGGAGGAAGTAAGGACATGTTAGGTTGGTCCATATCCTATGTGTTTATGGTGATAGAAAATTGTTCATAAGAACGAATCTCAATCAACCTTCATTATCCAAAATGGTGGGAAGAACAAGGAACTAAAATGAATTTACTCCCCCTACCTTTAATAGTCGGTCATCATTTTTTTATGGAGTAGTGGAAAGTAGACGAATAGAATCGTTGTTCATCATGTCTGTTGCAGGCTTCCAATCCCGAACTACGTCGCCTCGTGGAATTCGCTCCACATCGGTAGGTGTCTGTGGAAGGAGTCGAAGAAGGATCATCGCCAGTGTTCTTCATTATTCGTTGGGAGGATCATTATTCATTGGAGAACCCCTTTTATCTCTTCTCCCAACAATCCTCTTTCCAAAAAACTCGAGCTTTCCATATAATGAACAATGCCAATAATAATAAGTTCCCTATTATTTTTGGTGTTGGCACAAATTCAAATTGGTGGATTAAATTAAAGCTCCACCAAATTAATGCATGAGTGTTTTCATAAATTAATTAGGGCATTTGAAGAGGATCACCCTCATTAATGAGTGAGAGTTGAGAGGTTATACTCTCCTCCCATTAATAGGGGTCTGGTGGTCCCCACAACTATTATTCAAATGGGAGGTTATGTGGTCTCAGGTGGCCCCCACGTCGTAACCTCTCATGGGAGGTTATGTTCAGGTGGGCCCCACCACCATAACCACTAATTGTTGTTTATGGTTTGGTGGTCCCACCTCCAACTCCCATGAGGTGGTTTTATCAACCAACACTCACATGGATGCTCAATAAAATAATGTGTATCACTTTATTTAATTAATTTTTTTTTGGAAAACCCAAAAACAAACATTTAAACATGACACACTATCGTTTAAGTAAAAGTATCCATAAGAGAATACTAGCGCTGTATGTTGAAATGTGCCCTCAGATTTCAGTTCCGAGCACCGGTTCAATGGTTATAATAACCCGCTAATATGTTTAGTGAACCTACCTGAAAAAAATTCAAATATTGATTACAGAAACACCGGGGATCGGAATCATGAACCATTAATTTTCGTGGTCATGTAAAATTTCCATGTATTTAAGAAAAAAAAATCTTGGAAATTTATGAGTCTTTACATTCTCCCCACCTCAGGGCTCTACGTCCCCATAAGCTACAACTCGAACAATGGGAACAAGTGGGGGTACTGAGCACACATCTGAGCCTCCCGCTCCCATGTGCTCTTTTGGAGGTTCTCGTGATACCAGCATAAACACACTAGAGGTATTGACCATCCACGTTGGACCCTCTCTTGTCGATCCTCAATCTCCACTGGAACATCTATAGATGTTTCCCCATAGTCAACATCCATCTCTCCATGGTCGATGATGTTAGAATGGTCATGCATGTATCTCCTCAGCTGAGATACGTGGAAGACATCGTGCGACTGGTGTAACTGAGGTGGGTGATCCAGGTGGTAATCCACCTTTCCTAGTCCACAGAGGACCATTAAAGGTCTGATGAATCGAGGAGATAACTCGCCTCCTTGGCAAAATCTCTGAAAACCTCACTGGGTTGAGACACGTAGAATGAATTGATCTCCATCCTCGAACTCTAGAGGTCTCCATATCCTGTCAGCATACAACTTTTTTATGCTTTGTGAAATATTCATCTGCTCTTGGATAATCTGAACAATCTCTGTGGTAGCTCGTACAATCTCTAGTCCCACCAGTGCTGACTTCTCAGGGTCAGTCCAACACAAGGGGGATCGACAAGGTCTCCCGTACAATGCCTTGAAAGGTGTCATTGTGATGGTGGAGTGATAGATGTTGTTGTATGAAAAATCCACCATAGGTAAGTGATCCTCCCAAATTCATCTAGAGTCTAGCACACATGCACACTTCATGTACCCAATGGTATGAACGGTCCGCTCAGTCTAACCATCCGTCTGAGGATGGAAGGTGGTGCTCAAGCGAAGCTGCATTCTGAATGCCTCCTACAACCCCTTCTTTAGCTGGGAAGTAAACATAGTGTCACGGTCAGAGAAAATCGTCTAAGTTATACCATGTAAATGCACAATATCTTCCATGTAGATGCGTCCCAAGCCCTCTACAGAACCCTGCTCTCTAATCGGTAGAAAGTGTGCCGTCGTGGTGAGTCGGTGGACAATCACCCAGATCAAGCTGTGACCCTTGAATGTCTGTGGAAGACCTATCACGAAGTCCATGGATATCCCATCCCACTACCACTCTGGGACCTCTAAAGGTTGCACCATGCTTGTGGTTACCTATTGCTCTGCCTTAACTTTCATACAAGTGAGGAATCGAGAGACAAAATCCGCAACCTCCTTCATACCTGGCCACCAGTGATGTCGTCTGAGGTCCTGATACACCTTCAACGCTCTTGTATGTACCGTTAAAGGGGATGTGTGGAACACCATCAACACTTCCTCCTGAAGTGACACTGGTACCATAGTATATTCTCTATAGAGGATGACATGCTCCCCACCTTCATAAAATTTATCAGGTGCCTGCCCCGTGGATATCTAGGCACGTCATGTCTCGTAGTCAGCAAATCAATATTGTGCCTCCCTGACTCGCTGAAGAATTAGGGGAGTGACTATAAGATACTTTAGAAAGGCTTCTCTGCCTCTATCCACAAAGGATATCTGTAAGGTAGAAAGCTTCTCTATCTTCTCGCCTAGAAACTATATACAAGATCCCTTGCTGAGTGCATCAACTACAATGTTCCCCTTTCCAGGAGTATAGACTATCTCGAAGTCATAGTCATGGGGGAATGAAAGATATCGTTGTGATATCATGTTCAGACCTTTATGAGAGAAGATATACCTAAGACTCTTGTGATCAGAGTACACAGTAAAATTTTCTCCCATCAAATAGTGTTGCCACATCTTCCTAGTGAAGACAACTGCTACTAATTCTAGGTCATGGGTTGTGTATTTCTACTCATATTGTCTCAGCTGCCGAGAACCATATGTGATTACTTCTCGCTCATGCATTAGGACACAACAAATTCCAATTCCTGATGCATCGCAGTAGGCTATGTACACTATGCCTTCCTCTAGAAGCCTCAAGATGGGGGTCCTAGTCAGCCTCAGCCTTAGCTGTTGAAAGATCTGATGGCATCTCTCTGACCACACAAAGGGTTTCCTCTTGTTCGTCGCGTCTAATACACGCTTCAATTCCCGAGATGCGTTGGCTCATGGAAGCTACTCCACGTCTGTAGGAGTCCAAGGAAGGAGTCGAAAAAGGATCATCATCGGTGTTCTTCGTTCTTCGTTGGGAGGAGTTTTCTTTTTTGAAGAACTCTTTTTCTCTCTTCTACCAATAATCCTCCTACCAAAAAACAGAAGGATTCCACCAAATGAACAATGCCATTAATAATAAGTTTCTTATTATTTTAGGTGTTGGAATAAATTCATATTGGTGATTTAAATTAATGACTCCACCAAATTAATGCATGAGAGTTGTCACAAATTAATTTGGGGATATCAAGAGGCTCCCACTCATTAATGATGGAGAGTTTAGATGCTATAATCTCCTCCCACTAATAGGGGTCAGGTGGTCCCCACCCCTATTATTCAAATGGTAGGTTATGTGGTCTCAGGTGGTCCCCATGTCGTATACTCTCACATGAGGTTATGTTCTGGTGGGCCCCACCACCATAACATTTCACGGGAGGTTAAGGTGTGGCGGTCCCACCTCCGACTTCCATGAGGTGGTATTAACCACTAACACTCCCATGGCCACTCAATAATCTAAAGTGTATCTCACTGTAATTTTTTTTTGAGAAATCCCAAAAACTAAATTTTTATCTCGACCCATTTCCGTCGAAGTGAAAGTCTCCTTAAGAGAATACTAGCACTGTGAGTTCAACGGTGCCCTCAGATTTCATTTCTGAGTACCAGTTCAAAAGTTATAAAACCCTGCTTGTATGTTTGCTGAACGTACCTGAACAAAACTTCAGAAATATATTTCAATGACACCGGGCCTCGAAATCATGCGCAGTCAATTTCCATGGACTTGTAAAATTCCCAGGTATTAATGAAAAAAAATTCTTGGAATTTTCTGGTATTTATATAACATTAAAATGATGTATATATATATATTAATTATCAATTTATCAATTAATAAGTGTTATTAAATGGAGTAATGATTTTAAAACCTATCATATATAGTAAAAACCCCTTCAATAAGGTCAAACTGTTTGAGTAAAAATATACTTCTCTAGAATTTAATCCTTCGAACAATTTATTGTTTTTCCTAAAAAAATAATAATATAATTTTTTGGAAGTAAATCTTAATATAATACTATAATGGTTATATTAATCATAAAAAATTAATTATTAGTTTATGAAAATTTGTTTTAACTCTTATTGATTTGTAAATAAAAAATTACATTTGTTATCATTTACGATATGTAACAACAAGATTAAACGAACAATGAAATATAATTATTTAAATATAACAATTATAAATTCATTATTATTTTTATGGATATTTATATTGATAACAAATTTATGAAATATATATATTATTCGTACTCAATATAATCAATAGATATTTGTTTTATTAAATAATCATTCTAACTATCGTAAAGTATCTTTATTCTTCATAAGTAAGAATTCATCAATAAATATTTTAAATTATTTTTTAATGAAAATATTATAAATAAATTCCCAAAATTTTTGAAAATCTACTTGATAAAATAATTTAATTTTTTAAATAATTATACCAAAATTAACATAGATTGAAAAAATGGCAATTTTATGATTTTTTTTATAAAATATGAAAAGTTATAGATTTTTTAAATATTGATTTAATTTTCATTAAATAAAATATATTAAATGTGCGGTTATATTTTGGATTCGGTATCGAATTGGAATATAAAATATTTTATTTAGATTAATATAATTAATTTCATTTGAATCATCCATTTTTTTTATTTTGGTGTAAGTATATTTTAGGCTTTAAAACATGGTTCTTGAGAAATATTTTATCCTAATAATGTTTATCCACATAAATTAATAAAAATAACAAATAATAAAAAAATATTTAAATGAAATGAATATATTTTTAATTTATTCATATTAATTGAAATTAATATTAATATAGTGATTACATATAGACATTAAGTTAATATAATATCACTGATTGCTCATAAATACATTTTCTAAAAACCCTCATTTCGTGTAACATTGTGCGTTTATTATGAATATAAATTTATTCCACCTATATAGATTGAATTTGAAAAAATGGATTCTACATTTTGAATGACGAAAATTAAATTTTTTTAATATGCTCAAATAATTTTTTTATTTCATTAGAAAAAAATAAGAATAGTATAAATTTGATACCTCAGTAAAAGGGTAAATCTGATTAACTAAGGTTAAAAGTATGTTATAAGACCACCATTTTTTATTAATTTTTTTATGATTTTATTTATACCCTAATCACCATAGGATTGATATTTTTCTTTTATGGGACACTATTCAATGAAAGGGACTAATATAATAATTTAAGTAATGAAAAATAAAATATGGCACCAACTGACTTATAAATTTCTCTTATGTGATCACATAGAGAAAAAATAAATTTTTGAATAAAAATTACTGTTAATTTTGAGAATAATGTAACTATTTCATAAATTTTAATTTATTTATAATTATTAATAATTATTTAATTATCTTAAATTATTATTCAACACTAACACACTATTTATTATATTAATATTAAAATAAACTACGGATTCCAAAAAAATTAAAAGTTATATAAATTGAAAAAATTATTAGGTCCATAATCTTTTTATAAAAATATATCTTTTTATAAATGTGTGAGTATAATATATTCTAATTCCTATGCTACCATGTTTTTTCAACCAAAAATTAAATGAATAGTTTCAAAATTTACATTAATTATATTAATTATGAATAACACATTATTTAATTATTGAAAACTCACAAAAATATTAACATAAAATAATTTAATGTAATATGGTTTAAAATACCCATCATTTTAAATTTATGTGTCATTTTTTAATTTTTTATGACATTCTTAACACATTAATATTGAAATATTTTTTACTGTGATTATAGTTAAAATGTGATTGTTTGGTGTTATATGTGCATCTGTAAAATTATTTTTTCACAAAAATATGAATATTATTTAAAAAATTGAAGTTCCTATTTATATTTAATGGAATACATTATCTAACCATGTTTATTTTATTTTCAGTATTAAAGGGTAAATTAATAAGGTAAAACATTAGTTATTGTGGTGATATCTAAAATGGTAAATTTGAGTAAATAAAGATTTAAAGGGAATAAAATGATTAAATTATTTTATTATTAATTTGAGAGATTTTTTATCAACATTTTATTAACAAAACTCAATTATTTATCAATTTCGATGGAATTAATATGATATTGACATACCATTATTGAATATATTTTAGTTGTTAGAAAAATTTCATTCTCTCTCAATTATAAAAGTGAACCTATTCTTTTATTTTATTCATAGATAAAAGTCATTTTTCTTCAGTAAATTCCAAAAAATAATAATTTTCTTAAATATTTACCCATTTACTAGATATATTTTTAACCAAGAAACAATCATAGGAAATATTTTAGTGTAAACCATAAGATGCTGTTGGGAGAAGAGAAAACATTCTTAACGATGTGTTTTTTGTTTTGTTCTTTTTCTACCTCTGTAATGTCTTATTAATCAATGATGAAATAATGGAACCCATATCGTACATATACTATTATTATATTGTTTTACTTATAGAATAGATATTCATCTCCACTTCCCTTAAAAGGGGAATAAAAACATCGTTTATGGGTACGGAAGACTACCACCTCACAAACTGATGTAATTATTTACCAATCACCTCTGATTACAAACTGTAATAACGATGTAATATATATATATATATATATGATATTAATGAAATATTTATCATAATTAAAATATTATATATCATTTAAACTCTTACATTTTATTTCACTGAAACATGATAAAATTGTTAATGTGTACATGTAGACTACAACCTCCATGAATCGTTGTGATTCATTTGTAGTCACCACATACCATGGATGATATATATTAGTATATTTAAATATATAATATGGGATTTATTTTATAATGTTAATTATATAAATATAATATAATACTTGCATTCTTTCCACCATGGTAATCAA
This sequence comes from Viscum album, assembly GCA_963277665.1. Taxonomy (NCBI): domain Eukaryota; kingdom Viridiplantae; phylum Streptophyta; class Magnoliopsida; order Santalales; family Viscaceae; genus Viscum; species Viscum album. The sequence continues at coordinate 1,753,092,827 of OY728152.1, forward strand.
TCAATGGAAGTGTTACTCATGCATACGTATAGACTATCGTTTTCATGATTATAATGTACTTCATTTTATACACATATTTCATAATTTGATTAATATAAATATATATATATATATGTTATAAAAATTAGAATTATTTTATGATTATTTTTCATTATATTATGTAGTAATTATTTTTTTAACCATAGTGAATCTAAAAAAGGCATTGTCGATAAATGGACTGAATAACATAAAAAATATTTTCTATGAACATTATTAATTAAATAATTGTATATAACAAGGTATTAATTAATATATGAGGAATAATAAAATCGATAAAGATTATTTTGAAATAAAATAATTACATAACGTTATTATTTGGATGGATTAGTAATCCATGTGATATGTTGGCACATGTTATAGGGGTTTCTTAAACACCCTTTAAATTTTCCCTTCTAACGCATTTTTTATACCAAGTTCATCTAAATATTTGATGAAATTTTTTATTTATTTTTAAATAGATGATATATATCATTTCTTAACATATTTTACTTTCATTATATTATTTTAAAAAATGAATCATTAATGGTTTTACATAATGTAAACCTTACATTAAAAGACTTATTTTAAATGATGTAATAATTTATTTTATAAATTTATATTAAATATAAATTTTTATAAATTTTTTATTTTTTATTTATACATATATAAATGAATTATAATGGAAATTTTATGTCTCTTTTTACTTTATTTCAATGTTTTTAAAATGTAATAATTTAATTTTATTATGAGTAAATGTTTGACATTCTTGAAAATAGGCAAAAGGAATTTTATATTTTAATCTTTACGGTGTCAACTTATTTAACCACCACCACAACCATTATTTTATATTTTAGGTTATTTATAATATTAATTAATTTAATTAAATTAATAACAAATTTTAGTAATTTATTTGTATTTTAATGAAAAAAAATTAAACAGAATAAAAAATTTGATATATGGAATTTTTTTCATATGGTTGTAATGGATCTCTGAAAAAATCCTTTGTCTTGTATTTATGACCATTCTCTCTATAACTCATATTATCTATTTTATGATTTTATGGATTAATTTTAAATTATTTATATATACGTATCATATATATATATATATTATTGTACCTTCCTTTGATGGTTTAACACATTACATAGGTTCATTTATCAATTGAAACCAATTTATTTTCATGGGGATTTTTTTATTTTGATTTCATAAGATTAATTACCTATTATTTAATTCATTATAATGTACATTTTACGATTGGTGTTCCCGTATAGAAATCTAATTATTTTGGTAAAAGTTTTACCTAATGGGATTTTATATATATGATTAATGTGTAAATGTAATTCACTCTAGGACTTTGTCTACCATGTGATGTTTCCTTGGTAGTTATCTTTGAATAGTTTTAATGTGATTTTTTGTGTTAATTACACATTTTCTATGTTCCTATGATATTATGAACTCATGCTATTTATGTTGTTATTTAATGTGATTACTATTGATCTTATGTCTAGATGGATTTATATGTTACTTTATATGGGTGAAAAATATAACATTTTTAGAAAATGTTTTTATATGTTTTCCATACATTCAAATTCATATCATTGAGTCTTAATATTCTATTATGATTTATTATTAAATATCTTAAGAAAATATTTGGATAGAAAATTTTATTTATTTAGTAAAAAATGATTTTATTTTGAGCCTAATGTTTTATTTTGAGAAAGGGAAAAATTTTATAAGTATTCACGAACTAACCAATTTCATTCTTAATTTTTATATATCCCTTACTGAGTTTTTTGTTCACATACAAACCATTATAATTTTTTCACATTATTTGAAGGAATATAATGTAATGGTATGAGTTAAATATTAAAATTGTGAAGATATGCCTTGTAAAATAATCTTTTCATATTATAAAATAATTATTATATTATAATAATATACACTAAGTTGAAATGTCCTATTTGAATTGTAATATTAATTTATATATTGGAAATTTCCAAATTCTCTAAAATTATAAATTGTAATGATCCTACTTTTTTTCAAAAAAATTGACATAAAAATAAACACTTTGTAATGTTTAATTCGTAGTCCTCAACATTGGTACATAGGAATGATTATATAGCATTAGACAATAATATGTTTTTATGTGATGTTATCTTAATAGTTATTGATTCCATCATGTGTATATAAGTTTATTTCTAATAATTAGTTAAAATACATAGAAACGCCTTTTTTAGGTTTTACGTGATGGTATTTTAATGTGATTAATGTCATTTTTGGAGGTTTTTTATTGTATTGATGTATATGTAACCCATATATTCAACATGAAGATTTATTTGAGGAATAATTCCATTTCTATAAGATTAAAGGTACTCATTACCATTAGGGTTTACATGATCGATGGTGATTAACGTTATTTTTATTCATGTAAATCATATTTTTTGTGGTTTTATAAGAATTAAGTTAAAATATATTTAGTAAAAAAAACACAGCTGGTCACATCTGGAAAGTTCACATGGTATATATCCCCAAATAAAGGGGGTCGAGTGTGAAATTCCTTCCACAAGCCTACATGATGAATTACTATGTTTGAAATTTTACTTTGTAAAAATTAAGTGATAAATAAATATTTATTTTAATTTTGGAAAATATGTTTTATCATAGAGATAAAAACGATGTGGAAAATTGATTTGGGGAATAATTTTATTTCAATAGATGTTATCTATTTTTTTAAACAATATATAATTAATGTAAACCGAAATTTATGGTATGTTATTTGTGGATTTTAGGTTGAATTATATTTCTGATTTATATATGGTTTTAATGTAGAATAATTGTGATTCAGGTTATATGTACCATTAATTGTCATATATTTTATATTATCAAATTATGGTACATACAGTTTTGTAATTATAATTTTAGAGTGATTCATAATATTTGGATAAAATGAAAAATTTATCTTTCAACAATATGTGATAATATTATTTAAATATTTGGGTATAAATATTTATTGAGAATACTTTTTTATAATTTTAAGGATAGTTTTAAATAGAAGTATTAATATTTTACTTTGTGTATTACTGTTGAACATAAGAGGTTAATGTATTATTTATTCTTTTGAATATTTATTCATATTAGAATATATCATACCTTATTCTAAAGATTATAGTTTTGGATAATAACAAAATATAGGATTAATATATTTTAATCCCTTTGTGGAATTAAATCATCAATTAGAAGTTTATTTTAGTTCAATAGTCACAAAAATCATCATGAATTATCCCTATTTGGAGTAAGAGATGGGACTGTTGTATAAATTGATTAAATGATGAAATTATACTTTTTAATCAAATAAATTTTCCACGTGTCATTATTTCAGGTTGTAAAGAATACCTAAAATCTCAGATGATGATCATGCAACAAAATTTTATCATATTACCTTTATTTCAGATGAAATGGTGGCCTTTATTATTCCACTTTGAAAATTGGTTTTGTAGTTGTCAACATTTTCATAATAACTTACTTTTTTGTGATCAATGATCTTTATAAATAACCATTTTAATTAGAAATTATACATTTCTTCCATGTCCATATTTTAAATTACCACCATTTTATCCTATTTGGAAACGTAGTTATTAGTTATTCTTGATGACAAACATATTTTTTTTTGTCACATTCCAATAGGGTGATTTATATCATATTTTAATGATGTGGGTTTTTAGAAAAGTTGTTATAAAATTTCAATACTTTAATTGTGGAGATCAATTATAAATATTGAGGATTAAATTTAGAAAATATGGATAATGTAACACCATATGATATTAACATTTTAACATTGTATTTGATAGATTATACGACAAACAAAAATGCGATTAAACAAATGATGGAATAATATTATTTAAATGTTATTTTTATAAACATGTTGTTAATTTGGATGTTATTAATAGATTTAATTATTTTATAAAATAAATATATATTTCATACAAAATACAAATTTATTGTTAAATTATTTTCAAATAATCACTTAGATTTTAATATTCATTTTATTCTCCAAAAATTTTTGTTAGTTATTATTTATGATAAAATATTATAAATATTTCTATAGATTTTATAAATATATTTGATAAAATTATATTCGTTTTTAAAACTATTGTAAAAAAATGACACAGGTTTTCATTTTGGGATTTTTCATAAATTATTGATTTTGCAGCGAATAGAGAAAATTAACACTTTTTTCAAATACTATCATTTACTTCCAATCTATTATATAATTTAAAAGTTCCATTTTTATTGGGTCTTGAAGTGATATTTTAATTTTTTTTATTATAATAATGTAATTAATTTAATTTGAATCATAAATTTTCATGGTTTTCGTATAAGTTTATTTTATACATTAAAACGAGGCTTTTTGAAAACTTTTTCATGTGCATAATTTATTTCTATTTTAATTGATTAAAATAACACATAATAGGGAATTATTTAAATTAAATTTATAAAATCTATAATTATAGATATTAATTGAGACACATATAATTATTATTGGTTGTCATAGAGTTAATATAAGATCATATATTGCATAAAAATTATTTCTTTATTAATAACCTAGTTTAATTTAACTTGGATGGAATAATATAAAACTATTATCTTCCAATTATAGAGATTTAATTGGGTAAAATTTATTCCATAGTTGGAATCATAAAATTTTATATTAATGAAAATTTTCAATATAATATTTTTTCATAATGAATGGTAAAAAAAACTCTAAAGTAAAAGGGTCAATCTTTTGATCTTTTGTTAAAACTAAATACTAAGGTAGCCAATTTTTATACTTAATATTATTGTATGAAGTTATTTCTACAATTTTAACCTTATTATCAATATTTAATTTTTATGGGATAATATTCCATGAATGTGACCAATATAATGATTTTTGTAATAAAAAATCATAATGTCAAACTCTTTATTTTAAATATTTATTATGTTTTCACATAGGGAAAGATGAATGTTGTGAACTAATAAGAATTTAATTTATATCATAATGGGATTTCTGATGGTATTTTTTTAATTATTAGTTATTATAATTTTACAATAAATTCATATGAATTACTAATATGGTATTTATTCAATTAATTGGAAAATAAAATAGTGATTAAAAAAATTTTAAATTTATGGAAAATTTAATAATTTGTTTTTGTATAAGAATTAATTGGATATATATAATATTCTTACATGTTTTAATATAATATATTTTTAATTATTTTTATATCATGTTAGTTTCAATGTCAAATTAAATGAATAGTTTCAAAATTGACATTAATAATAATTCATAATAAATAATATTTTAATAAAATATTTAAAATCAATAAGAATGTTATATTTTGACAAGATAATGTACTATTGATAGAAATGCCATCCATGTTCCATTTATGTGTCATTTTTTATTTATTATATCATTCCCAACCATTTAATATAAAAATAGTGTTTACCATGGTTATAGTTGAAATGGAGTTTTATGCATTACATACACTTTTTAAAATTATCCTTCCAAAAAATAGTAATATTATATGTTAAATATTATTCAATATTTATATTTCAAGGGTTAAATTTATCTAATAAGGCTCAATTTTTATTATTTTCTTTATGGGTAAATTTCTGTGGAAAAATACTAATTATCATGGTGAAAACTAAAAGGGTAAAAGTGACTAACCACAATGATAAATGGAATAATATTTTAAAAAAGGTTAATTTTTTATTTAGGATGTATATATCAATCATAAATTTTAATGTATCCATTATTTATCGATTTTGGAGGTAATTGGTTTGAGAGTGACCTTCAATTGTTGAATAGTTTATATATTTCCAAAATTTCTACGCCCTCTAACATATAAAATGGATCCTAATATCATATTTTATTCACAATATTAAAGGATAATGGTTCAGAAAATACCTTCCAAAATCACGTTCTAACAACCTTCCTCATGTCATGTAGGTTTATTGTTTATCAAAAATCCATCCTCATATATATTATTTTTTAAACATTAGAAGGTTTTGTAATGAAGAGGTATATACTTAAACATGATATTTTTAAACATCCTTCGTATATTATTCAACCATGCTGAAAAAATAATAGAACTATCATCTATACAATTTTATATTATTATATTAAATTTATAACCTATATCCTTCTCCTATTCCATCAAATGGTAAATGAAACAATCATTCCTGTATATTTTCAAATAATGCACGTGATAATCCAATAGCTAGGTAAGGGATTTTTATATATAATATTTTGATGTTTTCCATCAAAATAATTTAATTCCATGTTCATGATCTTATAAATGTTTCAATAAAAGTCTTATTTATGATTCAAATAATGATAATTAATTATTAACATATTTTAATTTCATTATATATCTTAAAAATATGATCATTTAATGGTTTTACATAGGGGACACATTAATTTAAAAACCTTGTTTTGGTGGTTTTAAATTGTTATTTTCTCAATCCTTCTCTCTAATGCCCATTTTCTTAAAATTATTTTATTACTGTATTCATATAGACATAAATGATTTATTAAAGAAGTATTTTACTTTATTTAAATGTTTTTAAAAAGGAATATTTTATGTATTTTTTGTGGAATGTTTTGACATTATTTATAATAGATAAAAGGAATTTTAATTTTTTAATGTATAAGGAGTCAACATATTTACCCACCATTATGAAAATTATTTGATATTTTTTCATTATAATATTCCTTGTTTTTTAATAAAAACGTTCATTATTATTTTTAATTATATTTAAAAATAGTTTTGTATATAATTGATATTTTTATATCTGGAATTGTTTTGAGTATGTGTGTAATGTATCTCTCTAAATCACCCTTCACATTGGGTTTTTACTATTCTATATCAGTCTCATATTTTCATTCTCATAAATGATATAAAATTATTCTAAAATATTAATATATTTATCTCAAATATTTATTTATCTTATTCATCTTTCATATAACTGGATAATACATTCCATAAATTCATTTATCAAATGAATCCCATTTCTCTCAATGGGTAATTTTTTTGCTTGTGATTTATGCTTGATTTTCTTTTTTTGAACACATAACATATGATATCAATATTTTCAAGTCACATCCCTATTTTATTTTTGGGTTTAACATCCTACCATTTTGGTTTTCTTTCATCTTTAAACCATGGTCATCAAGTCTCATTTGGTGGTGGACAGATTTTCTAGGGAAAATGGCCAAAAGTATGGGGATATATGTTTATTGGAATAAATGGAGCCTACGTAAACTTTTAAAATAATAACAATTGTTCTCAATATTCTGTATGGTTTCAAATATTTTTCATTATGTTACTCTGAATGGTCGGTTAAAAGATATCTGTTGTACAATATCACATCATGAACAATTTACACAACATGAACAGGTTGTCAAGTAGATTCTATGAACTTGTTAAGTGCGTGAAACTATTACACACTAGGAAACTAGTTGAAAACCTAAAATAATTTATCATGTTTATTAAAACCTATAGAATCGCATTTATTTGTGTGTATTATAAATTGGAAAATTCAGTTTGTGATAGGGTTTCACCCTACAAATCTCTCACGATATGTAGTTTTAAACCATGTTGTGAATTTGATTTTATTTCATCATCCATGAATCTCTCTCTATCAAAACCAAGGGTAACTCTTTGTTTTTTTGATCCATTTCATCAATTTTGGATGTATCTATAAATAATTATAATCTCATGTAGGATTTTTATCTTTTTTTCTCCACTCTCCCTCTTCTTCCCCATTAGTGCAAATTAATCTCAGGACAACAATTCAACCTGGTATTTATGTTGTGTGATCTAAGATTCCCCTTGGGATCTTCTTTTCCATCATTCCTCATTCGAATTATTTCTTAAGAGTTTTGGTTAAATATTTATAAAATTTAGGTGGTCAAGAACATTTCTCTATGGTTTATTTTTATTTGTTTAAATATGTGAAGTATTATAAGATCGCATTGACACAACATGCACATTAACAATGTAAATAAATTGTGATGATAATCATGTTTTTAGATTACTCCTTGGATCCCTTTGGACCTAATGGGGCTGATATCATTCTTGTGACTACAAATAGGGGGGATGACCTTTGAAAAATAAATAACTTGAAAATAGATTAAAGATATATTTTATACTAACATGATACATCTAATGATATATTGTAAAAGATTCACCATGGAGATTATAATCCATAATTATTTATTGAGTGGTGATAATTTGTTAAAAAATGGGTGTGAAAATGGAATTGAAATTTATGAAGATATTATTTAATGAATAAGTAAGTAATTGAATGACAAAGGGTATTTGGATGAATATACCATTTGAGATTATGATATTATATGGTCTTATTCTAAACATTATGACTTCTATTGTGATTTATAATAAAATTCTTATATAAAGGGATATGCCCAATAATTATGAAATTATTATATAAGGGGACTTGATTAGTGGTGTTGAAATGACTATATAATTGGATATGGTCAGAAATAATGAAATGATAATGTAATGGGTTGGGCCTAGTGATTCTGAAATTATTATATAAAGGAATATTACTGATGATGCTGAAGTTATTATATAAAATGATATTCATAGTGATGTTAAAATTGTTATATAAAGGGAAATTCCATGTGATGTTGAAATTGTAATATATACAGACATTACTGATCATACTAAAATACACACATAAATGGATTTTCTACATAAATATATAATGTATATAATGTTTTTCTAGATTATATGATTATTATAATGAATTATTATTACGGTTTTCATATATTTGATACACATATATATATATATATTTCATCGTGGTGACAAAGCATCTTGATTGTTGTATAAAATTAATTGATTAACTAATACTTCTGATAATCACTTTATTACCTGTACTTATTATCAGAAAAGTTTTTATAGACTCGATGGTGTTGAACTACTGATTTTTACGCACACCCTATTCAATATTTCATTTGGAACCTAATGAGATTAAATGTATACAGGTTTTGACAATGGAAAAGGCCATTTTTAATGATTATGGCTTGTAAGATGGGTTAGAGATTCATTATCGGGAAAAACATGGGGTTCAAGACCAAATAATTTTGTGTTTATTTGTGTTATAATTGTATTTATCTATATTTCCTCAGTTTTACATTTATAATAATTCCATAAGTTCATTACAATATCTTTTTATTATTATTAGAGTATTCATTTGTCTTTTATTATTTTCTTTATCCACTATGATGTAATGTTTTTTATATTATTTTAATCTGATATTTTTTTATTTCTGTAATATTAAATATATATACATTGTGGTATATTATACCCACTATTTTATCTACACCTCGGTTACTAGTCAAAAACCTCATGAATATAGATAGTTGTAAGTAAGGTCAAGTATCCAACCTGATTTGGAAATATAAGAGAGTGATAGATCGAGGGACATTACAAAGTAGATTCAGAGGCCCAAGTATATTATTTTTACTTCATTTATAATTGTGAAATGTATAAATTATAATTGAATGTTGTTGAATTTGGTAAAAATATTGTTTATGAGAGTATTTCACACATGTATGGGGGAAATATGAGTTCCCGGGGGATGTATTTTTTTAATGTTGTTATTTTGGTATGGTTGATGTTATTTGACCCTAGGTGATTAATATGTTGTGTAGTGTTTTATCTTCATATTTTTACTTGTGGAATAGTATGTAAGAATATGGGTATGCCTGAATACTTAGAAAAACATATGGATTTATATGGACATGAATTTTTCATGATAGGGACATATTTATTACATGTGATATATTTTCATGTATGAACTATGAAATGAGATACCAGTTATATCTGGAAAATGAAATGAAATAATTGTTATTTCATGAAAATCCACTTGTTATCTTATGTTTATAGAGACCATGGGAAAATTGTTCTTGATTTTTTTTCACAGATTGAGGTTGACATAATTGTTATCCAGTGTTCTAAGTAGTTAATTTTATTTTATAGAAAATTCCTCCCCCTCATCTTTGAATTGGGAGTCAAGAGATTTATAATCAACAAACACCAAACACAAATGATCCAGAGATTCAATTAGTTCCTAAGGATTGGATGGAAGTTCAGCTTCACAACATATTCCTGAGGGTTATGTGATCCATATAAAAGTGATATTATTAACATCACACCTTCAATGAATTATATGACAATAGATTTTCATCTACACCGTCTTCTTATATTCACTAGGGAGGGAGTCTCTGTGGAAGAAGACTTCTAAATTATGTTAGTTCATATTATCTTAAATCACCTTGAGACTCACATAGATAGGATGGTGAAACTTTCTACATACATGGTTCATATACCAGACATGCATTTTTGGGACACATAATAGTAAGTTGGTATGAAATATTATTTATCCCATTACTTCTCCTAGATGACGTTTCTGAACAACTAATATCCAGATATATTTAAGCATGTGATGGCCTGCATTTTCATTTACATGATGTAGTTGGTCATGCTAGTGAAAGATTTCACTAGACATTTCAATGAATGAAAATTCATTTCAACATATTTAGTAGCTTATAAGACTGATAGGGATATGTGTTTCATGTAAGGGTTTTGTTATGAGATTAGGTCACAGCTGATCAATTTTCACATGGGCATGTTTTTAGATGTAATGAATGGGGTTCCCATTAAGGAAGGGAATATGAGATAGACCCTAAGAATATTCCATTCTATTTTAGAATGATGAACCTGGATCTTTTCTTCTAGTGTCATGATGCACTAATATAATTTTTATCACAATGGAAATTGTGGGAAGAGTGAGAAGTCTGTTGGAATCCAACTCAATATCATGTTATGTCATAGATAAAAAAGGTGTAGAAAGTTTTGTTACAAGTGACCTTAGTGTATATAACTTTATTTGGGTTTCCACTCATTCATTAATATAGGTCCAATATATAAATATTTTAGGGTCATGCGGTAGTAGAGTAGTGGTAGGGATCATGATTGGTACCACAGTCTAGGAAGGACATAACTACCCCTTAGCAAATAGGAATTTGAAGTTCAACTAGATGTTCAGGTTAAGGTAGGGTATGCGGTACCCTAGTGCATGATCAGTAGTACTAGGTCGAGGGAATATCATAGGGGAGACATACTAGAGCCTAAGGAAGAGAGGAGTGTTTGTTTCATTGAATGGAGTCTACTCTGACTAGTTTGGATGTGGGACCTTCTACAAAAAGAGGTACAATAATTATATAATCTACCCTTTATTTTATTTTATTTGAAATAGGAGCATTAAATTACTTTATATCTTTTACTTTTTAAATTTTTTTATGTTTAGTTTGGGAAATAATTGAAGGTATCATAACAATCGATACACTTTTGGGAGTGCGGTAAGAGGACTCAAAACATTTCAAGGCATGTTGATTAGAAATTGGTGATTATCATTTCGTTTGGGAACCATTTACACTAAAAATGAAGATTTTTTAATTGATTCTTGGAATGTAATATCTATTTATATACAAATATGATATCTACTATTACTATAGGTGGGTTTTTTATATCTCCAGAAAGAATCACCATCTTTTCATAGGATTATTGGGATCATTATGATAGTCTTATTGGACCAATTCATTACTGATTGGATTTTATCAATACTTAAATATTAGTTCTCACACTAGATTATAGTGTAATATAGAAGGATATTTTTTTATAGTGGATGACTTATTTTACAATTTATATTTTAATTAGGATATGGGCTTATCACCCAAGTAGGTGATCATGTTCATGATCAAGATGGTGTTGGGAGTAGAGAAATTCTCTATTATGAATTATATGATGTACACAAATGGGCTTCGAGAATTGAAATTTATGTTGGAATATTTGGAAGATAATGGTTTTTTATGACCTAGTAAATCTCAATGGGGTTATCCATTTTTTCCAAGAAATATAATGGTATTTGGCACTTATGTGTAGATTATCAGAGATTAAACAAGATGATAGACAAAAACTGATATCTCTTTTCAGTACTTGATGATATATATGATCATATTAGAGGATTTAGGATATTGTACATGATCAGTTAGAGATTAAGTTTACACTAGTTGAGTGTGAGACCATTGGAAAAACCTATGACTACTTTTATGGGTATTTGTGTCTGGTATGAGTTTTTTTGATGACGTTTGGTTTGAATAATGCACCAATGATATTCATGGCCTTGATGAATTCGATATTTCATTCATTCCTGGATCATTTTTCAAGGATTTTTTAATGATATATTAGTGTACTCCCAGTCATCATATTATCATTCCCAACATCATTACATCATATTGTGTATGTTGAGAGGGAATCTAATTAATGCCAATCTAACCAAATGTAGATTCATGATTGATATATTTCACTTCATGGTTTGTGTCATCTCAGAGGTTGGAGTGTTAATGGACCCATGGAAGGTTACATCCATGGAATCTTGGGAGTATCCCAAAAACAATTCTAGATTTTTATTTTTCTTGGTTTAGTATGTTATTATAAAATTTTTATCTAAGAATTTTCTTATATGGAAGCACTTATGTATGATCTAATAAAGAAAAAGGTGAGGACTGTTTGGTTAGATACTCATAAGATATGTTTTCATGAGTCGAAGGGAATGCTAGATTTTTAATCGAACCTCTCCTTTTTGGTGTTGGGTAAGGAATATATTATGTACTGTGATGTATCATGACTTAGATTCGAATAATTTTTGAGGTTAGAGGAATAAGTAGTTCTTCAGGGATCCTGGTAGTTGAAACCAGAAGAATGGAATTATCTTAATCATAAACTACAGTTCGTTATGGTGGTAACTTCACTGAGATTCTAGAGTTACTATATTTTGGGTGATATATTTTTGGTGTACACAGGCAAAAAGAGCATCTGGTCCATATTTTCATAGCATTACATAAACCCTCTACAAAGATTGAATGCTCAATATATAAATTCATTCAACTATGAGTTGGATTATACACCATGTAATGGAAACAACTTTGTTGATTCCTTGATCTAGAATATGATGACAGTGGCTATATGGGAGTCATGTAATGAGTTGAGGATGAGGTATATCCTTTCAAAAAAGAATCTATAAGTTCAGGAGTCCAAGGGATGAGTAGTTATGAGTTCATCATCAATTATACTGATTCTTCTTGACTCGATCATGATAAAGAAGTAATATAATCCAAAGGAAATATCTCTAAGGGACATCTTATATGGTCTGGATCCTCAATTGAGTTCATCTCATGAATGTGACAATGCTATTCCAATAAATGGATGTGTATGGGTTCCTATGCTCTTTAACGAGGAGATGCTGACAGAGTTTCATGATTATAGATAGGTGGTACACCTACGTTTTTCCAATTTATATCATGATCTGTATATATAATATAGGTCTTAAGAGGAATATCATTTCATACAGAGATCCTTAATTTAGGTCTCAGATCTATATGGGTATTCAGAAGGCTTTGAGATTTCTTTTTTCCTTTAGGTATATCCTATCATCCATAGACTAATGGCCAATATGAATAGACTATTCAGACTGTAACGCCCTGAACCTAGTTACCTATAGTTGGTGCATTATTACATATCATTAGTGTGATCATAAGAGGTCATGTCCTGAGAGACTGATTAATTTGATATCCTTGTATGTACAGGATACATACATATGTTTTATAATACATCATGAAATAATGAATAAGAACATTGTGTCCCCTTTTAACAAACTCACACCCCTTAATCTATTCTTACAGTTAATTATGATATACTCCATCACATCCAGGGAAATGTAAAACATATAAATGGGTGAGCTCAGAATCTCCGTAAGGATAAAAATATTGTGCAAAATTTCATAAATAAGCATAATCATTTAAGGCAACGAATATGACAAAAATACAAGCCTTTTAAACAAGAATTCCAGCATAACATGGAAAATATAAATAAAATAGTTCCATTTATTATACACATGGATATTCAACTAATCGAATTATCATATGTAATATCAATCGCTTATTTCATAATGATGAAATGCATAATTCCGGACATCATAACAACATAGTCATGGCCCCATACCAAGGCTACAAATAATATTTTTTCAAGGCCTTGTGCCAAAAACTAGATTGTCTCATGATACATACTGATGTGTCGAGGAGAAATTGCGGACTCCACCCAGCACTTACTATGTCTAATTCATTCCCCAAATGAAAATGGTGAATGATAATTTAATCATTTGTATTAAAACTATCACACAATATGTCAATACGTTAACCAAACACAATGAATTCTATAAAAATATCACATCTACAGTCAAACAAAACTCATTGAATACAATATGGAAGATTGTATTATAATAAATCAACCTTAATCAATAATAAAATAGAATAATGGATATTTCCATAGATGAAAATAATCAATAAAACTATTTTAGAGAAATATCCCATTTTTTCATCGAAACATTTAAAAGTCTCACTATTTCTCAAGAACTCATTTAAAATAGATTTTTGAATCAATGTATGCATATCACATTAAAATATTAAATTGGAATTTTATTTTTAAAACATCCATGTCCAAATAAATAAAACCATAAAACCATATTTAAAACATGAAAATTAAAGAGAAATATTTAGAAGAATAAATCAATAATATATTTAAAATAATATCTTAGTTTAAGATTTATTAACCAAATAAAAGAGGCTTGAATACAAAAAATTGAATTAATAAAAAAATTTAATATCATGGTAATAACATGAATCATGATATAATATGTCAAAGGACAATATATGCATCATATAAAAGTGAATTGGGTCATAAAAAAAAATAAGTCTCAATGGAATGTAAATTGAGATGAAATCCCTTATAAAGACCGTATCCTTATGGATAAATTATTGACATAATTATGTGTGACAAATATAAATACTGTCAATATGATTGGATATTTAGTGTAAATTAATCATAGGAAATTCCCACATATTTTTGTAAAATCAACACCAATGACTTGGATGTTTAACTCAAAGAATAAAAATTTATTTAAAATTACTCCTCTCAAGTTCATATTGAAGAATTAAGAATTTATCAAAGGAGTAATTACGTATATCAAAATTATATCTACATAGAGGGGAGTGTAAATTACAACATTAGTAATAAATAGTGGTTTCACAAATAATCTTATCATAAAAAAATTAATGATGTCTGCATAAAACCCAATTTGTCGAAATTGAAATTTGACATTCTCTTACCGATTTGGTAACTTACGAAACATAAATGCCATGAAAGAAGGATCATACAATGAAGATGTAAATACACATAAATTAAGGTATATTATTCATACAATACAATCATGGGAAGTATATATACCTAACAAAATTAAATAGTTGCAATATTGAATTAATCTCATGGGAATAGGAAGTGAGTTAAAAACCCCTTACCATGTAGCCCTAAATAGAGTCGTATGAAAAAAAAATAATAACCACCAAATGAATCAATAAAAGCTGTTTATATAAAAATTATAAAGATAATATATATCATATTTCAGTACACAATATAGCACATTCATGAAATAAGTGATGAACAATAGAAATCTCACGATATTAAAAGTGATATAAGAAACCCCTTACCTTGTACTTTTCCTTAGTTGAGGTTTAATTATCCCCCTATATAATGGTGAAATAATTTTTATTAAATTATATAAGAACCATATACCTTAATATGATATCATATATAATCTTTTAATGTTTCTTGGTAAATAATATTTTAGTGGTATCATTGTTCCGGGTGTTAACTGATTCTTTTTTCATTATATGATATGTTATGTAAGTCATGTTTTTTATGTATAGTATATATTTTATTTCTATATAGAATGATATTATGTTCATAAAAATTATTTTTGAATCATAAAATTTTATTAATTCTAGAATGGTTATGATGGGGAATGAATCTAATCACGTTCGTGGAGACGGTAATCTGTACGTACGCACGAGCGACAATACCATTCTATTGATAGTTTAACCGTATATAATTGGATGATATATCATATATAAATAATCATTAACATATCATATTTATTTTTCACATCAATTATACTCATTATTATACCCATCCAAATAATTAAGCATTGTATAACAAACTACACCACTACGTCGAGACAGTAATCCATGCATACACAAGAATGGTGAAATTATCATTAATATGATGGATAGAGTAATGAATATGGTGATAACATATTTATAATAACATCATAGTATGTATAAGGTACTAGAGTTATTATATTGATATGGAAACGTCAAAGAATGAGGTAGTGGAAGAAGAAAACAAAATTTAAATATGTGATGAAATAATTACCTCTTCTTTGGGTGATTGCTTTTGATTTAATAAAAAGGGATGTTTATGATGGATTTCATATCAAATTAAGAACTCTAGGTTAAATTGAGGGTACTTGGCAGGATATTGGATCGGGGGTTGCCTGAGCCAAATTGTCACGACGCACCTTCACCACGATGAGGGAAGGGGTAGTAGATTTCCAGACCCTTCCTTCTTTATGTTGAAGGAGAGATAATGACCCCCGAGACACGCCTTAAATTGGTCCTAGGGTGGAGACAAGCACCAAGGGTATAGAATATCACAAAAGATGGAAGGCATTAACATTTTTCATTTATAGGGTCGATAGATTAGATAGTAAAACCTAACAACACCAAAACTGTGGGGTAAAAGTAAAACCGAAGAAAACCATTCCCATATGCATGTTACAAATGTAAAAGCGAGAAAGTACAAGGAAACTACAATGGTAAAGTACCGAAAATAAAGAATAACATCAACTAGAGTGTCCCAATTCCTGAGCTAGTAAGACCCTGCATGATCCCTGAAATAGTCCTGGAAACCTGAAAACATTTTATATACATGGGGTGAGCATGCAAGTATAATCAGTAGGGAAAACCAAAGGCTCTCATGAACAAGTGTGGGGGGGGGGGGGGTTCTAATGCCCTGTCAGAAAAGAGACAACCTAGAACCCTATCTAGGAAAACAATCCACCCAAACCTCACCAAGATACACTCCCCAAATAATGCATGTCATGTATTTTATAGTAATAGAACCTTGATGTTTGGGTTCCCCGTGCCACTTTCCAACTGGTTATTGAAGAAATCCTTTGCATCGAACTAATCCTGCATTTTTAACTGCATTCCCACTACCACACCCCGACCGTACACACATGGGCCACAACTATGCATCCCTCCAGCAAACACCTGAGCCACAACAACTATCCTGCCCACAGACACCTGGGCCATACCAACCACACATAACCATTTCCCACAAACACCTTTGACAGAACAACCACAGCCACGCCTGAAAACACCTGGGCTAGAAAAGTACTGTCATGCCCGAAGACATCTGGGCCTCATCCCGAAGATACTTGGGAAACAACCTGCCCGCAAACACCTAGTCCAACCACTAAACTAATATTCATGAAGATTCTTGGCCTAATAATGGACTTCATCCCATCACAGCCTACCTGAGGAGTCTTGGGCTATTCAAGAAAAGGGAGAAGAAAAGGTGATAATAACTAGCCACTCATAGAAATGTTGGGAAAAACACCCTCCCCCATGGAATGGGGGTGTTCGACACTAATTGCGAAACTTGGGTGGGACTCGAATAAGAAATGTAAGAACTACAATATATATTTAGGTAACAAGAACTCATCCAAACCTAGGGTTTCTAAGGCCAACCTAAGCACAAACACACTCGTCACTATTTATAGCAGCACACTACTCACAGCTAAGTCAAAACTCGTTCCCAAAACCATTTCCCCATTTAACCCATTCTTGTTTTCACCTTTAGGTGATCCCAATTATGTAAAGTCTTGCACTACTGGGAAACTAGCAATTATAAACCCAAACCAAGGGAAAATTACAGCCAAGAACATTTTAAACATTCACACCCGGTTCTCTTATAAATACACATCATGAAAGAAGTAATAGTTATATACCTCCAAGTATTTGAACAAAAGTAGGCTTCAAGATACATCCCCACATCCCCAAAACCATGAACCAATGATATTCCAAAAGTAGAGGATTCAACCCCAATTCGTATCACAAGAAGAGAAACCATACCGTTTCAGACTCACAACAATGAGGATCCCATCGTCACCCACATCACCCAAAAAGAAATCCAATAGAAAAACACACCTACTATCAAAATAGAGTAGGGAAACTTCCATTTTCAAGCACATAATTCATTATTTTCTCCTTTCATTGGTTAGTCGGGGTGACTACACAACGCTTTATGTGAACTGGTATCAATTTAACCCACCAAGTTTACATGATTAAGCAATTTCCAAGATACAGTCATTTAATAATCACATAAGGAAGGGGTTCATTAGTGTACAAGTAAAGAAAACCAATGTCCATGATTTTCAGTGAGCATAGCCCAACATTTCACAACATAAGCATCAAGTAAGAGAAGAAAAATAGAACATCATCACATAGATCACACCGCTTCCCTTCATTCTTTAATGTTTGTTTGTTATCTTCATTATGGAATAGTTTCATCCATTCCCATAAAAACATCAGAGTACCCACCCCACATGATACAAAAAAAATAATAGATGAAGGAAAAACCCTACTTGGTTGATCATGTATCAAAGCTCTTCCCCACTCACCATGAACAGGGGATGCACGACTTGTAGGGGAGGAATGTCGAGGACTCCAAGGATGAGCATAAATATTCCATCATGGGAACACCACAATCCTTGATAATAGAGGACTCCAAATGCACAATGATGAAAAGAACACCACCACGATAAAGAATAAAGACACTATAACATGAGATACAAAGAGTATATCCTACTGTTACGGGATATGGAAATTTTTAAGCCTGGAAAGTCGGATCATGGTTTCTTATGCGGGTGGGTAGTTACCCATGATGACTTTAAGGTGTTATTTAATACCCCCATTGAAGAAATTTATCAAGATTTTTATGACTTAATTATGGGCATTAAATTTCTTTAAAAAAAGTAAAATAAATATTTTACGTCAAAAAAAAAATTAGTTGTGGGAGAAGGACTGGAAAAAGAAAATAGAGGTCCGGGTGAGGACACGTTGCCACCAGCCACGGTGGCACCGAGCCGAATTTTGGCAATGTAATGGCATGGAGGGTCTGGGCCATTACATCAGATACCTCAAAAACTATTCTGGCCCTCTAGAATTAAAACGAGATCTGAAGAAAGGAGAGGGTCTGAAAAACCACCTCAAAAGATACTTCTCCGGAGTAAACCTCTTTGTTACCATGGAACATCCCCTTCCTCATCTATCTCCTGAACAATTACAATCATACCTCTCCTCTCGCCCATGTTATCATGCATGAAAACAAGGCTAAACCGTCCGGTCATGTGGGTGGGGGGTTTCCCTTCCTCTATGTTATGATACTATCCTCTTTGAGAAGCACTAACAAGCCCGCACGAGTTTAGGCGCATCCAATTTAATGTGTGTTAACTAGGGATCCGGTTCTCACCTCCCCACATATCAGGACATTTCACACACATCCAGAGAAAAGGAAAACAACACATTCCATAATTAATAAATTAAAGTGTTCCATCAACCAATTACAATCAAAAATGAACAAAACTTAAAACAACTCTGGGTACCAGGCATGCACCTGCGTCTCTTATTCCCAGGTACATTCCTCAATCCCACCATGTCTCCACAAAACCCGATCCAAGGTAATGGTTCATCCATGAAGCACCTTCTCTTCACGACCTTTGATCATCACTGGTCGCTCCGCAAACATTGCATCATTCCCGATATCTATCTCTCCCAAGTCAAGGACATGTGAATCGTTGTGTAGATACCGACGGAGCTAGGACACATGGAAGATGTCATTCATTTTTAGTAGCGGTGGTGGTAGAGATAGCTGATAATACACCTCTCCAATCCACCGCAACACTTTGAAGGGTCTGATGAACTTGGGAGAAAGCTTACTCCCACTACCAATATTTTTTTTCACATGCTGAGGGGAGACCTTCAAGAACACATAGTCCCCAACCTCGAAATCCAAGGGCCTCCTCCTATTATCAGTATATGATTTCTGGCCATCCTATGCAGCCTTCATCCTTTCCTGTATATGCTGAAACTTCTCCATCAGGCTCTGCACCACCTTTGAGCCATGAACACCTCCCTCCCCATCCTCTATCCAGCATACGTGTAAGCAACATGACCTCTCGTACATTGCTTCGAATGGAGCCATGCCAATGGTAGGGTGATAGATATTATTATAGGAAAACTCAACCAGAGGATAGTGTCACAACCATGATCCTTCAAAGTCCAAGATACATGCCCGTAGCATATCTTCCATTGTCTGGAAGGTGCGCTCCTTCTGCCCATCTGTATGAGGGTGAAAAGTAGTGCTAAAACGTAGTTGGGTTCTGAAAGCATTTTGCAATCCTCTCTAGACTCATGAGGTCAACCGTGCATCCCTATCAGATACTATGGACCTTGGAACTCCGTCTAAACGCAACACCTCATCCATATACCTCCGTTCTAAAGAATCCACTGCACCTGACTCCTTGATCGCCATGAAGTGATCTGGTTTTGTCAACCGGTCCACCACCACCCAGATGGCGTCGCAGCCTCCATGAACCATGGGTAGCCCTATGACGAAATCCATCAAGTTTTAATCCCTCTTCCACATGGGTACATCTAAAGGTTTCAAAAAATAGCCGGGAACATGGTGTTTAGCCTTCACCAGTTGACACACTAAGCACTTGTCCACGAACTCTGCCACCGCCCTCTTTACCCCGGGCCAAAAAAACTGTCTTCACAGACCTTGGTACATCTTGGAAACTCTAGGGTACACCGCTAGGGGTGAGTTGTGGAACTCACCATGAACCCTCTCTCGCATCCCTTCTAGGACTAACATCTTCCATCGGAAAAGCATTTGATTCTGACCATCCTCTATCCTCCCTTTCGGGGCATCACCTTGGTTAACCTGGTCATGTATCACATCTCTCTCTGAGTCTCCCCATTGAGACTCATCTAACTTTTGCAACAGATAATACTATACTGTCATCTGATACTGGAAACCATAACCATTATCCATCCTTTCATCTAGGTGCAGGGCAGCCAACTCATCCATTTCCTTCCAAGCAGTGTCCGACTCTCGAACCGCATAGTTTTGCGACTTCCTGTTCAAGGAATCGGCCATAGAATTCCCTTTTCCTAAGATGTAGGATTTTTTGAAGCCATAGTCCTGAAAGAAATCCATCCACCTTTGCTTCTATAAGTTTAGGCTATGCTGGGAGAAGATATACTTCAAGAATTTGTGATCCGTGAAGACCACAAAGCGCTCCTCGATGAGGTAATGACACAACAACATTAGAGAGAAAACGTCTTGCACAAGCTTCAGATCATGGGTGGCATAATTCCGCTCATGAATGCGTAACTTCCTAGACCCATAATAGATCACCCCTTGTATTTGAATCATCACACACCCAAGGCCTTGTCCTGAAGAATCACAGAACACCTCATATGTCACCCCTTCTTCTGGAAATCTCAGCACTGGGGCAGTAACTAACTTCTCGTTCAGATAGCTGAAGGATGCCTCGCACTGCCCATCCAGGACAAAATACTGGTCATTCTTTGTCAAAGCCGTCAATGGTGCTGCAACTCGAGACAAGTTGGGTATGAACCTCCTGCCATAACCTGCCCACCTAAGGAAACTACGAACATCTGCCATGTTATTGGGTGCTTCCCAAGAAAAAATTGCCTTGACCTTCGATGGCTCCACTACTATCTCCTCCTCATACACCACGTGCCGAAGGAAGCACACCTCTCATGTCCAGAACAATCACTTGGACAACTTCCTGTAGAGTTGGTGTTTTTGGAGGACTTTTAAAATAGTTCTACGGTGCTCAGCGTGATCCTTCTATGATCTTCAGTAGATCAGGATGTCGTCTTTGAAAATGATTATGAACTGATCCATGTGTTCCCAAAAGATGGAGTTCATGAGTCCCATGAACATAGTTGTAGAATTCGTAACGCCGAACGACATGACTACAAACTCAAAGATCCAATATCTGAACCTAAAGGTAGTATTAGAGATTTCTCCCTCCATCACCATCAATTGTTGATATCCTGACCATAGGTCTTTCATGGAGAACCATCATGCCCCCTTAAACTTGTCAATGAGATCATATATCCTTGGAAGAGGGTATCGATTCTTGACCGTTACCTGATTCAATCTCATTTAGTCTACGCACATACTGGACCACCATCCACCTTCTTTGGCAACAACACTAGGGCACCCCATGGAGATGAACTTGGTCGAACAAAACCCTCCTTCATCAGATCGTCCATTGGAATCTGTAACTCCCGTAACTCAAAAGGTTCCATCTAGTAGGGGGACATTGAAATCGGATGGGCACCAGGTTGCAAGTCTATCTCGAACTCAACATCACGTTGAGGGGGTACAGTTGTCACCTCTTCAGGGAAGACGTCCATAAACTCACTAACGACCCCTGGAACTTCCACCATCTCTACGTCCACCAACTCCACTATCAGTTCAGCTAATGAGGAATGGTGGGGTTCCTCTCGCCTTCTACTTTTCTGGCCACCCCTCTCACCGAAGAAAGTTACACGTCGACCACCCATGTATGTAAACACAACCATTCCTCGGAAGCAGTCCATGACGACACATACTAAGAACATCCATTCAATGCCTAGGACAACATCGTATGGATGTATCTACATTATTAGAAGATCCCTAATAGGCTGATGTGGCCCTATAATTAGTCTACACCCCTAGAAAACATAAAATACTCGGTATGTCCTCTGACTGGTGTGCTCACCACCAGGGGAACTTTACGTCTCTCAGTATCTAAACCCAGAGCATGGGGAAGACTGGGTGCCACAAAGGTGTGTGAATCTTCTGTATCGAACAAGGCATAAGAAAGGGTACTAAACAAGCTGATCATTCCTCGAATGACCTCTAGCCCTGCTGGAACAGCTGCCTCCGTGGCATGCAACTGACCACGCCTAGCTCCTTTGCCTCTCGGTTTTCAGCCACCTCCCTGACCACATCCGGGTCGAGGTCCCTGAGGAGCGCCCTGAGGTCAGCCACCTACTGCAACGTCTTACCTTGGAGGAGCGGGAGCTCGCTGACCATACTGCTGCTGCTGAAAGGGCCTATCTAGATACTACTAATTCTGAGGTGGGCGCTGAATCTTCCCACCCCCGCCATACTGTACACTTTCCGAGCACTGACTCTAAAGGTGCCCTTGGCTCCCACAGATGAATAATCTCGGCCCTAGGCCCAGAAGGAAAGGGCGATGGCCTAGAGATCGGAACTATAACTGTTGAGGCCTGCTCCTTGATAATTAGAACCTAGATGGACCTGATGCTGGAGGCCAGCTACTGATGGCATTCCCCTTTGATTAACCCAACATGATTCCCTCTTGTGATACACCTCCCAGTGTATTCATCCTATCCACCACTTCAACCTTCTTCGGGACCTCCAAGTACATCGAAAGGTGAAGGGAGTAACAGCATAATGGAGAGAAGGTCGAAGCACCTCCTCCAAACTTCTCTCCCGAGACTCCTCATCCGAAAAGTGGTCCGGAGAAAAGTAGAGGATATCCTTAAACTTGATCCCCTTCTACAAGGAGAGTAGCTCCTGATTCTTCTCAGCCTTCATCATGGAGGAGATGAAATCTGCCTGGAACATCTTCTCAAAATCAGTCCACATCACCCCAGCCTCCCTCTTCTCCCCAAGGTAAAGAGTCCACCACTGACACGTCGCTCCCCAAATCTAACTCACATCCAAAGGAACCCAATAATCCAACAGATCCCGGATCAAGCCGAAAGCTATCACCAGCTCCTCTAGCCATCTCTCTATCTCCACATCAGATATGTTTCCCTCATACTTCCCGAGGGTCTACCGCTGAAAGGCATGAAGTGTATTCTTCCACTGATCGTCCTCCTCTTCTCATTTCGTCGTCTGCCGATCGGCCATGTCAACCCCATGGGCCTCGATCGCCCGCAATACTCGTGGTCGTCTCCTAGGTGCCATAACTGCAAGGTATACATGGAATTCCTAAACACAAGTAGTGAAGAATATTGTTCTGAAATTTTCATAGACTTCTTATTACATTTTAAATCCCCAAATACCTCTAAAACCCAAGAAAAAAGTCCATTATGATGCATGTACCTTCCCTAGTGCCTCAAAACTGCAATCAGTGTAGCATTACATAGTTGTTCGATAGGTCCAGAGTCCTTGCATCTGATCACGGGGGGCCCTAAATTTCAGTATCCTAGCCCATCATTCCTGGCATATTTCACGCCCCAAGATCACCCAAAACTATTTCCCTACCATCCCATGCAATCCTCACTATGCCTAAATCCAGACTCCACCCTATCTCTCAACCTCCACTCTGATACCATTTTTTCATGACCCGCCTTCACCAAGATGGGGGAAGGGGTAGAAGATTGCTAGACCCATCCTTCTTCAATTTGAAGGAGAGATAATGACCTATGAGACAAGCCTTCAATATGTCCCAGGGTGGGGACAAGCCCCAAGGGTATAGAATCACACAAAAGATGGAAGGAACTACCCTTTTTCGTTTATAGGATCGGGAGATAAGATAGTAAACCCCAATGACACCAAAAATAGAGGGTAAAACTAAAACAAAAGAAAACCATTCCCATATGCATCTTACAAAAGTAAAATCCAAAAATTACAAGGAAATTACAAATGTAAAGTACCCAAATGAAAGAAAAACATCAAAAGAAATGTCCCAACGCCCGAGCTAGTACAACCCTGCACGATCACTGAAATACTCATGGAAACCTGAAAATAGTTTATATACGTAGGTTGAGCATGCATATATACTCAGTAGGGAAAACCAAAGGCTCTCGTGCACAGGTGGGGAGGAATTATAATGACTTGTGATAAAAGAGACGACCAAAACACCTAGAAAGAGAAACTATCCACCCAAACCTCACTAAGGTACACTCCCCAAATAACGAAAGTCATGTAATGTTGAGTAATATCACATCGATGTTTGGGTACCCCAACCACTTTCCCACTATTTATTCAAGACATCGTACGCATCGAACCAATCCCGCCATTCTCACTGCATTCCCACTACCACACCCTGCTCGTACACACCTAGGCCACAACCACACATCCCGCCTGCAAACACCTGGTCCACAAAAACTATCCTGCCCACAGACACCTGGGACATAACAACCACACAAAAAGATGCATGCAAACTCCTAGGCCAGAACAACCACTGCCACGTACAAAAACAACTGGGTCAGAAATCTACTGTCATGCCCGAAGGAACCTGGGCCTCATCCGGAAGATACTTCGGAACAACCTTCCCGCAAACACCTCGGCCAATACCCACACTACCTTGCCTAATGATTCATGGGAAAATAATGGACATCAGGCCATCATAGCCTGCCTGAGGAGTCTTGGGATATTTGGGAAAGGGAGTAGAAATGGAGCTAATAACCAGCCACCCATATAAGTGTTGGGGAAAACACCATCCCCCATGGAATGGGGGTGTTCACCACTAAGTGATCAACTTGGGTGGGTCCGGAATAAGAAACATAAAAACTACAATATATATGTAGGTAAAAAGCACTCATCCCAACCTAGGGTTTCCAAGTCCAACCTAAGAGAAAACACACTCATTACTTTTCATTGAATCACACTACTCACATCCGAGTCACAACTAGTTCCAAAAACCAATTCCCCATTTAACCCATTCTTGTTTTCATGTTCAAGTGATCCCATTTATGTAAATTCCGGCACTACTGGGAAACAAGAAAGTATAAACAAAAACCAATGGAAAATTACAGCCAACAACAATTTAAACATTCAAACCCTGTTCTCTTATAAATCCACATCATGAATGATGTCAAAGTGAGATCCCTCTATGTATTGGAACCAATTTAGGATTCAAGATACATCCCCACATCCCCAAAACCATGAAATAATGATATGCCAAAAGTAGAGTATTCCACCCCAATTCGTATCACGTGTAGAGAAAACACAATGTTTCAGACTCACAACCTAGATGATCCCATCCTCACACACATTAGCCCATAAGAAATCATACAGAACAAAACACCTACTATCAAAATAGTGTAGGGAAACTTCCAAGTTCAAGAACATCATTAATTATTTTCTTCTTTCTGTTGGTTAGCTAGGGTGACCACACAAGGCTTTATGTTAACTAATATCCATTTAATCCCATGAGTTTATGTAATTTACTAATTTCCAAGCCACAGTCATTTAATCATCACAAGAGGCATGGGTTCATTAGTGCGCAAGGAATGACCACCAACTGAAATGATTTTCAGTGAGAATAGCCCCACAATTCACAACATAAGCATCAAGGAAGAGAAGAAAAATAGAACAACAGCACATCGATCACACCCCTTCCCTTCATTCATTAAAGTACATTTCTTATTTTCATTAAGGTTTGGTTTCACCAATTCCCACAGAAACAACAGCTTACCCACCCCACATGATACACAGAAAGGAGAGACGAAGGAAAATCCTTACTTGGTTGATCAAGGATAAATTATCTTCTCCACACACCATGAAATGGGATGTGTGACATGTAGGGGAGGAATGTCGTGGACTCCAAGGATGAGAATAAATATTCCAGCACAGGCACACCACAAGCCTCGGGAAGAGAGGACTCCACAGGAACAAGGAAGAAAAGGAGACCAGCCAAGAGAAAGAGGAAGGAAACTCTAGAGTGAGATATAAAGAAGAGATCCTACTATTACGGGATATGGAAATTTAAACGCCTGGAAAGTCAGATCATGGTTTCCTACGTGGCTGAGCAGTTACACATGATGATATTAAGGTTTTATATAAAACCCCCCATCAGGGAGGTTTCCTGGGATTTTTAGGAATTAATTATGGGAATTAAATGGCATTAAAAAAAATAAAAGAATTAATCTGCGTCAAAAAAATTTCATTGCGGGAGCGACACTAGAAAAAGAAAACATAGGGGTGGGTGAGGACACGGTGCCACTGTCACGGTGTCACCCTTACGTTGCCTCCCTCACGGTTTCACTGTCATGGTTCCACCCTGACCAGTGCCACCGTGGTCGGTGCCACTATTTTGGTGGAGCTGTATTTTGGAAAAGTAATGTCCAGGGGGGTCCCGACCATTACATCAGATACCTCTCAAACTAATCTCGACCTTGAGAATTAAAACTAGACCTATAGAAAAGAGAGGGTCCAAACAACCACCTCAAAAGATAACTCTCAAGAGTAAACCTCTTTGTTACCAAAGAAATGTTCCCTTCCTCATATATCTCCTTAACATTTACTTTCATACCGCTCCTCTCTCCCATGTAACCACACAAGACAAAAGACTAAATCATCTATTCAAGTGGGTTAGGTGATTCCCTTCATCCATGTTAATATACTATCTTCTTTGGGTGGCACTGACTTTCCCACATGGGTTTATGCGCATCCACATTAATGTGTCTTAACTATGGATCAGGTACTCCCCTCCCCACATCTCAGGACTCTTCACACACATCCAGAGAAAAGGAAAACTGCACATTCCATAATTAACAAAGTAAAGTGTTCCATCAACCAAGTACAAACTAAACAGAACAAAACATAAAACAACACATTGTACTGGGTGAAAATCCGCATCTCTATTTGCCAGGTATATTCCTCAAGACCAATGTGTCTCCACAACACACGAATTAATGGAATGGTTCTTCCACAAAGCACCTTCTCTTCATGACCTTCGATCATCACTGGTCGCTCCGCGAATGTTGCTTCATTCCCAATATCTACCTCTCCCTAGTCTAGGGCGTGTGAATCGTTGTGTAGATACCAAAGGAGCAGGTACACATGGAAGACAACATGCATTCTCAGTAGCGGTGGTGGTAGTGCTAGCTGGTAATCCACTTCTCCGATTTGCCGCAACACTTCGAATGGTCCGATGAACGTGGGAGAAATCTTACTCTCACTGCCAAACCTCCATGGCCCACACCGAGGGGTACCTTCAAGAACACGTGGTCCCCGACCTCAAACTCCATGTGCCTCCTCCTATTATCGACATATGACTGATGTCGATCCTAGGCCGCCTTCATCCTTTCCTGTATAAGCTGAACCATCTCCTTCGTGCTCTGCACCACCTCCGGGCCAAGAACACCTACCTCCCTGACCTCTGTCCAGCATATAGGGGAGTGACACGACCTCCCATACAAATATTGGAATGGAGCCATGTCAATGGTAGAGTGATAACTATTGTTATAAGAAAAATCCACCCAAATCATGTTTTTCACCCACGATCCTTCGAAGTCTAGGATACATGCCTGTAGAATATCTTCCATTGTATGGATGGTGCGCTCCATCTGCCCATCTATCTGGGGGTGGTAAGGAGTGCTAAGAAGTAGATGGGTGCCAAAAGCATGCTGCAATCCTCTCCAGATTCGTGAGGTGAACTGTGCATCCCTAACCAAGAATATGGTTATTGGAACTTTGTGTAACCGCACATCCTCATACACATACCTCGGGTCTAAGGCATCCACTTCACCCGACTCCTTGATCACCAAGAAGTGAGCTAATTTCGTCAACCGGTCCACCACCACCTATATGGAGTCGCATACTCCTTGAAACTTGGGTATCCCTTGGACGAAATCCATCGAGATGTCGTCCCACTTCCACTAGGGGACATCTAAAAGTTGAAATAAACTTTCTGGAACATGGTGTTCAACCTTCACCTATTGACACACTAGGAACTTAGCCCCAAACTCTGCCACTGCCCGCTTTACCCATGGCCACCAAAACTGCCTCCTCCGACCTCAGTACACCTTGGAAACAACCGGGTGCACTGATATGTGTGAGTTGAAGAACTCACCAAGAACCCTATCACAAATCACTTCTGGGACAAACATCTTCCCTTGGAAAAGCATCTGAATCTGACCATCCCTTGTCCACCCTTCTGGGGCTTCACCTTTGTTAACCCGGTCACACATCACATCACTCTCTATGTCTTTCCATTGAGACACCTCTACCTACATCAACAGAGATGTATGTACTGTCATCTAATATAAGAAACCACTTCCATTATCCATCCTTGCATCCAGGTGCCTGGCAGCCAACTCCTTTGTTGTCTTCCAAGAATATGCCGACTCTCAAACTGCATCCTTCTATAACTTCCTTCTCAAGGAATCAACCACCACATTCCCTTTCACTAAGGTGTAGGAAATTTAAAATTCATATTCCTAATGTAACTCCATACAACTTCACTGTCGTAAGATCAGGTCCCACATGGAGAAGATATACTTCATACTTTTGTGATCTGCGAAGACCACAAAGCGCTCCGCGATGAGGTAATTCCACCACAACTTTAGCGTGAAATTGACCACTGCAAGCTCTAGATCGTGGGTGGCATAATTACGCTCATGAGGGCATAACTACCTAGACCCATAAGAGATCACCCCTTGTCGTTGCATTAGAACACACCTGAGGCCTTTTCCTGAAGCATCATAGAACACCTCATATACCACCCCTTCTTCTGGAAATCTCAAAAATGGGGCACCAACCAATTTTTCCTACAGATAGCTGAAGGCTACTTCACACTACACATCCCATACAAAATCAAGGTCCTTCATGGTCAAATCCGTCCATGGTGCTGCAACTCGAGAGAAGATGGGTATGAACCTCCGGTAGTAACCTTCCAGCCTGAGGAAACTACGATCCATTGCCACATTCTTGTGTGCTTCCCATGAAACAACCTCCTCGAACTTCGATGAGTCCACTACTATCCCATGCTCAGACACCATGAGCCCAAGGAAGTGCACCTCTCGCATCCAGAACATGCACATGGAAAACATCATATAGATCTGAGTATGTCGGACTACTTCTAAAACCATCCTCAAGTGCTCAGCGTGATCATCCATAGATCTTGAGTAGATCTTGATGTCGTCAATGAACACGACTACAAACCAATCCAGGTATTCCCGGAATATGGATTTCATGAGTCCCATGAACACAGCTGGAACATTCGTAACACCTAATGACATGAATAAAAACTCAATGTACTCATATCTGCACCTGAAGCTAGTCATAGTGATGTCACCCTACCTCACCCTCAACTGGTGATATCTTTGTTGAAATAGTGGGTTCCCTACACCCAACTATTCTATGCTTTTGATTACCATATCATGTACATAGTAAGCTATGAATGATGTCATCTTACCATTATAGTGTAGACTTTTCTGCATCCACTATTGAAAAGGTAATGTACAAAGATTAATTGTCGTAATGAAAGGTTATAGTAGTTCCCAGGCTATAATGAAAACCTCTAGATACTATGACATTAATCATTAATATATGTTCTATGGTATATATACATATTACTAATTGGGCATAGTAGATGTCTGAACATTAGGTGTTGGTTGTTCATAAGCATTGAGTCTTCTTCACATGTTGTTCGCACTTGGTGATTGCTGGTAGTGAGATCATGAGAATTGACCCTCAAATAGGAACACCACATGATTCAGGTGTCATTGGATGCTCCAATCAAAGATCATGTGTAATGGTATCCTAAATTGAGATCATTACCCACGTGTGTCACCTAATTACGTACTATAATGCAAACGAAAACCATGGCGATGAATTCGTGGTGAGGTTTTTTGTGTTGGGTGCATCGTTCATGGCATGACGTTGGTTAAATGGTCAAGAATGGATTTTTGTCTTCCAAGTTATGGAAGTAATATATCTCAGGATATGCTAATATGAATGGAAGTACCTTTAAAAGACCATGTCCATGGAAGTCAAGCGTAAATCTGTCAAGTTAAATCAACAAACTATAAAAAAAGAAAAGGGAGATGACACGTGGGTGCGTCCTGCTTTATGAGATATTACAGTCAATGAAATTATATTACACAGTGCATGTTCGTAGGTTGGTAGTCACTGCTGTGACAATCCATATTTCTTCAGGGGCCATGATGGGTTGCCAGATCCTGCACTTGGTCAGTGAAAACTATTCATAGCTGTCTAAATAAGGGCCTAGGGGGTCACACACAATAGCATATTCTAGAATCTACACTATTCAGTTGAATAGGAGTTTTGGACATGGGGGGCCCTGCCACATGGGTTCGAGATTTGTCCAATGTTAAATGATCACCAATGAAATAAATAAATTCATATTTTTCGAGTTTAGAATAATGAGTATTTAATTTATTTATTAAATGTATTAATGAGTTTTAAGTAAATACATGAAAAAAATTATTAATTAAAGAATATTAAATTATTCTAGGATCAATTAATATTTATGGGAGAAATGAATCGAGTTAAGGACTAAATTATTATCATGTAATATATTTTAATATATTAAAAGTAAATGATAACAACATTTATGGCTCAGTTTAGTAGTCATAAAATGTTGTTGATAGTGCATTAAGTATTCGGGGTCGGTAAGGCGATACCAGTTATTTTAAATGAGCACTTTTACTATAATAGGAGGGTCATTTTCCTAACACTATTCATGGATCTTATCTCTCCTCTCCTATCACCCATATTCTAGAGAGAGATGCTTTGGATCCAAAGAGCTTAGATGAATCTCTCTCTCCTGAATCGCTAGTGATGTGATGTGGTAGTCATTGGATCGTCGAAAGCATCGTCACAAATCCACGGTAGCACATGGATTTCGACAAAATGTGCTCCTGCATATTTCTTGAAGCACATGTGGATGATCTAGAATAATTTGGCTTCAGATTCTTTGGGCAGCGATCACCAACGATGAGAATACGCCGTACACAACATAGAATCCAAACCAGGTATTTTACAGTTTATGTTTTTGCTTAATGTCATCCACATGTGGTCTTTGGCAAAGACTGGGCTTCTCTTCTCTGACGTCGAGAAGTTTACATCAACCGTCGGTTGAAAATTTTAAAAAACCCACCTGTTTGGGGATTTTGTTGGATGCCTGTTTCCAACAAGTGGTATCATAGTAGAGTGTGTCGATTTTAAGCCAAGAAAAATTTAAATTGCATTAAAATATAAGGAGAGCGTCAATACGGTCCCAATGCTGCAAATGCAATCTAAATTGGATATCGGATGTCCAATCTGTGGACATCCGAAGTAATGAATTCAGAATCAAAAAAAATTGCAAGTCACCGGAATAGTATTTTCCAGGGATTCAAATAATTGTTATTATTATAATAATTATATAATAATAATAATAATTTTTTATCGTAATATTAACTTTATTATTATAATTTTATTATAATAATATTTTAATTTTATTATCAATTTCTAGAGCCTAAATAGTCTTTAGTTTTTTAATTGGATGGGAAAGACTTGCAAGGAATGTCTTGGTAAACACAAAAAAAAGACATGGAATGCAATTCTTGTTCCAAAAAAGGGGGATAAATAAATGGGGACAAAGAAATTCTATTAGGTCTTGTAAAAAAAATAAAGGCTATTAGGCCCTCCTCTCCTCGGTGCACTATAGCGCACACAACGGACCACCGCAACACTCACCCGACGACCTTCCCCGTGGTGGCAAGCACCAGCAAGTAGTGCAGTGTGCACCGCCAGCCACCCAGCACACTGCCAGGTCGCCCGAACCCTTGCATCCCTATTCCTTGGGGCCTCTCGATCAAAACACCCCAGCAGCAGGCGGCGCGGCTCCATCTGCGCACCAGCAGCTGGTTCCCACCCAGGGGCTACACCAGGCCGACGGGCCGTCGGAACCACCTGCAACACCCGCTCTACCTGCGGTCGCCTTCTTCCTTGAGTGTGCAACAACTCGACGAACTAGCACCAGAACTCCCATTCTCTGCCTGCGTCTACCGGGGACACCTAGAACTACAACCCGCTCCAGCCATCCCACGCGAGGTCCTCCCACTTTAGTCACTCTGCCTCTGCACAGGCGCTGCCGGCACTGCATACACCCAAGCCTTCCTCTTCCCGCGTAGGCGCTGGCTACTCCTCCCCAGGGAGACCCTGTGCAGAAAACCCGCAGTAGTCCACTGCTCTTCCATGCGGAGGCGAGGCGCACAGCCTGCCACCTCATCCCCCTCCTGACCAGGTGCAAGCCCACACCGGTGTAGTAGAGTGCAGCTGCGCTCACCGGCTGTCGTCGCCTATTCCACGTCGCACCAGGTTAGTAAATCAGTGCACTAGTCGACCCTCTCTCCATGTACCACTCGCCGCTCTACTAGAACCCACAGTGCGGTGCACATCATCGTGAGGTAACCCATATGCATGGACATGACCACATCTGTCCCAAAACAGGCATGGATGGGTATGACCGAGCAACAATGGGATTTGGTGGACTTTCCCATCCCAGAACGCCCATTAACATGGTCTTCAAGGCACAAAATGAGCCTGTGCAAGTTCGCCCTGACCCGAATAGGCTCTGCCCGGTTTTCGGGGCCAAGATATTATTTAATTTATAAAAAATTAATTAATCAAATTAATTTTATTACTGTTGATAATTAAATTAATTAAATATTAATTTTTGATTTCATAACGACTGCGGAATAATTAATTTAATTTTGGAGACAATTAATTTAATTAATTAATTTAATTTTTAGTTTTAAAATTAAATAAATTAAATGGGACCGAACGACATATTAATATTGAATTAAAATTATTGTGGAATTTTATTTCGCTAAAATATTACCCTCAAATTTATTTCAATGCATGTTTTTGTTATTCTGAACTTATTTAATATACACGGGTTTAATGCGTATATGCTGGTCGTGAACGTCGACCTACCAATGTATGTCTGGTGATTATTTATTTATGTAATTATTTATTTAATTATTAATTTAATTATTGCATGTGGTTTTGTAATAATTATTTAAAATAAAAAGGGAAATATGCGTGTCATCTTAGAGTAGTTATATGTATAAGGTCCTGCACACCCATTCTCAAATTTGTATTTTTATACCCCGAGACCACCTCATCTGAGTGTGAGTACAATTGTATAATGACGAGATGACCGGTGATGTATTTCGCACCATGTGACGATGACAGACCAGATAGGAGTTGCATGCATTGGATGAGTAGACATTTCTATTCAAGTTGCAAGCCCCACGACTAAAGGTATTTTCTCCTAGGTTTTCAGTTTGTCCATTATTCACTCAACAGATCAACCAATAGAACTGTCTCATGATCAGGTGTTCATTTTATTTCTACATGGTTTATTATTTTTGTGCATGTGTAATTTATTGTGCGATCACATAATATAATTATAAACAAGCATGGAAGATAAAATGAACTTGTGACGTGATAAAATTTCTATTTCTTGCACAGTTAGTTGTGAGTGTGATCACATAGTACGTGCTTATAAAATTAGAAAATGATTTATTTCGTCACACTAAAAATAATAAAACCCTCAAAGATATATTACATCTTAATTGCCTTCCATCATTCAAAATTGGGACAAAACTAGCTGTTTGAGGTGTATGTCATGCCTTAGCTGAGGGTGCCTCTTACTTCTGGGGAGTCCTTATAAGAATGATGGGTTGACTTATCTAAAGTTCATGTAAGGATTATCCCTACCTAAATTTCTATCATTTTAGAGGCAAGCCTTGAGTAAATCAAATTTTGATTTTAAGAAGATGGGACTTCACTCAACAGATCAGGAACCACCAGATAAAGTGGTAGGCCAGCCAAAAGCCTACCTAGAACCCTCCAAGTAGTGGTGTAGCCTTATCTTGTAGACTATGAGGGGTTGTTCCGAAATCCTTTCCTCTAGAATACTCAAGCGACAGAGAATTATGATTCTCGCACAGAGGGTTCCTAGAATCCAATAAAATAATGGGAGACATAAAATTATTTATGTAATTAATCAAAAATTTATAAACCGGAAATCCATATAAAATAAACTCATCTGGTAAAATTTATTTTTATAGAAAAATGGCATGTTATACCACACGATTAAAACTGCGATATTACAATGGACCATATAAATGTCCACACTAACACTAGTGTCCATGAATAGTACATGCGGGTGTGCATTGTACAATGATATAGGAAACTCAACGTCTCAGTGTCCCCAACTCTGTTAAACGACCTCATGAAGCGAGAGTGAAAATTTCTTACCGAAGACTAATGTACAATGTATATGATCGTTTTATCATTATGCTTTCATCCACATCTAGTGTTACTTGGGGTCGCTACACTAGGACATAGATGATATAACATAAAGTCTAATCTCCGAGAAGTTTACAAGTAGAAAGATAAGAAATGATATAAAAAAGGCTACGTTTACATAGACATGTGTAAATTTAAAGCTTGATCATGATATTTAAATATCATTTCCACCACATTAATAATGTCTTATTTTAACTTAAAAACAAACAAGTATTCAGTAAACGCTTCATTACCTGTCTAGGTAATGTTCTCCAAGTGAATAATAATAAAAGACAATTAAGCTTTAATTTTTATGGTGGATAAATAGAAAGACAATGTGAAAAGATGAAAGGCATTTAATTCCAATGACACATTCACGAAATCATTCAATTAATGATGTATTAATAGAGTTTATTTTCTTTGCATATTATAAAATAATATTGTGGAAGTTTAATATATTTAAAGGAGAAAGTTTCCGCTTCTACATCAGGTGTATTCATCAATGTAATGTTTCTCTTTTACTACTTATGTATTAAATACAATATTCTGGTAACATATGTATATTATAATACAATAAACAGGTTTGTATAGAAACCATACTAGAAGTCAGGTGTATTCTCCATGCGGCTGTGAAAGGGTGATACCTAGGCCAGTGGTGAGAACTACATGACTTCTTTAATTTCCACGTGGAAGATTTGTGTGGAACTATTGTTGAGTATAACCACAAACATTAATCTCATGTTCCCATGGATGCAAGGAGACATTCTTTCAATTTCAGAAATGAATGTTTTTTTGGTAAACTCAATTAGTAGTTCAGTGATACACGATTCATAGGAAATTAGTGATGAATATAAATGTAATATTTACACCCTGTTGTTATAGGATTATTCATTGTCAAGTAATACTAAAAATAGACATCATTAATATACCAAGTATGGTATTTATTCTCGGCATAGCTAAATACTTATGGTATTGTTGAGGTCTTTAGTTTGGAAAAAAGATCCTTTAGAAATAACGGTACGTCAAAAAGCTTTTGGGAATAGTTCAACATAAAAGTGTGAACTATTCCAAGTATTAGCTAGAGGTACATATAATTCATAAGATTATTTTAAGAAATCAAGGAATGTCAAATTGAAGTATTTTCATGGTCATGAGATATGAGTTTCTTGTGGTTGGGATACTAAAGAATATCTCGACCAATCATTCATCAATCATGATAAGGTATCGTGGAGCAATTCCTAGACGCACATTACCTTATCGAGATCATGACATTGATGTTAATGGGGAGGAATGATGATGAAGTCTTACATATCAACATTCATCAACAAAATGTAGCGTGGAGTAATTCCTAAACGCACATTTTATACATCAAAGTATTAATGTAAGTAATATCAATGTTGGAACTAACAGAAACATCCATTATAATACATGAAAGTCTTTGCAAATAATAGTGATAGCCTACAACCATATGCCAACTATAATGACAAATGAATATCATACGAGTCATAGTATGATTTAAACCCATTATGTTATAAGATCATATGTTTGGATGCAAAGAGTTTTTTAGGACATAAAAAACTAGTGTCAAGAAAAACACATTGTTCATTTAGTGTAATAATCCTAACAGTTTTTTAGGATATTACATAAATCGCTAATATAGAAGAGTTGGTAGTCAAGAAATAGACTACAATTTTATATAAGGGTGTACATCTCTATTAGAGATAGTGGGAGCTATATTGATTTTTGTTTAGTCAATGATCAAAATATACAAAATAGTTGGCGTAGCAACTAGTTCCACAAGTGCATGTGGAACAAAGTAAGTTCCGGAGACACATACTGTGTAGGAAGGATAAAACCATGGTGATGTTTTTTATATTCAACACGGTTTGTGATCTATTATTCAAGTGAATAACATTTCCTAAAAGTTAGCAGTATATAGCAATTAGCTAACATTGTTAAGACCAACTAAAATTCAATTAATAGATTCCATGTATCAAAGTTCAGAACATGCTTATTATTTTGAACAATACGGTGGGTATTCAAGTGAGTTGATACATGGATGGTAAAAGTGTTG
This sequence comes from Viscum album, assembly GCA_963277665.1. Classification (NCBI taxonomy): domain Eukaryota; kingdom Viridiplantae; phylum Streptophyta; class Magnoliopsida; order Santalales; family Viscaceae; genus Viscum; species Viscum album. Next base: position 1,753,130,102 of record OY728152.1, read on the forward strand.
TGCCAATAAGGCACAATTGGTTTCACCAAGTCATTATGCATAAATCCTTTATAATTTTACTTATCATAGCTAATATTAATGTTCAATTTGATTAGAATTGGATGTCATGACCACCAATTATGGATGGTGTCTATACGACGCAACCAGAAAAGGATGGTCACGTCAAAGAATGCTAATAATGATTTCAAGTTACTATAATCCAGTATAGGATTAAATTAAGAAACAGGATCATAGTATATACAGTTAAAAAAATTTGTTCCATGTGTCTACAAGAGGTTAGTGCGAGCTCTAAGGTTTTACAATAAGAAATATGTTCAATAACATATGGATAACAGATATTGGTCTGACAGTTAGTTATGACCAAAATGAAATTAACTCTCCATTGATTGACTTAAAGTAGAAACATATGTTATTGGGAACATGATCTACTAAGGTAGATCTATAGGGTGCTTTGTCATATTCAATCATACATATAGTAACATTGTATTGAAAAATACATGTTGGATCAATTCAAGAGATGAATTGTTGCCTATGTCATAGGGTATAATCTCTCCATGTTGACATGTCTGTGACATGGGAAGAGATAAATGTGGTGAGTTGAAATCCATACGTCAGAGCGATGGATCAATCACGTATGCCATGATATGTATAAGAACTAATAATTCCATGTTATGTTATGTAATAGGAAAATATCAGTTATATCCAGGAGCACTGCAAGGGATTCAGTTAGAACAATCTAATTGTACTTCGGCAAGTAAAAAAGATATGTACCTAGTAAGTGGAGAATAAGGGATACTATTTTTCGGGGAAACAAACTAGTGTTCCATATATCAATGTGATCTAGTATTGCAGGTAGGCTAAAGGAGATGAGAGAGTCATGCTCATATCAAACTATGGTATCCATACCTACAAGACCGAGTACATTGTAGCTTCTAAGAAATTTAAGAAGCAGTTAAACACAATGATTTCTTCCAGTTCATGGAATTGCACCAAGTGAGAAAATTATTATCATAATGTAGATTATGATATTCTTACTGGAAAAGATTTCAATGACATGACAGTGGAAAAAAATGTATATACTTGGGATAATGTCTCTTCAGAAGTTTTACAAAGGATTTGAGGTCGCTATAGCAGAATAGCCATGCGGCAGTACCGTGGAAAACCCAGTATCTAAAGCTATTACTTAGTAGAATCATGATTTTCATCATGTGATTAGCTAACAAGTTTGGTTAGAAAGATGGATCTAGTGAACGTGGGAGTGTTGAAATAGTGGGTGCCCTAGACCCAACTATTCTGGGCTTTTGATTACCATATCGTGTATATAGTAAGCTATGCATGATATCATCGTATCATTATATTGTAGAATTTTCATCATCCACTATTGAAATGGTAATGTACAAAGATTAATTGTCTTATCGAATGGTATAGCAGTTACAAGGCTATAATGATAACCTCTCGATACTATGACAATAATCTTAATTATATTATCTATGGTCTAGATACATCATACTAATTGGACATAGTAGATTTCTGACCATCAGGTGCTTGGGGCTCATAAGCACTGAGACCTCTTCTTATTATGTTTTCACTTGGTGATCTCTAGTAGTGAGATCATAAGGACTGAACCTCCAATAGTAACACGACATGTTTCAGGTCTCATTGGATGTTCCTATCTACGATCATGTGTAATGTTCTCCTGACATGATATTATTACCAATTTATGTCACTTTATTACGTACATTGAGGCAAGACGAAAACCATGGCAATGAAGTCATGGCGAGGTAGTCTGTGACGAGTGCGTCGTTGGTGGCATGGCATTGGTTGAATGGTAAATAAAGGATTTTTCGCTTCTAGGTTATGGAAGTAATATATCTAAGTCCATGTTGATACGGATGGAACTACCCTTATAATACCATGTCCATCGATGTCAAGGGTAAATCCGTCCAGTAAAATCAACAAACTATAAATCAAGAAAAGGGAGATGACACGTGAGTGGGTCCTGTATTATGAGATATTAAAAACAAAGAGGTTATATTACATAGAGCATGTTCGTATATTGGTTGTCACTGCAATGACAATCCTTATTTATTCAAGGGCCATGATGGGTTGCTAGATCCCACTCTTGGTCAGTGATTACTATTCACAGCTTTCGAAATAAGGGCCTAGATGGTCACAAACAAAAGTATATTCAAGTGTCTACCCTATTCAGTTGAATAAGATTTTTGGACATGGAGGGCCCTGCTACAGCAGTCCGAGATTTTTCCAAAGTTAAATGATCTCCAATGAAATAAATAAATTCATATTATTATAGTTTAGAATAATGAGTGTTGAATTTATTTATTAAATGTATTTACGAGTTTTAAGTAAATACATGAAAAAAATATTAATTGATGAATATTAAATTATTCTAGGTTCAATTAACATTTATGGGAGCAATGAGTCGAGTTAATGAATTAATTATTATCATGTAATATATTTTAGTATATTACAAGTAAATGATAATAATATTATTGGCTCAGTTTAGTAGTCATAAAATGTCATTGATAGTGAATTTAGTATTCGGGGTCGGCGAGGTGATACCGCGTATTTTAATTGAGCAATATAAATAGAAGAGGAGGGGAATTTTCCAAACACTATTAATGGATCTTATCTCTCCTCTTCTCTCTCCCACATTCTAGTTTGAGATGCTCTGGATCTAATGAGCTCGGATGGTTATCTCACTCCGGCATCGCTAGAGATGTGATGCGGTGGTCATTGGAGCGTCGAAAGCATCGTCCCAAATCCACGGTAACACATGGGTTATGACGAACATCACTCTTGCATATTTCTTCAACCACATGTTGATTATCTAGTTGAGTTCAGCTTTGGATTCTTCATGCAGCAATCGCCAAAGATGAGAAGACTTCATGCACACCTTCAAATCTAAACCAGGTATTTTACGGTTTATGTTTGTGCTTAAAATCCTCCACAGGTGGTCCTCAGCTAAGATCGTGATGCTTTTCTCCGACATCGAAAAGTTTACGTCCATTGTCGGTTGAAATTTTATAAAAACCCACCTGTTTGGGGATTCCGCTGCATGCCCGGTTCCAACAATCCTGACTGTAGGTCTATCATGGAGAGAAATCATGCCTCGTTCAATTAGTCAAATAGATCGTCTATCCTCGGAAGAGGGTAGCGATTCTTGATTGTTACCAGATTTAGTCTCCTACAGTCTATGCACAGCCTGAGACCACCTTCCTCCTTCTTTAGGAACAATATGGGAGAAGTCCATGGAGAATTACTTGGTTGAACAAAACCCTTCTTCATTAGATCGCCAATCTGAATTTGCTACTCCCATAAATCAGAAGGTTCTATCCAGTAGGGGGCCATCGAAATCAGAAGACCACTAGGTTGTCTTTATATCACGAACTCAACATCACGTGGAGGGGGTATAGTTATCACATCTTCAGGGAAGACTTCCATAAACTCACTGATGACCCATGGAAAGTCCACCATCTCTACATCCACCGACTCCACTGACAGCTCAACTAATAAGGAATAGAGGGGTTCCTATCGCCTGCTGCTCTTCTGGCCACCCCGCTCATCGATGAAAGTTACACGTCGGCCGCCCATGTCTGAAAACATGACCCTTCCTCGGTAGCAGTCAATGACAGCACATGCATAGAACAACCAATAAATGCATAGGATGACATCATATGGATGTATCTGCAACAGTAGAAGATCCCTAACAGACTGATGTGGCCATATCATCTGTATACTCCACCGGAAAACATAAAACAAGTCGGTCTGACCTCCAACTAGTGTGCTCAGCACCAGGGGAAATGGAAGTCTCTCAGCGTCTAATCCAAGAGCACGGGCTAGACTCAGTTCAATAAAATAGTGTGAAGATCCTGTATCGAACAAGGCATAAGCAAGGGTACTAAACAAGCTGATCGTACCTCGAACGACCTCTGGCCCTGATGGAACTGCTGCCTCCACGGCATGCAACTACCCATGCCAATCTCCTCTACCACTCGACTGTCGGCCACCTCCCCAACCACGTCTGGATCGAGGTCCTGGAGGAGCACCCTGAGGTTAGCCTCCCCCTGCAACATCTTCCATTGGAGGAGTGGCAGCACACTGACCCTACTACTGCGGCTGAAAGGGACTAGATGGAATCTGCTGCTGTTGAGGTGGGCGCTAAATCTGCTGACCCCCGCCGAACTGTTCTCTGTCTGGGAACTGATTCTGAAGGTTCCCATGGCTCCCACAGATGAATCATCTCAGCCCTGGGCTTGGATGTAATGGGCGAGGGCCTAGAGATCGGAACTTAAACTGCTAAGGCCTGCTCCCTGGTGGTCGGAACCTAGAGGGCCCTGATGCTGGAGGCCTGTTGCTAACGGCCTTCCCCATTGACGAACCCTACTGGATTCCTTCTCTCTATACACATCCCAGTGTGTGCACCCTCTCCACCACTTCAGCCTTTATCGTGGAAGAGAGGAATTCGGACCGGAACTCCTTCTCGAAATCAATCAACGTCAACTCAGCCTCCCACTTCTCCCCAAGGTAAATCATCCACCACTAATGTGCTACTCCCCGCATCTGGCTCACAGCCAAATGAACCCAATACTACACCGGAGCCCAGATCAAGCCGAAAGCTATCACCAACTCCTCTATCCAGCTCTCTATCTCCACGTCAGAGATGCTGCCCTCATACTTCCCGAGGGTCTTCCGCTGAAATACACGAAGCATCTTCTTCTACTGATCGTCCTCCTCTTCTCAGTTCATCCTCTACCGATCGGCCAAGTTAACCCCGTGGGACTCGATATCCCGCACTACTAGTGTTCATCTCCCAGGTGCCATAGCTACAAGGTAAACAAGGAATTCCTAAGCCCAAGCAATGCATAATATTATTCTTAAATTTTCTTTGACTTATTATTACATTTTTAATCCCCATATACCCATTAAACACAAGAACACAAGTCATTATGATGCATAGACCTTCCCTATGTCCTCTACCCTACAATCAGTGTAGCCTTACTTGGTCGTTCGTTAGGTCGATAGTCCTTGATCGGATCACGGTGGGGCCCTAAAATCCTGTGTCCTAGCTGGTATTTCCTGGACTATTTCACACAGCAAGATCACCCAACATTGTTTCCCTACCATCCCATGAAATCCTCACTGTGCCTAACTTCAGACTCCATCCTATCTCTCAAACTCCCCTATGATACCATTCTGTCACGACCCACCTTCACCAAGATGAGGGAAGGGAAGGAAATTTCCAGGCCCTTACTTCATCATGTTGAAGGAGAGATAATGACCCCTGAGACCTGCCTTCAATAGGTCCCGTGGTAGCAACAATAACCAAGGGTAAATAATCGCTCACAAGATGGAAGGAATTACCATTTTTCATTTATAGGATCAGGAGATATGATAGTAAACCCAACAACACCAAAACTGGGGCGTAAAAGTAAAACCAAAGAAAACCATTCTCATATTCATGTTACAAAAGTAAAAGCCAGAAAATACAATGAAACTACAAAGGTAAAGTGCCCAAAAGAATGAAAAACAAAAACTGCAATATCCCAATGCCCAAGCTAGTATGACCCTGCACAATCCCGGAAATCCTACTGGATACCTGAAAACAGTTTATATACATAGGGTGAGCATGCAAGTATACTAAGTAGGGAAAACCAAAAGCTCTCCTGCACAATTGGGGTGGAATTCTAATGCCCTGTGAGAAAATAGACAACCAAAACACCTAGAAAGGAAAACAATCCAACCAAACCACACCAAGGTACACTCCCCAAATAATGCAATTCAAGTAATGTATTGTAATAGAACATTGATGTTTGGGTACCCCGTGCCATATTCCCATTGGTTATTGAAGGCATCCTATGAATCAAACCAATCCCACAATTCTCACCGCAGTCCCACTAACACACCCCACCCGACACACCTGGGCAACAACCACACATCTCACCCACAAACACATGGGCCAAAACAACTATCCCGCCCACAGACACCTGGTCCATAACAACCACACTTAACCATGCCTGCTATCACCTAGACCAGAACAAGCACTGCCATGCCCAAAAACAACTAGACTGGAAAGCTATTGTCACGCCCAAAGACACATGGGCCTCATCTCAAAAATACATGGGAAACAACCTGCCCGCAAACACCTAGGCCAACCACCACACTACCATGCCCGGAGATTCTTGGGCTAATAATGGACTTCAGGCCATCACATCCTGCACGAGGAGTCTTGGGATATTCAGGAAAGGGATAAGAAATGGAGAAAATAACTAGCCACTCATATGAGTGTTGGATAACACACCCTCCCCCGTGGAATGGGGGTGTTCAGAAATAAGTGCTCAACATGGGTGGGCTCAAATAAGAAACATAAGAACTAAAATATATATATGTAGGTAAAAAGTACTCATCCCAACCTAGGGTTTCTGAGGCCAACCCAAGCACAAACACGCTCGTCACTATTCATAGAAGCACACTACTCACAGCTGAGTCACAACTCGTTCCCAAAACCAATTCCCAATTTAACCCATTCATGTTTTCATGTTCAGGTGATCCCATTTATGTAATGTTCTGCTTTATTGGGCATCTATCATGTATAATCACTAACAAAGGGAAAATTATAGCCAACAACAATTTAAACATTCACACCCAGTTCTCTTGTAAATCCAAATAATGAACGAAGTCCAAGTGAGATCACTCCATGTATTGGTACCAAAGTAGGCTTCAAGATACATCTCCTCATCCCCTAAACCATGAACCAACTATATGACAATAGTAAAGGATTCCACCCCAATTCATCTCACAAGCCGAGCAACCACACTGTTTTAGACTCACAACCAAGATGATCCCATCCTCACCCACATCACCCCCTAAAAAATTAAATAGAACAAAACACATTCTATCAAAATAGAGTAAGGAAACATCCAGGTTCAAGGACATCATTCATTGTTTTCTTCTTTCTATTAGTTAGCCTAGGTGACCACAGAAGTCTTTATGTTAAAAAGTATCCATTTAATCCACCTAGTTTACGAGATAAACTAATTGCTAAGATACAGTCATTTAATCATCACAAAAGGCAAGGGTTCATTAGTGAGCAAGGAAATGCCACCAACGACCATGATTTTTAGTGAGCATAGCCCAATAGTTAACAACATAAGCATCGAGGAAAGATGAAAAATAGAACAATGGAACATCGATCACACCCCTTCCCTTCTTTCTTTAAATTTTGGTTGTTATCCTAATTAAGGTTTGGTTTCACCCATTCCCATAGAAACAACAGCGCACCCACCCCCAATGATATAGATAATGGAGACACGAAGGAAAATCCCTACTTGGTCGATCATGGATCGAAGCTCTTCTCGATGCATGAAGAACAGGGGATGCGCAACTTGCAGGGGAGGAACATCGGGGACTCCATGGATGAGTAGAAAGATTCCAGCACAAGCGCACCACAAGCCTCAGGAGGAGAGGACTCCAAACGAACAAGGAAGAAAAGGAGACCATCCATTATAAAAAAGAAGGACACTCTAGCGTGAGATATAAAGAGAAGATCCTACTATTATGAGTTATGGAAATTTGAATGCCTGAAGAGTCGAATCATCGTTTCCTATGCGGGTGGGAAGTTACACACGAGGATATTAAGGTGTTATTTAAACCCCCCCCCCCCATATGAGAGGTTTCTCCGGATTTTTAAGAATTAATTTTGGGAGATAAATGGATTTTAAAAAATTAAAATAATTAATTTGCGTCAAAAAATATTTTGTTGCGGGAGAGGGATTGGAAAAGGAAAACAGATGGTTGGGTGAGGACACAGTGACAACATCAAGGTGTCACCCTTACGGTCCCCCATGACTGGTGCCACTGTTTTGGTGGAGCCGTATATTGTCAAAGTAATGGCCATGGGGGTCTGGGCCATTACAAAAATGGATTTGGAGGTCTCATTTTGAGAGAAGTGAAAGTACCATTTTATAAGAGAGGTGAGAGTTACTGTAGGAAATCACATGAAATGTTATTCTATTATACAATAATATCTAGTTTACAATGTCTCTAAAAAGATTTATTTCTAGAATAAGGTGAGGGTGATTTGAAAAACTCTCAACAAATAGGTTTTATCCATGTTATGTCATCATATTAACCTTGTCATTTAGATTTAACTCTTGTTTAACTAGATTATCATTTACCATGTCTCCTTGTATTTTTATATTATATGGTTAATAAACGTAAAATGAAATTCCATGAGAACCTGAAGTGGTTAATTAATGAAATATATATTATCACATATGTTTTTTGGCCTACCTAAATATGTTTTTAAGACTATTATATAATTTAATAATATAGTATTTCTTTTAAAAACACATTTATGTCAATTTTGACATTATCTAGTATTTCATTTTTCTGAAAAACATATATATATAATTTCATCAGAAATAATAAATTGAATCAACCACTACTTGTAATATTAACCTATAAAGTTTTTTTAATACATCTAAAATGTCAATTTATATTTATTTTTATATTCATAATATCATTTATCTTAATCATTCATTAGTATGGTAATTATAACATCATCATTGTGTCAATAATCAATTAAATTATTTAATGTCTAAAAATTATAAAAAAAATCTACGATGTAGGAAATATTTATATTTATCTAATGAGTATTTATAGTCTAAAATATCTTATGTATAACCCAATATTAAAAATTTTATAGTTATTACAATTTGAATTTAACACATTTAACAATTCTTTAAATAAAATAATAATAATTGTCCTAATGGAAAATAATTACACCAAAGGATCATATTTTATTCTTAATTTTGATTTTTTTTAAATACACCTATCCAACAAAATTATGACATGTGCTAGGGTAATTATGATACCATTTTTACCTTTAATTACCCTATTAACTTTTAACCGTGGTAAATAAAATTAAAAAGTTACTAGTCACCAAAAATTATTCTCATCATATTGATCAAAATATTACATAGTTATTTCAACCATGTCACTATAAATTTTCAAATTAAATTCATAGATGTGATAAAATAATTTTTTATAGAAATAAATAAATTTTCCTAGAGGTCGGTAAAAGAAGATAAAAATTAAATAACATTTTATAATTAAAATTTTATTATAAAATGAAACAAATGATTTTCATTGAACTAATATAGGTATTTGGTATATATTTTGAATTAAAATAAATTTAATATAATGAAAAATTATTTAAATAAAAATTCAATTTGTAAACAATATCGTAGTGTTTTGTCACTATTCATAAAAAATGGAAAGTTTTCAGAAAAATACCAGATATTAATCCTATGAAAATTATGATATTAAAAAAAAAAATATAATATATATTTTACCAAATTCAATACATATAATATAAATTAATTAATTTAAAATTATTTTCCATTTTCAAAACCAGAAAGCGAGTTTTTGAGAAGTAAAAAATATCAAAAGCTTTGATATGTGTTTATTTCCGGTTTAAATGTGAAATTACTTCGAATGTAGTAAATTAAATTAAATGATAAAAATATAATATAATTATAAATCAAAACCATTAAAATTTATAATTTAACCTTATAAATTATATTGATTAAATATGTTGTTTTCAATTAAAATTTACTATATTTCACAATTCATCAAAATATGAATGTTATCAGAAAAACACCAAAAATGTATCCTAACTAATTTTTTCCCCCAACTAAAGAAGAATTTAATTTAATGACATTAAATATATAAATGTTTAATATATTCTATTTATAAAAGGTTATCTATTAAAAGGCAGAAAAGCTGCATTTTTAAAAAATACTTCTCTTATCTGAAAAATTGAATTTGTCCTTATATTATGTCTAAGGAACAAAATATATGAATGTTAAAATTATATAGGATATATATAAAATTAATAATGTGGTTATTATTATTCATAACAACTTTTTAAATGGCTAGTTTGATAGGTTGTGGTGAGTTTAAACTTGGTGTTGCGTACATCACACACTATTGTATTATTTAAAGAGAAGTGTATCGTGGAAGCTGGGGAACTACACAAACTATAGAGGATATGCTATAATCCCATGTTTTGGAATTAAGTGGTCCATTAGATAAAAATTTGACACTCATTCATTTCACATTTAGTAATAGCTTCAGGGAATTGATCCAAATAGATCCCTTTGAGGCCTTATATAGGAATGTGTTTTTTCTCTTCCTTGTTGGTTGGAGGTAGGTGTGTTCGCGCATGTTGGACCAAGTATCATGTAGGAGAAATTTGAGAAGGTTTAGTTGATTAGAAGGAGGTTGGTGATTTTGTAGATCAGGAATATATCATATCATGTCCATCTAATATGACCTCTAAGGTTTTATTCTGGTAATCTTTTTTCCCACTGAAGGTAACCTAGGTTGAGAAAACACTGTATGAAGAAACTTTTAACGATATAATGAATGATTATCAGGACATTAGAGATAGTGGAATGGACCGGTCCACTAGCATAGCAATTTTGTCTTCCAAAATACTACAATTCCATGCACGATGTGTTTCACATATCACATATTCAAATATATCATCTTAACCGTTTTTAGATGGTAGATGTTGTGACATTTAGATTAGCGTTGGATCATATTTTAAAGAGATTAAAATATGGATTGTGTATCGTAGTGATAAGTATCTTTTACGAATGAATATAAATCTAGATCAAGTGTACTGACATCATCGGTGTGCTCAAGAGGCGAACTTGGAAAGGGAATCAGATATGTGATCATAGAAGACATAATTTTTCAGAGAGACCCCATAGTGATTATTGCAGTTTCTTGGGGATAAGAAATTTTTTATTGGGGAGGTTCCAATATCTTGTATTCTTTTAGATACGTACCTCTATGAGTATTATTTTGAACCATTTTATGTTTGGGGATTACTTATTCATTAAACATTGGTAGTAGAGTCTTGTTTGGGGATAAACTTATTTGGTGGCTGAAATGATCTAAACATCATGGATGTTTTTTTGGAATTATTGGGGTATAGGTAATTTTATAATGAGTATATGAGGGTTATAAAAGGTTTGGATGGCATTGGAAGTGGTATGGTAATTTCTAGTGAAACCTCTGAAGAATTATGTCTACTATACAATTTCATATCAAGAATGCATTACACGTCATGAATGTAATGTCAAGAAGATGACATGAACTAGTTTTGAGTGTGAAATGGTTATAGACCCTGAAACTAGTTCATGTTTTGAAATGGTCAATAAACTATTTTTATCCTAAGGTGATACATTTTTCATTGTATGTCATAAATCTATAAATTCTATTTTTGAAAGTTTTTCATGTCGTAAATCCCTTGAGATTAGTGGTTTTAATCTAATCTATGATTATGAATTTATTTTATCCACCACTTGGATTTCTATCAATACGTATGGAGACTCCAAGTTATTTTGGATGTTTTTATACCATTATAGATTTCTTGATCAAGTGTTTAATATTTGGTCAATTGTGTCACATCAGTTTTCCTCTATCGTCTTCTTGATCTCTGATATATCTATGTAATATGTTTACTACTATTGAACATAGTTTTGATCTTGTGTGATGTAGGTTTTTCCTTCTTATCTCTATCGAATTTTTTCCACCTTTCCATTTCTAATTGAGATGGTTTCATAAATCCCTATATTAATATATGTGATCTTGAACAATAACCTATGGTCTCTTTCTATTTGTTTAAATATTTGCATTATTTTGCAATTGCATTGACCCAATGATTGCATTAACAAATTGAATAATGGGTGATGATAATCATGTGTTTAGATTTCTCTTTGGATCACTATTGACCCAATGGTCTTGAGACCTGTCTTGTGGATACCTGTAGGGGGAACCTACCCTTGAATAATAAAGAACTTGAAAATTAAATATATATATGTTTTATAATGACTTGATTCCATACCTGATTAATGACGATATATTCACCATGGAAATTGGTATCTTTTATTATTGAATTAATGTTGTTAAATTGATATAAAATGGATGTAAAAATTGGTATAAAATGTATTGGGATTTAATTTAATAAATAAATGTTTAATTAAAAGAATCTTCATATTTCATTGAATTGAAAATTGTATATTATGATATTGTTTTTTGTTATTCTGCCGCTATGACTTGTATTGTGATTTATGTTCAAATGATTATATAAGGGTCTAACCCCGGTGATTATATAATCCGTATATAAATGGATACACTTAGTGATGTTGAAATTATTAGGTAAAGTTATATTCCTGGTGATGCTGAAATTCTTATATAAAGGGATATTTCTAGTGATACTAATATGATTATATAAAGGTTTATGCCCAGTGATACTGAAATGGTAATATAAATGGATTTTCTCAGTTATGCTAAATTGTATATATAATGGTACATTATCAATGATGTTTTAATTTTTATAGGAATTGACTTGGTTAAATGATTATGTAATAGAATTTCAGTTATGGATTGAATAGTTGTGATACATTCTCAGAGATATTCCAGTATAGTTTTGATTCATGTTTATTTTTTATTGTATTACTAGATTTATTTATACTACTAATTATCTATTTATTTAATAATCCTATTATCATATTGGTTTTTTAGGCACAGTGGTGTTAACCAACTTCATTTTACTCACACACTATTTAAAACACCAATTTTTACCTGGGTAGATTGCATGGAATCATGTTTATAGAAGGTGAAAGGACCTTTTTATTGATTCTTTCATAATATATGTGTTAGATATTTGATATAGAACAAACATGGGTTTCAGGACTGGGGACTGCTTATTTTATTTGTTTCATCTGGGTTTTCTATCAATATTATGTATGTTTCAAATTTAGATACACTCTATAAAATAATTTTATTATCATTTTATTATTATTGGATTATTCATTTTACTTTTCATGTTTGGTTTATTCAATATGGTGTACTTTTTTCTATTTTATTTTAATGTTATATATTTTATATTTTTATTGTATTACACCTGTGTACTAGGAAGTATAGTATCTCTACTTTATGCTCTACACTCCCACTATTGGTCTACAACCTCTAGCATATGTTTATGCATGATTGAGTTTTAGTACCAAATCTGATTTGGCTACACGAGAGAGTTCTGGGTCAGGGTGTGTTTCACAATATCATGTACATGTTATGATGAATGTGACTAAATATAACTCCAATGCATTATGTAAATATTTTTTCTCGTGATACATTATTTGGGGTATTATGTTGTAAAACTAATACACTCTAGGAATCTATACATGAAGATTTTTATTCATCCTCGAAGATATCAAATGAGCTGTTTTATGGAAATATTTGGATAACAATGTTTATTTTTTGGGTAAAAAATGTTTTTCAGATCTATTTTTAATTTTGATAAAGAAAAATGTAATATATATATCTGTGTACTAACATGGTTCTTTATTTCTTTCTATATGTCCCTTATTGATATTTTTTTAATCATCCAACATTTTAAAAGGTTTTTTCGCAAGGATTAATGATGAGTAATGACAAGGATGAGGTCATGATGAAAATTGTGATGATATTTCAGGAATAGAAAGCTTTTTATATCATAAATGTTTTGTTTTATTGGAAAAAACAATTGTATGAAAAAATTAACACTTTAAGATGAAATATTTTTTAATATATGTGTGACCATATAAATCTCTATAATTTTAAACTATTAAAATAATAATAAGTAGAAATTTTTTTTTTACATAAAACACATGATTATATAATGGTTGTGGTTGGTTCCTTATAGGTTTTTGTCATATTTTTACATTTTATGATTCTAATTCTCAAGATGAACTATATTATGACTAAAAATCATACTATAAACACATAATAATTTCCAATTTTTCTTCAAATGATAATTTTACAATAGAAAAAGAAATATATATTTATGAAATAAAAAATTAATTTTAATATTGAGTCTCACTTGTCAAATGATATATTTTCCCTTCCCCTCATATTTTGGATATGATTATTAATCATTCTTGTTACACATTCAATCAATAATTCTATTGATATATATATATATATATTTCATAAAAACATATTTTCACCTAAAATAATGATATTTTTTAAATATTTTAATCATTTTTCTTGAGTTCACTCTATATAAAACAACACCTTATTAAAACTAATAATTAATTTGTTAAGAAAAATCTATCTTTAACAAAATTATTGAGAAATTTTAAAAAAAATCATAATTTCATGTCATTACTATTTCCATCAATATGTTTTTAAAATAAACTATTAAAACCAATGAATTTATATAAATAATACAAATAAATTTATCAAAAAAATAATACAAAAGATTACAGAAACATAAACAAATTGAAAAATGTTTTTTACTTATTTTTAAATAATATCAATAATCTTTGTTTTTTATGATATAAAATTCCTAAAGAGTAATTTTTCATTAAAAGATTTATTTTATTCAAAAAATGTATCATTTATTATTTATGAAACTAATTCCACTATTGAAATTTGTTGGGGACTCTATTAGTGTTAAATAAATATTGATTGGATTATATTAAATTATCATTCCAGAAATAAAAAAACATTATCAAGAAGAAATAGAATCATTAGATAAAATGTCGAGCTTCTTAAACAAGCCATGTTATTTATTATTTATTATTCACTACTCATTGTTATCATACTTCATTGATGGAAAAAAATTTCAATAAAGATAGTATTCTTATGAATGTACGTTTTTTATAATTACTATGTTAAGATGATCCTTTTTTCAATACATCTATTTGTTTCCATGTTCGTTGATTTTTAAATGTTAATTATTAAGAATAATCAAATTATTTTTATATATATAATATAAAAAATTCTATATAATTAATAGTGTTAAATATATTATGTCCTAATGTATGTCATCAGTATATGTGTATCGAGAACGGAGAGAAATATATCAACCAAACATGTGTAAATAAATAAATATAGTCATATTTAATGTAAATAATATATTTAAAATGGTTTTTATAACATTTTTTCCATTATATATGTTTATATATATATATATATTATTTTATCTTTATTTATTTATTTTATTCCTAAAATATTTATATTTTAAAACATTATTATATTTATTAATAAATATTTAAATGAAAATAATCTAAAAAATTCATATATGTTGGGTAACTAATTATAGCTTTTGAAAATTCATTTTCTTGATGCGATGTAATCATGTTTATAAATTACATAAATTGTGAATCTTATTTATAACCATGACATGCTTGAAAAAAGGTTAGGAAACATTTTATTATCCCTGAGTATTATTAGATAAGTTTATATTATCCCTAACATTGACTACGCATACTTTGTATAGATCTTGTTAAACTCTTATTTCTAATCCCAAATATATTTTTCATATCATTGAGTAATATAAAAATATTAATGCATTTAAGGAATTTGAAATGATTGATAATTAATTTCAAATAAGGAAGATGAGGATCCTGATTTATTTCTTATCCCATAAGAGTATACTTTATAAAACTATACCAGTCAATGTCTCAATGAAATTAAATATCCACTAATTGCAAAAATTGACATTGAGGAATCCTATAGAATAACACATTTTACTAATTGATACTAAATTAGGGTTATTGTATAATAAATAAAAAGGAAAAATATTACAATATTATCGATACATATCATAAAACTTGATATCTATATATAAGATTCATATGATATGAAAAAATCTATCAATATTCATAAAATTAATCTGATTGTTTTTATCATATTGAACTATATGGTAGATGGATAATGATATATGATACCATGTTCGTGAATATTTCCACAAAATACAATTGATTTTTAATTTTATTTGATTCAAATATTTGTTTAATTTATTTCATAACATGCATATTATTATAGTTGAAAATTTTAAAACTTATCAAAAAAACAAATAAGAATTCGATATGTTATTTTAAATTGGATTCCAACTGTTAGATTTTTATTACCTTCCTCCCATGTGGATTAAAAGGTGCCAATTTATTGTATTAGACCCTCTTAATGGGTGAGTTTAGATATTATTTATAATCATCCATAATCACTTTTCTTATTTATTCTCTATTTGTCTTCGAATATGAATTCTTATAGAAGATTTAGAGTTGAAGGGAAATTTTTGTAGAGTATATGGATTCTAGCGGTGTTGTATTTCTTATATATGAAATATTCCATTGGATTTCAAGATTTTATATCGAATAATTATAGTCCATCCTGATATACCTTGATCAATATCAGGTAGGTATGTTTTTCTAATTTTCTTCATTTAAATGTTTATTTGATAATGGCAGACATCATTATATATTGAGAGTACTTTTCTTCTATGTATGTGATATGTTCTAAAAATCCTATCTATGGAGTCATATCCATTTTTATCAATGAAATAATAAGATTTTATATTTATAATATTAATAATATATTTATCATATAATTCCTAAGGTGATATCATAAGGTATAATATTGCATGGAAAAATTGTAACATCATTAGATTTTATGAAATATCTTCTTCCAAATTAATTTAAATTATTTAGTAGATTCAGTTACATGAAATTCATAGTTTAGGTTTCATTATATGCAACACCAATTTTATATTGGGTTTCACTTAACATCAAGTTTCCTCCATTATTTATGTTACACGCAAAGATGAGTCTTACCAGACAACAATATAATATTAATATTATAATAGTTATAACCTATCCCTTGGAATGTCTGGAATGAATAAGATCAATTAAATTCATAATAGATGGTTTAAAAGTGTATATATAATAATTATTTTGTTGACTAATTTAATAATAATGAAAATATAAAACCAATTGAATATAAGAAATGTGTTTTATGACAAACAACTTATATACCCACAATGGAATTTTTTTAATAAATTAAATTAATAATTTTTATTGAACAAATATTAATGAAATAATTTTTTTATATAATCAATAAAATATTTTTAAATCCATCAAAATTTTTATAGGCACAAAATAAGAAAAAAATAAAATTTTAAGAATAAAAAGTTTATATTCTTTAAAAAGGAATTTTTATCTCATTTTAATGGATTGATTTTCATAAATTATAATTTCGACACATTTATAAATTTTAATTGAATAAATAAACTTCATTTTTATTAAATAAAATATAAAAAAAATATTTGTGGGAATTGTTGATATTTTTCTAGGAACATTCATATTTTGATGAATAGCGAATGGCATAAAATTTTAATTGAAACTGTATTTTTGTATAATTTATTGTTATAGTTAAATTATATTTTAAATTAATTTTATGTGCTAATTATCTATTTATACAAAAATAAATCCAATTTAGGTTATTTTTATCAATTTTACATAGAAATTATATATAAATTTTTTTCATTTTTTGAACTTTTTACTTTCAAAAACTTGTTGTTTTGTCTCGTCTATGGGACACATATTAAATTAATTTCAATCACTTATCTGATTATAATTTATAAGAATAGATTCCATATATGGAATAATTATTATTTTAAATTTATATTAATGTAAACTTAATTTTTTACAAAATATAAGTGAAACAAACTGAAATTAATTATCATGATTAAGGAAAAATGAGTTTAATTATTTATTAAATTTTAATCTTAAGGTGCTAAATGACGTATAAAATTCTATAACACCCATTTTTTGGAAGTATATCGACCCATATGAATTTATAATCAATTTATAATAGTTATTTGGAATACTATTCAATGATATTTTAAAATATAATATATTAATAAAAGAATAATACAAAAAACATACATTTTGTCCTTTTGCTTTCTATAAATATTTGAGGATAGGGAAAAACTATATAATTTAGTTATAGAATTTATTTTTAAATATAAATGAAATTTGTTTCATAATAATTTATATTTACTTTTTATATATGATATAACTATATTAAATGTTTAATAAAAGCCATTGTATGGCTTAATTAGTTATTAATTTAATAAAATAAATGATACTAAAAATATTTAATATAAGGTAAATAGAATGAATTTTTATGTTCATTAATTTATTAAATTAATATATAATGATACTAATTTTTTTCGGAAAATATTTTAATTCCATTATAGTATTCATATATTTTAATTTAATTAAATATAGAATGTCAAAATCATCATTAATGTTATTTCATAATTAATGATATTTTACTAAATAATTCAAAATTACTAAATACTATAATCTATAAATAATATTTAAAATTTAATAATTATAAATTATTATCCCTTAATATGACAATTGATCTTCTATAATAAACATATTGAACCCTAAAAATAAAAACATTGTTGGCACAGTTAGAGTTAAAGAAGTATTTTTGCACCTTACATGTGAATCTGCCAAATTTAATTTCCATCACACATGGGATTTTTATCTTTTAAATCAGTTTTAATATTTAAATTAAATGGTAAAAAAATTTATAATATGTGCCACATTAATTTAATCTTATTGGATGAATTAAAAAAGTTATAAAAATAGTTACCTTCGTAAAATAACCAAAATGGAAGAAATTGGAAACATAGGATTTAAGGAATAATATATTGAAGAAATGAATTTATTTTGTGTATTGTCAGTTTTAATCAAACATAATTACTCTAAAATCCGTGATTTTTCAATTTTGTATCACATTATGTAAGGGAGACATCCCTATACAGTTTTTATTTTTATTTTTATAAGAATTGGTCTCATCCACTATAAAAAACCATTCACTATCCCCACTTATCCACACCTCTCAAGAATTTTGGATCATAAAATGACTATAAAAAAATTCCAATATCGAACCTATTATACTATAATCATCATGTATATTATAAATAAAACAAAATAAGTCCATTAGAGAAAACCAAAAAAGTGTTACCTAAATAAGAGGTAACATTCATCAATGAGATCTTTTGATTATTTATTTATCCACCTCTTAAATTATTTTTATAACATGAATATATAATAAAATTATTATCTTAATTATACTGAGATGTTTTTTGTTTATTTTTTAAGCATCACTTACACACACTTCCATAAACTGGGTAATGAAATCATCATTCATGTGTAAGGAAATCTACCACCTCGCGAAATGATGTAGTTCATTTTTCCATCACCTCATCTCATGGTTGGTAATTATGATGTAAATACTATTTTTACAAGTTATATATATTATTTATTATATATTTATTTATTTTTTTTAAATGTTATAGAACTCATACCTTATTGATTTACATTTTTTGACATATGATAACATCATTTGTGGATGTGTGGACTATCGTAACCTCAATGTGATGTGATTTATTCATGATATACATGGAACATATAAAAAATGGGTTTAAAAAATGAAAAATTTATTATATTCATGAAATAATTCGGTATCTCGACATATAACAAATCATTTTATTCTTTCCATTTCACACTCTGAAAAAGTTGTAACATTGCTCATGGACGTGTCGACTACAACCTCCTCGAACCGATGTGATTCTTCCTTTTTAATCAACACATTAAAGAATGATATATATTTAAGTATAAAAAATTAAATAATATTTAATTTATTGTATAATAGTACTTTTGTAGATAAAAATTTGTTACATTTTTTCCATTGTGATCATTTTAAAATGGGAACCTTACTCAAGCATATTTATATCCTATCATCCCTATGATTGTAACATCAGTTAACTATTCATAACCACATTTCTTGTTTTATTTTGAAATAATATTTGATGTATAAATATGATAATTATTTCATGATTAATATTATGTATTTTTTAAATAATGACCCTTTTGACCATATTGGTCCTACCAATTTCATTTTTGACACATAAACCGAATAAGGTCAAAACAACCGACTTCAACTTAATTGATAAAGTAATTATATATAACATATTAATATGTTAAAAAAATTATAATAATATTTTAAAATATTATACATAAAATATCTAATTAAAAATAGTTTATTATTTTAAAATATATAGAAAAAGTGTGATAGAGCATACCCATGTTAAGGGGATTCATCTCAATTTACATTTCATTAAGTCTTATTTGTTATTATACACCTAATTACACATTTATGGAGAATATATTGCCTCATGAAATTTTATATCATGAATTTCAATAATTTCATGAAATTTAAATTTTCATTTAACGTTATTATTTCAAATATATCATGATTCAAAAGTTACTCAAGTAGTAAATGGATTTATAGTCTCACTTTTATTACGGTGATACTTATGTGTTGTTCAATACTCATTTCTTTTGTTTGGTTTAGATAATACCCTATGCTATATTATATCTTGAATTTGATTTATTTTATTATATTCATTGTTTCAATTTATTTTATTCTTTCATGGATCTCGTGATTCAGTAGACACTCAATTAGTAAGGTATTTTCATCTAAATTTATACATATTTGAAATAAAATCAATATTATCCACTAAATTATTTTCTATTTTGTATCTAATGAACATTTTATATATCATATAATGAATTTTTTAACTACATGGTATTTAAAATTTTCATTTTATGATTATTAATTTTGTTTTTTTTGATTCAGATGTTACCCCAGTTTTTGGGGATTTACATCTCACTTTTTACATTTGTGAGATAAATGTAATCTTCACCAATACTTCTTCTATGTGTTTTGTCAATAAACCATTAGATATATTATATCGAAAATTCATTTATATTCATGGTATTTAAAATTTTCATTTGATGATTACTAATTTTTTGGTTTCAGATTTAGATTTTATCACTGTGGTATATAGATTTTTAGACTAACTTTTTTCCTGAGAGACATATGTCGTATTCAGTACGCATTTATTTAATGTGGTTCATTTACATCCCCTTTTTCAAATCATACCATGAATGTTTTTTTTCTCACATTATTTAATGTTTTTTTAAATTTTATTCATTCATGAGATTTATGATTCAAATGTTTCAAAGTGTTGTGAGACGCTTTGGTATGTTTAAGGATTATTTTCCTTAAGAATGTTTTTAGTGTTCTTTAAATGGTATTTCCACGGATCAATGTAGAAAACCATTTTTTTAATTAATTTAAATTGGGGATCAAGTTTTGTTGATCACACCCTTATTAGTTTCTATATGGGTTATGATTGTTTCAAATATGTTATTTTGGACCCCATTTATTCACAAGATAACTATGTTTCAAATAGATTATTATAGGACCCATTTATTTTCCATGGGTTACCAATTTTCCAAATATATATATTTTGGACCCCATTTACTTTTCAAGGGTTAGTCATGTTTAAATTTTATTTTTATGTAATACATTTATTTTATATTATATAATCATGTCTCAAATGGATTTACATCAAACCCATTTCTTTTCTATGGGTTTATTAGGTTAAAATGAATGTTGATTTTTATATATGAGTTTTATGATGAATGTGTTTTATTCATAATATGGTTGTTGAGCATTATATAAAAATAATGAACCTGGTACATCTCATATGAAGGGTTGTTCCCCATTATGGCTCATGTTTGAGAATGATATAGCTTAAAAAATTGTTGATCCCTATTATAGCTTGTAGAAAATGACTGAGCTATATATAGACTATACGAATGGTTATTCCCATTATAAATATATAATGCATTGGGTAATGATTATATATGAAGTCTTTTGTATGGTTATTTCAATTTATTGTGATTTTTAATGGTTTTGAATTTTTTTCAATGGGTTTCATGAAATTGATACTCCAAATTAACAAAAATATTTTTAATTTCTTGTTATGGGTTTATAATGCCTCTAATGTTCGATATTGATATCACGTAGATTTTTATTATTTATTTTTATGACTGAATTCATTTCCATTTCTTCATATTTTATGATCCATTAATTTTTGGGATGATTTATTTTATGATTCACTCATGTACTTTGATTATTTCATCATACACTTATATAGTCTTATGGTCATAAATGTCATTCAATTGTTACATCTTATGTATACCCATACTAGGAATTTAAGCTCACACATCTTATATTTCATTTTACTCATGTTTTAAATAATCATGATGAACAATTTATTTCTATAAATGATTTCAGAATGATGGTTTTGATCAAGTATTATGAAAAAATAAAATCTATGTTAAATGGGAGAAATGTTATTTTAAAAACTTTATAATAGTTTATTTTGGAGTTTTTCCAACTTTTATAAAACTATAAACCTAAAAGGTCCCCTAAAATGTATATGGTCCACATTTTAAATTTTCTTTTATGAGGTTTTGATGGAAAATAATTGGGTCACAATTATCGGCATCATAGACAGAAATGTAATGTCAGGGATTTCGACATGAGATCTGATAATTCAAGTCGTTGGATTTTATTAAAATGAGTGTCATAGGATTACTATATCACTGTATGTGATATAGGATATTATAATGTACATTTTCTCATATTAATAAGTTATGATTGTATTATTCATAGTCTATTGTACATTAAATATCTTATTTTACCTCATGTCATAAGCTAAAATAATTTAAATCATTTGATATGAATTATATAATATGTGTCACTAGGTAGAGCATCATGTCCAAATGGTAATATAGTTTATATCACTTAATATGATGTATTTTATGTTATGAGTTAGTTATATGATAACACATATCATTATACAATAATGGAAAACTGTGATATCACTTATTGTTTCCTATGATACGATATGTGGTTATGATATGTAACCACACTATTTTTTCATAAAAATAAGAAAAAAATAAAAAAAAATTATTTTCTCTAAAATTTATATATTTTTAAAATTATATATAAACGATAATAGTTTTTCATTACCAATGAAATATTATTTTCTCTAAAAAAATTCTTATTTTTTATATTGATAACTCATGTTTGGGAACAAATTAATGATTATTTACCAATGTATACCCTATTAAATCGACATGAAAAATAAAATATTATATAAATTGAATTTCATGTATAATTAATTTTTGGTAATGAAATGATTATTATAAAACTTTTAGGAAATGAATTTTATTCAAGGGATGAAAGCATGAGTTAAAAATTTCATTTATCATTTCATTGGTTTTTTATGATGTTATATGGTTAAATGTATATATATACTAATATATATGAATATTAGGTGTTTAATTTATAATGAAATTTAGTTCTATAATGTGTTCAAAAATATAGGTATACTGACTTTGGGTATGATAGATCACTATCATTGAGTCATATACTTTTATTTAGAGGTGGGGGTGGGATATTTCTCACGCCAGCATTACACATGTTAAATTTTTGTCTTTCATATAATATGGATACATTAAACAAAATTAATTAATGTATCAAATCCATTGGATGAATTTTGTAATGTTTAAATATGATCTGAATCAATTTTTGGGTGACTAGAAAAAACTATGGGTTATAAAAATATTTTAACATTATTATGGTTTGTATTTATTAAGATTGTAGATAGAATCCAGATTCAAAAAATATATATTTAAAATCATGCTTGAATATATCAATAATCCATTATATGAGTAATATTTCCTAGTTTCAATAGTTAAAACATTATTATTCATTTTTTGTATATCAAAACCAAGAGACATTAAAATAAAACTTCATCAAATACAATGATTGAGATTCCTTCCAAAGAAGACACATGTCATTTCATCAATCATCCAACAATATAGTGTTATTATAAACATATGTCCCAATAGATTAGCTTGTCTAAGGAACAATGAAAATGGATAAATCGATTCATTAGTTATGTCACGACCCGCCCTCGGGGTCCGTGCCGTGACTACCCCAAGCCCGCCTTCCATGGGCCAGGGGCTGGCGACTAGCACCAAGGCGTAGATCCCAGCAAATTGGGAAGGCATTGCCTTTGTAAAGTAAACACACACCGCAGAGTAAACAAGCGGAAAGTAAACACTAAGCAAGCAGAGTACAACTGAAGTGCGGAAAAGTAAATGGGCCAGAATACAAACCCAAACTGAAAGTAAAGTACAACTCAAAAAGGGAAAAACAGCAACTGAAAAGTAAAGGCCGCTACTCCGTGCTGTCCACTGGAAAATCCCACCTGAAGGGTGGGTACAGATAGCTCCTCTGCTCCACGGGTCCCACCGTCCGCTCCGTGCTCGTCCCGCCCAGTGGTCCACCTCCGGGTACCGTCCCGCTCCGCAAACCTCAGCTAAGGTCAACGCTGTCCGTCGTCTGCAACCATCACAACGTAGTGCGGGCGAAGCCCGTGCAGGGGTGAGTATAAGCTACTCAGTAGGGTCCCAGAGACCCCTGAAGGTCTCTCAAAATCCACAAAGGATAAACCACGAAGCAAAGTACAATCACGAAGTAACAACCAACACTGCTTAGGTATATGCCCATACATATACCTAAGTCATCAATTCAAATACGCTCCAACCTCCGAGCCCAAGTATAACTCAGTCCACGCAGGAAAGTATACGTATTCCACAAAGGAAAGTAACAGGATTCAGCTCACACAGGTATACTTCTTCAGGGACGATAAAGATAATCACTGATCCATCTAAGTCGTCGGACCCACGAAGGATCGATAGGTAACTAACCCCCGCAAGACCCACACAGGATCGGGCTCACACAGAACCTGTAGGCGCTGGCTCACACAGAACCGCTGAGCGCAAGGACCCACACAGGATCGGGCTCACACAGAACCTGTAGCACTGATCCACGTAGGATCGCTGAGTGCTGTAGTCGTCGTCGTCGAATCCACACAGGATCTCTGTACTGTCGTCGTCGCAGTCACAGTAGCAGTCGTAGCAGTAGAACAGTCGCAGCCAGCACTAGGGTTCCCGCACACAGCAAGCTCGTACGGAGGGTCCGCTCCACGAGCCGAGAGGCTGATACATCAACTGTCACGAAGACCGAAGTTGATGTATCCAAAAGTTCCGTATCGACAAAAGGAACTCAACGCAACAGACGGTGCGTCGATCGGACGCCCGGTCTGAGAGTTATAGGCATTTTCGTCTCCGGGGCCCGGTTGGTTTTTAAGGCAAAACCAACCCGACCGTACTCCACCTGCGTCCAAACCTCGGGCGGAGTATGCCAAAAGATCCGTCTCACTAAGAGGAACACTACGCGACTGACGGCGCGTCAATCAGACGTCCGTAGCTCAAGATATGAGCGTTTCCGCTCCGAAGGCCCGGTTGGTTTCGTGAACGAACCAACCCGGCCGAACTCAAAGTAAACCGAAACCTTGAGTGCGATATACCGAAACGACCGTCTCGATCCAAGGATCGCGTTGCCGCAGACGGTTCGTCATTCGGAGGTCCGAGGCTCAAGTTATGAGCCAAAAACCGAATCTGGTCCGAAACGGGGGGGTCCGGGTCCGGAACGACCCGGTCCGACCCCCCCCCCCTTGGGTGGCGCGGCGGCCGGCGGCGGCGGCCGGCGGCGGCGGACGGCGGCGGCGGGCCACGTGGCGGCGGCGGGCCGCGTGGCGGCGGCGGCCGCGTGGCGCGGCGGCGGCGGGCCACGTGGCGGCGGCGGGCCGCGTGGCGGCGGACGGCGGCGGCGGGCCACGTGGCGGCGGCGGGCCGCGTGGCGGCGGCGGCGGGCCGCGCTGGCGGCGGCGGACCGCGCTGGCGGCGGTGGCCGCGACTCACGCGGGGGGCTAAGCCCCCGCCCTTCCGAAGGCGGCGCGGCTTTGCCGCGCCGTTTGAGACAAAACGGCCCCCGCAAATGGGGGCCGGTTGAGTAAAACCGGGGGGCTTTGCCCCCCCCTCCTTAAAAGAACCGCCCCCCTCATTAAGAGGGGGGTCTTGATGGACCGGCCGGGGGTTTAAACCCCCGGTTTTTATGACATCCGGCCGGCCTGCTGGCCGGCCGGTTTTTACCAACGGGACCGGAATTTCCGGTCCCGCCCTTGACTTCCGACGCCGGCGGCCCGGCCGCCGGTCTTTCCTTCCGCCGCGGCCCGGAACCGGCCGCGGTCTCCTCGTCTCACCGCGGCCCGGAACCGGCCGCGGTGTTCGTCGTCCGGCGCGGTGCGACGGCACCGCGCCCCTTTCGCCGTGCCAAGAATCCTCCCAACGCGGCGTGTCGGCGTCGCGGTCTTGAAGTCTCTCCTCGGCGAAGCGCGACGGTATTGCGGAAATCATAAGCATGTTCATCCGCGTGGTGCGACGGCACCACGCCTCTTGCTTCCACCCGCATGAATCAACATGAACGAAGGAGGGGGTTTCGGCCGTGTTCGTGCGGTCCGACTCCCCTCGCGTTAACAAATAACATAACTAAAAAGTCTCACGTTTAGTCATGCTAAAATCCACGATTCAGGAATGGAATAAAAATAATTAATAAAAACATCCCCTACCTCTGGTTTCAAGAACGAAGATCGTCAACGACCCGCGGAAGACGCGTCGCGGTGGTCGGCGTCACGGAAGAAGGACGTCGATGTCGTGAAGCGAGGATTCGAAGTTCTTTGACGACGATTTCGTCGCGGGAAAAGATGACGCGGAAGAAGACGTCGTCGGTGTCGCGGGTATGGCGTCGCGAAAGACGATTCCCGAGTACGTGGCGTTCTTCGTCGAGGTTCGAAGGTTCTTCGCGTTCTTCAAGGAGGAAAAAGAAGTTCTTCAAAGTGTAGAACTCTTCCTCTCTCAAATCCCACACAACACAGCAACCCCCAAAATAAAATAAGCTACCCTTATTTTATTTTCACTTTGCCCACCTTTCAAAAATTCAAAAGTTGAATTTATTACATTAATTAAAATCTTGAGTTGTCAAGAAATTAAATGGAAAGATAAGTTGGCAAGTTTTAATGTAGGGGAGAGCTACAAATTAAAGAGGGGGTTTAGAGGGGTTAGGGAATTTGAAAAGGTGGGGGGTTCGTGTGGGCCCCACCTCCCTCATAACCACACATGGGAAGTTGGGTGGTTGCGGGCCCCACCAACAACTTCCCATGAGAGAGTCTAACCACCTAGAATAAAATAAAATTCACACACAATTTTATTTTACTTATCTTTTAATCCCCAAAACTAACTTTCAACCCGCAACATACGCAACTCCCGAAAGGGTCTCTTTAAGCGAATATCGGCACTGCGAGTTCATCGGTGCCCTCGGATTTCAATTCCGAGCACCGGATCAAAAGTTAGGAATTCCCGCTCGTTCGTTCACTGAACGTACCCGAGCCAAACTTCGGAAATTAATTCCGGGCACTCCGGGCCTCGGAATCAGGTGCCGTCTGAAACCGCGCTCTTGTAAAAAATCCAAAGAAAATTAAGAAAAAATTTCCCTTGAATTTTACGGTCTTTACATTACTCCCACCTCAGGGCTTTACGTCCCCGTAAAGATACAACAAAAACTAGGGGAACAAAAGAGGGTACTGAGCACGCATCTGAGCCTCCCGCTCCCAAGTGCTCTCCTGGAGATTCCCGTGCTGCCATCTGATGCGCACAAGAGGAATCGATCGCCCACGTAGGACCCGCTCCTGTCGATCCTCTATCTCCACCGGGACCTCCGTAAAAGTCGCCCCATCGTCAACGTCAAGCTCCCCATGGTCAATGATGTGCGTCGGGTCGTGCACGTATCTCCTCAGCTGGGATACGTGAAAGACGTCGTGCACCCGGTGCAACTGAGGTGGTAGAGCCAGGCGATAAGCCACCTCGCCAATCCTGCTGAGAATCTGAAAAGGTCCGATGAAGCGCGGAGATAACTTGCCGCCTCGGCCAAATCTCCGAATACCACGTCGAGGTGAGACCCGCAAGAAGACGTGGTCGCCATCCTCAAACTCTAGTGGTCTCCGCCTCCTGTCAGCATATGACTTCTGCCGGCTCTGAGCTGTCCTCATCCGCTCCTGGATGACCTGGACCTTCTCTGTCGTGGCCTGGACCATCTCCGGTCCCACTAGTGCTGACTCCCCTGGGTCTGTCCAGCACAAAGGAGATCTACATGGTCGGCCGTACAACGCCTCGTACGGTGCCATCCCGATGGTGGAGTGGTAGCTGTTGTTGTATGCGAACTCCACCAAGGGTAGGTGGTCCTCCCAGCTACGACCAAAGTCGAGGACACATGCGCGGAGCATGTCCTCGAGAGTCTGAATGGTCCTCTCCGTCTGACCATCCGTCTGAGGGTGAAAAGCTGTGCTAAGACGTAGATGCGTCCCGAACGCCTCCTGTAACCCCTTCCAAAGCCGGGAAGTAAAGCGGGCATCACGATCGGAAACGATAGATGATGGCACGCCGTGGAGCCGCACAATCTCCTGAACGTAGAGACGTCCCAAGCTCTCCACCGAGCCCTGCTCTCTGATGGGTAAGAAGTGTGCCGACTTGGTGAGTCGGTCAACAATCACCCAGATGGAGTCGTGACCTCTGGAAGTGCGTGGAAGTCCAGTCACGAAGTCCATAGATATGCCGTCCCACTTCCACTCCGGAACCTCCAAGGGCTGTACCAAGCCTGCTGGTACCTGATGCTCTGCCTTCACCTGCTGACAGGTAAGGCATCGAGAAACGAACTCTGCTACAGCCTTCTTCATGCCCGGCCACCAATGCTGTCGTCTGAGGTCCTGGTACATCTTCGCCACTCCTGGATGTACCGCTAAAGGAGAAGTGTGAAACTCCCTCAGCACTTCCTCTCGCAAGGCGACTGGTACCATGGTACGTCCTCTGAAAAGGATGTCGTGCTCTGCTCCAAGGGAGAAACCATCAGGTGTCTGTCCCGAGGATATCTGTGCACGCCGTGTCTCACAGTCAGCGTCCCCATGCTGTGCCTCCCTGACTCGCTGCAGTAGTGGAGGAGTGACTGTGAGAGACTGAAGAAAGGCTGCTCCATCTCTATCCACGAAGGATATCTGCAAAGAGGCTAGCTGCTCTGTCGCCTCCTCAAGTAGTTGAATGCCCGTCCTCCTGCTGAGGGCATCAGCTACTACGTTCCCCTTCCCTGGAGTATAGACTATCTCAAAGTCATAGTCCTGGAGGAACTCGAGCCATCGCCGTTGTCTCAGATTCAGATCCTTCTGCGAGAAGATATACCTGAGACTCTGATGATCGGAAAAGACTGTAAAGCGCTCGCCCATCAGATAGTGTCGCCATGTCTTCAGAGCGAAGACCACTGCTGCTAACTCCAGGTCATGGGTAGCGTAGTTCTGCTCATGCGGCCTCAACTGACGTGATCCATAGGCGATCACGGCCCGCTCCTGCATCAGAACACATCCGAGTCCGGTCCCTGATGCATCGCAGTAGACTACGTACCCTACTCCCTCCTCAGGCAACCTCAAGATAGGTGCGCTAGTCAATCTCTGTCTCAGCTCCTGGAAGCTCTGCTGACATCTGTCAGTCCACACGAAGGGTTTCCCCTTCTTCGTCAAAGCCGTGAGTGATGCCGCAACTCTGGAGAAGTCTGGAACGAATCTCCGATAGTATCCAGCTAGTCCCAAGAAACTCCGAACCTCAGTCACGCTCCTGGGTGGCTCCCATGCTAACACAGCCTCAATCTTCGCGGGATCCACTGCAACTCCCGCCTCAGAGATTACGTGTCCCAAAAAGTGGACCTCACGTATCCAGAACTGGCACTTCGAGAGCTTACCATAAAGCTGGTGCTCTCGGAGTGTGTCAAGGACAACTCGCAAGTTATAGGCGTGCTCCTCCTCTGTCGTAGAGTAAATCAGAATGTCGTCGATGAAGACCACGACAAACCGATCGAGGTATGGCTGAAAGATCCTGTTCATGAGAGCCATGAACACTGCTGGAGCATTGGTTACACCGAAAGGCATAACCAAGAACTCATAGTGGCCATACCGACATCTGAAGGCCGTCTTCTGCACATCCTCGTCTCTGACTCTGAGCTGATGATAGCCTGACCTGAGGTCTATCTTCGAGAACCACCGTGCTCCCTTGAGCTGATCAAAGAGGTCATCAATCCTCGGTAGCGGATACTTGTTCCTCACTGTCACCTGGTTCAGGCGACGATAGTCAACACAAAGTCGCAAGCTTCCGTCCGCCTTCTTGGCGAACAATATCGGGGAAGCCCAGGGTGAAACACTGGGTCGGATGAATCCCTTGCCCTGTAAGTCCTCCAACTGTACCCGTAGCTCTCGAAGCTCGGCGGGGGCCATCCGATATGCTGGAGTGGATATCGGGGCTGTCCCGGGGTACAAGTCAATATAAAAGTCTACCTCTCTGCGAGGAGGTAGCCCTGGAACATCGTCGGGAAAAACGTCCGCATACTGATCCACCACTGCAGGAAAACCAGGACTCCGCACGTCAACTGCCCCAAGGATAAGGCTAGCCAACTGATGAGTGATGGGCTGTCCTCTCCTCCGCGGAAATCCATCCTGTGCTGCTAAGGCTCCCTTCTCGCCGGTGAAGGTGAACCTGCTCCCGTCGGTGTGTACACATCGCACCTTGCGCCTAAAACAGTCAATCTGTGCATGGACCGTAGACAGCCAATCCATGCCCAAGATGACGTCGTAAGGCCTCGACGCTGCTACAAGAAGATCCCAGCCGAAGCTCTCGCCTCCTAGAGTAAGCTCACACTGCCGGCACCAGTGCGTAATCGTCGAGTCTGCTCCCGTAGGAGTCTCTAGCCGTAAGGATCGAGCCAACGGCTCAGTCGGAATCTCCGAGCTCCGAACAAGGGCAGCGGCTATGAAAGAGTGACTCGCTCCTGTGTCTATAAGAACTGCAGCAAGGGTGGAATAGACACAGATAGTACCTCGAATCATCTCGGGTGCGCCGTGGTCGTAGGCCTCTGCTGCCTGGAGCTGTGCCTGTCGCTGCCCGCCAGCTCCCTGTGGTCGGGGTGGACCTCCTGGTGGTGGTGGTGGTAAAGCCTCAAAGCGTCGGCCACCACCAGCTGCTCGTCCAGCTCCTCTGCCTCGTCCGCCTCCTCCCTGCGGACCGCCACGGTCGACCCTCTGCCTCTGCCTCGGTGGTCCATCTACTGACTGCTGCTCCTCGGTACGGCGGGTCGGGCAGTCACGAGCCATGTGGCCCTGTCCGCCGCATGAGTAGCACTGTCTGCCTCTCGGAAGACTGGCTCCGCGCTGTGTGCCCCGCACTGCTGAGCCAGTGCCCTGAGGTCGTCGGCCTGAAGGTCTGGTCTGTCTGGACCCCTGAGTCATCCGTCGACTGCCTGCTGCAGATGACTCTGCCACGTGCCGCCCTGCGGTGGGTCGCTGTGCTGGTGTAGACTCAGCAAGGAAGCTCTCAATCAGAAGTGCCCGCTCCAGTACTCCTGTCTGAGTCGGTATGCTGAGGGAGATCAGCGATGCCCTGATCTCGTGTCTCAAACCCTGCTCGAAGGTCCGGGCCCGGAAGAATGGGTCCCGTACCATGTCGGTCGAGTAGCGCGAGAGATCGGTAAACCTCGCCGAGTACTGGGCGACCGTCATGCTGCCCTGCCGCAGCTGTAGAAGCTCCTGGATGCGCACCGCTCGAAGGGTGGCCGGGACGAACTCAGAGCGGAAGAGGCTCTCGAAATCCGTCCAGAGAAGAGATGCCTCATCGTGCACCTGGAGCATCAAGCTCCACCATCGTCCTGCTGCTGCGTGTAGTAGGCTCGCAGCGAGGATCACCATGAGGTCTGCTGGTGTCCTCACTAGCCTAAACACTCGAACCACTGCCTCCAGCCAGTCCTCTGCTGCCTGGGGATCCGTCTCCCCGCGAAACCTGGGCGGTCGCTGTCGCTGAAACTCATGCAGTGCGCTGAGGCGACGTGCATCGTCAGCGGCTGCTGCTGGAAGCATCGGAGGCTCGGCGGGTAAAGCTACCGCCGGTGCCACTACTGGAAAAGGGCCCTGCACCGAAGCCTCGTCGCTCGGTGGGCTGTCGTCTCGCTCGACCATCGGAACCCTAGCTGGCTGCCGTCGTGGGGCCATCCTGAAAAGGAAACAGGTGCGCCACGGTTAGAACAGTATACCTGGTGAGCTGATATAAGTAATCACAAAGAAAACTTTGAAACACACACGCAATCAATGTTTTCGTGCATTAAGTCGGAAATCAGACGTCAGGGTCCTGGTGTATGGATACGTCGGCCGCCGCACCAACACTGGACTCCCTGGACTGATAACCACACTCAATACGCTAAACATTATTGCTTCACATAGAAAAGATCAGAGTTCGCGGTAGAACCGAACTCCTCTGATACCAATTTGTCACGACCCGCCCTCGGGGTCCGTGCCGTGACTACCCCAAGCCCGCCTTCCATGGGCCAGGGGCTGGCGACTAGCACCAAGGCGTAGATCCCAGCAAATTGGGAAGGCATTGCCTTTGTAAAGTAAACACACACCACAGAGTAAACAAGCGGAAAGTAAACACTAAGCAAGCAGAGTACAACTGAAGTGCGGAAAAGTAAATGGGCCAGAATACAAACCCAAACTGAAAGTAAAGTACAACTCAAAAAGGGAAAAACAGCAACTGAAAAGTAAAGGCCGCTACTCCGTGCTGTCCACTGGAAAATCCCACCTGAAGGGTGGGTACAGATAGCTCCTCTGCTCCACGGGTCCCACCGTCCGCTCCGTGCTCGTCCCGCCCAGTGGTCCACCTCCGGGTACCGTCCCGCTCCGCAAACCTCAGCTAAGGTCAACGCTGTCCGTCGTCTGCAACCATCACAACGTAGTGCGGGCGAAGCCCGTGCAGGGGTGAGTATAAGCTACTCAGTAGGGTCCCCGAGACCCCTGAAGGTCTCTCAAAATCCACAAAGGATAAACCACGAAGCAAAGTACAATCACGAAGTAACAACCAACACTGCTTAGGTATATGCCCATACATATACCTAAGTCATCAATTCAAATACGCTCCAACCTCCGAGCCCAAGTATAACTCAGTCCACGCAGGAAAGTATACGTATTCCACAAAGGAAAGTAACAGGATTCAGCTCACACAGGTATACTTCTTCAGGGACGATAAAGATAATCACTGATCCATCTAAGTCGTCGGACCCACGAAGGATCGATAGGTAACTAACCCCCGCAAGACCCACACAGGATCGGGCTCACACAGAACCTGTAGGCGCTGGCTCACACAGAACCGCTGAGCGCAAGGACCCACACAGGATCGGGCTCACACAGAACCTGTAGCACTGATCCACGTAGGATCGCTGAGTGCTGTAGTCGTCGTCGTCGAATCCACACAGGATCTCTGTACTGTCGTCGTCGCAGTCACAGTAGCAGTCGTAGCAGTAGAACAGTCGCAGCCAGCACTAGGGTTCCCGCACACAGCAAGCTCGTACGGAGGGTCCGCTCCACGAGCCGAGAGGCTGATACATCAACTGTCACGAAGACCGAAGTTGATGTATCCAAAAGTTCCGTATCGACAAAAGGAACTCAACGCAACAGACGGTGCGTCGATCGGACGCCCGGTCTGAGAGTTATAGGCATTTTCGTCTCCGGGGCCCGGTTGGTTTTTAAGGCAAAACCAACCCGACCGTACTCCACCTGCGTCCAAACCTCGGGCGGAGTATGCCAAAAGATCCGTCTCACTAAGAGGAACACTACGCGACTGACGGCGCGTCAATCAGACGTCCGTAGCTCAAGATATGAGCGTTTCCGCTCCGAAGGCCCGGTTGGTTTCGTGAACGAACCAACCCGGCCGAACTCAAAGTAAACCGAAACCTTGAGTGCGATATACCGAAACGACCGTCTCGATCCAAGGATCGCGTTGCCGCAGACGGTTCGTCATTCGGAGGTCCGAGGCTCAAGTTATGAGCCAAAAACCGAATCTGGTCCGAAACGGGGGGGTCCGGGTCCGGAACGACCCGGTCCGACCCCCCCCCCCCTTGGGTGGCGCGGCGGCCGGCGGCGGCGGCCGGCGGCGGCGGACGGCGGCGGCGGGCCACGTGGCGGCGGCGGGCCGCGTGGCGGCGGCGGCCGCGTGGCGCGGCGGCGGCGGGCCACGTGGCGGCGGCGGGCCGCGTGGCGGCGGACGGCGGCGGCGGGCCACGTGGCGGCGGCGGGCCGCGTGGCGGCGGCGGCGGGCCGCGCTGGCGGCGGCGGACCGCGCTGGCGGCGGTGGCCGCGACTCACGCGGGGGGCTAAGCCCCCGCCCTTCCGAAGGCGGCGCGGCTTTGCCGCGCCGTTTGAGACAAAACGGCCCCCGCAAATGGGGGCCGGTTGAGTAAAACCGGGGGGCTTTGCCCCCCCCTCCTTAAAAGAACCGCCCCCCTCATTAAGAGGGGGGTCTTGATGGACCGGCCGGGGGTTTAAACCCCCGGTTTTTATGACATCCGGCCGGCCTGCTGGCCGGCCGGTTTTTACCAACGGGACCGGAATTTCCGGTCCCGCCCTTGACTTCCGACGCCGGCGGCCCGGCCGCCGGTCTTTCCTTCCGCCGCGGCCCGGAACCGGCCGCGGTCTCCTCGTCTCACCGCGGCCCGGAACCGGCCGCGGTGTTCGTCGTCCGGCGCGGTGCGACGGCACCGCGCCCCTTTCGCCGTGCCAAGAATCCTCCCAACGCGGCGTGTCGGCGTCGCGGTCTTGAAGTCTCTCCTCGGCGAAGCGCGACGGTATTGCGGAAATCATAAGCATGTTCATCCGCGTGGTGCGACGGCACCACGCCTCTTGCTTCCACCCGCATGAATCAACATGAACGAAGGAGGGGGTTTCGGCCGTGTTCGTGCGGTCCGACTCCCCTCGCGTTAACAAATAACATAACTAAAAAGTCTCACGTTTAGTCATGCTAAAATCCACGATTCAGGAATGGAATAAAAATAATTAATAAAAACATCCCCTACCTCTGGTTTCAAGAACGAAGATCGTCAACGACCCGCGGAAGACGCGTCGCGGTGGTCGGCGTCACGGAAGAAGGACGTCGATGTCGTGAAGCGAGGATTCGAAGTTCTTTGACGACGATTTCGTCGCGGGAAAAGATGACGCGGAAGAAGACGTCGTCGGTGTCGCGGGTATGGCGTCGCGAAAGACGATTCCCGAGTACGTGGCGTTCTTCGTCGAGGTTCGAAGGTTCTTCGCGTTCTTCAAGGAGGAAAAAGAAGTTCTTCAAAGTGTAGAACTCTTCCTCTCTCAAATCCCACACAACACAGCAACCCCCAAAATAAAATAAGCTACCCTTATTTTATTTTCACTTTGCCCACCTTTCAAAAATTCAAAAGTTGAATTTATTACATTAATTAAAATCTTGAGTTGTCAAGAAATTAAATGGAAAGATAAGTTGGCAAGTTTTAATGTAGGGGAGAGCTACAAATTAAAGAGGGGGTTTAGAGGGGTTAGGGAATTTGAAAAGGTGGGGGGTTCGTGTGGGCCCCACCTCCCTCATAACCACACATGGGAAGTTGGGTGGTTGCGGGCCCCACCAACAACTTCCCATGAGAGAGTCTAACCACCTAGAATAAAATAAAATTCACACACAATTTTATTTTACTTATCTTTTAATCCCCAAAACTAACTTTCAACCCGCAACATACGCAACTCCCGAAAGGGTCTCTTTAAGCGAATATCGGCACTGCGAGTTCATCGGTGCCCTCGGATTTCAATTCCGAGCACCGGATCAAAAGTTAGGAATTCCCGCTCGTTCGTTCACTGAACGTACCCGAGCCAAACTTCGGAAATTAATTCCGGGCACTCCGGGCCTCGGAATCAGGTGCCGTCTGAAACCGCGCTCTTGTAAAAAATCCAAAGAAAATTAAGAAAAAATTTCCCTTGAATTTTACGGTCTTTACAAGTTATCCAAATCCAACAATAGGGATTTGGTGAAAAAAGACCAAAACTTATTATATAAGAAACATGAAGAATATTGGTGTGTATATATGTATAATGGAATTTAGAAAAGTTTTTACCACATAGTTATCCATGAATTATATGTTATATGATTTTATTGGTGTCCTACCTAAATAGAAAAGATATTATATTAAAAATTAATAGGGGTAAACATAAAAAGAAATATTGATCTTTTGGACTAAAGGTAACGATATAAATAATGAAAATTTAATTGAGTGGGCTTTCAAAACATGTCCATTATTAAGAGATATAAATCATGTACTCAACACATATATGAATTTATTGTTTATTATTTAATGCAACAATATTATAATTTATATATATCATATATGTATTTATTCTATAATAATTCTACATTGGTATCTATATTTTAAATATTTTCCAATGAGAATAATTCTGAGTATAAGCATATAAAAGATATAGAAATTAATTATTTTAATTTAAAATCATATTTATTGAATATTTTGTTTACATCACAAAGTAATAATGAAAAACACAGAATAAAAAATAAGATATATTTTTCGATATTTTTACATATTTGGAATGATGTAAGTTTTACAGCATTTTTTATCATTTTTATGAATTATTTCTGTTTATGGGATTAATTATAGAATCATAAGACTTACATTTTTTAATCCATAAGTAAAAATATTATTTCAATATCAAGATTGGGAATGATATGATTTTCAATTTTTATAAATTATATGTTCTTTTATATATATAAATAATATTTTATAACAGGATTGGTAATGTAAAGGGTTATCTAGGAATTCTTCAATCATATAATCTAATCTATATCTTAATGAAATATAAATTGAGGAATTATTATTAAACCAATTATTATAATCATTTTCTCCATCGGCATATAAAACATAAATTTATTTAGTGAGTCAACAATGATGGATTGTTAAACTCATTCAATTACTAACCATATTATATATGGAATTTTTCTAATATGATAAATGACCAAAAATCCATTTTTTGGAATAGTTTAAGGGATAATGGGATATTGGGTCTAATTCACATTGATTTATATACACTATAGTTTATATAAACAAGTGGAAAATATATGTAGTTTTTAACTTATAATGATCACTTCAATCGACATGGTTATCTATTTTTGATGAGTTAAATTCTTAAAAAATATTAATGTTTAAATATTTACATAATAACATAGGAGAAATTATTCACATTCACTGATTTAGTCACGATGGTGAATATGTGATCCAATTATTTATATAACAGTTATGAACATATGGACATTATTTATTACTAACACCACATATAACACCATAATGGACTGATTTAGTTGGGATTGACCATACTTAGTTGTTAGATATGCTTTGATCAATGATGAGGTTCTATAGCTGTTTTATGTCATTCTGGGGATATTCGATGGTAACTGTTGTATTATTACTTAATTTTATTCTATTTAAATCATTAATTAATACAATATATGTGGTATGGAAATTAAAACAACCCAATAGGTATTTTATTTGTATTTTGGGTTGTGAATCAAACATAAGATGTCTAGATACTGATAAACATGAATTTACTTCAGAGAAATGCTGTCATTAGAGTTATACAAAGGAAACAATGGGATATTATTTCTATTTTCCTACTAAATAAAAAGTTTTTCTTTCCCAGTATAGTAATTTAAATGAGATGAATAAAATTAATGAAGGACTAAGTTGGAAGACATTTTGAAATGGATAAGTATAATATCAATAAATAAGATGGGTATCTAATAGAATTTCATTCTATTCCAAAAATATTTATAGAATACTAACTGACTCATGTAACTCAATATTCTCAATAACCAAGTAGGATTCATCATTTTCATAGAATTCGTGTATATATTTTTGAAAATTACGGTTAATTAATGTTCATAAATGCTTAATTTTTTACATTTATATAGGTTACTGGGTGTTTTTACATAAAATTGGCAAAAGTTCATGATATTTAAGAAAGAATTTATATGCACTATCATTGTATGCAACACAGTGGGTGAACATTGTGATGTCACACCCATAATACAAAAATATTTTTTACATTAAAAATTTTATGAATGGTAGATTTTCCTCGTATAAGTATTGTGTGCTTTCACAGGGTGACAAATATATTCCTGGTACTCACTATGAATAATAATTGTCTCATATATCAATGATAAATCCTATTAGAATAATACATTCTATGGTAGTTCGTTATGATTATTAAATTAATTTAATATATTTTAATTAAAAAAATTCCTTAAGTATAACCTATTTATGGACATGTATAAGAAACGACACGATGGTTTGGAAGGCTTACATGATAAACATGATGTTTTAATGTTTCTTAAATCCATTTATTAATTGATTTAGTATTATCAATGATGTAATATATTATTTAATGGTGAATGAAAATATTTTTTTATCAATAAATAATTTGAATTTTGTGTACAGAAGTGGTTTTCTAGGAGTATAGTGATATTTATTGTATTTTATTTTGAGGAAGACTAATTTTTAGAAGAAAAATATGTTCTATCATTATATTCAATAATGATGTGATTAGGAAAAAGAAATTAAATAAGTGACATGTTAGAATCATCATACATACTAGGTTTTAAGATTTAAGGAGTAAAAATTAATATATTTCTATTAATTGGTAAAACTAAATATATATATATTGTTCGAAGGTGGTTTAACAATTAGAGTTCAAAGAAGGTTTATTTATCAAGGTTCTATGACATGAATCATGAAAATAATTAAAATTATTATATCGAGTTGGAAATGGTGGAAAAAAATATAAATTATTATTACATTAAAATTATAATATATTATATATTATGTACAAGACTCAGGGTGACAAATTCATTGAGAAAAATAATATTTACCAATATAATCATGTTGAGAGTCACCAAATTGATTTTATAATCATATTTATATGCATAAAATATTATTTGTATGTTCTTTGTCTTTATGGAATTGGATTATCTTCTTGTAAAAGGATACAATTATTCTATAATTCAATTTAGAAAATGAGATATGATATCTCAATATGCATAATTTTTTTTGAAAAAATCTATGTTATCAGTATAAAATATACTAAAAAGCTATTATGGAAGTCTATAAAAAAGGAAGAGTGTGTAACATCATTAGATGTTGTAAAGGAACCAATTTGGATTACATATTTCATCAGATTTTATGGGTTGGTTCATCTAATTTGGTTTTGAATTAATCCTTACCATGGAAATAGTAAAACTATATTTAGGAATGGGAATCATAGTCTCACTAATAGACCAAACTCATCTGCAAGATTCTATCTTTTTTCAGGTATGTCATTATCTATCTTTACCATTAAATCTTTTTTCATTTTATTTTTTTCATGTCTTAAAATCATTGTGGTCATGTTCCATCTTGAATACCTAAAATTGAATAAATGCAGTATTATGTTCTGACGAAACATGATAAAATCATAGAGGATCCATGTAGAGAGCCTTGTTTGGGGGAATGACTTAAATTTAAAGGATGTATATTTATTTGAATTAATGGAGTCCATATAAATTATTTAAGAGTTACCTATGTTTATTGGTAAGTTTTGATGATTTAAAGGGGGTTACGGATGTATATTAAGAATATGGTTTGAAACCCCATCTATAGAACATTTAAAAATCATGTAAATTGTTTACACATTATATAATTTTGGGGTGTTTTTTAATAAAATAATCATAGGAAATGGGTATTTTAGTGTATTCTATTAAAAAACCTAAATGATGTGTAAGTACATTACACATAGTTTAATACCTTGGCCAATTATTTTTTAGAATATTGTGTGGTTGAATTATAATTCAATATCACTCTAAACATGTCTTATAAATCCTAGGTAACCTTCTAGGTTATTTTGGAGTTCCATACATCCTTCAAGATATTCTGATAATTCCTTTGATCCCTAGTATGTGTTTTCTATGCTCTTTATTCATTATATACCTTGTTTCTCCAACCCTTTCATTGTTGTACTTTGACCATGGGCATTGTTGGTTTTTTCTAGATCAATTTTTAACTAGGAACCTCATTTTGATCAATCATACATTATTTCTCATGGGTGTTTTCCATTAGAAGCATTTGTTGGATCATTAGTTAAATGTTGGGGGTCATAATAATAATCCTTTTATTAGATATTTTCTATTTATATGAAATATTGATATTTTTTTTAATTTACCATGTGCCTAAATTAAATAAATAATGAATTAAATTATTCATTGGAGTCTATTGTATTCAATTGGTTTTGACCTATATTATTGGTACCCCTTGGTTGAGCAAACCATGAATATAAATGAAATGTATATTGGTATAAAGTTTGTTTATCATGAATTATAACCTTGGGTGACTGATTGATATAGAATCCATTAATTTTGACTTACAACTTATTGTCTTATCTTTTGATCCTAAGTGATATAAATGAATGTTTTAATTGAAAGAAAAATGGAATTTCACAAAATTAACCATTGAAATTTATGATGTGATATTGTGATATCCATGATGTATGAACGGAATTATGTTCTATGATGAAATAATTATATATTGAGCTTGTATAATGTTGATATTGAGTGGTCTCAGCTTAGTCACATGCTATAATACTTATATTCTGTGGGGTTTTCCTA
The DNA here is from genome assembly GCA_963277665.1 of Viscum album. Lineage (NCBI taxonomy): Eukaryota > Viridiplantae > Streptophyta > Magnoliopsida > Santalales > Viscaceae > Viscum > Viscum album. The sequence continues at coordinate 1,753,170,436 of OY728152.1, forward strand.
TTCCCATTCTATAATTGTTAAAGCTATTTGACCTAGATGTTGTAACATTTATAGGTATTTGACCGAGATTTTTGTCAGTTTACCATGGTTATATAGTTTTGGTTGGCATAGTCATAAGATATGCTCGATGATATTATATCATGGTGCCGAAGCAGTTTATTTTTTTCATAGTTATATGATTTTGGTTAACATGGTTGTAATACATTCCCATAGATATTTTTGAATAGATCCAAAGTAGTGTTTGGTGGTTTTTTTATTAACTATTGAATTAATTAATACACCTATTTGATGCCTAATGTGAGACACAAATTATATGAAGGGGAGACACCATCTGGATGGTATCTTAATAGTAGAGTTTCTATTATTTTTAGTGGATGATTATGTGGCATCACATACCTAGATGCCACATAAGAGGTCCCCCAAGCTCAGTGGGCCACTTGGACTCATGTGAATCTCCATAAAAACCAAAGGCTATTGACTAGAAATGAGGGACTGTGGTGTCTATGTGGGGAGACTATCCCCTCATAACTAGAGTGTAACACATCATATAATTATAAACATTCCTAAATAGATAAATAAACAAGTAAAAAAGAATACAACATGTAAATAGACAAGGATAACAATAACTAAAACAACTGGAATAACATACAATAGCTGATGATGATAAACTTAATGGTACTAGAATGATGGAAATCATGGAAATAAAGAAGCACGAATACATTAAATCTGAATTCTAGTATACAAAATACATAAAATATCTAAATCATCTCGAGTGACATCTCAATATTCTACTACCAACTACATCCTAGCATGGTAGTCAATCATTTTTCTGAAGAATTATGCTTCCCTTTATCAACAACTACATACATATAGTCATCCTTGGGTACCAAAAATCACCAGGAGAGGGTGTATTATAAATAATACTGGGCCACCACCAATGGTGTCTATAATATTCTGCATGTATAATGGAAAAGTAACAGTGTGCCAGAATGCACATATAATGTAAAGAAGTATAATGTATCTAAATCCCCATGTACCTACTTAATCCATTGGATATTTTTTTGAACATGTAACCATTTTATTAATTAAATGATAAAATTTAATAAAATTAAGTTCCATGAGGCATATCATGCACTGACATCACCCCCTGAATGTATAAATATAGAATCATCTAAGATGTAAAAAGGATATCATGATAGATAATTATTCTGAGTTCCTCGATTATATTCACCAAGTAAACCTAGACATATGGGACTACTAACTCTGTAGTAAAGATTTATATCATAGGTGTAAAATTGTAATCACAGGAGCATCATCGAAGGAATTCCCACCATAAGATGCCAACTGAGTCCAAGGCGTTCTTCCAATGTAAATCGAGGGTATGTAAGGACTAGGCCCAATTGAATGTAACCATTGAAACTTATTATAAAATATTGATATAAGGATTGTATCCAAGGAATATTTTAATATTAATGAAGGGATCCTATGGTTTCATACTAGGCATCCATAGGTAGACATGGTTTGGATTCTTGAGTAGGTATCACCCAATCCAACTAGCATCCTTGAGTTGGAATGACATCCTCCAGTACCCACAGAATTTCTCTTAGGAATCCAAGATCTAACATGAGTAAAGACTCCCTATAAATATTTCAAGTTCCATGTCATTAAAGAGGAACCTAACATTTAATTCTTTACTATTTATTTTGTCATAAGATAATTATTCTATTAACAAATTCCCTTGGTTCAAGCCTTGTATTTCTTTAGTTTTAAAAAGCCAAGTATCTTGAATCCTTTTAATTAAAACTATGTACATAAAAATCAATTAAAATGTTTCACTCCTTTAGATTCCATAAAAATATGTATGTGTTACACGGACGTGAAACCAAACATTATTTTACATTAAATAAAAAAAATTATTATACTCTCTATAATTATCAATATTCATTTAACATTTAAATATCAAAATAAAGCACTTACCATATGCAGGTCAAGTGGTGGGTATACATTTTCCTTTCCATTATGAAATTAAAAATTTAAATCAATCCATTTAACAAATAAAAATCTTACCATTATAAGGTTCAGTCCAAGGCACACCCAAACGGGGACCCCAATGTGTCAAAACACCAAAAACTCAATTATGGAATAACACTAAACATGGGGAATTGGGAGTTCTAAAAATTACTACAAAAAATAATAAAATATTTAGAAATATCCTAATTATATGGTTATAATTATTATAAGATTTGTGAATAAATACATTAAATGGGACCTGATGAAATCATCAAGCCCCAAACAATAATTCCAAAATCGACGATGTTGATTGATGAGTTACAGACCACCCACAATAGGCTTATATGAATCTCCTCATCCAATATTCTCATATAACTCAACATTTAAAGGAGTATATCTGAGGAAAGTATACAAATTCTTACACACTGATAACTTGGTATTCAGAAAGAGATATGAAGAATTAATCAAACAGACTTGAGTACTTACCGTTTCACATCCAACATGATGAATGGAATGTAAAATAGATCATGGATGAAGGATATATATTGATCCCTATGTTAGGCCACTAAAAGGATCCAAAATGGGAGAAATTTTTATTCATAATGATTAAAGATGGATTAGAGAAAAAGGGTTGGGTTAATTAGATCAATAATGTTTAAATAGTAAATATACCCAAAAAATAAAATATTCACGATTTTTCAGCACAATCTAGAAAACTATGTGAAATACGTACATGGTAAACTAGATAAAATGGGGACACAAAAATGGTTAGGCCAAAAATTTTGACAAATTTTGCATCATCCATTTGATATGGCTCTTCCTGAAAATGCAGACCATCCATGTGATTTAGACTAATTGTGCATCCTCCCAGTACTGTTTACTCTAAACATGTGACTTGAAATTTTTTCCCAAAATGTTTGGTTTACGGCTTTGAACGAGCCCTAGAAACCTATGAAACCTTCTCTAACCCATTAGGCAAGCATATTATGTCCAAAATAATGATTAGATTAAAATATAATGGATCTGTACCAGATTGAAAAACTAGGTTCCTACAGTCATCCCACTTAAAGGAACTCATCCCCGAGATCACCTTCCTTGGGTGGCGAAACACTGTCTAATAAAAAATCTATCTATTGGGCACATATATTATCCTCCCGCTCTGAAGAATAATTCTAAGCATGGTTGTGCTTCCCTAGCACCATTACCTGAAGGACAGTTAGGCTGAGAGACTCTTCATTCATTGTTCAAGAATTCATAATATATAATCCTCAATGGTTGCATCGACATCTAACTCAACATCATTGGGACAAAAGGTATAAGAGGAATCATCATGAAATTGGAAAATCATTGAAACATGAAAGACATTATGAATTGAATGGTACCTATATGTTAGTAGCAATGGATCAACTACTAGCCAGACACTCTAATAAATCTCAAATGAAACTACATAATGATGTGACTTCATATCTAGCTTCCATAACCATATATATCCTGGCCTGGGTGATCCCTAAAAGAAACAATATTCCCCAACCTCAATCTATAAGGTTTTTTCAAGGAACATGACATAATATTTTTGTCTAGACTGAGTTAAATACATACGCTTCCTGATCAGATGAACCTACTCCAAAGTATCTTGTGTGGGAAGAGGTCCTATAAGGGATACCTCACCTACCTCTATCCAGCATCAGGTTGAACAACATAAGATACCATATAAGGCCTTAAATGAATGCACCTTAATTGTTTCCATAAATCTTTTATTATATGAGAACTCAATGAGGGGGATATTCTTCTCCCATAAACCACAAGAATTGTGGCCACATTTTTTTAACATGTCCTATATAACTAGTTTCATTCATTATGACGTCTTGTTAGCCTGAAGGTGAAAAGTTGTGCATATAATAATATTTTTACACATAGATATTTTCATGAATTGTAGAACCATGATGTGAAACAAGATTCGATATCTTATATAATAGTACGGGGAACCCCGTGTAGTTGTATGATCTCATAGATATACAGTCTTCCTAGCTCATCAATTGAGAAGGTATCCTGAATAAGATTGATGAGTTTTGATTTCATTAGATGGTTAATAACTACCCTACAATGTGTCTACCCCTCGGTGACCTAGGTAAGTTTACTACGAAATCCATTTAAATATCTTACCGTTTCAATTCTGAGATTGGAAGTGGATTTTAAAATCATTCAAGTCCCTTTTTCTCGGCCTTCACCTACTGATATGTGGAATAACTAGTGAAAAATCCTACGATCTGACACTTCATCCGAAGACACCAGTATTGGTGTCTCCTATATCAATAAATTTCGGATATTCCTTGATGGAATTTATACTAAGAAGCATGTGAATCTTGAATAAACTCCTCTCTCAAATTTTTATTAACCCTTATAGGTCCATGAATATGTAGGATGTCATATCTATCCACAAACTAATATGTATGTGGGTTATCTCCTGATATACTCTCATGAATAACTAATTCATCTGGATATGAAATGAGTATTCTCTTTAACATCTCAATGAGATAAGAGGTAACTATCATGGTTGATAGGTAAGACTACTTGATACTATCATCAAACACCAAATTTATCTTATAAAAGTGTTCCATGAACTTTTATTCATCAATGGATTCCCATATACCATGTGACTGAGTTTTTTGACTCAATGCATCGATGACAACATTTCCCTTTCTAGTAATATACGAATGATTTATATAGAAGTACTGAAGATATTGAAATAGTCTTCACTATTTAATGTTTATGTCACAATATGAAAATAAATATTTTAGGATCTTTTGGTCCGTGTACACCACAAATTGCTCACCCAAAAGATACTGTCTCGAGCAATGTAAGGCATGGATAACTGTTTCTAGATCAAGGTTGTGCATCAAGTAATTTCTCTCATGAGGTATCAACTTCCATGATCCATATGAAACGACTCTATCCTCTTACATAATAATTTCTCTTAGTCTGATGCATGATGCATCATAAAAAATGATATAACCTTATCAAAACTTTGGAAGGATATTAATAGGATTTTAGAAAACCTCCCTTAAAGCTCCAAAAAGGATTTCTCGCATGATTTCAACCGTAGAAAATTAACACCATACTTTTTTTTGACAAAAGCATATAACATTAATGACAAAGATCAGTAGAAGTACATGCATGAAGCCATGAAGGGAAATTGTCAAGACAGAGCTTGTTAGTACCAAAGGGGCCTGAGGATGCTAGCTGATGGGCCGCGTTGTTTCATTCCCTTTTGGTGAATGAGAAGGTGCACAATGAAAAGCGTTGGCGAGGAGCGATAATTCTCCTGAAAATGGTGTCAAACGACTGGAGTCCTCCATCATTGTGATTGAGAGCATCGATAATGGAAAGATAGTCAGAATCAATGACTATTTCACCCCAACCAAATTCAATAGTGGGTATCATACCAACAAGGATAGTCATGGCTTCAGTGACTGCCAGTTCCCAGAATGTTTGATGTGGTTCATACATAGCAGCAAGGATTTTCCGCAGATGATTTTGGGCATGGAGGCCGAGGTCAACTAGCACATATTTTGGAAGCGACACGTCCACATTAATCTTAATAATACCTTCTATTGGGGGATTTCAGGGAACATGATGGGAGTGGGAGACACCCAGCATAGAAAATCCGTTGTGGCCTTCCCATCCTTCAATCCAATAAGTAGCCTGATCAATCCAACATTTGGGGGTATGTGGGAATGATGAAAAACAACTTCATTGTGCCGGAACCAAATAATCTAGGCCAAAGTGCATAGTGAACCAACATCAGCCGGGGAGAGGGAGGATCACCAATGCGTTAGAAGATCAGGAAGGTTAGAGGACAATTACAGTGAAGCAGTAGAATCCGGGCCCCATTGATTCCATATCTCCTTAGATCCTGGGTAGAAAATGATAGCATGCAGAGGGGTTTTAGGAGTGTTCAGAAAGAAAGGGAAAAAGGCGGTGTTGGCCATATGTCGATAAACGAGAAGGCTCATTATTGGGAGAGTGCCCATAAAATCTTTCCACCAAAAATGATGAATTTTTTGGGGGATATTGAGTTACCAGATCGATTTCCAAGGACCCTCATCACTGCCTACATGGTGGATACCAAGAGTAACTCTGTAGATGGATCTCACTGTGTAATCTCCCAAAATGTCATTGATCCAGAAGTGATGATCAGGGCATGCGTCTGGTACCCAGGGGATGATGAGGATAATTCTTTGATCACTTTCATTAAACAATTCAAGGATCTTATCCAAGAACAAACCCTGTCCCTAGTCGTAAAGGAGGCAGCTGATAGTGGCATCTTACAGACCTAGTTGGGCAGGGAATATAGCCAGTGAACCATCTTTGTCAACAAGCCATGGATCAGACCAAATTTTGACAGATGAGCCAGTCCCAATCCTCCATCCCAATACATTATCTAGGAGATTTTTAACCCCCAAATGATTCTCCAGTGGAAGCTAGGACGATGACCAAGAGAGGAATCATGAAAGTCTGTGTGGGGAAAGTACTTATCTTGTAGAACTCGTGCACATAGAGATTATGGGAGGTTGATAAGGCGCCATCCTTGCTTGTCCAAAAGCGTGTCATTGAAGAGAAAAAGATTCTGGAACCCCATCCCACCCTCTGATTTGGGTTTGCAGAGTTTCTCCCAAGACATCCAATGGGGTCGATTCCTTCCATTATGCTTCCCCCACCATAAATTGGCAGTACGTGTGTGGAACTGATTGGTGATGGCCACCGGGAGCTTTAAAAAGGACATAAAGTAGTTGGGGACATATTGAATGACAGCTTTGATGGGGGTCTCTTTTCCAGCATTCGAAATTCTCTTTGGGGTCTATCCTTGAATTTTAGCCTCAATCCTGTCCACGATGGATGAGAAAATTTATTTTTTAGATTGGCCAAACACCGTGGGAAGCCCGAGATAATTCTTATGTTTAAGAACCATATGGATGCCAGCTGATGCACAAAGTTCATCCCTCTTAGAAAGAGGAACCCCAGTACTAAAGGAAATTTCATATTTACCATGATTGATTGTTTGACCAGATGCCCACTCATACTAGAGAATCGTCTGGAAAATTACCCCGCATTCATTAATTGTTGCTCTGGAAAAAAGGAGGCAGTCGTCAGAGAAAAAGATATAAGACACTTGAGGGACAACTCGGAAGTCATTTTTCCCATGAATAGACATAGATGCAACAACCCTGGATATAAGATTAGAAAACACGTCAGCCATCAGGATGAAGAGAAAAGGGGATATAGTGTCTCCCTGGTGAAGGCCACGCGATGTGGTGAATTTTCTGGTGAGCTCCCCATTGACCTTGATTTTAAAAGAGACAGTCAAATTGCAGTTCCTGACCATATCTATCCATCTAGCGCAAAAACCCATTTTTAGTATAACTGCTCTTTGGAAGTGCCATTAAAATCTACCGTAGGCCTTTGACATATCGAATTTACAGGCCATGGTTCCTCTTTTTTCTGTGGATAGTGATTTCATAGAGTAGAACACTTCATGGGCCACAATCGCATTATCAGTGATCAGTCTCTTGGCCACGACGGCACTCTGATTTTCAGAGACAATATCTGGTAGCCAAGGTCGCAGCCGGTTGACAAGGATCTTTGAGAAGATCTTATAAGAGACATTAAAGAGGCTGATATGTAAAATTTTAGGGATCACGACATGTTTCTTGATTTTGGGGATGAGAACGAGGACCGTTTCATTAATGGCCGAAATGATGGTGTTCCCAGCCCAGATATTTTTAATCAAATTGCAGATGTCAAGACCGATTATGTGCCAGTATTTCTTAAAAGAGAGTGCATGTAACCCATCTGGTCTCGGAGCCTTGGTGGAATGATGTTGTTTTAGAGCCAATTGTATCTCGTAATCTGTCACATCTTTTGAGAACTTCCTATTGATCTCTTTAGTGATCATAGGTCTGATACATTCTTCCACCTCAGCTGACATGAAAAGGGTTCCAACAGAGAAGATGTTCAGAAAATAGCCAGTCAAGGCCTCGTGAATACCATTGGTGTCAGAAAAATTGCTTCCATCGGGTTTTGTTATGCAAGTAATAGAGTTTTTGTTGACTTCTGGATGAAGCTTTCTGGTGAAAATACTAGGTGTTAGTGTCCCCTTCTTTAATATGGTTGTCCCACACGCGCATAGCCCAAAAGATTTCCTTGATACGCTGTGTTGTGTCCTGCTCTCTTTATGTGGCTCCAATCATAGAGAGGTTTCCATTGGATGTGGGTTGTTTGAGGGGAAATATCAGTTTCATTTCAAGGACGCTGTAGTGCTGGTCAGGGTGTCGGAATATCTTATTTCTCTATGACCACAGATCGGATGCGACCTGTTGGAGGTTGGGGAAAATATCCTCGTGATTACATTTCCAGCTTGATCGGATCACCTCTTCGCATTCCTGAACTTTTGACCAGATGCTCTCAAATCTGAAGGCTCTTCCATGATAAGTCATGTACGAAACATCTGTAATATTCAGTATTCCCGATGAAACTCTATATTTCCAACACATACTTGGGTTTCTCGAAGGAAACCACCACACTCACCTTCTCTTGGACAACATAGACTCCTGATTATGATATAATATGTCCCCTGAAGTGAAATTTCGTCATCAAAAAGTGGCACTTAACAACCATAGAATTACGATGATTATCATTCAGTGTACTCAGAATGGTCTCAAGGTTCTTCGAATGGCCTCTACGAGTGTGATAATTCACTATGATTTAATTCCCGAAGACTAAAACTAAAAGAATACAATTTTTAGTGCCATACTTTCTTTTATACATCTTGATATTGCCTTTGATCCACAATAAGTGGATATTGTCTTCTTTCTCCTTTCTCCCCCTTAGTTCTCCGATCATTTCAGTGAAATATTTTTACTGCATACATTTATTTATATGAATCAGTTTTGATATATGAACCACATTTCGATCATCAACACCCTATTCTTCATGGGAATTTTTTGGAATCATTTTTTATCATTATTTAATGTTAGGGGTAAAATCTGAACCCTATGGTTTTATATTTTCCATGAATATGTAATAATATTATTTATTCAATGTAACGTGATCCTGAATTGAAAAAATAAAGAATGGGATTGTTCCTTCATGTCTGTTGGATTCAATTGATTTTTGACATGGCTCAATACTGGAATTCAAGGTATTTGAGACATCTTATTTGCGATAGGATCCCATCGCAAATAAGCTTTAGCGACGGGGCCTAGTCACAAATATCCTATTGTAGAAAACACTATCGTAAATACCATTATTTGCGATCGACCCATCGTAAATAATGGTATTTGCGACGGGAAACATCATCGTCACAAATAAGTCTCATATTATATGCAATATATATAAATAAAATTTTTTACGAAGGACCCGTCGTAAATAGTTTTTGTGATGGGCTCGTCGTACCTTCATATATATATATATGTATATATATATAAAGTTATGTGATGGGCATGTCGCAACAATGTATTTGCGACGGGTAAGTAGACCCGTTGCAAATACACATTTTAAAAATATTTATTTAGACTACTTGTGATGGGGACCCGTCGCAAAAGGTCCCATCAAAAATAACAAATAAATTTTAAAAAATAAATTTAATAAAAATATGATTAATGAAATAATAATATTACTATTATTAAAAAATTAAAAAATATTAAAATTCTCAATATTCACAAAAAAATTAAAAAATTCATAAAATATTATTATTATTATTATTAAATAAAAAAACAAAAAAATATAATACTAAAAAATTATTTAATAAAATAATATTATTATTATTTAAATAATAAAAAATAAAAAATATTAAAATTATCAATATTCACAAAAAATATATATAAAAAATATAAAATATTAAAAATTAAATTATGTAATATTTTCCTCGATATAAAAGATAGAAAATGTAAATAATTCATATTACAATGTTAAATTCAAATTTTTTTAACATTAAAAAATCAATGGGGGTCATCTTCTGGAGGAGGTGGAGGAACTGAAAGAGATGGTGGAGGAAACTCCATCCCTAAACAACGAGCTAGATGGCGCATGTAATCCATCTTCTCGTGATGTTGTTGCTGCCATTGATGAATCTCCTCCTCATGTTGTTGTTGTTGCTGCTGCTACAATCGGCGCATCTTCTCCTCCTAATGATGCTCTTACTGCTGCTTCCTTCGACTCATCTCTTCATGTTGCTTTTACTGCTTCTCCTGCTGCTGCTGCAGCCATCGATGCATCACCTCCTTATTAGAAATTATTACTAATTATTGGTAATTATAACTAATAATTTGTAGTTATTACTAATTATTGGTAATTATTACTAATTATTGGCAATTATTACTAATTATTGGTGATATGTTACTAAGTATTACTAATTATTACTAATTATTACTAATTATTGGTAATTAATTCTAATAATTGGTAATTATTACTAATTAATTGTAATTATTACAACTTATAGGTAAATATTACTAATTATTGATAATTATTACCAATTATTACTAATTATTACTAATTATTAATAAATATATCTAATTATTACTAATTATATCTAATTATATCTAATTATTGGTAATTATATCTAATTATTGGTAATTATTACTAATTATTGATAATAATTACTAATTATATCTAATTATTACTAATTATATCTAATTATATCTAATTATTACTAATTATTAATAATTATTACTAATTATTTCTAATTATATCTAATTATTTCTAATTATCTCTAATGATTACTAATTATATCTAATGATTACTAATTATGTAAAATTATTACAAATTATATCTAATTATTGGTAATTATTTGAAATTATTGGTAATTATTGGTAATTATATCTAATTATTGGTAATTATTGGTAATTATATCTAATTATTACTAATTAATACTAATTATATCTAAGTATTACTTATTATATCTAATTATTACTAAATATATCTAATTATTAGTAATTATATCTAATTATTACTAATTATATATAATTATTACTAATTATATCTAATTATTACTAATTATATCTAATTATTACTATTTATATCTAATTATTACTAATTATATCTAATTATTACTAATTATATCTAAGTATTAGTAATTATATCTAATTATTTCTAATTATTACAAATTATTACTCACTATTATTAATTATTATTAATTATATCTAATTATTACCAATTATATCTAATTATTACTAATTATTACTAATTATATCTAATCATATCTATGTATTACTAATTATATCTAATTATATCTAATTATATATAATTATTACTAATTATATCTAATTATTATTTATTTTATTTATTTAATTCTAATTATATATAATTAATTCTAGTTATTACTAATTATCCTTAATTATAACAAAATTCCGCTGATTATCTATAATAATCTCTAATTATTGAAAATTAACAATAATTAATTATAATTATCACTAACAAAATCTATTTCTTACTAAAAAAATTAAAAATAAAAATCTATTTAAATCTAATTTAATTAGAACTAAAAAACAACAATTAATGTTAATATAAAAAAATTAAATAAATATAAAAAATAAAATACAAATATGTTAAACATTGATATTTTGAATGTATTGACGTCTTCTAATTTCTATCGTATAAAAAACGTCAACTAAATGATATTTTTCCCTTAAAACTAGAGAATGAAGTGAGGAAGAGAGGAAGATCTGAGTGATTTGAAAAAAACGGGTGGGGGTATATATATGTCAGATTAGTTACAACGTGGTTATTTGCGATAGGTTTCCCGTCGCTTATAGTGGTATTTGCGACATGGCCCGTCACAAATAACATCGCCCTAATTAATTATGGTTCGCAGTTAAAAGGGTATTTGCGATGGGAGTCGTCACAAATACCTCCTCCGACATACTATTTGCGACAGGCAGCTTTTCCCATCACAAATTTTATTTATCGCGCCGGGATTTTGTGACAGGCATGTCACAAATACCCTGGCCCACATTAATTACTGTCGGTGGTTAAAAGGCTAAGTGTGATGGGGCTGGTCGCAAAAAGCTATTAACAGTCTCTGAGTATTTGCGACGGGTACAGTCACAAATACTCTTTCGCGGTTTGGCACGCAAGCCGCGCGGTTTGGTGTGCATGTCACGCCAAACTATTTGCGATAGAAGAAATATCCTCGTCGCAAATACTATTGGCTTGGTTTGGTGTGCACGTGGTGCCAAACTATTTGCGACGAGAGACGAAATCCTTTGGCAAATAACTAATTATTTGCGATGGGGATATTTCCCAGTCGCAAATATTGATTTTTCTCGTAATGGCTTATGGCTACCCATTAGGTGAGTGAACATTGAATATAGTTTAATTGGCTAATGGATTTAAGGATTTTTAGCATGACATGTATAACGACCCATACATTACATACATTGTTATTACATCAGAATTGAAGCACACTTATTACAACATATAACAAAACCAGGAAAGGACCGTATATGTATAGTGTCTTTGAAATTAGGAAACATAAACAACTTGTTCATAAAGCATATACACTGTCTCCCATTTATTTCATCATATCTATAGTCCGTTTTGGCATATCTTACTTAATAACCTTCTTCCTGACCTGTGGAAAGAAAACATACAAAAGGGTGAGCTCAAATGCTCAGTAAGGGTAAACAAAAGAAATATCAATCACATTATATTCATAAGAACATAACATTTTGGAAATATTATCCTGCAAAAGAGAGAATATCGGATAAATCATAGTAGTGAAATGAAATCCCAATAATCATAACATAAAACATGAAACTTTGTGGCATACACACATAATCATAGAGAATCATTTCTTATTAGTCAAGACTCATGGCCAAGACAATCTTAGTGGACAAAGTCCATTTCTGAACCGAGTTCACTCCTCGTTTCAATCCTGTTTCACTGAACCGGTTTAACATGTCGTTCCAGCCATGTCTATCTCATTAGATATAAAATCTTTACCCAATGCATTGGACGGAGATATAGGTCCCACCAATCTTATAATGATACCATTCATATGTGTTCCACAAAATCATAAATCATTCATCATTGCATAACCCATGTAATAAAAATGGGATTCATAAACAACAAGACATCATAAAACAATTCATATAGCATAAAGGAATTCATAAAAATAATTCCATCACAACATAATCAAATAAATGTAATAATAGGGATAGAAACAGAACCCTATATTATCTTAGATGGAACATAATTTTGATAAAACACATGAACTCCATTCTTGAGGAAAATATCCTTTCTACTTTAAAAACATTTTCATGTCATAACATGTCATACAATTTTAAACTAAAAGAAGTTGATTATAAATAAACTTGAAAGCATCTAAATTAATCTTCTTGGAAATAATGTTTTAATAATGCATTCATGTCGAATAAGTTAAAAAAACATTCTTCCTGTACATATGTCGGAAAAGTAAAAAAGTACCTCGTACGAAAAACGACAAAAGATTCCTTTCATATCTTTCACTCAAAACTAACCGAAGTTTAAAATTTGATTTAAACAATTCTAGGTGGATGGAAACAATATTACATATTGAGGAAACATGGATGTGGATGATAAAATACACCCCAGTAAATACCAAAGTATAAACAATCTCAAATAAAATGAGATTGTGATATTTTCCTTTACCTTAGGTCCAATTTGCTTCGTAAGTGTCCAAACCTACTGTATAATTATTTAAATAATTTTATTAACTTATTCCAAAATCATAAATATTTTTATGATTTTATATATGGTCATATTATTAGCTTCATATTAGTAATATTTCATTACTACTTGTTATTCGGGTATTTATTACTTTTTGTTCTTATAAGTGTTTTGTCGAATAAATTATTGTTTTTCATTTTATTTTATAGATACCTCATTTCCATAATGGTATTAGAGTAATATATATCATATTCATTAATTCAATTCATTTATATAATCATTATGTAATGAAGATCATGTAGAACGAGTCACATCACATCATGGAGACAGTATTCCGTACGTACGCACGAGCGATGATATCGTTCCCATGATCGTGGAATTGTGTTGGAGTGTATATATACTATTTCAGAATCAATATCACTTTACAAAAATCATATATAGTCATTATTTACACCATTATTCCCATCCAAGTAATGTGGTGGTGGAAAATAATTTACACCACGGTGTGGAGACGGTATTCCGTACGTACGCACGCGCTGTGATTTTGTTTTCCGTAGGATGGATAGATGGTGAAATAGGGTTGTTTCATACTTATAATAACATTTAAGTATATTAGTGATACTGATGTTATTCATTTATAATGAAACAACTAAAGAAGAATAAGTGGAAGAATAAATAAAGTTGAAAGAATCGGTAACAGACATTACCTCTTCTTTGAAGCGCCTCTTTGAGATATCCTCTTAGGGAACTAAAATTGGTCTTTTAAGAATACTAGTACCTCTAGTATGTTTTTAGGGAAGTGGAGAGGAGATATTGGTAGGGGTTGGCCGAGCTTGAGGGGTCAAAGTGGTGTGAGTAAGTGAGGGGGGAGGTGCCCATTTATAAGGGAGGAGAGAGGCACCTTTGGAATAACTAAAAATATTATTTTATTATAAAGTCAAATTCGTTTTTTAATAGCTCAAAATTGAAATATTTCTAATATAAGGTGGGTATGGGTCGCATGCCTCTCATAAAATAGAATTTATAGAAGTTTAGGTATCAATTTTAACCTTATCATTTATATTTAGCTTTAAGTTAGATAATTTATCTTTTACCGTGTCTTCTTGTTTTCTTACACTACAAGGTTAATAAACTTACTATATCAAGCCAAACGAACCCCAAGTTGTTTATTAATAATATATATAACCATATCTAAGACATTCGGCCGAAACTTATATTTTTAGGAATAAAATAACAATTAATAATATAGTATTTGTTTTAAAAACAATTTTATGTCAATTTTGATACTATTTGGTAATTGATTTTTTTGAAAATCATTACAGAATGATTAGTTCGAAAAAATTTATTTAAATCAATATTAACATGTCATATTAACATATAAAATTATAGTAATTCATAAAAAGTCTCAAATTAAATTTATTTGGGTATTTATAACATCAATTATGTCAATATTTCATTAATAAGATAATTAATGCATCATCATTGTGTCATAAATAAATTAAATTATTCAATGTCTAAAAAACATAAATAAAATACCAGTATGTTTGAAATTTTTTTATCATTCTAATGAATATTTATAGTCTAATTTATCTTATGTACACCTCTATATTAAAAATTATTTATTTATTAAACATTGATTTTATCTATTTTAACCCTTCTTTAAATAAACTGATAATAAATGTCCTAATCTAATCCAAGTAGGCCTAAATGGTCATATTATATTCCTAAGGTTGGTTTTGGTTGAATTACACCTATCCAATAGAATTAGGACATGTGTTAGGGTAATATTAATAACACTTTTACCCTTAATTACCCTATTTACTTTTAACCGTGGTAAAAAAAAAGTAAAATGTTACTATTCACCAAAAAATATTTTCATCTCATTGAACCACATTTTAGTCCTTGATATTAACCGTGTCTCTCGGATTTTCGAAATTCTACTCAGAAAAGTGGTAAAATTAAGTTTTATGAAAAATTCAGTTTTTTTATCTACAACTTAGTGGTTTAACTATTCATCAAAAAATTAATGTTTCCAGAAAAATACCAAAAATTAGGCCTAAGCTATATTTGATATTATGAATTCAAAAATGATATTTATTTTACAAAATTCAATAAATATCAGTTACATTAAGTAATTTAAAAATTAATTTCCGTTGTCAAAACAAATAGCGTGTTTTAAAAAGATAATAACTATCAAAAGACTAACACTTTTTTATGTCTGGTGAAATTACATCCTATGAACAACATTGTATTAAATTGTAAAAATATATTCTAAATATACTTTAAAACCACTCAAATTTATAATTTATCACTATTAATTATTTCGATTAAAAATGTGGTTTTTAATTAAAATTTAATAATTTTCACTATTCATCAGAATATGAAAGTTATCCAAAAAGTACCAAAATTTCACCCTATGCTAATTTTGATATTCCGAATAAAAAAAATGACGTCCATTTTAAAAAATAAAATTTTCAAAATTTCAAAAAGTGGTTCATACTATTCATAACAGCTAGTTTTAATAATATTTTAATAGCATATCGTTGTTTAGTGAAACTCTGTATTGCGTGTGACGCAAGCTATTGAGGAATGTCACCGTTGCGTGTAATGCAAGCCAAGCTAGTGTTGGGTGTAGTTAAAGATTCCTTTGATGATTTATATAACATAAAAACAAAATATTTCTCATAAAAGTCTTGGGTGTAACATTCTACCCCCCTTAAAATTAATTTCGCCCTCGAAATTAGTCACTTTGAAACAAAAAGATGAGCATACCTCTCCCTCCTCATATTACCAAGCTCCCATGTAGCTTATTCTAATTAGTGGTTCCTCCATAAAACTTTCACCAAGCGAGTGGTCTTGTTTCGTAGGAATTTTTTGCTACGATCCAGAATCTCTATCGGCTGTCCTTTATAAGAAAGATCTTGCTCCAGTGGTACAAATTCTGAGCTGAGTAAATGTGAAGGATCGGGTATGTACTTTCTCAGGAGAGATACATGGAACACATCGAGAAGTTGAGATAGATTTGGTGGAAGTGCCAATCCGTAATCTACCTTTCCAACATGATCCAGTATTTCGAATGGACCGATATATCTAGGGATCAACTTCCCCTTCTTTCCAAATCTCATGACCCTCTTCCAGGGAGATATTTCCAAGAACACTTTATCACCGACTTAAAACTCTAGGACTTTTCTTCAATTGTCGGTATAATTTTTTTGTTGACTCTGAGCTTCTCTTATGCGTTGTTGAATAGATTGGACCTTTTCTGTCATCTCATAAACAAGATCAGGTCCTAATAGATTTCTTTCCCCAACTTCATTCCAGCAAGTTAGAGTCCTGCATGTCTTTCCATAGAGAGTTTCATAAGGAGCCATCTGAATACTGGAGTGAAACCTATTATTATAATAAAATTCCATCAATGGTAGGTGTTGATCCCAACCACCTTTGAAATCCATAGAGCAAGCTATCAACATATCTTCTAGAGTGTGAATTGTTATCTCAGACTGACCGTATGTCTGAGGATGATAAGCAGTGCTGAAACTCAACTCTGTATCCAGAGTATGCTGAAGACATCGCAAGAACTTCGAGGTAATTCTCAGATCCCGATCAGATATAATAGAATGTGGTACTCCATGCAATCTTACCACTTCCTTTACATATATCCTGGAAAGCTGATCCAGAATGAAATCTTCTCTAATAGCAATGAAGTGTGCAGACTTTGTAAGACGATCAACTATGACCCAAATAGCATTTTTGCCATTGGATTTTTTAGGAAGTCCTGTGAAAAAGTCCATAGTCATGTTTTCCCATATCCATTCGGGTATGGGTAATGGTTGTAACATCCCCTTGCACTTCTGTCACTCAGCTTTAACTTGTTGAAAATCCAAGCATCGAGAGACATATTCAGCACCATCCCTTTTCATGTCATCCCACCAGAAGTAGTCTTTTAGGTCCCTATACATCTTCGTGCTTCCAGGATGAATATGGAATGAATAACTATGAGCCTCATCCAGTAGCTCCTTCTATAATTCGGGGATGGGACGAACACAAACCCGATTCCTGAACTTTATTATCCCATCACAATCAAGGTTGAATTCAGGAATATTTCTCACCTTCTTTTGTAACTCTACATATTCTTTTTGTGCCTCTTTAATCTTCACATGTATAGATGGTTGAACATTCATTTGAGAAAGATATGATTTTTCCCTTTCCATTATAATTACAAGATCTATACTTTGTAAATCCATAAATATTGTATCTTTTTTTATCCTCATCATGGATAAACTGGCATGGTCTTGTCTACTTAATGCATCTGTCACCTTGTTTGCTTTCCCTGGGTGGTAATGGATTGAGGAGTCATAATCCTTAATCAGCTCCAACCATCTTCTTTGGAACATATTCAGCTCCTTTTGTGTGAAAATATACATTAAACTTTTATGATCATTATAAATATCACACCTTTCTCCATAAAGATAATTCCTCCAAATCTTTAATGCAAAGATTACCACAGCTAACTCCAAATCATGTGTTGGGTAATTTTTCTCATGGATTTTCAACTTTCATGAGGCATAAGATATCACCATATCATTTTTCATAAGAACACACCCCAATCCCATCCTGGATGCATCACTACAGATCACAAACCTTTCTCCACTAAAAGGTAGTGTGAGCACAGGTGCACTGGATAACCTTCTTTTCAACTCCTTGAAATTCTCTTCACATTCCTCCGTCCAAACAAACATAACTCCTTTCCGAGTCAACCTGGTGAGTGTATTAGATAATAGTGAAAAATATTTCACAAAACATCGATAATATCCAGCCAAACCAAGAAAACTTCGGATCTCAGTTACTGTTGTTGGTCTCGACCATCTTTTGATAACCTCTATTTTTGCGGGATCCACAGATATACCCTCTTTTGAGATTATGTGACCCAAAAATTAAACTCTTTGAATTCAAAATTTAATCTTGGTAAATTTGGCATAAAGCTTCTCCTTCCTTAGGGTCTTCAATATAATTTTCAGGTGATCTTCATGTTCTTCCTTTATCTTTGAATATACCATAATATCATCTATAAAGACTTCCACAAACTGATCAGGATTTTTTCTAATGACTATATTCATCAAATCCATGAAGATAGCAGGAGCATTAGTAAGACTAAATGGCATCACTATAAATTCATTGTGTCCATACCCTGTACGAAAAGCCTTCTTTGGTATATCCTCCCTTTTGACCCTTAATTGATGATACCCTGAATGAAGATCAATCTTAGAAATGTATTGAGCTCCATGTAGTTGGTCAAATAAGTCATCAATACGCGGGAGAGGATAATTGTTCTTGATAATGATCTTGTTATGTTCTCGATAATCAATGCAGAGTCTCATTGATCCATCATTCTTCTTAACAAACAGAACAGGTGCTCCCCAAGGCGACGCACTAGGGCGTATGAATCCCTTATCAAGATTCTCTTGGTGTTGCTTATTCAATTCCTGCAACTCAATTGGGGACATTCTATAAGGTGTCTTTGAAATAGGTAAAGCACCCGGTATGAGTTCTTTTGAAAACTCAACTACACGATTTGGTGGAAGACCCGACAATTCCTCTGGAAATACATCGTCAAACTCCTGTACAATGGGCATATTCTTAATCAAGAGTTTCTCACCAACCATTAGAGATAAATAACCTTTATTTAGTGGAATCAAGACCCATAAGATGGATGAAATTTCCACTGGATGGTTATGTTCATCCTTGCATCGATAGATGATCATAGATTGACGTGGAATATGAAATGTGACTTCCCTTCTTTGGAAATTGATATGAGCTCCATATAAAGAAATAGAATACATGCCAAGAATCGCATCAAATTCCACTATAGGAAGTATCACAATATTTGCAGGATGCACTTTCCCACAAACTTCAATCGGAGAATAATTATAAACGTTTGATGCGACGGTTGTGCCATTATGGGTTGTCACAGCTAACTCAACATCTAATTGTTGAGGTAATACAGTGATATCCTTAGAAAATTCTTCAGAAATAAATGAGTGGGTGGATCCAGAATCAAATAAAACATTTGCTACTTTAGAGTGGATGGTAAGTGTAACTTTCAACAAATCGTTATCGTACTCCACAACGCTGATAGAAATTGCATTTGACTTTCCATTGTCTTTAGCCTTAAGAGTTTTTTGACGTCGACCATAATCATCAACCCTTGGATTAGGGCATTTATTGGCATAATGCCCCATCTCCTTGCACTTGAAACATTGAAGTGTATTAGGTTCATTCTGTGTATCCCTTCCTTTGTTTGAATCATTAGACATGTTCTTCCCATCATTGCGGCATTCAAATGCCCGATGACCTTCCTTTCCACATTTGAAACATTTACATGTCCCTTTAAAACAACTCCCTCCATGTTTCTTTCCACACTTTGAGCATAAGGAAAAACTCATATTCTTTTCAGCGTGCTCTTTAGATTTTCCTTTGAATTCAATTTTCCTCTTCTTATCAAACCCATATGACTGATGGGTGACTCCAATCTCCATCTCGACTTTGAGATCACATCGAACAATTTCCTCATAGATATTGAAGTCCCTTATGGATAACGCCCTTCGAAGACATGGTTTTAAGCCACTAAATAATCGATCGATCATACTCTAAGGTTGGATAATAATAACAGAAGCGTACCTTGCAAGTCTTGTAAAATTTGCTTCATAGGTACCAACAGATTCATCATCCTTTTTCTTTAGTTCAAGAAACTCTTTCTCTATCTTTGTTCGGAGAATACAAGGAAATTACTTATTGATAAATAAGTTCTTGAACTCGTCCCATTCCATGGAGTCAATTTCATCTCTTTGCCTCGTATTCTTGATAAGATTCCACCATTGATCAGCATCACCTTACAAACGATACATTGCTAAGATGACATTATCATGTTCAGAACATTGAAGAACTGAAAATATCTTTTCAGTAGTACAAATCCATTGTTCAGAAATTAATGGATTTGTAGATCTGCTGAATGAAGGTGGACACTGCCTCATGAAGGATTCAACAGAATGTTGCTCCTTCCTTTGATCGTTTGGATGTCCTGCATGATTCATAGCTTGAGAAAGTTGTGTGAGCATGTCTACAAGATTTTGCATTCCAGTTCCTATATCGTTTGGTTGCTCAAGGGGAAATCATTGCATTTCCCGTCACATTCCGCATTAACATGGTTCCTTCGGGTTCTAACCATTGACTAAAACCAAGAAGAATAGTGTGAGCAACACTAATTATAATAGGAAAACCATATAATCATGAATAAAATTTCACACTTAAGGTCTTATCCTAGGTTATTCATTTCCATTTCTAAAACACTATGATTGTGTCCTATGCCTAGACTTATCCTTAGGGTTCTTACTAAGGCTTTAAAATCCTATTTTCCAAAGGTTGAATATACCTTTCCTCTAATACCAACTATAACGACTCATACTTTACATGAATTTTTAATACATCAGAATTGAATCACACTTATTACAACATATAACAAAACCAGGAAAGGACCGTATATGTATAGTGTCTTTAGAAACTGGGAAACATAAACAATTGGTTCATAAAGCGTCTACACCGTCTCCCATTTATTTCATCATATCTATAGTCCCTTTTGGCAATGTTACATAATAACCTTCTTCCTGACCTGGGGAAAGAAAAAATACAAAAGGGTGAACTCAAATGCTCAGTAAGGGTAAACAAAATAAATATCAATCACATCATATTCCTAAGAACATATCATTTTGGAAATCTTATCCTGCAAAAGAGAGAATATGCGATAAATCATAGTAGTGAAATGAAATCCCAGTAATCATAACTTAAAACATGAGACTTTGTGGCATACACACATAATCATAGAGAATCATTTCTTATTATTCAAGACTCATGGCCAAGACTATCTTAGTGGACAAAGTCCATTTCTGAACTGAGTTCACTCCTCATTTCAGTCCTATTTCACTGAACCGGTTTAACCTACCGTTCCATCCATGTCTATCCCATGAGAAATAAGATCTTTACCCAATGCATTGGAGGGTGATATAGGTCCCACCCATCTCATAATGATACCATTCATATGTGTTCCACAAAATCATAAATCATACATCATTGCGTAACCCATGTAATAAAAATGGGATTCTTAAACAACATGACATCATAAAAAAATTCATATAAGATTAAGGAATTCATAAAAATAATTCCATCACAACATATTCAAATCAATGTAATAATAGGGATAGAAACATAACCCTATATTATCTTAGATGGAAAAAATAATTTTGATAAAACACTTGAAATCCATTCTTGAGGAAAATATCATTTCTACTTCAAAAAAATTTTCCTTTCTTAACATGTCATACAATTTTAAACTAAAAGAAGTTGATTAAAAATAAACTTGAAAACTTGTAAAGTAAGCTTCTTGGAAATAATGTTTTAAAAATCCATTTATTCCATATATGTTAAAAAAACATTCTTCCCGTACATTTTTCAGAAAAGTCAAAAAGTATCTCGTACGAAAAACGACAAAAAGATTCCTTTCATATCTTTCACTAAAAACTCACGGAAGGGTAAAATTGGATTTAAAAAATTGTAGGTGGATGGAAACAATATTAAATATTGAGGAAACATGGATGTGGATGATAAAATACACCCCAGTAAATACCAAAGTATAAACAATCTCGGATAAAATGAGATTGTGATATTTTCCCTTAACTTATGTCCAATTTGCTACATAAGTGTCTGAACCTCCTGTATAATGATTTAAATAATGTTATTGACTTATTACATAATCATAATTATTTTTAGGATATCATATATGGTCATATTATTAGCTTCTTATTAGTAATATTTCATTACTACTTCTTATTCTTGTGTTTATTACTTTTTGTTCTTATGCGTGTTTTGTCGAATGAATTATTATTTTTCTTTTTAAGTTATAGATACCACATTTTTATAATGTTATTAGTGTAATATATATCATATTCATTCATTCAATTCATTTATATTATCATTATGCAATGAATATCATGTAGAACGAGTCGCATCACATCATGGAGACAGTATTCCGTATGTACGCACGAGCGATGATATCATTCCCATGATCGTGGAATTGTATTGGAGTGTATATATACTATTTAAGAATCAATATAAATTAACAATAATCATATATAGTCATTATTTACACCGTTATACACATCCAATTAAGGTGGTGGTGGAAAATAGATTACACCACGACGTGGAGACGGTATTCTGTACGTACGCACGCGCTGTGATTTCGTTTTCCATAGGATGGATAGATGCTGAAATAGGGATGTTTCATACTTATAATAACATATCAGTATATTAGTGATACTGATGTTATTAATTAATAATGATACAACTAAAGAATAATAATTGGAAGAAGATATAAAGATGAAAGAATCGGTAACGAACATTACCTCTTCTTTGAAGCGCCTCTTTGAGATCTCCAGTTAGGGCACTAAAATTGGTCTTTTAAGAAGACCAGGACCTCTAGGATGTTTCTAGAGAAGTGGGGAGGAGATATTGGCAGGGGTTGTCTGGGCATTAAGGCTCAAAGTGGTGTGAGGAAGAGAGGAATGAGGTGACCTTTTATAAGGGAGGAGAGGGGCACCTTTGGAATATCTAAAAATATTATTTTTTTTTATAAAGTCAAATTCGTTTTTTAATAGCTCCAAATTGATATATTTGGAAGATAAGGTGGGTATGGGTAGAAATACTCTCATACAATATAATTTATACAAGTTTAGGTATCAATTGTAACCTTATCATTTAGATTTAACATTAAGTTAGATAATTTAACTTTTACTGTGTCTTCTTGTTTTCTTACACTATAAGGTTAATAAACTTACTATATCATGACAAACTAACCCCAAGTTGTTTATTATTAATATTTATAACCTTATCTAAGTCATTTGTCCGAACCATAGATTTTTAGGAATAAAATAACAATTAATAATATAGTATTTGTTTTAAAAACAATTTTATGTCAATTCTGACACTATTTGGTAATTGATTTTTGTGAAAATCATAAAAGAATGATTAGTTCTAAAACATTTAATTAAATAAATACTAACATGTCATATTATCATATAAAATTATTTTAATTCATTAAAAGTCTCAAATTACATTTATATGGGTATTTATAACATCAATTATGTCAATATTTCATTAATAAGATAATTACTGCATCATCATTGTGTCATAAATAAATTAAATTATTTAATGTTTAAAAATTATATATAAAATACCATTATTTTGGAAATACTATTAGCTTTCTAATGAATATTTATAGTTGAATTTATCTTATGTATAACTCTATATTAAAAAATTTTAATTATTAAACTTTGATTTTAACTATTTTAACCCTTCTTTAAATAAATTGATAATAAATGTCCTAATCTAATCCAAGTGGGCCTAAATGTTCATATTTTATTCTTAAGGTTGTTTTTGGTCGAATTACACTTATCCAATAGAATTAGGACATGTGTTAGGATAATAATAATAACACTTTTACCCTTAATTACACTATTTACTTTTAACCGTGGTAAAAAAAAGTAAAAAGTTACTATTCATCAAAAAATATTTTCATCTCATTGAACCACATTTTATTCCTTGATATTAACCGTGTATCTCTGATTTTCTAAATTCTACTCACAGAAGCGGTAAAATTATGTTTTATGAATAATTCAATTTTTTGAACTACCACTTAGTGGTTTCACTATTCATCAAAAAAATGAATGTTTCTAGAAAAATACCAAAAATTAGGCCTAAGATATATTTGATATTATGAATTCAAAAATTATATTTATTATACCAAATTCAATACATATTAGTTACATTAAATAATTTAAAAATTAATATCCGTTGTCAAAACAAATACCGTGTTTTTAAAAGATAATAACTATCAAAAGATTGACACTTGTTTATGTATGGTGAAATTATATCCAATGAACAAAATTGTATTAAATTGTATAAATATATTTTAAATATACTTTAAAACAACTCTAATTAATAATTTATCACTATTAATTATTTCTATTAAAAAAGTTTTTTTTAATTAAAATTTAATAATTTTCACTATTCATCAGAATATGAAAGTTGTCCGAAAAGTACCAAAATTTCACCCTAAGATAATTTTGATATTCCGAATCCAAAAATGAAGTCCATTTTGAAAAATAAAATTTCCAAAATTTTAGAAAGTGGTTATTACTATTCATAATAGATAGTTTTAATAATATTTTAATAGCATATCATTGTTTAGTGAAACTCGGTATTGCGTACGACGCAAGCTATTGAGGAAGGCCGTGGTTGCATGTAAAGCAAGCCAATCTAGTGTTCGGTGTAGTGAAATATTCCTTTGATGATTTATATAACATAAAAACAAAATATTTCTCATAAAATTCTCGGGTGTTACAACATGGATCCTTGAGTGATTTCATGATATAGAATCCTTAGTTTGTGGCTTAATAATTATTTATTTAACTATTCATGATTTTTGATATAAATGAATGTTGTAATTGAAAGAAAATTGGTAATTCACATAATTAACCTTTGAGATTTCTGTCGTGATATTGTGATATTCATGATATATGATAGGACAGGGGTTCCGTAATGAAATGATTATATATAAGGATTCTGCCCAGAACATGCACATTTATTTGTTGTGATGCTGATATTGAGTGGGCTTAGCCCAATCTAATGTTGTAATTATTATTGTGAGAGAGATCTTCCCATTCCCATATTGTAATGCTTATAATGATTTGGCTCAGATGTTGTAATGCTTATAGGGATTTGAATCATATTTTTGTAAATATATCTTGGTTATGTAGTTGTGGTTTGCATGGTTGTAATATATTCTTCAATATATTTTGAAATTGCATTAATGAAGGTTATTTTACCAAGGTTATAAGGTTTTAGTTAGCATGGTTATAAGACATGATTATAGATATTTTGGCATAGAGAGAAAGTAGGTTGTTGATTTATGTTATTAATTATTGAATTAATTAATACACCTATATATCTATTTATTGAAAACACTTCTTAACAGACTATTTTTATTCAATACAGTGGTTTCAGCCTACTGAGTTATACACAAACCCTAATCTGTTCATCTTTGTTACCCGAGAAGATTACATGGATATTGGATTGGACATGGGAAAATGATGTTGATGTATATCATTTTATTTCTTGATGTGTTGGAGTTTTGGGTGGGACTGGAATGGGGTTTGTGACCAGGGATGTTTGAGTCTTTGTCGATTATTTTAGTCATTTACCTGTATTTTTTCTAGCATGAAAATTAGTAACATTCCAGCATGTCATTACATTTTAACAATTATTAATTATTGATTATTCAGTTGGATTATATTATGTTTTCCTCTTTCTATATAATTTTATTGTTTTCATTTAAATGGATTAATTATAATTTCACGACAATTTTTACTAGGGGGTATGGTCTCCCCACTATACATTTCAGAGCTCCACTACTAGTCAGTAGCCTCTAGCATACAAGGAGGCATGTTTGTGGTCATGTAACCAAACCATTTTTTCCTCATCTGTGAAATCCAAATATGGGTACCTTACACCATCTTTTTTATATATCATCACATTTAAAATATTTTTGAGGGATTTCAAGCAATGAACATTTGGGTGGTTATGTAGGATATCATAGTAGATTACTTGAAAAAAAAGATAAAATACTCGAATAATGAGGGTTATATGAAGTATATTGATGTTTAATACAAGAGAGATTACATGTGATGATTTTTGTTAATGAGAATATATTACGGTTTTATATTTATAAAAATATAAATTTATAATTCAGACATTTGTGATTCATATATATAATGAATAGTTAAATGGTAATATCCTCATAATATAAGATCACGTGTTGTCCCAAATTATTGATAATCATGGAAAATTATGGGTTTTAATGATATGTGAATATTAAGATGAATATAATGTTATCTGTGATATAAATTGAAAATAATTGAGAATGTAAGTATAGTATTTTTATTCGGAATAGTTCAAAAAATTAAATCATCTTAAATTTAATATGGTTATTGAGATATTAATAAGTGTATGGTTATTATTAGTTCAAGTAACCTAATATTTTAAATATTTATAACTTGTTAACCAATTTAAACTAAGATGTCTGGTATTGTATTTATTTAGAGTATGTAATTTATTTTTCAAGGATACTTACACAAAATCTTTACATAGACTATTTTTTTGTATCTTTTAATTTCAAATACATTCCTAATGATAAATATATTTTTTAACTTGTTATAGTATTCCTAGAGGGGTAGTTCCTCTAGAAGGGGAGAACGTAAAAGTAGTGTGAATATATTTGAATTTGTTCTTGAATTTGTCATTGAATTGCAAGAGTGTATTGTTGTGGGTTTATTAAACATATAAGTAAGGAAGATGGAGTGATTAGGAGCTATAAGTAAATATTTTCAACAGAACATGCATTGTTCTGAAAGCTGATTAATAATATTTCTATAATTAGATTTATATTGAATTTGGATTTTAAAATTTTGATATTTGGGAAGATGAAAGTAGGAGAGTTTGAAAATGTCATTAATACATAATTATATATAGATATTTCACACAGGGATGCATAAAATTAGAAAAACAATTACTGGAAAATTAATATAGGAAATTGGAATCCTATATATTGAATAGTATATCTAGATAAAAAACATCTTCAAACGTCCAAGGGGGTGAATTTAATAATGTACTAGAATGTAAACCATGATACATAATGTTAACTATGCACCATATATAATAGTATCCAACCAATACTGAGGAGAAATTTCTTGGGTATTGAAAATATACATAAAATTAATAGACTATAGGAGATAACATATAAGAATATATATATCAATACTGGAAAATAGAGAGTTGTTCATGGCATTGGATTTTTGGTCATGTTGTGAAGAGCATACAAGTTTAAATTTATAATTTTTCTTGAAAATAGTACCCTATATACCAAAGGGTCAATCATCCCATGCGAAGGGATATTACTCTCCATGACATAGGGGCCATGCCATGTCTAGTTTCGATCAATGTATTGTACAATCCAAGTATTATTCCCATGATGTGATGCCCTCTATGTCATATGTTTTTTCATTATTTCCTAGTTTATATCTTTTAAAGTTATAAAGGATTTATAGAGTTTGGGGAGGTCAAAAATTTATATTTTTTGGAAAAAACCATGTGCATGTTATACAAATATTTAGTATTAACCGCGTGGGATGGATATATCAGTTCTCAATGGGATTTTCAAGGGTTAATCATAGTTTTCATATAATACTAATATCCATGAAGAAGAATTGGTAAATGGTTTATTTTAGATTTTTTCACACAACATGAACATGGTTTTACAAATAATTCAACAATAAAATGGTAACCATGTTCATTAGATTTCATGGGGCGGTAATAATTATAATATTTGAGCACTATTTGTCTAACCATGTGGCCTAACCAAGCAAACTATTTAGGTTTCTTATAAATGGAAAATTTTCTTGTTACCATTTTTCATTTTTAAATATAATATCCCCATAATTCATAATTATCATTGCATATATTGTCCATTACTATCAAGTATGTTCTTCCCTTGGTTTTATGGTATTTCCAATTATTTATTTTTGAATCTCTTTGAGGTATTTGCTGATTTCCACATGATTTTTTTCTCTTTTTTCCGTTCTCTCCTACAAATCTCTTCCATGTTTTTCATGGAAACCCCAATGGGATATGTTTTTAAGATATATAATCTTTAATAGGGAATTTATAAGGTTTATTTTAGATTTATGTTTTGCGGAACTAATGTCATCATTTTCAATCAATGTTTTCGAAGGTGACTATGTTCTCTCTATTAATGAGGATGGTGTATCTATAAAAATGATTTATCACAACATTAACTAAATATGGTTTACACATGTTTAAATAATGATTAATTAGTTAAAAATTTTATTATAAATTGAAAAAAAACCAACTTAATATAAATAATCTGTATTTATAAAAATCTATTTTAAAAGAGAATAATTGTTATAATAAAATCATATCACCCTCCATGGATTTTTATTTAATGAAAAAATATTTTATATATTCTAATATAATGTTTTAAATTCATCATATATGTTTAATAAATTTTATATTATAACACATTCAGTTTTTTAGATAAGAGATGTATTTTTTAAAAAAAATGGAGTTTTACCAACATTTGATTGCGAACCCATTTTAGATATAGTTATTGACCCATTTATATGTTCTATTTTATAAAATAAACATATTATTTAGAATTATGACATAAAATATTACTTTGTATTAATTTTTTGTATTTCTCTAATAAATTTCATATTATTATGAATAGTGAAAATACTGTATTTTAATTGAAAACTATCATTCATGAAAATTATTTATACAGATATGTTGTCATTTTAATTGGTTTTAATGTTTATTTGGATTAATTATTTGTTATTTAATATAATATTGTTCATTGGAAGAAATTTATATTTGATATTGGACATAAACACACATCAATCATTGGATAGTTTTTACATCTTAAAAACTTGCATTCTTATTTTAACAATGTGAAATAATTTTAAATTAATTACTAAAAATTGTTTGATTTGAATTTCAGAAAATGGATTCCTTATTTTTAAATCATAAGGTTTAAATTGTGTAAATATGTACGTCTAATTTTTATACGTTATGAATAGTGACATCAATAATTATTTAATTTGGAATGGTTAATGTGTAACTCAGGTAAATAAGGGTAAAAAATAAAATTATAATAACATTAAACTACATAAAAAATGTCATAATACTATTTTACGAGATATTTTAGACCATGGTGATACTTGGGACGATTGTGGTACCCCATGGAGCCACTTGGATGTGAACATTATATTTTATAAGAATTAATTTAATATAAAGAAAAATATAACATAAACATTTATCTTATAATAAAACATTTTTTATGGGGTTATATAATTGATATATTCAACTATAAATGTTATATATAATAATAAAAATATTTCATACATTATGATATTTTATTTATAATGTTTATTCAAAAAATAAATAAATTTAGTTATGACATAATCATGAGCATTGATTGATTCATTAATAAAAGACTCAATTCAATGATATTATAAATATTAAAATAAAAATAATTTTATTATTTTTATGGCATAAAATAAATTTATGTATGAATATGACATGTTATATTTGTATAAATGATGTTTTTTTGAAGTAAAAAAGTTATGATTTTGTAAAAAATCTAGTATAAATAGGTTCCCAAATCTACATAATTCATAACATAAAACATAATATAGTTTATTAAATGATATTAATTTTTTTTTAAAATATAATATTTATGTAAATGTATATAATAAGACTAAAATTTCATTAATGACTCTTTAATTGGAAATTTTTCATGTTTTGGTAACTATTTTGGTTCCCAAATTGTTTAATGCTTGATAAAATGGTAAGAGTAAAAAAGGGATAAATAAAAAATATAAGGATTAAAAAATATATCCAAATCATATCTAAATATTATTTGAAGATTTTATTTCAACTTATATTCATCTTATCTCATATCTATCTAAATATTGACAAATTTATAATAGAAATAAAATTTAAAATAAATTAATATTTCAATACATTTTGGAAGATCCCCTCCCCTCTTATAAAAAGCCACATCCTCTACCCACATACTCACACCCTTCATGCACGATGGATCATCCAAATTCTTTTCAAACAATATCCCAAAATCTATCATTTCCTCCTAGAATCCCTACCTTGGGAAGAAGGCAATTTATAAAATCCTTTTGTCTCAAATTAAAAGAAGTTTCCTAATTTAGATGTAACGTCTTCTATCAAGTTCAAATCCTTTATTTTCCTTCTCCACTACCTATTATTTTTTTATTCTTTGATTACATAACAAAAAAATGTATCTTCAATATACTTGGATGTTGTTATGAGGAGTATTTTATTTAAAATTACACATAACTCAATCTAATGGATAAGAATAATATGTTTTTTGTACGGTAAACTACTGTCTCAGGAAATGACGATTGTTCAATTTTTCCATACCACATCTCATGGAGGACATTATGATGGAATTTTAATTATTTATGATATATATTATATTTCTATAATCCCTATTCTTCTATAATATTCATTACAACATACCATAATGTTATCCATGATGTGTAAATTTGATAATTTAATTTGAGAAGGTATGGACTACCTCCCCCTCAAAGTGATATGAATCATAAATTCTATATGTGGAATGTATAAAGGATGGTTTTATGAAACCTATGAGACATAAATAAACTAAATATATTACTATTATTATAATATACATTTATAACATATTATTATTATTCTTTTAATATGACAAATAAATGGATGTTGCATTCATCTGTACATATGACATATCGTCTCCGTGAATGGTGCATTTAATTTCCTATCTTCAAACATTGTGGACTATTATAAATACATATATAATGGGTATATATGAATTTAAATCTTGAATATAATTCTATTGATGATGTAATTTTCACTACATGTATAATTTATATCAAAACAAGTTCATTTTCAACTCAAGTACCGAATATAGACAAAATGACAGATATTAGCTTAAATAATTATTTAATGTTATAACATGGTAATAAGTGATATAAATGGAATAATAAATGTGTAAAATTTTTCATGGAAGTATTAATTAATATATGTTTATTATTCAGGAAGAACATGGAACATACATGACGAATCAGACTCAATTTAAGGGAACTTTTAACCTAATTTCCATTCATAGTGTTGATAATATACTTCATGAATATGCCATTCAATGAATATGTGAGAAATGAATTTTTATATATTATCTTGTATTTATACATTCCTTGTGAGGTTTTATAGTTAACATTCATAATCGATCTATTTAATGGAAAGCTTGATCAATTTATTATAAATATTAACTCAACCCTTATTCATTATGTTTAATATTTATTTAATTGGTTTTTTCAAGAGTATGTGTCAGAAACCATTGATTTCCTAACACTGAATACCAACGTATATTGGGTGTATTTATATTTTCACACAAAATTATGTCATTTATTTTTCCTAAATCAAATGATACTTTCATTGTAAGGGACTTAATCTCAATATAATTTCAAGGAGGCATATTTTGGTTTATAGATGAATATTTTTTATACATTGTATAATAAAACCCTTTAAATATTATCTTCATTCAAAGGGATTATTTTTTCTCTGAAGAATTTTACTAATTGAAAAAAAGGAATGTTATTAACATTTTCAGTGAAAATGACACCTCCACTATCATAATCCATATTTGATATATGGATTTCTCAATAAGAATTAATTTTTATAAAATAAAAAGAAACCCCTCATTCCATTTTTGGGTGTTTTAATATTTAAAATGATTCTTGAAATGTATTTAGTATTTAAATATCTTGAAATTATTTCATCTGATTTCAATTTATTTTTTAGATAAATGTTTATATTTTTAATATTTCATGTGTTATGATTATATAATGGTACTAGAACATTTTACATGTAGTCACATGATAAACCAATGATTGGTGGTTACATGATAAAGAAAATAATGGGTGGTTTCATTATAAATAAGGGATATGTTTTTATGTTATAACCTCCAATGCATTTGGTATGGAAGTCTCCCATATGGCTATTCCATTTAATGACATGTGTGGAATTCGACTATATTGTTATTACATTTATGTATTTTATATACCAGGTTACCATTATATGTATTATATTGTTTTCGACTAGATTTATGGTAATAATTTTTGTTAAAAAATGGTAATAAATGAGATTATATTTAGTGAATGGTTTTTTCTATTTTTTAAGGTGAATATAATTACATTATGATAAAATTTCATATTTTACATGTTTTTGAAAGACTAATTGTTTTAATTCAATGTGTATCCCTTAATTTGAATTTTATTTCCATCCTATGTTTGGAAATGTTTTTCACTACACATAAAGAAGAATCAATCCAAGAAAAGGATCATAGAAAGGTTATTCTATTTAAATCATGAAACAAAAAAAAAATTCAGAGTTTTTTGTTTTAAGAAAAATGAATATTGATTAGAAGTGTTTACTTATAATATTCATGTATTTATGTATATGTTATGACCTAAGTCTCTAAAGAAATAATCCTGAAAATATCCTCATTGTAAATTAATTTCAAATTACCGACTTATCTTAAGATTTTGTAATGTTAAAGGGAGGGAATTTATAGATGGTATCAGAGGTCGGATTAGATAACTTTTGAGTTTATGGTGTTATTTAACCATAAGTGAAAATTTAATATAACTATAATGGTTATCATATTATATATATTCATAGTTATTTCTGATAAATTGAATGATATTAGGATTACATAAATAATTTAATCTTAATATTTATCCTCCTCGCATGATAATACATGATAATTTTACTGATATAATAACACTAACCTTTTTGGTTTTAGAAAATGTATTGATCTAGCATGCACCAAAGCAACATTGGATGTCATGGAATCGATAGTAGTTTTATAAATAAAAAATTTATTGAAATGGGAGATGAATTTAGAACTCTTATGGTTATTCATAACCAATTATATTTATTCATGATTGACAACATGTTCGTTGGTGAATTTTCTAAGGCATCGTATATGTGAGGAAAGATAACTACGGAATTTCAAGAATAAAAAAAAGGTAAATATATTAAAAAAAACATACTTGTCATGTATGTGGTAATTAACTCCTAAGAAATTGCTTCAAATAGATGGGAAGATGATATAGATGTGGTAATGAAGTTCATAAAGCAGTAACCTTCTAAAGAAAAACGAACAGTTCATTTGACTTTGGGAAAGGGAAATAAGTTATTTCTGAGGGATCAGTTGAATGTTTTAAACGTAGTGTACATGTTCCTTAATCTGATAGATTTCCTAAAAGAAGGTTTGGGAATGGGATAAGTAGGACCTTACAAATATATTTTTACCAAATCCTAATGGTGATTCAATTGATGACGAGAAAACTGAAAATGACATATAAATTGTATGTATTATTTCATAGCCCGTGTTTTGACATTAATGAATATTAGGTTATTGTGAATTAATTTTTTTAAAGGATGGACATATACAAGAATAATATGGAAAATCATTGATAAAGGATCATGAAGAATTCTTGATGATTTAGATGATTACATTTTATGAAATTAAGGTTTGTATTGGATCTATGGATGATAATATATTTAATTATATTATGTTTGGATTACATTGGAATACTTATAATATATTTAACCCTTATGTTTGTTATATAAAAATGTAAAACAAGGAATAATTATATTTTTTGTGCATATTGTTATAATGAACCATTAGGGTTTATATGATACTTAAATTTGAGGCAATTATGGGATATTAGTTTTTGGGCTGAAAAATGTGAGGTATGAAATAACGTTGAGGATAAAACATGATGTGGTTTTTTTTAAGAATTTATCTCAATTTGGTAATGTTATTATAATTATATTGTTTTTGAAAATGTACAACACGCAGACCGTGTGACAACTCCTTATGTCAAGAAAAGATGCATGAGTCGAACCCATAACCTAAGTGTGACTGGGATTTATCACCTAACATTGGCCTACATGAATTCCATAGTTAATATGACTTATTATATTTAGCTAAATGATGTTATGTATAAATAATAAGTTTATTTTTGGAACTTATATTTCTATAAAATGGATATCTTTAGTATAGGAAATTTATTTGGTGATTATGTGATTAATGTTATTTTGGAAGACATTTTCTATTTTGGGAACTCTATATTACTATGGAAAATAGAATAATATGGGATTATATTTTGTGGAGTAATGATTGAATTTTATTTTATAAGAATCTATATTTTATTGTGGACATATGGAGATTTGGGTTATTTTTGAAAATGATTAACCTATCCTGCGGAACATGTTACTAGGTTAATTACATTTTAGTATGATACATTATGAGTAGTCTATGTTATTTGAAGATAAATGATAATATTTATCATGGAAGAATATTTTATCATATCCTTCTAAATATTGGGTTTCAATCATATTTTGGATTATTTTGAAGAATTTTATGAAAAAATGTGTATTTCATGGTCTTGGTTGAACTCTGGGTATTATTTGTTGAATTATGGAGATTAAGAGTAGTATTTATTTTTATAATGGAATATCTTTTTTGGGATTATATTATCTTATACTAACCATTTTGGGTTTCATTAATGTTAAAATATATGGTATATATATTTTTCATCTTTTGTGGATTATTTGATTCTCTAGAAGATGATTCTAGTGCTTTAGGTGTGACCAATTCATCTTGAATACTCATTGTTCAAAGAAAATATGAGTTTATGGTAGAAATTTATTTAAGGATTAATAAATACTAGAAATGTATGTATATTTCCATATTTTCTTATTGAATCTCATTAATAAATTCCTCAACATTGTTAAAATAAACCTAAAACAAAAAACATTTTCTTTTAAATTTTCAAACCAAAAATCAAAGACTGTTTAACCCATCACAAGTTGGTTTTTTAATGGTTGTTAACAATCTCTTCATCTTGTTTTCTATAACTATCCAACAAAACATGATGGTTACTTTTCTCTTTCATAACCATGTTTTACTTCTTGTATCTTTAGTTTGTATTATCTTGTGTAACCTTTATACTCATCATTTTTTCTTTTAAAGTGGTTGTTTTATTAACCATATTTCTGATGTGGGATTTTCAATTAAATTACTTAGATAATGTTTAAAATTACAGGGATTCAATTTTAAAAATTACTGGGATTCAATTTTTAAAATTGTTGGATGATGTAAAATCCCGAGTTTTTTTAAAAGAATCACTATGTTCAATAGCATAGATAATACGTTGCATTGAGTTTAAATGAACAATTTGTAACGCCCCGACCCTAGTGACCCAGAGTCGGTGCATTATTTTAATACATTGGCATGATTACAGAGAATCAATTCACAAAGGACCGATCAGTTTAGCAGTCTTGGAAAATAGATTACATACATGAATTTTACATTACACTTCATAACATACACAATAACATAAATTATCCTTTATGAATGACATTATTCCCTTGTCTTAACCCTGCATATCAATCACAATATAGTTCTTGGAATCATGGGAAAAATAAAACATATAAAGGGGTGAGATCAAACGCTCCGTAATGGTAAGCAATATAGCAGAAACATTCCTAAATAAGCATAAACATTTAAGGAAATGTATAACTAAAACAAAATCCTTTTAAACTTAAACTTCAAAATAGTATGGAAAAAATAAAAAGAAATAATTCCATTAACTTATTCACATGGATATTCTAATAATCGAATAATCACATGAAATATCAATAACCACTTTCATAATGATGGAATGCATAATTCCAGACTATCATAACCACATAGCCAAGGCCTGGTGCCAAAACTACAAATAATATTTTGTCAATTCCTTGTGCCAAGACACTAGTTTGTCTCATGAGACCTACCGATGCATCGAGGAGATATAGCGGGATCCACCCATCACTTACTAAGTCCAATTCATTCCCATATGAAAAGGTTTAAACAGAACATAAATATTCGTATTAAAACTAGCATACGAAATGTCAATACTTTCTCTATAAACCATAAATGGTATACAAATAACACATCCACAGTAAAAAATATCACAAAACCTTCAATAAAATACAAAAATTTTGTATCATAATAAATCAAATTCAAATAAGCATAAAATCCATTAAACAATGTTAACATAGATGAAATCAAAACTATTTGAGAGAAATTTCTCTGTTCTCGAAATCATTAAAAAGTCACATATTTATAAAGCAAGATATTTAAAAGAGATTTTTGAATCAAAGTGTTCTATACCACATTGAAACTTTTGAAATTAAATATCATTTCCAAACATTCATGTCCATATAAATAAATCATTAAATTAATTTTGAAAACATGGGCATTAATTAAACAGATTTAGAAAGATAAATATTTAAAACATTTAAAATTATGATCTTGATAAAGAGTACCTTTCACAAATTCTTAAAATATTAATTTTGAAATGATTTAAAGTCACATAATTATAAAATAAATCATTTACATTGAAAATATTCTTATAAGATTGTAAGGGAAGCTTCAATGATATTATAATGGCGGAAAATAACCGCACCCGCCGTATAAGTTAAAAAAACATTCTTACCTTAATTTTGTCAAAAAGGTGAAAAGAACCTTGTTTGGAAAATGATGGAAATATTCCTTTATAAATATCTTATAAAAATTCAAACAAGGGTATAAATTACTTTAACCCATATTCTTTGTAAATAGTAAAAATGTTTTGAAATGCATTTCGAAGAAACATGGATGTGGATGATAAAGAAATCCCAGGAGATTATTACGTATAAACAACCTCGGATAATGAAGTGATTGCGAAATAAACCCTTAACTTGTACTTTTCCTTGGTTGGGGGTAGGTTAACCTCATGTATAATGGTGAAATAATTTTTATTAAAATATACAAGAATCATATACATTAATATGATATCATATATGATCTTTTAACATTTCTTTGTTAATAATATCTTAGTATTATCATCGTTTTGGGTGTTAACTTACTCATTTTATATTATATGTTTTGTTACGTAAGCTATCGTTTTCGTGGATAGGTTGTACCTTATTCATATCCAGAATGATATCATGTCCTTAAACATTATTTTTAAATCATCAAATGATAATTATACTTGAATAGATACGATAGAGAATGAATCTCATCGCGTTCGTGGAGACGGTAGTCCGTACGTACGCACGAGTGAAAATATCAATCTTTTGATATTAAAATAATATATAATTGGATGTTATATCATATATACATAACAATTATCATTTTATATTTATTATTTACGTGAATTACACATCATTATTATATCCATCCAAATAATAATGTTTTGAATAACTATTACACCACGACGTGGAGACGGTAAGCCGTACGTACACACGTATGGTGACATGTCATTAAAAGGATTGATAGAATACTGAAATGTGGTCGTAACATGTTTATAATAACATCAAAGTATATATAATATACTGGATATATGATTTTATAATGGTAATAACAAATAAAGAAGAAGTGGAAGAAGAAAGGAACTTGAAAAAAGGTGGTGAAATCATTACCTCTTCTTCGGGTTCATCATTTTGATTTGATCAAAAGGGATCAATAGGTTGGCATTCTGACTAAAGGAAGGCCACTAGGATTAAGTGAGGGAAGTTGAGAGAGTATTTGGGAAGGGTTTTCCCAATCCAAAAGGCTTTGAATGTGTGAATTAGTGAAAAGGGGAAGTGCCCTTTTATAAGAGGGGTGAGAGGCACCTTTGGAAAATGAAGAAATATTATCTTATAATAAATTAATATTCGGTTTATAATTGTTCAAAAGTGTATTATTTAAAGTTTAAGGTGGGTATGGGTCAAAAATAACTCAAACAATAGAATTTAGATAGGTTTGGGTAACTATATTAACCTGATCTTTAAGTATTAACTCCTTGTTAATTAGTTTCACTTTTACAATGTCTCTTTGTGTTGTTATATTATATGGTTAATAAACATACTATATACATCCAATATACCACCAAGTAGTCCATTAATGATACATATATCATTTTATAAGTCTCCTGGACGAAACTTAGATTTTTATTAATTTAATATCAATTAATAATATAATATTTGTTTTAAAAACTCTTTTATGACAATTTTTACACTATTCAATGATTGATTTTTTTTCAAACTCATAAAAGAATTATTAAATAGAAAAAAGTTAATTAAATAAATCCTAACATTCCATATTAACCTATAAAATTATTGTAATTTATAAAAAGTCTCAAATTAAATTTATTTGGGTATTTATAATATTAATTATTCAAATTTTTCACTATTATGGTAATTACTACATCACCATTGTATCATAAGTAAATTAAATTATTTAATGTATAAAAATTATAAATAATCTACCACTATGTATTAAATAATTATATCTTTCTAATTATTATTTATAGTTGAAAATCCAACATATATAACCCTATTTAAAAATTGTTTTTCTAAAAGATATAGGCTTATGTCATTTTTGTATTCATTTTAACTTAATTAAAATAAAGTGTCCCTATCACTTACAAGTGGCTCCATGGGGTCCCAAAATCAAAACAAATATGCCCATGGTCGGAAATGTATCTACCAATAAGGTTAGGACACGTTTTAGGGTAATTTGTTATTATTATAATATTATTTTTTAACCCTTATTTACCGGATTTACCCTTTAAACATGGTAAATAAAATATTTACCGAAGTAATTATTTAAAATGTCTAAAAATAAAAGTAACATATTTACAAAATTCTAACATCCTGATTCCAAATATGGAATATATTTTTTTCAAATTGAAAACACCAAAGTGGAAGAAATTAATTTAAAATTAATTATCGTTGTTAAAACAAAAAGCGTGTTTTTAAGATATAATAAATATCAAAATATTGACACTTGTTTATGTCTGGTTTAATTGTGAAATTTTGTCCAATGACCAAAATTTTATTAGATGGTAAAAATATATTCTATATATAATTTTAAACCACTCAAATAAAAATTTATCACTACTAATTATTTTGATTTAAAAGGATGTTTTTAATTAGAATTTAGTAATTTTCAATATTCATCAAAATATAAAAGTTATCCGAAAAGTACCAAAATTTCACTATAGGCTAAATTTAATATTTAGAATCCAAAAATGAAGTCCATTTTGAGAGATAAAATTTATAAAATTTTAAAAAATAGGTATTACTATTCATTACGGCTAGTTTTGATTGGTTGTAGTGTGTGTTAGAACTCGAAGTTGCGTACAACACACGCTACTGTATTATTCAAAGAGAAGCGTACCGTGGAAGCTTGGGGTGTTACATTGTAAAATTTTTATGTCCCCATTCTAAAGAATAAATTTATTTAGTCAAATAAAATTTTAAAATATTGGATTTAAAATTGGTTCACTATTAAAGTTGGTAAAAGTGCATTTTTGTAAAACACTTCTTTTAAAAGAATTAAAGGAATTTATTCTTACATTATGTCTACGAAACTCATAATATGGATTCAAAAATTATAATGATTATATAAGGTTTAAAATTTATTTAATACTATTCATAACCTCTTTTGAACGGCTTTTTTGGTAAGTCATGGTGCGCTTGAACTCGGTGTTGCGTGTAGTGCAGGTTATTAAATTATTTTGAGGAAATAACACACTATAAAATATTGGTGTGTTACACAATTAAATAGTATTATATAAATAATACTTTTATAACCCAACTGTTGGAAAGGAGGGAATGAGTAGTATCTATTGAGTTAGAAAAATATGGTTTTCACATGTTTAATTAATGATTTATTGGTCTCTAAATTTATTTGAAATAGAAATAAAAACTATTTGAATATAAGGGATGTGTTTTTATGAAAACCTATTTCAAAATAGAATAATTAAGTTTATAAAATCATATCACTCTTTATAAAATTTTATTTGAAAAAAACATATTATATATATTCAAATGTTATTTTTAAATTAATTTTATATGTTTTCTATAAATGATATTATAAAAATTTCAATTATTCAAATAAAAGAAGTATTTTTTATAAAAATGCGTTTTTACCGCATTTTGATGTAGAACACTTTTTAAATTTAGTTTTTATACCTTTATATATTACATATTAAAAATTAAATTTTTTTTTAAATAAAGACATAAAAATTTAATTAATATGAACTTTTCTTATTTATCTGATAAAATTCATATTTTTATGAATAATTTAAAATACTTTATTCCAATTCAAAACTACATTTTCCTCTAATTTATTTTTATTGATATATTTAATTATAATTTTTTTTAATGTGTAATTAGATTATATTTCTATTAATTAATCCAATTTTTATCATTTTATGTAATTTCAAATTAAAATTGGTAATAAACATATGTCAATCAATTGATAGTTTTTACTTCTTAAAAACACGCTTTATGATTTTGACAATGAAAATTTATTTTAAATTAATTAATTAAACATTTTTATTTTGAATTTTGGGAAAATGGATATATTATTTGGAATCAGAGGGTTCATGTTGTGTAAATAGGCACCTTTTATTTTTAGACATTATGAATAGTGACTTTTGTAATTGTTTTATTTACATTGGTTAAAGGATAAATCTGAAAAATAAGGGTAAAAAATAATATTATAATAATATTAAACTACACTATAACATGTATTAATCCTATTTAATGAAATATTTCCAACCATGAGAATCCTTGGGTGTATTTTGGGAAACAATGGAGCCACATGGATATGAAAAAAGAAATTTTATAATAATTCATTTAATGTAAAGAAAAATAGAACTCAATCATGTTTATTTGACTAAAACAATTCATCTATGTGGTTATATAATTGATAACTTCATCTATAAATATTAATTATAAGTCTATAATTATTTCCTATATCATGATATTTTATTTATAATTTTTAGACATTAAATAAATATATTTAATTACGACACAATGATGATGCAGTGATTGATTCATTAATAAACGATTCAAATAAATGATATTATAAATATTAAAATAATTATAATTTGATTATTTTGATGTCATAGACGATTTTTTTACACTAATATTAAATTTTTTATCTGTATTAATGATTTTTTTCTAAGTAATTAAGTTTTTATGAATTTTTTAAAAAGTCGAGTATGAATAGTGTCCAAAATTGACATAATTCATAACATTAAACATAATATTGTTTATGATATTATATTAAATTCCAAAAAAATAATTCATTTATATGTTTATGAAATCATTAAACTTTCATTAATTACTATTTCATTGTACAATTGTCATGTTTTGTTAACTATTTGGGTTCTCAAAGTGTTAAATGCTTGATAAAACAGTAAGAATTAAAAAGGGTTAAATAAAAAATATAAGGATGAAAATAAACTATCCAAACCTATATAATTTTAATTGGATGATTATATTTAAAATTATATTCATCTTATCTTATAAGTAACTAAATTTGGACTCATTTTTAATCTAAATGTAATTTATAATAAATTAATATTTCAATACATTCCTAAAGTGATTATCCTCTCTCTTATAAAAAGCCACCATATCTACCCACTTACTTACACCTCTCAAGAAATTGGGTCCATCAAAATTATACTTGAATAAGCTCCCAAAATCTCTCCTTACTTCTTATAATACATACCTTTAGTATAATGAAATTCAAGAAAGCATTTTGTCCCAAATCAAATGAAATTACCTGATTTTGAGGTAACATCTTCTCTCGAGTTCATTTCCTTCATTTTCCTTCCCAACTCTATATGATATTATTTTTATTTTATTACATAAAAAACCAGTATCTTCAATATACGAGTATTTTTTATCGGAATTATTTTAACTACACTTACACACACCACTATCTAATGGTTATGAACATACTATTTCTGTGTACGGCAAACAACTGCCTCACGAAAGGATGATTGTTCAATATTCCCCTACCACCTCTCATTGTGGCCATTATTATGGATATATAATTATATATGATATATATTTTATTTATATTATTCCATGATTATGTAATTATTAATACAACATACTTTTATGATATCCATGAAGTGTAAATATTATAATTTCATTTGAGGAAGTGTGGACTACCACACCCTCAATGTGATATGACTCGTTCAACCTATACATGGAACGTATAAAGGGTGGAATTTTCATACCTATGATACATAATTGGAATAAATATAATACTTTTATTATAATATACATTGGTATCATATGATTATAATTATTTTAATATGAAGAAGAAATGAATGTATCATTCATGCGTACGTACGACATGTCATCTCCATGAATGGTGCATTTCATTTATTCTCTCCAAATGATATGAAAAATTATAAATACTTATATAATGGAAATATATGATATTTAAATAATTAATATCATTATATAGATGATCTAAATTTTAATACAAGTATAATTTATATCAAAAGAAGTTTATTTTCAACTCAAATACTGAATATCGACATAACAACCTTTATTAACATAAATAGCTATATAATTTTTATATCGTGGAAATAAGTGTTATAAAAGGAATAATAATTTTGAAAATTGTTATGAATATAGTTTAAATTAAAAAATTATTATTATTCAAGAATAACAAGGAACAACGTGATGAATCAGAATCACGGTAAAATAACTTCTTAACCCAATATTTATTATTTGGTGTGATCTTCTGCTTCTTGACTATTCCATGCTATGATATTATGAGGTATGAATTTTAATATCTTATGTTGTATTTATAATTTCCTTATGGGAATTAATATTGAATATGCCTAATCTATCTATTTTATTGACAAAATGATCATTGTATGTTAAATCTTAACTCAATCTCTATTCATTTTGTTAAATATCCATGTCATTGGTTTTTCTTTTCCAAGAAAATGTGTGAACATCCTCTGATTATCTTACACTGAATACCCAATTATATACGGTGTATTTATATTTTTCATAGAAAATTATGTCATTGAGGTATCCTTAATATAATTATATTTTCTTTTTAAGTGACTTCATCTTAATCTATTTTCATTGAGGATTATTTTTTTATGCATGAC
Source organism: Viscum album (assembly GCA_963277665.1). Lineage (NCBI taxonomy): Eukaryota > Viridiplantae > Streptophyta > Magnoliopsida > Santalales > Viscaceae > Viscum > Viscum album. The sequence continues at coordinate 1,753,213,923 of OY728152.1, forward strand.
CTTCATTTATACAGTTCATAATAAAACACATCGAATTTTAACTTCATGCAAAATAATTTTTTTTCCTATGAAGCATTTTACTAAACAGAAATTCGAATGTTTTTAATATATCCAGTGAAAATGACCTCTCCACTACTGTAATCATAATTTTATATTTGGATTCCTCTATATTCCTTAATGTTATTAATGTAAAACAAGACCCTTAATCCATTTTTGGTTGTTTTCATATTGAAAATGGTTTTTGAAATGGAATGATTATTTCAATATCTTTAAATGATTTATTTTGAATTCACATAAAATTTTATTATTGAAATGTTTATATTTGAAATATTTTATGTGATATGATTATATAATGGTACATAGACATTTGAAGGGTGGTTATGTGATAAACCAATGACAGGTGGTTATATGATAAACCAAATGATTGGCGGTTTTGTGATAAACCAAGGACAGTTGGTTACATTATAACATACAATTCATTGGGTATATAAGTTGGTCATATGGCTATTCCCATTAGTGATATGTCTATAATTTGTTTATATGGTTATTCCATTTATGTATGTTTATCTCGCAATATACCTTTATATGTTATATGATGCTTTATAATTCATTTATCGAATTATTTTGGTTATATAAAGTGTAAGAAATATGCTTAAATTATGTGATGTTTTTTTCTACTTCATAAAGTTGAAAAGTATTACATTATGATAAGGTTTTCATGGTTTACCTTTTTTTCATGAAAAATAGTTTTCATTCAATATTTATCCCTTACTGAGATTTTTATTCTCATCCCATGTTTTGAAAGGTTTTTCAAGGGACATAATGAAGAATGGAGTCAAGGATGGTATCCAAGAAAATTTATTCTCTTTAAAGCATGAAATGAAACATGTTTAATTTTAAGAGTTATTGTTTAATGAAAAAAAAACTGATAGTGAGTATAAGTGTCTAATTATAATATTCTAGTTGTTATGTATAAATTATGAACTAATAGTCTAAAGCTATAAACCAGAAAATTTCCTCATAGTGAATTAATGTCAATTTAATGATTTATATCAAGATTAAGTAAAGTTTAAGAATGGGGCCTTATATATTTCATCATTTTTAATTTCGGAAATTCTTACATTATAGTTATACCACTGTTTGTTTTATTACTTTTCCTTTAATTATCTCTTATTTAAATTGAAATAGTCTTGGTTTATTTTAATTTGGAATGTTTTTATGAAACCCAAAAGTTTTTTTATATAAAAACTTTTTAAATGAAGTATACTTTTGAAACATATTTTGTATTAAATCTAAAACTATAGGATATAGGGTGATAAACATTGTAAATATTCAGGGTGGTGTCCCACTTAGTGTTTTTCTAGCACCCTAAATATAAATTTGTGCATATACATACATATTTATATAGAAAACAAGTATATGTAATAACTTCTTATATTTTTTCAATTTCTCTTAGTTTTAGTGATGTTTGTAGTGGGGTTGGATGGTGGTGACAGATGGTCTAATGGAGAATATTTTTCCCTTGGTTGATCTTATTTATGGATTTAGTATTTTATGATTTATTTTTTATGTCTCATGGGTTTTAATTCATTATTTCACATTTTATTCTCATTTATAATATTATATTATTTTAAAATCCACATTTTGTTTTTTAATTTATGTTAGAACTTTTCATTAGGTTTTATTTTCTAAAATCCCATTAATAGTTAGCAGCCTGTGGTGATTGGGATTGTAGTTCTAGTTTTATAGGAGTACAGATTTGGTTACATGCCATGTTTTTAAAATATGGCTCATTAAAAAATGTTATTAGATCCGTTACCCAACTATAATTATGGTACCACTACATGGTTATGGTTCAGGGTCAAGTAGACTTGATTTTGTACTTCTCAGGGTTAAAGTAATACATTATGTGTATGATATTGATTGAATCCTTTGGTGATTCCACTTGACTTATGATATGAATTCATCATTTAATTTTAGTTATATTTATTTCATGATATTGGTTTTATGTTTTGACATGTAATCCTCATTGGAATGTGTTTGTTCCCTTGGGTTTGTTATGAATTTGGGTGTAAATTGAAATAAGTGTCATGTTGTGCAATCAACTTGGATTTCCTCACAAACCTTGTGGTGAAAAACATATAACATTAGAAACATTAAGGTGGTTTTGTTATTCATGGAATATGGACTTCAACCAGATGTCTTGGTTGATCCTGACCTAATATCCCTTTGATTCTGTTTTTCAGAACACATGATTCTTGGATTTTTTATATGACACACATTTACATAAATAGAATCATGTTGGTTTATTAGACATATTGATATCATGAATTAGATTTATTTTTTGTTATCATATTATTGTTTAGTGCATGTATAGTATAGTTTGTTTTATCTGTAAAAAATGGGTTTTAAAAAATTAATTTTAAAAGTAAATCTTTAATGTCTTATTGTAAAATTATGTACGTATTTTGTTTCGACCTGAGGTGATGCATTTAGGGACAAAAATGGTCTAGTGGGTGACATAATATTATTTATTATTATATAGAATTTCTCATCATCATTTTTTATTCATCCTAATCCACATTCTTTTCATTTTGGGATAGTTGGATTAACCCCATGGGGACAGGGAAATTTATCATTTGTTCATTATGAAATATGTGCCACAGTCAAATGTTCCTAGTGATCGATTTCTATGTGTTAGGTTTTTGGGGAATCGGTCCTCAAAGGATATGATTTCTTGGACGGTCTCCAATGAGTTTATTATTAGAGCCAAAATACCCAACATCCATGGTATCCATGATTTATGGACCTGCATTCCAAAGGTAGGTTCTTGTTGGATGATAATTTAGCCAACGAATCTTATGTAGTCCATTGGTTGAGAGAATAGTAGGTCAGGCTCATTACAAACTTTGGGGGGGGTTATTTTTAATATGGTACTCTCTTATATAATTAAATAATGTTCACATGTTCTTTAATACTCAGTTCATTACCAAAGAGTGTATCCATGGGTTACCCTAGGGTTGAAGGATCATCACAGATATACATGGCTTTGATGTTACATAAACAATTACAATATAATACATGAAATGAGGTTATTAAGATTTTATCGTAATCCAAAAGTGATGGTTGGTGGTTTGATTTTGGCGTTGGACCCATATGAATGCATTCCTACGTATCATCAGGGGAAGAATAAAATCCCACATAGTTCGATGTCTCTTAACTGGACACATCTACTTTTAAGGTCTTGTAATGGGGACCCATCATAACATCATGCGGTGATGTCATCCAGGTGAATTATTCCTCGTCAAGACATGGTGTTGGGCGTAAACCGCAGCGGCCCAAGTGTCCCACTAAAGATATGATCTTATGGGTGAACATAACTCTATAGGGGATATAGCCACGAGAACATTAAGATTGATTTGAGGGTCTGATTTTTACCCTAGAGAGGCTTCCTACGTAATATTATCAAATGGGGAATCAAAGTCCACGTTGTTCTATTATTGGAGAATTGCACCTAGATGAGATCCCATTTTAATTTGGGGGAACATTTTATCAGGACTGACTTCTAAGGATTACATATATTGATTAAGAGGATTGAACATGTGTCCTACATATCCTGGTTAGTGTAGGAATCAGAGTTCTTGTAGTTCATTTATGGGTGATTACTTGATTGAATCTTACACATGGGAACTACCCATTTGAGATACATCAATCAAGAATTACTTCTAAAGAGGATTCCCCTTTGTTGGGGACACTTTTAGGGTAAAACATTTGAATAATGGTTCCTCTTTGATATTGGGCCTTATGTAGGCTCCCTACATATCCCAATTTTTTTGGAAATCGAAGATCTCGTAGTTAATTTTGGGTGAGAGAATGTTGTATCATCACAAACCCATAAGCCAACATGAGTCATTATTGATGTGTGAAACAATATTATGTGAAAGATTAAACAGAGATGCGCATTATCTTCTAAAATGTGGGAATAAGAGGCTGATGGTGGAAGAAGAATACATGGATATGATCCTAATGGGAGAAGGAAAGGGGAGAGTTAAGAATGCAACACTCACCCATGTTGATATCTGGGATAGTTATATCATGGTTATCAATCTATGTGTGTCCTAATATGAGGTGAAGAGGGTGAATATTGACACATCTGATGAATGTATATTGGATTTCCTCAAGAGTGGTGCCCTTTTATGGGTTCAGGGAAGGGGAGAAGAATAATCTCTGGTCAATGGGGATGAAAAATGTGACCATTTTTTCCACAGGAACTCATTGAAGGTAAAGGCCAGTGGTTACCCATAATCACAAGAGTGTAGAGGTACAAATTGGATACCCAAATTCGATCTTTGGGTTAACACGGTATTGTAGAATGAGATACATTATGGGGGTCCAAACCAATGTGGGGATAACCTTTGTGATTCTTCTTACCATAGGATTTTAGATTCAAAAAGGTGCACTAGTGCCCCTGATGATCCCATCATACAGGTCCAGTATCTTTAGGGGAGGCTTTGTCCTAATTTGAGTGGAATGATTCACAAAGGAGTGGTGGAGGAAAAGTTTTTAATGGATGGTAATGATTGTATCTATAGTGAAGTACACCCCAAGAAACCCCAATCCACATATTTTTTTTCTCAGGTAGGATGGGGTCATCCCTGCATTGCGTAATGCTACGTGGGTAGATGAGTCACCCACATACCCAACAGTATGTGGATGCGGGTATTTGGAATCTTCTATGTATCTTAACACACTCTTCCATCCACTAGGGTATTTTTTTTCTCACTTCCACCTGTTGTCATTCCAATTCCTATTTTTATCCTTTTATAGATATCAAGGAAAATCATATCAATGAGCATGTGGGACCATGTGTGGAATCCCATGAAGATATATCTCAACATGCAGAGGACTCTGCCATTCGGGTTGGCAGAGGTTGTGGTTCGCAAAACGTGGTTCATGATACCATACCATCTTACCTCATCCACGAACTTCTTAGTTAGATTCATGGAATGTGGATGGAATTTCTATGTTCTATTAAAGAGTAGTGTAACTATTATTGGGGTTACATGTAAAACATCGCACACTTTTCTTCATTTTTCTTCATTGCCCTAATTTTTTCCTAAGAGTATTTGGTACGAGATTAGTAGATATAACATGAATTTTACATAGGCTTCCCTGTGTGGGTTTTTACACAACAAGATTTATGTCTCTTTTGAATATTTGATTGCTCATCAATTTTACCTAAACCATATATATTATATGTTTAACAAGTTAGTAATTGACTTTTATCCAGGGGTTCAATTTTTGGCATTCAACTCTGGTGAGTATTCTGTCATTTTCATTGGTGGGTTATAGTATTTCCAATCAGCCATATTACAGATGTTTTAGTTCAAACATCTATGACCATAATTGATGGGGAAAGGGTCAAAATTTTTGATTTGTTAGCTAGGAATGCCCTAATAACTCTCAAACCTGAATTGGGGATTTTTCATGACCCTGATGTTTTCATTTTTGGATGTATATGGGGTTTGGGATCTATTTTAGGTGTGTGGAGGAAGGAAAGTACTCTCTTGAAGATGAATTTTCATTGGTTTCATGGACGTTTTGGAGGTAACATATGCAGAGCCACCTGGGAATGATGTGCATTGTCAAACAAAGGTGTCTGTAGGAAACTGACCTTCCATTTCTGATGGAATGGGATATTTATAAGAAATTTCGATTTTTTGGGGCTTTAAGACCATAGTGGGAGGTCTATCAGATGGATGATGACTAAAAGTATTATAGACAATGGTATCAGCTTTGAACAATACACCTCTCACGCCTGATTTTTTCTTATTTAAGGGAGGTAATTGAGTGGTATAGTTTAGTGTCATACAACCATGAAATTCAAGACTTATTATGGGGGATCATTTCTCAGTAACAATAGAGACTAAATGATTCATCATTTCAACTAGAAAAGTTTTTTATCTTTGGTAATTTGAAAGGGTAAAATTATGTAAACTGTAATCTAGTGGGTTTCTAAATCCCGGGAGTGATATGGGACGTAAATTTCTTTCGGGCGTATGGAAATAGTAAAGGAATCTCCAGAGGATGAATTTTCCATTAGATGATGGGCGTTTTGTAGGGGACATATGCAGTCCCACTGGGGCATGATGTGTATAGTCAAACAAATGGTGTCTTCACGACACCGGCGTATTATTTTTGATGGACATGAAGGATTATGTGGAATGGGGCCTTTTGGGACATGGTTTGTGGCTTATGAAAGGGGGTCCTCCTAAACATGAAATATGGTATTTATCTGAATGAAATTTACTCTGAAAACCTGAAATAAGTGGGGGAATTTTGTTATTCATAGGAGGATAAACAACACACGTATGAATGGGGAAAAATTATTTTCTATAAACCTTGAGGTACAATAGGTGAATTGGGCTAGGATGATCTCATATATCTAGGACGTGGGTAAGAAAGATATGGTATACCATGACATTGAGGGTTCTAAAATTAAGATGGAATTCACATGTCTTTGGAGTCGTTAGGTGTACTGAGGTTGGAGAGGACTCTGTTGAGGATGAAATTTCTTTTGAATTATTGTCTTCTTGTAAGAAACACATATCCACTTGGGAATGAGGTTCATAGTCAATAAAATGTTCTCGTACAACACTGGGCTTAAATCTCTGATTGACATGGTGGATTATTGGGATCCATGATTACTCAAAACATTGAGTATGATGTGTGGAAGGATTGTATCCTGATACATTAAAAATTATTGGTTTGTGATTCACCCAAGGGATCATGTAATTCTCTATATTGATATAGATCATATGTAGGGAGGGGACATTATTTCATCTTTGGATTACCCTATAGTTTAACATCATATGGCTAGGACCTAGGGTTTTGTTATGGGAAAGGGAACCCTAACATGCCTTTTAGGGTCATGCTTCTAGGACCTAAATCGTAGACTAATTTTCCTTGACACCATGGTGGATCTCCTATGAATTTCTCTAAGCTCACATGAGCTATACTTAGTGTGAGAAACAAGGGATGAAAATGATTTAGGGTCACCACTTAATATTGACATAATCAATGGAGGGGAGAGGTTTATGTTTAAATCAACATTGTTCACTTTCACATGTTGTATCAAGGACGAAGTCCACAAAATTTACCATCTTTTGGGGTGTACGTAGGGTTACCAAGACATGAATGAAGTAAAATATGATTACCCTTGAGCGGTCATGTGGATAGTTCTATTTATTGGATTCTATATTTTGATAAAATTAATTTAAAGAAAAGTCGACATTTCAATGCTTTCTGTGGCTGAGTCTAGATAGTAGTATTTGTGTGTACAACACATCTATCGGGGAGAAACTGAGTCATGTAGGATTCCCAATAAACATTCCTTATGGAATTCTATCCCATACCCCGGAAATAATTTCATTTTTTATGAGACCGAGCCAAGATATGAATCTATGTATTATCACTATGCGGTGTAGTTTAATGTAGTGCAGCTAGGACACTCATTAAATTGTAGCTCAGCGTTGTGTGGTAAAGATGTTGGAATAAAAATTCACCATCATGTTATAGAGAAAACATGTCAACAATTCCATAAATAGATTTGAGTAATTCATGGTCAGGATATTCTGGTAGTCCATAGACATGAGCGATGATGGAAGGTGTAAACCATAGTCATGGGGGCCCTTGGATCAAGAGATGTGACAAGGGTCTTGGAATCGATTAGGCATATAGAAATAAGAAATGACTCTAATAAGGATGAATTTTACAATCATTAACATGCTTGTTTTGTGGGCATCATATGTAGAGCCATCGAGGTATGATGTGTATAGTCAAACAAAGGTGTATAAATGACATTGTTCTTCTGATTTCAGTGGAAGTGAATTTTTATGGGGACCCATGATTTCCAAATTCTTAAAGCTTGTTGAGTGGGAAAAATGTGTCTAGGAACATACGAAATACCCATACCAGGATTAGCCATGAAATTCAGATGTTTCTACATAGATCTGACTAATATATAGGGGGACAATGATCTTTTTACTCGTTCATGGTGTCGGTATTCATACATGTAATTTTTGTTATCTCTTTTCATTTTTTTATTAAAAAATTGCATGCATGTTTTGGAATTCTTAATCTTGAGAATCAGACTGCAAATTTTTTTTGGAGGAACCTTGCAGTTTAATGTCATGGAGATAAGAACATTCATGGATTCCCATGTGCAATTCTAACCTATACACATATTAAGGGGAAATGTTTTGTTATAAATAGTGTCAAGACTATGATGGAGGATCCTGACATCACTACATATCATTCAAAGGAATTAATCAAGACACAAGTAGTTCTAGAAATGAATACCACACATAATTCTGACCCTTATCTATGGAAAAAGGGATTTTTTTCATGGGGGATTTCCCACGATTTGAGGTCAAGGTGTCACTATGTATCCTACAAGGGTAGGAATCAAGCCACACATAGTTCAAGGCATATCTTCCATATAAATGTCTGGTCCATGAAAAGAGATGGAGGACAGAATTTTAAATAATGGTTGAACCAAGATATGAGATCCAAGAATCACTATGTATCCCACTGAGATAGAAATCAATTCATACATATTTATAATAGATTCCATACTATTTAATGTCATGAGATAAGGAAAAAGGTAACATAGGGATCATGCGATACATAGTTCTGAATATTATCTCCCTATATTGGTTTAGTATATACACCGGGAGGGGAAATTTTTATCTGATGTTGATGGATGGGTAAGGATAGATGATTCAAATTTTACTACATATCCTACAAGTGTAAGATTTAAGACATAAGTAGTTCTAAATAGGCCCTCCCTATATAGGTACAGTGCATACACAGGGACTGGTGTTGAGTGTTGGTCCATGATAGATGATCTCAGCGTCACTATGTGTCAAGTAACAGCTGGAATCAATCCATATGTAGTTATAAATGTTCTTTACAGAGGTCTGGTCCATTTGGAGGGAAAAGAGTGGTAATTTTTCATTGATAAGTGGTTGGGATAGGATATTACATTATTGAATCAATACGTATCCTACAAGGGAATGAATCAATCCATATGTAGTTTTGTAAACAATATGTTCCTTGTACAGATCTGACTCGGGCAAATGAGTATGGCCATTTGGGTTTCATCCTCTAGGGGTGTCAAGGATACCATATTCCTCTACGATATTTTAATGCATGGGGACCCTTACCACTGATCCTATTATAATGTGATTTATAAATGATGTAATAAACAAGGAGAGACAAGGATTTCTCTCACTGAATATTGTGATGGAGGATATAATAAGGAATTTTGTTTCAATTGATTGATGGGTACAGATTGAGTGTCGTGGACTCTCTACATATCCAACTGATGAATGGGAATCAATGAAAAATTAGTTCATGAATTCCCTTCATGTGTTGGTCTGAACAATGCACATAAAGGGGGTATTTCTATATTTTCCTCGCATGAATATTTCTTATACGCGACAGATTTTTAGATAGAACAAACTACTTACCATTCAGTTTCACATCATGCGATAAAGATAAGAATGATCATGATGTTCAACATCATTCCAAAAAGAAGATTTATGTCACTATTCAGATTTACATACTGTAACTAGGATGTATGTGTCACTATTATGTGAAGTATTTCTTCAGAAAACATGCACTGGTGGGAGATGCACTGACCTATTCATTAATTGATATCAAGGCATATGCTCCATTATAGTAGACCACATGTATGAAATATGATCCCCCTCATTTTGGATCAAGCATTGGGGGATTTATTCCCAAGTATAATCAGGTTTCAAAGGACCACCACCATCTCTCCTTCAAGGACAGGCCAAAAGAAAACATTTTTATTAAAGGCTCATGTGATACGATGTTTGTAGACTTCAGAATGGTGAAAAATTTTCAACCGTTTTCATCCAGTCACTCCAACACATCAAACTGTTTCTCGGATTTCTCTCCCGTAGAATTTTAATCATAAAAGGAAATGTGGAGAGATGGTACATGAACATCAATTAGAAATAACCACCTCTGTCTCATATGATATTGAGAACACTGTTTCATGGGTGGTGTTGTGGGGAATGGTTTCGTAAGCCCATAAATCATGGCGAGCACATCCTACCGTGATTTATTGTCCATTTCAACCATCTTCCATATTATTTTTGTACAGAGCCTTGTTGGAATCCACTATATTCTCATTGACCACTCCATGGTAGTGGGATGAATGGTTTTCATTCATTCCATATTCCTAGTATAGTTTTTTCAACTCAACAGAGCAGAAGTTGGTGCCATTGTCAATCGGCATTGTATGAGTGACACAGAATCTAGTGTTGATGTTGGATTTTACAAAGCTAGAAATGATTCCTTCCCTAGCCTATTTATGGTGTATTGAATCATAGCATTTGGAGAATATGTTAGTTTCATTCAAAATGAACTAAAATTTTCAGGTTGTGAATGGAGGATATGGTCCCATGAAATTCATCCTCCATAATGAAAATGGGAATGAGTAAAAAACTATATGAAGTAGTTTTGGGGGTTAGTGAATGATGTTTTCATGGAATTTTTTAGGATATAACTTCTTGGTGAATGTGAAAAAATCTCGTATCATAGGGGGACAATAGTATTCATTCCTTTTAAGTTGAAGGGAAAGCTTGGATCTTGATTGGTGTGCCTCATAAGTTTGGTCATGCACATCATTCAAGAAGGTAGTAGTTTTTTCTCCATCGACTCACTTGAGAAGAACTATGTAAATTCCTTGCTTATATAGAACCTTTTCTTGGTTTATACTATCATACTAAAAAAAACTGACTACCTACCTTCCAATTTGTTTTCTTCCAGCCCTATCTGGAAGAAGTTCACACCTCATAATTTAATTTTTAATGGGAGTCATCCAATCGGTGGTGTGACCATAAGGATCGGGAATAAAGCTAATCTAATTGATTCCTTGTATTTTGTTTTGAATGAATGGAAAGTCCATCAAATTGTGGTCAATGTTGATGAATTTTACATCCCAGTTTGGATCAGCCGAGGTTGTGGCTGCATTTTCCCATGCATCAATTCGAACATTTAGTGATCAGGGGACATAAGTTATTGTTTTTTCTAATGGGAATTCATTCATCATATCATGGACATAGATCATCAACGGAACCAATACATCGTTATTAATGGAATAGAAACCATTGAATTTATTGATGATTAGCTCTGAATCACATTTTATCATTAGGTGTTTACCTGGTGCATGATGTGCCAACTCCCAGCCTGCAATTAGGGTTTGGTAGTCTACTTCATTATTTTTGAACACATCCCAAATTAAGAAGAAGTATGGAAATATGGAATTTTTTTTGGAGATATGAGTATAAATACTATCCCCTCTTTATTGAGCTTGTAATCCTCTATCCTTTTTCCTGCCAGGATTCTAGGGGCACCGTTGAAATACATTCTTCCATTCCTAGGGGAATTCTTGGATGGAGAATACTAATTCATAAATAAGTTTAGTATCCAATTGGGTCGTTTCTTCCAAGGGATGATCATCCATGAAATATTCTAATTCTAGGGATTTTATGGATTTCTAGAGCACGTAACATATGTCATAATGCTGCAGGATGACATCCCACCAAGATTGGATACCAGTTAGCATTGGACATCTAAGGATATACTAGACCAGGTTGCATCGGGAGACCAAATAGACCTTATGGTGATGTTGGTAATGGCTATGTTTGTAATCTTAAAATATTATATCAATCATTTTCTTTTCGATACTTGAATATCTAGTTTCAGTATCGATCATTGTTCGTCTGAGGTATTAGAGAGTGTTTTCGCTACTGGCTTCAATATTCTGTGCGAGTACTGTGCATGGGGACTCTTCTAAGGAGGTCAGATAAAAAATGAGTGGTTACCCCTCAACTGAATGCATCAGAACCAATGGACTTAGTATATACCTTTTAATATTGTTCAATTCATCTTGAAAATCATTATCACATTTGTATGTGACCCCTTTCTTCTTCGACCAAGTTAAAGGAGAACATATACCTGTAAGGTTGGCTGTGATGAATTGAATGTTGGTCTGATACCCTTGGATACCCCTCAACTCAGTGGAGTTATTAATTGGTGAAATTCTAAGGATTTTTTTATCTTCTCATGGTCAACTTCGATGATACGATGAAGTATGATGAAGCTGAATAATTTCCTAGAGGTAACTCTGAAATATTACTTCTAGGGATTCCTATTTAGACTGTGTTTTCACAATTTTTTATAGACAATTTCAAGTTTGATTAGGTGGTTCAAGAGATGTCATTATTAAACCACCAGGTCATCGATATAGAACTCAATGAATTTTTCAAGTAAGGGCTTGATAATGCAATGCATGGAACAGTGATATGTATCACTAACATTTATCATACGAAAGAGATTCTCCTTATAAAAGAGTACTCTATGGGGGGACTAAAAGCATTGGATTCTTCATCTTCTCAGTTAATTTGGAAATGCCTATATCTAAAGTAGTCATCCATGAATGATAGGGCCTCATATCTGGAAGTTTCATTGATCTGTAATTCTTTGATTGAGACTGGGAAATCATCATTGTGCAGTAACGATTGAGGTCCCCATAGTCATTGTAGACAATGATATGTCCATTCTTCTTTTTGACAGGGAATATTCCTTCGAGCTAGATCATATATTTGACTTCTTGAATGAATATAGATTTGATTATCATGTCATCATCAGCCTCTATTTTGGTAGCATGTGTCGAGTGGAACCTTTTTGCAGCCTGCTTCTAACCATGATGTCCTTCTAGAAGACCTAGTTGATTAGTAGATGCCTCAAGACCATGGACTATCATTTTGGTTTAGTTCTTGGAAAAAAAACTTGATTTTTCATTTGGAAACATGTAAATTTATTTTAGTCATTTAAAGTCTTATCCTCACTAATCAATGTGGGTTGCGAGTCATCTTTGGTGTCTAGGTCTATCTCTTTAAGTTCATTGATTGTGGTGGAGATGCCTTCTTTGAATTTGGGGGGGGGGGGATTTGAGATCTTCATATTCCTCTTCATCCTCTTAATGATCCTCTTCTTCATCTTATTACTCTTTTTATAGAGATAATATTCTCTATATAAACACTCCAGCATTGGGAGAGGAATCAATACTCTGATTTCTGGAAACAAAAAAAAATCATTTTTCCGCATATGTCTAAATGGAATTTTCATAACGAGTTGAGAATGGGGGTATAGGAGTTTCATCACATTCATTTAGTGACATGATATAATATTTTTTTTCCTTTGTGAGTAAAGAAAGAAATGTTTGGGCCCTGTGGATAGTTAGAGATCATTTTTGTTTGAGCCATCACTGCCATCATGGGAGTATGAACACATTTCAGCGTCCTTGGACTTGGAAGGCATAATAGATATCATGCAGATGGTTGATCCCATTTCGGATCATATACTTTTTCACTAGACATGATTGATGGGCAATACATACTATTCCCCAAGTTGTTTTTGGGGATCAACATGAGCTATTTCCAGTCTATTTGGGGCGGTGATCCAATCAATGTCTTCGGTCAAAGACTACTTCTATTTTGCTTCATAGAGCTCGACATTGACATAATGTGACTTTCATGATTTGAATGGGGATTTATCGGTGATAAATGTCCCAATTTTCCAATTAGCACAATACTTGATGCACTAATGGTATTATTAGGAAATCACAGTGTGCTGATACATTTAAGGGAACTCTAAAAGATGTTGAAGGTCGTATTTTTTTCACACCACAAAAAACTAAGGATCAGACATGAGGCCTCAAATATATGTATTAATCACGATTCTTCCTAATGGATTCTCTCAATTTTTTCATATCCCAATATATTTTTGGTTCAGGGTGTAAAACTATCTTCATCATAGCTATACCTACAATGTTTTCACAGCCCGATGCAGTTATCCCCATATCCATTATCGATGAAACATTTCTGGACATTGATTCCATTAATATTTCCATACAAATATAAGTGTTTTATGTGTCCCTCTATGATGTAGTCTTCCTACTGATCTATAAATTAGATGGAAACATGGAATTCTTGTGGGATTGGCCTCCATTCGATAGACATTGGGAGCTATTACTTCGGCATTGAATTCCAAGGGACTAAGTAAAGATCCAATGAGTGTCTCTCTAAAGTCTGTTGATAGATTCATGGCATCCAGGATAGAAATATTTTCTATTAATAGGGAAAATTGATCCATAATTACATATTTATACTCTAAAGTCTGGTGATTTCTCGCTTATAGATGCTCTTTTATGGGCACTTTAGGGTCTTGATCTTTAGAAAAAGATGGTCCAACCTCTGTGATGGTAGTTGATGATGCTGCTATAAATTTTCTGTTTGGATAACCTGGTCTACCTTCATGCATTGGTGTATTAGACATATGTTATTCCTCCGACATATAATACAATATTATTAGGCCCAGATTTATTCCGTTTGGGGAAGAGAAACACATTTATTCTTATTGTGTCTGCTGGAGGGTCCTTCTGTGATTTTCAATAACATTAACGGTCTGAGATAAAGTGTTCTCATGAATTTGACTCATTCCATGATCATGCCATATTGGAATCAATCATCCACATGTTTCTCTTCCACCGGATCTCTGATTGGATTTGGGGAGTTTAGGTTCGTGGCCATATTATACATCAGTGAAGTGGTCCATCATGTGAATGACATTAATGGATCTGAAGATCATTTCTTGATATGATAATGATTCTTCATGACAGTCTTCTTATGGCGGTGTCATTTGGTTGGGTGGTTCCCGTAGAATTTTATTGTGGGGCAGCGTCTATGCTTTCAAGTCTTCTAGAATGTTGACCAAAAGTGTCAATAATGGTTTCTTCTTTGGTGCAGGTTCATCTTCTTGCTTTAAATCTCTACCATTTCATCACTATGATGATTTAGTGACTGAGGAAGATGCTTTTACTGCATCAAAAGCTATTAGGCCACATTTGGTTTCTTCATCTGTGCATGGAGGATTCCATTATATTGTTTGATAATTTTTTAATTCATCCAACTATCAACATTTTTATCCTTTTTTCTGTTGAATTTTTCAAATACTCTTCCTCCCATGGGATTATGGTGGAGACATACACCACTTGTGCTGGCGGAAGACCTAACATCATTTTTCTGGAATCCACAATCGTTTTAAGGAGATAATTGAAGTTGAAGCACTCCTAGATGGCGTGTCATAGTATCTGATGGTAGGGATGATGGTTTTTACAGTCATCAAGACCCACTTCAACAGATCGATTTGGTTCTATGGGGTCTATACTGGTTAAGTGGAGGCCTTTCAACTAGAGCTACTGTCTGGGGTGGCTTATGTCTGACAAAAGCCCCTTCATCTTTTCATGTTTTTTCTGAGGGATGATGGGGCCACTAAGGACTTGATATTAGTTCATTGTAAAGATTCATCTATCCTTTGAGAATTGGAAGATAATTACCAGAAACCACTTGGGTACTTTACTGGGATGAGTAACATCTATAATTCGTCACCAATATTGTCGACTCACATAGAAATCATTTTATTTTGTGGGGGTGGTTGTTTTAGTGAGTAAGTCAAGCCTTTCCATCTAATTATCAAATCTTAAACACTTTCATTCTCTAACATCTTACATTTCATGAGATCATAGACTATTGTCTTAGGAAATGTCAAACTAAAAAAAGTTAAAATTTCATTGAAGGACCTCCCAGCCTATTATTTACTATGATAGAAAATTAGTATTCCACATAAAGTATGAACCCTATAGTGTTTTAATGAAGCACCTATGTTTCACTGCTTTTTGTTTCTTTGGGGTTTCTATCATGGGGTCATAGTAAGATGCATAGTGCATTAGATGTTCTTCTGTGTCTTTGAACCATTGAACATTGAGAATACAAGATTCTCAGTGTTTGAGTGGTTCAATTGGGAGAAAAACTAGATGTGCCGGTACTATTGGAATATGTGGTGGATACACAACCAGGGGTATCCTTTGATGGATCACGTGAATGTGTTGTGGTTATTTCCCCAGTGGTGGGATTTCATGATATCCTTCTGAGGAAGGATTCAAGTAAACTGATGGTCGTAGTGCTATATTGGATAGGCATCTGAGCTTACATTCATTTACTGAGATGAGTGCATGTGGAAGAGTCACCTATTCTAGGAATTCATATCGACGTTCCACTTGAGGAACACACCAGAAAAGATAGCTTTCTCCATGCAACTTGACATTGATTGTCCTAATCACATTTCTTTTATCATTATTCTTGTATAATATTTCCTCGATCATGAGGGAAAATGTTTCAAGGGGAGTGGGAGGTGGGTCATAGAAGACCTAGGATTTATTATTATTCATGTTGGGTATTCGTGAGGTAGGTAGTAATGGGTTTTCTAAGGGTTCACCCAAATTTAGGGAAGCACTCTAGTTTTGGGTACACACACCCTCAGGATCTGTGTGGAATGCCTATGGGTGGGAGCCATATTCTCTTGCATCCTCTCTATTTGTATAATTTATTTTGAGGTATGTGGGATGGAATTCCACCATGTTTAGTTATTGTTACTACATTATGGGTGGTGTACCCAAAGCCCCATGGGAGAAGATATTTTTTATCCTCTGTGGGACTTGCTCTGTCCGTTTTGTTGTATTCAACAGATTTCATAGTTAAGAGAGACTCGATTGGAGCCCCAATATGCCCTCACCGTATTCCTTCATCTCAGGGGTATATGATCCATGAGATAGGACGGAACTGGTGACCTATCAACTCATTATTCTTCTTAAATGGGAGATTACAGAAGTCTGATGTGCAGGAATTTGAGGTAACAATGCCCACTAACACTATTAGTCGGGGATGGTCTCATTCATCCATTGATTCATTATGGACAAGATTTTTTGGTGTTATTGGGGAATTTTGAGTTAAAAATACCCCCAACCCTGCATATTTGGGATGATTCCCTATTGCTGCTGTAGCTCCCTCTATTGATACCTTCCTTATTTCGTGCACTGTCGCATGTGTGTGAGTCAGGTGTGGTGATGGATTGTCACATGATTTATTTTCTTTTGATGAAATGGGAATTGTTTTTTGATTTTCTTACCTACAGGTAGATTCCTTCTAAATTTTGTCCATGTCCTTAGTCAAGAGCTTCTCTATGGTTTTCTCTCATCGAACCTAACACATTTGAGACTTACTCAAGGCCAGTTCTTGTTGAGCATTTCAACATTCTTGAGTATGGATTTCATTTGATTAATACCTTTTGGTAATGATATCCATATATGGAATCACTGATGTGGCAATGAAACTTTGGCCGTGCATTGAGGAAGACCAGCTCAAGATCAAACTTTTGCCTTTCATATTGTTGTTGTCTTTCATATGTGAGGGCTTCAAGGATGATTAGGAAGAAAATATTTCCTAATATACTGATAGGGTTTGTATACCCTTCGCAGAGAAAGATATTTTATTTTAGCTGGAGGGTAGTTGTCTAGACGTTGAGGTGAATGTTAGGAATACATTACTCATACAAATACTTTGGTATGTCAAAATGAGAAGTTGTCGTGGGGAAATACATCACTGGTATATCGTCCCAAGATAGTTGTATTGTCAATAGAATCAAATCTTATTTTTTTCCAGGGAATCATCTACCCGATATTCCCAACATGACCCCTTTATAATGATTTTGTTCCAATGTACAGGAATGGTAGGATCCTCATTGATCTGTCATCAGTGCAGGGGTTGCTCAGAAGATGTGGTTCGCCCCAGGCTGTCTTTTGGTTGAGAAGGGATATCACTCATCAAAGACGTAGTTTCTGACATTTCTGACTCCATCTTTCTGAGATCCACAGAATATGATGTCTTTCTCACATTTGATTCGGTGAGGGGATTAATTTATTTCATGTTAATGTTTTGAGTACATGGAGGGCCTTCGTAGATTGTACTAACATGGTGAGGGATACCCTTTCAACATGATACCTGATCATGATGAATTCCCCTATGGTGTATACCCTAGGGAGGACCTTCAGGGTGGGTTACAGCATGCAGATAACCTTCTTATTTCATTATTTATCTGATGGTAGGACATTCTCGAAAAATACTATGATGGATATGACTACTATCACAACATTATATATGGATTTATAGATAATTAATGTTGTGTACATCCTGCAGAGGGTCTTATGGATGTACAGTGATGAGGGTAGGTCCTTTTCATTGCATGATGTTGAAAATTCGGAGGTCCGTCACATCAACTTCCCTTGTGGGGAGGGCCTTCATAGTGGTTTTCATCATGGATAGGACTACCATAATGATTTGAATTTTAACTACAAGGAGAATCATATCTACAACTTATACCTTGGGGTGGACCATCATAGAGAATAAATTTCAGGGGAGAGACTTCATACCGTCTGATCTTCTAGTCAATGGTAGTGATACCCTAACATGCATCAGGAGAAAGACTCTAATGATCGATCATTAATAGGCCACGGAATAAGCCCCTGTGGGTATTCAGGGGAGGTCCTTTAGAGCTGCTAATAACATCATTGCGGGGATAGCCTTCACAATTTCTACTTCCACTTACATAATTTTCTAATGGACTGATAGGGTCCTAAGCCACTATTTATATTTTCTTGAGGGAGTCAATGACTTCTAGATTTTAGTAGAGAAGAACCATGGGTATAATCTTTATTTTCTAGTGGAATTTGGAGAAGTTCATTTTTTGGCGATCTCTTATGGGAAACTTGGTCTGTATATTCTTGGTAATGGACTTCATATATGGGTTTCTGTTTTGATGGTTCCTAAGATGCCATTGTGATATTCTAATGGACATCTTGAGTTTTGGTGGGGGTATATGTCTGCCTTGGAGTGGCCATCACGTTGGATTGTCATCCACCATTTAGAACAATTATTGGTTTCAGATCTAGTTGTCCATGTATCACATGATATTTCCATAAATCCTCTTGGACTGTATTAGGGATACAAATCTACATTGGGTTGAGTACATGATTTTTTTTATGAATCACTCTTCTTAAGGATATGGGGTTGTGGGCCAAAATCCCCTCGTTTTCTGCATATGAAATTATATCTTGACATGTCAGGAGGATATTGTCTGGGATCGAGTATGATCTTCCATCATGGCCATGATCTATTGAGATACTTCTTCAAATGGAATGTGTATGAAGGCCCATTACAATGTTGGATCAGGTGTTTGTGCCTACTCTGGTCCTCTATAGGAATCGAGGGGAAACTAGCAGTTCTCTTGTTCTAGGAGAAAAAAAATAGTATGCTAAAAATGATATTCTTCAGTTTCCACCATGATTTACTTGAGGGATTCATATTTATGAGAATTAATTTTCAACTACTCGTTTGATGTTGGATATGTCTCACATGTTTTTTATCATGCGTTGTAATTGGAAACTTCTCATAGTTTCTGCCACCCTATATTGATGCCCATATTGATACGTACCAGCATCTATTTCTGTATGCCCTTATCTTTTTTACATCATAATTGGTTGGCAGGCTTCCTATGCATCGACAAATATTTTTATCTGCCTATAATTCGCCGCTATGTTTTCATGGTGGGACCGACAGGCACAACAAAGAATGTGTATGTTCTCGTATAGTGAAACACTTTTTCTATGGTAGGTTTGAATATGGGATGAGGATTTGTTTGTTTCCCCGAAGAATGCTATTGTGTTTGTACAATGATTTTCCTCCTCAAGAATCAGAGTGATTACCTACTAGTGATTATACTTTTTTGCCATCTACGGGTAGACCTAGGGGCCAATGTACTTTGGACTTCAGTAGGTTCCCTAAGCCTGAGATCCACTTCAATGAATGGATACTTGTGTGCTGGATATTTCTGGAAATGCTCTTCTCTATGGAACAATGAGTAGGACCCATATGCAGATGGGATGAAGTCATCAACATAGAATTCATCTACCTCCCTTAGATAAGGGAGGATGTTGTTGTAATGTTCTGGGGATAGTCTCTTGAAAAATATTGAGATGACCGTCGGGGCTTCCTTATGTTGGGGTGCCGGCCACAGATGAGGAGGTAGCTAGCAATCTTTTTCATGTTTTAGGGCTTGTCTTGCAGCCTCCACTATGGGGAGAGTACTGTTTTGGTGGGACTCTCTAATCATCATGTTGGATAACCAGCATTGAAGAATTTGGGTAGGAAAGGGAGTCATGTTCTTCATCAGGGCCCTAGATGCATGTGGGATGGCTATGGTCTGTCTTTGAGATGGTTGTCGAGAATCCATTTGGATTGAAGGTTTTACGTCGGGTTCCAAATTTTTTTTTGACCTAAGTTGATGCAATTAGGGGGAAATGGTATGATGGGTGATGAGCAATTGTCTCTTATTATAGAGAATTTCCAATCACCATTTTCTTTTCGTCCTGATCTACATCGTTATCCTTTAGGATGAATAGGATTAACCCCATGATGGCTAGATAGTTTATCCAATCTGCATTACGATGGAGGTTCCATAGTTGAAGGGTCTCAGAGGGTGATTGTAGAGTCATATATATTTGTGAAATCGACCCTATAAGGATATTTTTGACGCTCCTTTTTGTCACATTGTATAAAGGAATGGAAAGGGAAATCACTTTTCCCAAAGTGATTCATCCTTTGACGAAAAAATAAAAAATCAACAAAGGAATGAAAAAAGGAATCAAAGGACTTAGGGTCGTGCAAGTTCCCTTACTGTCACAAAAGTATAATTGTGTGCTCCCTAATGGTCACACATGTGACTTGCGCGCCCGATGTGATAACCGCCCGGGGTCTTCTCCAGCCTATAAATACCCCCGGTGGGCCCCCTATTTTGAGTGGAATTTTTTCAGAATTCAGATATTGAGCTCTGAACGCCCAAGTCTCTTCTTCAAGTATTTCACACACTCTTGAGGTAATAATTTACCTAGAATGGAAGGTATAAACAAGGGGAATAAGGTCTAAGTGTTAAAATCCACTAACACTTGCACGCCTAAGTGGTTTAAACCTTAAGGGAAATGGACACACTTGCGTGCCTCCTTAACTATTTATTGAAACTTGAGCGCCGCTCTTATGGAAGTACCTCAGGATGATTATAAAGGCTTTGGTCAAGAATCGCACAAGTATTACTCTATAGGGCATGTATCGCGCAAGTACCCATGAGCCGCACAGGTATACCTGCGCGCCCAATACTTACGCACCCACACAGTACCTGCGCACCTGCTAGGACTTGCACGCCCCTTTCTTTTTGGGTGGCTTTGCTACCCATTTAACCACTCTTATGCCATTCCACATCTTCTATTCAATATTCAGTCTTCAAGACGCTCTTCAAATCCATTTATGGCATGTTTTCTTTATTGAATTCCTTATCTGGAAGGAGATCCGTGGAACATATCTCAAAACATAGTGATCTTCACATCTTTATGTCACTATAGTTAGAGAGTTCATTCATTCAACCTAATACATTAAGATGAGAGAATCCTCCTATGGGACTCCTTTTCAGGAGTAAGCCCCAGTCCAAATCCTCATTACTTTGGGCATCCTCCTTAGGAGTAAGCCCCATGTCCCCTAACATGGGCCTCCTTTTCAGGAATAAGCCCTAGAAATAATTCCCCAAATTTGGACATCCTCCTCAGGAGTATGCCACAAACATTAATTCCCTTAACCTGGGCCTCCTTTTCAGGAAAAGCCCCAGTCTCAAATATGGGAATCCTCTTTAGGAGTAAGCCCCAATTCCCTTATTTTTGAAATCCCTTTAACCTAGGCCTCCTCCTTATGAATAAGCCTCAGTCTTTATTTCTCTTAACTAGTCATAATTCCTTTTGATCTGGGCTTCCTTATCAAGAGTAAAACCCAATCATAAGTCCCCTCATAACATGGGAATCTTCCTTATGAGTAAGACCCACGATTAGAATATCCAAATCATCATGAGGCACATATACCTTTATGGACCCTATTCATGGATTTCTTCCCTGAAGTAAATCTTAATCCTCATATATTTGGGCAGTCATACATACATAAGTCCCACATCATTGGATGCTACAATTTTCTGGTTTCACTAATACCTCTTGTTTCTCACACTGAGCATGAATAACGTGATCTTAGAGCGTAAAAGTAATCATGAAATCTTCATTTGAGCCATCAATCATGCCGAAACATCATACTCCCTTACTCGAACTACGTGGGTTCTGATTCCTTTTCCAAAACAAAGGATATGTAGGTAGCCCATCAGTGGGTACGATCCCAACTCTGAAATAATTCCAGTCCTCCTGAATGACAATAAACTTCAAGTGCCCCACTGAGTAGATTTAAAATCAGTATGTTCACATTAATGACCTAGAGGCTTTTATGTATTTAAGGATACCAACAACCAAGAATATCTAAAAAATATAGATGATTCTATATCGATGAAGAACCTCGAATACATATAAAATATTCTCTAAATTTCCAACATATTCAATCATTGATTGTCATATCTAAAGGAAATATCATTTTAAACTTGGTAATGTAATAAGGATTCCTGAACATAACATAAATCTATAAAGAGAGTCCCAGAGTAGACAATAATTCCCCTCAAAAAGGTGTGATGAGTCCGACCTCCCATCCTCTCGACCAATGAAAATTACTAAGCCTCATCAGTCCACAAATAATAAGTACATACCTTTGGAAAGTAGGTACAAATGGATATGGAATCATTGGATGTTTCTGGTTCTATGAACAAACCCGTTATAAACCGATACAAATGTTTGAACCTTCAATCAGTGAGGTTATCCCCAATTCCAGAGGGAACCAAAAAATATTGAACCCGACGTGAATCCTTAACCATGTAAAAATGATGATTTTATTATTTGTTAGGCCCCTATTTAAACTCAATGAGAGGGTCAACAAAGAAATCAATGACATTTTTTCTCATCCAAAAGATGTAGTGGCCGGACTTATCTTGATTATGTCTGTTATATCAAACAAGCACTCTTTTTCCAAGATCTTCTGCATTTCCAGAATGGCTTCTCTTAAGTTCACTTCCATGAATACGTCTGCTATGAAAACCTATGCTGCAAATGCCATCGTTTCTACTCCTTCTGGATCATCGTCCGCTCTAAGGATGATATCACCTACTTAGTGTCTTCAATGCTAGGTATCAACTGCACTAGTTAAGGAGTACTGTCAAAACGGTACTATTCCGACTCAGGAGGCTACTCGAAAATCCCTCCAAGTCAATAATTCAACATGGTTGTCCAGACAACGATGACCAGCAATCTAGAAGCAAGCAGTGCTAACCACAGTCTCCAACCGTTCCGGGTCGTTATCGCCAGAATGCAATCACCATTCACTCCCACATTCTTGGGATATGAATGAGCAGGTCCCACATGGCCTTAATTAAAGGAAGTAGGAGTCCTTCCCGAGGGCTCCCATCAACAATCGCCACCAGGCTTATGCGGTAGTGCACCCTAAACATGATGAGGGTGTCGACTCCAGGCGTTTATCTCAGGTTCCTCGAACCCGAGCAGGCAAGATGAATCGCCAGAGGAAAAATTCGGTAAATAGTGAGTGGGTTCTCATCTCTGTTATCTCCAGAGAAGTCCACCAACCTAACATGGTGCAAGAAATGACCGGGCATATAAACCCGTCTGTTTTAATTCCGCTGTCCTGGTGACTCATCTGGTAGCATCACGGAAATACCTCCAGGAAATTCCGAAAGAGTACTATAGGCAGGAACATACACCTGTTTATACGTCATCAGCTAGACAGCAGTCTCGTCTGACTACATATGATAGATATCGTCAACCACGTTCGGCAAAGTACAATTTGAAGGAACATACACTTGCTAGTATTGATCAAGCCTACCAACAGTCTCTCTTGGTATCACTCAGAGAAGTCAGTTGGAAATCTCCAGCAACAAATAGGACGCAGACTCAACTCTCTGCCCCCACACTTGAGTACTTTCAGGATTCATTGACATGAAAAGGAGGAAAGGAGAAGGAACATACACCTACTCGAAGAACTAAATGGACGTATATCCCCGTTCTGGCAGCTGAAGTCACCAAGCACATTCTGTCATTGGTGAATGAGTAGAAGAAAATCCCTGCTCATATCTTGGATGCCAGCCAGGATATTATAACATCTTCAGCAGCATCTCATGGAAAGACAAATAAATCTATCCCTAATAGTGGAGTGACACATCAACAGTTCACTCCAGAACAGACACACACATCTTTTCCAATCCAAGAGGGTTGTGGGGCATACCCTCCCATATCATATGGACAACCAAGTCAGCCACGTACACTTGATTTGAGTGGAGATCATCATCCTAACCAGGCCATCTCTCCTGATCAGGCACATACACCTTCTCATAGTAGCCACATTCATCAACAAGTGGTTTCCAAGGCGAGTAAGAAGGCGTCTAAGAGGAAGACCCACCCAGCACAATCAAGAGATCAAGAGTCAATCTGTAAAAAGGCCTTGCTGGATGCTGGAGTTCTTGAAGCCCTCAGACAATTATCTTTTTGAATCCAAGATTCTACTCCCTCATTTCCCAGTAGTGGGAACATTAATTCAGAAGGTCCTAAACATACACTTCCTCAAGAAGGATTTCTTCATGACATTTTGTTCTATCTTGAAATTTCATCTTCAGATGAGAGCTACAATAACTCTCAGTATAACATTCCATAGATGTTGACGGAAGATGGAATTCATGATATTCATCTTAACATATGGAAACTCTTTGTCAGTTGAAAAATAAAGTATTATCTTATGATGAATATGAAAATCATATTAAGATAATATTAGGGTTACAATGTCAGATTGATTTGGCATCTCTGTCAGTCTCTCGATATCCGAAGGCTGAAAAGTTGCAGAGAGCCCTTCATCGTTCATTCCTTGGCGCACTAAGAAGATTTCACCAGTTAATTACCAATGCCCCATATGATATTCATGTTAGAGGATGGGATGTTCAGGGAGCAGTACATTTCACTATACTCTCCAATCAGCAAATCCCGCCAAAAATGGTCTCATGCAATGTTATTGCCAATGGCCGGCCACGATCAATGGGTTTTGTTTGTAATAAAAAACATTCTCAAGAACATGCGTCAACAAGTTCCCCTCAAAATCAAGAATAAAATGAACAAGTTGTTGAATTAATCCTTCATCAAGAAAATGAGAATATTGAACAGGCCTCTCGTATTGAGCAAGCACATCATCATGTTACAGAATTGTCAGAAATCATCCAACAGTCTTATGAACTGTGTGATAAAAGTGGATATTGATTGATGCATCCAGCTAATTTCTGGACTAAGGTCTGCAAGATCATGAGAGTTTTTAAGAATGTCTCAGACATAGCATGTCAAGAGCCACCCCAGCTTCCCAGACTGGGGACTCTTTTAACCCAACCCTCGGAATCAAAAAATAGGATTTGAGATGTTTAGAAAAGGTAGCAGAACAGCCCCAGTCCATCGGAATGGGGACTTTTTCAAATCATAAATCCCCTCCTCAGCGAAAGTCGGTCTTCTCTCGATTGGGGAAGTAGCCACAAGAGGAACGAAGATCCAAATTATCAGGAGACTCTCTCCAAATTATGGTTCTCCAAGAAGTTCCTAAGGGATCGAATCAACAAGAGGCAATGTCTCTTCAGGGACATGGAAGAAGGCAATATCACAGAAATGCTGATAGAAGGGATGTGATGCGTTATGCATCAATTAATGTCATCAATGTCTTTGCTGCTGATCCATGAGATGAGGCTCACTCATGGGACTCAGATGAAGAGGTTCCTGCTCAAGAAGTTGTACACACAGACACAAATGAAGAAGGTGTGCATACACGAAATCATTGGATTACTCAGAACCTAGGTAATCCATCAGGTAATCCACTTCCCCCTCTCCAAAAGGGATCCAACAAGGGTAAAGGAATGAATCAGGTTACATCCCCTTCATCTAGAGAAGGACAATATCTTTCACTGGAGAAAAGGTTTGCACAACATGAGGAAGAAATGAAGGAATTGAGAAGGATGAATGCATAACTACTTCAGGGTAGTCTTCTTCCTAAGCATGCTGGAGTCAGTCATCTAAGGGAATTTGTTGCAGCTACTTAGATGGATAAAGAAAATCCTCCTCTATCAGTATACCCTAACAGGTCTAATCCTACGGGTCATGTGCAACAACAATTGTCCGTGCTACCATCAGTTGCAGTACCAGTTTCCATACATGTCCATGCTCCAGTCATTGCACCTACCCAAGTCCATGTTCAACCAGATGTTTCTCAAAAGTTAATAACTACCATTGATTCATTAACAGCTCAGTTAGAGATTATGGAAGGGATGTGTGTGAAGGTTCAACCAGAAATGAGATCTTACCCTGAATGGGTAGATTTAATCCTTCCCCCATCAAGTTTTGGGAACCCTGTATTCCCTATTTTCAATGGATCAGGTGATCCTGAACAACATTTTATGCATTACGTGTCTTGTTGTGATCCTATGATGGGAACTTCAGAATAGCAAGAAGTAGTGAAACTCAGATTCTACATGTGAACCTATCAAGGACCAGATTTTCTCTAGTACACAAGCTTGCAATCTCGATCAATTACCAGGTGGGAAGATCATCGCCAAAAATTCCTTCTTCAGTTCAGCTCAGCGTTGTCAAAGACAACGGTTTTCAATCTAAAAAATTGTAAGAAAAGGGATAATGAAAGGGTCTCAGATTTCATTGCTCACTGGAATGGATTAACGTATTCCCTAAGCTTAACACTCCCTTATGAAGAACTGTTTCCAATCTGTTTGGAAAATCTATATGAAGAATTACGCACGCCGTTGATCCCTGTGAAATATACAGGAGGGTTTCGAGACCTTACTTCAATCACTCAACAGATTGAAGATTCTCTTATAATGATTAAGGACAAGGCTCGTATAATTCCATCATCTCCAGGAAGAAGAATGGGTAATGCATAGACTGCTACAGTTATTCTTAAACAAGCACATGTACCTGCTTCTACTTCAAAGACTTCATCTTTTCGAAGGGCTCCACCTCTTGATTGCCAACAACAAATTCTGTTTCTTCAAGATGATAAAAGAGATCAAAGACGAAATCAATTTGAGGATCTTAAGATTAAAACATACTCTTTATGAAATGAACAAGTTCCTAGTTAATTCATTTCGGCTATGGAAAATAATTTGGTTCAGTTGCCAAGGCCCAAAAGGCCAAACAAGGAAGGAGATGAAGACCATCCCAATTATTTCCCCCTTTATCAACTATTGGCGCATCCCATCCATAAGTGTTTTGTATTCAAATAGCTCCTGCAAAATATGGTCGATTCGGGACAAGTCAAACTAAAACGTTCTTCAGCTCAGGTAGCATGTGTCACTACTACAATTCCAAAGGAAGAAGGCGAATGGAAAGAAGTCAAAAGAAAAAATTCATAGAAATATGATGATTGGATGGTTAGAAAAACGGTCAACCGAACCCATGTGATTTTGAGAACGCAATTGAAGAAACCAATTGTGACTTCTGGTATGAATGCCGAAGAAAAACCCTCTTCATCAAAGGGAAAATACTCAAAGAAACGACATGAATCAAAGAAAGAAAAAGAATAAGAAGAAGATGAGTATGTGTCAAATCCTATATTTTCTTTGACTCTCGCAGACATCATTCCATCTACTTCAAATGCACGGGCACCGCCCCACCAAATGGAACAGCCTAAACATGCTAATCAGGTAGAGTGTTCATTGGAGGAAGAGTTGATTTTCGGTTATGTTAATATGATTCAATTAACAGACCAATATATCAGTCGCAGTTTCGATTTTGATGAACCCGAATTCCCTATATCAAATTGAGGAATTAGAGGAAGTTCTAGAGGCTCAGGATACAGAGGAAGACGTGGATCTTTCAGAGGCCTCTATTCCAATTCTACCCCTGCTAGAACTATGCATACGGTAGAAACTCGTGGTATATCCCTTCCACGAGATCAACAAGAACAAGAATTCTCTTCCACACAAGGCAGATTCAGCCCTAGCACAATTATTCTGGAAGATTGGTAGAAGATTCCATCTTCTTCATCTCAGCAAGTAAATAGACCTAATTTGGCTAATCTTCCAAATCCAGGAGTATTACCAACTCCTATCCCAGTACAAGATTAATTAAATTCTGATGCATCAACTTCTAAGGCACCTGCTAAACCATATGTTATTATTGGGAAACGCAGACCATTGGATCAAAAGTATGATATATTGAAACCCATGGCCCAAGTACCGGCCATGTTATCAATTCTGAAACATTGAATTTATCAAGGGATCTTCGGGAGGCACTTATTGAGGCTTTTTTAAGTCCTCAAGAGTTTTAAACATAAATTTCTACAGCTAATGTATACCCT
Organism: Viscum album; assembly: GCA_963277665.1. Lineage (NCBI taxonomy): Eukaryota > Viridiplantae > Streptophyta > Magnoliopsida > Santalales > Viscaceae > Viscum > Viscum album. Next base: position 1,753,242,287 of record OY728152.1, read on the forward strand.
ATAGAGAATAATCCTGCAGAATGCCATGCAGTAATATATATCAAAGATAAATATGATGATGATGTAGTGCATGGACATATTAGAACTTTTTACTTATCTAGAAAAGTCAATGGCATAGACATCCATATAGTTTTCATTGATAATGGTTCAGGAGTCAAACTCGTTCCCATTCATACAATTCGTCGATTGGGCCTCACGGAATATGATTTATCTCCTTCTACTTTGTAGTTACAAGGATATGATAAAAATGAACAAGAACCACTGGGCGAGAATACACTCAGAACTCAGTTTGGAGATATTGTGTCCAATTCAGATTTCATGGTTGTGGATCAAGACTCAGCCTTCAACATCTTTCTTGGAAGACCCTGGCTACATCGGCATGTAGCTATCCCTTCATCATACCATCAATGTCTCAAGTTTTGTTTTGATGTTAATGTTGGGACATTATATGGTGATAAGGCCCCATTCAGGACAAGTGAATCTCAATACATTGAGGTGGAATTCTACCACATGAAGGGAAAGGGGGAATCGACAACAAAGGGGATTACCAAAGTTAATGCTCCGTATGGTTTGGAAAAGATTACAGTAAACCCATTAGCACATGGGAGTACAGATTATGTGTTTCCTATCAGTCAAATTGACAGGATAGACCCAAATAAATTAATATTATGGAAAGATCAACAATGTTAATTATTAAAATCATTCCAGACAACATGGGAGAAATTGGTGATTCACCAAGCAATGATGAAAGCTCAAATAGAGATGTCTTCATTTCATCTGCTGAAATCCATCAAGTCTATACATTTCCAATAAGGCCTAGGAAAGTTATAGAAATGTCAGAGATAAATGATGATGTTGATTCTCAATCCATAATCTCCTCTTTATTTCCCAATGAAGACCCTTCATCATCAATCTGGTTGGAAATGGAAGCTTCTTCTTCAAGATGTGCAAATTTTGACATCTCTTCTGATGATGAAAATTACGCTTCATCATCTACTACTCAAGTGGAAATAGAGGAAATAAAACATTTTGACGAAGAAGAGGAAGATCTCAGAGATTCTCCTCCAGCATTTGAAGTGTGTACCTCTACTACTATGTATGAACTCAGAGAAATCAATTTGGGTACAAAAGAAGATCCACGCCCCACTTTAATCAGTGCAGTAATGAATATTGAAGAACAAGAGATGCATATTTCCTTTTTAAAGAAAAATCAACATATATTTTCATGGATCTATACAGAGATTCCAGAGCTTGATCCTGATGTTGCCACTCATCATTTGGGTTTTCCAGAAGAACATTGAGGATTCAAACAAGCTGCTAGAAGAACAGACCCAACCTATGCATCTAAAATTGAGGCTGAAGTGGATAATCTCATCAAATATAACTTCTTCAGAGAAGTTCAATATCCCAAGTGGTTGGATAAAATTGTTGCAGTGAAAATGAATAATGGGCAAATTAGAGTATGCATTGATTTCAGAGATCTTAATTGACATTGTCCTAAGGATGATTTTCCAGTTTCGATTACAGAACTATTGATTGATGTGACAGCTGTCTATGATGAGATTTCCATCATGGATGGATATTCTGGATATAATCAAATTTGTATGGCTCCAGAATATGAAGAATCTACAGCCTTTAGATCCCCTCAGGGTGTGTTTTTCTATCGGGTAATTCCCTTTGGCCTAAAGAGTGCAGGCACAACATATCAGCATGTCATGCATCGTATCTTCAAACCCATTCTGGGAATGTTTGTTGAATATTATGTGGGCGATTTGGGAGTCAAATCCGAACCACGTTCTAATAACTTGTCTGATTTAGAAGTCATATTCTTCAAGCTTCTACAACATAATTTGAATCTTAACCCCATAAAATGTGCTTTTGGGGTAACCTCGGGGAAATTTCTTGGCTTCGTCGTACGCCATCGTGGTATCGAGGTCGATCATGAGAAGAAAAAGTTAATCCTTGACATGTAACCTCCTCGAAATTTGAATTAATTGAGAGGACATCAAGGAAACCTAGCCTATATTCGGCGTTTCATCACCAATTTGGTAGGCAAAAGCTTACCCTTCACCAAATTGATGAAGAAGGGGGTCACATACCAGTGCACTGAAGAATTTCAAGAAGAATTCGATATTCTCAAGAAATGTCTCTTGAGTCCAACGGAACATACGCCACCTATTGAAGGAAGACCACTTATCCTCTATGTAACATCTCTAGAGAGATCATTAGGTGCCTTTCTTTCTCAGAAGAATGATGCTAGGAATGAAAACAAACTCTACTATCTCAGTCAGACAATTCTTAAAGCAGAAACCTGATATTCAATCATTGAAAAGTGATTCCTAGAATTAATCTTTGTATTTAAGAAGTTTATACACTACCGATAGCATCATGAGGTCCAATTAGTATCTCGCAATAACCCACTGAAATTTATCCTTCGTCGTCCGATGCTTACTGGAAATTTGGCAAGGTGGGAAGTTATCATGTAGCAATTTGATATTCAATATGTGTCTCAAAAGGCGATAACGGGCCAATATCTGGATGATTTCTTTGCTGAAAACCCTTCGGTGGAAGACACATATTTAGATATTGAACTCCCTGATGAGGAATTTTTCTCTATTCAAGAATGCCTTCAAACATGGGAAATGTACTTTAATGGTGCTTCCAGAAGTCCAATAGGGAAGAAAATGGAAAATCCTAAATTCAACAAAGTTGGCATAGGGATTGTATTCATGTCTCTAGATAAGGTAGTGTTACCCTATTCCTTCTTATTGTGGTAATGTGGTACAAATAATGAAGCGGAATACCAAGCTCTCATTGCAGGATTGGAGTTGGCTCTTCATGCACAAGTGAATCACAGAAAGGTGAAAGGTGATTTAGACCTGGTAATCAAACAAGTCAATGAGGATTATGCAATCCGGAAAGAAGAACTAATCCCTTTGTATGATTACATCAAAGATTTAATGGCAGAGTTTCCTTCAGAACCGACATTTTCTTATGTCCGACGATCACAAAATGCCCAAGCTAATTCACTAGCTAATATAGCCACAGCTCTGGTAGATCCAAATCGGGACGAGATAACCATCAGTACTTCCCACGGTCATAAAATTTCACCTTATGTTTGAGCCATAATAGATAAAATCTATGAAATTATTCCCATCTTTGAACCATATGGTCACACAATGGGATGGATGACACCTATCAGGGAATACCTTCAAAATGGAATACATCAACCTGATAGAGCTGTGAAAGAACAAATCCTGCGACATGTGGTCAACATTACTCTTTATGATGGCTCAGATCACCTAGAGAAAATTCTCTACAAGCATGGTTTTTATTGAGTTCTTTTCAGATGCATTGATGGTGAATAGACAATGGATGTAATGAAAGAAGTGCATGCAAGAGTCTATGGTGGCCACCAGTCTGAACATAGACTATCTGATCAGATTCGAAGGCTTGGATACTTTTGGCCTTCAATGATACAAGGCTATTTTGATTTCACAAAGAAGTGTCAATAATTCCAAGTACATGCCAACATCATTCATCAACCTCCAGAGTTGCTTCATACCGATAAATACTCGTGGCCGTTTGGCACATGGGGAATGGATGTGGTGGGACCTTACCCTTCTTCTATGACCAAGCAGTTAAAGTATACTCTTACTACTACTGATTTCTTTTCTAAATGGGAAGAGACAATACCTATCAAGGAAGTCAGTTCTAAAATAATTGTTAGCTTCCTCAAGTCTAACATCATTAATAGATTTGGTGTCCCTCATACTATATTGACAGACAATGTCACCAACTTCTTTTCATCCGAGGTGAAGAAGTTGTATCATCAATACAACATCAAATCCAATCATTCATCTCGACATCATGTAGTGGCTAATGACCAAATAGAAGCCTTCAGCCAGACTCTGTCAAATATACTACAAAATATGGTGGATAAAGAGAATAATTCATGGCCTGATAAACTCTCTCATTCTTTATGGGCTTATTGGACTACCACCCACACTGCAACTTGGTCAACTCCATATTCACTGGTATTTGGAACATAAGCAGTCTTGCCCATTGAAGTTCAATCACCTTCGCTCAGAGTATCCATTTATGATCAATCATCTAAAGATGAGAAATCTCAAAAGCGATTGAATGAATTGGAAAGGATAGATGAGAAAATTTTGTGCACTTTTCCCCATGTGGAAGTCTATCAGAATCGAATAGCATGAGATTTCAACAAAAAAGTTCGTATTCATTCATTCGTTCCGGGAGAATTGGTAATAGTTCTCAGAACTCCAATGATTCTTGGAAAGATACCTCCCAAGCTTGATCCAAATTGGGAAGGACCTTATTCAATACATAAGGTCTATTCCAATGGATCTTATTACTTAATCTCAATGGATGGAGAACTCATCACTACTCTAACCAATGTCAGATTTCTAAAGAAGTATTTTGTTTAAACACAAAATACAGCAACGGTCCATGCATATGAACCTAAACTATTTGCAAGTCCCTTACGTTTGGTAAGACGTTAAACTACATCATCTACGGTCCATGCATATGACCTTAAAATATTTGCACATCCATCAAACAAGATGTTAAACTATGTCCCCTTTATCGTCCTTCCCATATAACGTTAAATTATACATCAACGGTCCATGCATAAGACCTTAAACTATTTCCATTTCTTTCGTCCATCATGACGTTAAACTATAACGTCCTAGCTACATGACACTAAACTGTATAAAAGTCCCTTACGTCCAGCAAGATGTTAAACTGCATCATCCACAGTCCATGCATACAACCTTAAACTATTTGCAGATTCGTCCAACATGACTCTAAACTGTATCGTCCCTTTTTCGTCCAACATGACGTTAAACCATGAAAAAGTCCCTAATATGTTCAACATGATGTTAAATGGTGTACTCTTTTGTCCTCACTACATGACATTAAAATGAAAAGTCCCCCTTTCGTCCAACATGATGTCAAAATATATTGTCCCCATCGTCCTAGCTATATGACATTAAACTGTACAAAAGTCCTTTAATATGTCCTACATGACATTAAACTGTACTTTGTTCTTGCTACATGACATTAATCTATGCAGCACCAAAAGTAATAACTGTAAGCCCATAAAATAGCATAGTCCCTTTATATGTCCTACATGACATTAAACTGTGCATCGTTAAGGTTTTTATTACCTCTTGTTTCTCACACTGAGTATGAATCACGTGAGCTTAGAGAAAATTTCAACCATAACACCCTCTCTAGGCCGCTAACCATGCGTAATTCCCAACATCATTTTTAGGTCGTTATATTCAAGAACAACATGATCATTAATTCATTCGTTAATTGAACTATGTGGACTTTGATCCTTGCCTTCCAGGCTGGGTACATAGGCAACCTCCCAAGGTTCAAGCCCAAAACCAATATCTTAAAAATCAGTTCACCTCCATCTCATACGATGTTGATTCGTGAAACCATCCCCAGAATCAATATCTTTACAGTGGTTCACATTCGTCCTTACTACATGACGTTAAATTGTACAACATTTTTTTTCCTATATGCCAATAAACTACAATATTCTTTGATACCCTCACATGAGAAGGAATCATTATTTACACTGATTTTTTTTTTCAATCATGTTTCATTCCAAAGACTACATGTATACATGGAAATGCCTGATCTTTTTATCTTGGGTTACGCAAACATTACACAAATGTCCACTTTTACCCTTCACATGTACGAACCAAATTTGTACAGAGGGTATTTCTAGAACTACGTGGGCTTGATTCCCATCCTTATGGGATATGTAGGAACATTCGAGTTCCCCTCGAATATAGCCCCCAGTCTTTTTGGGCGTAACCCCAAATTTCACTTTCAGTCCCATGGTTGAAAAGTCCCCATGAAAACACACATTGTGTATTTCTTATAAATGGTCCAAGCTCTATGAACCTAAACTAATATCTCCAATATTTTCATCCCGCATAGTGTTAAACATTAGTTTAAGAACTACGTATGGCTTGATTCCCATCCATATGGGATACGCAGTGAAGTCCAACATTTCAATTCCGGACTGAGGCGCAACATGATTATGGTTATCAATGATCCATGTATCTCTACATTCATTGGACAATACACATCTTTATGTGTCATAATCCTAACCTTAAATATTTTCAGATCTTCCTATCACAACCCTTTTTTTAAACTTCTAATCACAAATGGCCTGAAATTCTGAGAGTTATTTTGCCTGACCATGCAACACATGCCCTTAGATGGCCTCACATAAACAGTCTACATAACCACCTTTTCATCCAAGAGATACTATAATTTGACTATGTAGCCAATGCCTTTAGGCGGCCCTGTACAATTCAACCCCCTAACGGGTTTTTCAGATACAGGTAACTTCATTCTTTGGAACAAAGCCTCTTTTGTACTTATTGGTCTTATCAAAAATATGTAAGGATCCGTAAAAAAATGGTTATCCTTAACATATCTGTCCCATACTCTTTTTCATGATCTGAAATTATCCATGTATATGGTTTATATTATCCTTCCCTATGTTTGGGTCAGACCTTCATAGGAGTGATATTCATCCAGTTCTTCGATAATCTTGTTTGGAAATATCTTCTCCATATTCAAGTACCTCTTTCCATACAAAAAACTATATACTTTGTAAAGTTTGAATCATCATAAACATTCACAGGCTTTTTAGCAGTAGGAAAGTAAATTTTTTAGAGTTCTTTTTCCTGAATATGCAGTACGTGCCCTTAAGCAACCCTACATAAACAGTCTACATAACAAACTTGTTATCCAAAAGATTATATTTATTTGACTATGCAGCCAATGCCCTTAGGTGGCCCTGCATAATTAAACCCCCTAACGGTTTTGTTAAATAATGGTAACTTCATTATTGAAAACTACTACTTCTAATTCCTTTTAGCTCTTTTTCATATCATTCCCCAGATTCAAATATTTTTAAGTCATAGTTTACATATTTTCCCTCATACTTGAGTATGGTTATGTGTTTTCAGATAAATTTTCATGAAATTGAGTCAATTATTATTCAATCAGTCAAAGATATTTCGACCTTAAACACTAGCCTCTGTATGTCCAATGTACATGACTTTAAACTGCCCACAAAAGACAATGGAAATATGAGTACAAGTCATGATCCAGCTCACTAGACATACATTTTGTATGATTTAGGTAATATTGAGCAATTAAAATATTCATAGTTTTTAGGATTCTTTACATTAATCCTAGTAAAAATCAAACTATGCTTACTAGGCCCATTGGTTTAAGGAAAAATTTAATGCAGGTCGCAGGAAAATACGTGCACAAGTGATTAAAGATGAAAGTGTTTCTCATTGATGCACAGGAGTTAGAAAGACATCCACAGACTGGAGTCTCTTCTCTTTTTCAAGAATTAAAAAAGTCTTTAAACATAAATCTTCATTTGATTTACGGAATCCTGAGATTCATCATCAGCCACATGGAGTTCATTCATTCAACTGGATACAATAATAGATGCAGTGATACCAGCTTTTCTTGGAACAATTGTAAAAGAATGTTCTTGAATGCTGTTTGAGAAAATTTTCTACTGATCAAACAGTGACTCTGTTTCTGTCCAAGAGACTTGGAAGATGGATAAATGGATTTGAGAATAAAGCATTGGAAGTAAAGATCCATTTGGAGAGAGTACTCATTTCAGATATTGTTTCAAATGTCATGATAGTCTTCTCTCCATCAACTGGCAGCAGAAAACATATCACCCCATGGTTTTCCATTTTCATATCTTCAAGGAAATGGCATGGAGGAAAAATTTGAAAGTTCACACCAATGTTGTTTCTCTTAATGCACAGCATAACTGAAATAGAGGATTACTGGTGTAGCTACATCTCAGGCATATAGTTCTTTTCATTCGGAACATTGACTCCTTGCTGATGACCATTACCATACAGAGGTAGGTAGATGCTCTGTGTGAAATTAAGATGATATTTCTTCAAGTAATTAGCCAAATATGGGAAATTGATATCGCATATATCATAGTAATCATGGCCAAAAAATGTTCATTATGTCATCAATATTCTTGTTAGCCAGTTCATCAGTCGTTCTGATTCTATTGGGAGCCATTGAATCTGCACAAAGGTTGAATAATTAACTCTTAAGTAACATGATTTTTCATAAAATTTGAGAAATAATTCAAAAAAATGGCAAAGGCATTAAGGAGTGCAAGTATAAACACGGCGTGCATGTATGGATGTGTCGCGCAAGTATTTGGCACGCAAGTATCACCGTGCAGGTCTAGATACCTTGATAGTAGCGCGATAGTAAAGAGACAACGGAAAATAGTGCAACCTATGTAGCTAATGTCACTTGCGCGGAGAGAACTTGAAAGTTTGAAATATGGATGCTTTGTACGGAAATGTGGCCACATATTTATAGGCCACAGCCGTAGCCTACGCGCCGAAGTCTGTCCAGCTAGAACTTGTGCGCCACTACCTGCGCACCATACCTTGTGTGCTGCATTTTCCTTGGTTTTCTTCTTTTTCCTCAGAGTCAAATCCTCTTTTCTCTCCGGATCCAACTCTGAGGGGGGGACTTTTGTTGACGCTCCTTTTCTTCACATTGTATAAAGGAATGGAAAGGGAAATTACTTTTCCCAAAGTAATTCATTCTTTGAAGAAAACATCAAAAATCGACAAAGGAAGGAAAAATGAGTCAAAGGACTTAGGGTAATGCAAGTTCCCTTACTGTCGCTGAAGTACACATGTGCGCCGCCTAATGGTCACACAAGTGACTTGCGCGCCCTATGTGATAACCGCCCGAGGTTTTCTCCAGCCTATTAATACCCTCGGTAGGCCCCCTATTTCTAGAGGAATTTTTCCATAATTCCGATATAGAGCTCTGAACGCCCAAGTCTCTACTTTAAGTTTTCTAAACACTTCTAAGGTAATCCTTTACCAAGAATGGAAGGTATAAACAAGAGGAATATGTTCTAAGTGTTAAAATTTACTAACACTTGCATGCCTAATTGTTTTTACTATTAAGGGAAATGGACATACTTGCACGCCTCCTTACCTATTCATTGAAACATGCACGCCACTCTTCTGGAAGTACCTCAGGATGATTCTAAAGGCTTTGGTCAAGAATCTCCCATGTATTACTCTATAGGGAAAGTATTGTGCATGTACCCATGAGACGCGCATGTATACCTGCACGGCCAATACTTACACGCCCACACAGTACCTGCGCGCCTGCTAGGACTTGCGCGCCCCTCTCTTTTTGGGTGCCTTTCCTACCCATTTAACCCCTCTTATTCCATTCCACCTCTCATATTCAAGATTTAGTCTTCAATACACTCTTCAAAGCCATTTATTCCATGTTTTATTGATTGAATTACTTATATGAAAGGAGCTCCATGGAACATCTATCAAAACATTGTGATCTTCACATCTTTATTTCACTAAAGTTAGAGAGTTCATTCATTCAACCTAATCCTTTAAGATGATAGAATCCTCCTCTGGGCCTCATTTTCATGAGTATTCCCCAGTACAAATCCTCATTACTTTGGGAATCCTCCTTAAGAGTAATCCCCAAGTCCCCAAACCTGGGCCTCCTTTTCAGGAATAAGCCCCAGTCATAATTCCCTAAATTTGGGCATCCTCCTCAGGAGTAAGAATCAAACATTATTTCCCTTAACCTGGAACTCCTTTTTAGGAATAATACCCAGTCTCAAATATGGGCATCCTTTTTAGGAGTAAGCCTCAAGTCCATTAATTTTTATATCCCTTTAACCTGGGCCTCCTCTTTAGGAATAAGCTCCAGTATTACTTTCTCCTAACCAGTCATAATTCCTTTTGATCTGGGCTTCCTTCTCAGGAGTAAAACCCAATCATAAGTCCCCTCCTAACTTGGGAATCTTCTTTAAGAGTAAAACCCAAGATTAGAATATCCAAATCTCTGTGAAGCACATATACCTTTATGGAACATGTTCTTGGATTTCATCAATGAAGTAAATCTTAATCCTCATATATTTGGGCAGTCATACATATATAAGCCCCACATCATTGCATGGAAAAATTGTCTGGTTTCACCAATACCTCTTGTTTATCACACCGAGCATGACTCACTTGAGCTTAGAGAATAAAAGTAATCATGACATATTACTTTGAGCCATCAATCATGCTGAAACATCATACTCCCTTACTCGAACTATGTGGGTTCTGATTCCTTTTCCAAAACAAAGGATACGTTGGTAGCCCATCAGTGGGTAATATCCCAACTGTGAAATAATCCCAATCCTCTTGAATTAAAATAATCTTCAAGTGCCTCACTGAGTGGCTTTAAAACCATTATGGTCATCATAATGACCAAGAGAATTTTATGTATTTAAGGATATCATCAACTAAGAATCTCAATCAAATACAGACGATTCTCTATCAATGAAGAACCTTTAATACATATAAAAGATTCTATAAATTTCTTACATATTCTATCATTGATTTTCATATCTAAGGGGAATTTAATTTTATACTTGGTAATGTAATAAGGATTCACGAACATAACATAAATCTATAAAGAGAGTCCCAGAGTAGATAACAGTTCCCCTCAAAAAGGTGTGATGAGTCCGACCTCCCATCCTCTCGACCAATGAAAATTCCTAAGCCATGTCAGTCCACAACTAATGAGTACCTACCTTTCTAATTTTGGTCCAAATGGATATTGAATCATTGGATTTTTCTTGTTCTACGAACAAACCCGTTAGAAAACGACTGGAATGTTTGAACCTTCAATAAGAGAGGTCATCCCCAATTCCAGAGGGAATCAGATACAATTTCCTCTGATGGTCTCCAAAATTTTTATTCCTGGAGCCGAAACACCCAATAGCCCTAGTATTCACGATTCATGGGAATTCATTACAATCATATGTTCTCGTTGGATGAATATTTGTCCAATGACACTTAAGGACTCCATTGGTTGAGATGTTGGGAGGTCCGTCTCAACACACCATTTTGGGGGGAATAAATGCATACTAAGGGTCTCTATTACAGATTTAAGGAATGGTCATATCTTTGTGAATCCTTAGTTCATTCCAGAAGGGTGTATCCAATGGTTACACTTTGGTTTCAAGATCATCATGGATATACATGGATTAGATGCTAAAGAGATAATACCGACTGAAACCATGAAATGACGTGCTCTAGAGTTCATCGTCATCCATAAGGGACAGAAGGTTGTTTGATGTTGGTATCAACCCATACGATAGGGTTCTTACGTGTACATGGGTGTGATATCAGAGAGAACATATTTCATTGTTCCTTAACTAGACACATCACCTTTTAAGGTAATCTGATGGGGACACATACATGCAGTTTAACATCATGTAGTGAGAACATCTTGGATAGTGATGCCTAGTAAATACTTGTTGTGGGGATTATGGAAAAGCGTCTTGAGGGTCCCACAAAGGATATAATCTTCTTGGTGAAAATGATACTTCTGAGAATATAACCATACAACATTAGGATTTAATTTAGGGTCATAATCAAAACACCGGGAGGATTACTATATATCCTGTTCAATTTTTGAATCAAATCCAACATAGTTTTGTTGTTGGGAAATGCACCAAGAAGGGATCCTTTTTGAATTAGGGAGAAAATTTAATCATGAATGAATTCTAAGGAGAACTCCCCTGAAGCCCAATCGATGGACATTCATTTTACGTATCCTGTGTAGAGTTGGAATTAGAGTTCTCATAGTTTTTTTATGGTCAATGACATCATTCAGGCTTAAATATGGGAGCTTCTCATTTGAGTGAATTGAATTAAGAATTCCTTTTAAAGAGGATGAAACTTTTTTATGACATTATTGGGGTGAACCTTTTGAAAAATGGTACCTCATTGAGCTCATGCCTTAAGGAGGCATCCTAAATATGCCACTTTTGGTGGGATTCAATGTTCTCATAGTTCATTTTGGGTGGGAAAATGTGGTATCGTCCGAAATCCCTAAGACCATGTGAGTCATGCATAGTGTATAAAACAAGAGGATGTGAAATATTCAACAATGGTGCAATTTCACTTTTACGATGATAGAAAAAGAGGATGATGACGTCAGAAGGTGCCATGGATATGAGACTAATGGGATAGTGAAAGGGGAGATTTAAGCATGCAACCATCACCCATGTTGATATCCAAGATAGTCATACCATGGTGATCTATATGAACATGCCCCATGCTGAGCCAAAGATGGTTAAGAGTGGAACATCTCAAAAATGGACAGGGGATTACTTTTTTAGGATTTCACTATTACGAGTTTTTGGAGGGGGGAGCATCATCCATTGTCAGAGGGGAAGGAATGGGTGACCTTTTACCTTGTCAGTAGAAATCATTGAAGGGAAAGGTCATTGGTTACCCCCAAACCCATGATCAGGGAGGTTCACATTGGCATCACAAAGAGAGTACGCGGTTCACCATGGGAAAGTAGACTTAGAGATAATCTGGGGGTCCAAACCATTGTGGGGACAACCTTTTTTACTATACTAACCATATGTATGCAGATTCAGGATGGCATGCTGGTGCATCTGATAATCTGATCATACAGGTCCAATGGATTTGGAATAGGATTTGGCCTTATATCATTGGACTAGTTAATATAGGATCTATAGAGTACTAGATGGCAATGGAGGGGAATAATTACAGTAATGGAGAAGGATACCCAAAGACGCCCCATTCCACATACTATATTCTCAGGCGGGATGGGGGTATCCTGACATAGTGTAATGCTATGAAGGTAGAGGGGTCACCCGCGTACCAAAGCAGTATGTAGACCCTTGTATGGACCACCTCATTCCATAGCGATATGTGGTCTTGGGTGTGGTTAACTATTCAATTCTGGGTTCCATCTATTTACTAATGTACTACATAACTCATTGTTCTATATGTATAGTGATGCGCTATGCAGAGCACTGAATTTAAGAAGGGTCCCAGAGCCTATGGTTTGTGGGGAAATCATCTGTGAGGGATTTATGTTTCTCAATTTATCCAATTAGTTTTTCAGTTCACCAATTATTATTAATCTCCTTATTTTTTTGTTCGTGGAGTGTTATACCTACTAAAAATTGGTTCATGGTTCACAATTCATCAATGATTTGAAACCCGAGATGAAATATTCTCTATGTATGAACTCTCTTTTCTAACCTTATTATCTTTTTAGTGCTCCCATCCACCCATTTTATTTCCAATTACTCTTGTGATCCATTAATACAACACATGGGAAATCATATCTGTGGGTATGCCTCACCATTTGTGGAAGCCCCTAAAGACATATCTCAACCCATGATAGACTCAGTCAATTGGGGTTTGTGAAGGCTATAGTTCACGAGGCATGGTTCTCGGAACCCTACCAACTTTCTTTTACCATGAAATTTTTAGTTCATAAGATGATATGCAGATAGAATTTTTGTGCTCGATTATTCCAATGACACCATTATTAATGTCCTGTGTTTTTTGGCCATCGCCCAAATGGGTAGCACCTCATGTGTACATCTGTGTAACAATGGTTCAAGGTTCATGAGCCCAGTTATCCTATACTCGTGATTGTATGTGGTCATGCATAAACCCTTTGAAAATTTGTATTTCTCTATGTTTCTTCTCATATTTTAAATCAATTTTTATTTTATTTTCCTCACCAGACTTCTGGAGAATTTAATTTCCCTTTACTGGATTTTTGGGACCCTATACATTTTTCGTTCATGTATTTGGACATTTTTTTAATCAATAAATCATTGATAAATGTTATCAATCTGTTAAATGATCTACTAGTATGATTAAAATACACATGAAGCAATACGTTAATAGTGATTAATTTTTTTTTAAAAAAATGGATATTTACCATAGTGTTGTAAAGGGAGTGATTTTGGTTTTTATGAAGGGTAAATGATTTTTTCAATATTAATTCATTAAAGGGAAAGGTTTAGGGAAATAAAAATGGTAAATGAATTAATGGTTCTGTTATATATATGAAATTATAGTTTCATAACATGAATTATGAATTCTTTTAATGAACATTAGACATTAATTTTATAAATCAAGATAAATATAAATATTATTTAATTATTTGTCAAGAAAAGTAATAGGTTTCATCTTATAGTTGATTATTTCTAAAACATTTCTCTATTGGATATTCTATGAAGTAATGAATAATTACTACTTCTAAAATCTTTTTTCCTATAAATAATTGTCAAATGGTGTTTGTATGTTTTCAAAATAAATATTTTTTTGATATGGTTTCTGACCATTATGTGGGTTTGTTATGGAACATGTCTAATATAATTTTCTTACCTTTATGGTCTATATGTTTTTTTATAAAACACTATATATTATTGGTCTTATCTAAAAACATTTAATGATATATCCTTATGGATTTATCATCTTGTTTGGAATCATCATACCATCTGGATAGGTGAGTTTTAGTGAGATAATTTCCACAAGAGTGGTCTATCCTCTTAACATTAGTCCTTCCATAGAAATGAGTTCATTAGGTGGATTGGAATCTATAATTAATCATGTTATTTTGGTTTTTATCCTTATAAGTTTTCACTCTATAATATCAATGTGGTTTTTTTATATATAGATATTCACAAATGAACATTGATATAATTTTTCAGCTACTCCATTGAGAGAAATGGACATACCATGTTTCATTATTCCACATTGATTCACTTCACTCTATTATACATATTTAATGGGATGTCATTATGGAAAAAACGTTTTCCCAGAGTATTTTTTCAGAGTTCTGAGCAAGGTAATTCTTGTGTATGTGCATTTGTAATACTATTTAGTTAGGTGAAGGGATATGTTATGGAATCCATCATATATATTTTTGTTGTTATATGAATTGTATGTGATAAAAGTGGAATCATTTAAACCCAAGTTATTCTGAATGTAGTCTAATTATCCAAAGTTATGAAAATATATTATTATATTTATGGATGTTTTGTTTAAATAATATATTGGTTATGAAATGCATGGTGGATCTGGTAATCTGGTTGTTCCATCTTAATGACCATAGAGGTGGGTTGACCTAATGATCTTTTTAACGATTATTGTGTATATTTATATTTCATAGAATTCATCTATGTAACATTAGGTTTCCTTTATTCGGGTACATCATTACTCTTTTTTTAATACCATTTTTTGTGTATTTTAGCCCATTCAAGGACGGAGATAAATTTTCAAAGAGAATTACCAAATATTATTGCATTTCAGTTTTGTATATTAATGGAGTCTGGGAAAATTGTGTCATAGGTTATAGAAGGATCACATTGGGTTTTATTTTAGTTTCAATCATTATGGGTGGTTTGGAAGGGGGATTCTATTGGGAACTAGTTGTAGAAGTAATTTATGTTTTATATCCTAGGATTACTATGTGAATTGTTTGTTTAATATAATTCATGAGAAAATATTATGTTGAAAAAACAATAATTCTATAAAAGATGAATATACACCACAAAAATGTATTACCTATAAAAATAGGAATTACCCTATAAATTATTTTTGTGGTGTGTTTTTAACATGAGGTGACTTCTTTTTTGATGTTTGTGAAACATGAAATTTTTTAACATAAAATAATGATTTACCACATAAATTAATCCTACACAAATATTTTAATTTCCCTTATCACCAATTTTTATTTTATACTTTTTTGTCTATCCTCGTGAGAACCATAGGCTTCTGCCCATGCACAATGATTGAATCAGGCCCTTCTAGATTACTATGTTTATAATTTTATCTCAAATCAGTTTCCTCGATATGGTTTTATCCTTCTCTAAGAAACCATTATTTAATAGTGTTGTGATATCATGTTTTCTGATTGAATTATATTTTTATTCAGATAGTTTTTCATTTAGTAATTCATTCTGGATCTCTTAATTCTTCATTAAAAATTGTTGGATCTCACGGTGAGAGATGGGTTGAGTTGATCATTGGTTCAAGGTATTTGGTTCGATGGGATTTTTCCTTAAAATTATAAAAATCAATTGAATGATTCATTTTAAATGAGCTTATAAATGATTTAAAAACAAAAATATACTATGTAGGGTGTTTTATTTGGTAAAGTTCATTGAAATTGTGAAAAGATCCAAATTTTACTCGTATTGAAATTCTTTTGGTGGATTTTAGAAAATCGATGTCTTGATTTTGAAATTGATTTGGTGAAATAATTTCGTGTAGATCCCTAAAATAAATTTCCTAATTTGAAAGATGATTTGAAAATTCATGAATTGATGAAATATTTTGATTTGGTGTTGAAATGATAATTTCGGGTAAAAAATGAAAATTTTGAAATTGTGTTTTTAACAAACATGAAATTATTGATTATCTTATGATTAATTGATTTATTGACTAAGGAACATGTGATACTACATAGTTAGGGGTAATATGGAAAAGAGGGATAGGTTCTAACCCCATTGTGATTGATTGAAGAGGTAATCACTAATATAAACTTACAACATCATTATTTTCCCAGATGGTGAGTTGATCCATGGTGGTCTAAGATGAGAGGCATTTGAACACATTTTGTTGAGATCTATGAATGAGTAGTCTGATGATTATATTCTAGACACGAACATTCAATTTGGCTTATTACATAGTGGTATGATACGTATGATTTTATTATTACATGACATTAATTTTTGAACACTATTATTCATGCCATCAAATTTATATAAATATTTTATATAAAATGTTAAACTATTATTATTTTGATATATTTTCATTCTATTTTATTTGAAATAATTTTTTTCAAAGATATGTAAATTTAATTGCATCCATTGTTTTATTTAATTAAAGAACCTAATTAGTTAATTTTTTTGGAATTTATTATGGAACACCTAGTGATACCCCTATTGGTTTTTTATCTTGCACAATAAATAATCCTTCTAGTGTTCGTAGATTATTTTGTTCATAGTAAATTAAAATGGAATATTACACTTATAAGTAGTATATTTTCTTGATTATTAGGACCGAGGGTGCTCGACATGACCAGTGGAGATGTGATCCACCAATCACACTGGGTGTGTAAGAGATTTTATCTTAGAAGATGTTGTATCTCATAATGATATAATGTTTTTTTATATATTGAACTTTTTTATAGTAATTTCCCCTTGAGGAGTGTTGAAATACCCAATTGTATCATTTAATATCAAAAGTTTTGTTGGAAAAATTATTCACTCTTTAATCTTGTATGATGCCAGGTGAATGTCACCAACTCATGGGGATCAGGACCACACATCGGGCTTTGTCAGAGTTAGATCAGGTATAATAGAACAAGGGTATCATGGATGGTTTATGAACATTTGGTAACAAAGTCATGGGTTATTCAACATTCATTGATTTTGGTATATAATTTGGGGTTTTTTTGGTAGATTATAAGTTGGATTGATGGGACATATGAGGTATTTTGAAGGGATTTCCTAGCTAGATGTCATCATAACAAGAATAATTCATCACATGTATTTGGGAAGAGTAACATTAAAGAATAATTTTTTAATTCTAGTCATTTACATTATTTTTATATGGTTATTTTGAAATCCCAATCAAAAGAATTTAATGATGGAATTTTTCTTCCAATATAACATATTGTATTTGATTATCTAAGTATCCTTGCTGATGCTACAGTGTTTTCTATTGATTTTGTGTAGCACCATGATTAAGAAGACATGTTTGAATAGGTCTTTGGAGGATGTTATTGATAAAAAATTGCAAGAGAATCCTCCTGGGGGAAATTATTCTATTGATATATTTTTTCACTCTATTTAAGATTGGGTATAGGTACCAACACCCATTACATTCCGAATCTCGTAGTGGAACCTCGAATAGATGAATCTAGAGAACATAATCCATAGTTTATTCATAAAATTCCTCCATATTTCCTAGGTTAAATTATTTATCAATATATTAATAATTTGTTGAAAAATATTTATCTTTATTCTAATTTCTTAGAAATGTAGAATCATTAAAGTTAAAATGTGCTACCTTTAATATTGAGGGTCCAAGCATGAGATAGCGGGATTCAATGGTGACACCAAAGAATCCTGGTTTCTTAGAGTGGAAGGACGTTAGAGTTTAACTCACTAATCAGTTCTATCAGAATCTATGGTTCTTATAATAGATATAGCATTTCTTAGCCTCCAGTAGGGTGATAGAACTGTGACATAGTATACAGACCACTTTTTACAGCTTTTTATGTTTTTTTGTAAGGATGTAACCAAAGAAAATATGAGGGGTTGAAGGTTCAAGATGGGTCCCTAGCCTAATATACACTCATTGGTATTCTTACTGATGTTAACTTCATCTAATTTTATTAAGGATAGATCTTTGATTACTGGGCTTGACATGGTTTGTAAACCAAGGATGGTGGGTGTTCCTTTTTCTCCTATTGGTAAATTTGTGATTTCATTTTAAGGATAGTGAATGAGTGTGAAATATAAAGAGGTTATAGATATAAATATTCATTCAGATCTCATAAAATGTCTAGTAGAGACCATTTGACTTGATTTGATTCTATCATGTTTGGTCATTCAAAACATATTTGTACTATGAAACCAATGGTCTATAGTTCTTATGGTTTCTCAAGACAACTACATATTTTTTTCCATATTAATTATTTTAATCAAAGATTTATGGGATCATAATCTCCATAATGTAGTTCATTTCAATAAAATGATCCATGTACTAAGGGGTTACCACCACATTCATCATGGATGAGGATATTTTATGCATTTTATGTGTCTAGTAATGAGTCTGAAGTGGGTCTAATGACTAATATAGGAACCATCACTATAACATAATCTATATATACTGCTTTATCTAAGACTAGTTCTTCATACTCATTTATATCGGCACATTTTGTTAATTTAATGATTCTTCCTATACATATTTTTTATGTGATGGTTGTTACTATGTCCCTAGAAACCAAGTGTGGGAATGATATTTGCTGTCTGGATATTGTTTTATCTTTACTGGATATTGATCTTACCAATATTTTGTTGGTTCTCAATGTAAAACCTCGTGACTTCATTTTTGGGGTGGATTGGCTAATCTATAATAATTCGTGGATATATTTTTACCTTTGATGGGTCTCCTTTACTATGCTCAATGGGGTGTGTTGTTTTTTCTGGGATTATGGGACCCGAGGTCATGTCGATTCAGACAATCTTTTTCAGAATTTTTAATGGGGATATTATTTTTTCCTTTTCTACTTTGAGAAAGAATATTTTAGTGATTATATCCCCTAAATATTCATTTATTTTCTCTTTATTTTTTTATGATTTATATGGCTTCCAACATATAAGATAGATTGAGTTTTTATTGATTTAGTACTTGGTACATAGTTAGTTTCTATTCCATATTACTATTTTTGACCTGATGAATTGGAAGAGTTGAATAATTGGTTGGAAGATCTTATATATTTAGGCATTATAAAATTTATTTTGTTACCTATGGAAGTACCTATATTAATTATGAAGAAATAAATTGAACACTTCCTAATTTTTTTATAACAAGAAACTAAATCGAGTTATGGTGAAGAAAAAATATATGATACCATGGAATGTTGATTTGTTTAAATAGTTAAAAGGGGATAAGTGGTTCAAGAAGATTGGAATTTAATTTCATTATCACCAATTGAGAATAAAATAATTCCTCATTCAGAATAATTCATTAATTATTAGGTTTCACCATTAAGTATAACTAGTTATGGAATTTTGTTAAACCAATTCACCGATTGTTTTTATTTCTTTGATGAACAGGATATTTCATGAGTATCATGAATAATTCATGTTGTTATTTTTGTATTACATACAAGTTTCCTCTTAGAACTTGGAAGATCATGTGTTTAATCTGATAGTAGTTTTGGAAATATTGGGAAATCATAGAATTTATAGAAATCTTTTGAAATTTAGTTTTTGGATTAAGGAAGTGAAGTTATTAGTGTACATATCCCCATAATATTGTATTTCAATTGATACTGAAATGTTGAAACCTATTAGAATGGGGGGAAACCACATATGAATTCTAATATTTAGATATTATTAGGCTGGGTGGGGTATTACCACATATGAGTCACAAATTTATTTATGTTGGCTTCATTGGTGGCCACTCCCACTCATAAATTAGTGATGTTTATTTTGGGATGAGAAATGTAAGTATTATTTTGTTGATCTGGATTTTATTTAAAATTATGTACCCGTGTAGACTCTTATAAAGTGTAATAAGGCCTTTGTGGTGTTTTGTGACACATCATGCTCAAGTTTGGAATACGTCTTTATGTAGGGGGATTACATCATGGCCTATAGTTCCATACATCTTGGGTCACCCTAAAATAATTCTTAGACCCATGATCTCAATCTCACAACTATGGTTCATGGTCATATGAATCGGTAGTAATAAATTTTCCAATAAATATTTACTATTTATTACAATGAAAAAACCTTTATTTATATCTACTCACAATAAAAGGTAAATATATGATAGAGGTGTTGGGTGGAGTAATTGTACTCTTATGATTTTGACAATACATACACCCTTTATAAGGGGAATATCATTGCTGATCCATTGAGTTGAAAAATTATGACCCATTTCATGAGGGAATAATTAGAAGAGTGGAATTTTTTTCTCTATTTTTTCAGATTCATTTGGAAATACTATATAATGAGTCTTAGCTGATTTTGGATAGTATGTGTTTGAACTACACTATTCATTAGAACTGGGGATTCTTTATATAACGTAGAAGCTATAGGTGAATGGATATTCTCTTATAATGGTATAATATTTTATCATTAGAGGTATATTCTTCATTTACTTATAGAAAGGCCATGATGGGGGGTTGTCATAATTCTTTTTGGGCGCTTCACCCTAAAACTATGAAGGTGTTCTATGATATATGGTAATGATTTCAAAGGCTAGGTATGATATGAGACATAGATGACCATATTTTATATTTTTATTCCTTATATAAGGTGAAATAATATAAGAACATGATATTTTTATTAAATGTGTCTCTTTAAATGATTTGATTTCTTCAATAGCGCACATTACTCTTAACATCTATTTCCTGAGAACTGCATAACATCATTAAAATATTATCTGTTCATTATAACAATGTATTCAGATTGATGTGTATAAATAGTAAATATTATATTATCCAAAATATATGGTCTATAAATTTATTAAATGATTACCTTAGTTATCAAATGATTAGCATAAAGAAAAAAAATATATGAACATAAATGTGATGTGTTTCTAAAAAATTGTTCTATGCGTGAAATATATTTTTATATTAATAAAATCTACTAATAACTATTTTTAAACTATTTAAATGCAATTTTTTATATTTTATTATCAGTTTTTTAGCATTAAAATTTGTTTTTTATTGGAATAGGATAAAACTAAATCTAGTTCTATGCTTCAAAATGTACTTTCCCAAAAATCACTTTTGTTTTATTTTTCAAACTACCATTAAAATTAATTTATCCCATTTATAGATATTTTATTAAATAAAATTAATTATATATTTATCATCCTAAGGAAAAAATATTGTAAATAGTCTACTTTTATTTGTGATTAATATGAATATTATATGTGGTAAAATTTATCACCTCGGTAAAGGGTACATCTGGTTAGTCTAGATAGAAAAATGATAAGGCCATTATATTTAATCATAATAATTATTATATTAATTTTATTTCAACAATTATCATTTTAGGTATGTAATTAACTATTTTAATGTAAACTTGTCCATGAAAATTACTTATATATTTTTAAAATCAAATAATTCTATAAAATGTTACTGTGTTTGTTTTAAATATCATTTATGTGTTAACATAGAAGAAAAACTAGTTATGAAAAAATAATAAACATTAATTTTTTAATAATTAAATTATATTAATTGTGGTAAATTTTTTATTATTTTTAGGTATTATATTATTACCATAAATACTTATATAATTCCAATACAATATTTATTCATTTAATGAAAAATAAAATAAACGATTTTTAAGAAATTACAAATTATATAATTTGAATAATTTATAAATTTAAATGAATTTTATAGGAGAATTTTAAATATTAGTTTTGTTTTAAATTATTATATTTGAATTTTATTTTTCAATGCCTCTTAAATAAAAAATAAATTAATGATTCTGAATTTATAAATAATGATATTTTAAAAATATAATATTTTAATAAATTATTTAAAAATCACAAAAATGTTTAAATAAAACAGGGTGAATATTATATGGTCTAGATATAATTATGTGTACTTTTATTTACCAATTTCTACCTTATAAGTAAAAATTATATCCTTTAATATTTTAAAAGTTGTTATCATTATTAAATATAAAATTGGTTAAATAAAACTTGATCAAAATTATATAGTTTTATATGACACAAAAATTAGTCTACATTGAATTATTTATGGAATTACAAATCTATCCTAACATTATCCAAATCCCCAATCATATAGAGTAAAGTGTATTAAGAATTATTTAATTATAATTTAGTTCTTTAGTATAATTCAAAAGTGCCACTATCGAAAATTATAAATGGTCACTTATTCCCTCACTTGTTTACACTAATATGAGACTTGTATCTTGAAATAAATATTCCAATTTCTCATCTAAACGTTCCTATACATGTTTTATAAGTTCTATTTGTCCCAAAATACCAACCCTATTGCATGTTAGAGGATATCTAAATGTGTCTTTTCAAAGAATATGTAATCATCTAAATCCATCACTTTATTTTATACTCTTATTTAACACTGAAAAATCTATTATATTTATCATAAAATTATATATTAATTATCCTAAATATTCTGAAATGTTATTATGATTATGAAAACAACATTATACACCCATTTCTATCAAACTTGATGTAAAATCCCAACCATTTATAGAGATGTCTGAAGCTATATTTTAGGTACAAATTTGCCTTATTTTGACGATATCTTATTTGGGTATTATCTTGGGTTTATTTGGGTAAAATTTTATAGTATTTTTATGTATGTGGGGGTTGGGTTAAATTGGTGAACGGTTTTCACAAACCATGCACCCATTCTAGAATACAGGGTGAACTCGAACAGAGGGGATTCCCATGGTTGGTGCATGGGTTTTCAAATTATACACCCTTTTTTAGTAACCATATGACTCCCTAATAGGAGGCACATGGTTAGGGGTAACTTTTCACCATGTATAGAAAACCATGTGTGCCTAAAAAAAACTCCCTAGAAAATGCACGTAAAAATTCTGGAACCCCCATTGTACACCCCAAAACCACCTAGCTCAACCCTAAAACATTTTCTCTCATTTTTTGAGGTTAAAATATGAATTCAAAGGCCTTATGACCACCATTGTTAGTGAATTGAATATTTTTGATGTATCTTCACCTCTATGGGTTTCAAATATAAATATTTTTCTTCATCATCTTCTTGATCGTTCCACGTGAATTGAGTATTTCCATTGGTAAGTTTTTTCCATCAATTATCAGCAATGTGGTCTAAGTTTTGAATCCCAGATCTATGATTTAATTTTGCGTATGTAATTGTGAAATTATAAATTTCCATGATTGGAAAATTATTTTGATTCATGAATTGATTTAATGGAAATGTGATGTTGATTTGGGTTAAATTTGGTCAATTGAATTTGTGGAATTTGATAAATTAATTGATGAATTAATTAATTTGATATCATTATTGGGGAGTTGGATTAATTAATTTGTGAACTGATTAATGGGATATTATGAATATGGAATTGGAGTAATTAATTAGTAAATTAATTAATGAAATGTGTGACTATGGAATTGATGTGAAATTGGAATAGTGTAACTGGCTAATTAATGTGAGGATGATTAAATTGGAGAAAAATGTTTTTTTTTGATAATTGAAATGTTATCCAATGATGTGAAATTTTAAATAAAATTGTTGTCAGAGTGGATTAATCTTGATATGTATGATATTGATATATCTGTGATATATGTGATAAATTTGTGCGGGATAGGGAGTGAGGCTCCAAATACCCATATAAGAAAAATATATGTGGGACAGAGACTGAGGTTCCAAATACACATATGAGATAGTGATTATGGTATAGGGACTAAATCCACAAATACCCATATTAGATAGAGAGTATGGTATAAGGAATGAGGCTCCATTTACCCATGTGACTTTGAGGTGAGGGATATGTCTAGATGCTCTAAATAACCATATGGTGTTAGACACGGTGTTCTATTCCCTAGTGATAGAATTGGTCCGTGGTTCCAATTTTCCATGATATGATTGAAATTAAATGATAAATATTAACCATGATTTTTTGATATGATTCAAACATTAGTATGGGTTAAAACATTTTTTAAGGGTTTGGGTATCCGCGGGAACCTGGGTGATTATGTGGTTAATTAAATAATTATCAAATGTGATTAATATTTAATTATGAATATAAATTTATTCATTATACAACTGAATATATTATGATTTAATGGATATTGTTTTAGATTTCATTGGGGTTGGCCTACAAATATGTACTCACACCCTAATTAGGATGCATGATCAGTACCAGAATAGACATAATATTTCTAGGACATGAGTTGGGAAAAGAGTACATTGTTAAATGGCTATGTTGGGAAGGAGGATGGATGGGGGACATTGACATGATTTCGGAACCACATGGAATTTTTCAGTGTCTTTATATATTTTTGATTTTTTATATTCACACTTCACACATACATGGAATTACATATCTATGATTTAGTTTCTGATATTTTATTTCCTATTTTGGTCATCATGTGATACAAGAGTTGTTTTGGTTAGGGTTATATATTTTGGTTGTTCTTATTTATTCCTATAGTTGTGGAACATTGATAAATAGGGTATAGTATTCATATGATCAATATTAAAACCTCTCTACTAGTTTTCATCCTATATCATATTAGGAGACGTGCTTGAGGTCATGTGATTGATTGACTTTGGGGAACTAATGTGTGGCACCCATGTTGCGATTTTACCAAGTGTTCTTATAGAATATTTCATTTCATTCATCCTTTTCCCTACAATTATCAAACGGTTTACAATATAATATTATGATTCGGTCCTTGGTTAATAGATCATGCAAGGGAGTAGCTAACATATGTACGAGGGTAAAATCCAAGTACCTAGGTGGTATTTTTGTTAATCGCGTGTGTTGTTATATTTGGATGTTATTTCCCCTTGAGTGATTCCCTTGTTGTGGGATGTTATTCTTGTTTCTATGATTTTATGAGATTTGACTCAAGGCCCAATGTGAACAAGAGCTGAGTACACATTCATCATTCTAGGTACTCGTGATTATTTCTGTGACATGCATCATTTTAGGCATGCATGGGAATTTTAGTTTTGGGTATGTTTAAGAAATTGAAATATCATTACTTTAATTGGATTTTGAACTGAAAAAGTTGTCCCGTATGAAATAAATATCACAAAATGATGAGAATTGTGAATAATTTGGGTGTCTAATGATAAAGTAGTAATGAAAACATGATTACCCTTTGTTAACCCTGACATAGATATAAGGTGGTTAAGGGTAGTGATAGTGCCCAAATTTTGACCATATGGAATGATTTGGGGGAATGACTTGTTTGGGATTATTACGAATCCCTCTAATATAAATTTGTTAAAGTTGTGCAATATGACCCGATAAATATTCTTGGAATTGTAGAGACATTGATCACTGATAATGTTTGTTGATAAGATAACAGAGGGCATGGATAGAAATGATACTCCAAAAGTGGAACCTAAGGCACCGAATGTGTGTGGGGAAAGAGTCATATATTTGTTCCAAGAGAAATTTTCTTACTTCACGATGTTTATGGATAGAAACCATGGGGGGGGGGTATTGAAGAGTTTATATGACTTTTCATGGGAGATTCAATTAGAGAACAATTTGACTTTAACGAGAGAGGGTGCACCCCAGGAATCAGTGTTCCTGATTGAGTCCATAAAGACTATAATTGAACAATTAGAGACTCTTATTGAGATGTGGTTCAAGATGTTTGATTACATGTTATGAGGATATGTGAAGTCCTAATGGGATGTTTAGGCCGAACCATGGAAGGCTAATGGTATGGTATGTAAGTACATTTAGTATAATTTCCTGGAACAACATTATCTAGAGACATTGAGACAAGATAGATTATATAATTTGATGTGATTGACTCATTGGAGTATGTCTTTCGTAGACTATACTGGTCACTTTACTAACTTACAATGATTCTCTTCAATGATGGAATAGGATGATACAACTACAGAAATGTGTTTCTAGGGTGGACATAAATGTGATAATAAGTCCAAGGTCAAAATTTTATAGTTATATAAGTTTTATGAGGTGGTGGAACCAGATCTCGTAGCCGAAGGAAACTAGAAGGGGGGATCTAGTAGAGGGAAGGTGGTTTCTATAGGGTGATCAGATGGTATGTCTTCCGAAGGTAGGACACATAATTATGATATGGTGATCAGAGTAATGTGAAAACAAGTGGTCAAGGGGAAGAATTACTTACCATTGTTCTTACTAAAGTGCATTTCCATATGTGTGGTAGGCCGAGTCCTGTTCCTAGAAAATTTACCCAACCACCAATAGAGTACCAATATTACACTAGGATGGGGAATCCACAAAGTTCATGCATAAACCTATCACATATGGGTAATGATGGAGGAGATAGGTAGAATAAAATTGTTTGAAAGGGGTTGTATACCCCATATTCAGTTGTATGTAGTATTTTTACAAGTCTTGAAAGTATAAGTAGTGAACACGGTACTTCTTGGTAAGAGAACCCATATAATTACAGTGGTGCATCTCAGGGCAATCAGATTGCATCCCAAGGAAGAGGGGAAGGACAGTTGTATGAAGGTCACCCTATACACGTGGATAGAGAGGATGGAACATAATATGTTATAGGTACTATTCTTGTAGCTTCTTTGATTTTTAGTTTTTTATTTTATACTAGTGCCTGTTATTCATTAATATCCAAAAAACTTTTGAATGTTTTGAGTTTGGAAGTGAAGTTTGTTAATGGGGTTATTAAGATAGATACATTGTTGGGAGTATGGTCGGGGGACATCTGCCTAAGAAAGGGGTGGTATCATGAGGTTGGGAGTATCATTTTATCTGGGATCTTTACATCCATGACATGTAAGCCTTAAATCCAATAATGTGTATGTAATTATTAGTGGAGTACTAATACCAAATAGATTGTTAACACATGATAGCGACTTTTACATCTCCGGAGGGTGAAAAATATATTCACCGTGAAGAATGTGATATCCATGCACGATACGTCGGGCAAATTCATTAGCAAATTGGTGAGATCACAACTCAATTTTATAGTATGTTGATGGATTATAGGGGTCTGAAACACAATGTCCTTCCATCCATTCTGGATAGGTTCTTGGATGTGTTTCCTGTTGACTTCCTAGGCATACCACCTAAGTGAGAAATTGAATTTATAATTAATCTCATGCATGGGGGTGATTTAGTTTCTATTCCACCATATTGAATAGAACTAAATGAATTTTAAGAGCTTAAGCCTCAATAGAATGATTTTACGAAGATGGGTTTTATCTATCCGAATACATGGCCTTAAGGTTCACCAATTGTTTTTCAAAGAAGGATGACAAGCCACTTTGCTTATGTGTTGATTACTAGAAGTTTAACAGAATGACTATGAAGAACTGATATCATATTATGCATATTGATTATCTTTTTTACCAATTGAGGGGAGGTTTTTTATTCTCAATGATTGAATTATGATAAATCTATCCTAGGATGGGAGTCCAACCTTATGATATACTAAGGACTACTATCATAAGTAGACATAGAATTTATGAGTACACCTTTACAATGTTTTTTTTTTGAAAAACCCCCCAGTAATATTTATGGCCTTGATGTGAAATATCTCTCACCTGTACCTAGATCAATTATTGGTAGTGTTTATGAAATACCAATTTATGTACACCAAGACTCATGTTGATCGATCCCAACATCATGAAATCATCCAATGTACACTAAGATAGCATCAACAATAAACCATTATATCTAAATATAAACACTGAACTAGTCAGGAACACATCTTGGGACACATCATCTTGGAAGAAATCTTTTAGTGGACCAATATAATTTTTAGGCAGTGGTATCTTTGGATAAGCCTAAGAATTTTTTTGATATCCATAGAATTCTGACATTAGCATGATATTAACGATGTTTCTTGAACAATTATTCCAATTTAGAATCACCACTTTTGGGCTTGACAAAGAAGTTAATTACGTTTTAATGGTTTGAATCATGTGAGTTTGCCTTCTAGGAGTTGAATACGAACATGTAAACAACACCAATCTTGATCCTTCATGGCCCAAATGAGAAGTATACGGTGTGTTGTGATGCTTCTGGGATAGGGATTGGAGTAGTGTTGATGTATGAAGATAGAGCTGTGGCATACGGGTCACGACATTTGAGGCCACATGAATGGAACTACTCTACACATGACCTCTAATTATATAGAGTGGTTTATGATTTGATGTGTAGAAAGCATTATCTATTGGTAAAAAAATTTATTGTGTATACTTATCACAAGGGATTAATGTATATATTTTTTAACTGATACATGAATGTCCGGAAAGAGACATGGGTTGAGTATATGAAGTCATTTTATTTTGAGTTAGAATATACACTCGAGAAGGGATATAGTGCTTCTTGTGCTCTATGAAAGAAAAATAAGACTCAAGACTTATATGAGATAGGTTTTGAGAGTAAAATGATGACATTATTGGATAATATGGATGTTTTGGTTCTAGAGATTCGAGATTGGATGACTCTAAAATTAGTTTATGTGGATTATACACTTTCGATTCAAATAATGGAATGTATGAATGAGGATCTAGAATATCTGGCCTTGTGGGAAAGCATTCAAGGTGGGAATTCACCTTCTTACTTGACAATAGATGAGGGTGATATCATAAATGTTATGGATTGGGATGTTGTACATACGGGCATGCAGGAGGAGCTGATTCATGAATTTATTTTCTCAATGTGGGTGGGGCATCTAGGTGTGACCAAAATGTATCGTAACCTATAATGATAATTCTGGTGGCCATGCATAAAAAACGAGATATTAGGGTTTGTGAAACAATGCTACACCTATCAGCATTTTGAAGGCTAAGCATCAACAACCTAGAGGTTTACTATAACCATTACTCATTCTAGAATGAAATTTGGATGATGTTTCTAGGGAATTCATGGAGGGTCATTAGAGGATTCCTCGAACGAATGATTCTTATTGGGTGGTTGTGGTCCAAACGGTGAAGGTAGAACATTTCTTACCAATATAGGAGACCCTATCATTGGATCAGTTTGGAGAAATTTATGTTCGGGAAATAATCTATCTGCATGGTCTTCCACGGAGTATTATTTCATACTGTTACTCACGTTTTACATAATGCTTCTTAAAGGGATTAAAGTTTGCTCTTGTAAATCTAGTTTTACTGACTACATAATTCCACCCACATAAATATGGGAAGACATAGTCTACAATATCTGTTCTTCAGGATATGCTTTGAGTATGTGTCATATACATTGAAAGGTCTTGAGGGAAGCACCTAGTATTAGTGGAGTGAACCTATAACAACATTTTTCAGGAAAATATATAGATGGAACCATAGGAGGATCTTTATGGTAGGCCATTCCAATCACCTCTATATTGGATGGATGCATGTGAGTTAGAGTTGTTGGGACTGAGTCTCATGTAGGAGACATCATAGGAAGTTTAACTAATTCATAAGCATAAGAATATGGATTTGATCAAGAAAAAAGCAGTATGCAGATAGATGTTAATGGCCCCTATTGTTTTCACAGGGTGATCCTATAGGCCTTTGGGTATCTTCATGATTGGGTCACCATAGGATATAGAGATAGGGTATGTTGGTGCCCAAGTTTGTTGGACTATTTATGGTTGTGGATAGAATTGGTCTAATAGAAAACCTATATATCTCCTATATAGGTACAGTGTTATTCATGATGTATTTCTTATGTCATATCTTTAGAAGTATCACCAAGAAACTTCTCAATTGATCAATATGGATGATGTTGTGATTGATAACGATGTGTCCTTTGAGGGGAATCTAATACATGTTTGGGGTTACAATGGGAAAGTGTGTTGGGGATAGTCCATGTAAATAGTTTGTTTATTGTGGTGATATGGCAAAGATTAGGATAAAATAGTGGAACTAAAAGATAATTGGTCGAATTAGTTGTCCAATCTTTTTATCTTGGAATCAAAGAGATTCTTGGGAGTATATCACAATTATGAGATGTTATAAGGTGGAGATATTATTTGACCTTGAACTTCTCTTGTGATGTATTGTGCTCAATTACATATACACTTTTAGATTTTTTTATTATATCTTATTTTCATTTATATTCGGTGTGTTTTGGTGATATTTGGATGTTTTTGGAAGGATTGGGGGCAATTCATGGTTGGAACAAAATTTTCATTAACCATTTGTCTAGTCCATAAAATCACATGAACCCAAATATATGGGTATTGGAATAGCGGACACACTATTTTTCATACCATGTTACCTTATAGTGGTAACTATGTGACTCCTTGAGAGGAGGTGCATGATTAGGCACACTGTTAGGGACAAATGTGCATCCTTGTATAAAAAATGTGCTCGTACAAATTAAATCCTCTATAAATTTACAAAATAAATCTCAAACCCCCCGTGTTATACCCCCCCAATCCACTATCATGACCATAAATTTTTTTTCTCTCATTTTTTGGGACAAGGAATGAATATTTAAATACCTATATGTGATAAATTTGTGAGGGGAAAGGACTGAATCTCTAAATACATATATTCCATAGTGAGTTTGGAATTGGGATTGAGGCTCCAAATACACATGTGATATGGTGAGTGTGGGACATTGATAGAAGTTACAAATACCCATGTGATTTTGAGGTGGGAGATAGGGGAAAATGATAAAAAAACACTTGGTGTTAGACATGATGGTCTATGACCATGAGTTTGTATTAGATTGTGGTTTTAATTTTTCATGATATTATTGAAATGAAATGGTAAATGATAACCATATTTTTGTGATATGGTTATGACACTGGTGTGGAATGATGCAGGTATAGAGCGTTCATGTGTCCTCGGAACCTAGTTGTTTTTTTTTGGTTTATTAATGATTGGTTAATGGTGATAAATGTTTATTTATTCTTTTTAATTTATTGTTTATAAAGATGCATACATTATTATTGACTGGATAATGTTTTATATGTCTTTGGTGGTGACCTACTGAGTTGTAATCACCCCCTACATTAGCTTCTTGATCATTACCTAAATAAAATTTGTGTTTTTTGGACATTATATGGTAAAGAATACTTTGTTATAAGGCTATATTGGGAAGGATCATGGATGAGGGAACTAGACGTGATTCAGTGGCACTTTGGAGTTGTCAATGTCATTATTTATTTTGCGTTTTTCATATTAAAATATGACACATAATTGGAATCAAATATATAATATTTAGTTTTTCATTTTTTATTTCTAGTTTTGGTCATCATGTGATATTTGTGTTGTTCTAGTTATGGTTATATCATTTGGTTATTCTTATTTATTTCAATTCTTGTGGAACTTTGGAATAAATGGTTTTTTCTACCAATGATTGTTATTAGACCCCCACTATTAGATTTTAACCAATGAAATATGGGTATTCTAGATTGATTACATGAGACCAACTATCTCAGGGAACCAATGTGTGGAACCTAGGATGGTATGTTACACTTGAATTGAATGTATGGCTCGTGTATATGTATAGGTTTCCATCTCCACATAGCGATCCCATTCATTATTCTTCACCATTTTATGGAAGGGTATTATGATGGGATTAATGATTATATATGATATCCATTACAAAATAATAGTTCTGTAATTATAATATCACTTATTAGAACTTATTGTACAATTCTTTGGGAAATGATAACATCGTTCGCTTGTATTTGTGAGCTACCACAACTATATAGTGATGTGATTCAAAATTAGTTTATATTTTACATGGATGTTAATGATTATGGACTTTATGAACATATATGATATAAATTATATGATAATTATCCTATAATTATTTACTTATTTTTACCGTTCATTCATTTTATCCTTCGAAAAATGAAAATAATGTTCATGCTTATGTATGGTCTACCGTCTTCATAAATAGTGTAATTAATTTTTCTATCTCTATATTTTATGGATGATTATAAATATGTATATAATTCATATATATTATATTTATATCATTATTAGTATTATGGAGGAGATGGATCCAAGATAAAGTTACATGTAATGGAACTACTAACCTCAAATAATCATGCAAATGTAATAATTCACACCTAGAAATGAAAACTTAATAAGGAATTATTGATTAGAGGGGGTGTTTAAATATTAATAAGGAGTCATAGATGATATTATAATTATTAAAATGACATTTTTATAGAATTATAATAAATTTAAAATTATTATACATGATGTTAGAGTG
The DNA here is from genome assembly GCA_963277665.1 of Viscum album. Lineage (NCBI taxonomy): Eukaryota > Viridiplantae > Streptophyta > Magnoliopsida > Santalales > Viscaceae > Viscum > Viscum album. The sequence continues at coordinate 1,753,274,892 of OY728152.1, forward strand.
AGTTGGATGCAAGGAGAACTCGAGCTAAGGGTTTAATGTTTCATTCTCATTGTTTTTCAGGATTTTTTTTGATTATGATTTAGATGATGAAATATTATGATATACCTTTCAAGGTACTCATGATTTTTCTTATCCTATTTTTATTTCTTTATATTATATTTTTCCTATCATTTTCTTCATCTTATGTACTCAAGATGCATAAAATCTGTTTTAATGGAAAATCAACTTTATTTCTTTCTTCAGCCAAAAAAAAATTTCATCCATATTTTTGTTTTATAAAATGATTTTGAAGAATATTTTTAATATTATATAATGATTTTTAATGTAATTTTTATACATTTTTTTCTTTTTATGAAAACATTTTGAGTTAAATCCTCCTATCATTTTCCAAATGTGGTACTCCATGACTATTCTGACAAAACAATTAAAGGATGCTATTTTTTAAATTATATGACATGAATAACATTTACTGCTATCATATCCAATATATTTTTAAGTGTCCATTACATGTTACTAGGGTTATTTTTGAAAATATCAATAATATTTGAAAAATATTAGGATTTTAAAGAAGTGATTTCAAAAAACAAATCTTACATTGAGATAATGTGTCATAAATGATTACAATAGTCAATGATTCATATAAATTACTAAAAATATGATCCAAGGATACCATCCTTATTCATTCTATTTATGTTTTATGTTTATAATGGGGTTTGGTTTGTGAAACTCATTCGTTTTCTGTGGGTTGTGCTATGATAAAATGTTTATGAAATCCATTTATTTACATGGGTTTTGATATGATGAATGTTCCTTGATATTTTATAAAACATATCAATTATATTCATTATTTGATGGTTTGTACCTATATTTTCAAAAAATTAATTCATATAATACAGATATTTCATGAGGTAAAAATAACTAAAAAGGGTAATTAACCCAATTTAGTAAGGGAATACATCCTCTATGATAGTCTTGAATGTGGACCTTGATTAATACGATGGTTTGTGGAGTACACCCAAACCACTATGATTTTCAATTAATTGATCATTGAATACTAAGGAATTGATTTTCTATTCTTATATGTATACCAAAATTCTTTGTCATATACAAATGTTATGCTTTCATGGATTATGATCTTTGATTCCTTTAGGATTCATATCTTATAGACTGCAATGATTTCCATCATGACATAATATTATGATCTTTGATATTAAGGGTGTGGTTTAAAAACATTAATATCTTCATCTTATTCCCTTATGATAATTTTATACTTATGATGTTTTTATTAAGAACCCAATTTTTTCTGTGAAAGACTTTGGAACATTTTTGATGTTATTCCAGAGCAGCGGCTTCAGACGGCGTGTGATTCCGAGCCCCGGAGTGGCCGAAATTAAATTTTCAGTGCGTTCACACTGGAAACGCAAAATAACTCGGATTAATCCTAAAATGTGCATCAGATAAGATATATGAGTGTACGGATGGGTCCAGAATGGGGTGTTTATCCAAGAAACGATATAAAACATGTCGGTGTAGGATGATTGGGCCCTCGCTCGCTTTCAGAATGTTAAACAGATAATTAAGTTAATTAATTTATTCATTTAACGTATTAACTCACGTGTCACTTAAACGGTGCCACAGATTGGAAAACCAAGGGCGCCGTTGTGTTCAGATCATTCCGTTTACCCTATGAGGGGTGTAAGTTTTGCAGGCGTGACCCGTCTGTGAAGAATGGCCCTAGGGGCGTTTTTGTAATTTGGTGGCATTGGGCGTTCAGTTTTATAACTTTTGAATGTGGCCTCAGATTAAAATTCCGAGACAGTTGTTGCATTAAGAGAGTGGTTTTTATCCCAAGGGAGGCTTAATCGCGACCCCACTGAAATTTTGGGTTTGAGGCTATCGGGCAGGCGTTTAAGTATTATCTACTTAAACGCATCCCCTCCCCTATTCTTATTCTCCTTCTCCCCCAAGCTTCCCATCTCCCCCATCTCCAATGAGGCCGCTCCAGCGAGGTGGTATGGCGAGGCGACTCCGGCGAGGTGCAGTAATGCCGGAGGATCGACGTGAACCTCCGGGCGAAGCCCAGCGAGGTAGGAGGTTTTGTTTCGTGTTTTACTTCTCGCATACTTTGAGCCTGATTTCCCCTATCAAATAGTTTCCCGATCATTGAACAAAGCCCAAAATCGCTTATAACGTGTTCTAATCTTTCCTAATCACTTCTTGGATTGAAAATCAGAGTCCCTGGGTGTCCGGGACAGCCCCGGGAAGTCCGATCGATTCCTTCGTTTTTCCGGCGGTCCGGGATGGCGGCGACATCGGTGGATTCCCAGGTGGCGTGGTGGCTCAGCATGGCGCGACGACGATGCGGAATCCTGAAGGATGTCCAGGTTCTTCAGGCGGGTGGCACGGCTCGGGCTCTCCAACAAAGGGTGCCGCCGATGGGGAATCCGGGGTCGCAGGCGCCCGACCCCGCGGGGATACTGGGGCCCGTGTGACGCTGGTCTCCGCATAGAAAGCGGACCTGCCGTGTCGGCCGGTCGGTGGAGGAGGCACCCGCATGGCACACGGGAGAGGAAGCCTCGTGGGAGGCGGCGGGCCGTGGGTTCAGCCAGGCCGGGCCCAGCGGACCGGCACGAGCAGGGCGGACCGGGCCGGTGCGGCCCAGGGGTAAACCCCCCTTAAAATTTTGGACGCCCGTAACTTTTACTACATGCGTCTGTTGTGTGCGCCGTCAATGGCCGCGCAGACCTGACGTAGAGGCCGACCTTTTGAGGTGGTTTTGGGAGTTTTAACTTCCAAGACGAGGGGCTCGGGGGCACGACACGTGCGTAAAGAAGCATAGCGAGCTTCCTGGAAATTCTTGTTTTTGGCGGTGTAGACTCATCTGGAGTCTGTTTTGCATGTCATCAGTGGCGTTGAAACCCTGACACCGAGGCAGTATTCCATGTTGTTTTCGAGCATTGAGACTGGATTTGATGCCTAGGCCCCACGACCCGTCCTTCGAGCTGCAAGCAGCGATTGGTACCTTTCTCACTGGACGCCTGTTTGGGGCGTTCGAGCAGTCGATTCTCGGTGTTTTTTCGATGAAATTGAAATGGTGCAATCCACCCGCTTTAATTCTGCACGGAGGTGTGGGCCCCTCATGGTCCATTTTGGGAGTTGACGATGAATTCCAAATCTTTCACCAGGTGTCCGATTCTGACAAATGGTTTTCCAAACTTGTGTACTTTTTCGAGAGGATCGCAATGGTGTGATCCGTTCGTTGTGTTTCAGGACCAGGTTCTAGGTCCCACGACGCAATGCTTGTGTGATGTGTGCCAGAATGCACCTTTTTCTAAGGATATCCTTTTCACTCAAGTGAGTAGTTCTTTTGATGTGTTTTCCAGAGGGGATCGCAATGGTGCGATTTGCCCGACTGTTTTCGGGGCCGAGGCTCAGGATCACGGGACGTCGTTTGGGCATGAGGCGGCGTTGGTGACCGTTCCATCAGATATCCATTGGAGGCGAGTAAGTAATCTATCTCGTGTGTTTTTCCACAAGGATTACAATGGTATAATCTGTTTGGTTGTGTGGAGCCTCATACATAGTCTTATTATATTTGGAAATATGAATGGTTCCCCGGTGGCGGTTCTTCTACCTTGTTTGTAGCGGACCTTTAGAGAGTGATCACATGCACTCCTTGGAGAGTGAGGTTTTTGTTTAAAGAAATGTGGTTGACTGTGCCTCAGCTATTGAAGTGGAAGGTTGGAGTTGTTACGTTATACCTTCGCGTTGATATTGGGTGTTGTGTGCATGATAGACTTTGGGCTGGAACGTGGTATAATATGGTAGTATACGGGAATGGTGGGAGGTACATGTGGATGTTGGTACCTAAGAATGTTTGTGCCCTTGGTTGGGAATGACTTGGGGCCACACGTCATGTGGGCCCCCTGTGCGTTCCATGTTCTGCATTGCGTACTTTTGAACTCTCGTGACATGGAGGGTTTCTTTTATTCTCGTTTGATGACCGGTGGGGTTGAGGTGTTCCCCTGGCTCTGTGCTCGACAGTTTAGATCAGCACGGTTGAGTGGTTTCCACTAGTTTTGTTCCGAAGTCGGGTGGTTGCACGATACCCACTCTGTGTTCGGTTGGCTAGTGTTGTACCATCCAGTAGACATGTCCAAAGTAGTTATTGGTTTAACCTCTAGTAGAGACTGGGTAGTGGGTCGCTCATCGACTTCTTAGGGTTTACACTCCAGTAGGTCTAGGTAGTGGGTTTCACATGGACTTATCAGGGTTTACCCTCTAGTAGAGACTAGGCTGTTGGTCACCCGACGACTCTTGAGGGTCTACCCTCCAACAGGGACTGAGCAGTGGGTCGCTCGTCGTCTTGATTCAGGTCTACCCTCTAGCAGGGCTGTGTAGTGGGTCGCCTATCGACTTGTTCCGGGTTAAACCTCCAACAGGGATGGGTAGTGGGTCACCCGTTGACTTATTCCTGGTCGACCCTCTAGCGGGGCTGGGCAGTGGGTTTCTTGATGATGTATTAGGGTTTACCCTCCAGCAGGGCTTGGCAGTGGGTCACCAGATATCATATTAGGGTTACCCTCCAGTAGGGATGGAGAGTGGGTCACCCGATATCTTATTAGGTTTTACCCTCCAATAGGGCTGGGCAATGGGTCACCCAATATCATATTATGAACTACCCTCCAGCGGGGCTGGGTAGTTGGACACTCGTTGACACTGCAGACTCAGTCCTTTCTACTAGGCTAGTTTTTGGCTTCCCTCCGTGATCACCAGAGCATTACCCTTGGTTGTATGGGTCGGTGATGTAAAGACTTTGACTTTGAGGAGACCTCTCGACTGCGGGGCAGTGATGAGGTGTGGTTTGAATTAACCCAGAACTCTCAAGACAAGGGGTGCTTTTCCCCAACTAAACGCGACCCAAAACCGTGCGGTCAAGTCAGTGCCTCCCAAAGCGGATAGTTTCGAGGTGTGGTGATTTGATCCCATTGACTTGTAGTTTAGGGAAGACATGCAGGATACTAGGCATCGATGGTGTTTACTTCTGGGACTGTTGGCAAATCACTTTTCATGGGCTGAGCTATGGGATGGAGATCGCCATATAATCTTGTTTGGGTTTCTTGTTGAGTATACAGATATGTATATACCTTGTTTCTGGTACACACTTCTTGATTTTGGTTACTGTCCTTCATGTAGAGGTGATGATGCATGGGGTATGCCATGTTCTTTCTGTGTCTAGCTTCACGTGGTTAGATGAGTCTACTCTCCTGCTCTATGTAGCGAAGTCTCAACGGGAAGTTCATCTTCTCACCGTTTCCAGCTCCTTGTGCATGGACGAGTCTACCTTCTTTCCTCTTGTTGGTTTGAGCTGGACTCTCGATTGTACTCTTTACTGCACTCCTGTTGTACTCCTTTGATTTCCCCTATTTGTTATACTACTCACCCATCAGTACCACCTTTGTTCCTCCCTCGAGCCTTCGGGGTATCCTACTGAGTATTTTTATAATCACCCTTTCTTGGTATTTTCCTTTAGCTGGTGTTCCCTTGCAGACAGCAGACAGGTTGGTCGTGAATTCAGTGGAGCATTGGAGTTCGGGAGCTTGGACCGCGTGAAGTGGTCGTTTTCGGGTTCCAGCTGGGAGACCCGTCAGCTGTTTCTTTTTGTTTACCTATTGCCGTGTTGTGGTACCTTTTCTGGATGGGCGCGTGTTTTTCCCCTTTTTTCTTTTTAGCACTTTACCTGTATTGTTTAGAGGTCGATGCACATTTTTGGTATATATATCAGTTTCCCTTTTCATTACTTTTATTTCCTTTTACTCTACACTTTTGCATTGAGTGTGCTACGTGTGTGTGTGTACAGGTACTTAGGCAAAGGCCTCCCCGAGTTATTGTGCCTTTGGCACTGGTCTCCAGCCCCTGGCCTATGGAGGTGGGCTTAGGGTAGTTGCGGCACGAGCTCGGGTAGGGTTGGGTCATGAAAAAGTGGTATCAGAGGTGGTTTGTTCCTAGGGATGTTGTTCGGACGTCCCTAAAATAAAAGGAATTTGATGGCATTTAGGGCAATAGTGTTAACGTGTCTTGAGAGCGGTTCTCAGGCCAGAGAGTCCAGTGATGGTGCGGCAGCCGACGTATCCATTCACCAGGACCCTGATAACCCGCTTGTTTACTCAGCATGCTGATACATCATTACAGGAAAATTGGTTTGTGTATCACATAGGATTGAGTCTATGATTATCCTTCTTTAGTCAGATCCCCATTGTTTCTATTAGTATATACATATATGCTCATCTGATCGCGACACTCCATGATAATATCTAGGATGTCTCTATGAAGACAGTCATCCAGGATACCAGATTTCGTGTGTGATGACGAACTTGTGAGCTACAAGGCTTCATTCCAGGACCCGTCATGCGAGCCCCTTTCTCTGGGTGGGACTGTAGAAGCATCCCCACCTATTGAGCAGCAGAAAACTTCAGCAGATCAGGCTAATCTTGAGCGCAGGTTGAGCGCGCTCAGTGAGTTCCAGCGGTAGAGACAGCCGAGGTTCAGTGGTGAGCCGGACCCATAGGTAGCAGAGGCTTGGATAGAGATAGTGTATAGACTTTTCAGGCTTGTGCAGACACCAGAAAATCAGCGAGTGGCTTTGGCAGCAAACCTTTTTCATGGAGCATCTTGGCATTGGTGGAGTCTGGTTACTCAGTTTCTTGATGAGTTGTCGCTTTCGTCGGGTGACTTTTAGTTGTTGTTCCGTGAGGAGTTTTACTCCTCCTACATACGCTCCATTCAGATTTAGGAGCTCCTGCAGTTTCAGCAAGGAGGGATGACGGTGGCTGAGTACGCGGCTAGTTTCGCAGACCGTGCACGCTTTTACCCGGACTTGGTCCATGGCGACAACATTCGAGCGTGGATATTTGAGCAAGGTCTTCGCTGAGATATGTGTGTTGTCATAGTACCCTTGGGCATTTCCACATATGCCGGGGTGCCAGAGTAGGCGCTGGTGATAGAGAGCTTCCTGTCACGTTCTAGAGTTGGTGGTTGCAGCAGGCACGTTGCGGCCGAGACGTCTGTCGCAGCTAGCATGCGTCAGCAAGCAGAACCTCGACGCAGGTGGTTTTATGACAACTGGACATAGGGGCATGGTCATACAACACAGTGGCGCCGGAGGTCACTAGTGCCGCCTAGAGAGAGTCAGTGTAATTATTGCGATGGACGAGGACACCTGGCATGAGACTACCCAACCAGGCATGCAGAGTGCATCGGGCTGGAAGAAGGTGCGCCACCACAAAAGAGGGAGCGCCGTGATCGGATTAGTACCAAGGGAGGTGGTGCTAGAAGTGGAGCCGGAGGAGTTGGTGGTGGGGGACAACATTATGACATTTTCCCATCACCATTTGGCGGTCAACGTCAGGCCCTGGGAGCTGACAGTTGGGAGCACAGATAGCCACAAGCCTTTAACGTCTACGATCATCCAGAGCATGTGGTGATAATGGGTACACTCTACAGCTCTTCTACTTTATACAATATAATTGATAGACTCTGTGTGTGAAATTATTTTCTCCATTCTCATTGTTTGAGGTGTTACCAGGGTGACGCAGGGAGTCGGGTGCAACCCTGTGTTGGTATAGTAGAAGGTGTGTATCCTTCCTCTTTAGTCGATGGCATCGACTCCAACACTCTCCGAGCGTGTAAGAGAGTCTTTGTTCAGTGACATCGACTGTGAAAACATTCATGTCCAGATATCCTTAGGTGTTTCACCATATGAATACTATGAAGGGGGGAATCACCGGGCCTCGTTCCAGGTGTTGGCATTGATTCCAGTCGCGGCGTGCGATATGGAGGTTCGGTCGGGGAGGTGAGATACCCCCGAGAGCCTTTGGGCCATGTGAGACTATGCAAAGGGATGGCGAGGTTCCCTACTGCCTTGCCATAACCCCAATGTCTGGAGTGGGTGCACGACGTATCCCACATGTCTTACCTGAGGCGATTTGTGCTTGCTCCTATGCACGTCATCGATAAGGGTAGACCTTGCATGAACCAATCAAATCCTTTGGTCTATGAGCGGTGACGCGTGAATGTCCAAGAGTTCTTCTGGGTACGAGAGAGCTAGGTGTGGGCTTAGTACCCTGATTTTTTCCCTGGTTTTTGTTTTCGGGGACTAAAAGAATGAAGGAGGGAATGATGTAAGAACTTGGTTTTTTGATGTGAAAGACTTTGGAATATTCTTGATGTTATTCCAGAGCAGCGCCTTCAGACGGCGTGCGATTCTGAGCCCCGGAGTGGCCATAATTAAATTTTCAGTGTGTTAACACTGGAAACAGCAAATAACTGGGATAACTCCTAAACGGTGCTTCAGATCAGAGATATGAGTGTACAGATGGGTCTGGAATTGAGTTTTTACCATAAGAACAACATAAAACATGTCGGTGCAGGACGTTTGGGCCCTCGCTCTCTTTTGGAATGCTAAATGGATAATTAAGTTATTTAATTAATTAGTTTAACAGCTTACCATAAGTATCTCTTAAACGGTGGATTGGATTGGAAAATTGAGGGCACCGTTGAGATCGGAGCGTTCTGTTTACCCTAGGAGGGGTGTAGGTTTTGCGGGCACGGCCCTTCTATGAAGAATGGCCCTAGGGGCGATTTCGTAATTTGGCGGCTTTGGGCGTTCAGTTTGATAACTTTTGAATGGGGCCTCAGATTAAAATTGTGAGACCGCCGTTGTGTTCAGAGTGTGGTTTTTTTCCCAGGGGAGGCTTAATCCCAACACCACCGAAATTTCAGGTTCGGGGCTATCAGGCGGGTGTTTAAGTATTTTCTACTTAAACGCATCCCCTCCCATCTTCTTCTTCTCCTTCTCCCCCCAAGCTTCCCCTATCCTCCATCTCTAGTGTGGCCTATCTAGCGAGGCGGTCTGGTGAGGCGACTCCGGCGAGGTGCGGTAATGCCGGCGGATTGATGCGAAGCTCCGGGCGAAGCCCAGTGAGGTAGGAGGTTTTGTTTCACGTTTTACTTCCCGCATTCTTTGAGCCCGATTTCCACTATCAATTTGATGCCCGATCGTTGAAGAAAGCCCAAAATCTCATAGCACCAGTTCTAGGATTTCCAACGCACTTCTCATATTGAAAAGCCGAGTCCCATGGCATCCGGGATAGCCCCAGGAAGTCCCGGCCGATTCCCTAGTTTTTCCGGTAGTCTGGGATGGTGGCGGCAGATTCTTGAGGTCCGGGACGGTGGCGGTGGTGACGGTGTCCCTGGTGGCGTGGCGGCTCACCTGGGTGCGACGACGGCGTGACATCCCGGCGGCGGTCCAGATTCTTCAGGCGAGTGGCACGGCTCGGGCTCACCGGCAGAGGGTTCCAGCGAGGGGGCATCCGGGGTCGCAGGCGCGCAACCCCGTGGGGAGACCGGGACCTGCATGGAAAGCAGACCGGCCGTGTCGACCGGTCGGTGGAGGAGGCACCTTCGCAGCGCGCGGTCGAAGGGGCCTCGCCGGAGGCAGCGGGGCACGGTGCGGCGGCCCGTTGGTTTGGGTGGGCCACGACTCAGCGAGTTGGCCGGAGCGGGCTGGCCCGAGCGTGGCGGACCTGCCGGATCGGGCCGGTCTGACCCATGGGTAAATCGGCCATAAAAATTTGGACACCCATAACATTTGCTACGGGGGTCTGTTTTGCACGTCGTCTACGGAATCGTGGACCTGACACAAATTCGGACATATTGAGGTAGATTCGAGAGTTTTGACTTCTGATATGAGGGGCTCGGGCAAACCACACGTGTTTAAAGCAGCTTGGCGGGATTCCTAGAAATTCTTGTTTTGGCCGGCGCAGACACGTCCAGAGTCCGTTTTGCACGCCGTTAGTGGCGTTGCGACCCTGGCACCGAGGCGGAGTTTTACAGGGTGGTTTCAGTCATTGAGACCAGAGTTGAGGCATGCGCCCCATGACCCGTCCTTCGAGCTGCGAGCAGCGTTTGGAACCTTTCTCACCGTACGTCTAGTTGGGGCGTGAGTGTAGTCGATTCTGGGTGTTTTTTCGAGGGCATTCCTATGGCTCAATCTGCCTGCTTTAATTTTACATGGAGGTGCGGGCCCACATGTGTTGTTTTGGGAGTTGACGGTGAATTCAAACTCTTTCACCAGGTGTATGATTCAAACGAATGGTTAGCCAAACTTGTGTACTTTTTCGAAAGGATCGCAATAATGTGATCCGTTCATTGTGTTTCGGGGCCGGGTTGCAAGTTCCATGAAGCACCACTCGTGTGCGGTGCGCCGGAATCACCTTTTTATTCAGATATCCATTGCACTCATGTGAATAGTGCTTTTGACGTGTTTTCCCAAGGGGATCGCAATTTTGCGATGCGCCCAACTATTTTCGGGGACGGGGCTCCGGATCATGGGACACCATTCGGGCGTGAGGTTGTATTGGCGACATTTCTATTGGATATCCATTTTAGGTGAGTAAGTAGTCTATCTCACATGTTTTTCTATGATTATTACAACGGTACGATCCGTTTGGTTGTGCGGAGCCTCAAACATGGTCTTATGAAATTTGGAAATATGAATGGTGCCCCGGTGGCGGTTCTTCTACCGTGTTTTTAGCCGACCTTTGGCGTGTGATCACATGCACTCCTAGGAGAGTGAGTTTGGTGTTTAAATAGATGTGGTTGACTGTGCCTCGGCCATTGAGGTGGTAGGTTGGAGTTGTTACGTTACTCCTTCACGTTGACGTTGGGTGACATGTTCACGATAGCCTTTTGGTTGGAACGTGGTATACTCTAGGAGTATACGGGAACGCTGGGAGGTACATGTGGATGTTGGGACTTGAAAAAGTTTTTTCTCTTGGTTGGGGTTGAATTGGGGCCACACGTCGTTTTGTCCCCATGTGCGTGCCATGTTCTGTTTGAGTAATTTTGACCTCTCGTGATGTGGAGGGTCCCTTTGTTACCGTTTGTTGACCAACGGGTTTGATTTTTTCCTCTAGCTCTGTGCTCGATGGTTTAGATCAGCAGGGTTGATTGGTTTCCCCTGGTTTTGTTCCAGAGTCGGGTGGTTGCATGATACCCACTCCGTGTTCGGTTGGCCTCTATTATACCATTCAGTAGAGATGGCTACAGTAGTTCTGAGTTTACCCTCCAGTAGAGACTAGGAATTGGGTCGCTCATCAACTTATTAGGGTTTAACCTCCAACAGGGATGGGTAGTGGGTTTCTCATGGAATTCACAGGGTTTACCCTCAATCGAGACAAGGCAGTGCGTCACCCGATGACTCTTCAGGGTGTACCCTCCAGCAGAGACTGGGCAGTGGGTCGCTCGTCGTCTTGATTCAGGTCTACCCTCTAGTAGGGCTATGCAGTGGCTCACCTGTCAGCTTGTTTCGGGTTTACCCTCCAATAGGGCTGGAAAGTGGGTCACCCATCGACTTATTCCAGGTTTACCCTCCAGTGGGGCTGGGCAGTGGGTCTCCTGATGATGTATTAGGGTTTACCCTCCAACAGGGCTGGATAGTGGGTCACCCGATATCTTTTTAGGGTTTACCCTCCAGCAGGGCTGGGCAGTGGGTCACCCGATATCTTATTAGGGTTTACCCTCCACCAGGTCTGGGCAGTGGGTCACTCGATATCATATTATGAACTACCCTCCAACGGGGCTGGGAAGTCGGACACTTGTTGACATTCTAGATTCAGTCCTTTATACTAGGCTAGTTTGTGGCGTTCCTACGTGATCACAGAGCAGGACCCTTGGTTGTACGGGTGATGAATGGAATGGCTTTGACTATGATAGTACCTCTTGACTGTGGGTCAGTGACGATGTGTGCTTTGACTTAACCTGGAACTCTCATGTACGAGGGGAACATTTTACCACCGAGACACGTCCTTGAGACGCAACCCAAATCCGTGTGGGCGAGTCAGTGCCACCCAAAGAGGATAGTGTCTAGGTGCGGTGATTTGAGCCCTTGGACTTGTAGTTCAGGGCAGACATGTGGGATGCTAGGCATTGATGGTGTTTACTTCTGTGACTGTTGGCAACTCACTTTCTTGGGCTGAGCTATGGGATGGAGATCCCCTTACGATCTTGTTTGGGTTTCTTGTTCAGTATACAGATATGTATATACCTTGTTTTTGGTACCCACTTCTTGGGTTTGTTTACTCTCCTTCCAGGAGAGGTGAAGAAACGCAGGGTATGCCACATGCATTCCATTTCTAGCTTCTTGTGGTTGAGTGAGTCTACTCCCTTGCTCTAGGTAGCGAAGACTCTAGGGGAAGTTCATCTTCTCACTGTTTCTAGCTCCTTGTGCCTGGATGAGTCTACCTTCATTCCTCTTGTTGGGTTGAGCTGGACACTCTATTGTACTCTTTACTGCACTCTCTGTTGTACACCGTTGATTTACCATGTTTAATCTAAAGGTAACCCTTAGGTACATCCTTTGTTTCTCCCTCGAGCCTTCGGGGTATCCTACTGAGTATTTTTATACTCACCATTGTTTTGGATTTGCCCACACATGGTGTGCCCTTGCAGACGATGGACAGGTTGGTTGTGAATTCAGTGGAGCTTAGGAGTTCAGGAGCTTGGACATCGTGCGGTGGTCATAGTCGGGATCCATGTGGGGGACCCGTTAGCTGTTTCTTTTTGTTTACTTGTTGCCAGGTTGTGGCACCTTTTCTTGTTGGGCATGTGTTTTTCCCCAATTTCCTTTTCATCACTTTACCTATACTATTTAGAGGTCGATGCACATATGTGGTATATATATAGTAGTTTCCCTTTTATTTACTTTTCTTTTCTTTTACTCTGCACTTTTTATTGAGTGTGCAACATGTTTGTGTGTACAAGTACTTAGTCAAAGGCCTCCCCGAGTTATTGTGCCTTCGGCGCTGGTTGATATCTCCTGGCCTATGGAGGCAGGCTTTTGGTAGTTGCGACTTGAGCCCGGGTAGGGTCGCGTCGCGACATTTTTGATATCTCCTTTTTTACCTTATAGAGCATCAGATCACACCCCTTTCTTAGGTTTTTTTACTTAGGTTATGATGAAAGGTATTATGTATGATATTTCTTTGAATGGTTCACGTTATATAGAAATAAGTGGGAGAATTTATATATATATATATATATTATGAACTACTAGTTTACATTTCAAATTATCCCAACATACTAGACCTATACAACTATTACATGGATCTTTATGTTATGTTATTTGTATTAACCTATTTAGATGTAATAAATATGAATGAAAAGTAAGGGTAGATATAGTTAGTATCAAATAAAGGCTTACTTATCCTTTTTTAAACTTGGATTTGAAAACATTAGAGGAAACCATGGAAAATGTCAAAGTTTATGATAAATTCCTTTGATCTATTAATTATCATTAATGATGTAGGATAAAGTAATGATTTCATAGAAGAATGTGTCACAAATTAGACATCATATAAATGATTTATCATTATTATGTGGTTTCCCACGATGATTATTTTTTCTCAAATTATAATTTTTGGATGTATTCAATGGATGAAAAAAAGGAATCATTTAATACTAAATTAAATGAAAAATGAAATTATTGTGCTCCTGATAAACCAAATATTATGATATATTCAATAAAAGAAATCATTTCTATGATCACATATCTTTCTCAAACTAAGAATCATACTATGCCTCCAAACCAGGAAAAAAGTAAACAAATTTATATTGATCTCTTCTTGTGGAAATTTACACCTTATTTTTGTGGATATTATAATCTACTAGATGTTGAGAAATAGATCATACCATTGAAAATCTATTTTATATTCCCCATTGTTTTGTACCAAAAAATTATATTCTATTTTCTTATCATTTAGAATTTGAATCAGATCAACTATGTAATATAATCTAGAAGACAAATAAACATGAAGAAATTGACTCTATGTAGTGGAGTGAGTTTGATATATTATTTATTAATACTTATTTTACTCAAATTATTCATAAAAATTGAGAATGAATTCATCGAGTTAAAATAATATAATGAGGAATCTATTTGTTACTATAGCGAAACTTTTGCAAGACTTGTGTGGTATGCTATTGGTATTATAATCCAACAAAAATATAAGTTTGATCAATTAATCAGTGGGTTAGAAAAAAGTCTCCAAACGGTGTTATACATAATTTACTTTTTTAGTAAGGAATAAATTGTTTGTTGTTCTATCGCAGTGGAGATGGATATCAAAGTTACCATTAAATAATAAGGTTTTTAGAAGAAAATAAAAAAATGGAATTCTAAGGAAATTATTAAAACCTTTTAGTATAGAATATATGCCATTATTTATTTCAGATATCTAGAAGGAAACATGTGGTTAATTTTATTAAGTTAATGGGTAAATGATTCAAGTGTATAATAGTAGGTTGTTAAGAAATTGAATTATGATGTTATAGGATGAAGTTAAATAATGATGAAAATAATGATAAATCTCCATATAATTTACCATAAACACTCCTATTTTTCAAATATAAGAAGTATGGTAATTATTCTAACCAGTTCCCAAATTTGAATGTTAATGAGACGATCATGGTTAATAACATCTTAAGCCCATATTAAAGGGAAATAAAAAATGATCATTATTTATGATGAGGGGTATGATAATGATATGTGGAAATTTAAACTTACCATACATCCTAGAGCTACAAGTGTATTATTTGAATCTATATAAACCCAATATTTTATATCTAAAGTCATTTTTATGGGTATCAGTGTACCACCTCAAAAATTAAATTTTAAGCCAGCTATAAAAAACCCTTAGGGTACGATGATCCCATCCCCATATTATTATTCTACTATAGTTGAAGTCTATGGGAATTTTTTTCATGTAAATATTTTCATCCTTCCTATAGTAAAATTTCATGTAATTTTATCTATTTATTGGACTTGTTTACATAAAACCACATAAATTTCAAGGTAAGGTATGTTACTTTTGATATTATGAATAAAACATTGATCACATATCAAAAAGATGATGAAAATGAATTTTCCATTTTAATTTAAACAATTGAATATTTCATGACTCTTATTAAAAAAGGGAGTTTATCTCATACGGTTGGGGAGAAAATCCACATGAATGATATTCTTATTGTACCTGAGATTATTGATGTCTTTCCAGAAGAGATTCATGGTCTTCCACCAAATAATAAATTTGATTATTTAGTATAACTCATACATAGTGCCACACCTATTTCCGAGACTCCATATACCATGACCCCAATTGAGATTCAAGAATTGAAGAAGAAAATCCATGAGTTACCTAGAAATGGATTCATTTGGCAATGTGTGTCAACTTGGTGTGCAACTATTTTGTTTTTATGATGGATGATGTATGAATTTGACTCCTTAAAAGATATAATGAACATAAAAAGATAATTATCAAGAACACATATTATCTATCCCATATTGATGAAATTTTTGATCAACAATATTGATCTAAAATTGTTTTCCAACATTGATCTTTATTATAGATATCATCTATTGAGGGTCAAGAAGAATGATATAACCATGAAAACAATCCCTATAAGGTATAGACTCTATGAATTTATAGTGATGCCATTTGATCATACTAATTACCCAATTATAATCATGGATTTAATTAATATAATCATTATAGATTAACCTTATCTGTTCGTGGTGTCATTTATAGATGATATTCTTATTTATTTTAATAGTAATGAATAGAATCAATATCATTTTATAATTGAATGGAATTTCCTAATAAAGTATAATATTTAAGTGAAATTTATAAATTGAGAATTTTGTCTTCGGAAAGTTTTATTATTGAGTCATATAATCTCACGTGATTGTATATCTGTAGACCATTTAATGACATAAGTTATTGAAAATTATTCTAGACCAACCACAATGACTATGATCTAATGTTTTCATAGTTTAGATAAATATTATCAACACTTTATGGAATATTTCTCACTACTATAAAATCCTCTCATGAATTTATGTTAGAATGAAGCTAGGTTCCATTGGTTGCATCAATGTGAGGAATGATTTCGAAAATTAATGTTAAAGAAAATTATCACAACTATGCTTACACTACCCTATAGATGAGAAGTGTTTCAAAATATATATTGATTCATAAAATAATGGAATGATATGGTTTCAAATGTGGAATTATATGGTTATAGCTTATGCCTTATGAAATTTTATGGTTAATGGGATAAAGTACCAAACTAATGATTCGGAGTAAGATGTGGTTATTTATGAAATATATTAATGGATTAAATATCTCTAAGGAGAATGGTGTGAAATATATTGTAGTCAATAAATCATAAATTTAATTTTTTTCTCAAAATGAGCTGTACATGATCCAAATAAGATGGTTAGAGCTTATTAAAAATGTTGACTTTACAATACATAACGACCTTGGAAAAGAGAATAAGGTAGAAGATGATATGAGTCAAAATGATCATACTAGATTATCTATGACGAGGATACAAAAGTTTTTAATATTTGTAGACCTGTAAAGGATCGATTTTTAAATAATTATGGAAGGAGAGAAATATTATATTTATAGAATGAGTGTCGAATCATCTATCCCAGTTATGATAAAATAGGTTCACAAGAAATATATTGTGCTTCAAAAAAGTTATGAAATGATTATGAGTTTAACATGATTATAATGGAATAATATGATTCATGAAATGTGTATGTTCCTCATTAGTACTATATTTGGAGAAGGTTTAGATAAATGAATCTCATAGTTCAATATTATCTATTCATCCGTGAAGTATGGAGATGTATATAGAATTGAAAGGGAATTCATGGTTGGAAGAAATAATGAGATATATTCCAATATATTTTTCATAGTTCTTGGTATGTAAAAAATTTAAGGATAAAAGATATAATTTTAAAGATATTTTACGACAATTACCCATAATATAATTCAAATGGAAAACATCATAAAATATTTTTTCATTAGACTCAAAAAAAATATCTAAAGAGAATAATAATATTTTGGTTGTTCTCAATTTCATTATGATATTAGCATAAATAATTTCCATTAAAGGATATTTATCCCTTCATAAAATTAATTTGTTATAAATTAACTGTGATATATGATTCCATGTTGTACCAATATCAATTGTTTAAGTCTAGGATTCAAGTTTTACCTCTATGTTTTAGAGAATACATCATCATGCTCTGCATACAGAGTTATATTTGAGCACTGCCTATCATAATAATATAAATGTTTAGTCTGAGAATAAAATACAAAATATATAAATAAATTGGAGATATTAATCTATGGATTTGAAAGATGGTTGGGATTAAATCATCCTTCAGTGAAATTTTCGTACAATAATATATTTCACTCTAGTATTTAGATGGATCCTTATGAATCCCTCTATGGTAGGAATTGTAGAAATACAAAATTTAATAATGATGATTGATAATCAAAGGTATTGGGATATAATAAAGATTAATAAATAGAAGATAAGGTGATATTGATTCAAAAAAACGTAAGAGTGGATCCTAGTTGACAAAAAAATTATTTTGACAATCTGTAGAAAGATCTAGATTTTGAATATGGTGACAAGGTATTGTTACTAATACCTCCCTATAAGAGGATGATAATATTTTGAAATAATTAAAAACTAATCCTAGGTATATAAGACATTTTTTTAAATTCTTCACATCATCGGGATGGAAAATTATCGATTGAAAATTCTAAAAAATATCTCTCAAGTTAATGGTGTATTCCATATATCTCTCAAGTGGATTACCGTAAATAATCCCTCACATGTAATAAACACATAGATTATGATACTAGATAAATATATTTCTTATGAAGAACAATTTTTAAAGATTCAGGATCATAGGGAGAAAGTGTTACGAAACAAGACCACTCACCTTATAATTGTTTTGTGGAAAACCAACAGATTTTAGGGATCTACATGGGAAGATGAGGATGTAATGAGGAAAAATTATCATCACCTATTTTTATTTAAATGATGAAGTTGGTGGTAATTTTTTTTAACTGGGGTAGAATGTAACACCTTGATATTTTTATGAAATATTTCAATTTAAATAATTTTTTTTCTTCAACAGTTTGTGTAACACGCAACAACGAGTTTAGAGAAACAAATTGAAAATTTTAAAATATTATGTTTCCATTACCTGTTAACTATTTTATTGATGGGTATGAATATTAATAAATAACTAATAAAAATATACAGTCTAAAAGTTTATATTATTAATTCATTACTTATCAAAGTATTATAATTAAAAACAATAATTATTTGAAAATAAAAGGGATTTTTAACAAAAAGTGTAATGTTTTTTCATATTAATAAATTAAATGAACAAGTATTTGTGAATAATATTAATTAAATTTATATATTATTTAATTTATAAAATGTTTTAAAAATTCGACAAATATTTCTCTAGGCATAAGATAATAATAAATCCAATTTTATGTATATAGAATTTTTTATAAAATAATTTTTTATCACTTTTTTCACAAAATAATAATAATTTATTTCTTTTATTTATAGTTATATAAATAAGTAAAATTAATTTAATACTAATAACTATGATTTATAAAATTTAAAAATAGGCCCGATTCATTTTTGGTCAATATAAATAGTTGTCCGGGTAAAATTTATCACCTCGATAAAGGGTAAATATTGTAATCGTATACTAAAAAGAACTGCTGAGGAAATAAGTATTCATCATAATTATTATTGGGTGAATGTAATTAGATTATTATCCACTTAATATCAAAATTTATTTGTATAGTGGATTCTTTTTAATGAAAATGACTTTTATATTATTTATATCATTGAATGTTACAAAATGTCACTCTCCTAGTTTTAGATACCCTATTTGTTTTCATATAAGAAAAAATATACTTATTAAGGAATATTAATACCATTTTATTTCATATTGAAATTATATTCATGATGGTAATTTATTTATAATTTTTATGTACTATATATTTATGTTAAATTATATTAAAATTACAAAAATAGTATTTATCCAATTAATGAAAAAATATAATATATGATGTTGAAAATATTAAATGTGATTTAATTTCACTATGTTATAGTGTTAATTTTTTTAAAATATCATTGTTAAATTTTAGTGTTGTTTGATAATAATTTTTTTAATCTCAAAATATTATTTATGTCTTTTAAAAAAATAAATCAATTGTGTCAATATTTACTATAATATTGTTATATCAATTTAATATTTTATTAAACTATTTTAAAAACATAAAAAATTAAAATAAGACATGGTGGATATTATATGGTATAAAATTTCATAAATTTTCCATTTATGGGATAATTTTCCCCTTATATGTAAAATATCATCCTTTAATATTTTAAAAGTTGTTACAATAGTTAAAATTTAAATTTTTTAATTGAGGATTAACGAAAACAATAATATTTTAAATTACACCAAAACAGTATAAATTAAAATTTTAAGGTATGAAAACCATATCATTCCTTATCTACTAGTACCAACCCATTATTATCCATTTTTCATGGGAATGAATTTATTATAATTTTAATTTTTGATGCAAAAGTGCTCCTCACCTCAATTATAAAATTGTACATCCTACCGCATTTTGTTATAACAATTTTGATTCTTATAGCTTAAAAAACACTATCAATTTTTATACTAAATATCCCTATCCTCATTTTAGAGGTTCTAGTCTTACAAAAACAAGAAAAATAGAGACATTTAGAGGATATATAAATGAGTATATTCAAAGAAGAAGAAATCACCTTACCCGATAAAATTATTTTTTAGTAATATTTACCTCATATAAATATATGTTATTTATAATAAAATAATAACTTATGTATCCTAAAAATTAGGGAATTTTATTATGAATATTAAAAACCCATTATACAGAATATTTCCCATTAAATGAGAAGTAAAAGTTGTGATCATGCGTACGTACTGTTTACCGTCTCCACGTAATGATACAATTCTTTGTTCACCACCATATATTATATATAGATGTTATGATGGGTTTAATTTTAATATATAAAATTTATTAATTATAATTTTGAATTAAAATATCACATCGACCAAATTACCATCCAATATATCGACCATACTTTTTCTTGCAATACTATTACAACATTTTAATGATAAAAAACATAAAAACAATACACAATGATAATCCAAAGGTTTATATTCTTGGTGAAACTACTAACATACATATCTTTTAAAACACAAATATTTATTTAATTCCTTATCCTCTAGCTTCTTATTGGACCTTGAATTATCTATAGTACGTGCTGTCACGTGAGGATATACATCAAAACAGATGATCTAAAATACCATTAATAAGATAGATATGAACGTGAAACAACATAAAATGGGGTTAAAATAATCATTATCATCATAACATATTCATGGGATCATAATAATGAGTGGAAACATTAGATAAAGGCAAGAAATTTGTCAATGCAAAAAAATGATACATCATGTCTTAGTGGTTTACCAGCACACATAGTTGTGAACAATTATAGCTTCATGTTCACTCATATTTCACATTACTCATGAGATTATTCACACTAACCAATTCATAATATATATATATATAATTCCATGTGCACCCATTACATCATAAAATATATTTTGTGGTATATAATTTTGGGTGTACCCATCACATCACAACATTTTCCTTACCATGCATGTCACATATTACATATATCAAAATTGAACATATAATAACTCGTGGAAATGAATGGGTTTCATTTCCTAATCATAAATTCTTAAAATTTGGGTTCCCAAATGAATGTCAGTAAAACATATTTTATATAATAATTACCAACCTTGAGTGAAGAAAACATTCATGCGATGTAAATGGGGTGTTTTTTTAAGAATAGTAATTTTGGAAAACATTTAGATTGCCATAAACTCAAGTAA
Source organism: Viscum album (assembly GCA_963277665.1). Taxonomy (NCBI): domain Eukaryota; kingdom Viridiplantae; phylum Streptophyta; class Magnoliopsida; order Santalales; family Viscaceae; genus Viscum; species Viscum album. Next base: position 1,753,295,791 of record OY728152.1, read on the forward strand.
AATACATGTATATCAAAAAATGTAAGATAATGATTACTAAAGGTTTTTAGGTAGTATCCATTTTGAAAATGGGGTGAAATAGGGAAAACCTAATGAAAGAGAGTTGGGTTCAAAAATTCTCCTTACCTCAGGTCTAAACACATTAATCACATTAATATCCAATATAATCACACTATATAAATTAATTATCAATAATAAAACCTTTTTATACCTGAATATAATTCATTATGGTTTTATTATGTTTTTTAGTGGGCCTTTGGATGAGTATTAGTGTTCAATTTCATCATTTTGGATTGTTCATTTTCATAGTTTTCATGATCTATTCGATTTTATACATGAATAGAAGTTTGCTCAAAATGAAGATGAATATTTTGATTTATTATTATAAGTTATTTATGATAATAAATAATCAGAACTTCTATTACAAATAAAATTGGTCATATACCACGACTATGATTCATTAGGTGAAAGTTAATGATTATCTTTTTAGGTTAATTTTGGCGGTTTTTCGATCACAACGAACTAGTTTTGTTATTTTATTTATTATTATGAGTATATGTTATTTTGATAACATTTAAAGGGATATACCATAAAAATTAAAATAATTAAAAAAATTAAGGATATTATTAGAATCCTTAAATATGTTTAAGGAAAATGAAAGTGCATCGCCCACGATGTCGGTAAATTGACACATCATGGGTGACGATTTTATTTTAAAGATAAAGGAGGGTGGATGGAGTTGTTTATTGTTGTATATTTCAGTAAAAATATATAATTAAATTACATTTAAGATAATTGATTTTTAATTCCATTTTTATTTAGTTAGTTGATTATATACAAATATAAGAAAATGAAATTGAAAGGAAATTAAAAGAAAAAGATAGAAGATTTACTTCTTGAATTATCTTTTGGAGATCATTCTCAACGATTATAGACGTGGCCTTTTGACGGAACTATATGATATTGGGCATGGGGATGGGATTTTGGAATATTATTTTCCAAAATATAGGTATGGATAAAATATTGAGAGGAGTGAGTGGAAGTGGTTATGAGGGGTGGTATTTATAGTGGAGGATAGGGGTGTTTTGTTATTATTTTAATCGCTGGATTATTATTTTTCTCAAGACAAGAAATATTGATGAATATTCAGAATAAATATCGAAATATGTTTATGTGAGTTCAAACAAATGTTCACTTACATCATCCATGACTCTGTCATGACTAAAAAATTCAGGTTTATATCATTTTCCACAAATTATCGTATTTTACTATTTAACAAAAATTAAAATATTTAAAATAAATCCCATAAATACTCCCTCACCATTTTTAACATGTATGATTAAAAAATTAACTCAATTTAATGTAAATAATTTTAAAATATGTGTAATTTAATTTTTAATTGAAATCAACATTTACATGGAAAATATCAATTTTTATATTATAACTAATTCCATAACACATTGAAAATATATTAAGGTATCATAAAATTATATTAAAACCAAAATCCCCAAAATAAAAATTTATGAATATATTTTATGAAAATAAATTTTCTTTAAAACAAATGAATTGATCATAAAATTATAAATATTTGTTTATGACTTATTAAAATACCAACACTTAATTAATTTTTTTTAAATATTTAATTTCTTATAATATGATATAATTATATCATATTATCACTTATAAGATGGATAAATTTTCTTTATACTTCCATTGGTATGGTTATAGTTCACTTGTCCAATTAACTATTCATAAGGGTTATATTACTAATCATGAAGGTAACATTACTATTCTTAAGGGTAAGTTACTATTCATTGAAAATTATGTTTTTATTATTATACTCTAAATATATTATATATTTAAATAGTGTATGTAATATTTTCTAAATTCAAATCAAATCAGTGGAAAAATTATGTTTAACTACTGGGCTATAAAGGTCACACAGTATTTAGTAGTTAATTTAAGAATGACTTGGCATTTTTGTTCCTAATGGGATTTTATCTGACTTAATTATAAGAAGTTAATTTTCATTTATTGAAATTTGGGCCATAAAATTATTCCTCCCATTTGAAATTTTGTCCTCTAAAATTTGTTTTACAAAAATATGTGAGGTTAATTCTCCTTCATCACATGATCTGGTTCCCATGTTGTCTCTTCATACTTATGGTTCATCCAAAACACTTTGACAACATGGGTTGTATTATTATATAGAACCTTATATCTAATGTAATAAATATTTATTGGTTGATCCTCATAAGAGAGACCATTTTCCATTTGTATCACATCGGAGTTCAGTAAATGTGAGAGATATGGTTTTTACTTGTTTTGGAGTGATATATTGAACACATTAAGAACATTACCCATATTTGATTGAAGTGAAAGCTGATAGGCCATGGTTCCTATTGAAATTCAGATCTAAAAGGGGATAATGAACCTTGTGCTTAGTCCCCTATTCTATCCAATCTACATTACTCTCTTCCATGGACAAATTCAAAGGAAGGATTTATATCCAATGCTGAACTCCAAGTCCCTATGAGGACTGTCATAATAGCTTATTTTCCATTTTTGAGCTGATTTGATATGTTGTCAGATAGATTGAACTATTTTTTTCATCTCTTGTACAATATCATTTCCATGTATCTTTATTTCTCTACCTTCATCCCATCATGTTAGAGTTCTACATCACATTCCATACAGAGAATCATATGGAGTGATTTGAATATATGAGTGGAAGTTATTGTTGCATTAGAACTCAACTAATCGGAGATGATTATCTCATCTTCCATTGAATTATAAGGAACAATCTCTTAGAATATGATCGAGTGTCTAAATAGTCCTTTCTATTTGGTCATCATTTTGGGGGTGATCAGCTTTACTGAAATTAAATTCACTACATAATGCATGTTGAATACACTTCCATATTTTAGATGTGAAACCATGATCATTAGATACAACTGAGAGTTGAACTCCATGAATTCTCAACTCTTCCTTCACATATATCTAACCATGTTTTATACGAGAAATATCTTCCTAAATAATGATAAAGTGTTAATGTTTTGAAATTTTTTCAACCACAAATCATATTGCATTATATCCTTTGGATGAATTTAGTAGACCAATGATGAATTCCATAGCTTCATTCTCCCATTTCCACGTCGGTATATGCAATGGTTTCATTATCATCTAAGAATTATTTTACTAGGCTTTAAATTTATTAGTTATGAATCACATTGTGATATATTCCTTAATCTACTTCTTCATTTTATCCCACTAGAAATTTTAATAGAGATCACAACACATCTTGGTACTCCCAGGATGGATAGAAAATTTTGATGTACATGCATTTTTCAATTTCTCCTTCTTTATCCCAGGTTATGAAGACACACAGATCCTTTTTCGGAACCAAATTACACTATCATCATCGATATGATACTATTGTATCTTCCATTCCTTTACTTCATTCACCCTCTTTTGCAACACCAGATCAAACCTTTGGCCCTCCTTAATCTTTTATTGGATAGATGTTTGGGAAAATCATTATGGAAAGGTATGATGTATTCCTAGAAATTATGGTTTCCAAATCGATCCTTACAATATCCATGAAGATATGATCTTTCTCAATCTGCATGATAGATAGATTATCACGTTTTTTTCCTACATAGAGCATCAAATACCTTGTTTTCTTTTCTAGGATGACAATAAATAGAGAAATCATAGACTTTGATTATCTCTAATCATCTAATTTAATTCATGATGAGCTCTGTTTTTGTAAATATATATTTTAGGCTATTATGATCGGTATATATGTCAAACATCTCACCATAAATGTTGTGTCTCCAGATTTTTAGGGCTAAAATCCCAGCTAATAGCTCCAGATCATGTGTCAGGTAGTTCTACTCATCTATCTTCAACTATCATGAGACATAGGATATCACATTATCATTTTTCATCAGTGCATAATATAATCGTTTAATGGAATCATCATTTTAAATAAAAAACATTCTCCACTTTTTAGTAATGTTATTACATGTGTTTGGATAAGCCTTCTCTTTTTCTCCTTGAAGCATTCCTCACATTAATCTATACAAACATAATATATCCCTTTTATTTTTTACTTAGTCTACATTGTTGAAAATAGTGAGATTTTTTTCACAAACATTGATAGTACCTCGATAACCTATGAAAACAATGAATTTTTGTGATACTAGAGGTTTTGGGACATTCCTAATTTTCCTTTTTTTTTGATGGGTCCACAGATATTCACTCAATTGTGATCAAATGTTTCAAAAAATGTGACTTGTTGCATCCAAAATTCACACTTTTTAACATAGTGTACAACTTTATCTTCATCAATTTCACCAACCCAATCCTTAGATGTTCTTCATGTTCTTATTTTTTCCTTGGAATAAATGAGAATAACATTGATAAACAATACCAAATTTTTTTAAGTGATGTCTAAAGACTCTATTCATCAAATCCATGATGATTACATGGGAATTATTAAGTTTGAAGGGATTCACCAAAAACACATAGTGCCCTTACCTAATATGGAATACATTCTTCTGAATTTTTTTCTTCTTCATCATTAGCTAAATATATGCATAATATAGATCCTCCTTTTAGATGTATCATACTTTTATGAACTATTCAAACATGTCATAAATCCTTAGAAGAGGATACTTATTAATTATGGTTAACTTGTTGAGTTCCTGGTAATCAATATACATCCACATCGATCCATCCTTCTTCTTGGTAAAGAGCACTGGAACACCCCAAGGTGATGAACGAGGTCGTATAAACCCTTTTTCTAAATTATCTTTTCTCTCCAACTTTAACACCTCTAATATGATAGGATCCATTTTATAAGGACACATTGAGACATGATTAGATCCAGGTATTAATTATATTGGGAACTCTACCTCACAATTTGGGTATAATCTGGCTAAATCTTTAGGAAATACATCACTATAAGGACACATGGGTAGCAATTATTGCACCACAAGGTGTTTTTACAAATTTCTATACTTCACGTTTCTGGGGATTCGATTCAATAGTTCTAGAAAGCATGCATGATATAAAATAAATGCATAGAACCAAAATCAATTAAGAATTGTTCCATTATTGAATGAATAGTAAGTGTATCTTGTACAAATTCATTCTCTTGATAAAAGTCTCCAATAATGATGGCATAAGACATCCCTTGATACTTTGGCTTTGGTGGCTGATGACACAAATTACACACAACAACTCGATGTTTAGTGCACTGGATTGCGTAGTTCATTCTCTACATACTGTTGTAGCATTGGACCATGGGTGGTGCTCTCTTTTCCTCTATCACATTGTCCTACTTCCTCATATATTTTCAACATTCATGGGCTTTGAGGAATTATCTCTCACACATGAACCATTTCCCTATCCCTTGAATTTAGTTCCTATGATTCAACTTACCACATTTTTTTACATGTGGGTGGTAAAGTTTTCCTTAAACTTTTTTCATTAGATCCACCATCTTGAAACTCTATATGTTCTTTCTTATCACCATATTCAACAGAATATTCTATAATATCTATCCCTACTTTGATATCACATCAAAAAACATCTTCATTACTCCCAAAGTCTCAAATTTCTAGAGCCATTTGAAGGTGTTCTTTTAAACTACTAAATAATCTATCAATTTTTTATCATTATTTATAACAAAACATGAATAATACATTGAATGCGTTTTGAAATTTTATTAGTGAGTAATGATAGATTCTTTTATCTTTTTATTCATCACTACTAATTTTCTACTCATTTTACATTAGATAGTTCTAGGGAAATACTTATTAAGAAATATAATCTAAATGTATTCCCACTCAATCTCTAAAATTTCATCCCTCATCTTGATGTTGTTAGTCAACAACAACCATGGGTTAGCCTCTCCATTTAGATGAAAAATGACCAGGGTCACGTTGTCTATCTTAGAAACATTAATGAAGGGAAAAGATATTCTCCATTTAGTTGACCCACTATTCCATAACTAGTGGATCAGAAGATCCACTTAATGTTGGTGGTCATTGTCACATAAAACACATGATAGTTAGTTTCTCCCTCTTTAGTGATGGAGGAAATTCCACATTATTCAGGTTAGTGTTCATAACCTAAGATATATAGATAGTCATCTCCATGAAATTTTTAACTCCACCTCCCATAGCATTGGGGTTGTAATCCGAGAAATCTCTACATTGTCCCTCGCATGGGTTATTAGGCTGGTTTCTTCTTGTTACAACCATTTTCAAAAATAGAAATGGATAGAACAAAACATAAGTCTACAAGTCACTAATAATTTATCCCTTTTTAAAATTAACTCTAAAGACATATCTTATGGTATCCCTTTTTTTGAAACTATTCTAGTGTGTTTACCCATACACAGTTTCATATTAAGGGTTTCACTAGGGTTCTATAATCGTAATTCCCAAGGTACGTAAACCATACTTTAATAACAACTATAGAGACCCTACTTTTTCATACATTAATATTGAATCATTTAAATGATAAAAACATAAAAAAAATAATGAGGATGCAATGGTTTAGGGTATTGGGAAAATAGTATCATACATAACTATTATAGAATAAAATATAAACATATATTTAATAATTTCTTCTCTATCTTTTTATTGGCCCTTGAAATATTTATAGAACATGTATTCACAAGATTATATACATCAAAAGGGGTGAGATAAAATACCTAAAAGATGATATATAAGAATATGAAACAACATTACATGGGTTGAACATAATCATTATCATTATAACATAGGAATAAGATCATAATAATGAGTGTAAACATTAGATAAAGTCATATAATGTGGCAATACATAAAAATGAAACATCTTGTCTTCATGCATAACCACAACACAAAGTTTTGATCAGAGATTACATCATGTTCACGAATATTTCACAATACTCATGAGGTTCTTCATATTACCCAATGCATTCGAGTACTATATAATTTTGGGTTCACCCATCACAACATAATATTTACATTGAGTAATATAATTCTGGGTGCGCCCATCACATCACAACATTTACATTATCATACATGCCACATAGAAAATATATCAATCTTGACCATATAATAACCCATGGAATGTATTTAATTTCATTTCCTGACCATAAATTCATAAAATTTGGGTTCCCAAATGAATGAAGGGATAGAATACTTGATATAAGATTCATCAACCTTGAGTGAAGGAAACAATCTTGAGATGTAAACATTGTGTTTTTCAGAAGAATAGTTATTTTGGAAAACAATATATTTGTCATAAACTCAAATAAAAAACATGTATATCCTAAAAAAAAGTAATATAATTATGAATAATTATTTTGAGGAAGAAACATACTGAAAATGCGGTGATAGAGGGAAAAACCAAAGAAAGATAGTTGGGTTCAATAATTACACATATCTCGTGTCAGAACACTTTCTTCACATTGATGTCCTCTATAATCACATTAGATTATTTAATTAAAAATTATATAACCTTTAATACTTGAAAATGATAAATTGTGTTTTTATTAAATTCCATAGTAGGCCTTTGTATGAGTTATGGATATTAATTTTGTCGTTCAAAAGTACAAGATTCATAGTTTTCATGATCAGTTTGTATGTATACATGAATAGAAGTTCATTTAAAAGGAAGATTAATATTCATAATTTTTATTATATTTTATTAATGATCCTATATAATTTTAAATGTTCATACAATGTATTTGGTTATATTAAATAAATATGATTAATTAGGTAAATTTAATGATGATCATTTTAGGTTAGTGTTGGAGTTTTTTATCACAACAAACTCGTTTGGTTTTATCATTTAGTATTATGAGTAAATGTAATTTAAAGAATATAAAAAGTGTTATAAAATACACTTGGATAGATTTTTTATCCCATTCAATGGTCTTATTAACATCCCTGAATATATTTATGGAAAATGAATGTGAATGGCCCATGATGTCGGTAAATTGACATATCACGGGTGATGATTTCATTTTAAAGATAAAAGAGTGAGAAAGATGGAGGATTTAAATGATGGATCATATATTAACATGATATAATTATAGTATATGTAATGTAATATAGTTTTCATTCCTTTTTTATGAAGGGAGGTGATGAGATAAAAATAATATAAATTGTAATTGAATGGAAATTAAAATAAAAAGAGAGACTATTTACCTCTTGAATTCTCCTCTTGAGATCATCCCATAGGCACCTAGGCTTGGCCTTTTTAGGAGAACAAGAGCACCTGAATGTGGGGTATAAACTAGGGATGATTATGGGGCATAATATATGAATTCGTCGAGGCATGAGAGGTGTGGGGGGAACATGGTGTGTGGGGTTGTATTTATAATGTAAGAGAGAGGTTTTTATTATTATTTTACTCAATAGTTTATTATTTTTCTCAAGGCAATAAATAGTTGTGATTCTTTCCACTAAATACAGTAATTCGTGCCAATGAGTTCAAACCAATTTTCACTTACATAATCCAAGACTCAATCAAGACTTAAGAAATTAGGTTGTTAGGATTTATCATTAATTATCATATTTTACTATTCACCAAAAAATTAAGTATTTCATAAAAATCCCAATAATTTATCGTAACAATTTTTCAATGTGTGTTTTTTAATAATGAACTCCATCTGATGAATATAATTTTCTAAATATGGGTAATTGGTTTTTAATTAAAATTGTCATTTACATGGAAAATACAGATTTTAAAAATATATCTAATTTTAAAAAACTTTGAAAAATTATTTCATGTCATGAAAATTATCTAAAAACCATAAGAAAACAAAATATTAATTTCTGAACAAATTTTATGAGAATAAATTTTATTTTAAATTATAATATTTAATCAATATTTTAATTAATTATTTATGACTTATAAATTCCAACACTTAATTAATAATTTTTAAAATATTTATTTACATTTAAAATGAAATAATTAAATCATATTGTCACATATAAGATGGAATATTTTATTTATACATTCATTGGTAAGGTTACTATTCACATCATCAATTTACTATTCATAATAGTCATATTACTATTAATATGTGTAAATTTACTATTAATAAGGGTGAGATACTACTCAACTGTAATTATGTTTTTCTTATTAGAATAAAAATATATTATAGTAATAATTATGTTTGTAATATTTTTGAAATTCAAATCACAAAGTGGAAATATTATGTTTAACGGCTAGGATAAAAAGGTCACATAGTATTTGGTAGTTCATTTAAGCATGATGTGGAATTTGGTTTCCTAGTATTATTTTATGTGAAATAATTATAAGATGGGGTATTAAATTGATAAAAATTTTGTTGTTTTATCCAATCCTTTGGGAAACGATAATGTCGTTCCTGCATATGTGTGGACTGTAACCTCCACAAAGTGATGACATTGTTTTCCATTATTATTTTAGTTAGTTGTAATGGAAGATGAATTTCATTAATATATATAATATATATTATAAATTTATGATCCTTTAGTGTTGAATTAATATTTACCTTTTTTATCCATATGTTGAAAAATTAAAAAATTGTTGATGCTCACGTATAACCTACCATCTCCATAAAAAGTGTAATTAATTTTTCTATTTATTAATTTAATTTTAGACTATAAATATGTATATATTGAAAATATATGGTGATTATACCATGATTAATATTTTTTAGGTTATTTAATGATATTAAATTTACAAGGATCGGAGCTACTGAACTGAAATACTCACGATAAATGAAACAGTTAACACCAAAAATTAATGATTTTAATAAGTAGTTATTAATAGAAGGGTGTGTTAAAATGTAATAAAGGGATAATATAAGATACTATAATTATTATAATGGATATATAATATAATTATAATAAACTTAAATATATTACAAAAGATGTTAGAGTGATTATATAGAATGGATAACTTTAGGTAAGGGTTTTATGTTACAATCTCAATTTTTATATGGATTTTTTATGATTTTGATTTCAATAATGAAATATTATGACCTACATTTCAATAAAATAATGAATATTCTTATCATATATTTATATATTGTGAATACATGGTTTCCTTGCAATTTCCATATCTTAATTACTTAAGATACGAAAAATGTTACTTTAGAAATCATCTTTATTTCCCTTTTTGGTCAAAAACCTTTTTCCTCCATATCCATGTTCTATAGAAAAATTTAAATAAGACTTTTAATATTATCCTATGATATTAAAATGTTTTTTTACTTATTTTATTATTTTTAAAAATATTTCGAAATGAATCTTTTTTTTGTTTTCTAAATGAGTTACATTTTGGATTTCCAACAAAAGTATGGAAATAACGTTTTCTTGAACTTATACATCAGGAATGGAATTTAACACAATAATTTCCACTCAATGTTTTATATAACACAATAAATGTTCCAAATGTTATTTTCAAATCAATTTTTTCCCATAATAATTGGGAAATCATTAGATTTTTAGCGAGTGATTTCAAATTTGATGGGTTGCATTCCTCAAGGATATTTTAGTGATATTTTGATTCATTGCTGATAATACATGGAATTTTACTTATAGTTTATTAGTAATATTATCCTATGATAATAAACATATTATTTATCTATATTTTTTTTATTATGATGTCATTATGCATATCAAACATGATCCATTTTCACTAGTTATTCTGTGATGAAATGTGTATAAAACCAGTTTCTATTCATGGGTTCTGATATGATGACTGTTTTACAATCATGTTGAACACATATGTATAATTTTAATTATATGATGTGTGGGTTTTATATATCCCTCATATGAATTGGTTAAATATTTATATACCATGAGATAAAGAGTACAAAAAATGGGGAGTAATCCCAATTTCGTAAGGCACTTTATCCAATCTGAAAATCTTGGAAGTGAACCTTGACCACTAAGATGGATTGTGGAGTGAAACCAATATAATATGATAGTATTGTAAATGATACTTTACTAATTAGTAAAATATTTTATTTTCATATGCATATTCCAAATTTCCTTGTTTTATGCAAATATTATGGTTTTATGGATCATATTTATTGATTCCTTTATAATTAATGTCTTATGAACTTCCATGATTTATGTTATGACATATGATTATGATCTTTTAAATGAATGGTATAGGTTTCAAAGATGAAGATCATGTACTTATACCATTATTCTCATTTTCTACTAATTTTATCATTCATATACCCATTATCTGTACTTACTGATCATTTGACCTTACTTGCCTCTTATGTTTCATTTCCCCATGTTATGAATATATGTATTATTTATGATATTTATATGAATGTTACTAGTTATTAAAACATTATTGGTAAAAAATGAATATATTTTATGAGAATTTTGTTTATGTTTCTAGGTTTCCAATGATATTAGACCTATATGATTCTGTTTTGGATCATTATAGTAGGTAAATAATATTAATATGACTTAATGTAATATCTATTTATTAAATTTATTGGTCACTATAAATACAAGAACCAGTGTACTTTGGGTTTTCTTAAACCACTTCTAGTGATGTCTTGAAGTTGGATGAAATTTACAATTACCTCATGGTTTAGTTTCTAGGTATCCATTGAAAGAAGAATGTGATATAGGTGGTAATTGATATGACGGTTGAATCATCTAACATTATATGTATTCAAGATATAAAAAAGTTTTATATTTCATAAATTTATATGTTAATTTATTTTCTATTTGCATGCAGTTAATTCAACTATAGTCTCTGATAGGGATCCCTGTTTCACTTCTCTATTTTGGAGAGGCCTCTAAGAGGAACTGTGGTCACAGTAAAATTTTAGAATAGTTTATCATCCATATAATTATTTCTATAAATAAATAACTACATAGATTCATAAGGATATTCTACGTGCTTTTATTCATGGCTTTTGGGGAGATTGGGTTGTGCATTTGAGACTGTTTGAGTTTTCCGTTAACAATAGTTACTAATACTCTATCAGAATGAATCCTTTTGGAGACTTTTATAAGATGTCATGTAGATATATGTTGTCTACGTTTTACATTTAGAATTATTCCTTGGTGGACCATGTTTGGTACAAGATATTATTAAAATGATTTAGCTGATTCAAAAAATAATATTTACTTTACAAAGACGGTACAAATCTATTTCAGTTTATAATTGATGACCATTAGTGTTTCCAATTAGTAACCATGATTTCTTGATATTTTTACCATGGTTGTTTTAATAAAGTCATGGCATATAGGTAAATCTTATTTGAAGGTATGTGGTTCCTTTTTAGATTGATGATAAGGTGGGAAAAGTGGAATACCATTTAGCACTTCCACAATAGTTGCCTTCAAACCGCAATATATTTCAGGTATCGCATGTTCAAAAGTATATTTATGACCGTTATATTTTTTTTATTTGGGAAGATCGTGATGTTGGCCGTGAGTTATCCATGACTAGGTATCCAGTTAGGATTTTTGATTCTAAGATAATGTTTTTTCATGGAATGATAACACCTATAGCTCTTTTGTTAGTGTAGTAGGGTTCTTATTATCATAAGACATGGGATCATGAAGAAATAATAATTGTCAAGTGGAATCATTTCATTGATATGGAATATTCTTGATAAGTTTTTTTTGGATTGATTTTATTATCGTCGGGATGTTATAACATTAGAATATATTATTTTATGAACTTATTGACTATTATTTTGATTCCAATTTTTTGGATTCATTTTAGGCCTTTCAAGGATGGATATGATATGTTGTTGAAAATGAACTAGTTGGAGGATGTATGTTTGTTTGAATTAATGGTGTATGGTTATAAATTAGGTAAAGGTTATAGAGGATAAACTCTAGGTTGGGTTGAGTTGAAAGATTTGTGGGTTGTTCTATAGGGAAGTTGTTGGGAAATGGATACAATTGGAATTTACATTAAAAATACTTGGTTTATGATGCATATTATTCATTAGACACATGACATAAGAATGTATTTTGAAACTAAATTAATTAGGCCATAAATGAAAATTTATGATATAAAAATGGATTACACCATAAAATTGGAATTAAGTTGAAAATTCATTGCTCTGTGCGAGTTTAACCACAGAATGTTCCTTTTCAAAAAATGTGAAACCTGATTAATTTATGATGTAAAACTGAGATTTAAAATTAAAATGCATAATTCCCATAGTTTTTTCATTATAATCCCGATTTATTATATATTTGGGTAATAATTATTCATAAAAACCCAGGGCTTCCTCCATTGCATAGTGTTTGACTCCAACACCTCGAAACATCTTGGTTTGGTGTTTGATTTCTAGTCAGTTTCCTCATTATGATATTGTACATATCTCCACTACAATTTTGTTACAACCATGTAACCTCATACTTTTTTTATAGAATCATAGTTTTATCTTGATGGTTTGTGGTCCATTAATCCTCACTTGATATGTTAAACATTCATTTTTTATTAGAGGAACCTCCTTCAACTATTGTGTTGAGTTTATCGCTGATTAAATTTAGCTGTTTTCATAATATTTTGTATTATAATACAAACATTATATTTTTATTGATTTAAAATAATTTTTTATATTATTTAAATTACATAATTTGAGTTTATGGATGATTGATTTTGAAAATAATATGGAAATTGTGAAAACCCATAATTTTAATGGAATTGAAATTACTGGATAGATTTGAGAAAATTGAGGTCAATATTTTAATATTTATTTGATAAAGTGATTTTATTTTAAAACATGAGATAAATGAATTAAATTTGATGGTGATTTTAAATCTCCTGAATTAAAAAATATATGGGATTTGGTTTTGAAATGAGAAAGGCTTGTTACAAAATGAATGTCAGGAAATAATATTTTGAACTGATATGAAATATTTTATTTTTCCATGATTTATTGATTGATTAACTGAATGACATGTGAGTTTGGGTAGTCAGTGGTTAATTAAAAAAATAAATCTTGTATCTGACTCTGAAAAAATTTATCTATGATGAAAACACTTACCAAAACTTACTATGACATTATTTTCCCTGATGGGGAGTAGAGTTATGATGCCTAGAGCTAAGGGAAATGTTAACATATCGAACTAATATAACAGATTGACTTGTGTGAGGATATTATTTTCAAAAATAAAGGCACCATAGGTCTTATTACATGGTGTTATGATATGATTGATTTGATGATTACATTCCATTGATTATTGAACTTTTTTATTCATGCTAACTTCTCTAAATAAGTTTTGTATATAAATTGTTCATTTATTCTCAATTTTGTATATCTTTCATCTTTTTGAAATGAATAATTTTTTTTAATGATTTTTAAATGTCATCTCATGTGTTATTTTTTAAAATATAAGGTATAATTTGTTTGTCATAATGGAATTTAATATGGAATAGTTTTTGATATACTATTAGGCTATTTAGCTCATAAACTACCTTTTTTCATACATTAGTAGATTATCATATTCAGGTCCATGAAAAGAAAAATAACCACTTAGAGGAGGTGGATGTTTAGGGTCTATAGAACCCATAGTGTTAGTGGTAAATGGTGGAGATGTGACCCACCTCTCCCATTAGATATGTCTGAGATTTAATCATATAATATTTTTTTCCTCTTGATAATGTATTATTTTTGGTACTGTTTTACCTTTTGTTTCTATTAAATTCTCCTTGAATAGTATTTACATACCTATTTGTATCATTTATATTCTACTATGTTGTGGAAGATAGTTTCCTATTTATTCATGTATGATTTTTAGTTCTTGTCCCCAACCCATGGAGATCTAGAATTCCCTTCGAACATTATCAATGAATGATCAGGTATCAGCATATTATGTTATCTGGGATGGCACATTAAAATATAGTTACCTATTTATTGGTATCATAATTTTTATGTAACTGGTATTCCTTAGATATGGATGATGATCTTGGGGTTTCCTTTTAACGGAATGTGGAACCTCAGTGACTTTTGATGCAATCTTTTATCAGTTCATTTTCTCTTTAATACACTATTTTATATAGAATATAATTGGGGGAGACTAATGACACATATTTTTTCTCATTGAATGCTTTTATTGGATAATATAAAACTAGGGATATTTTTGAATTGAAGGATGTGATTATTACATTATCACCAATGTTAATTCATGTCAATCCATGTTGGGTAATAATGATGTTACAACAAAGCCTTGGTCATGGTGTTGGTATATGTGTTTATGTCGTAAAATAAGTAATATTTTAAGTATTTTACCAATTATACACTCAAGGAATGAATCTATCTCACCCTGACTACAACTTAATAGCATTTGTATATGATATTAGAACATAGTGACACTATCCCATCATAAAGTAATTTATGGTCAATATTTTTCATAGAATCATGTACTTCAATTTTACCAAGATGAATCTGATCCTATGATAGTGTGCATGGGTTATGTTTCTTCAAACCATGATCTGAATAATTTTTTCACTTACTAAAAATGATATATAGACACATATTCATTGAGTAGGGAGTTACAAATACATGATGTGAACAAACTAAAGGAGGAGAGATTCATAGTGAATTTCTTTATAAATTATATTGGTTGTGATCATGTATCTAATTTAAATATGTGCTCAGATTCTAAGAACAACAGTCCCTACATGTAAAATAATATTATTATTTGTATGCATTGTATTCATGTTGTATGCATCTTAATTAATCTATTTATAGTGGGGTGACCACATTTTTTTCTTTTTGTTCTCTTGGTGCTGCATTGTGTCTTCCAGGGGAGTATCTTGTTACAATTGATCTGATTTTGGTATTGATAGATCATGAACATATTTCTATTTGATCATTGTAATATAGTTTTACTTGTATGTGTAATAATTTGATACATTGATATTAATAGAATTTAATAATCTTATCTATTATAGGCCCTATTTCATGATGACATGCCTCCTTGAAAAAACAACACATAAACCCACAGCCTTGTATATTTTTTGTGGTGTTATAAAACTTCATATAGATATTGTATTCTGTTAACATAAAACTAATAATTTTTTAAACACAGACTAATATTAAATAATAATATATGAATATTTGTGATAATTTCCTGGTTCATGAAATTGGATCATGTTTTTTTTCAGGGAACTTATTCTGGTAGAAGAGTTTGAGATTTTTTATATTTTATGGGTTATAACTCTCATTGATGTACTTATGGATATCGTATATAGAAGATACTATTTCAATTAATTTATTTTCTAAAATAATTTTCTAAATGAGATGGGTTCTCGGTAAAAGGTAATCATGAAGGAAAATCATCATATGTATAGTTTTATTAGATGAATAATCCAATTCCAGGGGATATTCATTATGAATTAATTCTTGATTTTATTGTAATAAGGGTTTAGTATCATCCTACTCTTCGACTAATGTGACATGCATTGATGTGCCGTATGCGATTTATTTTGAATCTCTATGATGTCTTGAATGTGTAGTTAAACTCTATTTGGTTGGAATGAGTCTTTTTCCAGGTGAAGAAGGTAGTATGGTTATATTGAAAAATGTTGGTAGTAGTTTTGAGAGATAATAAATTTTATGAAAACCGCCATCATTTTTCATTTTAGATTGACGTAGGGAATCATGTTTTTATTTATAGACTCATCTCTCTTGGGATATTATAATTTTTGTTTCAAGAGTATCTTAGTGCCATGGTTTTTTGGACATTATGAGATATTATAATGACCTGAAAATGTGGATTATCATTTTTGAATTAACATATCACTTGAATTCAATTTGTGATTTTTTTCATGTTTCTCGATTGGGGATTTGTAAACCGAGCCCTTTTCATTTAATAAAATATGACTATGTCGATATAAAACTTGATACCTATGATCTGGAGTATCCATTTTATGTTTAGGATTTCGCAGATAATGAGATTTCATGTAAAATTATTATCTTAGTTTATGTATTCTAGAAGCATATACGAGATTGCCATGAGAAATGAGAATAGGAAAAATTGGTGATGCATCAATGGCCATATGTTTTTATCAGTAAAAAATCATGAGTGCTTACTAGGTATAAAAAGTTCCATGGTGGGGAGAATTATGAAAACCATTTAGTCACATGGATATTTAATTTTGGTCTTTGTTTATTGCTTTGGAGGTTCAAAATGATTTCACAAGTTGGGATCCTAATTTTTTTAGATTTGGGGAAAATGGGGTAGGTTCACTCTTTGTGAATGGTTTTTGTTAACCATGTGATAGCCATAGAGGAGGTTTCTCTCAGTTTCATAAGATATTGTAAGTATTTAATATTGTATTTTATAATCACATGAATATCCATGAAAACCATGTGATTAGATGGTTTGATTCCAAAGGCCATCACATTTCTTGCACATTTTTTTCCTAACTATTTATAGATTTATGGAACCTATAAATTCATCTTTCAATTCACAATAGCTACTGCACAATTAGTGAACTGTTTATATAAATGATTTATCTAACCATGAATTTTATTATTAATCTGTAAAAAATATTAAATCATTGAGATAATATTTTTCAGTTTAAATCTATCATATCCATAATCTTTTGAAATATCAACTCATCCACTCGATGATTCTCTAGGTGGTTCAAACCTTTGTTCTTTGGTTGATCTCCTTTGTACATCAAGGATCACTTCTATTAGTGTTCTGATTTCAACCTAATATCTTATCTTATTCTATATATATGTATGAGCACTCTTCCACTTATTTTATTTGGAAACCTAGTGTGATGGTACTACCATATCTATAGAGTTTGAGGGGTAATTGAAAATATTTCTTTTAAATCATGGACATTGTATACCCAATAACTTCATTTAAAATCACTACTTTTAGAGGTGATGATCATTATACTATGGGTGAGGTAGGTGTCTCTTTATATTGTATATATATATAATGATTTACATTTTATTCTTATAAATTCATTTATTTTAGATAAAAAATTATTTGAAGTAATGTCAAAGAGTTTTTTTATGAGATATCATTTTTCATGAAAACTATATTAAATGGGGTGTTTTCCTTCAAATAAGTTTTATTGAACTAATCTATTTGATGAAATTACTAAATGATAGTTTTAACTCTAAAATAAATTTTTGAGCATGGATAGGGTGATTATTCATTTGATTTTTTAAAAAATTTTATAGCTCTATTTAGAAGAATTATTTTGAAAAAATTGAACTATGGGAACCTTGTGAGTGTCGGTCTCTAGAAATTTGAAAACCATAGTGTGTGAGGAACCACATTGTACTAGGTTTTTTGTATGTTTTATTAGTTTTTGGACAGGATGGATACTAAATAATTGTATAAAATATCAATATTCATATGAGTCATGTTATGATAGTGTAGTGTTCTATTATGTGTCCAAGAATTTATTTCACATAGGTAAGATCACAACTTATACTTTTTTTATTCATGATGATAATTTTTTGTATTTGGTTTCTCAAATCTTTACTAATGATTTAACACATTTTATTTTGATCATTACATTATATTTATCTATTATATAAATGTTAATATACTAAGTTTCTATGAGGATGTAATATATTTAATAAAAAAGGGTATTATTTGTAAAAATGTTTTCAAATTAAATAGTATTAAAAAAATATTAACTATAACTAAGAGTTTCATAATGTTATAAAAATTATAGATACATAAAAGTATCATGTAGGTCATTATATCACACCCTATATATTACATTGTAAATATTCAGACATGGTTTTCTTGGATATAGGTTCTAGTAAGGGTATATTTCATTTCACCATAATCTCTTGGTTGATATCTTCTTCAATGTGGGATTGGATGGTGGTGATGTATAATCATGAAGAGAGTAGTTTTTCCCTTGGATGGTATTGCTTCTTGGTTTAATTGTTTTGGAATAGTTTTGTTTGTATACTAGTTGTTTAATTTCTATTCAATGTTTTAATATAATTATTTAATTAATATTTTTATACATGTAACAAGTTGTGTTGAATTTTAGGTTGAAATATTTTAAATGTTTTTTGATACCCTAGTGGTTCATACCAGTATATGGGGATTGATAAATTTCTTTGGAACTTATTTCATGTAAACTTGGATGATGTGTCAGGTTGAACTAGGTTGGATCATTACACATGATTTCATGAGAAGGATATGAATTTAACAACATTATGTATTAAAACCTATTGCATCTAGTTTGGAGAATCAAATTAGATCAAGAAGAACAGGTTGCTTGAAACCATGATTTTTCGTGATAAAATAGAAGATTTTATGTATATGTATATAACTAATTTTTTATGATCATCCCATGTTGTAGAATAATAATGATTTATTTTTAGGATAGTGATTCAAAAAAATATATTATGGTGTATAAATATAAACTGTATATTAGTGTTTTGTAAATTCATTAATATTTTAAATATTGAATCAATCACAAAATATTTGTTTGATATGTCATTTATTGATTCAGAGTGAATGAAACATTGAAACCACATTAAAATGTGTGGAAAAGCCTATCATGATTATACTATACTAAGATAATAAGTTTCTAAAAAAGATATAAAATCAATATAGAGAATTTTTCATGAGAGTAAGGTAGAAATAATTAACATCATGAAATATAAAATCGTGGAATATATTAATAGTTCCATTAATTAGATAGAAAAAAGGGGAGCATCAAATTTAGTTATATAATTATGAGGAGAGGAAGAGTGGATTGAAAATATTAACATGTATAGTTATAGAATAATAATATGGGGTATAACTATTATACTTGGCTATCAACAACTGAATAGTACAACAATATAATTCATGTTAAGAAATATTCTCATTTGGGAGAAGGTGATTCTGTTATTAAATGTTTTTGGAAGATAAATACTCATCCCTAATATTTGGAAGCTGATGTCATCCAACATTTATGAAGGTATTTACATATATATATATATCTATATTAAGAATCATTATTAATATGATGAGTCAAGGTGAATTAATAACATATACAAATCAGGAATAAAATTATTTTATTCCCATTATAATGAATTGTAGTAGTTTTTTATGTTGTGAGATGCAATGATTGTTGAAAATGGTGTCAATGTGTGTTGAGAATCGTTGAGGAGTTTATGGAGGTGAATCATTTCTACATGGTGATGGATTATTTTGGTCATACATATATTAGAATACATGGAATGATTGAATTAAATGAAGATATATAATTTTAAGGATTGTTGGTTTTCTATGATTTGATGTGAAGGATATGTTATGATATATAAGGAATTATTTACACTTATTTTTGTTAATTTTGAGATTCCATTATTTTTTTTATAGTACCTAATGATTAGTAGGAGAGATTTTTAGATGATTGGAAAATGACAGAATATGTTTTTTATTCTGGTCACGAAATATATCTAATTATTATATGTGAAGTACTTATAAAAATATTGTATGTCATTATAAATCTATGTTTATAATAATTTGAGGAGATCATATAACATCACTTCTTTATATAACACTTTTTGTTCCCATGTCATTGAGATAAGTTTGGAAAATGGAAATGGCATTGTAGTGCATGACTTTCTCAGGACACAATGGATATTTGAGTGAGCGTGTGATATTTCTCAAGGAAATTAAATTAGTATAATATCATATAGTGTTTTATATTTAGAGGATTATATAATATTTTAGTGAGAATAAGATATTCATGTTTTCTTATATGATATTTTTATTCTCGTTGGATATTTCTATATAACAATATGATATTTGATTTTTCATATAATATAAAATCAACCACATTATATATCTATCAAGAAGAAATTTTTTTCATGAATTCCTATTTTAAATCAAAAAAATTGTAAATTTTTAATAAGATATGGAATTAAATATTTAAATAACAACAAAAGATATAATAATACATTCAATTTTTAACATTAAGAAATATATTAATTACCAAATACTTTTTATGATGTAAATTTAATTCGGATGATGAATGAACCTATCATCATTAATTAGTGTATCATATTCTTTGATTAAGTATTTGATTCATTCTTATGTCAAAAATGAAGTAGTTAAAGTAGATAGTGATGGATATATGATCTACATCATTAAAAACATTTAACATCTCACAGTGCATGAATGCACATGTATATAATTCAATGAATATTAAAGTAATCAGTTTCATGGAAGAATTATAAGAAGAAAAAAAGAGGCATTAGATATTAAAAATGAATTATTGACTACTAATTAAAAATATTTTGAATAATATATAAACCAAGAACCCTTTGATTGATTTAAATAATATGAGATTTCTATTGAAACTGAAGATCAAGGGAGATTCCATAATTCTAATTTGGATAATATTACTCATGATATGATTTTGTGAATATATATATATAGAAAAAAAAAATAAGGTTCATGAATATTGATAACTATAAAATACTATGTATGAGAATTATGAATTCTCAGTTGTTGATAATTCAATAACATCAAAGAGAGAAAAATAAATTCAATGATAGGAGTTAGTGATGAAGTTGGATACTTATTATGCTCGATTATTCATATTACTAAATAAATCTAGGTCATGTGGTTATTTATAAATCTACATAATCTATATTACAATTTCTAAATAACACCAATATCAATATAAAATATGTTGTACATGTGGACTAGTTGAACTGGTTAGTTATTGGATGGTAATTAAAAAAAGAAGAATTGAATAACCATTATATAGAAGAGGGTATTTATTTATTTGGATCATACTAATATAGGAGTGTTTTATTCTTAAAATGTTTCAATATTAGAAAAAATAGGGGTATTTTGTGTTTATATTTCATTTATGGTCCATAGTTGTAACCACTAATGAAGATTGTAGAGAATCCATGATTGGTGCATCTAACCAATCATGGATAAGAGTATGTTTTTTATGTCAATCCTTTAAAACCTTGTGTAATTTGGATTGTATACATTTTTTTGCATACTTGGTGAGATTAGTATAATATATAATGTGGTTTATAACTTTTGTGGATACAATCGGGGTAATTATAAAGGAGAATTAAAAAATAAAGACCAGTAATTCACCTCCCAACTCAAGTGGTCCATCCATCCTAGGAAATGATATGATGTATCCTAAATAAATTAATTATCCTCTAAAATATATATGAAATTTACTATTATGAAGAATAAAATTATATTGAGTAGTAGATGCGTCCCCTCATATTAACAGAAGAACTACCATAGTTGAATAAATTATATGTTACACTAACATATCCTAGAGAAATAGATACTATGATTGTTATATTCTTTTGAAAAATAATAATTTTATAAATATAATTTTCATTATAATTATATAGTTTTTTCATAAATAGTAATATAGTATTATAAAAATAACACAAAAGGACATTATAGAAGCAATAAAAAAATTTAATAATAATTTTAACATTTTATTTAGTGAATAAATATGACCATAATAATTGAAAATATTACAGTGTTTTAAAAAACTAATAAAAAAGATAAAAATAAGATGAGAATATAGATATAATCAATCTAATATGATAAATTCAATCACAAAAAAGACTATAAATTAAATTAGATTATAATTAAGAAAATATAGGCCATGAAAATTAAACTAAATATAATTTTGTGAGAATATTGAATTGATAAATACTGAACAAAATATGCGGTATTTATAATAATTTGGTAACCCGTATAACTGTTTCGGTGCGGATGTGCGTCGGGTTACGCTGTTCCGCCAGGACGCGTTCGCGCGTGCACCCGTCGACCCGAGGGGATGGGCGCGCGGCTTGTGGCCCCGCAGTCCCGCTTTCCAAAGGCGGGCGGCATTCATCCCTTGTTCAGGGGCGTCTGCTCCTTGATCGAAATCGGGATGATGGGATGTCGGCTCCTCCTTCCTTGGACGTCTCCTCGGAACTCGTCGCCTAATCCGGGTCTCCCTCATAGATTTAAGACATGCTCGTGAATCGCGTTCTCGGCGCCATATCTTCATGGACACCAGTTAATTACGCTGCTTCTGCTCGGACGCTCCAAGGAGTCTGGTCGGGGCAGCAACCTGCGGTGAGGAGGCCGGGTGGCTCTGGGTGCTGGGGGCGTGTCGTAACACTGCGGCTCTGCACGTCTGTCTTCCGTCCCTAATAGGGCTTCTCGAAGGCATGATGGCCTGAGGCATCCCACACTGGGTGCGGGGAACTGTGTCCCCTGAGGTTTTCCTCAGCTTCCCATGTTTAACACGGGGTACGCCGCGAGTTTAACGTCCAGCGGGGACGGCATCGGACCGATCAACACGAAAAGTGGATCAGATGACAGAACCCCTTGCGGGGAACCTCCGACGCTGGGGCCAGCGCATGGGCGGCTTCCCAAGTGATATGGAGTGGAGTGAAGTGGCATGACCCCACCGGGATGTGGCGGCCCGGGTAAGGATCAGGATGGATGATGGAGTGAAGAGCTTGGACCCCGTAGGGGCTTCCTACGTACCGCGCGTTAGCACGGATCAAAGTCAACGTAGTTCGGGTATACAGTTTAACGTCATGCTGGACGTCGGCAAGCCGACTCACGAAGGGGTCGAGGCCGCCGGGCGGAGGATTGAACCGAACCACCTCGCACAGGGGGAGATGGAACGGCCGGGTGGATCACAGTTTCACGTCATGCTGGATGATAAAAGGAGAAATGGAAAAAGGGGCTGTGGGGAGGCACAGTGGAGATACACACGGGCAGTCTCCCACAGGGGCGGATTCATAGGTGAATCGACGCAAGCGTGAACCCTGGAGGGGTCCACTGATGGACGAACCGACGTGAATACGACCGGGACGACCAGGTGGTGGGGTTGAACCTCAGGGAGGCTTCCTACGTACCCTGTTTAGAAGACAGGGATCAAAGTCCACGTAGTTCATTCTGTCAGGACTTACGCACTTGAGGCAGCCTGGATGCGGCAAAACTCAGTTGGAAGGGACTTGGACCGAAAGTAGGAGACACCTCGATCCCAGTCACACCCTCTACTGGCTTCGGCAGTGGGGGAGCGCAATGGAGATACACATGTGCAGCCCCCCACAAGAAACTAGGGGTTTGTAATACCCTACCCCCGTAGGGAAAAGCCGCTCCCATTAAATCGTCCCTAAAGAGGGGCAATCCCGACATCCCTGCAGAGACGAGCGGGTGGGGGCCACATCCAAACCGGGGGGGGACCCTGCGTGTGAGGCACGAGATCGGGTGATGCGGACGGTTTAACGTCTTGCCGGACGAAGTACAGTTTAACGTCGTGTGTTGAGGACGAAGCGGACGGTTTAACGTCTTGCCGGACGAAGTACAGTTTAACGTCGTGTGTTGAGGACGAAGCGGACGGTTTAACGTCTTGCCGGACGAAGTACAGTTTAACGTCGTGTGTTGAGGACGAAGGTACTTGGCAGTTTAACGTCTTACAATGTGGACGTGGTACAGTTTAACGTCGTGTTGGACGATATACAGTTTAATGTCGTGTTGGACGATGCACAGTTTAACGTCGTGTTGGACGAATGCAGTTTAACGTCATGCGGGACGAATGCAGTTTAACGTCATGCGGGACGAATGCAGTTTAACGTCATGCGGGACGAATGCAGTTTAACGTCATGCGGGACGAATGCAGTTTAACGTCATGCGGGACGAATGCAGTTTAACGTCATGCGGGACGAATGCAGTTTAACGTCATGTGGGACGAATGCAGTTTAACGTCATGCGGGACGATGTATTGCCGCTGATGGGTCCGTGTCACTTCGCGCGAGCCTGGAGGGCCGCACGGGAAGACAACGCACGGTGCGGGCACCCAGGATGAAGATCATCGGGCGCCACACAGGCGGGTACCCTCAGGGGGTCAAGGGGGGCGACCCTGGCGGATTGCGCGCAAAAGAGGAGCTTTGCGCGCAAAACAGCAGGTCGGCGCGCAAAATGGCGGGCTGGCGCGCAATCGGGCCAGCCCTTTGCGCGCGGATGATTGAGATTGCGCGCACCGGGCTTCGGGTAGCACGCGGGGGCAACGGCTCATTCTCTAACGAATGGCCACTTTGAAAATGGGGGGTGCGCGCAATCGGGCTGGATTGCGCGCACCCGGGGGAAATTGCGCGCAAGAGGCTTCTTTTGCGCGCAAAGGCCTTCGGGTTAAGGATTATTCAAAGGAAAGGAGCCAAGGGGATTGCGTGCGAAGGCGAACCCCAAGGCTCTATTGCGCGAAAGAAAGGAGGTTACCTGAAGATCGGCATTGCGCGCGGAAGGGGTTGGATTGCGCGAACGAGCGACGCTTCGGATTCTGGAAACCTTCAAAACGTCGGGGGTCGCCTTATATTTATAGGCAACCCCGGGCGCGGAATCCGGTCTCAGGCACGGAATTCCCTTCGCGGGCGCGGAATCAGGACCCGGCGCGCAAGGGAGCCGCGCAGGCCACGGGCGCGCAAAATAGCGCGCCGGCCCAGCGCATTGCGCGCATCCCGGGAGGATTGCGCGCCGCGACTCAACTTTGCGCGCGGGCCTCTGAAATTTCGCGCAAGTCCTCCGGGCCCTCCGGAACGTGCCTCTGACTCCAAATATCACTTCGCTTTCCGCATCCGGAGCTTCGTTTGGGAACAACGGACTTTCCGGTGTCTACAAAAGCCCCCCCTCGGAATCTGATCGGCGAGAGGTCGCAACGATCAGGTTCCGAGGGAGACGCCGGAATGTCGAAGTCCTGGGCTGCGCGGGACTTAGGCGCGCAAAAAGGGGCGCCGGGCGCGCAATTCGCAGCCGCGGTCGCGCAATCGAGCATTCCGCGCGGCGCGGAATCCCGGCCTCGTCTATAAATAGGGGTCCAGGGTTCCGCGTTCCGTACACAGGCCTTCCGCGCGATAAGCTTCAACGCTCTCGAGCGCGAAATTGCCTTTTCCGGTCGCGAAATTCGCCCGATCGGCGCGCAAAACCATCCGGAATTCGCCTGTCTTTGCGCGAAAACCCGGAACTTTGCGCGACATTCTTCCCAATTGCGCGCCGTCCACTTGGATTGCGCGCCAACCTTCAAACTTCTCTACCAACCTCGTCCGATCCCGCACGCTTCATCCCTTAACCCGCACGACTCCCGAAACTTCTGAGATGGTCGCGCATCAAGGAAATGAGGGGGATGCCGCCATTCGCAGAGCAGAGATGGCGGCGAACGAGGAGGTTTACGGAGCCAAGGAGATTGTTTCCAACAATCAATCCCTGTTCGACTTACTGACGCCGGCCCAGAAGACATATCCACTGTTGGACAACCTGCCGCTCTTGAACTTCGGCATCCTAGATGAGGTTCCGGTGCCAGGGTTCGAGGTTGATGCGCCACGGACCTGGGTGACTCGGGAGGACGAGCTTACCCGCTATAACATCACCAACAATGGGCATCCTGCCAGGGAGACCAGGCACTTGGACGTCTATGTCCTGAACCCGAGGACGCGAACCATTGACGGGGGTGAGCCTACTGCGGAGAATTCTCCAGCCCTCTACGCGAGCACATATCGCCAGAGTGTCACTGACGACACCAAGGGCTGGCTAAAGGAATGGGACGTGCGGTCTGGGGGCAATTTCACCAGCGAGTGGGCATGGGAGTTCTGGGTACGCCACACTTGCGATCACTTCGCAGAGGAGCTGCGGTACATCGGCCTATTTGAGGCGGTGTGGACGTCGCAGTTCCACTTCTACCAGCAGTCCGAGCTCGGGCCGGAGCTGTTCACCCGCTGGTCTCCGGATACCAACACCTTCCATCTTCACCATGGGGAGGTCGGAATCGGTCTCTGGGACATCCACTGCATCGGAGGTATCCCGCTGGAGGGCTACCAATACGATGAGTTCCTGCCCCCGAAGAACATCTGGGAGGACAGGTCACGGACTCCCATTCTGACATGGCATCTACTTGACCTGGCTACGCAGCGGCTTGGGATCAAGGACTTCCAGAAGGACATAGCCTACAAGGAGTGGTTCGGCCAGTTCTTGGAGCATGACCCAGCGGTCAAGATGCCAGGCAGGGGGAAGCGGTGCCCGACCGCAGCTTAGAGGAGCCGGAACGAGTTGTACTGGCGGGTCCTGGAGACGGGCGACTACCGCTCATGGGGGTACCGCGTCATCGAGGCCCGAGACCCAAATGTCCGGTACGCGGCGTTCCTGGACGCCTTTCTGAGTGGGTGGCTCCTGCCAGTGCGGGACGCGAGAATGGGCGTTCGCCCGGCGACACTGGCGTTGGCGGGCGCTATGGCCACCAACAAAAGATACAACCTCGGGGTCCCAGTGCTGGCGAGGCTGTATGCCATCCTGGGACGCATCTCACGAGGGGGGTCGCCACAAAGGATCTGTGGGCCCTTTCAGTTCTTCCACGGCTGGGTGGTTACTCACCTCGGTGGGTACACGTTTCCGAACGCCATCATTCCTCCGGGCAACGGCCTGCGACCCTCCCTGCTGAACATCGCGGGGGTCGCTCCGATGACCCTAAGTGAGGAGGGCGTGAGGATTCGGATTGGCAATCATGCCAATTTCAACTTCAGTCCGTTCCCCACTCCCGTCGGCCAGATGATCGACAATGGGCAGGGTCCGCTGGAGCAGCATGAATACTTCCTGAACATGCGGGGCGGGGTGCTCGTGGCTCGGATCGACGGGAAGGTGATCTGCGAGCCTTACGTGCCAACCCGGTTCGCCAGGCAGTTCGGGTGCCTTCAGCGGATGCCGAAGAGGGTATTCACTACTGTCCGGGAGGAGATGAACCCTTGCGTCCTTCGCCAGATGTGGCTGATGTTTGCCGCTTTCGGCTCTGGAGACGTCATCACTCTCCCTCCTACCGGGGTTGACGCAGGCTTGGCAACCGAGTACGCAGAACACTGGGCCATCACGTACCCCGAGGGGCTTCTACGGAAGCCAGTTCGGCGGCTCGAGGTTACCCGTGCAGAGACTGGGCGTCAAGGAAGAAGGCGAGGCGCCGCCACACGGGGGAGAACGGAGGCGCGCCAAGTAGCGGAGCCGGCGCGGGCAGGGACTTCGGCGGCGGGCACATCGCGAGCTGCCTCCACGACCTCAGCGCCCAGAGAGGGGGCACGTGCGGTGGTCGAAGAGCAGCCCGGGAAGCAGGTGAGACGTCTGCTCGAACCCTCCCATGATGCAGTTTTCCCGGCGTTGTGGTCGGCCTGGATGACCCTGCGGCAGTCACTGGGGACCGACGCCATCTGGCGAAAGATTCTCAGAGAAGGAATCCATCTGCCAGAGGTCGGGCGCCTCCATATTGCCGACAGGGTGGACTTCAACCGGAAGTATGCGTATCTGACGGCCATGGACGATTACGCGCGCCCACGTGGTCAGCGTGCGGAGCCATCCCTTCTGGTGAAGGTGATGCTCGGTCTAGAGCCCGCTCCAGAACAGATGCCGCCGGAAGAAGACGATAGTAGCAACGACTCCGAGGAAGAGGAGGATATGGGGGAGGATGAAGGCTCCGGGGGAATATCCCATCAGGGGAGTCCGCGGGAGAGCGGCGAGGTGGCCGGCTCTGATAATGTTGATTTCACTGAGCTACCCGAGGTCCGCTTCTATCCCTACTCAATCTGCTTCATCCATTCTCTTATGCAGCTTCTAACCCATTTCTCCATCTTTCTCAGGAGCGCACGGATGTTGGTCAGGCGTCCCCAGCGGGAGTAGGAGGGGCGCCAGCAGGACAAGGCGGGGGCCAGGCACCCATTATCGAATTGACAAGCGCGGAAGGGCCCCCTGCTGCAACTGTTCCTGCGGTGGCCGGGATAGCGGAAGATGACGCTCTGAACTCTCGTAAGTCTCCTTACTTTACTGCTGGTGCTTGCCGTCGACGATCCGTGACTAACCATGGCATGCCACGCGCAGTGATCTCAACACTGGAGGCTCGTCGGGTTGCCGAACCCGGGCCATCCACGAGTGGACCGGTGGCAGACATGCCGCCTACTCCGGAACAGACTTCCCAAACCGAGTCGGCCCCACCAACTGCTGATCAGGGGGCTGCGGACGCCGGTGGTGCTGACATCGGAGAGAGGTCGGGGGCTGACGAGGGTGTCAGCGCCGCTGGGGAGAGAGAAGAAGTTCGCCCGGATGTTGGGGAACCCATCCCTCATGAGGACCTCACAGGGGCGGACCCTGCAGCAGACCTTCTGGCTTCCTTCCCTGCCTACCGGCCTGCCGACCCCGAGGAGATGGACGACTCGGACGCGGAGGCGGTCGAGGAGAGCCGTATAACGCGCCGTAGGGGGTGGAAGTGCATCCAGCGCTTCCTCAAGCGAGACCCATCGGAGTGGCTGGGGCGCATGGGATCACTTCAAACCTGGATGCGCTTCCTGTGTGCCGGGGGAGCTGATGCTCAACGCCTCCATCTGACGGTCCGTGATTTCATGGCCGAAAAGATGCGCGAGAGCTGCCGGCGTGCAGACGTCACACAAAGTCGGGACATTTCGGAGAGCACGCGGGCGCTCCTCGCGGCGGAGCAGGAAGTCCGGCGCCTCGAAGGGCAGGTGGCAGAGAAGGAGGCCTTCGTCGCAACGTGTACCGAGCTTGTGGTGCAACTAGCAGCCCAGTTGGTTGACGCCCAGGTACAGATGATGGAGGCGGGCCAACAGATGGTCACAATTCAGGTCGAACGGGAGCGTGCACAGGCCAGAATCGACGAACTGCGTGCTGCGACCGCCGACGAAGAGAGGGCACGCAGAGAGCGAGAAGCAGCTCTGGAGGCCACCAGCCAAAGGGTAGCGGCATTAGAAAGACTCATTCAGCACGCTAATCCCTAAGGGCTTTGTTTTTCCATTCCCAAAACATTTGCTTCCGCTACATTGATCCATTTGTATGAATCAATATATTTATCTGCATCTTTTGGCTTAACATGCTCAACCACAATTCGTTGTCTTGCAGGAGTGTTAACCAAGCATCAGGCATCCATAATTGGGCCTGGATTTCTGGAGAAAAGAGGGAGGTCATTCCTAGGAAAGGAGACCTCAGACCTAATCAATGTATCATCCCCCCAACTTGTTCCAACACACGAGCGGGACAACGCTAGGGGCGTTGAGATTTTATCCGAACATAGGGAAATGAGAAAGGGTGAATCGCGTGTCCCGAATCCAGACATCCACAACGGTCGGCCTTCCAGGAAATGCCCAAGACGGTAGGCGGACAGTGGATCGACCATAACAACTGCAATAGACGGACCGAAGGTCATCATTAATATTGCAGGAGGCGGACCACATGTCATCATGAATACCGCTTTGGGGGTTCCTTCAGACACAAGGGTGGAAATCCAGATCAACAGGGCATGCGAAGCGTGGGGCGAAGTGACGATTTGTTCGGATAGAATCCAACGCTCTCAAAATTGCGCCACCGTGGGGAAAGCGTATTAGACGGATGCACTAATCTGGCCGTGAGTCACCCCAATTCTCAGACAGCACCTCTGAGGAAACCGTCACTTCCCACCATTGCAGTGGGGCATCCCGAGCTGAATCGGGGAGAATATCACAACTGCACCACTCTACCAGAAGCCAGGCCAGACGGCCGGCGACGAGGAGGGGCGGGACTTAACGATCCCTGAGGCTGGACCCGAGTTGAGATGCCCGGGCGTTCCTACGTACTTCATCAGGCTGGAGATCAAGCCACACGTAGTTCTGAGAGTGCAGTTTAACGTCATGCAGGACGTAGAATCCCATTTATGGGAGATCTTAGTTTAGGGTCGTAGAGCTCGGACCATAGGGGTAGATCTTAGTTTAAGGTCTTAGAGCTCGGACCATAAGGAGAGATCTTAGTTTAAGGTCTTAGAGCTCGGACCATAAGGAGAGATCTTAGTTTAAGGTCTTAGAGCTCGGACCATAAGGAGAGATCTTAGTTTAAGGTCTTAGAGCTCGGACCATAAGGAGAGATCTTAGTTTAAGGTATTAGAGCTCGGACCATAAGGAGAGATCTTAGTTTAAGGTCTTAGAGCTCGGACCATAAGGAGAGATCTTAGTTTAAGGTCTTAGAGCTCGGACCATAAGGAGAGATCTTAGTTTAAGGTCTTAGAGCTCGGACCATAAGGAGAGATCTTAGTTTAAGGTCTTAGAGCTCCGACCATAAGGAGAGATCTTAGTTTAAGGTATTAGAGCTCGGACCATAAGGAGAGATCTTAGTTTAAGGTCTTAGAGCTCGGACCATAAGGAGAGATCTTAGTTTAAGGTCTTACAGCTCGGACCATAAGGACCTCAAAGTACGCCACATCGTGGTCCTATCCCCTGGATATGCGAAGATGCACTGAGGGATAGTGTCAAGAGTGTCAAGGTTTCGCCTGGTCAGAATGGGAGGTGGAAAATGTGAATCATGCGGCCATTCACTCAAGGACTGGGGGCACCGGAGTAACGATATGGGAGTACTGCCGACCGTGGCGGAAAAGTAGCATCAATATCGCACTAACCGTTGGTGGAATGAGGCAGCAAACGAGCATCGACCGCTCAATCGCAGGATTCATATCGATTTGCTGCCCGAGGCCATTGGGGGTACCGGCCCGAGTCGGTGGGAGAGCACTGAGGCATTGTGTCCGAACCGTTCACAGGGGCTCCACCCAGGGCGTAGACGATGGGTCCGAATGAAAGGGAGCACGAAGCCTGAAAAGTGGAGGAAACCTGACCAAGCGGATCCTGACCCTCCTGGCAATAAACCAGAGTACTCTTGACACCGGTGGACCACTGCAAGGGGTCGGGGAACACGCCTTGAGGGTGACCTGAAGGCGGCGGATTCCCCAGAGAAGGGGGAATCTCTAAGAGGTGGGGGGCTGGACCCGAAGTTTCAAACATCCGGGCGTTCCTACGTATCCCATAAGGATGAGAATCAAGCCGCACGTAGTTCTTGAGGTGCAGTTTTGCGTCATGCAGGACGAATGCTGAACAGTTTAACGTCTTGTAGCTCGGACGTGGTGCAGTTTAGCGTCATGCGGGACGATGTACAGTTTAACGTCATGTTGGACGAAGCACTTGGCAGTTTAACGTCTTGCAGCGCGGACGATACGCTGGGCAGTTTAACGTCGTGCAGCTTGGACGTATGCAGTTTAACGTCGTGCAGGACGTTGGCACACTCAGTGTAACGCCCCGACCCCAGTTACCCAGAGTCGGTGCATTACTTCGTAACATTGGCATGATCACAAGAAAGATCAAATCTCGAAAGACCGATTGGTTTAGTAGCCTTGGAAACACTAGATATAATCATAAAGTATTACATTACATTTCAAAGTGAAAAACTACTACAACAACAAAGTCTTCATATCCACACTATTAACCCCTCATAATATCCCTGCAAGTCATTCATAATTTACTTCTTCACTACCTGGGAAAAATAAAACATAGAAAAGGGGTGAGCTCAAATGCCCAGTAAGGATAACAATATAGCGGATCATTCAAAATAAGCGTAAACATTTAAGGCAATGAATTACTAAAACAAAAGCCTTTTAAAATTGAACTTCAACATAGTATGGAAAAAGTAAAATGAAATAATGCCATTTACTTGTTCACATGGATATTCTACTAATCGAATAATCACATGCAATATCAATAACCACTTTCATAATGTTGGAATGCATAATGCTAAACGTTAATTTCTTTGTCTAGGCCTCATCCCAAGACCTAGGGGTTACTTCTAACCGGAACCCAACCCGGAGTGCCTCTAATAACCGGACACCAACCCGGAGTGCCTCTAATAACCGGACACCAACCCGGAGTGCCTCTAATAACCGGACACCAACCCGGAGTGCCTCTAATAACCGGACACCAACCCGGAGGGCATACTTTTACCAGTCCCTAACCTGGAGGGCTTACTTTAACCATTCCCCAACCTGGAGGGCTTACTTTTACCGGTCCCCAACCCGGAACATACTTGTTTAGCACATTCATCTGAAGAAAAGTTTGAAATATAACATAAACATTCGGATTAAAACTAGCATACGAAATGTCAATAGTTTCACCATAAACTATGAATGGTATAAAATAGCACATCCACTGTCAAACATATCACAAAACCTTCAATACAATATAGAAGTTTTGTATTATAATAAATCAACTTCAAATAAGCGTAAGATCCATCAAAGGATGTTGACATAGATGAAATCAAAACACTTTTTAGAGAAATATCTCTTTCTATTTTTGAAATCATTTAAGAGCCATATAAAATAAAACATTTTCTTGAAAATATTCTTGTAAGCTTGTAAGGAAAGCTTTGAAGATTTTATAACGGCGGAAAATAACCGCACCCGCCGTATAAGTTAAAAAAACATTCTTACCTCAATTCTATCGAAAAGGTTAAAAAGGACCTTGTTTTGAAAACGACGGAATGATTCCTCTTATAAAAGTCAAAAAGGGTATAAATGACTTTAACTCATATTCTTGTAAATAATAAGAATGTTTTGAAATACATTTTGAAGAAACATGGATGTGGATGATAAAGAGATCCCAGTAGATTATTACGTATAAACAACCTCGGATAATGAAGAGATTGTGAAATAACCCTTACCTTGTACTTTTCCTTTGTTGGGGTAGGTTAACCTCCTGTATAATGGTGAAATAATTGTTATTAAATTATACAAGAATCATTTACATTAATATGATATCATATATGATCTTTTAATATTGATATCTTAGTATTATCGTTGTTTCGGGTGTTAACTTACTTGTTTTCTTTCATATGTTTTGTTACGTAAGACATGTTTGTAAAGGATAGGTTGTATATTATTCATATCCAGAATGATATCAAGTCCTTAAACATCATTTTTAAATCATCAAATGATAATTATACTTTAATGGTTACGATGGAGAATGAATCTCATCGCGTTCGTGGAGACGGTAGTCCGTACGTACGCACGAACGCTACTTCCATTTAATTTTTATTTTAAAAGAATCGAATCCAAATGATACATAGGTATATTACTATTCCAGTATAATATAATATTTTATATATGTTACTTAAGTTCATTAACACCATCCTTTATACGTTCCATGTGTGGTATGAACGAGTCATATCATTTTAAGGGGGCGGTAGTCCGCACTTCCTCAAATGAAATTATCGTATGTATATACAACATGAAACGGATAATGGTATGAAATAAAATGGAATTACATAATCTTATATATAAAATATATATAATTATTATCATATTTAATTACAGTGCCATCATAATGGCCACCATGAGAGGTGGTAAGATGTATTTGAACAATCATCGTTTCGTGAGGCGTTAGTTTGCCATCCACAGAAACATTATGTTCATCATCCATTAGATGGAGTTGTGTGTATGTGTAGTTTTAATCCTTCTTATAACAACATCCTAGTATATTGAGGATACTGGTGTTGTTACAAAAGAAAGGAAATAAAAAGAGTTTGGGGGTTGAAGAGGCAAAATAAATGAAAATAATTTAAGAGAAATCGTTACCTTTAATTTAGGTAACTCACTTTGGTTGGAACCAAAGGACTTCTTGAAATGCTTTCTGCCTAAGGGGAAGCTTCAAGGAGGAGGAGAGGGATGTGGGGAGCTTAGTCGGTCAGAGTTTGGACGAGCCAAGTGGCTTGAGAGGTGTGAGGAAATGAGAAGGAGGAGTGCCCTTTTATAAGAGGGGTGAGGGGCACCTTTGGAAAAGCTAGAAATATTAATTTATAATAAATTCATATTCGGTTTCCAATGGCTCCAAAGTTGACTATTCAAAGGTTGAGGTGGGGATAGGTCGAAAACAACTCATCCAATAGAATTTAGACAGGTTTGGGTACTTATATTAACCTTATCTTTAAGTATTAACTCTAAGTTAATTAGTTTCACTTTTACAATGTCTCTTTGTATTTTTATATAATATGGTTAATAAACATACTATATACATCCAAGCTACCCCCAAGGGGTCCATTAATGATTAACCTATCATAATATAAGTCTCTTGGCCGAACCTTAGATTTTTAGAAATTTAATATCAATTAATAATATAATATTTGTTTTAAGAACTCTTTTATGTCAATTTTGACACTATTCAATAGCTGATTTTTGTGAAACTCATAACAGATTGATTACTTCGAACAAAGTCCATTAATTCAATCCTAATATATCATATTAGCCTAGAAAATTAGTTTAATTCATTAAAAGTTTCATATTATATTTATTTGGGTATTTATAATATCAATTATTTTAATTTTTCATTATTATAGTAATTACTGCATCATCATTGTGTCATAAATAAAATAAATTATTTAATGTCTAAAAATTAAAAATAAAATATCATTATGTAGGAAATCTTTTTATCTTTCTAATTAATATTTATAATCGAAAATCCAACATGTATAACCCTATGTAAAAATTGTTCTTCTAAAAGATGTAAGCTTATGCCATTTTTATTTTTATTTTAGCTTTATTAATATAATGTGTCATTATCACTTACAAGTGGATCCATGGGGTCCCAAAATTGACACAAAGATGCCCATGGTCGACCATGTATCAACCAATAGGGTTAAGACACGTTTTAGGGTAATTTAGTATTATTATAATATTATTTTTTAACCCTTATTTACCGGATTTACCCTTATCCATGGTAAATAAAATATTTACCGCAGTAATTTTTCAAAATGTCTAAAAATAAAAGATACCTATTTACACAATTTGAACATCCTGATTCCAAATATGGAATCCATTTTCCTAAATTCAAAACACAGAAGTGGCAGAAATTAATTTAAAATTAATTCCCGCCGTCAAAACAAAAAGCGTGTTTTTAAGTGATAATAACTATCAAAAGATTGACACTTGTTTATGTTCGGTTTAATTGTAAAATTATGTCCAATGACCAACATTATATTAAATGGTAAAAATATATTCTAAATATACTTTAAAACCACTCAAATTCATAATTTATCACTATTAATTATTTTGATTAAAAAAGTTGTTTTTAATTAAAACTTAGTAATTTTCACTATTCATCAAAATATGAAAGTTATCCGAAATGTACCAAAATTTCACCTTAGGCTAAATTCGATATTCCGAATCCAAAAATGAAGTCCATTTTCAAATATAAAATATATATAATTTCAAAAAGTAGTTATTACTATTCATAACGGCTAGTTTAATTGGTTGTTAGAACTCGGTGTTGCGTGTCGTGCAAGTTATTGAATTATTTTGAAGAAATAACACACTCTGAAATCCTGGGGTGTTACATTCTCCCCTCCTTCAATAAATTGCGTCCTCGCAATTTGAAATTGTTCTTCGAAAATAAAAGGTTGAAAATAGATAATATATTTGTGGGAAAACCCACATCGGAAATTGGGTTACTAAAATTTAGTCTTAATATGAGGAAAAGATAAATCAAAGGGTCACCACCAAATTATGATCTCGATTAGGAGAACATTGGTGGCAATTAGAGATATATAATTGGAGGAAAAACGTAAATATTTATAGGTAGTGATTGAGGTCATCAATCACAAACAAGTGTAAAATTGAGGTCCTTAAATTCATCAATCTATGATGATTTGAAATACCATCGGTTCAACAAAACATAGGGTATTAGGATAACACATTTTTGACGTTTCAAAATATCTTAGTTGAAATCCCACATCGAAAAATGAATTAATGCGGCCTCTATTTAAAATAAAGAGTCGAAAGTATGAAGATTACCGAAAATAACACATACTAGGGTTCCATGTAGGAAAATATGGATATGGAAGAAAAATCTAACCATCAATTATCTGATGGAGAGTGGTAGAGAACATGGCTATGAAAAGGACAACAATCCCAAAGCCATAAATTAGTGATGATTTAAGGTACCATCTAGGAAAACATTTTTGTTCTAAGTTTCCTTTCTTAATATTGATGAATTTATTTATGAGATTGGCTAAGATCATAAGGAGATATACTTACTTTATAATTAGAGTTTTATCCATTAATAAATTTCTACCACAAACTCATCTTTCACTCTAGAAGATAATAGAATGTAAAAGAATTCTATTTACACTATTCGTATAGGGTTCCAAAATAAACGAATTTATAATTCATCTATAAAATCTTTTAATAAAAACTACATTATTTAATCCAGGACATCTCGTGGGCTAGTGGTAGGTGATACACCCTTGTCGCCCTTCGGTTGCGGGTTCAAGTCTCGTAGCCTTGCCAGACGCGACGGGTTGCCGCCCGACCTCCGGGTTGTCCTTTTATGGCAATCCAAAATAATCCAAACTAGAACTATCCAAAATACTTCTGTCCAAACTCACAGTCCAACATTTATAAGGAAGGTAAACATAATATAGATCCTTTTTACCCCGTAATAGCATATGAATACCTTCATCATGTATTACCATATTCCTTATTAATTATATTCATGATCCCTTATTCCATATAGAATGCTGGATATACTTCATTAATCCAAAAATGTTTTAAAACTCAACAATGATGGAATATACAAATCATTAATCAGTTCCAAGGTAGTCAAGAATATCCAATATAATTTATCCAAAACAATCAAATATTATTCCAAAATAACTACCTCAGTATCAGAACTATATTATGATTTATCATTCTCTCAACCATATATTTTCCAAAAATTTATCCTGCTATTGAGTCACTTTTCTTTGTTCCACACATTCTCATGTCCTTAATGAAATAGTACTGCAGTACAATCCTTATATACTCCATAATTATTATAACAAGTACATTGTTGATACAACACTCAATTGACATAATCAACATAAGAACTCTAATCATTCCTTTTCATCTGTGGTAGTATCATAACTTGATTATTATCCAATAGCATCATTTGTGGCATAATCTGATGACTGGGACATAGGTTCGCATAGTGTCCAAACTCCTTGCAAATGATGCATTGTACATTTAAAACCATTTTCTTACCCTTGCAGTCACGTACTTTGTGTCCTTTTCCTCCACACTTATAACAAACTCCCATTCCTTTCAGGCAAGTTCCAGGGTGTTTCTTTCCACAGTTACCACATATGGGAAAATTCTTCTTTTCCCTCTTCCCCTTATCCATCTTTCTCTCTTCCATCCTTTTCTTCTCTTGCTTCCCTTAAAATCCATAGGACTCAGTAAACTCTTTACTTATCTTATCAACACATGATATTATTTCTTCATATGATGATAATACATGGGAGACTATTTCTCTTATCAATTCTAGCTTAAGACCATGAAAGGTATGATCCTTCCTTCTCTTTGGATCATGTGCATTTCTGGAGTTCTCATTCCTTCTACTGGGCGCCATTTCTGAACAATGTCATAAACTAGATCAGTTTATGAATCAAAATACATAATCCCATACTTATAAAACACTTAACATAAATTGAACTATTTATGGATATAATCCATAATCATAAAAATGTTTTCTTTGAGGAAGTATATACTCATAAACCCTTCATAATGATTTGTAAAGATAATGAGAGTTATCCTAAGCATATCCCCCGGGAGTGTCGTAACCAAGAGTGCAGCAAGGCCCGTTGTCGTGCACCAGTTCCCGTTCGAGTCTAGCTCAAAGCAGTGTTTTCGGGTTTTACCCCTAGGTACATCTGTGCCAGAGCCGCCTCTACCTGCTCGTATCCAGACAGGGATGTATTGCTCGGAAAACTCACAAAATCTCTACAATACCAAAATTCTAGGAAGTTCTTCTATACTAATCCTCAAAGTTCATCTTAGGTATACGTGCTCTAATCAGAGTTTATCTAAATCTAGCTTCCAAGGTTTGTACTAAACTTCCTCTGATACCAACTGTAACGCCCCGACCCCAGTTACCCAGAGTCGGTGCATTACTTCGTAACATTGGCATGATCACAAGAAAGACCAAATCTCGAAAGACCGATTGGTTTAGTAGCCTTGGAAACACTAGATATAATCATAAAGTATTACATTACATTTCAAAGTGAAAAACTACTACAACAACAAAGTCTTCATATCCACACTATTAACCCCTCATAATATCCCTGCAAGTCATTCATAATTTACTTCTTCACTACCTGGGAAAAATAAAACATAGAAAAGGGGTGAGCTCAAATGCCCAGTAAGGATAACAATATAGCGGAACATTCAAAATAAGCGTAAACATTTAAGGCAATGAATTACTAAAACAAAAGCCTTTTAAAATTGAACTTCAACATAGTATGGAAAAAGTAAAATGAAATAATGCCATTTACTTGTTCACATGGATATTATATTAATCGAATAATCACATGCAATATCAATAACCACTTTCATAATGTTGGAATGCATAATGCTAAACGTTAATTTCTTTGTCTAGGCCTCATCCCAAGACCTAGGGGTTACTTCTAACCGGAACCCAACCCGGAGTGCCTCTAATAACCGGACACCAACCCGGAGTGCCTCTAATAACCGGACACCAACCCGGAGTGCCTCTAATAACCGGACACCAACCCGGAGTGCCTCTAATAACCGGACACCAACCCGGAGGGCATACTTTTACTAGTCCCTAACCTGGAGGGCTTACTTTAACCAGTCCCCAACCTGGAGGGCTTACTTTTACCGGTCCCCAACCCGGAACATACTTGTTTAGCACATTCATCTGAAGAAAAGTTTGAAATATAACATAAACATTCGGATTAAAACTAGCATACGAAATGTCAATAGTTTCACCATAAACTATGAATGGTATAAAATAGCAAATCCACTGTCAAACATATCACAAAACCTTCAATACAATATAGAAGTTTTGTATTATAATAAATCAACTTCAAATAAGCGTAAGATCCATCAAAGGATGTTGACATAGATGAAATCAAAACACTTTTTAGAGAAATATCTCTTTCTATTTTTGAAATCATTTAAGAGCCATATAAAATAAAACATTTTCTTGAAAATATTCTTGTAAGCTTGTAAGGAAAGCTTTGAAGATTTTATAACGGCGGAAAATAACCGCACCCGCCGTATAAGTTAAAAAAACATTCTTACCTCAATTCTATCGAAAAGGTTAAAAAGGACCTTGTTTTGAAAACGACGGAAAGATTCCTCTTATAAAAGTAAAAAAGGGTATAAATGACTTTAACCCATATTCTTGTAAATAATAAGAATGTTTTGAAATACATTTTGAAGAAACATGGATGTGGATGATAAAGAGATCCCAGTAGATTATTACGTATAAACAACCTCGGATAATGAAGAGATTGTGAAATAACCCTTACCTTGTACTTTTCCTTTGTTGGGGTAGGTTAACCTCCTGTATAATGGTGAAATAATTGTTATTAAATTATACAAGAATCATTTACATTAATATGATATCATATATGATCTTTTAATATTGATATCTTAGTATTATCGTTGTTTCGGGTGTTAACTTACTTGTTTTCTTTCATATGTTTTGTTACGTAAGACATGTTTGTAAAGGATAGGTTGTAAATTATTCATATCCAGAATGATATCAAGTCCTTAAACATCATTTTTAAATCATCAAATGATAATTATACTTTAATGGTTACGATGGAGAATGAATCTCATCGCGTTCGTGGAGACGGTAGTCCGTACGTACGCACGAACGCTACTTCCATTTAATTTTTATTTTAAAAGAATCGAATCCAAATGATACATAGGTATATTACTATTCCAGTATAATATAATATTTTATATATGTTACTTAAGTTCATTAACACCATCCTTTATACGTTCCATGTGTGGTATGAACGAGTCATATCATTTTAAGGGGGCGGTAGTCCGCACTTCCTCAAATGAAATTATCGTATGTATATACAACATGAAACGGATAATGGTATGAAATAAAATGGAATTACAGAATCTTATATATAAAATATATATAATTATTATCATATTTAATTACAGTGCCATCATAATGGCCACCATGAGAGGTGGTAAGATGTATTTGAACAATCATCGTTTCGTGAGGCGTTAGTTTGCCATCCACAGAAACATTATGTTCATCATCCATTAGATGGAGTTGTGTGTATGTGTAGTTTTAATCCTTCTTATAACAACATCCTAGTATATTGAGGATACTGGTGTTGTTACAAAAGAAAGGAAATAAAAAGAGTTTGGGGGTTGAAGAGGCAAAATAAATGAAAATAATTTAAGAGAAATCGTTACCTTTAATTTAGGTAACTCACTTTGGTTGGAACCAAAGGACTTCTTGAAATGCTTTCTGCCTAAGGGGAAGCTTCAAGGAGGAGGAGAGGGATGTGGGGAGCTTAGTTGGTCAGAGTTTGGACGAGCCAAGTGGCTTGAGAGGTGTGAGGAAATGAGAAGGAGGAGTGCCCTTTTATAAGAGGGGTGAGGGGCACCTTTGGAAAAGCTAGAAATATTAATTTATAATAAATTCATATTCGGTTTCCAATGGCTCCAAAGTTGACTATTCAAAGGTTGAGGTGGGGATAGGTCGAAAACAACTCATCCAATAGAATTTAGACAGGTTTGGGTACTTATATTAACCTTATCTTTAAGTATTAACTCTAAGTTAATTAGTTTCACTTTTACAATGTCTCTTTGTATTTTTATATAATATGGTTAATAAACTTACTATATACATCCAAGCTACCCCCAAGTGGTCCATTAATGATTAACCTATCATTATATAAGTCTCTTGGCCGAACCTTAGATTTTTAGGAATTTAATATCAATTAATAATATAATATTTGTTTTAAGAACTCTTTTATGTCAATTTTGACACTATTCAATAGCTGATTTTTGTGAAACTCATAACAGATTGATTACTTCGAACAAAGTCCATTAATTCAATCCTAATATATCATATTAGCCTAGAAAATTAGTTTAATTCATTAAAAGTTTCATATTATATTTATTTGGGTATTTATAATATCAATTATTTTAATTTTTCATTATTATAGTAATTACTGCATCATCATTGTGTCATAAATAAAATAAATTATTTAATGTCTAAAAATTAAAAATAAAATATCATTATGTAGGAAATCTTTTTATCTTTCTAATTAATATTTATAATCGAAAATCCAACATGTATAACCCTATGTAAAAATTGTTCTTCTAAAAGATGTAAGCTTATGCCATTTTTATTTTTATTTTAGCTTTATTAATATAATGTGTCATTATCACTTACAAGTGGATCCATGGGGTCCCAAAATTGACACAAAGATGCCCATGGTCGACCATGTATCAACCAATAGGGTTAAGACACGTTTTAGGGTAATTTAGTATTATTATAATATTATTTTTTAACCCTTATTTACCGGATTTACCCTTAACCATGGTAAATAAAATATTTACCGCAGTA
Source organism: Viscum album (assembly GCA_963277665.1). Taxonomy (NCBI): domain Eukaryota; kingdom Viridiplantae; phylum Streptophyta; class Magnoliopsida; order Santalales; family Viscaceae; genus Viscum; species Viscum album. Next base: position 1,753,338,028 of record OY728152.1, read on the forward strand.
ATTTTTCAAAATGTCTAAAAATAAAAGATACCTATTTACACAATTTGAACATCCTGATTCCAAATATGGAATCCATTTTCCTAAATTCAAAACACAGAAGTGGCATAAATTAATTTAAAATTAATTCCCGCCGTCAAAACAAAAAGCGTGTTTTTAAGAGATAATAACTATCAAAAGATTGACACTTGTTTATGTTCGGTTTAATTGTAAAATTATGTCCAATGACCAAAATTATATTAAATGGTAAAAATATATTCTAAATATACTTTAAAACCACTCAAATTCATAATTTATCACTATTAATTATTTTGATTAAAAAAGTTGTTTTTAATTAAAACTTAGTAATTTTCACTATTCATCAAAATATGAAAGTTATCCGAAATGTACCAAAATTTCACCTTAGGCTAAATTCGATATTCCGAATCCAAAAATGAAGTCCATTTTCAAATATAAAATATATATAATTTCAAAAAGTAGTTATTACTATTCATAACGGCTAGTTTAATTGGTTGTTAGAACTCGGTGTTGCGTGTCGTGCAAGTTATTGAATTATTTTGAAGAAATAACACACTCTGAAATCCTGGGGTGTTACACTCAGACAAAGTACTACTTGAGGAACCTAGCGTTGGTGGGAGGAGTGACACGCTCACCATCCATAGTCGCTAGGGAGTACGCGCCATTGGGATAGACCTTGTGGACAATAAAAGGTCCCTCCCACTTGGGCTCCAACTTGGGCGGCTTCCTGCCGGGGATCATCGGTGCTCTTAGGGCTAGCACTAGATCACCCTGCAGGAAGTAGCGGAGGCGAACCTTCTTATTGAAAGCTCGAGCCATTCTGCTTTGATGCCTCTCCAAGTTGTTCAAAGCGCGAAGTCAATTCTCATCCAGTGCTTCCAACTCGACTAGACGGGCTTCAGCAACTCTGTCCGGCGCTTGCTGGTCGTAGACCGCAGTGCGCAGGGACGGTAACTGGATCTCGATGGGCAGGACGGCCTCAGCTCCATACACTAGGGAATAAGGGGTCATCTGGGTGGAATTGCGAGTCGTCGTCCGATAATCCCAGAGGGCGTTGGGGAGCTTGTCCGGCTAACTCTTCTTGTTCTGACCAACCATCTTTTGCAGAATGTTAGAGAGGGTTTTGTTAAACGCCTCGATCTGTCCATTCGCCTGCGCATGATAGCGATATGTATGGTTCGAGCGAATGTTATACTTGGCGTACAACTTCTTCAACTCGGCTGCTCGGAAATTGGTTCCGTTATCCGTGAGGATAGCGTGAGGCACTCCAAATCGATAGATGATGTTGGAGGTCACGAAGTCAGCGATCGAACAGGATTTGACCTCTCTGAGCGGAATCGCCTCTGCCCATTTGGAGAAGAAGTCCGTGGCGGTCAGAATGAACCGGCACTGGCGAGCTGTCGCCGGCGGGTAAGGTCCCACAACGTCCAGACCCCAGACTGCAAAGGGCCAGGAATACTTAGTGGTATGGAGAGGCTCCGGCGGCCGATGCACAAAGTTCACATGAACCTGGCACGCATGGCACCTCCTGGCATACTCGATGCAGTCATGGATCATGGAGGGCCAGAAGTATCCCAACCTCCGAATCTGGTGGGACAGCTTCGGCCCAGTCTGGTGGGCGCCACATGAACCAGCATGAACCTCTTGCATGACTCGTGGGATCTCAACTCCCTGAAGGCAACGGAGGAGAACACCATCAAATCCGCGTTTGTAGAGGATCTGCTCCAGGCCGGGGCTGCTCTGGAGGACAAACTGCGATGCGCGGCGTCGAACTCGCTCGCGCTCGGCCCGATCCGATGGAAGAACGCCATGTTGGAGGTACTCAACCAAAGGCGTCCTCCAATCAGGGGCTGATCCGACTGTCATATCTGGTGTACTCGGGACTCCGGGCATAGGGGCAACCGCGGTGAGATTACTTACCAACGAGCCGCGATCTTCTTCCGGGATAACAGGAGCGATGAGCCTGCGGCGCGTCACGCGGACGATCAGGTTGTCCTGTCGCTCCTCAGAGGGCATGGCGGCACTGACCAATGTGGGTCTTGGATCGGCCTCGGTTCCAAGGTTCACCTGTATTAACTCATCGACCGTGGCGGGGACGCCCTCCTCAAAGGCTGGGGGTGCGTCTTCCATATCCTCTCCACTCGGGGAGGGATCGACCACGGGAGAGACTGCGTTGGAAACTGCATTGGGGCTACCAGATCCTGCTGGGCCACTGGTGCTGGCGCTGGCGGTCACGGTCATCTCATCAGGAGACTCGCGGGCCGTCGAGACCATGGCGACGTCCAATCGGTGAATCGGGAGGACGTAAGCGTCATCCAGACTTGCCCAGGGATCACTTGCAACAGCGACAGGCTCAACCTCACCTGCCAGGATCTGCTTATCCTTGCTCTTGTAATAGTCCGCGTCCAGATAGCGGGCTTCACATGAGGAAAAAGGAGAGGCATCTCCTTGAGGCACACCTACTCGACCATTAAGGGAGTATTTGAGGAATTGGTGGTATGACGAGGGAACCGCCACGTGAAGGTGGAGCCATGGCCTGCCCATCAATGCGTTGTATGCAGTGTCCTGAGAGACTACCATGAATTCAGTGTTGGCAACCAAGTCACCGAACTGGGTCTTCAAACGTATCTTGCCGACCGGGGTTTTCTCGGTGCGGTCGTACCCCTGGATCCTGAGGTCGGAGGGAATCAAGTCATCCTCAGACAACCCCAACCTCCGGAGCGTCCGAGTTGGAATCAGGTTAATCCCGGACCCCGTGTCGACAAGACAGCGCCGGACTTCAAGGCCATTGAACTGGCCAGTGAAATACAGCGGACGAATATGTCCCTGTATAGGAGGGTCTTCATCCTTACCGGAGAACGAGATAACTGCCTGACATTCGGCGTCCTCGATCGTTTCGGCGTGAAAGGCCTCTGCAGCCGCAACCTCTGTCTCAAACTGGAGGGGGATTTTCAGGGCTTCAGCGAGTGCCTCGCGCATCTCAGATGACATGCGCAGAGCCTCAAGGATGGAGAGCCTTGCTGGGATGTCGGCCAAGTGCTTCAGGACATCATACATTTTGGCCAAGCGCGAGCCCCTGGTTGCAGGAGGTTGCTCTGCGGTTGGAAGCATGACGGGCCTTGCCGGTTGGATCGGCGGCCGACTGGTACTTGGCGCATCTCGCTGTTCACTGGCTGCAGTCCGGGAAATGGTCACCGTACTGGGGTCAGGAGGCCGGGATGGACCCGTGGCAGGGCGGAGCTGGTCGTGACGCGTCTGAGGCGGTTCTGCCTGGTCCCACACCACAAACAGCGGCGGAGGCGAATCCGTCATCCCCGAATGGGGGGGCGGCGCACGTTGTGCTCGGTTTTGAGCCTGCTGCCTAGTCTCAGTGGCGTGCACGGCCTGGCTGGAGGTACCAACGGCTGTGCCCCGGCGACTCCTGCTGCTGCGGTTCTTCCGACGGTGGCGACGACCGGGGACACTAGGGAGGTCCACCTGGTGTTCTTCAACGTCGGGAACCGAAAAGGGATTTACCAGCTCGACGGTGTTAACCGAAGCGTACCCAACACCGTCATCGGACGAATCATCCATCACCGGGCGGATCCGAGGAGGGACCCCCATCTCCGGGGGCATGAAATCGCCGAGAGTGCGGGATAGTGGCGGAACCGGCGGGGCGCGCTCTTTCATCTTGCGCTGCCGCCGTTTGCTCCTCTTGGAAGAGGCAGGCTGGGACGACGATGCCGAAGTAGCACCCACAGATTCTGGGGGCTCAGGCTGATTCAAGCGCGCACGGATGATTCCATGGGCGTGAATGGTCGTCTTGCGGGCCATCCAGTTATTATACTTCTGGGATCCGCGGTTGGAGACCAGCTGCCATTCGTCCTCGTTGCCACTATCGTCATCTGATCCCACGAACACACCCGCCACTTGTGCTGGAGCTGGGCCCAACCTGATTACATTGTTGTTAATCTGGTCTTGGAGCCAATCCTTAAACACATAGCACAGCTGGATGGTGTTCCCCAGGGCCCGATGGTAGGGGCAGTAGCGGGGGTTATTCGTAAGATGTGCCTCCTCTGGCCTCCAACACTCAGGCAGTCGCACAATCCTCTGCTCCAGGGCGCTCCGGAAATAACCGGGGACCTGATCCTCGTGGAATGAGTATGTCAGGTGTCGCGGGCCCCAGGGAGCGTGGTCTTGACGAGGGGCTGGAGGGGCCGGCCGAGGAGGTGGACCCTGATTATCTCGCCTGGGTTGTGGCGGTACATTACGCGGAGGGGCCGGCCAGTTCTGAGGCTGCCGCTGCTGGGCCGGGAACTGAGCCCGTGGAGGCGGATTCCTGTGAGGCTGTGGAGCTGGCCTCGCCGGCAGCAGCTCCAATGGCCTGGGGGCCTCTATCTGGGCAACAACAGCGGGCTCAGCCCTGCTGACTCTCCTTGCAGGAATCATAGGAGGCAGCGGGTGTGCCTGGCTGGCCTGTTGCAGGGCTTCCTCAAGACGTTGAGCTTTGTCTGAGAAGTCCCTGAACCCTCCGGGGTAATTTTGAGTGATCAGGGAATGGATCAGCTCGGTCTTGACGTTGCCGACGCACATTGTCAGCAACTGCTCCTGAGTCAATGGCATGTCAAGGGAATACGTGAGACCCTTCCATCGGGCGACGAAGTCCGCGACTCGCTCATCAGGCCTCTGCTTGCACTTGAAGAGGTCTGCGATACTTGTCTTCCGGGTCGTGGAACTGAACTGGTAGAGGAACTGTCTACGGAGGTCCTCCCAGCTGGTTACCGACCCGACGGGGAGCTGGCTGTACCAGACAAATGCTGGCCCTTCCAGTGTCTGAACAAAGCAGCGAAGCTTATGTAGGATCGAAATATGATATGAGATGCTCAATATACAAGAGGGGGGGTGAATTGTATACTTTAAAAATTCCTTTGGAACCTTTAAAGTTAGTTATGAACAACTAAAGTTTCCATAAGAAAAGGAAAGGACTAAGTTTAACAAAGTTAAACTAAGTAGATTCACAACACCTCTAACACCGAACTGAACTTAACAAAAGTTACAATATAAGATTCTACCTTAAAGCGTATAGAATCTAAACTAATCAGAGTAAGTAAGGAAGTATAAGAAAGTTATACTTTCCTTAAGATACAAATTGCAGCGGAATAAAAACAAGTAGTAAAACTACTAGTAACAAGATAATAGTCTTTTAACCCAAAGAGAAGGGTATACAACAACCTTGGATAAAGGTCCCTTGATTTATACTTTCATGCAAGTCTGTCTTACCCACACCAGGGTAAGCCCTCGATACGAAGATCGGTGTCTCTGTCTTGCTATCCCCGCAAGCCCTCAACTTTAAGGTAGTTGGCAACCTCTGTCTTTCTCAGCAAGAAAGCCCTCGATCTTTAAGGTAGTCGGCACCTCTGTCTTCCTATCCCCGGAAGCCCTCGAATGTAATCACCAACATTCGGAGTCGCACGAAGCTTTGAGAGTTAATAAGAGACTCTCTCTCTAGAAATCACTTCAACAGCATGTAAGTACTTTTTCAGCAATCAGCTATCTGCCATTCATCAGCAGCGAGCTCTTTCAAATGAGCTCCTAGTTATAGGTAAGGTAGGCTCCTTCCTCAATGGTCATATTTCCCTTAAAGTTCGGAGGGACCTGTACACGTGTCACTTAGACAACGGTTAGTTTATAACAAAATGGACGACATCGTTTTATAACAAAACAAGTGTAACAGAAAGTACGACATCGTTTTAAACTCTAACATAAAAGTTCGGAATAGAAATTTCGGAGTGAAAGTTCGGAGTGAATAAATTCAGAGTGTATAAAACAATGATAATCAGATTCTGTTTAATAGGTGAATGCGGAATGAGAATTCGGAATAGGAATTCGTCATCAGAAATCGTAATGAGAATTCGTCATTAGAATTCGTAATGAGAATTCATCATCAGAATTAGTAATGAGAATTCATCATCAGAATTCGTAATGAGAATTCATCATCAGAATTCGTAATGAGAAATCGTCATCAGAATTCGTAATGAGAATTCGGAATGAGATTTCTTCATTATAATTCGTAATGATAATTCTTCATTGGAATTCGTAATGAGGATTCGGAGTGGGATTTCTTCATTAGAATTCGTAATGAGAATTCTTCTTCAGAATTCGTATCCTGAATCTGGAATAGAACTAAGTCAGAATTCATATCCGGAATTCGGAATGAAACTTCCTTATAGTTCTTGTCCATAACTGAATCCTAAAAACAGAATGCTTTTATATCAAAGTTTTAATGATTCCGAGAAAGTGAATCCGAATTTCATACTTAAGAAAAATATTAATGAAAATATGATAAGGATAAATTTTTCTTATAAAAGCGATTTTCCTTAAGAAAGCATTTTTCCTTATAAAAGCAATTTTCCTTAAAGATAAGGTGTTTGTGATTTTCAAAACAAGAAGGAATGGAAAAGTCATAAGAAAAACCTTATTGACTCAACAATCTCCCCATTTTTGGAAAGCACAAACATCCTTACGAAAAATCTATTCTAAGAAGAAAGAAACATATTAAAGATTATCTCCCTTGATTTAAGAATATAGATGAATACGACTAACTCCCCCTTAGGCTTTGAGTCTCTAAGGATCGTATTCATATTCCCGGAGTGATGTTTATTTAAGAAAAACTCCCCCTTAAACAAACTCTTATTAGAGTTATATCTTCCTTGGGTATTTTTCTTTCTCCCCCTTTGATAAGCACTTATTAGATTTCCTCTTTTTCTTAAGGATCTTTTCCTTCTCCCCCTTTGTGATTTTCAAAAAGAATTGGAGGGAATGGAAACAAAATAACAAAGTACCTGAAAAGATTAGTAACGACAGCAATAGAAACAACAAGCACAATTTTCATTATATTTGAAATGTCAGCAACAAAAACAGATCACAACAAAAAGATCGGATTGGTCATTTCGAATCTTTCTCCTTCGACAAGAGCCCCTTGAGAATTGTCTTGATCTTCTTGAGATCCTTATGATCTTCCTCTGCTTGCTTTTCTAAGGCAACTATTCTTGCTGACTGAGCTTGAATGATTTCTTCCTGAGCCTTCAACTTTTCTTCCTGAGCTTCCATATTCTCTTCCTGAGACTTTATCCTTTCTAGAAAATTGATCCGATGATCTCTTTCAAATTTCCAACTTTGATTAACAGAGTTGAGCTTTCCATTCAGATCTCTTACTTCCTGACTCCGAATGTTCTTTTCCTCTGTCAATTTCTCATCGAATGAGGCAGTCATCTCATGAAACTTCTTGTCCTCGGTTTGAAATGCATCCTTAACATTCTCCTGAAACTCATCCAGCAACCTCATCTCTTCCACATTCTTCTTCGACCAGCTAGTCATCCTTTTGCACGATCTTTTATGTGCTTCGTAACCAATAAAGAAATTTTTGAACTGGGCTTCTATCTCAACACATTTATCCATAACCATGGATACGGAGTCGGTTTTCTGATTCATTGTATGTTGGAGCATCTGGCACCGAGAGTCAATACTGGAGAAGGTCGGAATTGTTCCCACCAACTTCTTCAAGGATTGTACAACAAAATCGTTCCCCAACGATGATGACTCCGAATCAGAAATCTTGCTAGGAGAATTTTCTTCTTCAATAAGCTCCAATTTCCTCTTAGAAGAACTACCAGCTTCCTTCCTCATACTCTTTTCTGAACTCGGGGTATCAGCAAGAATTCGTTTCCCCTTATCTTTTTCCGGAATAGAAACCTGTTCCGGAGATTTGTTCTCACTATTAGAGACTTGAAAAATTTTATCTTCCTCATCAGAAACTTCTTGAACATTGGCTTCTACTTTACCCATCTGAGCAGCATCAAGTAAAATATGTTCTTGACATGTAACTTCTTCTTCTCCCTTTTCTTCTTCCATTGCAGGAGTAGCAAGCTTTGAAGATTGAGCTTCAGATGTTCGGAGCGAGAGGTGATCCGAAGGAGTTCCCTTATATTCATCTACTTGTTTGAGCAAATCTCCTGTCTCACCACTTCCTTCAGCCGCTTCTTCAACCTCTTCTACTAGCTCTACTTGCTCAGTAGCAACAGCCTCTTCCGGAGTTACAAGATTTCTTCCCGGAGTCTCAGGTAGAGATTCCAGAGAAAAAGATCTCGGAACGAGAATGGTTGCTGAAACCATTTCATTAAACTTCAACAAAGCTTGCACAGCCTCAGCTTCTGACAACTTCTTCTTCAGCTTCTTTTCCTTGGCTTGCTTCTCGAGCTCATCAGCAGCCTTTTCTTTCAGAGCCTTAGCCTCTGCAGGATCCAATCCGAACTGCGGATCTCCTTCCTTCCTCTTTTCCTTGTCAGCTCTCCACTTCGCTGCAACCTCATCAGTATATGTCTTCTTCTTCTTAGGCTTAGGAGGTGCGGAATGGACTTCCTTAGACTTGGGTTCCTCAGCTTCACTTACCACTTCTTTCTGCTTCCTCTTCCTTACCGGCTTTGATGATTCCGGATCAGCCACTTTCGAAGTCACTTCTGCTTGAGGCGGTAGATCAATGAATTTCCCTGACTCCTTGTTAAAAGCTATATTCATCCTTTTAAGAGTTGCATCACTGAGCAACATGATCTTGCAAACTTTCGGCTTAGAACTACAAGCAACCTTGAAGGATTCTAGGCACTGAACTATCAACTTCGATAATATTGCCGGGTACATCACTATCTGAGCTCTCAGATTCCCCTTTTTCAAATTATCAATGTTGAGAAGAATATGCTTCATCAAGTTGAACTTTCTTAGATTTATCAGAAAATCCATGATGTATATCTCACTCTTCTTCAAGCTGTCCTTGTCTCCTTTTCTCGGTACGATAAGCCCTTGCACCCATAACTCCAGAATCCGGATGTTTGTAGATAGGGTTGCAATTTTCGGAGCCTTATCATCATCCAGTCCGAGAATTTCTAAGGCTTTCTCCTTGTTGAAACTACCCAAGGAGTCTGGCAGAACGTGCGAGATAAACTCAGCTTCCCCTTCATAACTCAGCCCTACCAAGCTTGCAGCCTTGCTGTAAGATAGCTTATATGTCTTTCCATACGATTTGAAAGAAAATTTTTCTCTATTGTCTTCCACGAAGAAAGCAACTGTCTCATAAAACTCGACAAGCAAGTCTGAGTAGACTTCATCTTGGTTGCCAGTTTTTGATATCGCAACATCCTCCCAGCCATTTAACTTGATATTCTTCGAAATGATAGAATCATAGTTGTTGAAGAAATTCGGATGAACTAACCGCTCTCTGTAGACTAACCACTGAGAAATGGGCTTGGTTGAAGACATCTCTTGAGAAGCTAACTCTGCAGACATTCGGATCTGAAATCTCTGAGAAGTTCGGAACTGAGAAGACTGAAGTTCGGAATGGCCTTAAATCAGAGAGTCAGAGCTTCAGCACGCAAAAGCTTGAAATCGATGTGGGACGAGAAAATAGGGTCCCCTTTATATAGGCATTGGGATGACGGTTCAACTTCCTCGGTTGATCTGACGGTTTAGAATGATCTGAGATCAGATCTAACGGTTGAAAGCTTGAATCCGATCTTTTTGAGGTTTTAATAAAGTAAAGAATTAAGAAATCCAAAAAACCAAAAACAAACTATAAGAAATTGTCAGCAAGTAAAATATGATTACGAAAACTTCAGTAAGGAAATCATACCTTTCGGATTAGCTTAGGAAAGTTATTCGTAATGGGTAATATAAAGACGACTATGAAAAATTCAATACGAAAAACTAAATACGAAAAAGTCAATACGAAAGACTCAATACGAAAAGGTAAACACAAAAAGTCAATACGGAAGACTCAGTACGAAAGTTCCGTTATGAAAATACCAGTACGAAAGTTTTCCATTCCGGAAATTTTCAATACGAATACTTCCATTCCAGAAGTATTCTGTGCGAAAATATCCTTTCTGGAAAATTGTTGTTCCGGAAATTCCATTCCGGAAATTTTCGTTCCGAAAAGTTTGAAAACAAAATTTTGAAAAACTTTGTTAAATAAACAAACAAATGTACTCCCCCTATGAAAAGGAGTTTATTACTGTAAGGAGATTTTTCAACAGAAAGTTAATTTGAGGAAGATTACCTTACAGTTATCATTCCTAACTTCTGTTTAATATATTCAAATCTACTAGAAGGTAAAGATTTTGTGAAGATATCAGCAAGTTGATCTTGCGTTCCGATAAACTGAAGAATAATATCTCCTTTAAGTGTGTGATCCCTAAGAAAGTGATGCCTAATATCTATGTGTTTTGCACGGGAGTGATGTGCAGGGTTTTTACTTAGGGCAATGGCACTTGTGTTATCACACAAAATTTGAGTTTTAGTAAAACTCAAGCCATAGTCTGTGAGTGTGTGTTGCATCCACAACACTTGTGCACAACAACTTCCAGCTGCTACATATTCAGCTTCAGCAGTGGAGAGTGCAACAGAATGTTGCTTCTTGCATGACCAAGAAACTAATGAATCTCCTAAGAAATGACAAGTTCCGGATGTACTTTTCCTATCCATTCTACATCCACCAAAGTCAGCATCAGAAAAGCTTTTTAGAACAAAATCATTTCCAGAAGTATAAAATAATCCTAGATCCATGGTTCCCTTAAGGCAGCGAAAAATTCTTTTTACTGCCTTTAAGTGAGATTCCTTAGGATTGGATTGATATCTTGCACATAAGCATACATAAAACATTAAGTCTGGTCGACTAGCTGTTAAGTAAAGTAAACTTCCAATCATACCTCTAAAAGATGTTTGATCTACTGGTTTCCCAGCTTCATCAAGATCTAAAGAGTTTGAGGTACCAATGGGAGTACTTATACTCTTAGTGTTGTCATAACCATACTTTTTAAGAAGATCTTTAATATACTTATGTTGGGATATGTAGGTTCCTTCTGGTTTTTGAGAAATTTGAAAACCAAGGAAAAATGTTAACTCACCCATCATACTCATTTCAAACTCAGATTTCATTAGACTAGCAAAAGAGTTAGTCAAAGATTGCTGAGTTGAACCAAATATAATGTCATCAACATAAATTTGAACAATCAAAACATTTTTCTTATCTTTCTTTATAAAAAGGGTTGGATCTGCATTTCCCTTAACATAGTTATTTTGAAGCAAAAATCCAGTAAGTCTATCATACCATGCTCGTGGGGCTTGTTTAAGGCCATACAAAGCTTTGGTAAGTCTAAAAACATGATCAGGATGTTTTGTATCTTCAAAGCCAGGAGGTTGTTCAACAAAAACTTCCTCTTGAACATAACCGTTAAGAAAAGCACATTTCACATCCATTTGAAATAGTTTGAAATTAAAGAATGCTGCAAAGGCAAGTAGAATACGGATAGATTCAAGTCTAGCTACTGGAGCATAGGTTTCTTCATAGTCTATTCCTTCTTGCTGATTATAGCCTTTAGCAACAAGTCTAGCTTTATTTCTAACAATGACTCCATTCTCATCACATTTATTCCTGAAAACCCATTTTACTCCAATAACAGAAGTTTCCTTAGGTCTCTCAACCAAGGTCCAGACTTTATTCCTTTCGAATTCATTTAGTTCATCTTGCATTGCTTTGATCCAATCATCATCACCTAAAGCTTCATCAGTGCTTTTAGGCTCTAATTGAGAAAGAAATGCTAGATGTTCTACTTCATTTCTTAAGGAACTTCTAGTCCTTACAGGTTGATTTACATCACCAATGATACTATCACTGGGATGATTCTTAAGAAACACCTGATTTGGGTTTTGTAAAACCTGTTCATCAACATAAGGTAGAAAGTCTTCTGGGGTAAATGTTTCAGAATTATCTTCTAGAACAATTTCCTTATCAGAAGGTTCTTCTATCAACGGTTGATAATCAGTTTTTGAAAACACATCCGAAGATGTAGGTTGAGAGGTTTTAAAAACAAAAGGATCTGATTCATCAAATTTTACATGTACTGTTTCCTCAACAGTACAAGTATCTTTATTAAAAACTCTATATGCCTTAGAGGTTGTGGAATATCCTAAGAAAATTCCTTCATCAGATTTTGGTGCGAATTTATGTAAGTTATCTTTAGTATTCAAAATGAATACTTTGCAACCAAAAACCTTGAAGTAGGAAAGTCTTGGTTTTCTACCATTCCATAACTCATAAGGAGTTTTATTAAGAAAAGGTCTAATCAAAACTCGATTTATAGTATAACAAGCAGTACTTACAGCTTCAGCCCAGAAATGTCTAGCAATAGAATATTCACTCAACATGGTTCTAGTTATCTCTTGAAGAATTCTATTTCTTCTTTCAACTACACCATTCTATTGAGGAGTTCTAGGTGCTGAAAAGTTGTGAGTAATACCTTTCTTACTACAAAAAGTTTCAAAATCAGAATTTTGAAATTCTCCTCCATGATCACTATGAATAGTTTTCAATGGAAGGTTTTTCTCATTTTTAACATGGGCTCTAAAACTTTTGAAATAAGAAAAGCCTTCAGATTTCCTTGCTAGAAAATAGACCCAAGTAAATCTAGTGTAATCATCAACAAGAACAAACACATAGTATTTGCCTCCAATGCTTCCAGTTTGTGTTGGACCAAAAAGATCCATATGCACCAACTGTAATGCATCGGTTGTTGAGACTTCACCGATTGACTTAAAACTAGATTTATGTTGCTTGCCATATTGACAAGGATCACAAACTTTAGAAGAATCAAATCTGAGCTCTGGTAGATCCTTAACAAGTTTCTTCTTAGAAAGTTTACATAGGTTCCTAAGATTACAGTGTCCTAACCTTCTATGCCATAACCAAGAGTGATCTTCCATTGCACTTAGGCAAGGTAAATCTTGGCTTCTTAGGTCTTCTAAGTTTAAGGTGTAAACATTCTCTTGCCTATTGGCTGAGAGAATAAATTCTTCCTTTGAATTGTGAACTAAGCATTTATCATTCCTAAAATTCACAAGGTAACCTTCATCACATAACTGACTTATGATAATGAGGTTGTGCTTAAGACCTTTAACAAAAATAACATTTGAAATCAAAGTTTTACCTAAAAGAACAATATTACCAATACCAACAATCTCTCCCTTAGCATTGTCTCCAAAAGTTACCTTTCCTCCTTTCGTTTTGATCATCTTTTCAAAAAAGATTTTGTTACCAGTCATATGCCGGGAACATCCACTATCCATGTACAAAATATTGTTGCTGGAACTTTCTTTATTTTCCTGAAATTAAGAACAAAGTTAGACTTTCGGAATCCAAACTTGTTTGGATCCGAGATTTCCGGATAATAAAATTTTACGTATCCACATTTTCTTAGAAATGTAAGCTTTATGAAAACCTAAGGATTGGGTTTTGTTTAAGGAACAATTTCTTGCCCAGTGACCACCACATTGACATTTAGTGCAAAATGGGGCACTTTGAGGAACAAAATAATTGTTGCTGAAAACAGGTTTTGCTTGGGTATAACCAAATCCGGATTTATTTCTTAAAGGTCGTATTTGAGAATACATATTATCAAAATTTTCCTTACCATGGGTAAAGTTTGATAAACACTTCTTTAAGGAAAAAATTTCGGACTTGAGTTTTACAACCAAGTTTTTATCCTCAAAATCATTAGTTTTTGAACTAGAGTTAGGCTCGAAAACATTTTTATTAGAAATTACTTTTTCTAATTCTTTAGCAAGTTTGTTCTTCTCAGAACTTACTTCCACAAGATTTTTTGAAATATTTTCAAAATCAGCATTTTTCTTATCAAGATCTTTAGAAAGATCTGATATCTCTTTAGTAAGAATAGAATTCCTAGAATTTGCCTTATCAAGTTTCTTGTTGAGTTTGGAATTCTCAATCTCAAGAAGTTCAGCAAACCTAGAGACTTCTTCATAAGTAGGTAAAGTATTTTCCTCATCAGAAGATGATTCTTCATCAGAAGAGTTATAATACTTACTATCATTCGAATTTAAAGAAACATTGGTCAGTGATTCAGCATTTCGTACCTTAGCCATAAGACAATGATTTTCAATAGGTAATCTGGCTATAAGACCAAGATTCTTCTGTCCTGAAGATTCATATTCAGAAGATTCATCTGAAGAGTCACCACCACTGGCACTCCAGGTGTCATTAGCTTTCAGAACTTTCTTAGCTTTGGCTTTGTAATACTTCTTCCTATTCTTTTCTGAATGTCTTTCCTTCCTTTCTTTCTTTCTGAGCATAGGGCAATCTGGTCTAATATGTCCAACTCTTTTACATTCATAACAAGTTACTTCTCCATCTTTCTTATCTTTCCTATCCTTTTTCTTATACTTGGATTGAAAGTTTCTTTGTCCAGCTATCTTGTTCATCCTTCGAGCAAGATTGGCTAATTCATTTTCTGAAACTTCACTTTCACTAGATTCGGATTGAAAAATGACTTTCTTAGATTTGGATCTGGTTACTCTCTCAGGAGTCTTAGCTTTCATCTGATTCGAAGTTGTAGTAAAAGCAACTGTTCCATTTCCATTCTTCTTCTTGATGTTGTCAGCATCTCTCTTCATTCTGGTCTCATGTTGTAGAAGAGTTCCAAATAATTCATCAAGAGTAATTTGAGTAACCTTCCTGTTCTCATCTATAGCTGTTCTCTTGGATTCCCACTCATTGGGCATAATATCAATTATCTTGTCCACAAGAGCTTCATCATCTAAACCTTTCTCTCCCATAGATTGTAGACTATTGACAATTGTCATAAATCTTTGTTGAACTTTACAGATAGGTTCTCCATAAGGAAAACTGAAGCCATGATATTCAGCTCTAAGCATAGCTCTTCTAGTCTCAATCACCTTAGAAGTCCCAAAGTGTGTAACCTCTAACTTCTTCCATATACAGTTAGCTGCTTCACAAGAAGAAATTTGGCTATATATATTTCTAGTCATTGAACATAATAAAGTATTGCGTACCTTATAGTTGAGTTGATATTCTTGCTTTTCCTGGTTAGTAAAGGTTCTGACTTCCTTGTCAGGAATTTTATAGTCACCAGTAAGCATGAAAAAGTTATCTACTCCAGTATTGATAACAAAAGTCTTCATACGATCTCTCCAGTATTCATAATCATTACCATCAAAGATAGGTGGTCTTGTAGGATTTAGATTGTCAATAGATCCAACATTCATTCTTGCCATACTAAAAATAACTTTGCACACAAACTAGTTAGTAGCAAAAGTTCGTATTCAAAAAGTTCGGAATGTGAAAAGTTCAGAATGGATAATCCGGAATGACAATGTTCGGAATAAAAAAGTGAGCAAGAAAAACTTGTATGTGAGTACAAGTATTTCAGTAACCTTGGCTCTGATACCAAATGTAAGAATGGTATAGAGTAAGTGGTTTCCAACCTCTGATACCAATTGTAGGATCGAAATATGATATGAGATGCTCAATATACAAGAGGGGGGGGGTGAATTGTATACTTTAAAAATTCCTTTGGAACCTTTAAAGTTAGTTATGAACAACTAAAGTTTCCTTAAGAAAAGGAAAGGACTAAGTTTAACAATGTTAAACTAAGTAGATTCACAACACCTCTAACACCGAACTGAACTTAACAAAAGTTACAATATAAGATTCTACCTTAAAGCGTATAGAATCTAAACTAATCAGAGTAAGTAAGGAAGTATAAGAAAGTTATACTTTCCTTAAGATACAAATTGCAGCGGAATAAAAACAAGTAGTAAAACTACTAGTAATAAGATAATAGTCTTTTAACCCAAAGAGAAGGGTATCCAACAACCTTGGATAAAGGTCCCTTGATTTATACTTTCAAGCAAGTCTGTCTTACCCACACCAGGGTAAGCCCTCGATACGAAGATCGGTGTCTCTGTCTTGCTATCCCCGCAAGCCCTCAACTTTAAGGTAGTTGGCAACCTCTGTCTTTCTCAGCAAGAAAGCCCTCGATCTTTAAGGTAGTCGGCACCTCTGTCTTCCTATCCCCGGAAGCCCTCGAATGTAATCACCAACATTCGGAGTCGCACGAAGCTTTGAGAGTTAATAAGAGACTCTCTCTCTAGAAATCACTTCAACAGCATGTAAGTACTTTTTCAGCAATCAGCTATCTGCCATTCATCAGCAGCGAGCTCTTTCAAATGAGCTCCTATTTATAGGTAAGGTCGGCTCCTTCCTCAACGGTCATATTTCCCTTAAAGTTCGGAGGGACCTGTACACGTGTTTCTTAGACAACGGTTAGTTTATAACAAAATGGACGACATCGTTTTATAACAAAACAAGTGTAACAGAAAGTACGACATCGTTTTAAACTCTAACATAAAAGTTCGGAATAGAAATTTCGGAGTGAAAGTTCGGAGTGAATAAATTCAGAGTGTATAAAACAATGATAATCAGATTCTGTTTAATAGGTGAATTCGGAATGAGAATTCGGAATAGGAATTCGTCATCAGAAATCGTAATGAGAATTCGTCATTAGAATTCGTAATGAGAATTCATCATCAGAATTAGTAATGAGAATTCATCATCAGAATTCGTAATGAGAATTCATCATCAGAATTCGTAATGAGAAATCGTCATCAGAATTCGTAATGAGAATTCGGAATGAGATTTCTTCATTAGAATTCGTAATGAGAATTCTTCATTGGAATTCGTAATGAGGATTCGGAGTGGGATTTCTTCATTAGAATTCGTAATGAGAATTCTTCTTCAGAATTCGTATCCTGAATCTGGAATAGAACTAAGTCAGAATTCATATCCGGAATTCGGAATGAAACTTCCTTATAGTTCTTGTCCAGAACTGAATCCTAAAAACAGAATGCTTTTATATCAAAGTTTTAATGATTCCAAGAAAGTGAATCCGAATTTCATACTTAAGAAAAATATTAATGAAAATATGATATGGATAAATTTTTCTTATAAAAGCGATTTTCCTTAAGAAAGCATTTTTCCTTATAAAAGCAATTTTCCTTAAAGATAAGGTGTTTGTGATTTTAAAAACAAGAAGGAATGGAAAAGTCATAAGAAAAACCTTATTGACTCAACAGCTTAGCGGCCTCTTGCTGCACCGGAGTCCCCAACATAGGCCCGCACCTCGAGTTGAAGTGGGCTAAATGCTGTGGCGGATCTCCAGTCCCGTTGAAGGGAGCAAAAGTGGGATTCCCGAATCCCGGAGGCGCCGGCATGTCATCCACCCATGCTGGGTAGGGCTTGCCGTCCGGTGGGATCGCCACCTGCCGAGTCTCCAAGGCCTCCAAGCGGGCAATGAGTGCCGCCATCGGATCGTCCGGACATGGGTTCCAGTCCTGGCGAGGATCTCTAACCACGAGCGCATTGCATGGCCCTTCAATCGGGTCGTCGACCGGGTCGTCGAACTCGGCAGCTCGTGGGATGGTGGGCGGAGCGGCCCTTGGGGCAGCGGGAGGAATCCGAGCGGGGTCTCTCAGGTAGTCATGCTGCTCGGGAGGGTGTGGCGAAACATACCGCGCCCTCTTGCCGTAGGCAATGGCCTCTCTCCTGTCGGCGAACACGGCGTAATCACGGTTGCCCGGGAGAGTCTCGTCGAGGAGCGGTTGTTCCGGTCCCTGCTGTCCTGGCCTAGGATCACCGTAGTCAGGCCGCCGTTCTGCAGCACGCTCGGCGAGGAGCTGGTCAACCATCTTCTTCTGTTCGGCGAGCTGCTGACGTAGCGTAACCTTCTCGGGATCCTCCTCTGCCCTCTGCATGGAGGCAGATGGGTCGGCGGGCTTTATAGCCTCGCTGTGCTCTTTTCATTTGCTGACGTTTCGGCTCAATGTCAGTGCTTCAGTGGGTGCGGGGAGCCCCAGGAGGTTCCTCTGATGACGAGTGACTCTCACCGATGGCTCTGACGACGGCTTGTCTTCGGGGGGGAAGCCCCCGTCGATAAGTTCCAAGTCGTTCCCCTCTCCCGACAGGTCAGCCATTTTGACCGTTTCTGTCCCTGGGGATATACCCTCAGGGCCACCCAGCGAATCGGGCTGTCGGCGAATCACACTGAAGCGTAGGGCAGCGTACTGCCCCCATCCACGGATATACACGTGGGGAGTGGCTTCCTCGATAACTTTGCGGAGTACTTGAAAACACTCAACGCATCATTGTTGGAGGGCCTCGTGGTGCTCAAATGACCCGGGGTGCCGAGCCGCGGGGAGCATGGCCAGGTCAATTTGACGGCACTGCTCACCAATATCCTCCAGGTGCATTTGACTCCCGGGGTATGTCATTTGTAGGCGGTGAAGACAGGAGCGAGTCTCCCGGAGAGTTCGGCGGAAGCATTCGAACTCATCCGGGGTGAGCGATTCGGGTGCATCAAAGCCTGGTCCTGCGACTGGCCAAAACTTCTCAGGGAAGTGGCCCTCTGCAAGGACGCTCCAGAAGCTCCACGACTCAAACTCGGGACCCAGATCTCCTTGGTCCTCTTCAATGGCTGGGAACGGACGGGGAACCGGCAGTGGTGCTGAGGCGGGCCGCCGGGCTGACGGGCTGGCCGGCGGTGAATACGGCGAACAGGCCGATTGGCCTCCATATCCCGGGCCGCCCTCTGAGGGTGGCGGTGCCCTGGCTACCACATCACGATAGGACGGGCCGGCGAGCGAACATCCTGCCGTAGCATCGGTGCTCGCCGAGGGTTCACCAGATCGTGGTTCGACCGTCGGTCCCCAGAAAAAGTCTCCGGCTTCTCCGATCGAGACGGAAGGCACTTCCGGAGGGGCCGGTACCAACCGCAAGCTTGATCCTTGGGGGTCTACCAGGCCCTCGTTACTCCGGATATACCTTCGGAGAGAAGCGGGGATCACATCGATCTCGCTCTCGGGGAGCATGAGGCTGACGTGCCGCATTCCTACCCCTGCCCTTGACTGGCGGGATTGGGGAAAGGGCTCTGTCGCCGAATCGTACTCCGCCTCTGAATCAGAGAAGCGAACTGGTCGGATCTCTGTCCGGAATTCCGTAACATTCTTCCCTCGGCGTCGACGCCTTGCCTTCCTGCCCCTGGGTGGTTCTTCGGGGCAGGGCTGATCTCTGTCCTGGCGTCCTCCGGCCGTACTGGTGCTGGGGCCAAGAGGACTGGAAACCAAGGTGCGAGGGGCACCGGGACAGATATCAAAGGGGACACGGGGAGAGATGATTCCGGGCAGGCCTCCGGGCCGGGATCGGAAGGTGGGATGACCCATGCCTCCTGGATCGGCCACACGGAGTAGATCCCGCTGGTGAATAGCGCTACCGCGAGGTGGTCCGCGGTGCCTACTGCCTGCACCAGCAACCGGGAGAGTCGACACAACCTGCCTTTGGGGCGGTCGAGGCCTCGATCCAGGTCGGGCATAGAAGTTCCCCTGCTCAGGATGCGCAGGGGCCTGGCGACTGGAGCCAACAGTGGCTTGGGCCAATGCGGCCGCTGTTGCTAGGGCCCCAAGGTGGGCATCCTCTTCCGCTCGTGCCCGACGTTGGCGTCGGGACAGACGAGTCGGGATGAGCGGCGCGGGCAGGTGGAGAGCCCGCTCTTCGACTTGAGAGGCCTGGCGGCAGTGTCGTCGTGGCCTGGCGGGAGTCCTTACCGTAGATCCCTGGAGCGAATCCCGGATAGGGTGATCCCGAGCATCTTACACCTCATCCGCATAGGGAAGGGAACTGTCAGAGCACTCCAGGGATAAGCTCCCGAAGCGGTTGGACGTTGAGGTAGGCAGCGGTGCCTCCCTGCGCGGCCCTCAGGGGCGGTGGTGGCGGCGAGGTGCAGCCTCCTCAAGGTCTAGGCGAGCCATGTCCCTAGTGGGGATGACTCCCTCTTCCTCATATCTCCACACCAGGGTGTTGATCACCCTTCTCTGGATGACCTCCGAGGGGGAGAGAGGGCGTGGTCGTCCCGCAATTGCGGCTGCTGGGACGGCTGTGGAACGGGCGGGACCGCGCGGAGTAGCCGCGTCGGTGTTTCCCCTACCTCTGCGCCAGTGGGCGGGCGGTGATCAGACAATGGATCGGGTGACCTGATTTCTGAAAGCAGGGAGAAGGACCCATTAACACTGACAGGAAAAAGGAATCGACAACCAACCATTAGCGCCACGACGCCTTCCGTGGGGGGAACCCAGGCCCTCGACGTTGTGAGACGGAGTACCCGATGTCCCTTCCCCAGCCCCTGGCGGGTAAGACTGAATGCTTGGCCGGGAAACATGCCGGTCTTCCAACACCTCTGAAAGCCATCGGTCCTCGTATCGAGGAGAAGAGATTCACGTCGGGTTCACCATTTTTCTGTTTTGGTGCGGATGTGCGTCGGGTTACGCTGTTCCGCCAGGACGCGTTCGCGTGTGCACCCGTCGACCAGAGGGGATGGGCGCGCGGCTTGTGGCCCTGCAGTCCCGCTTTCCAAAGGCGGGCGGCATCCGTCCCTTGTTCAGGGGCGTCTGCTCCTTGATCAAAACCGGGATGATGGGATGTCGGCTCCTCCTTCCTTGGACGTCTCCTCGGAACTCGTCGCCTAATCCGGGTCTCCCTCATAGATTTAAGACATGCTCGTGAATCTCGTTCCCGGTGCCATATCTTCATGGACACCGGTTAATTACGCTGCTTCCGCCCGGACGCTCCAAGGAGTCTGGTCGGGGCAGCAACCTATGGTGAGGAGGCCGGGTGGCTCTGGGTGCTGGGGGCGTGTCGTAACACTGCGGCTCTGCACGTCTGTCTTCCATCCCTAATAGGGCTTCTCGAAGGCATGATGGCCTGAGGTATCCCGCACTGGGTGTGGGGAACTGTTTCCCCTGAGGTTTTCCTCAGCTTCCCATGTTTAACACGGGGTACGCCGCGAGTTTAACGTCCAGCGGGGACGGCATCGGACCGATCAACACGAAAAGTGGATCGGATGACAGAACCCCTTGCGGGGAACCTCCGACGCTGGGGCCAGCGCATGGGCGGCTTCCCAAGTGATATGGAGTGGAGTGAAGTGGCATGACCCCACCGGGATGTGGCGGCCTGGGTAAGGATCAGGATGGATGATGGAGTGAAGAGCTTGGACCCCGTAGGGGCTTCCTACGTACCGCGCGTTAGCACGGATCAAAGTCAATGTAGTTCGGGTATACAGTTTAACGTCATGCTGGACGTCGGCAAGCCGACTCACGAAGGGGTCGAGGCCGCCGGGTGGAGGATTGAACCGAACCACCTCGCACAGGGGGAGATGGAACGGCTGGGTGGATCACAGTTTCACGTCATGCTGGACGATAAAAGGAGAAATGGTAAAAGGGGCTGTGGGGAGGCACAGTGGAGATACACACGGGCAGTCTCCCACAGGGGCGGATTCATAGGTGAATCGACGCAAGCGTGAACCCTGGAGGGGTCCACTGATGGACGAACCGACGTGAATACGACCGGGACGACTAGGTGGTGGGCTTGAACCTCAGGGAGGCTTCCTACGTACCCTGTTTAGAAGACAGGGATCAAAGTCCACGTAGTTCATTCTGTCAGGACTTACGCACTTGAGGCAGCCTGGATGCGGCAAAACTCAGTTGGAAGGGACTTGGACCGAAAGTAGGAGACACCTCAATCCCAGTCACACCCTCTACTGGCTTCGGCAGTGGGGGAGCGCAATGGAGATACACATGTGCAGTCCCCCACAAGAAACTAGGGGTTTGTAATACCCTACCCCCATAGGGAAAAGCCGCTCCCATTAAATCGACCCTAAAGAGGGGCAATCTCGACATCCCTACAGAGACGAGCGGGTGGGGGCCACATCCAAACCGGGGGGGACCCTGTGTGCGAGGCACGGGATCGGGTGATGCGGACGGTTTAACGTCTTGCCGGACGAAGTACAGTTTAACGTCGTGTGTTGAGGACGAAGCGGACGGTTTAACGTCTTGCCGGACGAAGTACAGTTTAACGTCGTGTGTTGAGGACGAAGCGGACGGTTTAACATCTTGCCGGACGAAGTACAGTTTAACATCGTGTGTTGAGGACGAAGGTGCTTGGTAGTTTAACGTCTTACAGCGCGGACGTGGTACAGTTTAACGTCGTGTTGGATGATATACAGTTTAACGTCGTGTTGGACGATGCACAATTTAACGTCGTGTTGGACGAATGCAGTTAAACGTCATGTGGGACGAATGCAGTTTAACGTCATGCGGGACGAATGCAGTTTAACGTCATGCGGGACGAATGCAGTTTAACGTCATGCGGGACGAATGCAGTTTAACGTCATGCGGGACGAATGCAGTTCAACGTCATGCGGGACGAATGCAGTTTAACGTCATGCGGGACGAATGCAGTTTAACGTCATGCGGGACGATGTATTGCCGTTGATGGGTCCGTGTCAGTTCGTGCGAGCCTGGAGGGCCGCACGGGAAGACAACGCACGGTGCGGGCACCCAGGATGAAGATCATCGGGCGCCACGCAGGCGGGTACCCTCAGGGGGTCAAGGGGGGCGACCCTGGCTGATTGCGCGCAAAAGAGGAGCTTTGCGTGCAAAACAGCAGGTCGGCGCGCAAAATGGCGGGCTGGCGCGCAATCGGGCCAGCCCTTTGCGCGCGGATGATTGAGATTGCGCGCACCGGGCTTCGGGTAGCACGCGGGGGCAACGGCTCATTCTCTAACGAATGGCCACTTTGAAAATGGGGGGTGCGCGCAATCAGGATGGATTGCGCGCACCCAGGGGCAATTGCACGCAAGAGGCTTCTTTTGCACGCAAAGGCCTTCGGGTTAAGGATTATTCAAAGGAAAGGAGCCAAGGGGATTGCGCGCAAAGGCGAACCCCAAGGCTCTATTGCGCGAAAGAAAGGAGGTTACCTGAAGATCGGCATTGCGCGCGGAAGCGGTTGGATTGCGCGAATGAGCGACGCTTCGGATTCTGGCAACCTTCAAAACGTCGGGGGTCGCCTTATATTTATATGCAACCCCGGGCGCGGAATCTGGTCTCGGGCACGGAATTCCCTTCGCGGGCGCGGAATCAGGACCCGGCGCGCAAGGGAGCCGCGCAGTCCACGGGCGCGCAAAATAGCGCGCCGGCCCAGCGCATTGCGCGCAACCCGGGAGGATTGCGCGCCGCGACTCAACTTTGCGCGCGGGCCTCTGAAATTTCGCGCAAGTCCTCCGGGCCCTCCAGAACGTGCCTCTGACTCCAAATATCACTTCGCTTTCCACATCCGGAGCTTCGTTTGGGAACAACGGACTTTTCCGGCATCTACAATAACATTTAAAAATATCACTATTAGGAAGAGCGTTCGTACTATTAAAATTTTATATTCACCAATGGTAGTTTAAAATAAAATTTATTTATCTTCTAAAATAAAAATTTGAAATATTTATTACCTGATATAAGTAAATAAAAGTTTTCATAATGATAAAAATAAATGTTTATATTTTCATAAAACATATATATTTTATTTCAATTTTCTTAAAAAAAATATATATTTTAAATAATGTTTATTTTCTTAAAATTAATTTAAAAATTAATATTAAGATGTATTTTAATGATAATACATTATTATAAGACCATAGGTAATTTTTTAGAGGGTCATAATACTGATCATAATAATAAAATTATTCTTTTTCAAATAGATAAGGAATTTATATAAAAATAAATATCTAATATTTATAAATTTATTTTCATAAAATATACCTAATTTTTTTAAACTAAATTTTGAATAATGTTCAGGTTTATTTTTTTAATTTTTATCAAATAATTGATTTTTAGAATAGGTTATGGAATTTTAATTTTTATTATTCGAAAAATGGAAAAATAATAAATGACAATTACTAACTCATGGTTATTGAAAATGATAAAAACTGAAGGAATTCCACCAGACAATGAGACTATAGTCATTAGGTAAGGACCCGAAACATGTATAATAAATTATGATATCTCATATGCTTCCTTTATTGGCCATCATATTTTTCTTGAAATTCCCTTATCTATAATTGTGTACATCATAAATGATCTGATTAATATCAATCCAAAATTTCCTGAAAAGGTATGATAGATCCCATGGTGGTTTTTCCTTCCCCTGGTGGATCCCAACCAATACACTAGAATCAAATTCAGACTCCATAATTTGAATATTATAAAGATTACATAGCATGAGCCGGTTGACCACAATTGTTGCCTCTGTTTCCATATACATGAAATGTTAATGAAATTATTAATTACATAAGTGGTGATTTAATAACCCATTAGTTAATACTCAAATTCTCTATATAATTTATTATAAGTATGATTCATAACTATTTGTATTTTTTAGGTAAAATAATAGACTAATGAATATAACATTGAAAAACACCCCTCAACTCCTCCTATAAATACAAAACCTTCCCTTAACACATTATTAGTCTTAGAAAATAAAAAATATACCTAATTATCATAACACACCTTACCCCCAAATCCTAGTATTTTTGGACTCACCATAAACCATTTTATGGAGCCTTCAGGTGTTTCCTAAGAGGACACAACCAAAAGAAGTGGTAAAATTCTTGATTAAACCTATTTTATTTTTAATATTCTTCTAACAAACCTATATGTTATCCATAAACTAATAAATAATAACATATTTATCCTATGTATAATAATTTTTTACTATTATGGGGAAATTGTTATCTTATAACCTCACCTCAATTGATCATTAAACTAAGACATTTTCCAAAATATGGTTGGTTTTCCACCTCCATGAAGAACATTCATAATTTTTGACCACCATCACGAAGGATTGTCATAAAAATATTATAATGGATAATTAATATGATAAAATCTATATAATAAATTATTTCATAATCTATTGTGAATTATTAATCTTTTAATTAAATAAAATGAACCTACTTGTTGATTTTCAGTAAAAATTCCAAAATGAACTAACATATGAGATTAAAATTTGGACATATAAATCATCCATATTTTAAAACATTTTGCAATATTTTTGTGGAATTAAATTTAATAATGCACTTCAATATTATTTCATTTTACCTATGGATTTTCATACCCATTTTAAAACAACTTCAATAATTATCTAGAAGTTATCCATCCTTGGATTATTTGAATGAATTCCATCAAGAGACTGAAATAAAACATTATATCTCACTATAATGGTTAAACATGAATATAAATTAATAATAATAACTGAAAATAAATGTAAAAT
Source organism: Viscum album (assembly GCA_963277665.1). Lineage (NCBI taxonomy): Eukaryota > Viridiplantae > Streptophyta > Magnoliopsida > Santalales > Viscaceae > Viscum > Viscum album. The sequence continues at coordinate 1,753,363,085 of OY728152.1, forward strand.
CAAATAAATCAAGTAATAAATGAATCAAATTTTATTATTCAATATGATATGTGAAACTGTAGAATTATTCTAGAACCTAAGGTAAGACATCTCTCTGAACCACCCCATCTATTTTGGAATATGAATTATCTCGTTTTTACCCAATTTCCCTCACTAATATTCTTTTTTAAATATTAAATATTCTATATATATGTCTGATACATATATACCTTGTTAAATTAACTTTTCCTTTAAGGGGATATATATGATTTAAACATTTCTATCTCAATTTCATTTTTTAAGAAGAACCGATTAAGGGGATCTTCATTGTTTAATGTACCACTCAATGAATTTTTTTTACCGTTATATTTTCAAAATATATAATTTTTATTGTGTGCTAACATATTTATTTACTTATTATATTATTATAACTATTACTCTCATGCCCACATTAATTATTAATTACTATTTTCAATAAAACCTAGCTTATATATAACATTTAAATGTTAAAATTTAACTTTTTAACAGTTTTAATTAATTTGTACATCATTTTTAATTATTTATATTAAATTTTACCTTTTAGTGTTTACATTTTTTTAATAAATTCTTTTATCAAATCCATTATGACATGATATCTTGTTATTCAATAAGACATTATTTTCAAACCCATTTATTTCTAAAAGCAATTCATTTGTTTATTGTTTATGTATAGTTTCCATTTATGGATCACATACAAATTTAAATGATGTGATGGGTGAACCTATATAGTGTCCCAAAGAATTGGGTAATTATTATGACTAAGGAGATGATATTTCTGGGATTAGGGAGTAAACTTAATCCATGATTTGACTCTATCAACCATGTGATGTTGTATTGGCCGCTTGTATTAACTAATGCTTATGTTATGGTTTATGTTGTTTACACATTCTTATGTTATCCTGATCTTATTATTCCATATTCATTCTATCATAATCCAATATTATTATTCATTATCATTTCCTTTTATGATATCATGATATTTCATTCACTAATATGTTATTCTTCATTATAATATTTATCTCATTACTGATCCTTTTAGCTCCCTAGGTTTTATGTGTTCCCCTGTTATTCTATTGAAGTTATATAATCCTTAAGTTGTTTAAGAAATCATTTTACTAATAGAATTAATATTTATTATTTTACTTTCATTTTAATATAAAATGAACCTAGTATTTTAAAAACACTAAGCCTCTCAATCTTTTGTTTTTTTTGATTTTTATGTTAAAAATACAGTAATAATATGTTTATAAAACTTGTGAATTCATATATAGTTTTGGAGAAATGTTATGTTTTTTATGGGATTAAGACTAAAATACCTTGTCAAGGAACAATATTATAAGTCTATATATTGTAAATTATTTAGAAATTTTAATTAATAATAGAGTGAGTGATATCTATGAAGTTGCAGCATTGTCAATATACTCAAAATGGATGTGGCTATAGTACATTTTTCCCAAGTAGAAATAACCATGAAAATGGAGGATTAGGTATGATATATATCATCACTTGCTTTACGATACAGATGCCTTATTTCACACATGGTTTCATACTACCATGTGATATGCATTGTAAAATTAACAAACTCAATATAAACCATTATGAAAGAAATGAATAAATTGTTAGGTTAGAAAACCAAATATGAAAATTTCCCTAGATAACAATAATTAAAACCTAAAGACTAATATGTTAAGATATGGGTGTGATTTAAAATTTTTCCCATCTATGTTCGAAGTTTATCTAGTATAATATTTTCATTTGGAGTATTATCATTCCTAATTTGGTTTAATTTATTTTAGTTATCACCTGTAAATAGGAGGAATAGTTCAAAAAACTAATGTGATAGGAAATGTGGGGATTTTCCAAAACAGATTCCTAAAAATATTTTATTTGTATCTGAGAACATATTGGAAGTACTTGAATAGATGACTTATGTTATGAATAATTAAATGAACCATGTTTATCAATTTTCTTTTCCTAAAGATATGAAAGTTTCAGGGAATTCCATTATCTGAAAAAATATTCCTACCTTTAGTGGAGCTTGTGATCCCCTCATCATAGATAAAATATAATAACTCTATTGAGAAGATATTATTTTTCTTTCAATGATTATATCAAGATAAAGTTATACTAGTTTTTTATTATAAGGGTGGGAACTCGATTAGTGGTATACCCTAATAAAAAACTTTATGTCCAAAGAAGAAATTGATTATATGTAATTGGAAGTATTCAAGAAAATATTTCTCAATATATAATTTTCTTGAACTATACATCATAAAATATAGATATAAATATTTATACTTAAGTAAAAGGAATATGAGTCCACAAATGAATATGAGAAAAACCATATAAGGATTTCATGGTATTCCTCTGGATTTTTAGCCACATTTAAATTAATTTGAATCGCTTATTTAGTGGATTAATGTTGATTATACAAAAAAATTGGTGATTCAAGGAATTAACATCTATAAAAATATTTTTAATTATGCTTTTTAGGTCATGATTGAGATTGGCGAATTTCTAGGGTCTCATAGAGATAGATATAATAAGTGTAAATTGGGTTTCATTTGGGAGGATCATTGGATAAAACCCACTGTTGAATGAAAACCCAATTTCCCATGTGTCAAACATGTTAGAATAAGCAGCCAAGAAACAATCTAAAGGGAACGAGGAGATTTTTCAATTATTAAAAAGAAGGGGATCAGTGTAGTCAGTGCTAAATATAGATGAATAGTATTATTCTTGTGATGTAATAATATAAGGTCTAGATCAAAACACAACCTACAGTATAGTGTTCTAACTTAATGTAATATTGGAATTATGCATGCCAATGTCATAAGCCAATGGGTGTTTGGAGAGAACAAATGAAAAAAATTCCCATGACTAGAGATAATGAAATGGAATATGATATCACTTCTTCTGTGGTGGATACTGAAAATGAATTATTGATAGGTATGTATATTAATTTTTATGAATAATAATCATAATATTTCATTCTACATCAAAACATTCATTTATATTCTACAATTTTAGTAAAAACTATTCAATACCCACATTAAAATATATAGGTTGAGCTATATTCGAGAATAAAAATTAATGAAATTTTATCATCCCAAATATATTATTACACAATAGTAAATTTTGAGGACTCAGTATCTGGAAATAAATTTCATGCATCCTTTAGTGGAGTTCTATTATATATTAGGAATCAGGTTTTTTTCATATATAAAGAAAACATCAACTATTTGGAGAGACAGATCACAGATCAAATACATAGTCAACCTTCAATTTGAGATAATTTATATTGGATGATAGATCTATTCTAGAATCATCTTCACATGTAAGGATATTTTTACATTGTGAGAGATAATGTCTAGGTCAAATGATTGAGAAGAATAAGGGAATCATTATTTAATATATGACCATTTTGAGGGACAGTAATGATGTATTTTTTTGAAGAGTTACCTAGAATTCCTCTTGACCAATAGGTTGAGTTATCAATTATATTTTTAAATAAATAAAATATCATATTCATGAATACCTATAGAATTACCACAAATGTGTTTGAGGAAATAAAGAAGCAGTTACATGTGAATTTTAACAAGGGTTTCATACACCAAAGTAATTTACTGTTTTGTATACTGACCATATACATATCAAAAATAGTTGGGAGAATCCCCTATTCATTAATTATCATGAACTCAATAAAATCATAACAATGAACTACAATATTCAACTATATATTTATTACTAGATGAATAAACTCTATAGGGCCTAGTATTTCTCTAAGGAGGGAATTCGGTCAGGAGAACACAAATTGATTTTGATGAAGGAGGATACCCCCATGACTAAAATTTGAAAAGGATGTTGAAACTATAATTTCAAAGGGATTCCTTTAGAATCACTAATTCTCCATAAATTTTCATGTAATTAAACATCAAAGTCATTATATATTAACTCAAAATAATTAGTAGACCATATAGATGATATTCTGATATACTCCATGAATAAAGAGGATAATAGGGGGAATTATTATACTATAATTAAGTCCTTAAAGAAGGAAAATATATATGAAAAGTACATTAAATTTGATTCTATATTGGATGAAGTACTATTATTGGAGAATTTTATCACTAAAAAAGAGATAATTGACAGACCTTCTATTATAAATGAAATTTAAGAGAGGCCCATACCTATATCTATATTGCCGAATCATATTATTCATTAACTAGATATTTTATACTAATGATATGTGTGAATTATACCTAGATTTTTAAAATTATATCCACAATAACATGAAATATATTAAATATTTTATCTACTAATGAATTCAAAGAGAGAGTAAAATAATTGAAAAAGAGGCATATCACTACACCAGTGCACACACTAACCAATATTGGTGAAATATTTTTTTATATAATGATGAATCAAAGAAGTAATTTTGTTGTGTACCTATAACAACTGATAATGTTTTGTCCAACTCTTTATGGTAGTTTAATATTCATTAACAGAGCTATATTACACATGATCTAGAGTTAGTTAAGTGATGTTTTTAATGATGTTTTAAAGAAATTATCTCTCTTTGGATAAGTGTGAATTATATAAGTAACATTAAATAATAAAGTATATACTAACTGAAAATGATATTAATATTTAATAGTGAATATGTTTAGAGATGATCACATATTTTTTCTTATCAAACCACTACTCTCAGGGGAATGCTAATTTTGTGGATGTTTCTCTGTGTAAAAATGATATTACGAAAATATCAATAATTATAATTATGATAAATATTATAATATTAGACATGCGATGTTTGATCATGGGAATTAGAATAGAGGGAACATTATCATTTAATTCTCAAATGATTGATAAACAATCCATTTATTATATGACAACATGTTTTAAGGATTATTATGTGGAAATAAAAAATATGGTGGATGCTATAACAAATTTGAAATCCCCAGAGTTCATAATTGATGAAGAATGATTTATAAGATTTGGATCATTACTATGTGTACAATCAAATCAAATTATATATATGTATTTATTGAACGATTCAAAAATCTAGATCTTATTTTTCAACCAGGATAGACTGAAGATTTCACAGTATCTCCAAGAGGAAAATCAGTGGGTTTGAATGAAAAATGATATCACATAAAATGCATCAATATGTCCAGTTTTTTATTTTGTGAAGGAAGAAATAAAAATTTATATGGTGTTGACTCATCCATTATCCATATACATATAGAAAGTATATGAAATCACAACTAAATATATCAATATTATTCAAAATAATTCTATATGAAATAATGATATTTTCATTTTATTTGATCTTCATATAATGAATTATAACTTCATTTTAATTTGAGAGGACTTCTCACTCAAAAAAAATGAAATGGTATACATTAGATAAGTGATGAGAATTCATGGAGCACCACTATTGATTTTATTAAACCGATATACAATGATTACATCTATATTTTAGAGGAGTCTCTAAGACCCTCTATACACTAAGATGTACATCTGTATGGATTTTCATCCAAAATATATTCCAATATGAATGGATTATCATGAAACTAGAATACATATTGATAAATTTCATGATGGAATCATGGATTGTGTGATCAATATCTTTCTGTAGTTGTGATATAATGCAATAAAGTTTTTCACTCGGGCATTTAAATTCATCCATATAAATCCTTTTTGGGGGAATAGATTTAGTACACCTCAATTTTGGGATGATATTGGTGAAAACAATATTTCAGGTCTTGAAATGATCCATAAATGTTTGAAATGTTCAAAACAATTAAGTTGTACATTAAAGAATATTAGAGTGTTCAAATGATAAATTCCAATAATAATGAGAGATATATAGTGTTTGAGATTGGAGATAAAGTTTTTGACTATATATCATTACGGAATAGATTTATGATATATGGGAATAATCGAAAGCTATGCTACGACTATATTGAACCAATAGAGATTATTAATCACATTGGAGTTGTGACCAAACTAATAGAACCAACAATAACCCTACATCAGGTAAAACGCTTTTCCATGTTCCCTCTTGAGGAATTATATACCAAATCTCCCACATCTATAGAATTAATATGTCATATATATAGAAAATTATCTCTCTTATGAGGAGATACCAATGAATATATTAGGCCATAGATATAGTGTTCTACTCAACAAGGTTACTCACATAGTAAAAGTACTATGGTTGAACTATAAGTTTGAAGAGGTGACAAGTCAGCTAGATGAAACATTAAAGAATATGGACCCTAATCAATTTTAATATTAGTGGGTGATTTGAAATTTGAAGGGTGAAATTTCATATGGGTGGAAAATGTAACAACCCATAATTTTATCAAATGTATTTCCCTTATCATTATATAATTGTGTCATATTTATTAATATATTGTAATATAATTCATACTCGAAACAAGATAGAATAAAAAACCTTTTATTTTTAGAATTTGAACAATAAAATTAATGAATAAATAGTGGTATAGGAATTTAATTCATTACAATTTTTTAACAAATAGAAAATAAAATAACTATAATATGAAAATTTAGATACAAATGTTCTAAAAAAGAATCATTTTAAATAAAAACACTATATTAATGATGTTGAATGTTATTAATAAAATATTATTCAACAAAATGAGAATTAGTATTTCGTTCAGATAAAATAGAAGTGAATGAAGAATGAATAAAATATTAGTTATTGATATAAATTAGGGAAACCATATGACTATTACATATTTGATAATTACTAATTTCAACATGGATATTATAATAGCAACCTCACCTATGGAAGTGTAAAACGATATTTATTTATCATATAAAATTAAAATTTGACATATTAATATCCTGATAGAAGTCAGTAAATTGTTTAAAAATGATAAAATAATATATTTTTGTGAAACATGTATTTAATACGAAAATATATAAATTATAAAAATTATCAAAAGAAATTATATTTCTATAAAATGTTTCTGTAAGATAATATTCTGTTTATAATAATGATTATAATATATTTTGAAACCATAAATAATTTTTAATGTTTTATAAAATTATACAGTTTATTAAAAAACATTTTTAAATAAACAAAATTTTCATTTTAGAAATTAAATTTTCATATTTATAAAATTATTTCCATGAAAAAGATTATATATTTTGAATCTAAACATTGATACTTTTTTACTAGTAATTTTAGGAACATTTAAAATATTGTAGAATTATGGGTGAAAAGGTGACTATGGTGAAATACAATATCAAACAGTATAATTTAAATAAATGATTAAATAAAAAAAGAGTGATGTACGAAGAAATTAGTTCAAACTCAAATTCACCCTTAACTTTATTTATCCATAAGATTCATCACTATTGGAAATCGTGAGAAAAAATAATAATCTAAAGGACATAATATTAAAAAACACACCTATTCTTTCCATATAAGTACCACCCCTCATAACCCCTACACCTCCCACATTATAATACATAGAGATTACCCAAAATATACCAAATAATACATTAAAAAAGAAAAATATTAGTTAAAAAGTACACATTATTTTAATGTCTGAGAATTTTCTTTAGTTTAGAGGTTGTAGGAAATATTGTAGGTGTTTCTATAGAGCCAAGACTGTGATCTTCTTATATTGCACATTTAAACCATAAATGTATATCTTACATCATAAAATGACCATTGGGACCAAGACACTAAAATTTCTTAGTGAATAAAAAATTATAGGCCATAAATAAAAGTGTATGTCCTCAATTTATCACTCATGATAAATAACCCCATGTGACAAATTTTTTCAGCAAAACATGAAATATGGGGATATTATGATGTGAATATATGATTTAAGATATAAAAACATCATAAACAGTAGGTTGTTTTCATTGATCACATAATTCCCCAATGATTATTTATGCTTCTATATCCCTTGATCATTTTGGTATATCCATGTATGTATGGGTGTTCCCTCCACTACATGTTTCTTAATTTGGTGTGTTTGATCCAAAACATATTTGAATCTCTCCCTTTGGGTATGAGAGACCTGTCTAGTTCTTCATTGGCACATTATTTTATGGAATAATTATTTTAGATTCCTTCTATTGTGTTTATATTCCTTCAATATCTTTCATTTTTTTGAAAAATCACTCCCTATGGTGGATTTATAATGCAATGGTGTCAGTTCCCAACTCATAGGGATCAGGAACACTCTTTGGGTATGTGCATGATCAGGTTTTTTAATAGATTTAGACTGAATCATGGTATGGTTTATTAAAAATTATTATCATCAGAATTTTTCTCTCTTTACTGCTAATGGGAGGTTATGGGATTTCCAAGGAGGGAGGGATATGAGTGCCGATTTTTCAAAACCTTCATGCCTAGAACTCTAGATTTTGTTATCCATTGTTGTAGTTCACCATAATGTCAATTATTATTTTAGATATTTCCCTTTATTTTTTTATATTTTCCAAAAAAAATCCTAGATGACATATCTAGTCTCCCTAGATAGAGGGAGGTTTATTTTATGATTGATATGATATTTGGTATGAATAGGATCTAAAAACCCTTTTATCTTCTCGATACAACAGAGATAAAAGGACTCTAGGTAATTTTGGATGACCAGATAGAAAAAAGAATTTTTCCCCCAATGTCTGACCATTGGAATCCCTAGTGTTTGTTCCAATAAGGTCGACGATTCACTTCAATTATTCATAGTCTATAAAATATTGAAATGGTTGATTGGAAAGAAAAAACGAACATTTCCCCCCTATGGATGAATTTATTGATCTCTTAATAGGGGAGAATTGATTTTAAAAAATCAATCAATGGCCGAGTTAACATAATCCGAGGTTATATGAGTTAATATTATGAAGTCATATTTTTTGGATCAGCTATGTCCATTATTAATATCATGTGATGCTTTTGGTATATAGAATTATTATTCAGTTATTGTGAATATAATGAACTGAATATACCATTAGAACTTCAATTTTACCTCTCATACCTAATTTAGTTATACATATCCAAACCTGGTGTCCACATAGCCTCTAAAATGCCTCCATGTAAGCTAATGGATTTCAACTTACAACGAGGGCCTATGGTGTCATCATTCGAAGACTATGTCCTCATGAATGAGTGAAACATGGTGATAATTTTTATATTAAATTATAGTAGAAGCAACAATAATACTTTAAAAAAGTTAGTGTTAATAATCCATACATGATAATCTAAATATCAAACACTATATCTAAGTTATATATATAATTATGATACTGTTGTGATACTATAAAAAATTGAATAAAGAAAACATAATTATATTTCATAAAAAATTACACAAACGTAACAAAAAGTTATACACAAAAATGATCCCCAGAATATGTTGGTTCTTATACTCCTACACACCATTCTATCACAAGAATCAAATATCTAAATTAACTTTTAGGTTTTAGAGATTAGGGATTAGGGTTTCGTGTATAGGGTTTTGGGACTAGGTTTTCTTATTTTTTGTTTAGTTTTTCAGGTTTAGTTGGTATATTAAAGGGATAGGGTTTAGGTTATAAGGTTAAGGGTTAAGTATTTCGGGATTAGGGTATACGGTTAATTTTTTCTAACCAACAACCATGAGATTAGTCTGAGTACTGATTAGCTACCCGAAAAAGGTGTGAGTAAAACATCATATGTCACTACAAACGGTGACTATAACAAGTCATGTATGAGAGTATGAACATAATAGTGTGTAGGAAATGTGATAACTAGTTTAAAATCAACTTAAATAATTACCATGTTGGGATTGGGTGCTTCATGGGAATCCCAACTGACTATAGTTTATTTAGACATAGCAAGATGTATCAAAATTGGTATCCTGTGAAATGTTAGATGCCAATAATATGATAAATGTAACCATGTAATATTATTTACGATGGAGGTACCATGGTGAAACCCAAGAATCCTTAACATTAGTAGTCCTTTCTAGCTCAAAGTAAATTTACCATGTCACCTTACTAAAAGGTACAAGAGTAATCGAAGGTGTACACTATAATCATTTTCATGAGTAAAATCTCTATCCATGTCCTTGGAAAAATTCCAATGTAAATCATGGTCTTGAAATGACAATAGAATAAGGTGATGATCAATGGTGTCACATGTATGAAGACATAAAGCTGTATCCAAGGAGATAATCAAATTCATTCTATTTTCTAGGTATAAATCGAATGAATCCTTAGTAAAATGCTAATGAATTCATGTAATAATAATACAAAGACAAAATTAAAAAGTTTTTATATTCCTTGGAACTAGATAAATATATCATGATGGCGTCCTTTGATTTCTCAAGGTATTCCCTTGGGAATCCAAGGCTTGATCAAGTGTGATCACTCCTTTAACAGGAAAATGATTCATAGTAATTTGGAAGAAGTTATAAATAATGATAGACTATGAGTTGATCCATTCACCTTTTCCATTCTATCTATTTCACATTTTCCCATTCACTTTGAAATTAAAATAGTAAATATAGGTGTTCTTACATTTTTAATCATATCATACAAAAACAATAAGGGGGCATGTGAAATGTACATTCCATTCAAAATAACAATTATTCATTTATTATAACTTAATTAAAATACTTTTTTATAGTTATTCCAAAACATTAAATAGTTATAAAAGGTTCATGTATATTAGGACCCATCCAAATGGGTGATCCTCATTTATGTTCCAATATCCAACAATGTTTATGGATATCATAATAGGTCTAGGTCATTGTTCCTACAATAAATTTAATAGATTTTATAATTTTAGGGAAATGTGCATATATTTCTGTATGAGGCACAATGGAAATATTTTGAAATATGTGATAGATTAAGAAAAATGGTATAAAAAACCTATCATATACTAGAAAAAGAACACTTATCCATGATTTTTTTATATTTTGGTTTGAATGAGAGAAAATGGAGAAATATAAAAATACTAAGGATATTATTATTATTATCATTGACCAAATATTATGCCAATAATGTTAAGATTAATAGGAAAAATAAGGTAATAGATTGAATCACTTATCACTGGCTAACCATCATGATAGATGGAGATTCGATCAGAGTTTGGGTGAGGAAGAGGCTTTTATGCCTAATGAAGAGGTAGAGGATCTCTCATGGTGGGGAGAGGCTACTTTGTATATATGAGAAAAAAATGGGGTTAATTGATATATGAGTTTATAATAAAAATTATATTCTTACCATTATTTATTGTGGTCCATGGTTTGGATTCATGGTTGGTTGAACCATGATCCAATAATATACTATTAATATACAATGAACCAACCCCCTCACACAGTTAGGTGCACAATTTGAAAAACCTTACACTAATTGTGGGTTTCATCTCTAAAACATTATTTCAATTCTTCACATGGTCATGTAGATTGATGTACATGGTTTTAAAAACCATGTAACACCCTCTAATTCCTTTATGGTTGAGGTACATGGTTAACAGTAACCATGCTCTAATATTATTCCTCGCCTATTTTCTCCAAAAATGAAATCTTTATGCTCTGAACAAGCCTAAGATGATCCCAAGGCCATTATTAAATAATTATAAATTTCCATAAGGTGAAACTAAATTATAAAATATAAATTTTTGTTATCTATACCATATATAAAAATAGATTCCTTATAACCTACCAAATTAATACAACTCATCCCCGAGTTACCTTGAGGGTGAATAATAATCATCGATAAATTTTTCAGGAACTGATCATGGGTGTTGGCCTCTGTCTCCTATGTCTCATCCTATATGTGGTCATACTTCTTTATCACCAAAACTAAAGGTATTTAACTTCTTCATATAAACTCTATTACCCTATATAAAATTCAAATAGGCTATTGGACTTGGAGACCTAGGACCAAATAAATTATATATTATTCATTAATAAATACCTTATCACCTCTTGATTGTTCATCAGCATGACAATTCACATGATAAGGTACAATAGATTGTTGTTGCATTAAAGGTTCATAACCTATCCTTACTATGATAAGAACCCAAATGATCCATAACACTTTTCTTAAATATATGTTCTGTGGATGAATGATGTTAATTTTATACACAAATAATACTGTCCATTAGGGGTAAGGACTCATAAAGAATTGTGGAACATTCTCAGAGTGTACTCCCTTGGGAATATTCAGAAGGATATTATGAGAACGTGACATGCCAGCATGACATCAACATTTCATAGTGTTGTTGAATGTTCTTATCCGTAGATATGTTTATTCGTCCTTAGAAATTAATATTATTTTTAATGGGTATTACAACTCACACACTAAGTTGTATTGACAAAAACTGTGATGAATGATTGTTCGCAGGGAGGAAGGATATGTTGGTTGTGTCATGAATAATACAACATTAAAAGATAATGCACGAAATGATTTGTATATTCTATTTCATAACGTAGGTTGATATCTCATGCCATTTGACAGAATTGATAGAGTCTAAATAAATACGTGCCCATGGGAAGGAATAGGTGAGTCAATTCAAGGATTTAAATGAAATAATAATTGAGTATATGGGTTGATGAAACAAGAATGAGACCCAGTTGATTCGATATATAGAGGTAAATGGATTACATTACACGGTAATAATTCATAGGAGGGACACATCATTGGGGAATTAAAATTTTCACTATGGTTTCATGGGTGTATTGCAAGATTCTATCCTTGGACATTAGGTAGGATGCACCTAATTCCACTAATAAAGAGGCCTAGAGGGTCACAAACAATGTGTTTCTATGTATCTTAGTGAAATTTTAATTTAACATGTGGAATAAAAATTATTCCTTATTGTTGTTTAATAATTATCCAAGGATGCCAGATCACATTTATTTCGAAAATAGTTATTAGAAAGAATATATTTTGGGAGAAATAAAATATTTATTAGAGAGTAATTAAATATATTTATTTAATAAATTAATAGCCACTATTCAATGTCTAACAAATACGGTGGAGGAAATAAAAAATAGAAAAATAGTACACATCATGTATATTAATATACATGCTGTGTAGTTCTTTAAGAGATTTGTGAGAAATGATATTATTTATTTAATTGAATTATATTATGTGTAATTCACTAGACACATGTCAAGTAATAATAATAGTCAATTATTATTGTTATACATGGGGTATTACTGAGAATTAAATGAAATGAATAAATTCTTTCGGGTAATTAATTCATTTTATTATTCTCAGTAATTAAAATCCCAATTATATAATTCTCATAAGCCAAGAAATTGTTTTGGAGGTTATGCAATAGGGAGCCTGAGAAATATCTCAATCCAAGTGAGAATTATTTTCATCCAATAACACTCTCAAGTTACAAGAGAGAACCTCCTCCACAGGATCATGGAGAGCGCTTTGCAAGCAGCTCTCAAGGTGATCAAAGGCGGATATCGCAAGGGAAGTCTCTTCTACACTTGCACCTAGAGATCAATTCGGCAATGTCTAATGATTTTTGGATCACTGCTAGAGGAATCCTACTCTTGGATTATAATACATAATGACATATCACAGTAGATCATGACCGGAAACATCAATGGTTTGAGAATTCCATTAAGGTAATTCTTATCTTTTAATTAAATTAATTATAAATAACATATGATGATCCTTTCTATGGTTTTGGGACTACCTTCCATTCTTTCATTCATCATTCTATTCCAAAGATAAGACATTTTATTATCATGATGGATCTCGGATTGATCATTATTAATGGAAATATTAATGTTGGGTACACCCACTGATGCAATTCTGCTATGCCTGTATCTTACAAAAGGATTCAAAGCTATCATATCATTGATTATAATTATTTACTTTTTTCGCTGATAATTTACGCATTTAATCACATAGATTCTTCAATTAAACTTAATCATTCTGCAAATATGAATCTCGATATCTGTTAATACTCTTTTGTTTCATGTTCACCTTAAAGAAACAATTTTTTCCTTTAATTGTTATTAAAATAAAATAGAGGATCTCATCTAGAGGATCCAAAGCCAATTTGCCGTATAACACTACATCACATGGTGTGTTTTCGGTAGTACACATTTTGTTGTCTAGGTTCCCTGCATTGGGACAATCTGGTAAACCGAGCCTTGACATTGGATTCTATCTAAGTCTATAATACTTAGTGTGTTGACCAAGAACAAGTGGCACATGGTTTTTGAATTACACACAGCGTGGCCCACTAAACACTACATGAAGTCCCTTCAGGTTACGGTTCGACCGTGTACCATGTACATGGCTTGTCAGGCTGGAAACTGGGTAATGCAGATACTACTATGTGTGTGTCCCACTAAACATGCCATGAACTCTAATTATTTCCAATGTAAATCTACATACCATGTCCTTGGATGTGTACTTCATATGGATGGTGTACAAAATAACATTTCATGTAGTCCGAACTACACCCCATGTACTCATCCAAATTGTGCAGTTTTATTAAAATTTATTATCATTTTATACAAAACCTTTAGACATGTAACATAGTGCAGGCATAAAGATGAGGCACATCATGGGATAGGGTTTATATATATATATATGTGTGTTTAATTTAACATCTAAGTAATTTTTATTTCTACTTATTCGGTAGTTATGAACTGGAATTCACCGGGTCTCCTCCAAGGTACAATTTACATACAAATATTATTTTAAATGAATTGATTTTTTTTTAAAATTAGGATGTATCAGAATTTCATGGGTATTTATAAAAACTGTTTAAGATAAAAGGATTGATTAATTAAATATAATTAATTGATTCAAACATGATTTATGAAAAAAAAATAACTATTAAAAATTTTAGTTCCATTTTTAGTTATCTATAAATATCATTGCATGAATGGATGATCATGATCTTGACCAAGACCATTGTATGTGAATAGTTTATTTTAATTTATTTATTTAAATTAAATATGTTGTCCTGTGAGCCTTCTCCTCATTATTATGTAGGGCCTTTGTTCCCAATGTTTCTTTTTTGTAAAACATTGTATTAACCCTCACCTACGAGTTTGATAAAAGAATATGTAATTGACGGAGTTCCATGATAGTGGAGGCATCTCATGTTAGGATCCAAGGTGAAACCAATCCAATGAGATATAATGGTGGATAGGTGGAAAGTTGTAAACATGAATCAAAAAGGTTGAAGGTGTTTCTCCCCAAGGTCTGGGGTTTGTTTATCAACCTATAGATAAACTAAAAAATAAATCAGGATCAAGATCATACTAATTTTTTTTTTAATTTCCTGGATTATTTATTATGGGTGTGCTTTCATGATAACACAATTAATTAATTACACAATCATGAAATATGGAACAAAAATAAGATCTTCTTATGCCTAAATATTATATTAGGCATGGTAAATCACTTAAGTATACCCCACATAATATTAACATACATTTAATCAATGTTAATAAAATAGAAATTTATGTAGAAGGATAAAATACCTCAATGAAATATTAAGTCAGTATATCCTGCCATAATTGTGGTTAGAATCAAGTAATAGTTTAATGTGCTTTCCAACCCAAGTTTGGATTATTTCAATTATTGGGTAATTATAATTCATGTTTTTGGGTTGACATGACTTGTTTCACATCATGGGAAGAATACCACAGCTAAACATGGTGTGACCACGACGAAATGGTTGAGGAAATCCAAAATAAAAGGTTTTCAGGATTGGAGAGTCCACATAGTAGGTCAAGGAACTGTGAGTTAATGAAGTTTGAATTTGGAATACCTACGTAAAACCCTTCATGTTTGTTGAACAACCCTAGTTAGCATAATGTGAATGGAAATATGGATCCTTGCCACTAGAATATTTCGGAAAAATTATATTTTAAAATCAATGGTGAGGGCTATTGGATATTGATAAAATAGTGGGAGACAAATAAATATTAATTTATTTATTTGTCTCAGTTTTATCATGATAATGTAATAAAATATTATATTATCATAATTCATAGAAACAACAAGAAAAATAACTTCAAACATATCATTGTGATCTATAATAAAGAATAAAAACCTTCTCACCGACACCAATTTCCTAGAATAGAAGATGTGTTTATGCTTATCATTTTCCATGAGACGAAATTGAACATGTTGGAGGATCCTATTATAGTTGCATCTGGAAAAGAGGCCAGTGATTATGAACAATATATATATATGAAACATATGGATGATTGCACAAACATCTAATATTGCATGCTATTGGTCATGTCTAATGATCTCCTAAAACATCATGAAAACAAGGATGTGTATAGAATGATGTATCGCCTTATGGATCTATATCCAAGGAAAGAGAGACATGAGAGATAGGAGATATGAAATGCTTTGTTTAAAACTAGGCTTGGTGATTCAGTGCCAGTTATGCCTAGTGTAGTCATGATTATTAGATATAGTGAACACATGGGCATCTTAGGGATTAAGTTACTGGATGAATTGTGTACATATTCCATCTGATAATCACTACCCAATGTCTTCTCTAGATTTATTGTCTACTATAACATGAGTAACAATGAGAAAAATATATTAGAAAATTTGACTATAATTCTCCAGGTATATAAGGACAAGGGGCGTGACAAACCCACAGTTCTAATGGTGAATAAGAAAATTAAGGACAAGGCGAAGGGGCTAAGGATTCATAAATAGTATGAAGACCCTTGGCACCGTCCCTCCATGAATGGGATGATACAATTGATGTTCAAGGAACGAGAGTTATTATGTTTTTCATGTGGCTAGCCAGGCCAGTAGAAGAGGAACCACACCCAGAAGCTTGGGGATGCTAAATGTACGTTCGTTATTGAGTGAAATCTTTCCATTTCTACATATTGGGTATTAGATATACTATGTGGTGCTCAAATCTATATTCAAATGTAGGAACCAAGTAGATTAAAAATTATTTCTAGAATAGAGGTGGATCTTTGAGCTACCAATGGAGCGAGGCTAGCTGCATTGGCCATTGGCGATTACCATCTCTCACTTCCAACTAGGATAGTTTTGGTTTAACATAACTATTATTATGTTCCTAGTGTTACTAAGAACATAATTTGTGTATCATGTTTTTATATGGATGGGTTTATTTCCATGTTTTTAAAATATGGATTGTTTATTTTTTAAGAACAACATATTATACGGTGTAGAGCATTTAAAAAATGGTTTGTATATATTATATTATGGAAAACATGTTTTGGGAATCGATAATTAAAAAAACTCAAATGAATTAGACATCACCCATTTATGGCATCACCATCTCGGTTATGTAAACGAGAATCACTTGAAAAAGCTCAACTAAGATGGTTTTTTAGACTCTACTAAGGTAAAACCACATGATTGATGTCACATTCATTTACAAGGTAAAATGTCCAAGATTCTTTTTGGTGGACAAAGTGAAAGGGCCATAGAGCGTCTATGATTAGTGCACAAAGATGTGTGTAGGCCATTTCATTAGAAGCAAGAGGTGGATATTCTTAATTCATTACTTTTACTGATGATTTGAGTAGATATGGATATGTCTACTTAATGAGGTATTAGTCAGAGTCCTTAAATAAATTTATGGGATTCCAGAATGATATAGAGAATCATCATGGTAATATGATAATGAATCTTCGATCTGATCGAGGAAGAGAATATCTAAACCAATATTTCATCAATCTTTTATTGGATTCTGGGATTCTATCTCAACTCACCCCACTTTATACACCATAGTGGAATGGTTTTAGTGAATGGAGAAACCACACCATGTTGGACAAGGTGTGTTCAATAATGTGTCATGCTGGTCTTATATTATCCTTTTGGGGATATACATTACAAAATGCAAAAAACACATTAAAACGACTACCAACTAAAGAGAAAAATAGAATTCCCTCAGAGTTATGGAATAGAAAGATACCCATTTTTTTATAGACACATTTATGGGGATGTGAGGTATTTGTTAAGGCCTTCTTTGGAAACAATGAAGAACCTCGGGGAACGATGTGTATCCTTATATAATATCTCGAGGAAACTAAAGGATATAACCTATATAAAACTTCATACAAGAAAGTGATTGTCACTAAAAAATATCTCTTTCTTGAGAGGTAGAACATAATAAAAGAGATAGTGGGAGTAAGATTTACTTAGACGAAGTTGATTCTCATGATACATAGGAGATTTTATAGGAACTAGTTTCACAGTTCCATGTGGAAGAGGTTCCATAAACACAAGTACTATGTATGAGTTCAAGAAAGGTATTTGAACTAGAGAGATTATGTGTCCTAGTCATCGAGGATGGTTAAACATTATTGTTTGTCAATGATGGACATCTCTCGTATAATGAATTAATAGAAAGATCAAAATATTAATGATGTATAGAAACTATGATTTCTGAGATGGATTCCATGTATCATATCCATGACTGGGTTTTGGTCTATTTGCTACTTCATGTAATGAATGTTGGATGCAAATCGGTATTCAAGAGAATGTTGTACATGGAAGGCCATTTGAGAACCTATAAATAAAGGATAATGGATAAATAATTCATATAGCATAATGTAATTAACAATTATGAATCCTTCAATCCAGTTCCCTTGTTTAAATCCATAATACTCTTACATTCCATATGAGCTTACCATGACAATGAGATTTAGCATATGGATATCAAGAAAACATTATTTAATGGTATCCTTCATGAAGATTTCTATATGACATAACCAGAAGGTTTTGTGATTCTAGGTGAAGCCAAACGTGAATTTTGCAGAAATCCATTTATGGATTAATTAAAACATCTAGGTCATGTAACATTTGATTTGATGAGGCCATAAAAGAAATTTGGTTTCACTAAGAACGAATTAGAGGCATGTGTTTATAAGTATTTTAATGGTAATGGAGTCATTATCCTATTAGTATATTTGGATGACATAATTATTATTGAAAATGATGTACCGGTATTTCAGTCAGTTAAGGACTTGTTGACCAAATGTTTCTCCATGAAGGACTTAGGCGAAGTAGCCTAAATTTTTTGGATGGCTATAATTCTGGATAGATCCAAGTGGCTACTTGGAATATTTCAGGTTACATACATTGACCATATACTAATGAGATTTATATTATAACAATTCAGGAAGGGATTGGTTCCAGGGTCACAGGTTCTACATTTTTTAATAGAATGTTTCCTCAGACACAACAAAAAAAATATAGGTTGAGTAATATCTGCTATTCCTGATCTATAGTATCCATCATGTAGGCCATGTTATTTACCAGGACTAATGTTTCATATACACTAATCATGGTAGGAATATATCAAGAAGATCTAGGATAACATCATTGGACTTTTGTTAAGACGATCCTTAAGTATCTGAGATGAACTATGGAATGTTTCTATTGTTTGGAGGAGACACAGAGCATGTCATCAGAGGGTTTTGTGATGCTGTTTTCTAGACAGATCTGAATGATCTGAAATCACAATCAAAATATGTTTTCTATCTCAACGGAGGAGTTGTGAGATGGAAGAGTTCAAAACAGCCAGTTGTTGCTGATTTTTCAGTGGAGTAGGAATATATTGTGTCTTCTGATACGACCATGGAAGCTATTTGGATTCAGAACATTGTCCATAAGATTGATTTGATTTCCATCAGTAATGATCATATCACATTTTATTATGATAATAATGTAGCGATGGATCTTGTAAATGAACCACAATTACATTAATAGACTAATCACAATATATGAATATATCAACTCTTGAGAGATTTTTACCAAAGGGGTGCGTTGTAGTGAGAGGAGTATCCACAAAAGTGAATGTGGTGGACCCAATGACTAAAATAATATCTCAGCAGAAGCATGAATATCATGTGAGAGCTAGAGGGTTAATGGTTTTTAGAAGTTTTCTCTAGTACAAGTGGGAGTCTGTTGGAGTTAGTGTCCTCGAACCAACTACATTGCACTTTATTCATTAATAAATACCTTCTAACGTCTTGATTATTCATTAACCAGACAATTCATTTGAAAATTTCTTAAGGATGGCTGTTTCAGTAAAGGATCATAGTGGATCCCTAATATAATAAGAACCTGGAAGTACCATAACACTTTTCATGAATATATTTTCTATTATTGTATGATGTTATTTGAGGGACACAAATAATATAGGACTTTAGGGTTGAAAAATAAAAAAACATTGAGGCACCTTCTCTTGATGTAAACCCTTGGTTATATCTGAGAGTATATTATTAGAATGAGACATTCCATCAAGAAATCCACATTTCACAGTTTCATTGGATGATCCAATCTGCAGATGTGTGTACCGGACTTTAGACTATAAGAATATTATTAATGGGCATTACAACTCGCTCACTAAGATGTACTAATGAAAATAGTGACAACACATTGTTCCCAGTGAGGCAAGATGTGATGGATGCGTCATAAGTAATACTTCATTAAAAGATAATGCGATAAAGAATTTTACCGTCTATTCCATACTGAATGTAGATATCTCTATCCCTTTAATATAATTTATATAGCCTAAATAAGTCCATGGCAATGGTAAGGAATGTCCGAGTTCAATTTTAGAAAATCAAGGAAGGAATAATCGAGCACATGGGTTGATGGAACTAACAAGTAACCTGGTTGATTAGAGATATCGAGAAAAATGGATTAAATTACACTATAAGCATTCGTATGAGGTGACACATCATTGTGATGTAATCTTCTTTCTCAATGGGTATCTTGGCATGTTTTTAGATGATAACAATGTACATTAGGTTGGCTATGCCTAATTCCACTGATAAAGTGGCCTAGAGTGTGATGCCCTTAACCCTGTTACCCAGAGTCGATGTATTATTTTAATACATCAGAATGATTACATGGAATCAAGTATCGAAGGACTAATTAGTTTAGTAGTCTTGGAAAATATATTTCATAAATTAACATTACATTACAATTTCAAACATAAAATACAACATATATAGTTCTTTGAGAACGAAATTATTCCCTTTAACATAACCCTTTATGTTAATCAGAATACACTTCTAGGAATTGTGGGAAAATAAAACATAAGAAAGGGGTGAGCTCAGATGCTTTGTAAGGGAAAATAATTTAGCAGAAGCTATAAACATTTAAGGAATGATGTGGAATAAAAACAACAGCCTTTTTAAAAATAATCTTGAACATATTATGGAAAAAAAATCAAACATCACTATATAAACATGCACATAGATATTCTACTGGTCGAATAATCACATGTAATAATTGATTTCATAATGATTAAATGCCTAGCTTCAGACACCATTACCACATAGTCATGGACTATGGCCAAGACTACAAATAATATTTATTTCAAGGCCTTATACCAAGACACTAGTTTGTTTTATGAGACATTATGATGCATCAAGGACCTTTAGCAAGCTCCACCCATCACTTACAAAGTCGGCTGCATTTCTCATATGAAAAAGATGAAACATGACATAAACATTCATATTTAAACTTTCATATGAAATGTCAATACATTAACCATATACGATTAAAGGTATAATAACATAACATTCATAGTAAAACATTTCATAACTCATTCAATACAATATTTAATATTTTATTATAATAAATCAGCCTCAATCAAGAATAATATTCTTTAAAGGATGTTGACAAAGTTGAAAATGATCGGTAAAACATTTTGATAGAAAAAAATCATTTTTCTGAAATCATATAAAAGTCACACATTTATAATGGATGTAATTGAAAAGATATTTTTGAATCAAATTTCGCCATAAAAATTAAAAAAATTTGAAAATAATTATCATTTCATAACATTCATGTCCATTAAAGGAAATCCTTAACAACATTTTGAAAACATGGACATTAATTAAATGGATTTAGAATGATAAATCATTAAAAAATTTAAAATTATGATATAGTTAAATATAACCAAAAATAAAACCATAAAAAATTCATTTTAATTTTTTTTGATATATGGGCATTAATGATAAATATGTCCCAGTAAATACTTACACATAAACAATCTCGGATAATAATGAGATTGATGAAATAACCCTTACGTTGCACAATCCATTGGTCGAGAGTAAGATTAACCTAATTTATAAAGACCATATAATGTTATTAAATTATAACAAAACCATATTCATATTTATCATATCGTACATTATTTATTTATGAATTTATAATACCCTTTTCATAATGACTTCCATGTAAAATTATCATTTTTGGTAATAATCGCTTTCTTTATCGAACATGTTTTAACTTGTTATTCTTGATCGTATCATTTGGATCATGATTTAAATACATCCAGAATATAAACCCTGATTTATATATCATATATATTTAGAATATAAATATTATTAATAGATAGATATATGAAATGGAAGGCGCCATTTATGGAGACGGTAGGACGTACATACGCATAAACATTGTTTCCGTTTTCGTATTGTATTGAACATAAGTGAACAAGATATACATAAGTACATATATAGATATACCTCCATTAGAATTATTATATAATATAATACATACTTATTAAAAATATATATTTTTATAATCATCGTTGAATAGTGAACTTTTTAATTAACCTCATCGCATCGTGGATACAGTATTCTGTACGTACAAATGAATGAAAATATCAATATATTGATGGTGAAATAATATTTAATTGGATGGGATATAATATTTAAATAATAATTAACATGTTATATTTATTATTTACATCAGTTATACCCATTATTATACCCATCCAAATAATGAAGTGTTTGAATAACAATCTACACCACGGCGTGGAGATAGTAAGCCGTACCTACGCATGCATGGTGACATTGTCATTTTGAGGATGGATAAAATAACAAATTTGGTTGTACCATATTTATAATAACATTAATGTATTTATGATGTACTTGAGTTTTTATTTTTGGTATGTAAACAAAAAATAAAGAGGAATTGGAAGATGAAAAGAACTTGAAAGTGGGTGGGGAAATTATTACCTCTTGTTCGAGTGTTTCCATTTGAGTTGATGTAAATGGATCAATCGGAAGGATTTTTTATCAAATTAAGAATAGAGGTTGATTTGAATGAATTTTTAAGGATATTTGGGATGGGTTGGGCCGAATCAAATGTCTTTGGATGTGTGATTTTGAGATAAGGGGGTATGCCCTTTTATAAGAGTGGTGAGGGTCACATTTTGAAAATCTTCAAATATTCTTTTATAATAATTTTTTTTTGTTTTTAATGGAAAAAATTTGATTTATTTCAAACCAAACAAGGTTATGGGTAAAAATACTCTAAACCAATATGTTTTAGACATTTTTATGTTACCATTTTATCCTTATCTTTTAGATTTAACTCTTAGTTAAATAGTTTAACTTTTACCGTGTTTTCATGACTTCATAGACTATATGGTTAATAAACATACTATAAATTTTTAAAAGAACCTAGAGTGGTTCATTAATGACATATATAATATTATTTATGTTCTTTGGCTGATATTTATATTTTTAGGAATATTATATCAACAAATAATATAGTATTTGTTTTAAAAATAAATTTACGTCAATTTTGATACTATTTAGTATTTGGTTTTTGTGAAAGTCATCACAACCTGATTACATGGATCAATATTCATTAAATCAAGCCTAAAATTTAATATGCACCTGTAAAATTTGTGTATGTTATAATAAAATTGAAATTATATTTATTTTAATATTTATAATAACATTTATTTGATTATTTCATTAATATGGTAATTACTGCATCATCATTGTGTCATTTATAAATTTAATTAATTAATGTCTAAAAATTATAAATAAATTAAATTATTTAGGAAATCTCATTATCATTCCAATTAATTTTTATGGTCGAATTGATCTTTGGAATAACTACATATTAAAAATAGTTTAGTTATTAAACATTGAATTTAACACTTTTAACTTTTCCTTAAATAAAATAATAATAAAAGTCCTAATCTAATCGATGTAGACCAAAGAGAATCACATTTTATTTATAAGGATTTTATTTCTAATTACAAATATAAAATAGAATTAGTACATGCATTAGGGTAATTATAATTTCATTTTTACCCTTAATTACCCTATTTACTTTTAACCCTAGTAAATAATAGTCAAAATATACTTTTTAACAAAAAAATCATCATAGTGAACCCCATTTTTAATAGTGAGGTGAACCGTGTATCTAGGATGTTTGAAATTCAACTCACAGAAGTGGTAAAATTATGCTTTATGAAAATTTGTCAATTCTCCTAGAAGATGGGTAAATGACGGTAAAAAGTTTAATACAAAATTTATACACATAATTGTATTATAAAATGACACCAATGAAATACATTAAACATATATAGGTATTATATATCAATTTTTTTCTTAAAAAAAATTAAATTAAAATAAATAATTATTGAAATAAAAATTTGGTTTTAAATAACAACCCAGTGTTTTTCAGTATTCCCCAAAAAATGAATGTTTTCAGAAAAATAACAAAAAATCAACCTTTGCTAATTTTGATATTATGAATTAAAAATTGAATTCCATTTTACCAAATTAAAAATATAGATGTTTAATTTGTTAATTTAAAATTATTTACCGTTGTCAAATCATAAAAAATTGTTTTCTAAAAATTAAAAACTATCAAAAGATTGACATGTGTTTATGTCATATTTAAATGTGAAATTACCTATAATGACCTTAATTGTATTAAATGATAAAAATATAATCTAATTATACATCAAAACCATTAAATTGTATAATTTAACACTATAAATTATTTTTATTTAAAAATGTTGTTTTCCAATAAAATTTAGTATTTTTCATTATTCACCCAAATATCAATGTTTTCAGAAAAACACGATAAAAATTATCAAAACTACATTTTTATTTTTTAATTTTAATGAAGAAGTTTATGTTGAAAATTCAATATATAAAAGTTTAAAATATTGTATTTAAAATGGTTTCTCCAATAAAAGGTGGTAAAATTTCATTTTCTGAAAAATTCTTCTTTTATCTGAAAAAATGAATTTATTCTTATATAATTTATATGAAACCCATAATATGGATTTTAATATTATATGGACTATAGAAAATTTAAAAATAAATTAATACTATTCATAACCTTATTTTGAACGACTAGTTTGGTAAGTCATGGTGCACTCAAACTCATTGTTCTGTGTAGCGCAAGTTATTTAATTATTTTGAAGAGATATCATACTATTAAATATTGGGGTGTTACATTATCCCCTCCTTCAATAAATTTGATCTTAGAAATTTTATATTGTACATAGAAAATAAATGGTTAAAAATAGAAAAATATATTTGTGGAAAAACCGCAACAGAAATTGGTTTAATAAAATTTAGTCTTAGTAAGTGGGAAAAGGAAATGAAAAAATCACCACAAAATTATGATCTCGATTAGTTGAACATTGGAGTAAATTAGGGACATGTAATTTGAGGAAAAAGTAAATATTTATAGGGTGTGATTGAGGTCATCAATCACAAACATGTGTACAATTGAGGGCCTCAAAACTAGGGATCTATGATGATTTAAAATATCACGAGTTCAACAAAACACAAAAGCACTAGCATAACACATTTTAGATTTTATGATCTGTTACCTAAATTTTTAGAATATAATTATTTATATAATAAAATAATGAAAATTTACATGCCATGTAGAGTTTTATATTTCAATTATTTCCTACCACAAACTCATCTTTCACTCCAAAAGATAATAAAATTTAAACATATTTTTTTATCCTAATAATATAGTGTTCTAAAAATAATTATTTTTATAATTCATTTTTCATAAAAAATTTTAAAAAAAAATCTCTATAAAAACAATGAATCATGTAGGTCAGTGTTAGGTGATGTACCCTTGTCGCCGTTCAGTTGCGAGATCAAGTCATGCGGCCTTTCCGGACGAGAGAGGTTGTCGCCCAACCTCCTGGTTGTCCTTTTCATAACAACCCAAAAATAATCTTATGAAATGGTTTATCCTTAAAAATATAAACCATTGTGAATCTTAATCCCTTATAAACTATAATCTTATCCAAAATACGTCTGTCCAAACTCATAGTCGCAAATTTCTAAATAAGTTAAACACAATGAAGATCTTTTTTCCATATAATAACATGTCAATAGCTTCACCATGTATTCTTTTAAAAAAACAGTTAAATCATGAATTACCATAAAATATTATTTATTACATTAATGCACCCTTATTCCTTATAGAATACTCTATATAGTCCTTATATCCAAAAATGATGCAAACTCCAACAATGATGGAATAAACCAACAATTAATCAATTCCAAAGATATCTATAACATCCAATATAAATTACCCAAATCAATTATATCTTATTCCAAAATCCCTGACTCAGTATCAGAACCATATTAGGGTTTATCTTTCCTTACACCATTTATTTTCCAAAAATATTAACTTTCTATTGTGTCACTTTTATTAGAACCATATAATCTAAAATACTTAATGAAATAGTACTGCATTGCACTCCTTATACAGTATGATGATTTGGAAATTGATTCATGTATTGTCTTAACTCCTTCCAGTTGAAGCATTGTACATTTAAAACATTTTTATTACTCATTAAATCATGTACCATGTGTCCTTTTTATCCATACATATAACAAACTCTCACTCTGGTCAAGAATTTACCACGGTGATTTATTCCACAGTTATTGCATATGTGAGAAATCCTTTTTTCTCCTCTTCCCTTTATCCATATTTATATCTTACATCCATTTTTTCTCTTGCAGCCCATTAAATCCATTGGACATAGAGAATTATTTACTTATCATATTAACACAAGATTTTATTTCTTCATTTGATGAGAATACATGGGAGACTATTTTCCTTTTAATTGTTATCTTATTACCATGAATGATATGATCCTTTTTAATATTTTGATCATGTGTATCGCTGGAATTCTCATTCCTTCTACTAGGATCGATTTCTAAATAATTGCATTCACCTAGTTAGTTTATGAAAAGAAATTCATTATTACAAACATGTAAAATACCTTACATAAATTGAAATTATTATCAATATAATTTATAATCATAAAATTTTTTCTTTTTGGAAGTATTTATTCTTATATCCTTCATAATGTCTTTTAATTAAAATGTGAATTATCCTAGGCATATCCCCCAAGAGTGTCCTAACCAAAAGTATAAAATGGCATGTTGTTTTGCTCCAGTGCCAATTCGATTCTTTCTCAAAGTGGTGTTTTCGTGTTTTACACCAAGGTACATCTGGTCCAGATCCGCGTCTACCTGCTCATATCTAGACATGGATGTATTGCATTGAAAACTCACAAAGTCTCTATAGTACCAAAATTCTACGATGTTCTTCTAAAGTAATCCTCTAAGTCTATCATATGGTAACGTTATATAATCATAGTTTATTTAAATCTAGTTTCCAAGGTATGTACTAAACTTCCTATGATACCAAATATAATTCCCTGACCCCAGTTACCCAGAGTCGGGGCATTTTTTAATACATTTTCATGATTTCGAAGAATCAAGTCTTGAAGGACCGATCAGTTTTGTTTATTTGAAAATAGATTTCATACATTATCTTTACATTAAAATTTCAAGCATAAAATACAACATATATAGTTAATTGAAAATGACATTATTCCCTATAATTTAACCCTGCTACCAATCATAATTCACTTATTAAAATCATGGGAAAAATAATAAGGAATGGGTGAACATAGATGCTCAGTAAGGGTTAATAATTTAGAAAAAGATATAAATATTTTAGGCAAGATGTGTAATATAAAAAGCCTTTTAAATCATAATCATGAACATAATATAGAAAAAATAAATAAAACATTACCATTTTAACATACACAAGGATATTGTATTAGTCTAATAATCATATGTAATAACTATTTTCATAATGAGGGAATCACTAACGCCAGACATCATTACCACATAGTCAAGGCCATGTGCCAAGAATACAAATAATATTTTTATCAAGGCCTTATTACAAGACACTAGTTTGTCCCATGATACCTACCAAAGCATCAAGGAGCTATAGATGGATCCACCGGTCACTTACGAGGTCTATTGCATTCCTCATTTGAAAAATTTGAAACATGACATAAACATTCGTATTAAAACAAGAAAACGAAATTTCAATACATTAACAATAAAACATGAATGGTATAAAAATAGAAAATTCAAGGAAAAACATATCATAACTCATTCAATACAATATGGATGATTTTATTAGAATAAATCATCATCAATAAAGAATAATATATTCTTAAGGATATTATTATAGTTAATAATGATTGTTAATTCATTTTAAGAGAAATATCACTTTTTTTAAATCATTTAAAAGTCACAAATTTATAAAGGAAGTAATTTAAAATAGATATATGAATCCATGATTCCCATAAAACATTAAAACTTTAAAAATAATTATAATTTCAAAACATTCATCACCATATAAATAAATCATTAAAATCATTTTAAAAACATGACCATATATTAAAAGGATTTATAAAGATAAATATTTTAAACATTTAAAATGATGATCTAGTTAGATGTAACCTCCAATAGAACATTAATATATTACTTATGAAAAATCCATTATGAAATCTGGATATCGATGATATATATTTCCCAGTAAATACATACTCATAAACATTCTCATATAATAATGAGATTGAATAAATAACCCTTACCCTGCACTTTCCATTGGTCGAGGGTAAGATTGACCACTTTTATAATGACCATTTTATGTTTTTAAATTATAACAGAACCATATTCACATTTATAATATCATACATGATTCATTTATGACTTTATACTACCCATTTAATAATTATTTCCATGATAAAATAACAGTTTGGGTAATAATCGCTTTATTTATCTTACTTGTTTCAACTTGTTATTAATAATCGTATCATTTAGATCATGATTTAAATACATACAGAATATACAAGTTGATTTATAGATCATTTATATTTGGAATATAAATATTTATAATAGATAGATTTATTAAATAAAAGGCACCTTTTATGGAGGTGGTAGGTCGTACATACGCATAAATGTTGTTTCTATTTTCATATCGTATTGAACAGAAGTAGGTGAATAAGTTATATTTATGTACAAAAATACATACATACATATATATATATATATATCTCCAGTATAATTATTATGTCCTACATTACATACTTATTCATAATATGTATTTTTATAATCATCATTGAATGGTGAACGTGAGAATGAATCTCATCGCGTCGTGGAGACGGTAATCCGTACGTACGCACAAGTGAAAATATTATTTTATTGATTGTGAAATTTTTTGTAATTGTATTGTATATAGTATATATAGAATAATTAACATGTTATATTTATTACTTACATCTGTTATACTCATTATTATACCCATCCAAATAATGAAGTGTTTGAATAACAAACTACACCATGACGGGGATACGGTAAGCCATACGTATGCACGTAAGGTGACATGGTCATTTAGAGGATGGATAGAGTAATTAATATGGTTGGAAGATATTTTTAATAACATTAAAATATTTAATAGGTACTATATTTATTATTTTGATATGGAAATAACAAATAAAGAGGAGGTGGAAGATGAAATGAACTTGAAAGAGGGTGGTGAAATTATTATCTCTCCTTCGGGTATTTCTTTTTCAATTGATCAAAAGGGATTCTTAGGTTGGATTTCAGATAAAAGTAATCAATATATGATAATGTGTGGAATGTTGAAAGAATATTCAGGCATGGGTTGTCTGGGCCTAATCTCTTTGGACGTGTGATTTAAAGAGAATGGGATGTTCTCTTTTATAAGATAGGTGAGGGTAACATTAAGAAAAAACATTAAATATTATATTATAATAAAATTATTTTCAGATTATAATGGCTAAAAAAGGATTTATTTCCAGGATATGCTGGCTATGGGTCGAAATAATATCATCCAATAGGTTTTAGACAAGTATAGGGTACCAATTTAAGCTTAGTATTTAGATTTAACTCATAGTTGAATAGATTAACTTTTACTGTGTCTTCTTGTATTCTTACACTATATGGTTAATAAAAATACTCTATACTTCTAAGAGAACCTCTAGCTGTAGATTAATGGAATTTATAATATTATTTAAGCCCTTTTCTGGAACATTATATTTTTAGGAATATTATATTAACAAATAATATAGTATATGTTTTAAAAATTAATTATTGTCAATTTTGACACTTTTTGGTATTTCATTTTTGTGAAAGACATCACAAATTTATTACATAGAACATGATACATATAATCATCTATATAATGTCATATTAACCTATAAAATTCATGGATGTCATAAAATCCTTGAAATTGTATTTATTTCAAAATTGATAATACAATTTATTAGATTCCTTCATTAATAAGGTAATTACTACATCAATATTATGACATAAATAAATTTATTTATTTTATTCTAAAAATTGATAAATAAAATACCATGATTTATGAAATAGTTTTATATTTATATTGAATCATTATAGTCAAATTTATCTTATGTATAACCATATATTAAAAATGCTTTAGTTATAAAACAATGAATTTAACACTTTAAATTCTTCTTTAAATAAAATCGAAAAAAGTCATAATATAATCCATGTGAACCAAAGAGGATCATATATTATTTTTAAGGTTGTTTTTGGTCGAATTAATCTTATAAAATTTAATTAGGACATGTGTTAGGGTAATTATAATATCATTTTTACCCTTAATCACCCTATTTACTTTTAACCATGGTAATCAAAAGTCAAAATTTACTATACACCAAAAATTATTTTCATCTTTGTAAACAAAATTTTTATTACAGAAGTCAACTATGTCTCTTGGATTTTTAAATTCAACTCACAGAGGCAGTAAAATTATGTTTTATTCAAATTTGAAAATTCTCCTAGAAGGTGGGTAAAAGACGGTAAAATTAAAAAAAAAATTATACATTTAATTTTATTATAAAATGAACCCAATGAATTAAATTTTACATATATAGGTATTATATATCTACTTTGAAATAAAATAAATTGAAATAAAATAAGTAATTATTTAAATAAAATTGCGGTTTTAAATAATAATGCATTTTTTCACTATTCGCCAAAAATTGAATGTTTTCCGAAAAATACCAAAAAATCACCCTAAGATAAATTTGATATTATGAATTCAAAAACGAATTTTATTTTACCAAATTCAATACATATTAGTTTCATTTATTAATATAAAATTAATTCCCATTGTCAAAACCAACATGAAGGTTTTTAAAAAGTAAAAACTATCAAAAGATTGACATGTGTTTATGTCAAATTTAAATGAGAAATTACTTATAATGACCTACATTGTTTTAAATGATAAAAACAAAATATAATTATAATTACAAACCATTCAAATGTTGAATTGAACACTATAAATTAATTTGATTAAAAATATTCTTTTAAATTAAAATTTAGTATTTTTCCCTATTTACTCTAATATAAAATTGATTAGAAAAACACCAAAAAATTATAAAAACTATATTTCTAAGTCCCAATTGTAAAGAAGAAGTTATTTTGTGAAATTGAATATATAAATGTATCAAATATTGAATTTAAACAGGGTTCTCCACTAAACGGCGGTAAAATTACATTTTTTTAAAAATACTTCCAATATGTGAAAAAATGAATTTGTTCTTATATTATGATTAAGAAACATATAATATAAATTCTAAAATTATATGTAGTATATAATATTCAGAATTCATTTAATACTATTCATAACCTCTTTTTGAATGGCTAGTTTGGTAAGACGCGGTTTGCTCAAACTCGTTCTTGCGTGTATCAAAAGTTATTGAATTTCTTTGAAGAGATAACATACTGTTAAATCATGGGGTGTTACAAAGAGGGTGACACACTATGTGTGTCAATGAATCTTAGTTAAATATTAATTTAACAAGTTGAATAAATATTATTTCTAATTGTGGTTTAATAATTATTCAAGGATGCCTAATTTCATTTATTTCCACACTAGTTATTCGAGAAAATATATTTTGGGTGAAATAATATATTTTTTAGTGAGTAATACTGTGATATTTATTAAATAAAGAAATATAAATTATTCAAGGTCTAATAAATGAGGTGGAGGAAATCAATAAATGGAAAAAAAGTGCACGCCATGTATATTAATATACATGCCGAGTTGTTTTTCTGGGGACTTGTGAAAAATAATAATATTGATTTAATTATATAATATTAGGTGTAATTCATTCGGTGCATGTCAAATAATAATAATTGTAAACTATTATTATTAAACATGTGGGATTTTTACGAATTAAATGAAATGAATAAATGTTTTTGGGTAATTAATTCATTTTATAATTTAATGTAATTATAATACCAATTATATGATTTTCATTAGCCTAGCCATTTTTTGGGGGTTTTGTACGACGGACCTAGAGAATTATCTCAAAACAAGAGAGAATTCTTTTATTCCAATAACTCTATCATGTTATGAGAAAGATCGTCCTCTACCTGATTAAGGAGAAACCTATGCATG
Source organism: Viscum album (assembly GCA_963277665.1). Classification (NCBI taxonomy): domain Eukaryota; kingdom Viridiplantae; phylum Streptophyta; class Magnoliopsida; order Santalales; family Viscaceae; genus Viscum; species Viscum album. The sequence goes on from OY728152.1 coordinate 1,753,395,710, forward strand.
ATGCTCTAAAGGCAATCAAAGGTGGACATCACAAGTGAATTATAATCGATGCTAGCACATGGAGACACCTTTAGTGATGTCCAGAGATATTTAGAGCATGTTTGGATCAACACATGAGGAATCTTACCAATTTATTCTAAGACATAGTGACAGGTCACATCAGATCATGACCGAAAACATCAACGGAGATAGAATTCCATCAAGGTAATTCTTGTATTTTAATTAAATTAATTAAAACCAAAATATTATGATCCTCTCAATGGTTCTGTGAACCCATTCATTTCATTTATTCTTCATTCTATTCTGAAGGTCATGTATTTTATTATCATGGTGGATCTCAGATTGATCATTTTTAACAGAAAAATTTACCTTGGGTACACCCACCAACGCACATCTACTGCACCCCAAACCAACATAGGCTACTCCTAAAAAGAAGTACTGATATAGAAAATGATCTCTTCATTCCAGGGAACACTTGACATATCAAAATAATAGTGATATATAATATAAACATGTAATAAATCATGAATATATTTTTATCTCTATCAATGTATTATAAGATAATCCACTGTTTCTTACCTTTCCAAAATATCTAAAGGATTGTAAAATCAAGGAGCTATCTTTCATTACCTCTTAATTAATTTGTGGAACTGCCTAGAAAAAACATGAATGAAAACACAGCCCTTGAATTTCAACCCAAGGGGTCATCAATGATTGTTGGAAAACCACTTCTTCTTAGACTCAGCTATATCCATTTGATTTTTAATATTTTTTTACTACTCTGATGTATCTTAAATGAGATGAGGCCCTAATAGTACTGAATATTTTTTTTCTCTAGTGTAATTTTGATTGCCATGCCCTACTATATATGGAATCATAATAATCCATCTATATTGTTGGGTGAATGTTTTTCTTATACAAAAACTATGCTCAAGGTTTATTTTCAACAATAAACCACGAACATCTAGGACATAAAATCTCATCATGTCCTCCAACACATGAAGAGTATTCTCACACTAATCCTTAGTCTATGGGTGATAGCTTGTACTCTGATGTATATATGAACCTATTGACCTCTATAATGCCCACTGTAACTGTATCCTGAAACAAGCATCTCTATTTCATACAAACATTCATGTAAATAATTGAAGTATTATAAATTATCAAAAATATATCATATTATTCTCATATAAATAAAATTTATACATGATAGGTAAAAAGGGAGTAACCTTCACTAAACTAACAATGATCACCCACACAACATCACAGCCTTGATGTGACATCGATAATCCAATCATGTTTTCCATAGTGACATCACCCCATTTCCACCATAGGAAGGGAAAAAACTACAAAATCTCAACTAGTACATGGTGTTATGCCTTCATCTACTGAAAGGAGGAACACTGATTAAAAAATCTATTTTTTCAAATTCCATTCCCATCCTATAATACTAGTGTCATAGATCATAGTACATCTTTTTATTACCGAGGTGTACTACCAAAATAAAACCATGATATTCTAAAATCAATTATTCTATCACATCCCTAGGAACATAGATAGGTCCATGAATATTAAATGTCTTATCCCGATCAATGATCTGTCCAAGTAGGTGGTCCTCTCAAAAACCACCCAACCTTAAGAATAAATCCTTAGGGTTTAAGAGTTTCCTAACCTTCACTCTATCCCAACGTTAGAAGGTCACTACTAAAGTTGTAAGGATAGGATATACATGATTCTCTTGGACCGCTAGGTGAATATCAAAAATTAGGACCATTATTTATTAATCGCATCTGGGCTCTTGAACTACCTCTGTTATAATCTTGTAGCTCATAAAATATACCACAACATTTCCCTTTATAGCTATATAAAAAATTTTCAAAATAAAAGGATTCTATGTATTCAAACCACTATAACTAACTAATATTTAATTCATGTTGTTTTATGATTTATTTGTGACTTTTTTGGTTATTAAATGATAAAAACTACACTCCTTGTATATAGTGATACCAAAAACACATGGCATGATCTACTATTGAAAGATCGAGGTCACATGTTGGTAAATTCTACCCATGTGGCCTTAGCTAATGGGATCACTATTCCACCACTCATCTATCCTGCATCATGACAACTCCTATATCAATATCTAATGCATCACAATAAACTGTATAGATTCTTCAAATCATTGGTATAATTGGGATCAATATTGCAGTCAATATCACTTTCAACTCTTGAAAATCTATCCCACACAATTTAGACAATATAAATTTCATAACCTTCTATGTCAAACCCATATGTGGTTCTACCAGGCATCAAAATATTTGAATGAATTTCTTGTATTACCCATCCATCTATAAGAGACTACATATTTCATATAAATTCATGGGCTTATCTCAAGAATCCATGGATTTATCGTTATCTTTTCCAATTGATAATCCCTTATCTAAGATAATGTGGCATAGTAATTCCACCTTATTTATCTAAAACTGACATTTACTTATAATATAAAACAACTGTCTGTATTTCACTGTATGGGAAATGATATCAAGATGTTTGGTATTTTATATAGAGTATTTGAGTAGAAAAAAATATCATTTTTTAAGAAGACCATAAATAAATCCAAATACAAATACAGAACCCAATAAAATAGAGAAATAAAAATAGTAGGCAAGTTCATCAAAATGTTCATCATAACTAGATACTCATAAATCTCATATATTCTTTGAAATGATGTACAAGTTATGTTTGAAGGCCTAACTCTTACTTGATGATAGCTTGAACTCATATCAATCTTCAAGAAAACCCTTTCTCCTCAGAGATGACCAAAGAGATCCTCGATATGAGGTCATAAATATTTTTTCACAACCATAAGCGGATTCAACTAATGGTAATCCACACAAATTATGATGTTATCATACACTGTATTTTGGTAAAGAATGAGTGAATCCTAAGGATAAATATAGGTTCGTATGAGACCCTTAGGATCCTATCCTTATAGTTACCTCTTGATCTCTTATAGCTTAGTGGTAGCCATCCTATAAAGTGAAATTGATACCCCTGAGGCTCCTAGAACTATATCAATAAAAAAACAACCTATATCATTTGATGATGTCCATGAAAATCATTATGTATGATGTACCTAAATAAATATACTATTGTAGGGAAATAAATCTATCACATTCACTAATAATTCAGAAAAAGGCTTCCAATATATGCTAACACTCCACATATCCCATTATATTTTGTTCTAGATAGACCGACCTACATATATCAGTATCCCCTATGTATATAGATACTTACCTTATGTGGTAATAAGGAGATCCTATTATGATAACAGTAAATAAATAATGATTGGGAACCAATTATTCTATCCCAATAATGATAAAAAATCCTTCCATCTCAAGGAAAAAAAGTTCCAAAAGAAATTATAATTTTCAATCTCAATGGGGCACTCCTTAAATTAGCATACACTTTCTGATTGCATTGAAAATGAGTATCTAAATTCATTACCCCATAGAAGTTAAATAATTTGTGATCATGGATTTACATGATATAAACATAGATAAAATTTTGATAATTTTCTATTTCAAATAAAATAGATACCAAAGAAGGGGTTATTACCATCACACCTCTCATTGTTGATGTTCTGGAACCCTTCTCTTTAGGTGTAGGTTGTACTGAATAGATCTAACTTGATGGAAATACATAAGATATAACATTAAATTCCTTATATAGTCCACTCGATTGGGGATATAAATATTAAATATATACTCCTAGACCACATCCACCTCCTCATCATATATGTAAAATGATACTCTAAATCCCTTACTGAAGCGAGGCTCCGATTTAATCTCTAGAATGTGGAGCTAGTTTGGATCCTCTCTAACATGAAATAGATGTAAGGGATTAGTCTAATCATAGATGATGTCCTATTTCCCTTTTGTCTCGTCACTCTAATGGGTCTCCATAACACTGAGTCTTTATGTGACCCTGTCACCCACACTGATGGAATGTAATAGAAAACCAAGTTTTAATACCATAGATACCACTACTTTGACAAAAACCATGCAGATGATTCTTCCTATAACCATATAAACTATCATGCCTTGGATAAGAACATTCATGACATATACATTCAAATCCCCTCATGTTACAATTGTTAACAATGACTTGGTTCATTATTTATAAAATAGTAGTCAATCAGAATATATTTAAATGAAAACATTTGGATAAGTGGGAAAATACCATTAAGGATGAGGCACACACTTTAATTTATTCAATTATTATTATCCCTTCAAGAATTTTTAGTACATTTTCTATTATAACCATTAATGTTTATACAAAAACCACATGCAGTACAACCAATGTAATAAAATAGATACATCTATATGGTATGTTATATACAGGACATGTTAAGCAGTATGTTCCAATGATAATCCATGTTTAATTCTTCTTTTCCATATTAGTCCAATGATGAAATTCAATAATATAATAACCCCATAAAAAAATTTTCACCCTTAAATGAAATCAATTCAATTATAGTATGAAAAATCCATAACATCAAGTCCATTCCACTCCAATTCATCTTTTCCCTATATGTTGTTTGGCTACTCATAGTCACACACTTATTACCAAATTCTAATACTTCATAGTCTATTGTCTAACCATTAATAAATAGTAATACCATAAAATAAGGATTTCATAACACTTTTAGATGTCCTAGACTCGGTTTATTAATAAATAACTGATCGTCGTTGGCCACATGGCCTCATAAGTGCCTCCTCATATACTGAAGATTTCTAAATAGTGTTGAGGTACTAGTTTCAGCCTGTGGTTAGACTATGATGTCATTTTATAGTGAAGAACAATGGTAAAATATATATATATATAATGAGTAAGAATAAATAATATTATAAATTAGTGGGGGTAAATTATCTAGACAAAATAAATTAAATAGTTACCATAATATCAATGTGATACAAAATGATTATGATGATATGATACTATAAAAAAATTGGAGGAAGGAAAACATTTTCACATTTCACAAAAAAATACACATAAAGATAAAAAAAATATTTATTATAAAAGAATCCTAATACTATGTTTGGTCCTATACTCCTATACACCATCCTATCATTTGAATCTAGAAACTAAAGTTGGACCCATGCACTTTTCCTGTCCTACAACCATGAGTTCTACCAGAATACAAATCAATGGACCAAATAGAATGTGAGTAAAAATCAGTAGTCCACCAGCAATAGCTTTTATAGAAAATCTAGTCTATGATTATAAATATAGAATTGTTTTGGTAAAATTATGATCAGTAGATAATAAAATAAAATAATTACCACGTTGTGATCAGGTTCCTCATGGGATGCCTGACTGACATTAGCTGCTTCAAACTTAGACAAATGTCTCTAAATAGGTATTGTAAAGAAATTCATATCCCATTAATATCATAAGAGTAACCATGTAATAGAAATAACGATGGAGGGTCCAAGGTGTAACTAAGGAATCCTTGAACTTAGAAGGTCTGACCATCTCATAGTAAATTACCATGAATCTTATATAAATTGTCTATATGTGATCCATGGGGTACAACATTTGAATTACAATAGAGTGAAATATATAATCTGTACTATTAGGTACAAATCCAAAAATGTGTTCTTTTGGTATATTTTGGGTGTGTATTTGTTTGTTGACAAATCCAGATGATCAAAAATGAGTATGGATGGGGTTTTCCGACGAGAAATTTTTATGTTGGTGTAGTTTTGCAGTATTTTCAAAAACAATTTTCTCAACATCGATATTTTTTGGTGAATAATGGAGAACAAAGTTGGAAAAGTTAGTGAAATGAGGAGTTTGGGACATGGATCGTGTACCATGTCCAAGAAGAGTATGCGTCTGCATACCAGGCAGTGGGAACTGTATGTAGTTGCGGTTCGCAAAACCAAAAATGGTTGATAGCGGAAGCTAGTGTGGTATATGTATGGATTGTTATCATCTGAGGAGATCGACCACGTAAGAGAAAGGTAGCACGCGGACTGTGTATGAAAAAGGCTTCACCGGTGGCTTGTGGTTTGTAGTGGTAGAGGGATTAGTATTATGTGGAGGCTAATTTGAAGATTTGGTATATCTTGCATTAGATGATTTTGCGGGTATCTTTGTCTATATATTAATATCTAATCCCACTGATTACTATTGGGACTGAATATCATTAGAGAACATATTTCTAGTATGGTATTTCAGCAAAGACTAAGGGATGTTCGCAATGGATATTTCTGAAGGCTGAAGTGGTTCTCACAGAATATATTCTACCAAATGTTTTTGCGGAGATCATGAGAACACAAAGGACACATTATATGGAAGAAGATGGTGTGGTAAATAATTTTGGTTAGTGAAGGAAGTCCGTAAATAGAAAACCATTCACAGAAAGAGGGTGATTTCCATTAGAGATTTGTATAATTGGTAGGTGATAGCGGTAAGCGATAGAAAAGGCAGAGGAAATCCATAGAAGAAGGGTTGTTCACAGTAGAGGAAACCGTACACTGAGGAGGTGATCTGTGTACCGAACATGGTACTCAGTACGTGGGAGAGAAATATGGTTCATGATTGGCACCAGGAAGCTTGTGGAAGATTCAAACCAATTTGAGAATGTTTTTTCCAGTACCTAGATGTATCTTGGAAGGAGGACTTCATCTACACGAAAAACATAACATCAACAGAGAATCTACCTATAGTTGAGGATCCGGGAATACAAGAAAATGAAGGGACATACATGTCCATAAACTATGTTTGACCTACTATTATACAAAATATGTGTGGATTCCTTTCCAGAGTAGTGAGAACAGGAAGAGAAAGATGGTGACCCTTTCCACTAGAAGTGAGCCTAAGAAAGAGGCATAGAGAGTGAACCAAAGGAATAAAGTGAGTAGAACTGAAACATGTAACGGCAGTGAGCCTGGGAATATATGATCTAGCCCAAATATTGTTCTCATTATTTTTTGTGAACCATTGTGAATTTTTTACATCATCACATCATCATTGTATGCTATTTGGACGAAGCCCATTGAGGGTGAACTGTGTAAAAAATGTTTTTTCATGTGCATGATTTCATATCTCTTTGTATATTGCTATGGGAGGAAGATATAATTGGGTTTTTTCTAAAAACGAAATGGTATCTGAATGGGAGAATGCTTTAATCTGTCAGACCCCGTTTCACCCTCCCTGGGAATTCAACCTAGTGGGTCTAACAATTTGTATCATAGAGAAAGGTAGAAAGTCAGTGGTTCTCTCTCAAGAAAAAATGAAGGCATTTAATCATTATGGAATTATGATCATTGATATAAATAAATTTCAAATACGGAAGAATCAGATGCTGAACATCTTTATATTTGTAGGAATGGATGTCTTCACAAATACCATGCATTGAATATCAGCTGACATTAGTTTTGGTTCTCTATTAGAAGTTGAGTGAAGGGAATTTTATTTTGATTATAAAGGTATAAATGCATTAGGGTGATCCCTATCATATTAAATTTATACAAAGGTGATGTCCTATAAAACATCACATATAATTTGAGAAAAATTGTTAATAATTTTTGATGGTGACACAAAAGACATATAAGAATAGTTTCACATTCTATAGAAAAAGTCTAAGAATCACAAAATGAATCCCAATGAGAATTTTGATGCATTCTTTGAAAAGAAAAAATTATCTTTGGAATACATACAGGGTTTTGGATAAATAATTGATGATATAATGATTGCGAAACTAATATTGAGGAAACTTTAACAGTGGTTCAATTTTAAATATTCAGTGTTGGAAGACAAATTCCCAAATGATCTGACACTAGATAACCTACACAGTTCCCTTGTAGAATATGAAATGATAAATGGTGATAAAAATGCAGTGTAAAATGGATGTATAAGGATGCGGCATTCATGTCGTTGAATAATCTCTCTTTTTAAGATATTCTAGAGGAGGACAATATGGATGCTTTCATGTCATTTCACTCCTCCAATCAGCAAAGGGGAGAAGGGATGTTCAAAGGTAAACATAGATTTTCATTCTTTCGATGAGGAATGATTGGGAATTTTACATCAAAGTTTTCTATGATGATTGATTATGAAATTTAAGAAAATGATGAAATTCCCCATAATATGTATTCAGAAACAGAGAAAAGAATGAGAAGTACTAGAAGAAATCTCTTCAAAAATATTAATATTCTTTCAAGAGAGAATGAAAGATCAAAAGAATATGAGGTAGAAGAGTTAGAGGATGGCATAGGTGATAAATTAGATGCTTTGGTGGTAGTTGATAGAAATTATTTTACAAAGAAGAAAGTCACAATGAAGAACGGGAACTTGAAGAAATAGTTGATATTAATGATGATTTAGAATATTACTTTAAAGTGGTAAATATTTTGAAATCCAAAACAAAGAAAGATAAAAAATCTATTAATAATGCCAATCTCTACACGCATTATCATTTTAATGTTAATTCTGAGCTGAATATAGAACATCAAAAATGAGGTTTTAAATGCCAGAAAGCTCAGAAACAGTGGTTGAGTATAAACTCAATATTAAAGAATAGAAAATGGAAATCAATACCTTGAATGAAAATAAAAAAGATCAAATAAAATGCATCGATGAACTTGGAGAGGATGCTGTCGGTATACGACGAAATGTAAATGATTAGGAGAAACAATTAACTATATGTTCGACATTAGGAAAGAAGATAACACAAAAAATAGAGAAGTTGAGATTTGAAAAGATTGAACCATTTGAATAGGAGAAATAATCAACTCTAAATGATAAGGCTAGTATAGGGAATGATCTAAAATATAATGACATTATGGTTCAATTCAGAATAGAAGCATCCACTACAAGAATAAATATTTATTTGGGTATGAAGAAGAATTAGAAGATTTAGAGACCCCAATTTCCAACTAATGCTGCATCATTATCACACAGAAATGTTACTCACATACGATGCTATTGTTGTGCTATTATGGGACACTCTCATAATTTCTGATCCATAGCAAAGAGGTTCCAAATTAAACAAGAATAATAGAGTTGGTCGTATAGAGCTCAAAATTCTAGGTCATTATTTTATGGTCATTGTTTTAGGTGTAAATGGCTCTGACATATGGCTAGAACAATGCTCATTGAAAAAGGACTTTCAGAGACATTTTGGAAAGAAGCTGTAATGTCAATAGTATACAAATCAAATATATTTTTACTTTGTATAAAGGAGGAGAAGACTCCATATGAGTTATGGTATGAAAAGAAGTCATCCATGATGTTCATTTGAGTCTTCAGATGTAAATGTTTCATTATCAATAATGAAAAAAATAGTCCATTTGAATCACATGGTGATGAAGGGATATTTCTTGGCTACTCAAAGAAAATAAAATCATATAAATGATTCAATAAGAAGATATGAATGATAATTGAAAGTGATGATGTGACCATAGTGGAGGATGAGCATAATCTTCAACAAATACATGATCAGACTCAAGCGGATAGTGATGAAGAGATGATCAGGTCAGTAGATACTCTCACTCTAGATACAGATTCATTATAAGACTCAGACAATGACAATAAATTATAGTCTGCCCAATTACTAGTGACATGATCTGAAATTGATAGGTAGGATATAATTGAGGATTAGACAACGCCACTGCCTAAAAAGAGGATGAATTCTTTATATCATGCATCATGCTTATCACAGGTGTATCCTAATGATTTGATGAAGCAGCTAGAGATGAGAATTGGGTTCAAGAAATGAATAAATATCTTGACCATATTGAGAAGAATATGACATGGGAAATTATTTTGAGTCTTGGAAAAAAGAATGGCATCAGAACAAAATGGGTCTTTCGAAACCACATGAATGAAGACAGTGAAGATATTTGAAACAAAGAACAACTTTTGTGAAAAGGGTACTCCCAGTTTGAGGTTATTGATATTGATGATACATTTTAACTATTTCAAAGCTAGTGACAATAAAATTATTCATGGTCATAGCAGTGAAAAGGGCGTTTAAGGTTTTTTTAGATTGATATTATGTCCGCATTTCTGAATGGAGTTCTAAAAGAAGAAGAATACATTGAGGAAATGGATGGTTTTCTCATCTATGAAGATGATAAAATGGTTTGTCTGGTGAATAAGGAATTATATATTTTGAATCAACAACCAAGAGAAATGTATTCAAGCCATGATCAGTATCTAAAGAAGCATGGTTTTTAGCATTGTGGAGTTGATTATAATATGTATTTCAACATTGGAAATAGTATACAGATGATGGTGATGGTTTATGCCGATGAAATAATCATTAGTGGATTAGATGAATCCCAATACATTCAATTTTCTGAATTCATGAAGTGAGGGTTCAAAATTTCGATGATTGGTGAGATAACATTTTTCAATGTCTTACAGGTGACTCATGGAAGGAATGGAACTTTTATTTCTAAATTTGAATATTCCAAGGATGTTTTGAAAAGGTTTTGATTGGATTTTTATGAATATATGAAGACTCTAGTTTCTATCCAGTTGAAATTGTCATTACATGAGGAAGGTACACCAGTTGATATCACAAAATATAGGAAAATCATTATAAGTCTTTTGTATCTGACAATGACAACGTGGGATATTGTATTTTCCACATGACATGCAGCGCGATATCAATGTAATCCCAAAGAGATCCACATGATTTTAGAAAATAATAATTCTTTGGTATATCAAGGGCATAGTGGATTTTTGCCTAATGTATAATGAAAAATCTCATCCAGAGTTATTGCAATTTACAGATGCAGATTGGGATGGTTCAGACGATGATAGGAAATCAGCAGCAATAGGTTCCATTAATCACAGAAGATTGTGTATTTAATGGTTGAGAAAAAAAAACAATATTTTATTTCATTGATCAGCTTAAAAAATGAATATATTTTGGCCACTCAAGTCTACACATAAAAATTGTGGATGAAGTAGCAGTATATAGATATGGTAATTAAAGAGAGATCGTCTATCAGAATTCGTTGTGATAATTCAAATTCTATAAATCATAGCCAAAATAATTTTCATCACTCAAGGACAATACACATTGAAATAAAATATCATTTTATCAAGGATAAGGTGGAGGAAAGGCTATGAATTTTTAGTATGTACCTATAGAACAACGATTTGCATATATTCGTAAGAAGTCCTTACCCAACAAAGAGTTTGAAAGGAATCTATTGGATCTGGGAGTCAAGTTGAATCCCCTCACATGAAAAAGAGTGGATATGGGTCCCCCTATCACAGAGTTATGTTGTTTCCTTCACTAATGTGATGATATGTGATCTTTAACCTATTTTATAAAACCATGAAATTCTCTTTAGGTTCATTGAAAAAGGGGAAGAATGTGTGACAATTTTAGGGGGAGAAAAGTCACAGGGAGAAGCTATTAAGTGGAGAAGTGAGATAGGGGGAGTTGAAGATGAGATGAAGCTATTTGGAAGAGCTATATCGTAGGGGTGGAATTAATTATGATTATTCGAGAACTGATCGATCAAATATTATGATGATGATAGATGTGATCGATCAATGATAAGATATCATGATGGATGACGTTCCTGATGAAATTAGTTCATTGGTATTAGTGTATCTGTACGGTAACATCAATTGGTGATGAGAAATGAAGTTATTCATTTATAAAATTCCCATTATACCCTTCTTTGTCATGCCAAACAGAAATCATGTGGGTATAGATTATTTTTTGAGTAAATCCTTTGTTGCAATCATTATCACGTGAAGTGAATGGTGGATGAAATTGGATAGACTATTAATGTGGTATTAAGATGTTAATCGATGTTATGAGAAGAGTTTTTAAAACCCAAAATGGGGATATTTATTGGAAAAAACCCCCCAATGTGTCATCTAAGTGTGTTTTGGGTGTGGATGTGTGTGTTGAAAAAGCCAGATGACCGCAAATGAGAATCCTTGGTGTTTGTCAAAGACAGGTTTTTAAGGTGGCGCTGTTTCCCACCGTTTGCAAAAAACATTTGCCACAAAATTTTGAATTTTTGTGAAGAATGCGATTGATTTTGGAAATGGAAGGGAAATGAGGAGTCTAGTTCATTGATCTTGTACCATTTCTAGGAATAATATGTTGTTTCCTACCATGCAGTGAGAACGGTACGCAGGTGCGATTTGTGAAATCAAAAAAGTTTTGTGGTGGATGATGGTGCGGTACATGGATGGATTATCAATGGATGAGGAGATCTGCCGCATAGAAGCAAATGTGATATGAAAACATCATATGAAAAATTCTTTTCTGATGGATTTCTTTTTGCGAGGGTAAATCGATTAGTATATGGTGGAGGCTTAATTACAGATTTAGTAAATCATGCATTAGCATATTTTTTTGGTATATTTTCTATATAAGAATTTCTAATCCGATCAATTACTGCTCATACTGAATATCATTAGAGAACATATATTGATTCTAGTATTTCAGCAAAGACTGAAGGAAGTTCATGATCTGTGATACACGAAGGATGAATTGGTTCACACAGAAAAGATTCTAACGAAATGGTTTTCTGAGAAATGTAGCCCTCAAAGGAAATGGTACGCTGAAGAAGAAGGTGTGGTACCCAATAGCGGTTAGTGAAGGCAGTCCATGAACAAAGAACAATTCAACAACTAAAGGGTGATTTGTAGCTGTGTTTCTCAGAATTGGTACGCAGTAACGATACACAATTTTGAATGTAGAGATAGTCTACAGATGAATTATGGTTCACAATAGTGGAAACAATGTGTGTAAGTGGTGATTCCCATACCAAAACCTATACCCGTTACACGGTAGGGGAAGGTGTTTCACGATTTGCACCAGGAAGCTTTCAAAAGCTTGACATCAGATTTAGAAAGTATTTTCTGGTACTAAACATTCTCCGTGAAGGTGGACTTCATCTATGGGAGGAAAATGAACTTCAATAGAGCATCTTCTTATAGATAAGGATGCAAGAATTTAGGCAAATGAGGGGACCTTCATGTACTTAAAGAGTGATTGACCTAAAATTCTGAAATATGTGTGTGGATTCCATTCAAGTGCAGTTAGCACATGAAGAGGAAGATGAAGACTCATTCCACCAAATGTGATATAGATAAAGAGGCATCAAAATGAAACATGCTAGTGCAATGATAAGACCCTAAAAATTGTAAAGGATGTGAGCCTGGGCATAGGAGATCTAGCCCAAACATTGTACTCATTATTGGTTGTGATACATAGTGAATTTGTTACATCAACACATCACCATTGTATTCTCCTTAGATGTAGCCCAGTGAGGGTGATCCATGTAAAAATAAATGTGTTATTTGCATAATTTAATTCCTATTTTTATATTGCTACGGGTAGAAAAGAGCATTGAGTCTTGTATAAAAATGAAAAAAATATGAATGGGATAAAATTTTAATATGTCATAGCCTTATTCAACCCCCTATTAGGGTATTGACCTCATGGTCATATAGTTTCAATAGATAATTTCCAATGTAAATTATTTTCTATGAATGATAGTATCCAAAGGCAATGATCCTATGCATCATGTGTATGATGAGATCAACCAAAATCCATGAATATTATACAATGAATTTTAATTTATATACATATATTAGAATTTATCATTGGTTCTATGATGATGAATTAATGTACAAATATGTTAAAAACTAAATTAAAAGTGCAATTCTTGGGAAACATGTAAAATAAATTTGGGTCGAATCCTCAAAGTGCTCAACCCATTACCTCTAGAATCCAAGGGTGGATCGAGTCTAACCACTCATTTAGTTAGAAAAAGGCCCATTACCATTATAAATAGTTTATATATAATCAAAATACATCTGTTAATAGATACCACATTTCAGTTATATTTAATATAATAATTAATTTTCATTTAAAATTGAAAATGTTCATATGGATGTTCTTTCATTTGTAATCATTTCCTAATAAATAATAAGGTGAAATTAAATGTTAATTTCCATACTTTATCACAATTATAAATTTATTATAGCACAATTAAATTCCATTTTTACATTTGATCCAACACATTTAATGGCAAACAAAGGATTATATATATAAGGACTCACCCAAAGGGGTGATCCAGAGAGAGGTTTTAATAAAAAAACAAGGACTATGTGTATCATATGAGGTCTTGGTTGTGGTTCCCACAATTAATTTATTGATTTTATAATTACTAGGAAACACATTGAGATTCAGTTGTTTCGTACAATGAAAATAATCATAAACGAGTGAGACCATAAATGAAACGTTATAGACCACCTACTTTATGGTGGTAGAGGAACATTCATCAATCATTTAGATCATATTTGTGTCATAATGAGAGAAAATAGAGTAATGTACATATTACCTAAAATGGGTATGATTAGATTTCATTGAAATAATTATAAAACGGTGAGGTAAACTAAGAAATAAAGGTAACAGATCGAAGCACCTATTGTTGGATAACAAACGTGATATATGGTGGTCAGATTGGAGTGTAGACGTGGAATTAGCTTCAATTCATAGGGAGCAGGGGGATGATCTAACATGGTGGGGATAAGATTTTGATTGATGAGAGGGAATGTGGGGTAGGTGAGAAAAGGGTCATTTTACCCATCTTTAAAAGGGCTCATGGTTTGGCTACATAGTTATCCAAATCATGTCCCTACCATACACCTTAACTTTCGATGGGAACCACCCCTCACATGGTTTGGTGCGTGGTTAGAGAAACCATGAAATAATAGTGTGTATTAGTTTAGAATATTTTATATATTTTCACAAATGGTCATGTTTACTAGGATTCATGGTTATAAAAATATTGAGACACCCTCTAGGGAATGTAAGGATGAAGTTTATGGTTAGCACTAGCTGTGTGCTAACCATGTTCCATTTCCATTATCCCAAAAAACTAGAGATCTAGGTTCTGAAAAATCGCTGGACTCTCTTGATGCCACCATGACCTCATTAGATATTTTAAAAAGTATGAAACTAATGGTCCAAAATGAAATTTAATGGATCTGTTCTTTATATAAAAAATTGCGATGTTACACTCAACACATTTTCTGTTGTGTTTATGGATGATATCCTGGTTATTTGAGATCCAAAAAGGAGTAAAATATCCATATGAATCTAGGTTTAAAATCCTTATCATCCACTAACATTAAATAATCATTTCAAAATGTAATTTATGGATCTTGGAACTGAGTTTCTAGGGACACATGATTTCATGGTATGAAATTTTAGTTGACCCTAAAATGGTGAAGGATGTTTTGTTACGGGAGAATCCACTAAAATCCTTTTAGATTTAGATATTCTAATATATTCTTGATTAATATCACAAGTTCATCAATGATTTATAAAGAATCAGCATAAGCTCCGATATATCATACCATTAAAGGTGTTAAATTCACATGGTATGCTAAGTGTTATTATTTTTTCGATGAGTTTAATGGAATTATGTCATGAGAAACAATCTTGCTCTTTCCCAATCTTTGTTATAGGTATATAGTATAGTATGAATATTTTGGTGAATGTGTAGGTTTTTTCTCATACAATATGATTGTGTGGTGGAATATGTCTCTTTTCACCTTTGGTCTCATTAAAATTTACCCCACTCATGATTTGATTCATTCTATATTTATGTAAGAACAATATTGTTGGAGGCACAATATTTTTGGGGAGCGGTTCTCAATTGGTACATATCATTTGTATTTGATATATATATTTTCATATAAATAATTCAATATTAAATAGATATAGTGGTTGGAATATCATCATATGTTAGACTATGAAATTGCATACAACTTCGAGAAGTAGAATTTCGTAGTCGATGCCCTCAGTTAGATACTTCGTCCATATGTTATTTTTAAATTGAAATAATAGTGTATCATGATAGGGATTTTCACTAAATTACATCTAGATGATCAAGAGGATGATTAATGAGTGATTATTAAAAAAAATTAGTTATCATTTACTCTTATAGAGTATATTATTAAAATATAGATGTAGGATGATGAGTTCAAGGGAACTAGAGAAACCCATTATGGTGCGGAGACAATTCTAGTTTAGTCACCCTTTCTTGATGGTATTTTATTCCATGAGGAATGGTTTTCCATCCTAAAATCCATACAAATTTTAAGGTATTATTTGCTGAAATGGGATGAGGTATCTATATACATTTTTTTAGATTTCCGTTGACACTTTGAGGGAATAAAGATATTAGGGTGATTGTTGACTGGTTAAAAGAATCATCCCAATTCATTCTAATAGTAAACACCGCCAAAGAAGATGATATGGGTAAGCAGTATGCCTTGGTGATTTTTAGGTTTCATGAAGTAACCTATTCCTTTATTTTTTCTTGGGATCACATGTTTAGATCTTGGTTCTAGAAGAGAATACAAGTGGTTGTGGGGTATTAGGTTAGGATGAGTCAATCATTGAATCAATATAGAAATAGTTAGATAGAGCATACAATTTAGATCTTAGTGGATATTCTATGCACCTACATCATGGATTTTTTTTCAATTAGTTGATAGCCATAAGGGACTAGTTTAGTTTTATTATACCAATAGTCACCAGTAGATGATCATAATGGAACCCTTCTCGTATTGTTATGGTCTCCAATAAAGGATTCATGTTTATTAGGGTGAGGTGGGAGACACATCCCTTATGGGACCAATTCTTGTTCAGTAGACATCATTTAGGTTTCCAGATATACATTGGCATCTGGTTACATCATAGAGTCAGAAGAAACCATATGCATATTAATGATGCAATCATTTAGAGTTTCCCATTGGTTATTTATTTTTCAAGAAATTACCTCTTAAATTATGTCAATACTGTCTTGGGAAACAAGGTAATCTGAATCCATGATATGTTGGACCATTCGAGGTCAGTGAAGAACATGGTAAGGTTTCTTATATGTTTGAATTATTATCTCGGTTAATAGTTAATCATCATTTTTTCCACATATCACACATTAAGAAATTTCATCATGATCTCTCACATGTTCTCAATTGGGAGGATATTCTGTTGGATCATGATGTTTCTTTTATAGAGAATCTACTGGAGATCATTTATTTTATGGAGAATGTTTGTCATGGGGATTATATCCTATATTTTATGGTTTTATGGAATCATAGATCGAATTTTCATTGGTGAAGGAATTGTGGACACACCTATTTTTAGAGGACCCATATTTCACATGACATCTATGGGAATGAATGTTTTATGGTGGGGTGATTATAACCCCCTATTTAAAAAGTTATGATATATTCTATGGTTTCATGGTTATTTATTCAGGATTGTAGGGTGTAGGATTTGTTGTGGGAGTTTCTACATAATAGGGGTTGGTCATGAACAACATGGCACATTTTGGATGTATATTTATAGCTTGCAGCAAAAACGATTTTCTGATAACAAAATAAGAAAATAGTTTTGGGCATTAAACATCTTGTGATGTAAATCCCAATTTAAATACAAATTCTTATCTCATAGTAAATTAACCCATGGATGAATTATTTTCAATGAAACAAGAAATTTGGGGATTTTATGACATAATTCTATGATTTATGATCTAAACCCCTTATACCCAGTATGGTTTTTCACCAGTAATGTATCTTTACATTCAATATTTTAGAATATATCTAGGTGAAACCAAACGGTACTTATAATTGTTTTTGGATGTTATGAAGCCACAAGATATTTTTTTCCATGTTTGATCTCTATCATGGTTAGTTGTTTGCCATTAGATTATTGTGATCTCTATGCATCTCCATTGGATCTCAAGCTTCTAGAATATTTATTTTACATTCCTTATATTTTTTCTTTATTCAATAAATATATTTAATGTATCTTGTTTTAGGTTAATATAAATCATTCCCTCTTTTTTTTAATTCTTATGTGCTAGTCTCCAGCCTGTTGGGATCGGGAATTCCCATAGGGTATGTGGTGGATTAATTTATGTATTAGTTTTTGAATTAATCTTGGGTTAGTTAATTATAAAACCTATTTTCCATATTGTAGTTATTTTTTTCTCACTAATGACCACTTTAGGGTGAAATATGGGGTAACCTAAGTGGAGTGAACCCCATGAAAACCTAAAATTACCGACTGAACCCAATTCGATTTCATTCCCCATCTATCACCAAGATATTATATCCATACATTAAATCATAATAACATTCTAATCCTAAATATACTGATATGTTTTATTATGGTGTAATACCCACCTTCTACACCGACCAAAACTGATTTATAAAAAAATGATTTTCATAATATGGTTGGTTCACATCCTCCTTGAAAACACACTTAAATTTTCACCACCTCCATTAGGGATGATTATATAAATATTATTATGGATAAATAATATTATAATAAATATATTATATCATATTATATTTTATTTTATTAAATAATAATTATTTAATTAAAAGTAATAAATCTATTTCATGATGGTCGGTAAAATAATTGAAATGAACTAATCATATAACATTAATGTATTTACTAAATACATCATCCATATTCCAAAACTAATATAGATATTTAGGGAAATATAAAATTATATAGGGACATTAATATCATTTAATATAAACTATAGAGTGGTATTCACATTTGATAAGACGTACAATAATTTTCCACAAGTTATCCAACATTAGAACCATGAAATGATTTCCCTTGGAACAAGGAAATTAAATATTATATCTCATAGTAATGTAATTAATGAACATAATATGATTATATTAAATATAAACTGAAGTATGATGTTATAAATTTATAAATTAATGTATATAATTTTATTTTATAAGATTTTTTGTTTATGTTTATATTGATTCTAAAACCTATGTTTGTGATCCCACTGAACAAAACTGATTTTTATATGAATTCATCATATTTCCCCCACATTACATATATATTATTATTTTTTACATATTCTATATTATATATATATATATCCTACACATATATAGCTATTTATATTCACTTATCCATTATGGATATATACATGTTTTAATGTATCCATTCTAATTTTTTATCGATTAGAAGAACTGGTTAGAGGGAATAAATTTAATTAGAGTCCCAATCAATGGAATGTTTATAAAGACCAATAGATTATAAAATTACTCATTTTATCATGGAAATTGAATTGAATTTATTTTTTTATTTATGAATATTATTATTCCCTTTCCCTCTTAAACAGTTAATTACCCTTTTCCAAAAAACCAACTAAAGGTGATGATTGATAAAGATATCTATCAACCCTTATTTATATCTTCACTTAAATAGTAAATCATTTAATAAAATATATTATTATTATTTTCCTATGAATGTACATGAATATATTAACCTAATCATTCATAAAATCCTATATAAATCACCGACTATATATTATATACCACATGACTAAAAAACCTATTGTTTTCTATGGTTGATTACTATGTTTATGCATTAAATATTTTTCCATTTTTTGAACACATAAGAATGTACGTTATATGATGGGGGAAACCATATAACACTCCAATTAATTTAGTATTTTTAAAGTCTCATGATATGATATCTATAGTATTAGTTTGAAAACCTAATAAATTATTGAGATCTTTCGATCATGTGATATTTTATTGCTAGTTTGCCTTGACTTATGGTGATGTCTTGTTTTATGATTCTTCCATATTCTTGTTTTAACATGATCTTATGATTCCATATTATTTATGTAATGATTCCATATGATTATTCATGATCCTTATATTCAATGATATCACATAAATAATTTTAATTCATATGTTATTTTTCATCAACATTTTTATCCCCTTTATAGGTATTTTTATCCCAATTCTTTGGTTTATGTATTACCTATATTATTTTATTATTTTTTAGAGCTCAATGAAATTTTGAATGTCATTGTGGAGAATAAAATAATGATTCATTATTTAGTTTTATTTCTCACCCACTATGAACATGATCCTATAATGATAATGTCTTATAGATATTTGGATTGTCCTTACTGGGTATTTATAATAAAAACATGCAATAATATGTGTAAAATACATCACAAAAAATTATTTTATTACACTTTATATTGAAACCCTATATAATTAACTTATAAGAGAAATTTGGAGGTTGATTTAAATACATAGAATTCTATTTTTATATAACAATTAGAAATGGAATGCATAATATTTTTTATCTTCCAACAACCATGGAGATATAGGATAATTTATAGAGCAATTATGAAAGAAAACTACATTTTAATGAAAGACTAACCACATGTTTTGAAGACCATATTTGAATATATTAAAATTGTTGATGATGACAATTTTTGTCAATATTTACAATCATTCATTGAAATAGTGATCAATATATAATGAATTAGTCAAGAGATTGATGATTTTTACATTATTATTTATGAGATAACATGTTCTACAAATACAATTGATCTTATTATTTATGCCTTAGAATATAGGATGTATTTATTATTTTATTAGTTTATAAATATAATTAATGATTTTCAAATGATAAATAATGAATGTTTCAAGAGAAAAAACATTGGATAGATTCATGGCCCATGACAAAAAGAAATTTCAAATAAGAAAAATGTATAGAATCCTGTTATTTTAATATTTTTGAGTTTGATGAATATGTCCAAAAAATTAATTATCTTCAATCAAATAGAAAAAATTAATTTTAATGGTTAAGAAACCATCAAGGTGCTATTAATATAATGAAATTTATCTTTTATCCAAGGGGTTTGAAGGAAAATTCATAGAGAATATGAATCATAAGTGGTGTTTGTGAAATATGAAATTAAGAAATAATTTATGATCAGGAAGATGTATTACAGTAGCATAAAATATAACCTCAGCTGAAAGAATAATAAATATTAATCATCAAGATTCCAATAAAATGATGAGTCCTATTTAATTGTATATGCTGAGAATGGATTTGAGAGATCAAGTAGTTATGATGGAAAACAAAACCCCAATGCTATTATGGAAATTAAAAAGATGAATTTGAATAACATCCTGACTATATTACAAAATAGAATAAAGTTAAAAGAGATATATGAAAAGAAAAAAAACCTTGTTACATAAGAAAAAAATAGATAATCTAAACTAGTGGGAAAAACATTGACATCATTTTTTTATCTTTTAATAAAATATTTTTAGTAGTTATATAACTGGAGAAGTTGAATGTGTGACCATTCACATCAGTTTTCATAAAACGAGGTTGAAAACACAACTAGATGGGGAATTATAGAGGACTTTAGATGTCAGTTTTTAATAAAGCTGCTGTGTGATGATTGCTATGAATAATTTTGACACTGTTTTTTTATAAAACTCATTTTGGATGATCTCTTGGGAATAATACAATGATTTTTTATAAAAAAACTGATGTCTAATGATCATCGGTATTCAAAGGGATTTAAACATCATTTATTTTAAATTGGTATCTAATGACTTTGAGGGTTATTTAATTATTGGTTTTATATAAAAACATTATCAAATAATTAGTTTATTTTTTATAAAAGAATATATAAAATTACATAATCCCAAACCTAAAAGATCAAAATCAATAAACATACACACATTCATCAAATTTGGTAAAAAAAATAATAAAACCCATTGAGAACATTCATAAAAACCATCAAATAAATAGATAAATGAAACTAAATATCAAAATTGGTCACACAAATAAAATATTGTGAAAAAAATCTAAAGGTTTATTTGGACATTAGATTTATACAAAGAATGATCATCGATAAACTAAAAACTAAAGTGTTATGAATTTAAAAAATAACGAATGTTTTTGAATAACATGTGTTTTAAAAAAAGTAACCTCATCAAAATATGTTGTTGTTCTGGTCCTGATTATCTCATAAATTAATCATACACCATAATATCCAGATTAATTATATACTTTTTAATGATGACTCTACATTTATGAAATAATATTTTAAGAATAAAAACATAAAATGTGTAATTAAAATAATTTATTCACTGATATAAAATTTATTTACCTAAAAATTTACATATCCAATTTTTTTGGATCAACTTTTTGATAGAATGAATTATTGAACCAAATCCATGACCTATTTTAATTTTTATTATTAATTATTGAAACTAATGTAAATTGAAAAAATTATGATTGAAAAACTAAACGTATGGAATAAAACGTAAGTCTTTATCATTTTGATAAATTTTATTCTAACACCACCCAATAAAGATCATAACCAATATCATTTACATAATTTTAGAAAAAATATACATAACATCCAATTTCAACTAAAATAACTATCCAACATTAATTATAGTATAATTAATACTTTTTCATAATTATATTATTTTTAATACCCATCAAGGAATGGAAATTAACACATGATATTCGATGTTTTTTAATCATTCATATATATAATAAATTTTGGTTTCTTACATCAAATAGATTACTTAAATGTAAATGTATCATGGGTCGATTAATCCATAATCAGAAGAGCAATCATATTAGAAGAAAAGATTATGGAGATACCTGATTGGAAAAGTAATTAGTTAAGTTGATATAACAAGTGTTTAAATAATATGATAATTTACATAATATTTCAGATTATATACAATTATTCTTCTAAAATACATATATGGGGATTACTATAAATCATCTCACAGTAAACAATCATGTTAGAATGAGGATGTTCATGATCTGGGTCGGAAGGTAGTGATAGTTGTGATGGATGGGATGGTTCTGTTGGATTCCTTTTTCACATTGCTTCTACATGAATAACTAATACAAATGATTTATTATTAACCACTATAGACTATTTCAGGTGTCACTGTACAACCTTTAATGAATCAATTTATTCCCTACAGTCATCTCAACTGAAGTCGTACTAGGGGTAGATCCAAAAAATTTAAATTCAAAACATTCCTTATACCCTCTGTAATATACATGGTATTTGGGAATTAATAATGTATCATTAAGAATATCATTCCTAACCTCATGGATAGTGGTATTCTGTGTAATTTTATCTTGAACGGTATCATGAAATAATATTTTCAATGGTAATATTTGTATTGTAAATTAACAAAATAATATTATTGATGAAAATTAATTAATAATTACTTATAATATTATAATCCACATATTTTATAGGATTAGTAATATACTTTCTCTTTTTTTAAATTCCCTCCCTTTTCCATTTTTCATGATGGTTGGAAGGATATTGAAAATCATGGGAATCCTCATTAGAGCCACTACTTCACTTGGCTATAAATTCATTATATTTTTCAATAATCAATTGTTATTTTAATAATAGATACCCTCAATAGATAATGATTGAGGGTGTAAACATTGAGACTGTATCTTCGGGTGAGATTCCTTATATTCCTATTAAATAAGAAAAAATAAATAATTTATAATGTCATGAAAATAAATTAAACAAATAAATTTTACAAATAAAAAAGACTTACAAAAATGATTCATCCTGTCGATAGGAGACAAACTTCTTCCACATATTTCTATATATAATCACTTACTAAGGAATTTATATTTAATGTTTTTACTCTCAAAAATATTTATTTAGGTAAAATTTGTCTTAAATATTTCCATCTTCTTACTACAGAGGATAAAGTCTTTTTTAATTACTTTTTTCTCTTTGATGTAAATTGGTATTTGTAATTTATTTCAAAAGATTGGGTTAGAGGCCCTATTTTTAAAAAAGAGAAAATTTAAAATTCAAGGAGGTTGGTAATGAGTAATATAATAAAACATTACCTCATCTAAAGAGATAAAATGGTAAAATGAAGAGAGACATCAAAGATCAAAATCCAATTTATTGCAAGGCCTGTAATCCTTACTATAATTAGAGTTAAACTGAAAAAAAGATAAATTAATTCACTAGTGGAATACTCTCATTAGACATGCCATTATGTTTTGAATCCTTTTATGACCTGTATCATCCCTGAGTAACATCCAAAGGGTTCCTCAAGGTCTGACTCTACACCCCATTTCCCATATATTCTATATTTTTTCATTGCCTCTTAAATTACTAGGTGATAATTAATTCCCTAAGGAACCAATTATTCTATCACTCTAGAAAGATAATTCCCTACAAAAGTGGCCAAAACCTTCTTAAAGGTGCTTCCAGATTTAGGATGTACATCATCCTACTTATCCTAATGAGCGAGAACCCATTTATTATAATGGACAACACCTTCAAAAGCATGAATCAAAGTGCTATGATGATTAACCTTATCCCCTTCAAGATAATCCACCACTTTCTAATGAGTATAATAATGGTCAATCTGTATTTACATGTATATTACATTTATTTTGAGGAATACTAAACACATTAAACAAATATATTCCGAATAGTTTATTAGTTTACTGTCTTTGGTAACTCGGATCATTATCTTCTAACATTGTGAAAAATATTAAGAATATACCATAAAGATAATCTCATTTTTTCCAAACTAAAACCTTTCATTATATCTGGGGAAAATAAAACATAAAAAAAGGATGAGCACAAATTATTAGGAAGTGTAATCCTAGAGAACATAAAATAAACCATAAACATTTGAATGTAAAAGAGATGAACATAAATATTAAATATAAAAATATTGACTCATGAAAAAAAATCATTGCAGTATGTAAATAATAGATCATAAATGAACATTAACTATGATAGAATATAATTGGCATAAACCATGGAATTGTGGAATAAAAATATTCACATAATATGATCTCCATCATAGCCAAGGCATTGCTTCCAGAACATCACAGTGGACAAAGTCCATTACCAAATCGGGTATACTCTCCATTACATAATTGTATTACAAAACTAGATTAAATATCAATCCAAATAATGAATATTTCATGAGATATACATCTTTTCATATTGAGTTGAAGGTATATATAGGTTTTACCCATCTCATTATTAAATCATTCTTACAGGTTCATCAAAAAACATAAATTATTCACCATAACATAACCCAATAATTGAAATGGGTTTCTTAAACATCATTCCATAATTAAAACAATAAAATAATAATAATAATAATAATAGAGATATAAATATAACCCTATATAAGAGCATCATCGTAGATTGAAAATAATTTTTATAAAGCACTTGAATTTAATTTTTAACAAAAATATCCTTTCTTCTTCAAAAATGATTTCATTTATCAAAATTCCTCACAATATTAAAAGTAAATAATTTAATTGAAATTAAACATGTAAATGTGTATATTAATCTTCAAGGAAATAAGGTATCACGAAATTGTAAAAATCCATTTATACTGTATAAGATAAAAAATTCTCCACATATTTTTTCCAGAAAAGTCGAAAAAACCACCTCGTATAGTAAACAATAGAAATATTCTTTTATACCATATAATAAAAGTAAAAAATGTGTAAAAATAAATTTAAAAATACATAGAATAATATTAAAAAATTTATGAAAGCATTTTTAGAAAATTTTTACGTGGATGATAAATATATCCCCATGAAATACATACATATAAACAATATCATATAAAAATGAAATTGAAAAATTATCATTTACCTTAGGTCTGATATTATTAATATGTATACGAACCTCCTGTATTATGATTTAAATAATGTTACTGATTTTGAAAAGATTCATATTCATATTTATGATAACATTTATGATCGTATTTTCCTCTATTTGTTAGTAACATTTCATTTTTACTCATTATTCAGTTATTAACTACTTTATGTACTCATGCATGTTTAGTCAGATAAGTTTTTATTAGAAATTTTAGGATAGAGTTATATAATTTCAATAAAGTTATTATTATAATATATATCATTTATATTACATAAATTCATGTATATAATTATGGTTTAGTGAAAATCATTTAGAATTAATCGCATCATATCTTGGAGATGGTAGGCCGTACGTACACACGATCGATGATATCATTCCCAAAATTATTGAATCATATTGATGTTGATGATTTATGATATTTCAGAACTAGTATCATGTTATATTAATCATATATAGTTATTATTTACATCATTATACAAATCCGTGTAAGGTGGTGGTGGAAAACAAATTACACCATGGTGTGGAGATGATAAGCTTTACGTATGCACACGTTGTGATTTCATTTTTCACAGAATATATAGAAGTTGAAATATGATTGTTTAATATTTATAATAACATATTAGTATATTAGTGACACTTATTTATTAATTTTTAATGAAAAAACTAATGAATTGGATTTATAATAATAAAGATGTTTGAACGAATCGGTAGAAGAGATTACCTCTTCCATGACGTGCTTCTTCTAAAACTATTCATAGAGCACTAGAGTTGCTCTTTGAAGATTAAAATAACCTCTACAATGGAAATTGGGATTTTGTTAAGGAAATAAGTAAGGGTATGGCTGAGCTTGAAGGCTGAAAATGATGTAACGATTACCACGAGGAAGTGTCAATTTATAATTGAGGTGAGGGGTATTTTTGAAAATCTCAGAAGTATTAATTTATAAAAATTTCAAAATCAATAAAAATTCCCCAAAAATATGATATATTAAAATATAATATATTATATGATATAAATATCATAAACATATAAAATTTAGATAGGTTTTGATGTCAATTTAAACATTATCATTTTAATTGAAAATTTGTTGTTCTTTTTAATTTTTAATAAGATAACAAATGATTCCATATTAAAAGGGTTCAATATTTACATATTTGATATCAATTATACCATAAATGAATAATTTATAATATTTTATACCATATATTAATATTATATATTTTGAAAAATGTTTTATTATTTTTATGTAATTTTAGAAATCATTGTTTTAACAAAATATCAATTAGGTAAATTTTTAAACTATTCATTTTATGGATTTTTAAAAATATCAAGACAAAATGTTATCCTCAAACCAAATATATTATTATATCACTACTGGGTTGAGGTCATCTATAAAATTAATTTACAAAACTAATTATCAAAATTATATTTATTTATTATATTTTTAATAACATTTATTGTATATTTCCCATAAAGAAAGAATTAACACATCAATATTGTGTAATTATTAATATACTTATTTGATGAATTAAAATAAAAAAATACTATAATGAAAATAAATATAATTTGTTTCATAAAAATATATTCACTTGAATTTATCTTCTTGATAATCCATCATAATTTTTTTTACATATTACTGTATGAATGTGACAATTTTAACATTTCTTTAAATAAAATAATATAATTGTCTCAATATATTACATATGGCTCGAAATGGTTCATAACTCAACCATTGGATGATAATATTCGATATATAGTCTACCAAAAAAATATGTATATAAATTTTTTCCATTTAATGCTTACTATCATTTTAATAAAAAATTATGTTTATGATATTTCATCAAATAAATAATTTCTTCATCATCAATATATAAACCATTATGGTAATTATTTTTTCCCAAAAAATTAAAAAAGATAAAAAGATAAATATAAACTATTTATATTTCAATGAGGTATTTATATTCTTATTTAGCTTATATATAAACATATTTTATAAATGATAGATTATTTAAATCATAAATGTGACATCTTAAAATTTTCATTAAATTAAATATTATAAATACCACAATAACTCCCAAATGGACCCAAAATGTCGGAAATAAATTTATGTATTAGAAATATGTTTATTATATTAAAAAGAAAAATTTATATTTTTTGATACCACCCATTGTTTCATATGTGGATACTAGATATATATTATAGACAAAGAAATTGTCACTTTGTGTATTTCTTTGATTTAAATTTTATTTAAGTCATTTTCATTTACATGTGTCCATTAAATGACATAATCTTGTTCCTTATGTGTTAATGGTCGAATATCATTCAAAAAATAAATTTTTTTCATTACATTTGGTCATTGTAATGTCATTATAAATTTTTTAGCCTAAATTACATAATTTACCCTTTACTATGGTAATAAAATTTATCATGTTTTCTATTCATATTGGTCAAAACTAAAAGGGAAATACATACTAAATTTGGACCTTCTAAATCAAAATTTTACATCCAATTTTCAAAATTCAACACACCAAAATTTCATAATTAAATTCAAAATAAAACTATTAAAATGTCACGAAAAACAGTATTTCAAAAAATGCATCGTTTTAAATGGAAATTGTTTTTATAAAAAAATTTATATATAAAATAATTTTAAAAACCATAATTGGTTAAAAATGAACTAATTAAGCATTAAAAAATAATCCAAAACATAATTTCACTATTTAATGACTTATAAAATCAGTATTTTCACTATTTTTCAAAAAATTGAAAATTATGAAAAAAATACCAACAAATCAACCAAAGTAAATTTTTATATTCTACACTAAAAGAAGAAGTGTATTTTTTAAAATAGAAAATATATAAGTTCTAAAACTATATTTAAAATGCGTTCTCCATCAAATGGCATAAAAACCTCAATTTATGAAAAAAATACCTCTTTTATCTGAAAAATTGTATTTGTTCTTATATCATGTCTAGAAAATACAGAAGATATATATTGTCATTATATAAAATTAAAAATATGGTCAATAATATTTATAATTGATAGTTTTATCCCATTAATTAATAATATTTTAATAATATATTGTTGTTTAATAAAACTCGGTATCATGTACAACACAAGCTATCGATGAAGGTCGATCTTGCGCATAACACAATACAAGAATAATGTTGTATATAATGAATGATAATATTGTGTACATATAGGGAAATAAAATATTTTTATATAGTACAACACAAGACACCAATGAAATTAAAAACAATTTATCTCATAAAATCTCTGGGTGTTACAGAATCCCCCTTTGATAAGGGATAATTGATATTAGATTTATCCAAACCATAAGCCTATCCATTCCATAGTTTGTCCCCTTTAAATTCTTACCAGAAGAAGTCATAACAAAATTCTATTTTGGTTCCCCTTGTACTACAAAAAATGGATTAAACCTTCCTAAAATGGAACTTTGTCATTCATTCTATAATTATTTAAATTTATAGATCTACATGTCACCATAGTAGGCTACACATTCCTACTAATATAGTCACTATATAAATATCCCTTTGAGGAACAAACTCAATAATATTGATTGATTATAAATTTTTCCATTGAATGGACAATGGAATTATATTCAGTATAAAAATTTTGTATTCTTTCATACATAAATCATAAATTAATATTTTTCTTCTCACTAGAAATAATTACCTTATATATAAGTGTTTCACTAAGATTAAACTCCTCCCAAATCCAATAATAATGCCCAAACCACAACTTCTCATCCCCCATATCCCTATATAAGCGGTCTCCAATAGTAGATGCTATGTAATTATGGATATTTGGGTTCCAATGACACTAATAAAATCCATTAATATTTTCCTGCATTAATGAATATGTAATTTTAACAGAAGAAGGATTGAAATCAATCATCCATTCTTGGATATACAGAGATCTAGGCTTCATAAACAGAGACCCAAAACCCCATTCTTATTTCCTGCGCTCATTTGATGAAAGAATGAAAGGAATAAATACACTCTAAAGGGAAATTCATCTCTAATCAGTAAAACCTTAGATTTTAGAAACATGATTGACTATATCCTCAGGATGCTATGATATTTTTTCTCT
This sequence comes from Viscum album, assembly GCA_963277665.1. Lineage (NCBI taxonomy): Eukaryota > Viridiplantae > Streptophyta > Magnoliopsida > Santalales > Viscaceae > Viscum > Viscum album. Next base: position 1,753,425,410 of record OY728152.1, read on the forward strand.
TTTAGAATAACCAAAATAGAAACAAAAAAAATATAAACATACTAATTTGCATCAAAATTGAATCTATATTGGCTGTTAAAATTTCTACGTTTACATTATTTGAAATATGTTATGTAGAAGAGTGCCTAAAATAATCCTATGATTTACCAGCTTCTATTCTCTAACTTAGTGATAGATCTTTTTTATTTTGATTCAATATCACCTTTCATGACTAGTTATTTATGATAACTACCAACCAATAATTATTTAATTCCCACCCTATGATCCATATAAAATGTCATATCTATTTTAAAAATCTATAAATATTCATCGGATCACTTATATTCATCCTGAAAGCACTCATCCTCCCCCAACCCTCAAACATCTCAACTATAATTGAATAAATAAAATATTAAAAGATGTATATTATTTAAACCATTAGAAAAATTAAAAAATAAATTTTAAAGATTTACCATTAGAGAATCCCATAATATTCCATTCATCAACATGTAAATAGTCCTCTAATTTCAGTATTAAATAATGATCCTATAATGGCTCATTGTAGCTAGTTATGTCCTAAACTGTGAGGCATTTGGGAAAGATGGGAAGTAGTTCACATCAATGTTAATAGTCACTGTTTTTTATCCAAATGGGAGAGAAAATTCTTTCAACATATAATATCATTCATATTATCTTTAGGCACTAACCTCTTTGAAGATTATGAATAGATGCATATAATATCAAGAAAAGACATTTTCATTTCATTAAATAATTTAATTACTATAAATATAAATATATATTAATGAAAAGAACATAAATACCTAGGTCCCCAGCCTCTGTTTCTATCATCTTTAAAGAAATATGATACCTAAAAATATTATATGTCTTCATAATTGATTAAAACTAAATTAATTTAATTGAATATAATGAATTTATCATAAAAATTAACATTAAAAAATTGGATGTAAGTAGATCTTGAGTTATATTGAACTCACATAGAGGTAGTGAAAATATGTTGAATGATGAAACATTGAATATAAACATATAATAAAATATAAAATCAGATAATTTAAACATGTGTAAAATTATAATAAACAGTTTATATTTCAAAAATTAGAAATTAAAAAAAGGATACAGAAAACTATTTAATAAAAAATCATTATTAAAAAAATTATAATTAAAAAAAATTAATACGAAAAATAACTTAAAATATTTAGAGTTAAATAATGAAAAGAAGAATATATATATACATGTATAATTTGTAGAGTAATTTTTTGTTTTCCCATATTCATCAAACATGATCATTTAATGTAGCATGGACTATATTTGGATTATAGACATTATTATCATTATGAATTCAGGTAAAAGATGAATATTTCTTACTTATATACATAACACCATCATTACCAAAATAATTATTTTCCCCTTTTAAGACAACAAACAATTGATCCCTCTATGGGTAAATAACATAATATATTTTCATATCATGTTTCACCATGATAAATGGTCCTTTTCAAAACTAAATCATTTCAAATGGACCATTGTAAATACGTAATCATTATGAAACATGCCTCTATTAGTATAAAGATATTTACACTTTGACATTGTTACTATTATTTTAGTATAATAATTTCCCCATATATCCCCATGAACTGCAAAATAATTTTTTGTTTCGAAAATTGGGTTTTTTATCCTTTTCCCAAAAAAAATACAGTGCTTCTTCATCAACTATTGCCCAGTTATTTTGAACTGTTCTCTTATCATATTTATTTTTATGTAATATTTGTTACCATTTATATAAAAAATAGGCTATGTGATCACATTAAATGTGGACCCCCTTCCATCTTTGTCAATTTTTATTGATGATGATATTTCTACGTTGACATTCTCTATAAACCTTGAAACAAATAACTTTTTTACTTAATCCTCATCCACTTTTGATTTATTTTAAAATAACATTCCTTTAATCCAAAAATATGTGATGGTATATATAGTTAAACCTCATCTATTTTGTTTAAAATGTATAAATGTTCATTTATCACCTCATCATGTGGAATGAACAATAACTTTAATCCACAAATCCCTCTACCTTCACTATCAACTGTAAATTGTTGAGATATAAGGAGTCCAATATGATCTATATTATATAAATAATTACTATATAATTCAATCACCACATCTGATATATATTTTTGAATAATTTTGGCCTCTGTTCGATAGATATTTTTATCATTTCCCTTAAAAAACTACATACATATTTGAAAAGGATACATCCAATGTAAATAAATTGGCCTACATATTTTTATCTCATATGCTAAAGGAATCAATATATGTAACATTAAATTAAAACATTTATTGGATAAATAAACTATTAATTTACAAATATTGGGTGAATCGTAATTCTCCAATGAAGATAAAAATTTCAATCAATGAATTTGTTGAAAATGGATGTTAAAAAACAATATAGCTAGGTAATGGTCTTTATGATAGGTGACATTAATATACCACACAGTGTGATTCATAGAATTTATTGTATAAATACATTTAATTCCTAATATTCCATACCTATTAATTTAAAATTATTCAATGACACCAAATTTTTTACTTTTGAATAATATCCATTGTGTACTTTAATACCATGATGACACTAAAATAATTCATCTTCTCACTCTTGCATAATGTGAAAAGGATGAATGCAAATATGTTATGATTCTTTTCATGGTGGGAGCTAATTACAAATGTATTCTAATTAATATAATGTCTAATATTTCATGAAATACATAATTTTCTTTACTTTATTTCAATCAAATATTTTATCAAACAATCACATATGTTTTTCTCTACATCTATAACATCAGTGTTATAGTGTAACACAAAAAAACTCCAAAACATTAGTTTGGATAAGATATGATATTTCTTCTAGATATTATTTTGATGACTATAACATCCCATATTTTGAAATGTGAAATAAGTATTTTTCTCCTTGTCATAATATTATTTAGCTAACAATGTTTTTAATGGGTATCATATTCCTTTAAATAATTAAAATTTTCAATATATTATAAGGATGATCAATTTGAAAACAATATTTTATTCCCAATTTACACTATCTTAATTCTATTCTGCAATTGATAAGAAGAATTATCTTTTTTCCAAATTGTATTTGATTTATGTACCTTAATAATATATCCATAGAAGTTTCCATATTCTTGAAAATTATTTATAATGAATATTATAATATCATGAAAACAAAAATAGTCTTTATCATATTAATCAAAATCTGTTACACTTTTCTACTATATAATATTTAAATCAGCAATAAATGGTGAAAGATAAACATAAATATCATTTCCTGGAATTCTTTGTCCAAAAATCGTCAATCTCTTCAAAACATATTTTCTTTTCAGGCATATTTATGGGGAAATATTTGAACTATAAAAAAATATTCCATGAGCTAAGTTGGACAATGAGGCTCCAATATGGATTCATTCAATATTTTCATAGTTCTGTTATATAATTTTAAACTTCACTTTCAAAATCAAGAATTTTTTTATAAAATATTTTCCACTGTGGTGAATTATAAATGTGATGAAATGGACCCCATCCGAGATACTTTCATCTAATATTAAATGTGTCGTATGGTACATCATTAGAATTTTTTTAGTTTGATTTTAAGAAGAATTCTATAGTTTAATATTTAGTAGATGTGTTTTTTGGTGAACATTATATTTTATTTTTATAATTGGGGATGAGATTATGAATAATTATCTATTTTTGATGGAATCTTAAGGGTCATTCGTTTTGAGAAGCTTCTTATGGATGAATTTGAATATCATTTTATAGAATGCGTTATTTATTTTTTTGAATATCCGTTATGAATGGATTTTGAGGTTTTTGTTTTATTTCCCCTCACTCTTCCTTTCTTGGTTGTCAGTTCCATGTTTTCACACCAAATTTTCTAGGAGATCCTTCTTTTATGGTTTTGGTTTCACCCATTATTTGTGTCAATACTTTTATGTGATAATTATTCGGAAATTGAGAAGGAATTGGGTATATGATTTGGTAACTTGGGTGTGTGATTTACTAAATATGTTTGGTATACAATCTTGTGTTTGGCCTTATACATTTACAATCCACCATGTGATAGTGATCTAGTATGAACCTAAGTATCTGTATAGGTTAGGACACAAGGTTAGATCTTATGCCATTATTTTGAGTCTTATTGTGGTTGTTATTCCTTTCATTGGTTTGTATGTGAATATTTTTCTATAGTGACGGTCTATCATGGTTAATTGGTTTTTCTAGGACACGTAACATTGTAGTTTTCTTTGGTTCCACAATACTATAGGAATTATAAATGGCACGAATACAATGTTAGGTAAACAATGCTTTTTAGGCTTCTTTTTTGAGGCTTGTGTTTTAGATGATCTGTAAATTTTTGGATACCTTGTGGATAATTAGTATGTTCGTTTTTTGAGGATCTTTGTTATTGGATTTGAGCACCAGTTATGTTTTGGGGATGTTTTGGATATGTACTCTTTGGACCTTTTATTTTCCCTCTATTTTAGTTTTTGACCACATACTTTTTGTGGGTAAAAAGTGGCATGTTGGGAAGAATTATTACACCTATGTGTATCTATAATGATTTATTTTCACTATATTATCATTTCACGTGTCGTTCTAGGTTATAGTATTTTTAAGAATATATTTTTTAGATTTTGGAGGCTTTATAGGTGTATCATGGTTTTTATACAAGAATAAAAGTAACTCTATGATGCATACGTGGAAATACCTTTTATGGTGAAAAATACATTTTTGCCTATGAAGAGGCTATCACTTGGTTGGTGCATAATTTACCTGATATAATGGACAAACTCTATGTGTTCTCTTGGTCTAGGATGTGTGTTGTGTATGGTTGGTGTTTAATTATGATAATAGAGTATTCTAACTAGGTGTAAAAAATGTGGGACTTTTCCAAAATACCGAAATTCTGTTAAAAGGATTTTCACCCATCTGTGGTGCCCATGTGGAGGGACCAGTTATAGTGAAAACAAATTTGTCATAGTAAGATACTATCACATATTTAGAGCATAATTTATCAGATATAATGGCCAATATCTATGAGTTCTCTATGTCTAGAAAGTAGTTTTTGTATGGTTGGTTTATGGTTTGGAGAACAGTGTGGTCTGTCCAAGTGTTAATTTTTTTTGAATTTCCCAAAATACCCATATTGAGTTAAAAGTGTTTTCACTCCTATTATTCCCCATTTGTATCATAATACCCTTAGGATCTCATGTAAGATATTTAACCTCCACTTAAATTGGTTATTAACCTTTATTTAGTGATTTTCAAGAGGTTTTTATTTATTTTTTTCTCTCCAACTCCTCTACCACCTCGTCATTCTTTCCTAGATTTCCCCTTTCCTCTTGAAATCCATGATAACCATGCAATCTAGGGATTGAGTTTGGGATTTTTTAAAACGTAGGGTTCTAATCTCTTAAGGATTTTAGAAAATGTATTATCATATAATTGGGTGGTATCCATTGATGGTGATTCATTTCATCTTAGTTTCTACTTCACCAATGTAGTTTTTACTATAAAATTAATTCATTTTGGAATTAAATATATTATTTGGATTTCTAAATTATCTTTTTATGAATGTATGAATATATGTGATATTGTTGGGATGTTTTAAAACCATTATGTTTTGTTTTCACCTTTACATAAAGTTTTTTTTAATTCAATGTTTTCATGTTTAAAATGGAATGTTTTATTATTCTATGAATTTTGTGAAATTGTCATGGGGAATTTGAAATATTTTTAAATGTATGTTATTTATTTTAATTTTGTTTTTTTAATAAGTGAAAAAATACATTCTAAATGTATTTGTGTTATAAAGTGAGTTATGGCCTAAAAAGTACATAAAAATGGGTTATTTAGTGAATTTGAACATTTTTTTTTAAAATTTAGTGTGTGGTTTACCCCATGTGATAATGCCTTAATAAATTATTTAAAATTTATTTGAAGGATATGTTTGTCTCTTAGACATGTTTTGGATTTCAAATAGGAATACCCATGTTTTTGGTTATCTTTGAAATGTTTTTATATAGTGTGTTATATTTTCACAATTTTATATGAAAATTATAAAAAAAATTCAAAATGAGAATGTATTATGGAATTCCTAGCCTTGTTTTATGATAAATTCACATTTCCCGCTATTATTTATGATTTTTGATATACAAGACACCCCATATCTCACCCTTTCAACTGTTTACCCCTTTTGTAGGCAGTTTATCTTTATGATATTATTTTTTCCCCACTAGGGGAGAATGTTCTTGTTTATGTCATGATTACATGAGATATATACTTATATTCATTGTGTTGGTGTTGGCATACTGGATGGTCATTGCTTGTGCCTTGGGTTTTAATCATGGATTGATTTTTTTCACCTCACTTCCTTTATTAATCATGGGTACCTAAGAATTAATATGTAGAAGTATTGTTATTGTTTTGGTTGGTTCAGGTGCCTCATTGGGAATTATAATTTTGCTAAGCACTGGGGATGATAGTGTGAATCATTACAGTGGTATTGTTGTGTGCTTGATGGATGAATTTTTGTTTAAGATTGAACATTTTACTAATAGATAGTTTGTCAGTGATAGAGCATATGAATAAATTTGATGTGACTCATGTCATAGATATAGGGTATATTCCAAGTCACTTTTTAATTATTTATAGGTAATTTATATTTTAGAATTTAGACTACTTTGTGATTTCATCACTTCCCCTTTCTTATATTACTATGTAACCATTTGATTGTAATTATTTAAATATGTCTTGTGATAAATAATGGTTGATTGTTATACTTTATCATTTTACTAGTGTTGCTTCAGTTGGAAAATGATTTTTTAATGATATAGTAAAACCTATTATGATTTTAATGAAATCTATGTAGGTTTCTAAAATTTATTTTAAAATTGTTTTCTTTGTTTGAAGGATGGATTCAGTTTGATAAATTTCATAAAGTGGTAGTTTACATTTGAATAAAACATATGAGTTGTTTTGATATATAAAAATGGGTGTGTAGTTCAAGAATGTATTTTTCCATTGGAAATATTTTTTAATAATACTATTTCATATTAATAAATAAATGTGGAATGTTTCAAAATTTATTATGGACTTGATTATTTTTTATATGTTATAATTGAAAATCCAAAATTATAGATTATGTTCAATCTTATATTTATGAATTTCTTTATAAAATAAATTGTATAAATTTCCTTGGTTGTGTATTTATAGGATTTTTAGTTCCTGATTATATCATTCACGTTTTGGATTTTATTTCGATTATTTTTTAGTCCTCCAGTCCAATGCAGGGTGAGTATGGTGGTAGTGAGAAACATGAGGTTCCATGGACATTGGTTTTGGCATGGATCATGTTAATTAAAAGTTATTCTATTTTGGTTAGTAGTCATTCTCTTTTAACTTCATATCTCTTTCTATTTATGTATTTCATATATATATATATATTAAATTTTTTTGGATTAGTTTAGTTGGTTGTAACATATTAGGAATTTTTATTTACATCATTTATTTATACATAAATTTGCAATTGTCAATTTATCCCAGTTTTTTGGATAAAACAAGAACAGAGATATTAATGTGATGCCAAGGAACTGTGTTCTATATTATGGGGATAAAAAACAATTCAATCCATGTATAAAACTAGGCTAGGTTTTATGTTAAATGGTACCATGTATTGGATTTTTATCCTTTTTTATTCTTATCATGCACAAGTAATTCGAGGACACCATTTACTCAAAATACATATTTTTTATTTAAAAAAAATATTTTTTTGGTTGATTGAGAACCACTTAGATACCACAAATTTCTAATTTCAAAAATATCAAAATGATTCAGATTTCACAATGAAAATGCTTTGAACCCTCAAGCCTAGGGACACCAACAGATGCTGAGACAACCACACCTAGATCCATCCTTGTGACATCCCCAGTTAAAACTAGAAACCAACTGTCTATGGCCCATAAAAGTAAATGACTGAACCATGAGAAAACAAAACACTCAAACTTCACTCATCCATAAAATTAAAGAAAAACTAATTCAATGTTAAAAAAGAACCACTAAAGTCTCCTATGAACAACAATAAATCATCAAATAAGATAAAAACCAATATCGAACACCTCTAGGAACACCATAAATACTGATGAATTTCAATGAAATTATTATAACCATAATTCATAAAACCAAAATAGAAAAAATTCCACCATCATAAACCTGATCCAACCTCACTGAGCACCAACTTCTTCTTCTAAAACACCAAAACTAAAAAACTAACGAATACATAATCCAGGGATGAAATCCCCAAAGCCCAAAAAACCCATGTACTATAATAGAATAAACACCATCCAGTGAAATGAAAACCAACATCAAGAAAATAAAAAAATACATTTAAAAAATGATATTAAATTTTCAACATATTCCATCACCCAACAAACCAAAACCTCTTCCTAGAAAACCATATTCCAAATGATTGATGTTCTCAATCTCTCACGTCCCCCTCCACTATAATTGAAATATTCTTACGAAACACCTATTAATATTGATGTTGAGGGGGATATAGAAACACCACATTGGGCTTGATGGACCACCACTAAAACCTTATGACATTACCATGGATTTCTTTTTTGAGGACCCTAATCTTAATTCTCCAATGAGAATTACCTCCAAACCATGAACCAAATAAAAAAGATGATGTTGGTTGAAGCATAAGGAAATAGATATCCACGTAGGTTGGAGGAAAAATATTTGAATAGTGATGAGAAAAATAGAAATTAAACTGTCAAAGCATAAAAGGAAAGACCATGAAGAGGAATGGGATGATAATCATAGGCAAGAAGGTAAGACAACCCATTAAAAATCATGAATTGTATGTAAAGTAACCAATACTAATGAGCATGAGGGATGAATACCCATTGTGAGGAAAACATTGAGATTATTTTTAGAGAAAGGGGTCATTTTTTTAACCATATAGGAGTCCACCATTCACTATCAATAAAGACTTCAATGAATCCTTATGTCAACAAGAAATGTTGTTGAAATTACCACATGATATTCAATGTCTATTTTTTGTGTTATGATTTACCATCCTCATTTCCACTCAAGGGTATTTATCTAGATGTATATATCCTTTATTTACTAGGTAATTCTATGTACATTTCATCCACTATTTATTTATTGTATTATATGTGATTAAATATGTTTATATGTTGTATTATCCATGTGGAATACAAATCCATTTACATGATATGAATGTGGTAGTTTCAAATAGAATTATATATCCCTCTAATGAATTTGTTAATGTTTCTTATCTCATAATGTTACATGTATGGTTCATGAGAGGTTATCCTAACACACAATGTTATGAGGTCTTGGTAATTATCCTCGATATATTATTATAATATCATGTTTTTTTATTGCAATCCCATTCCTATTTTTCGTTGATGTTACAATCTTATATTCTGATTCGATGATCAATTTTTTTATTTGCATACCATTTATGTCACCTTTATATACCTCTTTTGTCACATGTATTAATGTAAAACATTTGTTATTTGATTATTGAATTACTTATCTATATTTCTCACTCATTTCATATGTAAATCCCTAGGTTATATAATGGATTATGAGAAGATCGATGGAATTTAAAACACTGTTATTGAGTTTTCCAAATGTTTTGTTATACCCGTGATTTATGTTATTGTTCGTTGTATAAAATTACGAAAATACAATAGTTTTCATGATCTATTCATATTACATTATGTGTATCATTGTTTATTAAATCACGAGTTAATGTGTTTTAAAGATATGGGTTGTCATAGTTGGTGTCAGGTAATGGTAAACATATTTTTGGGGATTAGGATTAGAAAAATTTAGTGAAATATATTGGGATAAGACTAAACAAATTAAAAAATCAAAAAATTACGGTAATATATTAATTAAGTGGTTTCCCTGAACTAAAATCAAAATTTGGATTCTATAGGTGGATGTGGATTTGGCATAGTTGTACCTAGTGGTAATAACACCATGAAGGGTTTACTGGGTATTAACACAATATTAATTTTTTTCATGATAATGATTCCTTGACTCAATCCTATTTTGACACTCCATGAAGATATAATTTTTGAAAATTAAAATCTCTCTATGAACCGTATAGAAGGAAAAAAATTCACATTAAATTTTTTGTGACAAATAATCCATTGATAAAAAACAATGAATCGTAGAAATTCATATGTTAATTAATGTATGTTTTTTATTTTATATCCAATAAATATTTATTGAATACCTTTTATAGGATTATTATTTTTAAAATTCGTATCCTTGAGTCTCTCTTTACTTTAGTAAATACTGGAAATAGGAGGAAATGAATGTGATGGGAAATGTAATGACTTCCCAAATGAGATCCTTAACCATATAGGAACATGATTCAAGATCATCATGATAGTAAATTCTCAATTATCTTGAGTTTTTAACAAAAACATTAATCAAGGTGAAAACTCACATCCTCATGCGAAATAAAAAGTTACAATTGAGACCTATTTGCAACAAAGGACTCTAACTTTTAGTAGATATTATATTCATATAATCCTGAAATAATAAATCTAATTCATTGAAAATATATTCTTCATCCTCTAATTATCTACGTATGAGAACTCCATACTATCTATTTGTCATATCGAGGGAGAAGATAATAAATTATAGATATTGATCAAACATATGAATCCCATGGAGCAGATTGATGTGATTGAAAAAAATTATTATCTAAGATGTTTTTTGATAAATGTTTTCCTCTAACTCTACAACATAAAATGGAGAGGTGTTTCCGTAGCCTCTATAAAAACTATGATGAATCCATTGGAGAATAAGAGGATAACCTCACAATAATTTGAACAACATGGATCCATATTTATTTATTGATAATAAAAGTACTGTTAACAACTTCTTTTGTGCGATAAATTTGATTCTACTAAAATATTTTTCAATTTGAATATTTTAAAGGTAAAAATAAATTGTTCAATTTCCCCCCTAAGACAAAATGGATATCCAAAAATCTAATGGGTCTCATCGGTCTGAATAAAAATATTAAATAATAGATTTTAATTTTGGGGGAGGGATGGGTAAATATCAATGTAGAAAAATGTCTCACATTTCACTTGTCAATAGTACGGGAAGATGAATTTTGAAAATTGACTTTATGGGAAAAAATTATTATTTTTTGTAATGTAAGGGAACATATCTAATGAATATCATTGGGATAAAACCTCTAATATGATGGAATAAAAGAATTTTCCTTTCAACAATTGAGATACTAACCAATTTATCAACAACAAGAAAAGATGAGAATATGTTAATCAATACACTAATCCAAGGATTTCTGATGATAATTGAAAAAAATATCCAAGGACTAAAAATAAAGTGTGAGATTAATCCATCAGAACAACTAAGGTGGTTCCTGAAAACAACATGGTGATAGGTACCCTAGTAATTAATTAAACAATATTGAACATACTATTTATTTACAGTTATACACATCCATTAATATCATGAATATTTAGTATAACTATTCAAAACACACCATAAAATATAGAATTAGATAATGTGGTTAAAATGAAAAATTGATAAATTATTTCATATTAATTATATAACTCCTCCCTTATCCATATTTGTAGGTTGAACAACCCAGTGAACAATTTTACACTCTATCTAGCATAATTAGATGATATTCTAGTTATATATTTAATTCCATTACACAGAAGAAACATAAATTACTAAGTGAATGAAATCACTCTATATATCATGAATCTCCCTTTGATTCAATACATGTACAAATAGGTGGATGAATTTGTTTTATAATAATTATCTCAATAATGATTATTAATTACTTATAATAAATCATATCTTTATCAAATGATTGATACTACGTAAAATGTTATCCATGATGACATGCCCAATTTAAGGGAATATGATCATGTGTTTCCCAATGAATTTTCATATCTTCCACCTATTTGGGAGGTTGAGATACCAATCACGATTATACATAAATATTTTTCAATATCCAATACTCCATATATAATGGCCATTGTTGATCATGAAGAGTTAATGAAGAATCTACAAGATAATGTAGATAAATGATTTATATGACCAAGTGTTTCACCATGGGGTTCGTTAGTCCTCTTCATTAAGAAACATTGGTCAATTCTCTCTACATTGATTATTATGATCTGAAAAATCATGATAAAGAAAAAGTATAATATTTTATGAATTGATGACTTGTTTGATCAAATATGTATATCCTAGTACATATTTTATTGTTTATATTTTGTTAGAATATTTTCATGTAATGGTAATGGTAGATGTTATTTATAGGACTGATTTTAATACATGTTATGGGAAGTATGAGTTCATAGTGATCCAATTTATACTCACTAATTTAGTAGATATATTCATAGACTTATTAAATGGATTATTTATGGATTTAATTGAAAAATATATGGTAGACTTTATAGATGATATTCATATTTACTACAAAAGTAAGGATGAATATAAATAGAGTATGAATCCATTATTGAAGTCCATAAAAATGAAAAGTTGTATGAGAATTATAATAAATAAAAGTTTTTGATGGGTCATATAACATGTTTAGGGAATTTTATCACAAGAAAAATAATATACGTGGATACTTTGAATATGAATGAAATTGAATGAGGGTCCAGACCAAAATATGTGATATATATCTATATTTCCATTTAATATCTATTTACTAGAGTCATTTTGTGAAAAACATGTCATGGGTTTCAATCCTAGTAACCTATCTATTTTAGAAGCGAGTAATGTTTCTTTAGAATTATAAATATTTGGAGAGAATTGAACTGTTAAATGAGATGAAAATCACTACACTAATGCTCACATTACCCATTAGGGTAAATATTGGTAATCTACAGTGATTCTTAAAAAATGAAATTAGGTTGTGCACTCATGCAATATTATGAAGTGATATCCTTTGATTATTCTAAATTAATGATCGATGAGAATAACATCCAAACATATGATCTAGAATTGGCTATAATGATCTTCACATAAATCATTTGTTGAATTATCTCTGCTTAGTGAAATGTCATATATATATAGATTATAAAATCTTTTAGTATATATTAAAATATAAGTATATTAATATAATAGATGTAGGTGGTTATAGTTTTTAATATGTTATGATTAATCTATCGAGTACCATAACAAGATGGTGAACAATGTTGATGATTCTATGAGTATAAGGGATATTATAAACCTATCAAATAAATACTCAACCATCCTTTCAATAGAGGATTAAAGAGGCACAAAAAGTCAATGAGGAGCTATAGAGATAAGTTGGAAATATTCCGGAGTTCAACTTTGATAAAAATGATATTATATGGTATTGAACCTAGAAATGTATCCCAACAAAACCATACCTAAAAATGTGATCTTATAGAGTATGTTCATATATCATCTTTATCTACTCATCTTAGAATCACTAAGATGTATATTGATATAAAGAAAAATTCTTTGGATGATATGATGAAGAGAGAGATTATGGAATTTGTGTCATAAGACATGTCATTCCAACATGTCAAGGGTAAATAATAGAAGTATATGTATATGATTCATCCATTTCACAAAATAGTATGGAAATGGGAAACCATATCCTTAAATTTCATTTTAGGACACCCCCAGAAATATAAAATCAATAATAATATATGGGTGGTAGTCAACTTCCATAAAAATTCAGTGAATTTCCTTCATATCGAGGAATATTTTTCCCTTGACCAACTCTTTATGATATACATAAGTGATATAGTAAGAATGAATGGTGTGAAATGTTCTATCCTACCTGATCAAGATTTGAAATTAACCTCTAGGATCAATAAAACCATTGAAAAAAATTTATATATAGGGATATTTTTGAGTACTAATGATCACCCTTACACATATGTTCATTATAAGAAAAGAATTTCAACTCTAGATAATTTCTCGAGATAATGTTAAATGTGTATTCAAAGATGTTTGGATTATCACCTTCCGCTAGATGACTTATCATATAAATATCATTTATATTCTAGCATTGAAATAGATCCTTAGGGGGATCAATATGGTAATATGTGATGAACTCCAACACATTGCGATGATGTTGGGGAGAAGCAGTTTATGTGACCTAATCCTATAACTGAGATTATTTTTTTTTAAATTCTTCAATGTAATATGAAATCCAAATAATGTTAATAGAAAATATATTCATACAATCATAGATGATACATAGGGTTTGATGTCAGTGAAAAGGTGTTTCTTCATATATCATCTTAGAAAAAAGTATTGAGGTTTATGAATAGTGAAAATTTTAGTCCTAGATTCATACGACCATTTGAGATCCTTGATCATATTAGAACACTATTATATTATCTATCACTCAAACCTAAATTATCCTAATTACATGTTATTTTCCATGTATCCCTATTAATAAAGTACATACTAGATATATCAAATGTACTAAATCAATAGGTGACTCCCTTGAACAATGATATTTCATATAGTAGCATCCAATGAAGATATTATATCATAGAGAAACAATTTATGAAATAAAAAAAATATCTTACTCAAAGATCTATGGTGGAACAACATGTTTATGGAAGCATCACATGAACTGAAAGAGGAAAATGAATAAAAGTATCTATATCTATTTTTTTTATTAAATGTATCTTCGAGGGTGAAATATATGATTGGTTGAATAATGAAAAGACACAAAATTTATAAATGAAAATCCATTTTTGAAGGAATGAATAACTTATTAAGTAATGTAGTTATAGAAAAAAAAATGCACTAGTTTTTTTATTGAAGACCATTATAAAATATGGTCTTTTAGATTTAGAAGACTGCTAACCTTCTTAACCATTGAAAATATAGCTACTATATAATGACTATTAATATTAGTATATATTAATTGTTACAATAATGTCTACATGATAAATATAGAATAAGGGATAGCCTTCACTAATATGATCATATCCTATGATGCCCAATTATCATAGATTCCATGGGAGATGGTATAACTGGTCATTGATCTTGACCTATCCTAAGCTGATATTCAAAAACTGAAACATGATCAAAACTATATAATGGGGATCATCATGATTATAGATATCATGTCCCACACAATTCTCACCAAACCACCCTAAGAAAGTACCACCATCCCACTCCTTACGCTTAAGAAATATGATGGTGTAATATATGGTTATTTATTTGGACCACAGGATTATGAATTTATAATTTTTTTAATAATATAATTCTTATGTTTATACCATTTCATTATATCTTTATATACACAATTATATATGAGTTGATGAAAATTATATTTTCATAAAAAAAGTAAAAATATTTTTTAAAAAATATATAGTTTAAAAATCCTTTTTGATAAATTAATGAAATTATTAATAAATACTATTTTCATATAATAATATTATTAAAAAAATTTCATTGATATTAAAACTAAAATGTCATTTAATGCACCCCAATATAGTCTTTGTAATGGTCATAAGATTATAATTGTCATAAAAACAAGTAATTCCATTTAAGTAATTATTTTTATTTATGTGTGTATATTCTCAACATTAGATAATTATTTTGTTAAAATCTATATTATTTATTAAATTTTTCCTTCTAAATTATCCAATTGTTATTTTCATAATTTTTCATGTTGTATAAATTATTAACTAAAAAATAAAATACACTATAATTATGTGGTTTGTATTATTACGTCTTAATGTCCCATAAGTGCTGTAATAAATGAAATAAAATTCATACCTAACCAAATATATAATTCCCTTTTCAAAAATATCTTTTTAATTATTTTGATTAATTTTATAAAGCTTTAATGAATCATACAAAACATATATTATATATTAAGGTCTCAAAAACAATTCTTTATGAACATGACACAATTCCATATAAAAAATTATATTATATTAATAAGATATGTTTTTGTACTAAAAAATACTATATAACACTCCTTTTTTAAAACCCATGGGGAATAACCATGGGATTGTTTATGGTTTTTATTGTTTTATTATATATGTTTCAAAACCTATAATTATAAATTAATAACGAATTCCACTCTCTTTTAGTAGAAATAATAAACACAGCCTCCTACTCCAATTCACTCAAAACCCATTGATAACTAATTTACTCTATTTTTACCTCAATAAATACTTATAAAGGTACTCATTCAATTCTATAATAACCCTCTAATGATAAGGGAGTCACTTTCTATTCCTTTTATTTCATGTAATTTTTTTGTATTACACCTCTTAAGTTATAATTGTTAATGGCGTAATGTTTTTAAAAAATTACATCATTATATTTATCATTACAAAGTAATGAGATAAGAAATTTATCTCTCAGTAAACCATTACAAGAAAATTTATCCACACCTATTATGCTGCTGATATTATCTCATGATTTTATATTACAATAGTTTTTGTTGGGATTAAACATCCTCATTTCCACTAATGTTTATTCCCCTATAACAAACAATCCTTAAATTATATGGTGCATCCATATATATAAACCCAAATACCTAGTCATGTGATTTTATATATGAAATACAATCTTCTGTTGTGTGATATATGTGGCACAAAAAAATAATGCACATGATATTAACATGATATGTGGTTCCATTATTATATAGCCTTACAATGTGCTAGGTAATGTTTTTATCTAATGTGATTCCATGAATATAACCTAGGAGGCTTTCCTAATAATTAAATTTTATGTGGTATCAATGGTTATCCTTAACTTATTCATATGATATCATATTTTAATTTATTTCCACAGACCTATGTTCCCTTGATATTTTCATCTTATGTTATGCATCGATGTTATTGTTTTTTAATCTAACCAATTTTATATCACCTTGATGTTATTCATGACACACATTTTTTACTTTTTTAATGTTATTAATTTATTACTCCCTTAATTTTATTTATATATAATCTTTTTTTATGTATGTCCTTAGGGTTTCCGAGGTAGTATTAAAAGTTCGATGTAATTTAAGGGTATGTTGTTGGGATTATAAATAATATTTTTGTATCCATGTTTAATGTTATTATGCTATGTATCTAATTACCTAAATAAAATAGGCCTTACTATGTTTTTTGATTTTATTATGTATATATTTATGTAATAAGTCTGAAATTGATGTGTATTAATGATTTGATATGTCCTAGATCATTGATATAAAGGTGAATCAATATATTTCTCATCAAAAAACATAAAAGGATATTTAGACTAATATGATAGAATTAAATAATAATAAATATAAATCAAAATAAGAAATCCATATAGATTAATGTAATGTATATTAATGATTATTTAAATCCATGTTATGAATTTAGTTTATAGATAATTTCATATGTCTAGAAATAAGAAGTAGATAAACAAGATATATAAAACTATAAAATTAGATATTCCAATTATGGTCAAGAAAATTATTAATTATGTATATATGATTGTAATTATATAGTTTTTTTTTATATTAAAACTATAAAATAATATTATTAGTCAATAAATAGATAGAGAAATATTGTAGAAAAAGGGAACCCCCAACTTTTGGTAAATATGGATTTTTTTCATATAATTATAAAGACATATTACAAGCCTTTAGGAGTGATATAAAATACTATATGGCCTTATATGAATAAAAATATTCTTAGATAACAAATTTGGAGTAAGTTAACAAGATTTTTATGAATTAATAAATGGATTCAGAGGTTTTTATTATATAAATGGACATGAAGATGAAGGAATGAAGTGATATATTTCAAAAAATTAATATGTTGAATTTAAAAATGGATAAAGACAGTACCCATATTAGATCAATTTTACCCTTTAATGGGAAGTTTTATTTAAAGATGGAGAAATATCTTAATAATATAAATTTACTATTATAATTTAGGATGCTAATACATGATATAAGTTTTGAGGATTCAATCCTTGGTGGAGAGAATAATTGTGAAAGGAAGAAGTCAAACACAACAATTACTCACAAGGTGGATTCGTTCAAGTGGAATAAGATTAAAAATATGTATTCAATAGGTAATATCAAAATAATTATTGGATTTGATAAAAAACATTCATTACAAAATAATGAAGAAGTTTTATTTTCTTAGAATAATTAGAAACATAATAATTGTGTATAATGAAAAATTGATAATGGGAAATCAAAGAGACATTATGATACATCATAACGATAGAATTTTATTAGAAGGTATTTTAATTTAAACATTATATTTAATATTTATCCAATTAGAAACATATGGTGAGGCACTATAGAAAAATATGCAATGGATATTCCCTGATGAGACCTTCAGTAATATGATAAGAAAGAGGCAAGAATGGAAGGATTATAAATTTCATTCCTTAAAAAATGGATTCATGGAGATTGATGATTTTGAAGTAATAAGAAAAAAATATGATTCCTAAAATATCATTCAGGAGAAAATTAACACCGTCCATCATTAAAGGAAATGAATCAACATTAGAAATCATAAAATAATTAAGTTGTTGCTTCTATGTTGAAATATGATAATGTAAAAGAAAAGACCTTAGATTCCAAAAAATGGATAATGTTATTGTAATAAAAATAAGATGAATTGTTTTTCAAAGACAATTTTACCATGTTCAAACAAATATTAAGTGTAATAGTTTTTAATTTTTGAATTGAATAATGTAAAAACATTTTGTGGATTGATCATTATAACTACAAATATGTAGCATATAGTAGGTGGAGTTTTCCTTATGAGGAGGAAAAATAATAAAATGGAATGAATAAATGGATTATTGAAGTAGAAAACATGAAATAGTGAAAATATTATAAAATACATTAATAAATGTTATCCAGATAAATATTTCAAGTTCAATTTATTTTAGATATGTTTTCATAGTAGTATTATCAATATGAAAATATTGAATTTGATTATATAACTGCTATTGGATCAGAATGGAAAACCATATTCATCTACTTGATAATTTTATAATAATCCCCCTCAATTGGTGTTTTAAATGTTTTCAAAAATTTATTATTTTTTTATTTAATAAGTTACAGATTATATCTATTTGGTTTTTAAGTGCTTAAATGATATACATGTATGTATATGAGTTGAAAGTAGTGGTTTATGGGTTTTTTGGAGAAAAAACCAATATGAAAAGTTATAACTATTGATGATAATAATATATACCTAGCCTAAAATATAATAAAAATAATAATAAGGCCTTTATATAACATAATATGTGAAATCAAGATTCCACAGTGGTTTTCAAATATTAATATGGATATGGCATGATACAATGAATATGTTCAAATGAAGAAGTGTCCAATATGATGTTACTATAGTTTTAATGTCTCATATAAATCATCCAATGGTTTCAATAAAAAAAATTGACCTTTATGTGATATTATACTATATATTAATTTATGTTATACCACCCATGGGTGTAAATAATCGCTCAAATATTTAAATAGTAACATTTATGCTATTTTTTATTATTCATGTTATGAAAAATGTGGTATTAAATATTTTTTTCTCAACATTCTAAAACGTTTTTAGGTAAAAAAAATATTGTCAAAAATTGTTCCCTAGAATTTAACATGATCTCACTATGCTTTTTTAGGATTTGAAGACATTCATGTGGAGCCTACGATGAGAAATAGAAGACAGGATATCCTCATCTTGAAAGGGGTAATCCCTATGATAAATAAAAGGATCATGATATGAAATGATATCAGAATGAAATTAAAAATTACTCTATTAATTGTTTTATCATATGAAATTACTCACACATGTTATAATTTATTATTTATTTACTAATGAAGTTCTGAATGGTTGATCAATATCATTGGAACAGTTGAAGATAATAAATATCTCATACGTTACATTTTTTACTAAATTGGGTGATATTGATATCATTTAAGATTTTGAAATAATATCTTTTTTACAAAAACAACATCGGAATCCATATTATTAGAGGCTTTATTAATAAATTATTATAATATGGTTAATTTACTCAATAATATTATTTTATAAATATATAGATTGTTAATGAAAGTACTTGAGAACTTCAAAAAATTAAATCTAGAATTTCATTTCATGGTTAGTTGAATGAAGTGATGATAGAATGAATCTAGAGTATAAATAGGTTGAAAATATCTAAATGATCAGTCAAAATTTAGTTGGACCTACTATAGTATTAATGGGGATAAATTAATCCATGAGATCATAAGTTCAGATGATTTTAAATTATTTCATAAATCCAAACATTATTAAAGATAAGAATTTAAGTAGATGGCATAGATAATTTATTTTGAATGATAACTAGTGGTGTCAATTGAGATTTAGTGAGGTTGTAGTTTTATAGATGAGTTTGAAATATCCCAACATCAATTGGATTAAGAATGAGTTTCATGACAAAATCTTCAAACAAAATCTATAATATATCATTTTAATTTGAGGTAACTAATATTACACTCACATGACCTTCGTAAAGATCATTAGAAATATAGAGGTATTATAATATTAATTAAATGGTGTATATCAGATTATATATCAAATAAATAAATCTTTTGGATAAGGGAGAAATAAATGGATGGTAAAATATTGGAATGAAAACCCTTTAATCATTATTAACAAATGGGGAGTTGGAAGATTGTTCCAAAAAACATATTTTAAAAATATTTAGTAAAACATCGAAGTATATTTTATGTTATTATGAACCAAATATATTAATCATTAGATTATTAAAACTATTATGTTGTTGGTTTTATTTGTTTACAACAAATTTTTAACTTGTTTTTGATGCATACAGGGGAAAAAAAGAATCTTCTAGATGTTTTTTAATTCCAAAATTATGATGTCATTTTGAATGACATATTAGTTATTCATAAGTTATTTATGTTATTTTTATAGTTGTGGTACTATTGCAATTTTGAATAAATATTTCGTGTAAAAATATTTAAAAATATTATATATGTTTTAATAGAATTATAGAAGTGAAGGTTAGTGACATGTAGAAACTATAACACTGGAAGTAAAATGCATTATGATCTTGAAATAATGAGTGGATCAAGAACTAGAGTTATTCTAGAATATATATATATTCAGGAAAATAATATTTAATTTTATTGGATATTGTAATATGAAATTAGAAGTCTTGATTTTTTAGTTTTTCAGTTTTATAAAGGCGTATTACCTCCCTATATACATAATAATCAAATTATAATGAATAAATATCATCCGAAAATTTTAATAAAAATATAAAAATTATTAATACAAACTATATATAATATTCTATCCAGAACATATGTATGAGTTGGGATATATATAATATAAATTTGGAAAATTCTAGGAATGTTCAATGTGATAGATAATTGAAACCCATACCCATAACTAAAATTATATAGGAAATACATTGAATTTAATTTTAGTTTTTTCAAAACAAACCTAAGATTAGTAGGATAGATAAGGTATTATATAATCATTTATCAATTAACATTTTAAAATATTGTCAGTTATTTAATGGGATATAAGGTCACATAATGAAGAGTATACTTATTTGAATATATAATTCTACATGATATTAGCTCCCTATATATTTTAAGTTCACTCTACCTATATGTTGGTATATTATATATCATGACATACGGGACATTCTATGTAATTTTCCTAAATAAAATTAGTAGTATCCAAGAATTCTTTTTTTTTGTTTTTTGTCATAATTAGATTTTCATTCCATTAAGTAGTCGAATTAAACATTACCATTTTTAGTAATTAATGAGGAAAAATATAAATTATGAATTTTCCCCTACAATACATTATGATGAAATTAATATCATTTTTTTAATCTATGAATATCTTTTTGACTGAACATTACATCATGTAGAAAACTATCAATCCTTTTATGTAATTAAAATAAAAAAGAAAATTTCTGGGTAATGGAATATACACCTTTAATATATGGTTTAATTATTAATTAATTTCACCAATTAGAAATTATAATTTGGAAATTTCGGATAATATTCTATGTATTGAATCAATATTATTGGAATAGACACTATAAAGTGTGTGGTATGAATTTCATGATTGGGAAGGTCTCGAAAATCATGGTTATTAAAGGTATGTTAAAATTTTATTCATAAATTATAAAAAGGGATATATGTGACTATTGAAAAACTATAAAATTAATGAGCAGGACTAATATTTAAATATTTGAGTCATAAAAAGTGAAATAATGTGAGCCAGAGAATATTTTCCTAATTGATTTTATGGTGAATGAGAGAAAACTAAACATATTTCAATATATGGATACTGATAAAAATATGTATTCCCCTATTATACCCTATTAAATAAGATTAATTTTTAATAAGAAAGTTCAATTTTTGAATTATCATGATTTATAAGGAGTTGCTGCAACTGTGAGTTTTTGGAAGACAAATATATAATAATTATATAGAATCATTGATATCATCTGACATTGAAGAATGCATGTTCAAAAAATATGTTCTTAACAAAGAATCAATATAGGTTTTATGAAAAAGGTGTATTTGTGACCTATGATGTCTAAGAAGAGGCCTTCATATATATTAACTATTATATATATATATATATACTATAGAATACATCTTCATGTTTATAAACCAAATAATTCTTCCGCTGATGTAGTGCATGGAGAAAAGAAGAACTAGTGAACCTATAACTAATAATGTACCATTCCTCAACCTTTGAAATAACTATAGTTATTTTTATTACTAACAATTTTTTTAACAACCCTTCTTGTTATTCCCCTAGGATTATCACATAATGTTTAACTAAGATTAATCCCAGTGTCCAAAATATTTTTTTAATTTTTTAATTTGAGTTTTTGATTTATTGATTTTGTGTGAAAATTAATCAATCACCAAGTTAAAAACTATTCATATAAAAAGTATAACATGTTCCAAAAGGAATAAACTAATATAAAAAACAGAAATATGTAAGTATCTTATTTAAAATCCTCTACCCTATCAAAAAAGCGGGGTTTTGAAAGGGTATAAGGTCTTTAGGGAAACATACCCAAACCAATGAAACTAGAAAATCTATCATCATATGGAAATAAAAAGTCCACCATAGTAGATAGAAGAATCCTCAATTACATTTTTGAGGATATGTTGAAAAAGAAATAGTAAAATCATTATCAATGAAAAGCTTATCAATATATGCCATTTGTCATGAATCCTCACAACTGTACATTCCTATAAACCCTAGAATCCGAAAAATATATATCAAAATCATCAACCGAAGGATGGTGATGTTGAAATCGGGCTAGAAAATAATGGTTGAATATATCTAAAGCATTTTGGAACTTTTATGGTTATATTTTATGTTGAGGTTATCATCCAAATGGATCTGGTACATTCTAAGTAACTAAGATCACTGGAAAAAGTGGAATAAGTTATGGATTTGAGAATGGGAGGAAGGAGAACATATGATCCTTTGATGAAGAGGAGTGTTGATAACCCACCTACTTTGATGTGCAGGGGTGGAATCTCATCTATAAAATCATATGTCATCATTAATAGAACAATCAAAAAGATAGAGAGACCCATGATTAAGGGTCTCCAATATCATTCTTCATATGCAATATTAAGAAGTAAAGTCTTTAGGAAGATCCACCAGTTTATTCATTACTCGTTAATATTCGTTAATAAAAAGGGAATAACCATTTTTCATTTTAATTGGGTGATATGGTCATACACCACACCATCCATTTATTTATCTATAGTATGGATAGTATTCTATCCATTCTGCACTATAAAATTAATTCATTAGAAATTATGATATCACAATTTAGAAATAAATCCAAACACGCCAATAGTTTTTTTGGGTATATAACCATGAATGAAAATTAATCATTTAATTGGAACACTAAAATGGGTGGATCAAGTTAAGGTTAACTACCTAAAATTTCATTTAGGATCAATAACTATAATTAGGTTCCAAAATATATAATTTAATTTAAAAAAATTCATTTATTAGTGGCAACTGATGGTAAAATTAGCATGTGGAACAGAACGCATAATATAAACCATCTCAACCATGAGGGTTAAATACTAGACCACCTAACTTATTCCTATAGAGTAGTAATCATCTTGTATAGTCCTTTGGTTTGGTCCAAGTCAAAAAAATATAAAAATAGGAAAATTCATTTAGAATAGGTCATAAGAGCCTACACCTAAATAACTCCATCGATAGAAAGAAAAATAATGAAAGGCACAAGTTGAATACATATATCACTAGTGTGCATCCAACCAGATGAATGGAATTCCAACCATTGTTCAGATGGAGGAATGGATTCAAAGCATAGATTTAGGATTTAAGAGATGTCAAAATAATGATTGATTCTACTGTATAGTAGAAATAGAGTACAAAATATAATAAAATGAAAAGGGATCCATCCCTTAAAAAACACCACATGTAATTTACACGACATGTAAATGATTTACACATCATTTAAACTGCAGGATTTTTATTCAATGAAAAGTCCATTAGACATTTTGAATTGGATTACCCAGCACAATACACATCATTTATTGAATGTAGATCATGTATTGAATACACATATGGTATTTAATACTCCTATTGTATTCAAAATACATTTTGTATACTTGTACTGTAGCCAGCCTTCAATCCCCACCTGTCATTCAAAAAACAAAAGAACCTCTATAAGTAGTGATTTTTATTTTATAAAATAAGAGGACTACAATGAAAATTTCAACTATAAATTATAAGGATCCATACCTGATAGAAAAAATATTTTCCTATTGTCTTCCCTCCTAAAATAAATTCATCCCCAGATATCCTTTCTAAGGGTGGTAGAATATTATATGTGAAAAATTAGAGCTACTGATCATGTACATCGTCCACACTCCCTAAAGTATTATTCTATACCCGAAATGTATTCCATAGAACCCATATTAAAGGTTAATATCAACTTCAGAGAGCCTTCATTCTTTAATAAATGATGCATATAGAATGCTACTCAAAATAAGAATTGTTATCCAAATCAACATCATTAAGATCAAAAGTACGATATAGGTTATCAGGATAATGTTTCCACTCTTAATTGTAAAATATTTCATGTATATCATGGAATATATGATGTAATAGAAAACAATAGGCTACCCTCCCAACTCTATCCAAAATCTCAAATGGTCGGTCATATTGAGGTGACATATTCCCATTCTTCTGTATTTATCTTTTCCCTTGTTTGAGTAATACCTGTAAGAAAACATGATCACCAAAATTGAACTCTAGAGATTATACAAAGTGACCAGTACAAGATTTATTTCTATAATGAGTGTTATTCATATGCTTCATGATAATCTAACCCTACTCGGAAGTCTCTATAATTTGATGAGGTCCAGGTTGCACTACTTCTCCTACCTCTAACCATCATAACTGTGAACAGAATGACATACCGTATAATTATTCATAAAGATACATACGTATCATTTTCTGATATGTATTAGTCTATGATAAATTTACAAGTGGGACATGATTCACCCAAGGACAACCAAAATTATGATTCCATAATTGAATCATGTCCTTCAACACATGTATAGTCGGTTCCAACTTCCCATCTGTTTGAGGGTGAAAAGAAATAATAAAAACAATTGTATACCAATATATCTCTGTAACCCCAGCCAAAAAATTGATGTGAAACAATAATTCCTATTTAAAATGATAGTACGAGGGACCAATTTTAGACATATAATCTCAAAAACATATGAAATTTTCAAATCGTCGACTAATAATTTCTCCCATATAGGAAGGAAGTGGGATACATTATTCATTCAAACAATTACTACCTGAATTACATCGCTACCTCTTGGTGACCCCAGTAATCAAATGAAAAAATACAACAAAAAATCTTCTCATATTCATTTTGGGACTCATAATGGATGTAACAATCGATCGGGCTAGTAGATTTATACCTTCACCTACTGAAAAGTGAAACACCAAGTAATATAACCTGATATCTGATGTTTCATCCCTATCCACTAATAATGTCGTCGCATGTCACGATACATCTTGGATACACATGGATACACTACCCATTGAGAATCATGCAACTCTCACATTGAATCCTCTCACTTGTCTATAGTGACCAAAATATTCCCAGGTATATATAGGATGTCATTACCATTAAAAGACCAATATAAATGTGGGTCCTCAGAAAAAATACCATCTCATAGGACCAAGAAATCAGGATATGAAAACATACACATCTTTACTATCTAAAAAAGTGAATACATTACAGGTAGTGATGAAAGTATTGAATATCCTTGATAGTCCAACACCTATATTTTCATCTCAAAAAATTAATCTTTAAGATTAAACTCAATACTGTCCTCCTGAGAAGTATGTGTCTAGGCCCTCCTGCTCAGAGTATCGACAATAGTATCTCCCTTCCTAAGCATATAATAAATCTCGATGTCAAAGGACTAATGTTATTTATCCCACATTCATTTCATGTTATTGAAGTTACACTTCATGAAAATATACCTGAATCTTATATAGTCTGTAAACACAACAAATTTATCTCCCATGATGTAATGCCTCCAAAAATTTAAGGAATGAAAAATAGTTACAAAAATGAGATCATGAATTAGGTAATTAGTCTATTGAAGCTTTAATTTTCATGACCCATACACAGAAAATCAACCTTCTTTCATCCAAAATTAACTTTTCCTCACACATAATGCATCATAATACATTTTATAGAATCTTCCAAACTCTAGAAGAATCAGGATTTGTGTTCAAATCAATCTCCCTTTAGGATAATTAAATGATGCCTTGAAGTATTTTGGACATATATATTTCACACCCATCTTAGTCAATCTCATGAGAGGTGATGTTATGAGTGATAAGTCAGGTATGAAATTGTTGTAAAAACTACCTAGACTTAAAAAAATCTATATCACAAAGTTGTTCATGGGAAACTACCAGGTAAATACTACTCTAACCTTCTTTGGGTTAGCTGATACACATAACTCTAATGTAATATGACCCAAGAATTGAACCTTGTAAATTCATGAGTGACATTTACTGATCATAGAATACAGTTTTTACTCATTTAGTGTATTCATAAGAATCTCAAGATTTTTGATATGGTCAATTCATGTAAGAGAATAAACCAAGACAGAATCTACAAATAACACCAAAAAGGAATCCAAATAGGAGAGGAAACCATATTCCTCGAATCCATAAAGACGGTTGGTACATTTGTGTGAATGAATGGAATAACCAAATACTCATATAAACTTTACCAACTACAGAAAGTCATATGTGATATATATGTTGGATGAACACACACATTATGGTAATATAATCTCATATCAATCTTTTAGAACACTCTCACTCCTTTGATCTCGTCAAATAGACCACCCATATAAGGGAAGGGATATTTGTTCTTCATGTTAAGTTAATTCAACATTTAGTAATAAACATAATGTCTATGGTTTTTTCTCCTTTCGTGGTGAAATGGACCAGCGAACAACAATGAGAAGTATTGGGACATATAAAACCCTTGGAATCTAAATCCTATAGCTTCTTATTGATCTCGTGAAACTCATTAGTAGTCATATTTTAAGGATTAATGGATACCATTACATATTTAGGCACTAGCATGATAGTAAATTATATATCTCTGTCATGATCTAGTCTGAAAAAGTAATCTGGGAAAACATCCCTAAAGTGATCAACCTCATAAGGCTAGAAATCTGGGTGGTCACTCCACCTAGCCCAAGAATATTTGGTCTATCTCTAACTGCATGTATATCCATCTCTACCTTATAAATATATGTATCACCCTCTGGTGGTGTGAATAACACCCTTCAGTGATAAAAATCCTCATAGGTGTGTAGGGGACCAAATTTTATATCCTAATAATGGAATCAACACCTATAAAATTGAGGATAAAGTATTCCCATAAGAAATGATGGTTTCCTACCAGAAGGGGGAATTCTTTTCACTACTGTACACTTTCTAAACGCATACCCAATGGGGTTTCAAGTGTCATAATCCCACATGTGTATAAAATATCAAGCACATGTATTTACACAATCCATAAATTGATTATGGAGTGTGTTTTGCCTATATCTAGTATAGAATTCACTAGAGTGTAGGCAACTAGAATAATAACTTTAACAATATATGGCATGAATCCCTACTCATCTGGTATAGGATACAATAAATAAATATGGAATTATCCCTGGACATGTGCTACAAGTTGACAAACCAGAGTGGGTATGATCAACTAGAACTAGATATCTGATTCCTGGTTACATTTTCTATGACCTCCTTATATATCTCGTATGATTGGTAGTACTATTTTACAGGTCCTCACAATGTTCTCATCATCCTTCTCCTAAAGTGGAGATGATATGAATCATCTCCCTCTAGGAACATAAGGGATATAAAAAAAAAACACTAAATATGGTCCAATCTACCACAAACTCAACAATAAATGGTTTTTGGGATACTCTGGCTTTTTATACCTAGGATTCCCACACTTATGACAAACCACATAACTGTTGTTTCTCATCTGTTCAATCTGAAGCCGTCACAACCAACTTTTAGTTGAAAAACTAATTTGCCTTAGTTATAAATTCACATTGATCACATCATCTTACTACCTCAGGTTATGATCATTGATAATAGCCTAGATCACTATATCATACATGGTAATCAACATGAAAATGTTTACCAGGGAACGAATAGGATTCTGAATTCCATCCTCAAATCATCTAAATTTTTCTCACACTTCAATAGTATAGACATTCATAAAGAACTAAAGATTAATAGAATTAGATAAATATTCCATTATTATAATATAACCGAAAATCAGGTTCATGAACTCTTTTACATGATTTCCCCTTAGGGTCCTAGGGGAGATGTAGTCAAAGAAACTCATCTAGAAATACCTTAAAATAACATCCCGATATTTTATTTCTTTTTTAGTAAATCCCACCATCATTTTTCAGATCCCAAAATCATAAAGGTAGATATATTCACACTCCACATATGAGGTGTCTCAAGATTCTATAATATAGATAAGACTACCTCCATCCATTACTCTATAGCATGGGGACTACTAGCCCCTAAATAAGTATGTGGATATTGCTGTTGGAACTCCAACATAAGCAATCTCAATGAAATGGCAGCTCATGGAGCGCTCTGAATTGTCTTAATAAGACATATTAATCCCCTTTAATATTTAATTAATTTCCAACATATGGGACAATCTGAGGTTCTGTAGGTGGCACTCTCTTAGGTACCATTGGTGCCTCAAGGCCCACTACCTTCGGAGCATGGTCGTCACCCACTCCTAGAGAACGAATGGAAAACATCACGATGGAATAGCACTAAAAATTAAAAATCCACACCTATGATATAAAATATCATTGTAAAGATCATAGATACACAAATAATATAGGTACATTCCCTCCTATGTAAAATTCATACCCAATGCCTTCTCATAAATCACGATTTCGGTGATAGGATCAATTATATAAAACACATGAGATAATATCAATATTACCCTACTATGTCCTATTATGGATCATGATCTGTGTTATACAATATAGTTCCCAATATATAGAGATTCTATTTCAATTCATAGAGGAAAACACACTAGGAATTTAGATTGGAATACCTAGTTAATGGTGAGCCAATCATTTTTATTAAAATTTAATTCATTTAATTTAATTTTCAATTTAATTGTTTTTATATTTAAAAGTTTTAGAAATATAGATCACTAATACAAATTTATAAGGTACCATAAAAATTTCAAATTTATGTGTGACATCGATTCAATAGTAACCCTTCACTATTCATTCCATGAATGATGTGTTTGAACAACTCATGGACATAAAAGATTAAGCCCCAAAACATGATACAGAAAATGAAAATAATAAGTAAACATGGAAAGACATAATACATGTCGTATAAATATTTTAATGTTCCAAAAATGATGAATGATTCAATTATTCCATTCCATATTGGTCCATGAATATAATATTATCCTCAATCGTAGTAGTAACATTAGACATCATGTGTGCCACCCCAGTATGAAATCAAGTCAACGGTAGTCGGAAAAATGCATAATAATATCTCTTATACCGGGTAATTTGGATTTTCCCTATATGTCGGTTAGCTACTTCCAGGTACACCTCATTACCAAATTCTAACATATTCTTAATATCCTTCCTGATATTCAAAAATGATAAGAAAAAAGAAAAATGATGGTATAATAAAATATTGTAACATCCTAACCCAGATTCCACTGAATGATTCCTCGATTTGGTGGGCCACATTGCCTCAAGAGAACCTCCCCATACTCTAGAGGTATCCGACTAGTAGAGAGGTTCCAAGGTATTATAGTTGGGAGACAATACCATAATTATTAGATTAGAATAGAGGTGAAGTAGAAAAATAAATATCAGAATGTTAATATCAACTGGATGCTGAAAATAAACATCTAAAAATAATAATGAACAAAAATCTAAATTCATATACAAATTGATGATATTCCATATTTCTAACAAAAATTAACAAGTAATGATTCCATAAAATATATGGATCAAGAGGATAAAAATACCAAAATTAATATCTCCAATAGGATCACAATCCATATATTAGTTCATTTCTTCCCTACTCTAATTTTGTAAGAAAATCAAGAATCAAATACTGGGTTTTTTCCTCTATCCAAACCTACATCCACATAATATTCCTAGGTACGATTTGTGGACTAGATAGGGTGTGAGATAAACTCAGTTGGCCACCACCAATAATATCTATAAATATTCATTCAGTTTATAAAATATAGAAGTGTTTCGGTAATAAATGATAAATTGTAATGACAACTATAAACGGTTGGATCTAGTTGTAGAAGGAACCCAAGTTAACTATACCTACAGTGTAGTAAGATATATAGTCTCAACATAAGTAACCAGTTGTATACACTTATATAGACTATATATGTAGTGATTTTAATAGCCATATATATGGATACTAGTATGTTCCTGGATCTGATTCCTAAATCAAGAGTCCATAAGCTATAACAAATGTATCACAATAGTATCAAGGGATGTAATGCATGGTATCACAAGAGTAGGGGATTTCATGACCAATATCAAAATAGTAGAGTTTTCATGCCTAGATCATAACAGTAAGGGTCATCATCCCCAATATTATATCAATAGGGTCTTCATGCCTAAATCAAATCACTAGGGTCCCCATTCCAAATATCATATCATCAAGGGCACCATACCCATATCTCATATCTCATAAGGGTCCCCAATACCATTCATTATTATTCATATGGGTATCCATTCCTAACTTTCATTATAAAAGGATTCTTTTATCGTATCATAGTATAGGGACATAATTCACATATTATAATATTAGTATAAAGGATTCCAAGCCTATATCACAATGCATAAGGATTTACATACCCATTTATCATAATTACAAATGTTCACCATTCCTATTCATCGTAGGAAATATTAAAAAGTAAAGGCTTTATGAAGAGCCAAAAGTAACTTCAGAACACATTAATATTCATTAATAACAAGGGATCTTCCATTTTCTAATTTAATTAGGTGATTTTTTCATACCATTCACAATACATTTAATTATATATAGTCTGGTTAGATAGTTATCAATGTTATACCTCTACATTGATTCAATAACAATTATGATATCACTATTTAGATGTAAATAAAAACACTCCAATAGGTGTTTTGGGTATATAACCCTGAAATTAAATTAATTATTTAAATGGATTACATAAAGTGGTGGCTTACATTGAGGTTATCTACATCCAAACATCATTTAGGATCTATAAGTGTCAATGGTATAATGACCCACCGATTCTGATTGGCTTGAGAGCTCAACGAGTCATTACATAGCCTTACATGACATCCCCAAGGTGCCAAAGGGTGGAAATAAATGCCGAAGGGTTTCAAAACACATGGGGGACTATTTACCCTTTGAATGAAAACAACCAACAACAACTAAAACTAAAAAAACATTTCCCAAGAACCCCTATATGATTCATGATTTAAAAACAAGATAGTTCAACCATTTATTCCATTTTAAACCCACCAAAGTGCAACAGTGGAAACCAAAACTAAAACAGAGTAAACATCGGAAAGACAACCGGAAAGACTCAAAGACAAAAAAGACTCCAAGGCTCCACAAGCTCCATGCTCTAACTCTACCAATAGCTCGTGAAACCACTATGTAGTGATAAACACATGTGACACCTTTCCCATGCCAACATCCCGGTAAACGAAATCTACAAAAGAACCAACATGCCAAATAAGGGGGTGATTAATGAAACTCATTAGGGTTTCCTCAATGACTTCCCAACCCATGCCTCTAGGATAAAACATTTTAGCACATTTATACAAAAAAATTATATAAAACAGTTCCAAAACAGTTCACACTATTAAAAGTTTCATATCAAATCCATTTTTCTAACAAAAACATTCTTCCAACCAAAAACCATATTTTTCCAAGAAAAGAATCAAAAACAAGTTCCCAAATCAAAACCACATTTCCACTTTGGCATATTCATTTCATTTCACATAATCACATCATTACCCATGCAGGCATCGTTATTACAGTTCCATACTCATGATAGGTCTCTGGCCGATCTACCATGCCTTCACAAGGTAATATTCCCCATTTTCCATTACACATTTGGCACTGAGCACAAGGTCATATTTCACCCATGCCCCATAAATGCAATATGAACAGACACACCAAGTATGCACAAAAACCACACCATTTCAATAAAACAACCCTTTTAATTAAAACCATTTTCCCTCCGACCATTTTCAAAATCTAGAAAAGCCATATTTTAAAATCACCATTATAAAATTTAGGAACCCAATCACTTTTCACAAACCATTCTTTCAATTTCCACAATTCCATCAAAACCCATAAATCAGCACTAAAGAAGATTTATCACATTCTTTGCACCATAATTTTACAATCAAAACCAAGATGTTAAATCAAATTGAACTACAACTTCATGTTCTAGGAAAGAGGAATCGAGAGTGAAGCCACCTACCTCAACAATTTTGGTGAAACCGACCAACGGTCGACGAACGCCCAAGAACACTGGGTCAAAACTCCAGGAATCCTCCTTAGATCTTTCCTCCTAACACAAAAAAGTCCAAATCTTGTCATATTTGGCATCCAAAACCTTATATCTACCAATAATCTGTGTAGATCTAAGAAAACAAGAGAAGAGTAGAAGTAGATCAAAAAAGATCTAAGCAACAATCAAGAACGATAACTTATCTTAAGGATCCGGCATTGATTCGTCAAGATAACCCTTCAAATCGCCTTCGGGATGCCTTGAGGAAGTCTTACAACCTTCAAGGGAGAGTAATATAGAGTTAGGGCCGCATAGGAGGATTAAACAAGGCACTTAAAGGAAAAACAAGTTAGATCCACAATTTTAGGATCTAACTTTACGTGACCACACTGTTTGTCTGCACGGTCTGCCAAACCGTGCGCTAACCGTGTGTCTGATTCTACCTTGGCCATCTTCCACGCATGGCCTCATCGCACGATTTTCCCAAACCATGCGCACATCGTGTGCTCTCCTCTGTCCAGGAGACCATCATCTCCATGGCTTCCACATAGTTTGTCAAACTGTGCACAACCCGTGCATCCCCACATTTTTCCGTTTTTCGCTTTAAAAGTGTCCCAAACTTCCTCTCAACATCTCCCATGTAATTTATTCACTTAAAAATCATAAAACAAGGTTACATACCAGAAACTGAGGGTACTACATTCTCCCCACCATTGGCCTTTCCGTCGTCAGAAAGTAGAAAACCATCGCTTTCTTGAATGAGGTTTGTCCACTGCTCTATCATTTCTTTCTCATGTTCCCAAGTCTCCTCCTGAATCTAACCATGCTGCCATAAAACCTTCACTAGACCGATGCTTTTTTAATGCAAGACTTTATCCAGCCTATCCACAATTCGCACCAGGATATGTACCAATGAAGCATATGGCTCTAGGTCAACGTGATCCGATCTGATCACATTGTCAGGATCAGGCTAATACTTCTTTAACTGAGATACATGGAACAAATTATGCACTGCACTGAGCTGTGGTGGTAATGCCAACCGATATTCCACCTCGCCAACTCATTCCAGTATCTTAAAAGGGCCTATATAATGGGGAGATAATATTCCCTTCTTTCCAAAACAATGATGTCCATGCCTTGGAGAGATCCTCAAGAAGACATGATCACTCACTGCAAACGACACGGGTCTTCAGAAATGATCCGCATAGGATTTATGTCGACTCTGTGCCGTGTCCATCCTCTTTTGTATAAACTGAATCTTCCCTGTTGTTTCCTAGACAAGGCTCGACCCATCTAGTGAAGTTTCACC
Source organism: Viscum album (assembly GCA_963277665.1). Lineage (NCBI taxonomy): Eukaryota > Viridiplantae > Streptophyta > Magnoliopsida > Santalales > Viscaceae > Viscum > Viscum album. The sequence continues at coordinate 1,753,460,004 of OY728152.1, forward strand.
TGTTTCCACCTAGCATAGTGGAGAACGACACAGAATCCCATACAATGCTTCAAATGGGGCCATGCGTATTGAAATTTGGTAGCGGTTATTGTATGTGAACTCCACTAAGGGTATATGATCCTCCCATGAGCCACCAAAATCCATTACACAAGCCCGAAACATTTATCCCAATGTTTGTATTGTCTGCTCGTATTGACCATCCGTCTGAGGATGATACGCTTTGCTCATAGACAACTGCGTCCCAAGGGATTGTTGTAAGGATTTCCAGAAACGAGATGTAAACCTCGGATCTCTGTCTGACATGATTGAAACTGGAACACCCTGTCTCTTTACCACTTCAGGGATATATATTTTTTAAAGATCTTCCACCAAATGATTTTCATGAATAGGGATGAAATGGGTTGACTTGGTCAGACGATCCACTATCACCCAAATGGCATCGTGGTTCCAGACCATTCATGGATGACCTGTAACAAAATCCATTGATATTTGATCCCATTTCCAAACTAGAATAGGTAAGGACTATAACATACCTACTGGTCTCTGATGCTCTTCTTTAACCTGCTAACTAGTTAAGAATTGCGAGATGAACTCGAACGCCTTCCTTTTCATGCCGCTCTACCAAAACTGTGTCTTCAACGCCTTGAACATCTTTTGTGTACCCTGATGTACAACCCATCTGGAATGGTGGTAAGAATGAAGGAGTTGTTACTGAGCAGTTAAAGGTACAACTATCCAATCTCGAAACTGCAAACCTGAACTCCCATCCAGCATCCATCCCTCAATGGACTCCCCACCATCTAGTTTTGAACTCATTGCAACACATTCTATATCGGATGTATGTGCCTCCATTAATCTATCCCCCAAATCAGGAACAAGAATGGATGAATAGAAAACCGCAAAATGACATTGGTTTGCAAATTCCACATGCATGTCGGCTAAGACCGACATCATTTGCCATTTTTCTGAATCTTTTTTTGCTAACTGAGTGTACGACTTCTTGCTTAATGCATCGACCACTGAATTTCCCTTACCCGGTGTGTACATCAAGTCGAGGTTGAACATTTGAAGATACTCCATCCATATCTTATGCCTCAGATTCGAATCTCATTGTGAGAAAATGCGTTTCAAGCTTTTGTGATCCGTAAACACGGTAAATTTTTCACCACATTGATAATGACTCCATGTCTTCAAAGCATGGACACTGCAGCCAATTCCAAGTCATGTTTTTGGTATTTATTCTCATGCACCCTCAACTGGCTTGAACCATAAGCAAAAACATGGTCTCCTTGCATGAGAACACAACCCAAACCAGTTCCCGAAGCATCACCATACACCACATACCCCTGTCCTGATTCTGGAAAGATCAAGATGGGTGCTGATGTAAGACGGTTTTTTAACTCTTGAAAAGATCTTTTACAATCCTCATTATATTGAAATGCACTATTCTTCGTGGTCAATGTTATCATAGGTGAAGCTAGTTGTGAGAAGTCACGCACAAAGCGTTGATAATAACCAGCTCGACCAAGAAAACTGTGTATCTCAAAGACATTCCTCAGTGGTTGCCAAGAAAGAACAGCTTCTATCTTTTCAGGATCCACTGAAACACCTTTCTCAGAAACAACATGGTGCAGAAAGCGTACCTCTTGTATCCAAAAATCGCACTTCAATAATTTTGGGTACAACTGATGGTCTCTCAAGATTTCCAACACTATCACCAATTGTTCATCATGCTCAGCACTTGTTCTTGAATACACCAATATGTCGTCGAAAAATACCACAACAAAAGAATCCATATATTGCTGAAATATCTTATTCATCAATTCCATGATGACTGTTGGTACATTCGTTTGACCGAAATGCATGACTAAATATTCGTAGTGTCCATATCTGCTTTTGAAGGCTTTCTTTGGAATATCCTCCTTCCGAACTCGCAATAGGTGATATCCTGACCGTAAATCAATCTTAGAGAACCACTGAGCTCCCCTAAATTGACCAAACAAGTCATCAATGTGTGGATGTGGATATCTTTTTTTATCGTAACTTGGTTAAGATTACGATAATCCACACATAGCCTCAAGGTTCCATCTGCTTTTTTTACAAACAAAACTGGTGCTGCCCACGGAGTCACGCATGGCCGAATAATGCCTTTGCATTCCGGCTCCCATAATTTCACTTTCAATTCCCTTAACTCTGTTGGTCCCATCCTATAATATAGAATTGAGATAGGACCGGTCCGTAGTAGGAGATCAATCGTAAAATCTTCTTCTATTACAGTTGGTAACCCTGATAAGTTCTCAAGAAAAACATCTGGAAATTGATCCATAACTACTGGAAAACTATTACTCATGATCTCGTCCATCGATTCCAAGTTTAACGTAGCCAACTGTTAAGAGATCGTTTCCACTATTGGTGCCAACAAGCCCGTTGCACCTCTCTTCACCACTCTTTCTACTCTAAAGAAATGATCAACACCATCATCAGTTGCGAAACTGACTGTTCTGCTATAACAATCGATGTGAGCCCTAAACTTGGTCAACCAATCCATACCCAGGATTATATCATAGACATCCATATCCAGCACAGTGAAATCCCATTTCAGCTCAACTCCATCAACAGTTATATAACATTCTCTACACACGAAGGCTCTACATTCGCTTTCACCGAGAGGTGTTTTAAGTTTTATCACAGAGGGCATCATTTCAACTTTTAAGTTTAGAAAATCAGAAATACAAGATTCAAGGAATGAATGTGATGCACCGGTATCGAACAATGCTTGCAAGGGGGTAGAATTCAAAATAATCGTACCTCAAACCGTAGATGGTCCAGATTGATCATCCATAATCACCTGTTACGCTCCACACAATTGATTTATTGTTGAAATTTTCTCCTTATTGCATTGTTGAGATTGCCCAGCCTGAGGAGTCATTGTATTCCTACAATCAGCATGACTAGCTCTGTTCTTTTGGCGAAACTAAACTTGTTGTCCTCACCCTGTCGAAGCATAGGATGCTTGCAATGCCTGGGTAGTGTCACGCGCACCCGACCTCGGAGCACTGTGACAATATTGCTAAAGATTCCCCATCTTGTTGTAATTATGACATTCTTTTGGTGGTGTTGTAAATTCTGGTTTCATGTGATCAATTGCACCACATTGAAAACATCCAGCTTTCATCATGGGTCGTGGAGGAATATTTACTGATCCAGCCGATTGGTTCTGATTTTCACTCCCACCTTGGAAGTAGGTTTCCCTCTTCCGCTTGTTACTATCATTAGAGTTCCCACTCGTTCTCGTGGGTATCATCATACTTACTCCTCCCATAATTCTTGTGATGTCTCTTTCAGCTACTGTTGCTCTTTTTACCATCTCCGTATAATCCGTAATACAGAGCACAACTATTTTCGAGTGAATCTTTTGTCACAACCCTAATTAAAAAACGCCCGCCTTCAGCGACGTACTTGTAGAAACGTCCGTTGCCAAGCGTACAAAATTCATGAATTTAGCCGCATACTCCGTGATAGAGAGATTCTCCAACTTCAGGCTGAAAAAGTCAGTTGTCCTCTGGATCGTGAAGGTGTGAGGATAGAATTGTTTGTTTAACAATTCCTCAAATTCCTCTCAGCTCAGGCATTGATCCACCTTAGTCTATTCCACTATCCCCCACCATTATCGTGCAAGACCCTCCGGCATATACGTTTCCAGCTTTACTTTCAGCTCTACTAGTGTGATGATGAAATCTATTATATGATTCATCCTTCTTAGCCACACCTCTGACTTTTCTGGTTCAGAATCACCCCGAAAGATGGGTGGGTTCTACTTCTAGAACTGGACGGAATGGTCTACATGCCTTCACTCATCCCTCAGATTCCCCATGTTCATAGCCTGAAACGCTTGAACTATACTTTGCACTAGTTGCTGTTTTACCTGTGGCTCAGGTGCGACGACATTCTCTGCAACCTCTTCCGTTTGGTTTCCACGACATCTAACGGGTGCCATTTTCTATTCAAATAACGCACGCCGTTAGTCTCACTTCCTAACAACTTAAGTCTTAGCATTTAAATTTCTATCACATCACCATCACAACATTGATTTCAAACAATTTCTAAAACAAATATTTTTTTTCTTTTGAAAATCAATCTATTTTCAAAATACATAAACCATTATCTTTTCAAAATCATTCATTTGGAAACATGATTTCCATTTTCAGAAATCACAGCTTTTCATTAAACCATAATCCATTTGTCAAAATGATATATGCAATCCTAGTGGGAACTCATTCCTCTACAATTCATGTCATGTTTATCTCATTGGATAAACCCATGACAATGAGATTTCCAACATTCTAGAAGTGTATCCAAAACACTTATGTACCCAACACCCTGGTAACATGTAGTTCAACATAAAGGGGTTAGCTATGTCCTTTTATGCTATATGTTGGGCAAAAATCCCTCAAGGTAACATTGCAGTATTTTTGGGTTGATTGTGTTTGTTGACAAAGCAGGTTTCCATGGAGAATTGTCGAGTTCCCGAGAAGTTGTTGACATTCCTTGTTGAAAAAGAACTTCGACAAAGGAAAGGATGATCTGGAGGCGGTACAAAAGAGCAGTACAAGGTGGCGCCGTTTTCCAGTGTTTACCAAATTTTTGGGCCTGAAAATCGCCAATGGAAAATGGAGTGATATGTTGTTGGCGAAGGTTGAGGAGAGAGAAATGAAGGAGGTGTGCGGAAAAATCAAGGGTGGCGCGCAAAACTAGCGGGTTGCGCGAAATCTTGAAGTGTGGCGCGCAAAACAGCGGGTTGCGCGAAATTGTATTTCGCGCAAAAGATGTTTCAAGGCCGAAAGCTTGAAAATCGGTAAAGGCATGAGGCGCGCGAAATTTTGGAGGCGTGCGCAGAAAATTGAAGTGGCGCGTGAAATAGCAGATGAAGTATTTCGCGCAAGAGGTGTTACGAGGTCCGAAGCTCGGAAAATGGCAAATGCATGAGGTGCGCGAAATTATGGACCAGTGCGCGGAAAATGGTTGTGCGCGGAAGATTTGTATTTCGCGATCAAATCGGATTACGCGCTCAAGGAGGGTTTTTCGCGCGGGGTCGATTTTGCCTATAAATATGAAGTGACCCTCCTCCATTCTAGAGAGTTCAAGACATATAAAATACCCGAGCTCTGGTTCGCGAAATTGAAGTTAGAAAGTGTGTTGCGCGTAAACTTAAAGTTTGCGCGTAAAGTCAGATTGCGCGAAAAGCAAAGGCTGTGCAGAAAGTTGGTGTTGGCGCGTAAAAGGAAGATTGCGCGAAAAGTGGATTTCACGCAAAATCAGTGAATTGCGCGCAAGGCAGTTTCGAGGCTGCGCGTAATATTTGGAGGTTGCGCGAAAAAGGAATTTCGTGCAAATCATAGAAATTGTGCGCAAGTCACCGTAAGGGTTGCGCGTAAAAATTGAGGTTGCCCGGTACATCCGGTGCAAAGTGAGATTCATCTGCGGGTGAAAGTTGGTCTTCAACAGAGCATCTACATACAGAGGAAGATGCATTCCTTCATGGAAATGAGGAGACCTACAGGTCTATAAACTGTGAGTGAATCCCTTCCAAGAGCAGTGAGCTCAGGAAGAGGAAGAAGGTGATCCTCTCCACCGGCAGTGATCCAGAGAGAGAGAAACAGGGAGTGACCCTTGGGAAAGCAGTGAGCTGACCCTAAACATTGTAAAGGCAGTGAGCCTGGGCATAGAAGTGATCTAGCCCGAACCTTGTAATCCACAGCTAGTGAAGATTAGTGGAATTTGGTACGACCGGCAACCAGTCGGCGTATGCTCCTTGGACGTAGCCCTTAGCGGTGAACCAAGTAAAATTGCTGTGTCCTGTGCTTGCTTTACTTTCTGTTTATATCGTGCAACAGGGAAAAGAGAGAAGAGTGTTTTGCTTAACAGCGAAACAAGATCAGAACGGGCATTAATTTTTAATTAGTCATACCCTGATTCACCCCCCCTCTCAGGGTATCCAGCCTAGTGGACCTAACAAGTGGTATCAGAGGGAAAGGTTGAAAGTTGTTCTTCTCTCAATGGAGGTAACCAATCATAAAGGGATTCCGATCTTCGATGGATATAATTTTCAGATATGGAAGAATAGGATGCAATACTATTTCCGATCCTTGGGAATGGATGTGTTTTCAGCAGCTATGCATGGTATCACAGCTGATATTAACAGTGGTGCCTTATCAGAAGCTGAGCATAGAGAGTTGGATGCTGATTCCAAAGCAATCAATGCCTTAGGGGGAGCCCTTTCCAATCCCATCTACACAAAGGTGATGTCATGAAAAACGTCACATTCCATGTGGGAAAAGCTTTTGAATATATATGAAGGGGACACAAAAGTCAGAGAGGCAAAGCTGCAGGTGTTGTGGAACAAATATGAAGATCTGAAAATGAACCCGAATGAGTCTGTTGACGCATTCTTTGATAGGGTAAACATTGTTGTGGAAGATATGCGAGGTCTTGGAGAAGTCATTGAAGACATAAAGATTGTAAAGCGCATCTTGAGGAAACTTCCACCTCGGTTCAATCCGAAAGTTTCAGTACTAGAAGATAAAGATCCAAAAGAGCTGACATTGGACAATTTGCACAGTACCTTGGTTGCATATGAAATGAGGAACGATGATAATGAGGCTGTGGAAAAGGGGGAGTCTAAAGAGGTGGCATTTAAGGCCATGAAGAAGCTCACCATTGAAGATTCTAATGAAGAAGAAGAGACAGATGAGGTGATGTCATTCCTTTCTTCGAATCTACAAAGAGGAAGAGGAATGTTTAAAGGTAAACTTCCACTAGCATGCTTTAGATGTGGAAAGGTTGGTCATCTTGCGGCAAGATTCCCCAAGAAGTTTCAAGATGATGATGATGATGATGACGTTGAAATTCCCAAAAAAAAGTCTTCAGCTTTTGTAAAAGGGAAGAAACAATTCAAGAGAAATTTCTTCAAGAAAAAGAATCTTCTCTCACAAGAATTTGAAAGTTCAGATGAGTCTGAGGATGAAGAAGTTGAGGAAATAGAAAATTGCAGAGATCGTGGGGTAAATGCCTTGGGGGCAATTGTTGGTAGTTCTCAAAAGGGAGAAGAAGCTGATGCTAAAGAAGAAGAAGAAATTGAAGGGAGAATTGATATGGAAGCCGAATTGGAAGCAGCTCTTGAGGAGATAGATGTTTGGAGAGCCAAAACGAAGAAAGCCAATAAAGTGGTTCGTGATGCCAAACTCTACATGCAACAACAGGATGAAGAAAAGTCTGAGCTGTTAGAAGAAATTGAAAGACTAAAATCCTCAACACCAGAGAGCTCAGAAAATATTGTTGAGTATAAGCTTAAAATTGAGGAACAAAAGAAGGAAATTGATTGTCTGACAAACACAGGAAAGGAGCAGGTTATATGTATCACAGAGTTTGAAGAAGAAGTGGTCAGTCTGCGACAAAAACTCAAGGATCAAGATAAACTCTTGACCCCCAATGTGATATCCGAAAAGCAGGCTATTCAGAAGACAGAGAAGATGAAAGCGGAGCCTAGCAGTTCAGTAGGAAAGAAACAGCAATTGAGCTCAGATGTTAAGATCGTTTCTGGGCTTAGTCAAGAACAAAAATTGGCGACAATTGCAGTCAGACCGCAAGCACTCATCCCGAAAGTGAAGGTTGATTTGGGAACAAAACAGAATCAGAATATTCAGAGATCCCAAAGGGGAAATCACAGTGCTGAAATATCACGAGGGAATGCATCCTATATCAGGTGTTATTGCTGTGGGAAAATGGGACATTCATAGTTTGTGTGTTCCATAGCCAAGAGATACAGAAGGGAACATGAGCAGAGACGACAGCCAAACAGAGAACGGTTTTCCAGAACACATTTTGAAGGACACTGTTTTTGGTGCGGAGGATTTGGACACATGGCTAGGTATTGCACATCAATCATTCAGAGAAATGTGTCAAAGAATAATCAAAATGTTCCCAAGCAGCAGATCAATAAACCAACAAGTGAGTTAAAAGTTCAGAACAGATTTGCAGCTCTGCAAGATGAGGGTGGTCCGTCATACTCTGAGAAAGAACAGAAGCCTCAATCCATGCCGAGTGTGAAAGAAAAAGTATGGACCAAGAAGAAGAAAAATTAGAAGGCTGTGGTGGCGCAGATTGCCCTTAAAGCATCAGATCGATCTGGTGTTTGGATCCTTGATAATGGTTGCACATCCCACATGACGGGTAACAAGGATCTTGTTACAGGCACCAAATATGACAAAGAAGGAGTTGTCAAATTTGGAAATGATGAAGGCCTGAAAATTGTTGGCTCAGGGAAAGCCAAGTTTGGGGGCAAAGAGATGAGACGTGCTGATGTCTTGGTAGTAGAGGGTCTCAGTCATAATCTACTCAGTTTCAGTCAACTAAGTGACACTGGGCACTCTATCCAATTTACCAAGAAGATGTGTGTTGTGAAAGCAAAAGATGGAGCAGCTGTTCTGCAGGGAAAAAGGTCAAAGGGAAATCTCTATCTTGTAGGTGGGGAAGAAGATACTTGTCTTTTATCCAGAGAGGAAGAAAACCAGCTGTGGCATAAGCAACTTGGTCATCTATGCCAACCATCTATGGAGGATCTCGTTAAATGTGATGCTGCTAGAGACCTTCCCAAACTATCACGTGATCTCACTCATACATGCGATGCTTGTCAGCAAGGGAAAATCATCAGAAAGACATACAGGCCAAAGGAACAGAAATCAACTAGAGTGCTCGAATTGGTGCATGCTGATGTATGTGGACCTATCTCACCACGAGCTATAAATGGGAAAAGGTACTATGTTCTTTTCATTGATGATTATAGCAGAATGGCCTGGGTATTCATCATAACCCACAAGACAGAGGTGTTCAGTTGCATAAAGCAGTACAGGAGGGAATCAGAGAAGATGCTTGGGCAGAAAATTCTGAAGTTTCGTACTGATAACGGTACGGAATTTACAAACAGTCAGGTTGAAAACTATCTCGAGAAACATGGGATAAGGAATCAAGTTTCATCAGTGAGAACTCCCCAACAGAATGGAGTAGTAGAAAGGAGGAATCAGATCATTAACAACATGGCCAGAACAATGCTTATTGATAAGGACCTACCAGAGAAATTTTGGAAGGAAGCAGTTTTGACATCGGTCTATGTTTCAAACAGGTCCCTGTTATGTCCGAAGCAAGGGAAGACTCCGTATGAACTATGGTACGGAAAGAAGCCAACGTTGAAATACTTTCGAATCTTTGGAAGTAAGTGTTTCATTCTCAACAAAGAACATCATAGGAAGTTTGAGGCACGAGGAGATGAAGGGATATTCCTCGGCTATTCAGGGAAAAGAAAAGCATATAAATGCTTCAACAAGAGGCTGGGAAAAATTGTTGAGAGTAATGATGTCACTATAGTCGAAAATGAACAGACTGCTCAACGACCCAGTGAACAGTTCCTGGATGAAAGTGATGATGAGATAAGCACCCCAGGGGGAGCAGAAGTGGCAGAAGCTGACTCAGAAGAAGATACTGATGGTGAAGAGGAAAGTGTCAAGTCAGTGTCTGCGAGGAAGCCAAAGAGTCGAGCTGAGATTGATAGGCAGAATATCATTGGTGATCAAACAGCTCCAGTTCAGACTCGAAGAATGAAATCATCACAGCAAGCATCGTTTTTGTCTCAAGTGGAGCCGAAATGTTTTTCTGATGCAGCTAAAGATGAAAACTGGGTTCAGGCCATGAACGAAGAGCTTGATCAGATTGAGAAGAACCAGACATGGGAGATTGTTTCGAGGCCAGCGGACAAGAATGTCATTGGGACAAAATGGGTCTATCGCAACAAGATGAATGAAGATGGCACAGTGATTCGGAACAAAGCACGTCTAGTGTGCAAGGGGTACTCCCAAATCGAGGGAATTGATGTTGATGAGACATTTGCACCGGTTGCAAGGCTGGAGACAATAAGATTATTCCTAGCCATCGCAGTGCAAAGGAAGTTCAAAGTGTTCCAGATGGATGTCAAATCTGCATTCTTGAATGGGGTTCTGGAAGAGGAGGTGTATATTGAGTAGCCAGATGGTTTTCTCATTCATGAGGATGAGAACAAAGTTTGCAGGCTGAAGAAGGCATTGTATGGGCTGAAACAAGCACCAAGGGCATGGTACTCAAGGCTTGATCAGTACTTGATGAAGCTTGGTTTTCAGCGTGGAGGAGTTGATTACAATCTCTATTTCAGTAATGACAGTAATCAAAGGATGATGGTGTTGGTTTATGTAGATGACATAATATTTGGTGGATCAGATGAAGCTCAGTGCAGACAGTTCTCCGAATTCATGAAAAATGAGTTTGAAATGTCAATGATTGGAGAGCTAACGTTTTTCCTTGGTCTACAGGTCACACAAGGAAGGAATGGAACATTCATTTCTCAATCTAAATATGCCAAGGAGGTCCTGAGAAGGTTTGGAATGGAAAATTCCAAGGAGATGAAGACTCCGGTGGCTACCCGGATGAAATTATCAAAAGATGAGGATGGCAAGGCAGTTAATATCACAGAATACAGGCAAATCATTGGAAGTCTGTTGTATTTAACCGCAACAAGGCCTGATATTGTTTTCTCCACATGCCAAGCAGCGAGATATCAAAGTAATCCCAAGGAAAGTCACATGCTCGCAGTGAAAAGAATACTTCGGTATATTAAGGGCACGGTGGACTTCGACTTGACATACAATGACAAATCTCAGACAAAGTTATTGGGGTACACTGATGCAGACTGGGCCGGTTCAGCCGATGATTGAAAATCAACGTCAGGTGGTGCATTCTATCTTGGTGGATTGTGTATTTTTTGGCTAAGCAAGAAACAAGATTGCATTTCATTGAGCACCGCAGAAGCTGAGTATATTGCGGCCACTCAAGAATGCACGCAGTTATTGTGGATGAAGCAGCAGCTTGAAGATATGGTAGTTGAAGTGAAGTCTCCGATCGAAATCCAGTGTGACAACTCAAGTGCTATAAATCTTAGCAAAAATCCCGTCCATCATTCAAGGACAAAGCACATTGAGATTAAGTATCATTTTATCAAGGAGAAGGTTGATCAGGGAATTGTAAAGTTGGAGTACGTGCCTACAGAACTACAGGTTGCAGACATTCTGACAAAGGCCTTACCCAAGGAAGCTTTTGAGAGGCATCGACTGGCTCTGGGAGTTCAGTCGATTCCCCACACTTGAAATAGAGTGGATGTGGGACCCTCCCCCTCTCCCCGAGGTATGGTGTGTTTTTCCCTAATGTGCTGATATGTGTTCTCTACTATGTTACAGACTACAAAGGCATGATCTTTGGGTTCGTTGACAAAGGGGGAGAAAAGTGCTTGAAAAGTGCTTGAAAAAGGGGGAGAAAAGTGTTTGTTCAAGGGAGAAAATAGTGCGGAGATTTGATAAATCATACTTGTTACGGGGAGAAGCTGACAGGTAGAGCAGCCGGAAAGGGGGAGCAATGAGAAAGACAAAGGGGGAGAAAAGTGTTTGTTCAAGGGAGAAAATAGTGCGGAGATTTGATAAATCATACTTGTTACGGGGAGAAGCTGACAGGTGGAGCAGCCAGAAAGGGGGAGCAATGAGAAAGGGGGAGTGTATGAAATCTGACGATGCTAGACGTGATCGATCAAATCATAGAAATCACGACAGATAATGATCGTGATAAAAGAAGAACAGTGGTGTTGGAATGGTGTGAGACAGTGTCCAACTATCAACAATTGGTATCAACTTAAGAATTCACCAATTGGTATCAGTGTGGTTCAACAACTGGTTTTATTTTAAGAATTGGTATCAGGGTGGAATCGACAATTGGGGTCTGACATGAAGTGATTCATTGATGAACTTTTCATACTACTCTTGTTTCTCATTCCGAGCATTGCTCATGTGGGCTTAGAGTACATGTTAAGTGAATCCTTGAACGCTATCATAATCGCAAGAGGCGAATGGTGGTAGCAGCTGGAAGAAGACTCATTGAGGTATCAAAGTGCAGAAAATATTTCTGAGCAGAGTTGTGAAGAGTTGTCAACAAACCCAAAGGGGGAGATTGTTGGGAAAAAATCCCTCAAGGTAACATTGCAGTATTTTTGGGTTGATTGTGTTTGTTGACAAAGCATGTTTCCATGGAGAATTGTCGAGTTCCCGAGAAGTTGTTGACATTCCATGTTGACAAAGAACTTCGACAAAGGAAAGGATGATCTGGATGCGGTACAAAAGAGCAGTACAAGGTGGCGCCGTTTTCCAGTGTTTACCAAATTTTTGGGCCTGAAAATCGCCAATGGAAAATGGAGTGATATGTTGTTGGCGAAGGTTGAGGAGAGAGAAATGAAGGAGGTGTGCGGAAAAATCAAGCGTGGCGCGCAAAACTAGCGGGTTGCGCGAAATCTTGAAGTGTGGCGCGCAAAACAGCGGGTTGCGCGAAATTGTATTTCGCGCAAAAGATGTTTCAAGGCCGAAAGCTTGAAAATCGGTAAAGGCATGAGGCGCGCGAAATTTTGGAGGCGTGCGCGGAAAATTGAAGTGGCGCGCGAAATAGAGGATGAAGTATTTCGCGCAAGAGGTGTTACGAGGTCCGAAGCTCGGAAAATGGCAAAGGCATGAGGTGCGCGAAATTATGGAGCAGTGTGCGGAAAATGGTTGTGCACGGAAGATTTGTGTTTCGCGATCAAATCAGATTACGCGCTCAAGGAGGGTTTTTCGCGCGGGGTCGATTTTGCCTATAAATATGAAGTGACCCTCCTCCATTCTAGAGAGTTCAGGACATATAAAATACCCGAGCTCTGGTTCGTGAAATTGAAGTTAGAAAGTGTGTTGCGCGTAAACTTAAAGTTTGCGCGTAAAGTCAGATTGCGCGAAAAGCAAAGGCTGCGCAGAAAGTTGGTGTTGGCGCGTAAAAGGAAGATTGCGCGAAAAGTTGATTTCGCGCAAAATCAGTGAATTGCGCGCAAGGCAGTTTCGAGGCTGCGCGTAATATTTAGAGGTTGCGCGAAAAAGGAATTTCGCGCAAATCATAGAAATTGCGCGCAAGTCACCGTAAGGGTTGCGCGTAAAAATTGAGGTTGCCCGGTACATCCGGTGCAAAGTGAGATTCATCTGCGGGTGAAAGTTGGACTTCAATAGAGCATCTACATACAGAGGAAGATGCATTCCTTCATGGAAATGAGGAGACCTACAGGTCTATAAACTGTGAGTGAATCCCTTCCAAGAGCAGTGAGCTCAGGAAGAGGAAGAAGGTGATCCTCTCCACCGGCAGTGAGCCAGAGAGAGAGAAAGAGGGAGTGACCCTTGGGAAAGCAGTGAGCTGACCCTAAACATTGTAAAGGCAGTGAGCCTGGGCATAGAAGTGATCTAGCCCGAACCTTGTAATCCACAGCTAGTGAAGATTAGTGGAATTTGGTACGACCGGCAACCTGTCGGCGTATGCTCCTTGGACGTAGCCCTTAGCGGTGAACCAAGTAAAATTGTTGTGTCCTGTGCTTGCTTTACTTTCTGTTTATATCGTGCAACAGGGAAAAGAGAGAAGAGTGTTTTTCTTAACAGCGAAACAAGATCAGAACGGGCATTAATTATTAATTAGTCATACCCTGATTCACCCCCCCTCTCAGGGTATCCAGCCTAGTGGACCTAACACTATACATTTCATGTTCTGAAAATCCTACTCCTTTCTAAGATTTCAACCATTGGAATAGACATGAAGGAATTTCAACTCCAAGACCAAGAACCTCAATGGCCACTTGTTTGGAAAGGACCCACCAAGATAGTACCATTTGTACATAAAAGGTAGGACAGGAATGATACCATTTGTAATGACCCCCCAATTCTCATTGGCTTGAGAGCTCAATGAGTCCTTACTTGGCCTTAAGCGACATCCCCAAGGTGCCAAAGGCAGGAAATTCATGCCGAAGTGTTTCAAAACACATGGGGGAAATTTACCCTTTGAATGAAAACAACCAACAACAATGAAAACTAAACAAACATCTCCTAGGAACCACTATATGATGCATGATTTAAAAACAAGATAGTTCATCCATTTATTCCATTTTAAACCAACCAAAGTGCAACATCATAAACCAAAACTAAAACAGAGTAAACAGCGGAAAGACAAATGGTAAGACTCAAAGACAAACAAGACTCCAATGCTCCACAAGCTCCAAGCTCCAACTCTACCAATACCTTGAGAAATAACTATGTATTGCTAAACACAAGTTCCACCTTTCCCTTGAAAACATCCCAGTAAACGTCATCTGCAAAAGCACCAACTTTCCAAGGTAGGGGGTGAGTAATGAAACTCAGTAGGTTTTCCCCGATGACTTCCCAACCCATGCCTCTAGGATAAAACATGTTAGCACATTTATAAAAAACAATTTATATAAAATAGTTCCTAAACAATTCACAATATTACAAGTTTAATATCAAATCCATTTTTCCATCAAAACCATTCTTTCAACCAAAAACCATGTTTTCCATGAAATGAAAAAAAACCAAGATCCCAAATCAAAACCACATTTCCACTTTGGAATACTCATTTCATTTCACATAATCACATCATTACCCATGCATGCATCGTTATGAAAGTTCCATACTCATGAGCGGTCTCTCATTGATCTACCAAGTCTTCACAAGGTAATACTCCCCATGTGCCATTACACTTTTGGAACCGAGCACAAGAGAATATTTCAACCAAGCCCCGTAAATGCAATATGAACACACACACCATGTATGCCCCAAAAACCACACCATTTCAACAATGCCAAAACCATTTCAATAAAACAACCCTTTTATTGTAAACCTTTTTCCCGCCAACCATTTTCCAAATCTAGCAAAGCCATATTTTAAAATAAACATTTTAAATTCGAGGAACCCAATCACTTTTCACAAACCATTCTTTCAATTTCTGCAATTCCATCAAAACCCATAAATCAGCATTGAAGAAGATTTAAAACATGCATTGCACAAAAATTTCACATTCAAAACCAAGAAGTTAAATAAATTTGAATTATGCCTTCATGTTTTAGGAATGAAGAATTGAGATTGAATCCACCTACGTCAATAATTTCTGTGAAACCAACCAATGGTCGAAGAACGCTCAAAAACACCGTGTCAAAACTCCAAGAATCCTCCTTAGATCTCTCCTCCAAACACAACCAAGATGAAATCTTGTCATATTTGGCATACAAACCCTTAGATATACCCATAACAGGCATAGATCTAAAAAAAATGGAGAAGATGAGAAGTAGATCTAAGTGGACCTAAGAACCCATCAAGAACGATCACATACCTTAAGGATCCGACTTCGATTCGTCAAGACAACCCTTCGAATCGCCACTGGAATTCCTTGAAGAAGTCCTACAACCTTCAAGGGAGATTAATCTCATGTTAGGGCCACATTTGAGGTATAAACAAGGAACTTAAAGGAAAAACGATTTAGATCCAAAATTTTAGGATCTGACTTTATGTGACCGCACGGTTTGTCCGCATGGTTTGACAAACTATGCACTAACCGTGTGTCAGATTCTGCCTTGGCCAGCCTCCACGCATGTCCTCATCGCACAGTTTGCCAAAACCATGCGCACACTGTGCGCTCTCCTCTGTCCAAGAGACCATCACCTGCACGGCTTCCGCACGGTTTTTCAAACCGTGTGCATCCCATGCGTCCCCACATTTTTCCCTTTTTTTCTTTAAAAGTCTCCCAAAATTCCTCTCAACATATCCAATGTACTTTATGCATTTAAAAAGCATAAAACAAGGGTTGCATACCAGAAATCAGGGGTACTACAATTGGGTTCCAAAACATGGCATCTAATTATAGATAGATTCATTTTTCAAGGGAAATATATGGTGAAACCATCTTGGGACATATAATACATAATATAAAAGAATCTCAAGCTTTAGGGATAAATACAGGACCAGAAACCTTATTCTTTTAGAAGATTAATTATCATGTACCAGTACTTTTTTATCCAGATAAAATAGAAAAATGGAAAAATTCACTGAAAATAGTCCATTAGATCCTACATTTATATAATCTATCGAGGGAAAGAAAATAAATTAATGGTACAAGATGAATGAAGTAATCACCGACGCACATCCAACAAGACAAATACTATTTGAATTGGAGTTATTATAGAGGAATGGGTTCAAATCGTAGCATTAGGATTGAAGGGAATTCAAAGGAAGGAGATATCATGCTATGTGATAGATATATAGAGAGTTTGTAAGAAAAATAAAAGGGATCTTCCCCATTAAAAAAACCCCCTGGAACTTACACAATGTTTAAATTATTTATATTTCATATAAATATCAGGAATTCCCTTATGGGGAAAAGTTTATTTTATGTTGTGAACTAGAATACCAAGGCCAATAAAAATCATTTATTACAAATACATGTTGTGTACATATACTACAACTCACCTTTTGTCGCATCCTTCATTCATTCTGTCTAAATAAAAAATGTCTCCGCCGCATAAGGGGTGGTTTCTGAATTCAATCCATTAGAAAACAATGACAATGGTTTCAACTAAATATTGAAAGGATCCATGCATGAACGAAAAATAATGTTCTTGCAACGAAGGATTTTCTCTACAAACTCCTCAAATTTTACCTCCATATCTCATAGATTCACTAGGTCATCTCATATTATAGAAAAGATATCAGGTCCTCCTTGGTGCATGTCTATGAAATAATAAACTCTTGGTGGTGATGAAAACTTAGCACATCCTCTGGAAGAATACTCTCATACTCCTCCACCATTATAGGAAACTTAAAGCTCAAAGAATTCATTGATCCATGGGTAATAATATAAAACTTACGAGGAAGTGTCTCAAATATACTATGAATGAGATCATCTTTTTCTTCCCAAGAATCACTCCATATCAAAGGGGATAAAAACCATCTGAATAAAACATTGGCAATTCTACAATCAGATGTAGAAGTAATCTGAGCATGGATGGTGAATGACAGGTCCATGCTATGGAAAAAATAATAGGGTCTCACTTATTCTCTAAAAATGATTTCATGTGGGGATATATCTCTCTTCTCATAGAATTAGGGTATTCCATAGGTAGAAATATGACATTCTATAGCATAATGGTTGTGAAAAATTCCCATACTGGTATCACTAGGTCTCAACAAGAGATACTTCTAGAGAAATGTGGTTTATGAATCTTTGTTACAACTGCGTTTGGAGTAGTGGAGACACATGTATTACCCCGAACCACACTCAAAGTCAGGGAGTTAGATACTCCAATTACCTAAATCTATAAACTAAATTTCCCACCTACTCACCAAAACTAGGGCTCGCCCTGATACCTAATCACATCATAAGGTCCTCAAAAAAACAAGTCACAGGAACTCATCCACTACACCTCAATACTATCTACTCTATGATGACATTGAATCACCCCATGGATCACTTCACAATAATGAATCTCAAAGATTCCATCTTCTTTTCATGATTGAATCAATGTTAAAAAAATTAAAACACAGGGCTCTACGGATGCACCACATCAACCTAGAGAAGTATGACAACCCGGATAACCATCAAGTGGTGTCCTATACAAGTACAAAATTCACACCAGGTGCTAACTCAAATCATATAGAACATAAGAGGGGGTCCTAGCTCTCAAAAATCCTTAGCGATCTCTATATCAAAAACATTAAATGCATACTCAATCAAGGTGTATCATCGTTCAGTACCTCTAGAGCTAATAACTACTTCAACGAAAAGATAGGATTCCAATGAAACCATATAATCATTTGGGGTCCTCATAACACTGCTAGAAAAACTACCTATACCCACGGTTCAGAACTGTGGGTATAGCCCCCAAAACCATGTGTATAGCCTATACCCACAGTTTTGGGAACCGTGGGGCTGAGTAGCGTCAGTATAGGGCTGTTAACCTATATCCACGGTTTGACCGAACTGTGGATATATTTTCCTTCCACCATGTCAAAGCCCCATCCACCCTATCAAGGTCTTATATCCACGTTTTTTAAACTGTAGGTAAAATTATAAAAAACATGAATCCCCCAGGCGTGGAACCCGGGTCATCCCGTGACCTGGATGAATAATACAATAGACCTCAAAACTTATGCTACACCATTTATACTAAAATATATCTATATTTGTAAATATATATTAATCTATCACCGTATTACGATAAAATGAGTGCAGCGGGTTTCGAACGCGCAACTGACGCTGCACAATTCCACCGCTTAACCAACCGAGATAGCTAGACTACGCCAATATGTGTCTACATATATAATAATACATAAATCCCGGTCATTGATTTAAAAAAATGAAAGCAACATTTTTAGATACCTGATCCACTGTAACAAATATTCCACGCCTAACCAGCCCAGTAAACCAAATTATATAAATACACATCTATATTTATATAAATATATTAATATTACTCCAGGTTTTAGAAAAATAGCAGTTGTAAGGATTTGATCTATCAGCAATGCAGAACACAAACTAACTCTTCACCAACTCATCTACGGAGACTTTATTATTTTTATTTGCATAAATCTATATTTATTAATCTTAACTATGTTCCCGCCAAATTTTTTCTGTTGTCCTATGTGATTTTTTTCTTCGCCATTTGGAGGGAAAGCTATACCCATGGTTCTTAAAAACCGTGGGTATAGGTCTTGAAGAAAAAAACACAATACCCACGGTTTTAAAGAAACATGGGTATAACTTTCTGAAAAAACACTATACCCACAGTTTGGCCAAATCGTGGGTATATGTATTCAAACAAAAACACCTATACCCACGGTTTTCCAAAACTGTGGGTGTTGATCTTTAAAAATAACAAATGGCCACGGTTATGTCCAAAACCATGGGTATAGGTGACCAATACCCACGGTTTTCTGAAAAAGTGAGGATAGGTCCCCATATTATCTCTATACCCACGGTTTTCAAAACCTATGGGTATAGTCCCATTTTCCAGAAGTGTAAACTATAAAACCCATATTAATAAATCAATTTAAACCTATACTACCTGACACGACAACAATATATTTAAAGGGAAGTGCTGGCCTTTATCACCGCTAAACATAAAGAACTATTAAAGGGGTGGGACTTTATCAGCGCTAGCTAAAAGCACTGATAAATGTAGACTTTTCAACACTAATAGAAGATATGATATAGGTGTACCCTTTATCAACGTTTTTTAGAACTGATAATGTTTACATTTACCAGCTCTAATATTAGCACTGATAAGAGTTTTTATTATTATTTTATATAAAATTATTCTATTTATATTAAAAAATAATGTATATTAGAGAATTATTAGAATTGTTAAATTAATTCATTATATTTATTATATTTCTTATATTCCTTATATTCATTATATTTATATTATTTATATTATTTATATTTATTTATAATAATTTTGAATTTATATATACAATTAAAAAGGACTCTTGAAATAAGTATTTAGCAGGGCTTTTTTAGCACTGATAAATGCACAACTTTAACAGCACTCAAAAAGCATTGATTAAGGTATATATTATCAGTACTTTTATTTTAGAGATAATTAAACATAAATTTATCAGTGCTTTAAAATGGTTCTGATATTTTTTCTAGAATTTTTTATAAAATAAACCTAACAAGACCCTCTTTTGTCACACACATTCATGCCTTCGCGGAAGCTGAAACCTGTGCTAGGACTCCTCATCCTCCTCCTTTATTGTTTCCTTCTCCTCCTCCTGCGTTTTCATCCCCCCTCCGATGAAATCATCATCCTCAACCTCTACCACCACTACCTTATTTTCCACCACTATCGCAATCCCTCATCCGTCACTGTTTCCTTCTACTCCTCCTCCACTATGATCCCTCGTCCCCTATGAACCTGCTTCTCCTCGTCCTCCGCCACCATAGTATCATCCTCCTCCTCCCGGCCGCTGAGTCATCCTCCTCCGCTTTGAGGTTGGTGGATTCAAAAATTTACTATGTTTTATGTATTGTTTCATGAATAGTGATATGTAGTTTTATGGTAAGAGGATTATACATGTGGTTGAGTTGGGTGGCGTGATTCCAGAAGCTTCAATATACTGTATAAAGGTGATCCCAAAGTATGATAAATATAGGAGGAATTTATTTTGTGAGTTTCAACATTATTTCTTATTTAATATTGAGGTAAATATCGCTAATTAGAAGATATATATATGATTAGAGGATGTATATATTGTTTTTATTCTTTATATAAAGGTACATTGGATTATATTGTTTATTATCATGTTTTTGGTAGATATTTATTAGGGATGGATAATTTTTTGGTGATTATGAGGATCCAGATATATCAGGGGAGATTTTTTGTGGTCAATCATTAGATAATTTTTTTTAATTTGAATTGAAGGAGAAACAATGGCATGTGTTATTTTCTATCTAATAAGGAAGATCCAATATATGGTAGTCTGGAGTTTATTTTAATATTATTATTTTCCATACATTTAACATTATTCATTGAACGAATTCTAGGATGTGGTTTTTTTATTAGGCGACAGAACTACAAATCAAACATTGATTCACCCCATTAACAAATCCAATGTATTGTTTAATCTATAAAATTATAAGGTAATAGATATTATTCTAGTATAAAACGATTCATCTCAAGAGTGAAGCCATCAAGAATTACTGAAGGGAATGTATATAGATGGATATCCTTAGTTTTCAAAGTAGTTCATTTGTTGGCCAGTAGTAAGTTGGTCTCAACCCCCTTTTTCTAATTTCCTTAGAGATAAAGGATCCTAGGCCTCAACCTATACCAGTATAATTTTTTCCCTTGTGAACATCATGTTCATTATCTCTTCCAATGAAAAAATTTCAAATTGGTCATCATAGATCTTCCCACCCAATTAATGTTAAATAATTGAAATAGTTTTATATAATGCATTATGATTTTTAACAAGGTGATCATTTTTTTGGGAGGTAGAATGAATATTGAGTATGTGGATGATATTCACCCTTTGGTAAATTAGGCTACGTGTATCCATGTAAAACAATTTTCAAAATAGTGAGAAATCATCAATAATTAATCATGATCTATTTGAGAAAAGAATATCCATAGTAATATCGATAAAACATAACTTTATAATCCCTCTTCTCTAATGAAAACTCCATATCATATCCTCTTGGGTGGTTCTCCCTCACTCAGTGTATGTTTCATCTTTGATCACTTGTATTGGAGAGCCTAGGATAATCTGTACCTCTCATACAATTGGAAATACAATGATAATGCCCAGACTGGTATCATAATGAAAAACGGACTTGAAATTCTACTAACCTATGAGGCATTCATGATTCCTACAGGATAGAAACAATCACATGGGAAAAAAATACAATTATTGGGTAAGATTTCAATCCTAAAGAATAGTAAATTAAATATGATAATTATACTCAAAATAAGACAAGTCCCATTCATAAGTTGATCGTCTATGAAAATAGTAGATAAAAAAAATAAAAAGGATGCATATATAATATATGGAAAATAAAATCCCACTATTGACCAATACATTTTTTAACTTGTGAGTTCCTATTTTATGTTTTCTTTTAAGATGGAAATTTCCTCTGTCACGTGCCTCTCCTCTACAACGAACGCACCTCTATTGTGCACTGAACAACACCTTCACAGTTAGTTTTTTTCTTTTACACATTCATTTACTCTTGTCTGAATGTTATTTTTATTTGATATTGATGGTTATTTTTTGAAATCTATGGGCTAATCGCCTGGCTAAAAATCATGGTAGGTTGAGGTCCTTCTTTGCGCACTAAATGAATTGCATGTTGTTTGGTTCCTATTGACCATTTGAATATAAAAATGGGTAATTTAAGTGTACTAAAAAATGAATAAATACCCCAAAGTGATAAAACATTTGTGATAACTCCTGAATAACAAATTGAATGAAACATGGGATGCTTTATGTAATCTAGATTATGATTGTTTGGTTTGAATGGTGTTGCGATTGTGAGTACGATTGTGTGTTTGTATGGTGTTGTGGTTGTTGGAATGATTGGTTTACCATTTATTTCCATGTTTTAGTTCATCCACCATTGAAAAAATATCCAACCATTACTATTTTCAATGGAACCACGAATTTGTTAATAGTGCAATTCCACTAAATCATAGAAAATCACTTCACTAGAGTACTCTATGAGACACTTTATGGACACCCTAGAAAAATAACCATAACAACACATTTAATGAATCCTTCCACCCATAAGAACTCTATTCAATACCATTCCATATATAATATTAGTACAATAGTTCTGGACTTTTTAAAATATGTTTCTAGATAAACACTAAATAAATTCTTTACAACAATAAATATAGATCAAATTTGGGATACTAAAACATTCTAGTGCAATTTCTTCTCAATGCTAGTTGCACTGATCAGGTGGATGGAATATGGGTGTGATCTACTTGTTCCTGAGTAATGCATGGAGAGGTATGGGTATTTTTTACCACAGATTGTTCCATTGATTATAGTTGGATGATGACTCTATTTGATCATCTTTTGTGTAATTATTTTGTGAAATATCAATATTACTGTATCAAATGGGATGAATATGAATAACGAATGGATGAAGGTCAATCGGCTGACTTATGTGTATTAATATGGAATAAAATAGTTTATCAAGTATGAACATGATCATGAATATGACCCTTCTAAAAAACCATTGTTTGTTTTTATGCTAATATTATTAAGGACAAATTAGTCTAGAAAAGTTTTAATAGCACATGATCTGTCATTGAATAGATCAATGTAATACAGGTTGGAATAAACATGGGGGGAAAATAATTTAGGTAGTGGTAGGGATAGAACTAAATTCTATGGATCATCTCATATGATTACAAGAGTGAACAATAAAGACGATCATATGGAAGATGTAATTACATATGTGAATGATGATGAAGATCGTATTGAGGAAATGAAAAGAATAGTTGAATATGAACTTCTTGATTGACCAAACTTGTTTTAGAAGTTAATGAGATATGAAAAAATTCCCTTGTCTACTAGTTGCACTAAATATACAGCATTTTCATCCATATTGAAGTTGTATAATTTCAAAGCAGGAAATGGGTGGAGTGACACCATTTTTACGGATCTACTTGCTATCCTGAATGACATGCTCCCAGAGGATAATGAGCTTCCAAGCCAATCATACGATGCCAAATAAATGCTCCACTCGATGGGTATGATCTATGAAATAATATTTGCATGCCTGAAAAACTATATACTGTTTCTCAAGGACCACCAATCACATAAAAAATGACCAAAATTTGGTTCTTCTCGATACAAGAAAGACTAATACAGTCCTTAAAACGTTGTATGGTAACTTATAATCATTCCAAGTTTAGGCACAAATATGGATGTGAGGATATTGTAAGACAATTAACATGGAATGAAGATACAGGAATTAAATATCGTAAACTACATTACTCGGCATACTTTCCTTAGTGGAAGATAATTGATCATGAGTATCCCGAATTTGGAAACAATCTGAGAAACCATCATTATTCATTGTGTACCGATGGAGTGAACCCTTTTTGTTATCAATGAATTAGTCATAGTACAAGGCCGGTTATGTTGGTAAATTATAACTTACCACCGTGGTTGTGCATGAAATGAAAATACATCATGTTATCTATGCTTATATCAGGACCAAAACAACTTGGTAATGATATTGATGTTTATTTTGTTGCATTGATTGAGGTTTTGAAATTATTGTGAGAATAAGGTGTTACGTTTAATGATGCTTACAAAAATGAATGTTTCACATTGAGAGCCATGCTTTATTGAATAATAAATTACATTATTACTTATGAAAATTTGTGAGGATATATAATTAATGGAAAAAAATGGTGTCCTGTTTCCGAACAAGGAACATAGTTAACTAGGTTGAAACATTCATTGAAAACCCTATATCTATGACAACGTAGATTTCTAACCTGATGACACAAGTACCGATCATGGATGACATCATTCGATGTAGTTTAGTAGAATGTACACCAATGTCCCCACTGACAATTTATCAATTGTTTTTGAATGTAAAATTTGTGGAAACTTGTTTTGATAAACTGTTTTCAAAAAACCTTACGAAAACCAATTGGAAAATGTGACCAGTATTTTTTGAATTACCATACTAGATTTGTCTATATGTAAACCATTTTTTTGAGCTTATTCATGTTGAAAAAAAATGTATGTGACAGTGTCATTGAAAAGTTTCTAAATTCACACGACAAATTAAAGGATGGAATTAAGGCTAGATTGGACATGGTAGATATGGGAATACAAGAAGATTTGAAACCCATGAAGGGTGAAAAATTAAAATATCTTCCTCCTGCTGCTCATACTCTTTCCAAGCAGGAGATATATCTGTTTTTAAAATTATTGAATAATGTAAAGGTTCCATAGGGGTATTCATCAAATTTCCAGAACATCGTTTCAATGAGATATTTAAAGATAAAGTGTCTTAAATCAAATAATTAATATGTTTTAATTCAAGATTTAATTCTAATTGAATTATGTTTTATTTTTCCCAAGAATTTACTCAATAGAATAATGAAACTATGTTTATTCTTTAAAGGTATATGAAAAAATGTTATAGACCCGATGAAATTGCCAACCATTGAAAGATAAATTGTTGTCATATTATGTGGATTAGAAATGTTATTCACGCTGACACTTTTTGATATGATGGTTCATTTGATTTTTCATTGGTTGAGAGTGATTGTACTATGTGGTCCTATACATTATAGATGGATGTACCCCATTGAAGGGCATATGAATATATTGACAGGGTGTGTCAAAAATCGAAGTCAGACTGATTGTTGTATTGAGTAGAAATATATTGTTGAGGAAGTCATTGAATTTTATACAGAATACCTGTTTGGTGTGGAAATCTTTGGCCTCCCTAAATCTCATCACAATGGGAATCATAAATGTGAAGGAATTTCTAGAATAGAAGTTTTCACAATCAATATTATTGATCGGGAGCCGACCCACATTTACGTTGTGCATAACAATTTCGATGTTGACCCGTATGTTAAAACCGACAATTAAATTATTAGGACATTCAATCCATATAGGGGTAAATAATTGATATCAAATACACATAATTGATAGTAAACAATATGGTTTTAGGACCATATTTTTATTAAGATATCTGAAAATACTAACTCAATTTCAGAACGACTTCGATGGATAACCAGAGGACCAAGTGTGTATGTATTATCATATGATGCTTCTGTATTTAATGGATATTAATTCTATAATAATGAACATGATGCAGACAATACCATGCAGAACAGTGGGTTTACAATTGTTACTAAAGCAGTGAATGTTTTCAGTGCTAAGGACAGAAATCCAATTTATGTGAATATGTCATACTTTGGCATCATCAAACAAATATGGGAGTTGGATTATATGAAATTCAATGTTTATATTTTTCTATGAATGTGGGATGATAACAAGAGTGCTGTTAAAATAGAGGAATTAGGATTCCTGAAAGATTATTTCAGTAAGGAAGTTTAGAATGAAAAAGCATTTTTAATGGAATTCTAGTTAGTTTATGTATTTTATGTTTATGATCCTACAAATCGAAACTAGTCAATTCATTAGTTATCAACCAATAAAACCGATGGTTCAGATGAATCTTCAAGCAAGGATGACACTTTCATTAGGAATTCACCATATTTTCATAGTTGATCCAATATATAAATAGTTTTGTATGTCATATGAGACCAAAATGAAGCGATTTACATATTCGGTAGACGGGTCAAATCTATCTAGCCTTTAAAAAAAGAGTTCAATAATCATGTGATTTGTTTATTGTAATATACATTATGTTATGTTAAGTTATTATATGTTCCAGACTGATTTTATGTAATCTATAAAAAATATTAAACCACTTCTGTAGATAATGGATTCCACACCTACTAATGCACCCAATCCCAAGAAACAAAATGTCTCTTAACCGGTTGTTGGAAGTCCCACTGCGGAGAAACAATAGGTTTCTCAACCTATTTCTTCTGGTCCTAGTTTTCAGGTACAACAGGTTTCTGAACCTATTGCTGCTGGTACCATTGTTGATGCTGGATCTCTAGAGGATCATAATGACGATTTTTATGAAGAAATGGTAGGAAATGAAACACTGTTGGAGAAAAAAACAAGAGAATCATAGTTTTATGGTGTTATCCAAAATTATTAAGGAAAAACAATAAGGCATCAACAATGAGGGGGGTGAAAAAACATAGGCCAATATGTTAACCCCATAAAAACATTCTTTAATAGCAACATTGGAATTGTCACATGGAAACACATGCCGATTGATGTACTTTAATTGAACTATGTTGTCACCAGGAATAAGACACAAATCTGGGTTGAGATTACTGTAACGTTATGATATCATTTATTTAATTTATTAAAATAAAATAATATAATAAAACATTTACTTACAGTCCATCATCCATTGTAGAGTGAATTCATAGTAGATTCCTCACACAAGGAATATGTATTAAGAACTCCATGAATAATTCATATAGGCTTCTACACAAATAATAACAAAATTTGATCATAAATATATTTAAGGGAAAATCAAGAAACACCCACCTCGTCATTATTCACACTTGATATCCTTTGGAGCATGGAATGCATTTAGCAACTATTGTGGGGAGCAGACTTTTCAGGTACATTATGTCTAGTAATAAGTTGTTTGAAATTTCATGTATTCATCACTTTTATTGACCATTTTTTATTTATGAAACAACAATAGAGTGATGAAAATAATGAATATACAACAAAACAATCATACCTCCATCGTAAAGCAAGGATGGGGTATTCTTCACTTGAGAAAAAATTTGTACTTATTGTAAATCTACTATAATACTTTTATGTGACATAAAACAACACCGTAACCATGTTCTTTTATTTATAAGCAGATTGATGAATCAAAATTGAAAGCCACATCCATCCCATTCCATCTGCTATGGAAGAAGGCTCCTGTAAATAAAGAGGGTATACTGATAGATTAAAACAAACAAAAAGTGTGAAAACATGTGTAAGTATGGAATCATATAAATTTTATTTTCATTAAATCTCGATTACTTGACCATTAATACTTATTTTCATCAATTTTCTATATAACATAGTCATAGAAATCCATAAAACCCGTACCAGATGAAATCATTATTTTAATAGCCTCGATGAAACTAGAACAGAATGGCTACGTCAGAGGTGCAGGTTTTGGGGTGACACCTGATCATATTTTCAGAAAAAAAAACAAATGGAGGATCAAAATAAGGAAATGAAAAAATTAATGAATCAAAAGCAATTATTCATTAATAATTACAAAACCAAACAGAGATGATAGAACGTTTGAATGGGGGAGGAAAAGAGAAGAAAAAACTCAACAATAACCCATGCGTGAAGATCCCCACCCAGCATTGAGGTTAGACATTCCACTAAAAAACCTAACATAGATGATGTAGTCTATGTTAAAATTATTGTTTCCATGAAATGTGAATCACATAGACACATATACCTTTCATGTACTAATAATATACATGGAGAAAACGATTGTGATTTATATCTATCAACTCCCACATATCGCCTTGTAGAGAGGGATACAATGTTTAATATGCAGAACAACATGCTACACAACAGTCAACATCCAAAAAATCATGTCAGAGTGTCGATTAATGTAGCTAATGAGCATAGTGCTAAGCTATTTGTTCCAAATGACGATGAAAAAATTCATACAGTCGAACAAGCTGTTGGAACATTCATTGCATGGCAATCAATTATTGTAAAAAAACATGTCAACAATGAGGATTCCCTTTCCAATTTATATTTCAAGCTGAAGCATTAATATTTTATAAAAAAATGTCTAACCTGATGAATGTTATTATAGAACAACTAAGAGAAGGAGGAGAAACGAAATATCATCTCAAAACTATCTCAAGTTTCAACTAACTAATTAAAATAGTCTACTGAGATCACCGTCACCCTGACTGTTCAATATCAACAGTTAATATAATTGCAAGCTCATTTGAATACAAAGGTCATAGATAGAAATAATCAAACTAATGATTTTGAAAAAAATATGTACAAAGATGAAAAATTGGAATTCATTAGTGCTGAAAATGTATATGAAATCCAAAAGTATGAATGGCTAGGTGCCTCAGTTATAACCATATACATAAAGTATTTTTTTTATTTGATTCTAAAAAAGCTTGTATACTATGATAAATATGACTAAATACATTTAATATTTTTTGAAGGCATATATATGAAAAAAAATTGAAGGGATTTCCCCATGAACAAAAAATTGGACTCGTCGGTCCTTACATCACCTCTTCAAAAGAAGAAATAGATTCTGCTAAAGAGTCTGTAATAATGTAATAACTACTCAAATCTTTTGATAAAAAATTACGGATGATAGAATATTTTTAAAACCAATGATGTAGGGTTAAAAGTCCAAAATTTATTCATATCAACTATATTTTTACTTCATCCATTACTTATTCCTTTTTGGGTTTTTAGTAAGCATTGGATGCTGATAATAGTCAATTTCGATACCCTAAAGATTTATTTTTTGGATTCAATTCATGGATATGCAACAAACTGAACACACATGATGAAATTTGTTAATTTGTAATACACATGATCCAACATTTTAGAACTAAAAATTTAGTTATATAATTTACATTATCATTTAATAATGATTCTATTATGAAAGGGTGGTGTCTCAATATCGTCTACATCAGGGAATGAATCCAAACCCTAAAGACATGAACACCTTCATGATCTACAAATGGAAAAGTTTCTGGGTATTTATAATAACATTAAACTATCCAAACACATATTAATACAAATTACTTTTTTTCTCGATGTTCCTACACTATAGAAATAAAAAAATGGAATGAACTCTGGTTATTATGTTTGAAAATTTATGAAAGAGATTGTATTTCATTAACAAACTAGAATCCCTGAAGAGGTATTTTTGAAAACAATTATGAGTTCATTTAAAATATTTATTAATCCTTTGTGTATTTATATTTTTCAGTACTACCATGACTGTTGGAAAAACTCATATTCACAAGATGATATAGATGTGTTTAGAAACAAATGGGCACCATACCTGTTGGAAGATTTTAAACAAATAGGATGAAGGTAAATTCCTACTAATTATATTATACTTATATGATCATGGATATCACTATTTTTTTCACTTATTTAGAATATATGATAACCCTTTATTATGTTTCATATACGTAGGTTATAATGAATGGTTTTATAAATTAATTTTCTTCATAGTAAAGCCTAACTTAATGAGAGACTCTTTTGAACATGTTCTGTATGTTTCCATGTTTCAAAAAAACTAGACCAAAACTATTATGGCACAAATCATTTATATTCTGTATTTTGGTCATTTATGTAGCTATTTATATTGATACATAGTGTTGAATGAATATTGGTTGTGCACCACTCATATAGAACATGCATCACATCAATTCCCAGATGCATACTCACATCACATATGAATTCTAGAAGAATAAAAAAGAACATTGTTATAAGGAAGTGAATACCTGACTGATGCCCTTAACCATCTATTTTTCATTTAGTATTCTATGATACTCTTGGTATTCTATCAAATTTATTATATATATGAATGTAATGGGAAATATATTTCACTAATGTCTTCATATTTCAAATCCTTATGATAACTCTTAGGGTTTTTCTCTACTTCACATAATCATATTTATGTGATCGTGTGACATAATCTCCTTTGTAGGAATGCTTCATGTGAACGTATCATGAGATCTCATCACATGATAAAATCACATAAAAAATTCCATAATCAAAGTATTTCTCTTGAGCCATGATTTGTTTCTTCTATTATTGTTTATGTGATCTTATAATGCTTCAACAGTCGTGTAATCTTATAAATCTCCCAGGTTCATTTTTTCACGTGATCCTATTATGGTGATGTGATCACATGAATTTGAACAAGTCATGCACTTAATTATGAAGCCTATGTGGATTGATTTTAAAGGGGTCTAACATGATTTCTAGTTTAAAACCAATATTTACATATCAAAATGTATAATTCACTATAAAATTAGAATTTTGGGTGGTTATTTTGTTGGGTTATTCCATAAGATGGAAGCTTTTGGATGAACTAGGGTTTTCCCTTCATGGTTCAGTGTACTGCCACAGAGTTCGTGGTTGAGCAGAAAAAGATAGAATTTTATGAATATATTTTGGGTTACCAAACCATTACATATTGCATCAAAATTGGGATGGTATACTTTTTCAGTTCATAGAGTCAATACATACACACATTTCATTTTATGTATGGTGAGTTCGACATCAGTATTAGGGAAATTTTGATGATCAATGTAACGATGATTTTAGGAGACAAGTATGATGTGTAAATTCGGTGACTTCCAACTGCGGTGGGGTTGTATGGGGGCCCCCATTTGTGGATATGAGTTACTTAATACTCACAACATTCCATGTTTCCAGTTCATGATATTTCTATGGTGCAAAAATTTTATCCACTTGGATTAACTGACGAGTGGTATTTATCATACCACTTTGGGGGATATTTCAATGAATTCATATGAAATACCCAACTCCACCCCTTCACAGGGGCACTGGCATAAAAAATTAGATTCAATACAATAAACATCTTTGAGAAGATCCAAAGATCTCTAGATGTCTTAGATTAAAATGAGTCACTTAGATCGAACTCTATCAACAACAAGGGTTCCACTAGATTTGGTAACAATGTATGGGGTTCCTGTGAAATAAGGTCCAGTCGATGGGGGATCTTCTCTAATTATGGAAGTGTTTCCAATCGCATTCCAATACCAGGAAAACTAGAGGAGGAATACATTGACCATAGGGGTCTGGAGAGTGTTGTGTTGAGTTGAAATAAAGATAGAGTGATATGGTAGTGTGATCACTCCCAATGTAATATTCTATGAACAACATCCCATTTAAGTCAAATCAATTCACCAAGAACATAATGTGATGATTCATTCTATCAAATTCCAAGACCATTACACTCCCATATCACAGAGAATGATAAATTCATATAATCTATTCATTTGAGTCATTGGGATGAAGTACTTTTTCAATCATTTCATCCATGGAGTGTAATATGTGGTTCAGTCACTCCCCTACCTCTTCTTCAATCATGTTTGGATCTCTTCTTGGATCACCACATTCGTCATCTTCCATTTATTTTCTATCCTTGCTCCCACAGTTCTTGGACGACCTAGCTTCTATTGGTTAGGAAAAGTAAGAATAATCATTACATCCCATTTGGTTCTTTCCCTTGAATGACGATGGAATTCATGGGTTCACGCTACCCTTTTATTCCCTTCAACCTTCTAGGGTTGTTATGAAATTTCCCTGAAAAATGTTCCCCACTGTCCACTGAGAGATTTTTATATCTTTCATCACCTGAATCATCCACCTCAGTAGAAAAACCTTGATCTTGAACAACGAGACTACTAAAACAGTTCCTCAACTCAATCCTCGAGCCTTCCGTGGGGGGGGGGGGGCTGGATCAAAACAGTTCCCAAGGTCACTATGTCTCTCCCTATACATCCATATACATGCAGCCCCTAGACAAGATGGGGGTATTGAATATAATATGTCTGGGTCCAATGGGCCCAAGAAACTCCCCTCATCCCGACTCCATTTTCCAGTTTGAGAAACTACTATAGATAACAGGTGCACCTCTTATATTCTAAGAGACTCAGCCACACTCCCCTCATCAATCCTCCCATTTTTATGTGGTGTAACCATAAAAGTCAGTAGGGACAACACCTATAATATGTTCCCTGGAGGTTTAGCCTTCTCACTTTGCAACATCATTATAACATCCATGTGGAGCTCCTTCTCTAAGAAATCAATGCTAGGTTTGGAACCGTGACTTTTTCAAATAGAGGGTCAAAAAAAGGATGGATAATTCATTCCACAAAATAATTAAGATTTCTATCTGGTTGGATATATCTACCTTGAGAGGGAGACTGTTAATCTGAGTTATCCACCCCTGCATTAAAATCAGAACAATAGGATGTGCCATCCCCTAAATCCCCAGCAGCGCAATGAAATGCCTCAGGGCTAATGGGGATCCACACTCCTTGCATGGACACCCCTCTTCCCACCTCCTACAAACCTATACACTTGGTACCTTGGAAGTGAGATTGATCATAAGTATAAAATTTCACCTCTTTATTTTGGCCACTACAATAGACCCTCAAGGGTCTTTCATGAACAACAACATCACCTGGGACCATATTTAGCTTAACAGAAACCTGGGGCCATACCAACGTCTATGTGCCACCAACAAATGTCCCAAACACATGCAACTAGAACAGAAGTCAGCCCATGACTAATACACAACCTGCTATCAACACCGGTATTATTCTCCTACAGTAAACCAAATGAACTCAGGATGCTTCCTCAAGGAATCCACATCTACACACTTGTAGTGATTAACAGGATGGCATACAATAGCAGTTCGGTGATTAGAGAATAAATAACTTCCTATGAGGTTCCAAAGCAAACTAATGATTAAATATTTTGAAAAGGATGGGGAGATTTGGGAAAATCACCGAGATCACCCCTGAAGGGGAGTCCATATTCATATGGAATTCGTAAGACCATATTTGGATGAAGAAGAGGTATAGGTTGCACCTATGAGTCTCACACAACCATAATTTGATTTTGTAATTATCCCACCTGAATCAGATCAAAATGAAATTTTTGTTGAGAAGTCCCACCGTCTCTCTCTTGTGTAGATCCCATGAACTGGAAACGATCCAATCAAAGGAGTCCACCGATGGACTTCTCAGTGGGAAACATGTACTACCATGGTCTGATTGAAGAGCGTCGATGCATCGTTGAACATCGTGGTTGATAAAGGCGTATTAGAGTTCCCTACATAGATCTCAAGAACCATAAATCATAAGAAGCTCTCCTGGAATGATTGTAGCAGCTTGGGTTTGGAGAAAGCGGAGAAAGAGACCATCACTCTCATAGAGGATGATAGAGGTCCATCCCCCCTGATGGGGGAGGTACTGACTCAACGGTCTCCAAAACCATTGAGGGACAATCATTTATCCCTATCCTCTTAGATATTTCAAGAGGGTGGTAAAATTTGGTCACTTCTCTCCTCTCCACTTTACTTTCTATGGGACACGGTGTTGGTTCAAAAATTGACTGAGAGGCTGATGATCATGGTTGTCCAAGTCAAATGGAGTTTATGGATGTGGTTATTTATGATCCAATGGAAACACCATTTGTGCATCCATCAGCACCACCTTTGGTACCTCATGTTGTATTTTGGAGTTCCTTCCTCTAGGAGGACTAAAATGAGAAAGTGGGAAAATCCATACAATGATAAACCTCTGAAAATCATTAATTGTTGTACTTTTTTGACCATTTTCTTTTTCATTACTCTAGTAGTTTATCATGGATGCTTACCTATCTATATTAAGGTCAGGTATCAAGTATCATCTAGTATTATGGCCCCCTACCTACCCATATGTATCATTTTTATTAAAAATTGACATTTTATTATAGTATTCATTCATATTAATATTAAATTTATTTAAATATTGTTTTGCTAACGTAATATTTGTTTTCTTTTATATGTTTAATTTTTTAATGAGTTTAGATGATTTGTTAGGCATCTAATACCGTTGACAATAAATATTAAGAGGCGACCAGAGATTTAAAAAGGACAAAATAATAATCTTTTTAACTAATTGTTGGATAATTCTAATTGTAACCATATAAAACATCAATTGAAATCTATATAGTAGTGTTTATTTATATTCATGATTTCTATTAAATGTATATATCATAGTTTTTGAAACTGTTGTGTTCATTTTTTTTATTCTATGCTATTTTTTTGTGTAGGTGTTGTTTTGTGAAGCTATTTTGTGTTTAGGTGTTTTTTGGTGTTGTGTGTAGGTGTTGTCTCAGGTGTGTAGGTTAGGTGCAGGTTTTGGGTTTTCATCGACATCTTGGCAATTATTAGTTCTAATTGACCACTGATAAATTCCTCTATCAGTTCTCAAAATAGTCTTGATAAATGTTTCCTTTATCAATGATCAAAATAGCACTGATAAAGGGGGGCATTATCAGCGCAAAAAAAAGCACTGATAAAGGACCCCTTTATCTGCACTAACAACGCACTGATAAATGGTGAGCTTTATCAGTACTTTCTTAGCGCGGATAAAGCGAACCCTTTATCATTGATTTTCAGAACTATTAAAGGGGACCCCCTTATATTCTATATGATTAGCAGTTCTTTTATAGCACTGTTAATGGGTGTTTTAGCACTATTACAAGCGGCATTTGTAGTAGTATGAGGGTATTTACCATCATTCAACTACAACAGTCACCATCCTTAGGACATGCATAACGTGTTAATACATTGTGTACCATCATATTATCCTACAAAAAATATCAACTAATCAACACATAGATAGTCATATAACTCATCCATAAAACGATTAATGTGCCACTCAACAGGTGGTAGCACTACTCAGTGAATCTTTTTTGAAAATACCATGTTCAAATAGAATATTTGGGTAGATGACTAAAGAAGTATAGTCAAAGAACAAAATCTTATATGATTCGTGTACAATTTATCACTGGAATTGATGTATCGATATGCCGAGTTGAGAATCCGGTAGTTAGAGTGTTGGTGTATAGATATGTGGACTGTCACACCAACACTGAGTTCCTTGGCTTGAAAACCTCACTTGAGACACTTTGACACCATTTCCCTAAGTCCTAATCCATCATCATCATGGAACTACCTCCGAACACCCACACGTAGAATAAGAATAACAAAAAATCTAGGCTCTATCAGAACACATCAGACTGGCTATTCCATATGATATCACTTGGTCATAACCAAACCCATCGGTGCTTACCTAGCCAGTGGAAGGACAAGCCTTAACTACCCCAAGACTTCCTCTATAGTCCACGGGATGACAACAAGCACCGTAAGCCATAACTAAAATTTGAAGAATTTTCTTAATGTACCTATACACATGCACCCTACCGTATTCATGTAGAAGTGCAGAGGAATAATAATAAAATTAAAAAACATATAGAGTAAAATCCATTGATGTAACCATCTATAGGGAATATAAAAGATTGTGACAATGTAAACAGAAATATAATGGCTAGAATTCACACCCATCTACAAACAATGTCCCAACATGACAACATCTAGAATAATGTAAAATGAGAGAGTCTAGTTCTAGATCTCTAAAAATCGACCACCGTACATAGTCAAATTCATCCAAGTATCCCTATATGCATATGAAATTATAGTTGACCTATCGAATTTATGCATAATATATGACACGTACAGGCATAAACCATGTAGTAGTGAGTATATACATACATAGTAGGACACACTGAAAAACTGAAGAGGGGTGATAAAAGTCACAATATGTGTTTTCATCTCAACCCAAAAAATCCATCTCAATCAGTATATGATACAACAACTATAAATAAATCCCAGAAATGCTCAAAAATAATCCCAAACAAGATATAAATGGGATCTCCATCTCTGTAGACCATCCTTCGATGATGAGCATTCCAATATCTCCAATGGTCCATCATCGATTCACATCTTCTAGCATGTTTTTTCAGAAAAAAATAACCATGTTGAGAAAAAAACCTCTACATTATTCCACAAATTCTTGGGGGGAAATATCCTTGTTATAAGACCCTTTCAATGATAAAATAAGAGGGCTCACTATGTAGATAGAGGGTCCATGCTCTAAAATAGCAGGAGGGTTCTTCTCATTATTTGTACAATTAGTAGAGAGGACTAATGGCCTAGTACAATAAGGGAGTACCATCTCCTTGGATAGAGGACTCTTTCCATATTGTGAAAGAGGAGTATTGTATTTAAGGATAGAGGACCTATGCATTGGTGTGATAGGGGAGTACCGTCTCCATATGCATGACGAGTATGGAATGCTCGCACCGTGGTATGATAGGGGAGTACTATCTCCAAGGATATAGGACTCGTACCCTGGTGTGATAGGGTAGTACCATCTCGATCTGCACTACATATATGGAGGACCCTCACCCTGGGGTGATGGTGGAGTACCATCTCCAAGGATAGATGACTCATGCCAAGGTGGAATGGGGGAGTGCCATCTCAATCTCCAAAATGAGTGTGGACAACCCACGACTTGGTATTACATGGTAGTAGTATCTCCAAGGATATATGACTTGATCCCTCTTGCAATAGGGTATTACCATCTCTATCTGCAAAATGATTATGGAGGACCTACACCTATTTACAAGAAGGGAATATTGTCTCCATGGAAAGTTGACTTGCACACTGATGCGACAGTAGAAGAATGACTCTATTTAAACTCTCCGGTGACCCTACACACTCATTATCATTTTCAATAAATACCTAATGTATATTCACTCCTAGAACATCTTTCATCATATCTCAAAATAAATTATAAGGTTTTCTATTTCATTATACATGAAAAACACTTTGTGGAAGATACTCGTGATCCAAAATCTGAGTCAAAATGAAAGAGATATGGGAGGTCAAAGGTTCATAAATTGGTACATGATGTGTATAAGGTCCACGCAGTGTGTTACCCCACACCACATATTGGTTGTGTCATTTACGGCACACATAATTATTTCCATGTAGTACAACATAGCATGTAAGTGTACTACACAACGTGTCTTGGCCCAAAGCCTAATGAATGAACTAGGCTCATCATTAGGCCAACGAGATAAGAATTGAAACCACCATTATGCTAGTGCAAATAGTCATGAATATCTAAATAGATCACACCATTTTCAGCCTCAGAGAAAAACACACGGGATATGATTTTCACATGCCTAAATCAGACACCCGAAGAAAAAAATATATTTCACTACATCACACTCGAACTAAATTTTGTGGGATTCGGCCACATAATTAAATTGAATACCTAATATTAGTCATAAAATGTTCTCCTAGGTATTAGGGTTGCAATGTATCATATGGTTCACCATTCCAACACCATATGGAAAAGATACATTAGATACTAGACTCTGTAATAATAATAATTATAATAGAATTAATAATATTTTTTTATCAAGTGAATCATGGACCTGCACCATGAGTATGAATTAAATATCGAAAAGTGGTCTTGAAATAGTGATCTGAAATCTAGGGTTTTGATGTTGCTCATGATGCGTTATTCAATTGTAAAATGGAGAATTTACAGCTAAATCAGGGTTTTGATAACAAAATTATTAATAATAAAAAAATTATTATTATTATTATATTATTTTGTATGAATAACAAGAATTGAAAGTTTCATTGAGACACTCATCCTTACAAAATATTATATATTTTCAGCAATATGGCTCTCATCCTACCATTTCTACAAAGCATTATAACATTAATAATAATAATATTATTATTATTATCATAAAAAATCTAAATATTTGGATATGGATGCATCAGGTGGGTAAAAAGGGTGTCGATACACTCCCTTCATGAAAAAGTCTTCACAACCCCCCCCCCCCCCCACATTCAATCGATTTGTTTAATAAATTTCCTTTTAACATTATTATTGGTATTTATAATAATAATACTAATAATTTCATTATTAAAAATTATAATAATAATAATAAATTATTATTATTATCATTTAATCTAATAATAATAACACATCCCCCATTAATCATGACCTGGTATATATTTGACTGTGCTCCACATCGGGTTGTGGACCTCACACCTTTGAGCCACCGTTATTTCCACAAAGAGAATCTTGCACTATGAGACCTCATGCACGACCTCTACTCAAAATTGATCATATCACACAACTTTTCATCACCACACATCAATCAGGAAAAATAAGGATCATCGAGCTAATCACGAACAACCTCTAATCAACTGTCGTTCTCATTGCACACAGTTCACATCCTTGATTGTGAACCCTCACATGTTATACCAACCCAATTAGTTCACAAAAAAGAATCCCACTCATTCATCAATCCATCAAAAAAATGTCAATTCATGGGGTGTTTATGCTACCACAATAAATCTGGGGGTTCGAACAAAATTGAATCATCCATGAAAAATTTGAACTATAGAATTATTCTCCAATGTCGAAGAATGTGATGAACTGAGAGGGTAAAACAAATGAAAAATTTGAACAATTATTTTCCAAGTGTTCCAAGCCAACAATTATATCAATAGGGAGATTACATGTGATGTAAGTGAATAATTATACCACATCAATTTAATCAATTGTATTGAGGGGCTAGTGAGAATAATTGTTATGGTAGATCAAAAAATATAAAATTAACACTCATTATTTTAATCATTAGGGATAAAACCACAAATTGTGGGGCCCATATTTATTGTGGATTGATAGTTGGTGAAAAATTCATCTGTAAGCGAAGAAACAAATTATCCGACTATGTTTTTTTTGTGTTATGATTATCCTTGGTCTAATCATCGTACATCATTTGTTGTTGATCCACCAATGAAGAATGGGTGGATGCTTATCTCTGCAATCCCAAGGTTATCTGGCTAACATTATAGATTCATCATATAATCTTATTTATAGAGGAAAATATTTTAATTCATTTTATTTAAAATAAATAATTAAATAAAATATTTTATTTAAATGCACCCATCAATAGTAGTTTCGACCAACGTCTTGCGCCAAAAAATGGTCACACCTTGGATAAAACTCACATTATATATTTAAAAGAGGTCTCATATTTATAATTAGAGACTCCATTAATGTCCTATTTTATTATTTTTGAAAACATTTAGTATTTGGTATTAAATATACTAAACCATTTAAATAAAATTAGGCTTATAGGGCCTCAGAATCGTACGCCATCACAGAACCTATCATCGAAAATAATCCTTGGAATATTTTGATGTCTTACATGAGAAAATATGAGTCTCTAAAATTGTTTTATATTTTATAATTATAAACATGAAATTTAAAATACAATGTATCTAATTAAACATTTTATTTTATAACATAGATATCTGAATTTTAATCTTGTCATTAAAAATAGGTATGTTGATAAATATTATCTTAGTATTAAATATAAAATTAAAATTATAATTTATAAAATAATATATATATAATATATGTTCCCATAGAGGATAAATATATGTATCTATGGGAATGGATAATGTGTAGTTAGATTAATTTCATTAATTATATAGTTTTCATTATTATTAAAACATTTTAATTATTTAATATAGAACAGTTAATATTGATATTAATAGTAATAATATTATATAAATCCAGTAAAAATTTTAATGGGTTTTTATTATTACATAAATACAAGGAGATTGTGAAATATGAAGATGTAGTAAAAAGAGGAAGAATATGGCTTATTGGTACTTTACATATAGAGAGGAAGAGTAAAAAATTTAAGATAAAAAATTAATCATTAAGGGAGAAACATGGTGTATCAGGAGGCTTATAGGAAAAATATATTATAATAAAACTACTATAAAAATATTTATATTACCACTTATTATAGTTCCATGATGTTTGTGGTTTAAGATGAAAAGTAAAATGAGAAGTATAATTTTATAAATTATTTTTAACTGATTATATTGTAGTTAAATATAAAATAAAAATATAACATAAGTGTAATTAGATCTGCAAGTAATATTTTCTATGTTATTGAGTGCTGTGAAATTTTTAATATTGATTTATATTTATTACATAAGATTATAGAAAAATATGAACTATTATTTTGATATAGATGTTCAAAATGAACTAACCAAAAGTGTATGTTTGTGTTGTTAATGTTTAGTTAGACCAATATATATCATATTAATTCATATTAGACTATTTTCATATGTTGTGATTATATGTTGTGTAAAAAAATATGTAAAATATATTAATTTTTTTCATGGTGTTTAAGAGTTATATGAAGGTTTAGTGTCACTGATAGGATCAAATCTAATAACAGATAAGTTAGCATTGAAGATTGAATAAGTTATATATGTAGTGAGATGCCATTGTTTATTCGTAAATAGAAATAACCAATTGATAACAATATATTTAATTTAGATAATTTATATGAATAATAAATTATTTCAGTATCAGTAATTTAAATTTTGAATATCTAACCAACAAATAGGTGTATTTCATTTTGATTATTAAAAAATTTGGAAGAAAGACTTTATCAAAAGTAAATATTATTTCAATTTTTATTTGGATAGTTTATTAAATAATTTCATATATAGTTATTAAGGATATATCATTTTTATTAATAATTAATTAATTTTTTGAATTACAGTCTATAACACGAGTCAAAGAAGAACTTATTTTTTAGAAATCTAATGGTAAATTTTTTAATTTTTTTTAATTATATGTATTCATGTATAAAATAAAAAATACTATTTTAGTTCTCAATTTGAAAAAGAAAAAAAAATGATGTGATTATTGAAAATACTAATAATCCTTGACATAACTATAAATTATCTATATGTGAAGAAATACAACAATATTATATAATAGTATTTTGATAAGAGACTATAGATCAAATAAAATAGTGAAAAATATACCATTTTAAAAGAATATGATAAAAATCCTAAAGATTAATGAAGAGTTATTAATGTAATAATTTCACATAGATATTCAAAAATAGATATTTTTAAAGAAGAGAGTTATTATTGATCTAATATATTTTTACAGAAATATTCATTCATGATAATACACTATCTAGATGACGTTGAAAATCTAAATGTTTTTCAAGGGGATTTAATTCACATATCAGTGGTTACACCTTAAATATTGGTGTTAGGAAGGATTTAGTAATGATAGAGGGACACTAAATAAATAGTTGGGATTTCAGTAAAATGATTCCTAAATAAATTAAGTATTAGGTCTCTAATATTCTTATATATTTTAATCAATTCAATTATATATTTATGAT
This sequence comes from Viscum album, assembly GCA_963277665.1. Taxonomy (NCBI): domain Eukaryota; kingdom Viridiplantae; phylum Streptophyta; class Magnoliopsida; order Santalales; family Viscaceae; genus Viscum; species Viscum album. Next base: position 1,753,501,040 of record OY728152.1, read on the forward strand.
TTTTACTAATGATTTATATTTCATAATGTGGAAATGAATTTCCAAAATGGGAGATAAAATTTGTAAAAAAGTTATTTGATAATCCTTGTTGTTTTAATTTCAATATAAACTCTATAAATTTCATAATATGAAATATTATTACGTAAATAAAACCAGGGAAAGGGTTAACATGGATAAAAATTAATTAGAACAACAAACACTAATTCAATTTCTCTTAGTGTTCATCTTTCATCATGAGAAATTTTTATTGGTAAAATAAATTAAAGATTTACCTAAATTTTGATAAATTTATACTTTATCTTCAATTTTTATGAATTTTTATTATAAAATATTGTTATATATATATATATCTTGAAATATATTATTATTATCAACATTATATAATGATTTATAAGTGTATTATTATCAATCTTACTTGATAAATTACAGTTTCTAGACCAACCCACCCACCCCACCCCAATTAGTAACCCTCTTGGCCCAACAATGATGTGATAGATCCCCCCCCTCCCGAGTCTCACCTATAGTTTTACACAACAAGAAAAGATGCATTGAGGGATTAAAAAAATAAAATAGGATGAATTAACCTCATTATCCCTAGATAATAAAACCAATCTACCAACCAACCTACCATACAATAAAAGGTAGAAACAAAAATATCATACAAGAAATAGAAAACATGATTGAATATAAAATTGATACTATAATCTCCATAGATAAATCTATAATAAAATTCAATCATTTGGCCATGATTGCAAGAATTCATACTATGAGATAGTATAGATTAGCATGATAAAAAACACTTTGAGAATCCTAAAAAATATTTTATATATATGAAGGGTGATCATAAAATGTATACATTTTAGAATCATAGACATGTTCTCTCATAAAAAAGTGAAAAGGCCATACTATTTCGCTATTGAACAAACATTGTATCTAACCAACACCTATACCAGTTAACTAGTTACCCCTATCTTGAAGAAGGTTTTATCACCATGTAATGTATACAATAGTATTAACATAATTTATTAACAATGTATATAAACATTACATGAATCTACTTCCCCATTAATTTTTCAATCTCACCTAATGATAATACATACATTTTTTTATACTATCCAAAATGAATAACAAAAACTCCTACCAAATATCATTTCACATGATAGAAACCGTATATCATATCTCCCATATCCAACTAAATATTACATCTTGTGAAAAAACAACATATATTGTCTTATGAAAACATCCACATATCTCAAAATAAGTAACATGTGTATTCGGGTGTCCTGAAATCATAGGACATAAACCATGTTTAATTATTCTTCTATACATTACCCACAAACTATACCTCATCATCCACCAGGGGAATAAATACTACTGTATAAGGGAGATTATGGGAGAAGGTCATTCGATTCATATACATCCTCCCCATTATGGATATTAGAGGAAACACCTATAGGGTCCCTAGTTATTGGTCAATTTACCTATCTTCGGATTGGTTCATAAATAATTCATAACAGAATATATTATATATTAGTCTTCACATGTGTGCATCTATGGGTTCACAAAAGAAACATTATTAAAACCAACATCAAGTCACTACAAATATCATGCAAACAAATGTTTCCCATAATATAGAAAAACAAAACAATATGTATTATAAAAATTTCCAAAACCAGGTTCCATTTTCAATTCATTTATTTAACAAAATATCCAAAATGAATTATCTAGTAAATTATAACATTAAATTGTCCCCAAAATATTTTCTAGTTATTTACATATTATATATGTCAATAATATTATTACATTGATACATAATCCCTATCCCGAAACCATCACATCAAATTTCCATATCACAACCATGTCCGAAATGTTATAAAAAAACCATGGTCCTCAATCCATATACCACCAAGGACATAAAGAAATACACAACCAGAGCCAACAAGACACTCACAATAAGGCCACCAATCCACACATATCATTTCAATGGTAAAACAATAATATTATAAAAAGTCATTTCATTTAACAAATTTAAGTATTTGTCTATTTAAATGGTATTCATAAATAAATACATCACTATAATCCATAATCTAATAAAATTCATAAACAATTAAACTACATTTGAAGTAACATGAAAATTGGTAGCCACATGGGAATAAAACTATTTTTTTATTAATCTCATCATACTAGGATATTATAATAAATATACCAATCCATAAAATCCAAAAAATATTATTAAAAGTATTGATATTATTATAGATGTAAATAAAATGGAGATAAATTGAATCCATTTCCTCATATAATCATTCCAATTACATTCAAAAATATAATGTAAGAGAGGATAAATTATGGGGCCACTATCAAACAACGAGTCCCCAAATAAATAAAAAATAATAATAATATTCCATCAAAATTAGAGCCCAATAATCTCAATCAAAAAAACATGGTAAATATGATATATTTAAAAAATAATGAATTAGAGATAAATAAAAGGATAACTCACCCTTAATCACTTATATCAATTCCCTAGATGCCAAGGATGGAATCCAATGAATAGAGGTCATTTGGGATCATAATATACTTTGACATCAAAAAATGTATTATATAATTATATGGAGATTGATGATAATTATAGGGTGGTCATATTTTATAGACATCCTTGATATCTCTCTATATATTCTATGAAAGAATGGCTCAATCAATGAACATAGTATAGTTCTTATCCCTTTAAAAACAAGGATATCGATCTTACAAACCCGAGTGGTTTTTATTATCATTAATACGCTTCAAACCATGTGAATAATTCAAAAACTCAACCCCTAAATTTATTATCAAAAATAGTGTTGATATGAATAGCATTTCAGACCATGGGTCATACTACGCATAAACTCTATATCAAGCCATAAATCCACACTATTAAACATTACATGTCGTTATGCAGTTATTCATGGAATGAATCAAGGAACGTAGTTAAATATTTATATCCAATTACTCTTCTTCCTTCCTCAAAGACATCTACATGATTCTAGAACTAAAAATCACAATGTAATGGGGTGAAATGGTCTTAACTATTACATTATATGGATCTCAAAAAATAATATTCCTCTTGAATCAAAATCAATAAGAAAATGTAAAGTCATAAAAATACTTCAAAAACCATCAAATACTACCCCATGATATACATCTCAAATAAGGATGAAAATATATCTAATCAATAATAAGATTTAAAAAAATGAAAAAAATTCAACATACAATCACATAATTTCTAACATCCAAAAGCCAAAACATCTGGTAATAAGAAACTATGGGTACTGAGCATACATATGCATCTTCTATCACCATATACTCTCCTCCAGACCACCATACATCCATTGAACTGTCTCCAAGGGGATATTGCACCATTAAAACACTATTTTATGAATGTATTGAATGAAAAAAAAGTGTTCCATGAATTTTGAATCATCCTCAATACCTAACTTCCACCAATCATTGAAAATTGGTCATTATGATGTTACTGGTTGAAGTGGGACACAATGAAAACATCATTAATTCAATCCATCTATATATGTAGTTCCAATTTTTATGAATCATCATCAATGCACCCAAAAACTTCAAATAGTAAAAAAACAGCTGTTAGAGATTGATTCATAGACCAACCCATCACTAGCCACATTGAGGGGAAAAAATTAGGAAATCCGGATCTCCACCCTCAAAATCTAAAGAAATTATTTATAGATTTTAATAAAACATATAGTATTATTGTTAAACCATTATCCTTCATAGTCAACCATGATCTTCACTATTTATCATTATACTATGTCACCCAAAAAAACTACTATATCCTCATTTTACTCTGCCTTAATTTGGATTAACATGGCCACTTATATAATCCCTCAAAGGGAGTCACACCCATGATGCATTGAAAAAAAATATGAAAGACCATAGAATACCCTACATCGTCAGGATTGTTTTTTCTATCTTCTTATCCATATGAATTTAGAAATTAGTTTTAATGAATCTCTAAGAACCAAATTCATACTAAAATCCCATATAGAATCACAATGTAAATTGTAGATTTTATTTAGAAACTATTGTTCATGATCATCCATAAATCCTCACTAAATATTCCATGTATTGGATCATAATAAAATCATTTGTACTCAACTAATGGATCTAAAAAAATTGGCTCACTTTATTATAGCATCTATGATCATATAAATAACATCATATCCCCATTGATCCCAAGGTAAACTAGGTTTGTATTATTTCAATATTTCCTCCAACATCCTCTCATTGACATCTAAATTTACTAATAAACAATCTGGGACACAATATTATTAATCTACCGACAAGAATAAAGACATCATTCCATGAAATCCACCACTAACTACATTTTCTCTAGATACCAAAACTACTTCGTAAGGCCATGATTCATATTAGATACATCTGGGTGAATGAAAAAAAATATCATTAATACAATATAATTTTATATACTAATGAACGATACACTCAATGTAATACCATATTATTGTGAGGCCTAGGGTATTTTGTTAATTAAATACATAGAATAATAATATGAGACTTGGGTACTAAAACATTATATAAAAACTCCAAAACATGAACTTATATTTCATTAATCTTATAATAAATATTATTATATCCTTTCTATGCACATAAGAATATATTGGTCATTAAAATCAAGTAAGGGAATAATCAAATCACACCATGATAAAATTAATACATGTGAATCAAGAGGAATATAAAGATGTAATAAATGGGATAAGAATCACAAAAATGAACATATAATCATGATATAAGATAATAACAACATGGAAACATTGGAATGTGAAAATAACATAAAACATGACATCATAAGAATAAGTCGATGCTAACCACTAAGAAATTATTACAATGTGTTATTATCATAACACAAAATACCCCATATATGGTATCTCATGATATAAAACCATTACCCATTTTATTAGAGGTATATATAATTTTGGGCCCAATCGTTACATTCAAATAATAAACATTCATTTCTATTCCAAAAAGATCATACAATATACGGATGTTTTTCCTCACTTATAATCCCATGATATAATGATTTTGGGTTATATACATGGGATTCAGAAATCAGTGAATGATAAGTACATCTAGTGGAATACCAATGAGTGGAATTGGGGATGGGTATACACAATACCAATGTTTGTCATTGAAAATCATTGGATAATTTCAGTAGCATAGAAGGTATATATACTGACTTTTGGAAGGGTTTAATGATATGGAAATGTGGTCTCTAATTACTTGTTAAACATAATTATAGTAACAAATTGTGTAAAATAAAATTCCGACATGAAAAATATGAAATCAAAATGCATAATTCAAAGACATTTAATTAATAAATATGTTGGGGAGATAATCCATTTATCATGATAAGAAACTTATAAAATATTGAGAATATATTTATATGAGGAGAAAAACACATCCATATGGATTTAGATTGGGATATGGTATTTATATTCATGAAAACTGGGTTTTGAGTGAAGAGGAATGATAAGATGTGTTGGTATTTATATAAAAATTCGAGATTTATTTAATAATATATAATATTAGGTTTTGTTAACTATATAATAAAATGGTAAAAAACATAAACAATGCCATGATTTATTCAATTTTTCTTATAATGGGGATTATTTTTTAATATTTAGCATAGGAACATAACATATTAAAATAATACAAATATTGAAGTGGAAGTGAGTAATGTTCATAATGAATTGATTTTAAAACCATTAATTATATTGTAAGTTTTGAATGATTCATTAAAGGGTTATAAAATTATTTAAATAAAACAATAAAAATTATTATATAGGGAATATAAATATTTGGTTATAGATTCCTTTTTTAAAATTTATTACATCACTTTTGGGGAAATTAAATTTCATAATACAAACCATATATTTATACATTATTGAATTTTTTACCAAGAAAACAATTTTCTCAAAAAGAATTGGTAAATTTAAAAATTTTCTAAATTACATTTTCTTATTTAAAAAAATTAAATTCATTTTATAGAAATAATTCTCTAAAAGTGATAATTTAGACAATGAAATAAAAATCCTTATTTACTTGAAAGTACATGTTTTAATGTCAATAACAATTTTATGACCCAAATAATGATAACATTTGACATAATTATATTATATTATCATTTTTATAAAAATAAATATTATTTGATAATAATTTTATATGAAAATAATACTTATTTTTAAATTCATTAATTTAAAAAAAGATTGCTAAACTGATTTATCTAAATATACAATTTTTTATTCATCATATAAAAATATTATTTTCATAAAATAATATATAAGTTTATATATAATCTAATAATGAAAAGGGATAACCATAATCATTATATTTTTACAAATAAATCATAAAAACTCATATTCCTATGATCTAGATAAATATCTTGTTTTTACACAATCAAATTCCATATGGGTAAAGTGTGTGATGGTGGTACATTCTTCGGTTGGCTTGGCAATCGTGGTTTGTGTTTTGATCTCGATAATCGTGAACTTATCATATGAACATTCCATTTCTGTTTCTGTTGATGAAATTTATATTGGGATTAGTTAAGGGAAAATCCTAGTTACTCAATCTCCCATGGAAGATCCGATAATTGTGCTTTATAGGGGACTATCCAATAAGTTGTGGACATCACTTCTTCCTTCTTGGACAATTATACTTTATAAAACCTTTAATATATGCTAATATGTATGGTCATTGTAAATTGGATATATTATAAATGGTTTATATTCTTATCCTTCTTTTATATATAAGTAGTTATATCTTATAACAGTCCAAAACAATCAAATTAGTTCTTGTTATTTCAATAACTACATTACTTAATAAATAATTTCATCATTAAAATAAGAAATTTAATTTATAAAATATTATATTATTACTATCACCCCATTCATAAACATTTCCATAAATGTTTCATTTCATACACTAAAATAGATGAGGGTAATTCTATTTTATCTCCTCTTCTTGTTCCCATGTTGCTTCCTCAAAAATGTGGTTTTAACACAACACTTTTACTAGGTGAGTTATCTTGTTTCATTGAACTTTTTATAAATGATATGATGTCCTCACTAGATACTATAAATTTGAATGAATGTTATCCATGGTTATTGAATATTGATTTAGTACTTATAAGGTGAGGTATATGTAATTTTTTAATTGCGACACAGGTAACCCATCTTGTACATTGTATATGTTATGTGGATGTTCTGGTCGATAGGACATCGCTCTGATGTGACCAAGGATTTAAAATTTGGTGATGTATCTTTGACTATGTGTTACCTTCTACACAAACCTCATCACGTTAATCCATCAAAATATAAAAAGGGCATATTATCTTCAACCTCAAAATCCAATTCCCATTTATGATCATTTACATATAGTTTCTATAATATTTTTGTACATTTCATGTTAAATTTAATTTATTGATCTTTCTATGTCATATCTGGGATGAGGTTAGGTCCAACAAGATTCCTCTCTCCAACTCAATCCCATCATGTGGGAATCTAAAACCTGTTCCCATGTATATCCTCAAAAGGTTTCATTTTAATACTATAATAGAAACTATTTTTATATGATAACTTTACGAGGGGTAGGTGTTGATCCCAACATCCATAGAAATATATTTAACAAGATATCATCATATCCTTTAAATGTTGAGTGGTAATATCATACTAACAATCATCCCACGGAGATAAGAATCACTATAAAATAATTCTTTATACAACACTTGTTTAAATATTCCATAGAATATGAAGGTAAACCTCATATCTCCATAAAATATAGTAGATAGTGTAACTCCATGAAGTCTTACCACTTACCTTAAATATATCTTGGAGTGTTTTTTAGTGGAAAAATGTTATTTCAATGTAATTAAATTAACTATCTTTATAAGGTGACCAACTACCACCCATATGGGGTTATTTTATTTAGATATCCTATGGATTCCTATGATGAAATCCGTTTTTATTTTTTCCAATTTCCATACTATTATGGTCATGGATAATATTGTAACCATATACTTTTTTAATTCATCCTTTACTTTTTGGAAGACAAAGCATCCAGATAAAAATTCTAAAATATCCCTCATTATGTTATCCCACCATAAGTGTTGTTTCATATATATATATATATATAATAATTAATCTTCAATAAATATAGAATCATGAGTTATGTTCATCATCTATATGTCACCATTTTACTTATTGTTTTGAGGGCCTACATATATGGGTTCCTAAACATATATCACCTTCATTATAAATGTTAAATTACCTTTCCCTTTAGCTCCTCATCATCTTTTGGGGATTCATGGAATCTATCATGAATGGATACATAACGAATTATTTCATCAGTGTAGGATAAATAACCATTTATCATTATAATATCTATCCTTTTTGTATCCACGATGATCAGGTCCCTTTCAATACTCATCATGGATAGGGTTACAATATCATTTTATTTCATATTATCTTCCTCTGTTTTTTCCTTCACATCATTGTAATGGATAGAACATTAATAATCATTGACGAGCTTTAACAACCTTATTTGGAACATATTGAGTACCTTTTGTGTGAAAATATACTTGAAACATTTATAATCTATATATATGTCACACTTATCCCCATGAAGATAATGTCCCTTAATATATAATGTAAATATATTTTGTGGCAATTCAAGATCAAGTGTTAGGTAGTTCTTCATATAGAGCATTAATTTTATGAGGAATAGACTATATCATTGTCATATTACATGAGTATACAACCAAATAATTGTTTTTATTCATCGCTTTAAATAACAAAAATCCTCCATTGGTGGGTAATGTGGCATTAGTGTTGTGATCAGCCTATTATTTAACTCTTTAAATATCTCAATACATCCATCATTACACAAAAAAATAATCCATTATCAGTTTTCATAGTATGTGGGATTTATAATCATGATATGTTTCCCACAAATATATAATAATAATCTTCTAAACCATGGAAACTACATATCTCTATCACAAATTTTTTCCTTGGACATCCTTAAATTCCCTTCATCTTTGAAGGATCCACAAATATTACTTTTCTTGTGATAACATGCCCCACTAATATTACATACTCCATCCAAAACTCTCATTTAATGTAATTCACATATAACATATCTTTTTGTAAGCTATTTAGTATAACAATAAAATGATCCTCAACTTCCGCTCTTATCTTAGAGTATATAATAATATCATTTATAAAGACTACAATAGATTTCTCAAGGTAATCCCTTAATAAATTATTCATTATCTCCATAAAGATAGATAGATTATTAGTGAGTCCTATTGGTATAACTATGAACTCATAGTGATTGTACCCTGTATGAAAATATGTTTTTGGGATATCCACATCCTATAGCTTAAAATGATATATCCGGTCCAAAGTTCCACCTAGTAGTATTAATAGGATTCGTATAGATGAGAGAATAAGTGGACAATCAACATAGAGAATACATTCTCTTTTTTGTGATCTTGTTGAGATCACAATAATCAATGTATCTGTGCATTGACCCATCCATCTTCTTTGTGAATAAGATTATCACACCCCATGGATATCACTTAACAAGATGGGGTTCCATCCAAATTGACACCCGACCCAACCCATGGAATGGCCTCTAGGGAATTTCTGATCCCCACAGGATGGAATACTAGTACCTGGGTTTTAACAATACATTTTTGGGAATGATTTCAACCATGGTAGTAAACCATAAATAGTTCTCCATAAAAAAACGTCTCACCAAGATCAATATCCATAACCAAAAGTGATACAACAATTTCAATGTAAACATATTATAACTTCAACCGAAACAAAAAATATCAATAAAGGAGGGGAACCAAGTAGACCAAAACCCAGAACCACCATGAGAAAACAGATCCATTACCCTCAAGACACATCCACATACACCTCCAAGAAGGGTCCACTAGAAACCATAACCACCATCACCACCAAGGAACATCTTGACATTACCTGGGTTAAACACAAAACAGTCTACATACTACCAACGAGGTATGTAATGTGTGAGAAAAATATCTATTGGATGCCACCGAAAAAAATATTTCATGCCATAAAATTAAAATACAAATCATCATGATTGTATTAAAAAATAATTTGGAAATAATTTTACTAATAACATTTTAAGGGAAAAATTTTTCAAGATGCATTCATTGTATGTTATCATAATAATAAGGACCACTATATGCTGATGGTAAGTACAACATAAAAAGAGAGCACTGTGGGTAATCCCTAAATGTACCTGAACATTTGGGGCCTTTGAACCTCATATATTGGTGAAACATAGTATAAAAACCATAAACCACAACATCCTCATGCATGTGCCACTAGGGAGGAATCTATCCAAAGTTATAGTGGTCTTGAATCATTATCATAATTTAGTTAGTGTTGTAGCATCAATCCGGCTAGAATAATTTGAGCCTCGTCATTACCATTCCAACTAGAATACTAGTCTTCGTCTACTCACCTAGACACTAAGGATTCACTTTGTGCTCATTCTTCCATTTCACATATCACAGAGATCACCACTTTCACATACACACATCAAGAATCATGAAATCACATGATAAACCAATATTTTTTGTAGTCATGCCCATATTCAAATTTATACGCTCACCAATACAATTTGGAAACACACTTAAAACCACTGACAAAATGTTTAGAATCCATTTAAGAATCACAAAAAAGAAGCAGACATGAAACACAATCAATATCTTTTATAAAACCATATTTCTACCCATAATCACCTTGAATCAATTTGAAAACACATTTATCACCACACATATAATCTATAGAACTTATTCCAGAAGCAATGAAATCATACCAAAATCATTTAATAATGCTAATATATGGAGCCACCTACCTATAGCTCCAAAAAAATATGGAATCTAATGGAAAACCACAACCACACCAAAAATAAACCTTATGGTGGAATGTTCAAACCATAATCATCAATTTTTTACCCAACAACTCAATATTTAATCCTTATTAAGTCAATCAATCCACTATAAAATATGAACTCATATAGGGGGGAAGAAGAGACCTAGAATAGGTAATAAATCAAGAGAGAAAAGGTTTCATGATGATTGTTTGAAGATCTCACACAAAATGCACAAAATAATGGAGGTCTAAGGGATTTAATAAGGGGAGAGGGAGGCTCCTAGGGCTGAAAATATAAAATGGGGTGAGAAATGATGGATTTGCGGTTAAATTTGAAGAGGGAAATCATAAATTTCATCTTTTTAATGACATGGACAAGTCACAGGGTTAGCCCTCATGGTTTTCCAAACTTTATGTAAACATTGTATCCCTCTATGTCAAATAGAAATGAGGCATCACTGTTTCCTAGGGAAGGAAGCATGCCCATAGGGTAGGTCGTTCTGTCTGGACAATGCCATTATCAAAGGTTCATGGTTTCCCTTGGGCTACCGCATGATTTTATCTAACCACGTTCCAACTCTGTGCCACCGAATATTTGGTCCAAAAACTCAATTTTTATCCAAAAACTTCCAACAAAACCTTGGGATAAATACAAGAGAAAAAATAAACAAAAGAATAACTAAAAATAAAATCATAGATTAAAAAATGGTAAATTATATGGGGGTCTAAATCCATTATTCAGATTCTCTTATTGTTTCTTACTAATATATTCAAATTCCAATGTGACCAGTCAATATAAATTGTTTTATATTTGAAAATATTAAAATGGATGATCGATTAGGAACTCATCATCATGACATGGAGAGAAACCCCACAATTCATTGGGAAACATGTCAGCATAATCCCTTACAATGGGTAAATCATATAGGATTATATTTTCTCTATTATCAATCATTTGAGATAATTATTCTTTTCCAATTGAAAGAATATCCATGCATGAGATAATTTTTCCAAAAATTATTCATCCTCCACATATAATAGGTATATAATCAGAGGGTGATTTATGAAAAGTATTTTTATTTCATTCTCTTAGTAATTATTACAGTCTATATATATGGAATTATAATCAATACTATGAATTTCATTTAATTCACCTATAATTTGTCTCAAAATATTGTCTAGGGAACAGAAGCTGTAAATATGTATAGGGGAGTTATATACATGTGAAGTAGTAATTTCCCCATTTAGAATATTCATTGATAGATTCACCTAAATGTTTTGAGGTTGCAATTGAAATGTAATATTAATCTTTCATGATAATAAAGAATTCATATAACCAAAATCAAATTGAATGATCACTATTATTGAATAAATAACTAGAATGTTTGTCAGCACATCATTTTTAGGATCAACCATAGTATTTGTGATGTCATAACCTCACCCTTTCCCCCTAGGGTATATAATTTATTTTCATCAGTTATTGATGAAAACCATATGATTAGTTCATTAATTCAAATAGTTTCTGTGTGTACTGATACTGAAACAAAAGATAGTAGGTTGATGGATTTTTTCACCATTTCATTTATCCTTCGTATTAGTTAGTTTATCCAATCGACATTCTCTATAAGGTTACCATACATCCCAGAACTATTAAATTTTCTTGTCCCCTTCAGGATAATTATGGGATTCTTCTGCCCACACTTTTGATAAGTGGGATATTGGACTTTTTGCCACCATGATAGTTCTCCCTAACTCCCACATATTTAAAAATCATTCTTTGCTTCGTATCTACATACCTCTGGGACCATTTATATTTACATATATCCATTATTCTGTTGATGTAGTTCTAGGAATGTCCCTCATATATGTCACTGCATAGAATCTCTAAATATTTTCATAGACACGTAATTAGACCTCGAAAATGTGATCAAATTTAATTTTGTGGTCAATGATCAAATCAGATGAATGTATTTCATGAAATATGAAGTAATCATCATATTCCACCATAAATTTGATACCATTTTTCTGTTGGCCAGTTAAATCCATCTCAATTTTATTTCAAAGAGTGTAACGAAAATATTAAATAAAATGAATTTTCCAAAATTCTTTCCACTGTATCACTTTAATCTCCCCCTCAGCCTTTGTATTTGTTGTCAAAGTCCACCATTGATCAGATACTCCCTCTATATTATATAAATGTAGCATGAAATTATCTTGATCAAATCATTAAAGGATGGAAAAGATATTTTATATGGGTTTGACCAATTGTTCTTTGATTAATTGATTATAAGATCCATTAAATGTCAAAGTCTGTTATTGTAGAAATGTCTCAATTGAAACCTTACCATTATTATGAGGATGGTTATTTTCCCCCTAATTCAGATTTATATTTTCAAAATGAGTTAATTGAGAAAATATTATCATAATGTTAGTAATTTCTGGTCCCATTGGGTTGTGAATCTCATTTTGGATTTCATTACACCTCCCATCACATTGGTTTTCAACATGGTTCCACCTATTTATATCCATTGACATAAATACATGGTTAAAAATTACGATAATATTAAAACTATTAATCATATAAAAGGGAATATATAATCATTCAAGGTATTTCTCATATTTAACATACATTCCCTAAACTATGAATGTCTAGTTTCTAATCCAATTTAACCATAGTCTATTTCCTAAAAAACATTTCACAGGAATTTTTATTCCCTTCATAATGGGTTGTAAGGAGCTTGTGAATTTACTAAATCATATTCCTTGTGAGTATCAAATTAAATGTTTTCCATGGAATCATTATCATTCCATAGGTGACAATTGAGTAAATACCCTATTCATAATTTTCTGGTCATTAACCATAAATACCAATTTTATAGAGCCACATCCACTTGTATTATCACAAAGGGATTTATTTTCTTGAAAACCACTTACTATTAACATCACTGAATTTAGGGGTGTTTTCATATGTTTATGCTTATTCATAAGGTTTTAAATAAATTTTTATAATCATAATCCCCAAATATAACCAGACCTTTCTCTCATACCAATTATGACAACCCATATCACTAATACAGCTAAATTCATGATATAATATTTAAAGTTAAAATTATTGTTATACCAAATGATTATGATTCCTAGTGTACATGATTTATTATATATAACTCAATAAAATGAAACATTGGTACTCTAAAATTATTTATAAACTGCAAAAAATTGCTTTATATTATTTTGATCTTCTAATTCTGCATGGGATAACTCAGGTACATTTATAAAATGGGGTAAGAAATAAATCCTAGTATGGGAGTAATAAATTCATAACATGATGAAAGTAATACATTTGAGTCAAAAGTCATATCAATGTGAAATAAAATAGGAAAAAAATAATAAATATTAACATAAAAAAATTATATAAAATGATTACATCCAGGAAACATAGTAATTTGGAAACAACATAAAACATCACATAATATTCATAAGTCACGGTAAATCACAGAGACATCATAACATATTGTTATTAGGATAGCTTCTCGTCCACCATCTGTGGTATATCCTATGACGAAAATATTACACAATTAATTGTAAATCTATATTTTTATTGTCCCACCCATCACATTAATATTATTTTCATGAATTTATGTGTCATACTGATCATAAAACATATGGATATATCCCATCACTTTTAATCTGAAAATTATAGTGTGTGGGTTAAATACATGGGATTGGAAAATCTATGATGGATAGGCATATATAGGTGAATAATCATGAGTGAAATGTGGTCTCTCAACTTTGGAAACATATGGATAGTAAAATTACATGTAAAAACATATTCTATAATGACTAATAGGAAATAAAATTCCGTAACACAAATGATGTTCTTGAATAAAAAATTAGATGAGATAATATCCTAACCCTAAGAGGGAGCTTATAAAAGTATGGTAAGATCTTCATTTGAGCATAGGAACACCATTAGAGGGATTTATGGAAGTATAGGGAGAGTATATTTATTATAGATATCTTTAAGTCAAGATGAGTGGAATTACTGATTGGTATTTATAGTAAAATAGAAAAGAATTATTTATTACTTTATAAACATGGGATTTGAATCATTATAAAAAAATAAAAAAACATTCAATGATTTTTACCATTGTTTCAACCAAATTGGATTGGATTTCAATATTTTATGTGTAAAATAATCAAACATATTAAAATAATACCATCGATGATGTAGAAGTGAGTGATGTTAAAAATAAATTATATTTTAAATACTTCAAATATAATATAGGTTTTGGAGGATTCCATAATGGTTTATAAATTTAATAAAATTACTTTAAATATAGTAATTTTTTAATATAAATATTATTTTCTGTGAGTTAATTTTATATAATTTATTAGTTCACTTTTTATCCATTATGGTGTCATAATATAGATAATATATTTATATCCTATATAATTTTTAACAAAAAATTTGATTGCCTTATAAAATTATGAACATTACACAGTTGGATAAATTAAACATTCTAATTTTAAAAATAAAATTAATTTTATCAAAATATTATTATAAATTTGAGAATAAACTCTTTTAAATGAAAACCCTTATATATTGGAAAATACATATTTTTATGAAAATTAAAATTTTCTATCTCTAATATAGACTACTATGGAACTAATTAAATAATATTATTATTTTTATGTAAATAAATATTGGTTAAATATATTAATTTATGAAACTAATTATTTATTTTAGAATTATTGAATTTATCAAAAATATTTTTTAAATAATATATTTCCTAAAAATTAAATTTTGCTTTCTTCATATCAAATTATAATTTTTCAGTGGCTCGTATATAATTATATATATAAAGTAATATTTAAAATTTATAGAAATATTATTTATTTTATTAAAAAACCTAAAATATCACACAGTTGTGGTCTAGATACAAAACATTAATTACACTATTATACTCACTAATGGTATTGTGTGTGATGGAGGTACATTCATGGGGTGGTTTGGTGAATATTATTTTATTTCATGATCATGATAAGATTTAAATTATCCTATAAATGGTTTCATTATTATTTCCATTGTTGAATTTAAATTTGTCCATGGACAAGAGAAAACCCTGTGATGTCATCCCCCTCAAAATCTCCAATAATTGGGCTTCCTATGTTATGATACTATTGGTCATGGAAATATCTACATAATTATATATCAATTGTAAATTATCAAAACCATTAATATATAATAATAATATTAATGGTAATTGTACTAATATTAGGATATCAATGGTTAAAATACTTAATTTATTTTTAAATTTGACTTGCTATATTTTATAATTGTTTAAAATTACCAGTGCAAGTGTTTAATATATCAAAAGTAATTAATAATTCATGTATTCAATCAAGAAAATTCATTTATAAAATTCAGAGTCACTAATGGTTGTAAAACTTAGGGTGATCAATAAAAATCTTGGAGATCTCTCTCACACATCTCAAATGGAATGGACAACCATCCCTAGAATATAACCTTTTGTTGGACCTCCACTATCTATCCCTCATGGGAATCAACATGAATAATTCCATAATGTGTCACCTCTAATATTGAGTCTCCCAACTGATAATATCCATTCATTATAACAAATAATAATTTATCATCGTCCTCACTAGTTATACTTAACATTAACTTCCTATACTAAGATATTGAACTCTCTAAATCCTCTATTTACTTTTAGTAATCCACATATTCTAATTTATATTCTCGTGAATTCATTATTAGTGATTTAGCCATAATTTTTCCCTTTACTATAGAATATGTGATCTCAAAATCATAGTCCTATAGAAATACAATAAATATCTATTATAATAGATTCAAGTCACAATTGGGAGAATAATTTCTCCTGATTTTGGGGTCACTAATGACCAAAAATAGTTACTTGATAATGTAATGTCATTGAGAATTCAGAGAAAAACCAACTGTTTATATCTACAGATCATTGTTGATTTTGTAACACTCATGGTGGAGTAACTGAATAAACCCATAGCTGATAAATTCTAGGTGTTTCATCAAGAAACATCCTAACCAATGTTATAAATATCACATAACGCCTAAAATATAACACCATCACCAAGTATCCATAGAATTAGGGCCCTAGAAAGATGAATCTTAATATATTTGAATGCTTCTTAACACTAATCAGTCTAAAAATCACGGACCTTCTTGGTTAGAGAATTCAACAAGGCTAAAATGCGAGATAATTTACAAACAAACCTTCGATAATAGTCTTTGAGACTAATAAATATATGCGACTCTTCCATGCCTTTAGATGCTTCATAGGGAATAATTATCACATCCATTATTGGATCCACCGAAACTCCCTATTGAGACACCACACAGCTACGTAAATACATTTCTCCGACCCAGAACATTCACATAGATATATTTTTTTAAAAATATTATTTCAAAAGAGTTTATTAAAAGATTCTCATGTTCAAGGTTATTCCTAACATTATTATTAATTGTGGTAGTATTCAATGAACACAACTATGTAGTGATCTAAAAAAATTATGAAACATAGCTGTCTTGAGATTTATGAACATAGTTGGTTCATTTTTTACACTGAACGGCTTGAAAATAAACTAGATGCACCCATACTTTCACTGAAAAAAGTCTTTAGAATATATAACCCCTTCACCCACTGTTAATTATTTCAAAACAACAGATTGAAAATAGGAAACAATCAATCTACAGTAAATGGGTTAAATAGATAAAATATTATTAGAATTGGTATACGATTCTTATCATCACCTCATTCATTGACTATTAGTCAATGAACAACATCATACTATCATATTCCTTTTTAGTGATTGAAATGAAGATCCCTAAGGTGACACACTAGGCCAGATAAATTTTTTCTACATAAATACATCAATATAGATTCTTATCTATATGAAATATGATGGTTTCATCTGATAAGAATCCATCTATATTTGTGTATCACATGACAATAATTCTATCCCAAACATGAAATCTTGTCAAGGGGGTAGTGTAGAAACCTCCTTAGGGAAAACATTGATAAAATCTACAACAACTCTATGATTCCCCACCACAATAACTCTATATAAATCTATAAAAAATCATACATCAAAGAAAATAGTGGAACCACCCACTTACCTCCCATCTATAAACCTCACTCGCTAGGGGAAACCACATTCCTTCTTTAAACATCACAAAATACAACTCTCCTTCAAAACAAGTAAAAAACTATGTGAAACCAATATAATAAATACATAAATAGAACGATATTATATGGTTGTAACATAAAAAAAATGAAATCGACCATTAATGTATGTTTTCACATCATCTATATTCATTTATTGTTCACATCAAACAAATTATTCTTAAAACAACTCAACTCATTATTTTACATTAATACATGATTTATTACATAAAAGTACGTATATATAACACAACCAGAATGATTGATAAATCTAGTGTCTTTGTGAATTAGGTACATTTAATAATATCTTTCACATGGAAAAAACAACATTATTTAAAACATCCTTAACATGCTTCTAATATTCCATGGATTTTCAATACTCTATGGGATAAACTGGGGAAAACACAAGAAATGGGTGAGCAATAATACCCTTTATGGGAATAAACAGAGAATATGGGGATACATGTTAGAAAATATTCATATCCATGAGGAATAAAAAATTATGAATCATAAAAATTAACAATGAGACATGATATAACATGATAATCATAATGGAAACATGGGAAATGTCAAAACAACTTAAAACACTCCATCATAAACACGGGTCAATGATTAACTGCCAATACATCCTGGCAGAAAAAGTACCATAAGTTAATCATGTTAAATCCATATCCCAACATGAAATATCATGACACTAAATATTATCCAATGCATTATAGTGCTATATATTTTTGGGTGAACCCATCACATTCATTTTATTCTCAAGCTTACGTGTGACACATAGATCATACCACAAGGATTCATATATCATCACTATGACAACCCTTCTTTTTATTACAACTTAAACATGCTTTATTACATAAAAATTCACTTGATACAACAAAGAAGATCGAGAGGTTTAGTGTCTTTGGGGCTTAGGATCATTACATAAAAAAACTTTAAACTTGAAATACAACATCCTTATTGAAAACTTCCTTTACATGACCACTACATTCCTTCGTACTTAGCATTGCATGGGATAACCTGAGGACATGCATAAGAAAAGGGTGAGCTATAAAGCCCAGTAAGGGAGTACACAATGAATAACATGAGGAGTACAATACATGTTAGGCAATAGGCATATCAATAGAGCATAAGAGAGACATGAACATAAAGGCATGATAAAGCATGATAATCATAACATGGAAATGTGGCAACAACACTTAACATTGAATTAGCATGAGCCAAGTCTCATTGCACATGGAGCATGAGTAAACCCTCGTTGCACTTGAATTAGCATGAGTAAACACTCATTTCACATGACGTATCATGATACTATACTTTACCCAATGCATTGGAGCGCTATCAGGGCGCACCCTTCTTAAACATTTCATTTCATGAATAAGTGTGCCACATGGATCATAAAACATGGATTCATAAAACATAATCATTTATTCCACGATAAAGGAATGTGGAATTCATACATGAAACTTTACAATCAATAAGTAAATGTGCATAAAGGTGAATACCCTTGATGGAGAAATGGGCATGGTATTCACTACACAATGATATTGGCTTAGAAAATCAGTGTGATTTCGGCAGCGTAACGGCGTGACATAAGAATTCATAAAAAAGGCTGATGAGAGAGAAAGGGGTTCCTCATCATATTTACATTTAATGGACGGTAAGAAGGTCATATAGATACATGTCCCAACAAATGAAAAGGAATTTAGATTCATGATACAAAAGTATTGCTTGAATATAATAGAGGAAAAAAAAGTTTCCTTTCGGAATTTCGGCATAGTAACGGGTGTACATGGGAGGCATTTAATGAGAGAGAAAGGGGTCTCCCATCATTAAAATAATAAGAGGGAAGTATGGGAGAGGTGAGAAACCATACCCCAACATTCATAAATGAAATTAAAAGGGCAATACAACTTAACGAAAATTGACAAAAATGAGAAAGGAAGAAAAACCCTTACTTGGAAGTGTGCTTCCAAAGGCTAGAGAGAGGCTTGTGAGAGGCTTCTTGGGAGCATGGGGAACCTTGACAGGATTCTAGAGAGAGTAGGGCAGAGGTTGGACGAACTTCAAGGGCTTTGAGTGAGGAGGAAGTGGGATCTTGGGTGGGTTTATATAGGAAAGGTGAGATAATTCTTTATTATTTAGGTTTGGGACCCCTTATATTAAAATAATCCAAACCACAAACCGTCCCATGGTATTTTCCCATGGTTTCTGGAAAAGGAAAGAGGAAAAAAATATTTTACAAGTCCAAGGTCCGAACTTATTAAAAAAGTATGGTTGCTTATGTGGAGGTGAGTTACACTCCCATGGAAATTAATTTAAAAAGGCAAAGTGTTGAATAAGTCTTGAGGGCTCCATTAATGCTTTGAAAAGTGAGTCAAACAAACCCAAAACCTCATTATTTTAATGATAAAACACATATTGGCCGAACATAAGGATTATGGTATTTTATTACATCACCATTGGGTCATTATGATGTCATAAAACACATTATATATTTAAATGGTATTTAATTTTTACCCAAAAATTTGACTGTCTCAGAAAATTATGAAAAATTCACCGTTGGATAATTTTGACATCCCGATTCCAAAAATAATATTTATTTTATCTAAATAATTTTCTAAATATGTGAATTTTTACTTTTAAAATAAAAACCGACATTTATAAATAATTCACGGGTTTTGACAGAAATGGCTTTCAAACCTTAATAAAAATTTTAATTGCATTCATAAAATTATAAGATCATTTATATTTAATAAAAATTAATTTAATATTAATAATAATATTTTATTAAAATATTATTTAATTCAAAAATCCTTTATTTTAATAAAATATAATTCTTAATTAAATAATAACTAAAAACACCGTTTGTACTTTAAAAACTAATTACAATGTATCAAAAATGACTAGAAATTATATTCATTATTATATACAAAAAAATAATGTACATGAACATGGTGCTACATATTTGTTACATAACCCCTTAAAATAGCCGCATAAGACCTAAGGGTAAGGTGTGTGATGGTGACAGACTCTTGGGGTTGCTTGGATAACATCGCTCGAGTGGTAATCTCTATGAACTTCCATTTTTCCCGTAGACGATCACGTTCGAGCTTGACTAGATGAATCTCAGCTTGGGCTTGGTCATGGGCAAAGCCCAAAGACGCCACCTCTTTTCCGAGCTCCGACAAATGGGCTTCGTAAGGGGCAATTCTACTGGATGAGGCCATCGCTTCCTTTGTCTGAGTAGAAAATTGGTTCGTTAAAGCCTTATATTTAAACTACCCAGATGATCACTGTTCAACGGCTATAAAAGTAACGGTCACAAATCTTAAAGTAAAACTAAAAAAGTTTATATCTTATAAAAACGTTTTTCATAAAGAAACATTTAACTGGATCAAAAGGGATTTTCCATTAATGAAATTTTGGGTCGTTACAACATTCCCCCCTTAAGAAATTTCGCCCTCGAAATTTTCCTTTTCCCACACTAAAACAATTGTGGGTAACTTAGCTTCATCATATCCTCCGACTCCCAAGTTGCTTCTTCAAACATGTGGTTTCTCCACAACACCTTGACGAGGGGCATTGTCTTATTTCGTAGAACTTTTTCTCTACGATCTAAGATCTTCACTGGTTGCCCCTAATAGGAAAGATCGTCTTCTAATTGTACCACCTCAGAAGAGAGTACATGTGAAGGGTATGGTATGTACTTCCTTAAGAGGGACACATGGAAGACATCATGCACCTTGGCCATAGTAGGTGGAAGTGCTAGTCGATAGTCCACAGCCCCAACACGATCAAGAATCTCGAAGGGGCCGATGTACCTTGGAATTAACTTCCCTTTCTTTCCAAACCTCATGGCCTTCTTCCACGGAGATATGCGTAAAAACACCATGTCTCCGACTTTAAACTCAAGGTCTCGTCGACGATTATCTGCATAACTCTTCTATCGACTTTGGGCTGCCTTGATATGCTGCTGAATGGTTTTCACCTTCTCCACCATTTCTTGGACCATTTCTGGTCCAAGCAGCTTACGTTCACCGACCTCATCCCAACATGTCGGTGTTCTACACCTTTTCCCATACAGGGCTTCATATGGTGCCATTTGGATGCTCGAGTGGAAACTATTATTATAAGAGAACTCAACTAGAGGAATATGTTGATCCCATCCTCCTTTAAAGTCCATTGAGCACGTTATCAACATATCCTCAAGTGTTTGGATAGTCCGCTCGGATTGGCCATCAGTTTGAGGATGATAGGCCGTACTGAAGTTCAGTTCAGTATTCATAGCATGTTGAAGACTCTTCCAAAACATAGAGGTAAATATTGGATCTCGGTCAGACACAATAGATAGTGGTACTCAATGAAACCATACCACTTCCTTGATATATATCCGTGCCAGTTGATCCAAATATAAATCCTCTCGAATAGAAATGAAGTGTGCAGTCTTTGTAAGACGATCCACAATAACCCAGATTGCATTGTTGCTTTTGGATGTCCTTGGAAGTCCAGTGACGAAGTCCATGGTGATGTTCTCCCATTTCCATTCTGGAATGGGCAATGGTTGCATCATCCCCTTAGACTTCTGCCTCTCTGCCTTCACTTGCTGACACACTAGGCACTTTGATGTATATTCGGCGATCTCCTTCTTCATATTATCCCACAAAAAGTTTTCTCGGAGATCTCGATACATCTTTGTGCTCCCTGGGTGAATAGAGAAATTTGAACTATGTGCATCATCCAAAAGTTCCTTCTTCAGCTCCGAACATGATGGGACACATAGTCTTTTCCCAAACCGCACAATTCCTTCTTCATTAACATTAAACTCTGAGGATTTTCCCATTTTGATAGCTTCCACTTTGTCTTGTATTCTCGCATCATCCTTTTGAGAATCCTTTAACCTTTCAAAAAGTGATGGTTGAGCAATCATTTGTGAAAGGATTGATGATGTTCTCTTCTTTATGATTCCCACGTCCATCTTCATCAAGTCTAAGAAGATTGGATCCTTCTCAATTCTCATCATTGATATAATTGCTGGATCCTTTCTACTTAGGGCATCCGCCACCTTGTTCGCCTTCCCAGGGTGGTAATGTATTGAACAGTCATAATCCTTTATGAGCTCTATCCATCTTCTCAGGCGCATATTAAGCTCTTTCTGTGTGAATATATATTTAAGACTCTTGTGGTCAGTATATATCTCACATTTCTCTCCATAGAGATAATGCCGCCAGATTTTCAAGGCAAAGATCACCACCGCCATCTCCAGATCATGCGTTGGATAGTTTCGCTCATGGATTTTCAACTGTCTTGAGGCATAGGATATCACTTTATCATTCTGCATCAGCACACATCCTAAGCCCTTCTTCGATGCATCACTGAATACCACAAAAAGCTCCCCACTTGTGGGTAATGTGAGCACATGTCTAGTGATAAGCCTCCTTTTCAACTCCTTGAAGCTTTCTTCGCATTCATCACTCCAAGAAAACTTTACTCCCTTTCGAGTTATCTTGGTAAGAGGGTTGGAAAATTGTGAGAAGTTTCTCACAAATCGTCGATAATATCCAGCTAACCCCAAGAAGCTACGAATATCAGTTACCGATGTTGGCCTCGGCCATCCCTCAATTGCATCTGTTTTTGAGGGGTCCACAGATATCCCATTGCTTGTGATGATATGGCCCAAGAATGAGACCTCCTTCAACCAGAACTCACACTTGCTGTACTTGGCATAGTGCTTCTCCTTGCGCAAAGTCTCCAGTACAGTTCTTAAATGCTCCTCATGGTCCTCCTTGGTTTTGGAGTATATTAGAATATCATCTATAAAGACTACCACAAATTTATCTAGGTAATCTCTAAAGACTCTATTCATCATGTCCATGAATATTGCTGGAGCATTGGTGAGTCCAAAAGGCATTACTATGAATTCATAGTTCCCGTACCTTGTACGAAAATCAGTCTTGGGGATATCTTCCTTCTTCACCCTTACTTGATAATATCCCGACCGCAAGTCGACCTTGGAGAAGTATTGTGCTCCACGCAGCTGATCAAACAAGTCATCGATTCTTGGGAGAGGATACTTGTTCTTTATCGTGATTTTGTTAAGTTCACGATAATCGATGCAAAGCCGCATTGACCCATCCTTCTTCTTGACGAAGAGGACTGGTGCACCCCATGGTGATGCACTTGGGCGTATAAACCCTTTATCCATAATCTCCTGTAGTTGTTTCTTCAGTTCTTCAAGCTCAACCACATCCATTCTATATGTAGTCTTGGATATTGGTAGTGCCGCAAGTATAAGTTCAATTGAGAACTCAACATCTCTTCTTGGAGGAAGACCAGGAAGTTCCTCGGGATATACTTCAGCGAATTCCCTCACAATAGGCATTTCTTCAAGGGTGGTTTCTTCCTTGGACTCAATCATCTGAGCCAGATATGCGTTCTCATAAGGCAGTAATATCCATGCTTGAGATGATGGAGCTAAAGGAGATTCATCTTCCTCCTGACACTTGTAATGAATCGGGGGTCGATTCTCCATATGGAGTGTGATTTCCCTCTCCCGACAATTTATGTTGGCTCTATATAAGTAAAGCCAATCCATGCCAAGAATTGCATCAAATTCCAACAAAGGGAGTATGACGAGGTTCTCCGGGAAATTCAATCCACAGATTATAACAGGGGAGGACTTATACTCATGGGATGCAATGATTGCCCCATTTGCCTTACTCACCGACATCTTTACTTCTAGGATTTGTGGTGGTGCAGGGATTGTTCTACTAAACTTTTGAGATATAAAGGAATGCGTAGAACCTGAATGAAAAAGTACGTTCGCTATTCTTGAATGAATAACTAGCGTACCTGTCACCACTTCGTTGTCGGGGTTCAGTTCGGCAGAAGTGATGGCAAAAGCTCTTCCTTGCTGTCTTGGAGGTTGTTGATTGGCTCCGATAACCCTTGGATTAGGGCACTGACTCACAAAATGACCCAGTTCTTTGCATTTGAAGCATTGAACAACGCGTTGAGGTTCGAACGAAGCATTCCTCCCCTCCGTCGCAGCCGCGGGTCCTTCTTGCTGACAGTTAACAGCTAGGTTCCCTTCTCTTCCACACTTAAAGCATTTTCTTGTCCCCCTAAGGCAATTTCCAGGATGTTTTTTTCCACACTTTTGGCAAGTGGGGTGCTGGAATTTCTTAGCGCCGTTGGATTTATCCATCGGACCACCAGCATTGAAGTCCACCTTCCGCTTCTTGTCCCCATGATACCCCTGTGATTCTCCAATCTCCATTTCAACCTTGAGGGCACATCGGACAATTTCCTCATAGCTGTCGAAGTCACGGATCGCTAATGCTTTCCGCAAGCTAGGCTTCATCCCACCAAAGAAGCGGTCAACCTTGCATTCGGGGGTAATGACAAAGCCGGAAGTGTATCGTGCAAGCCTTGTGAAGTTTGCCTCGTACGCTCCCACAGATTCCTCATCGTTCTGCTTGAGGTAAAGGAAGTCCCTTTCCATCTTAAGACGGAGGGTGCGTGGAAAATATTTATCGAAAAACATCTTCTGGAATACCTTCCATTCCAAAGACTCAATCTCCTCCTCAGGCTTTGTATTTTTGATCAACGTCCACCATTGATCAGCTTCACCCTCCATACGATAAGCTGCCAGGAGAACCTTCTCTTTTTCAGAGCATTGGAGGATGGAGAATATCTTTTCAATGGAGTTTATCCATTGTTCAGCAATCGTGGGATCAGATGATCCACTAAAAGTAGGAGGCCTTTGTCTCATGAAGCTTTCAATAGCGACTTGTTCTTTCTTAGGGGGGGTTGAACGTTCCTCTTGACCAGTGTTTCTATTCAAAACTTGAGTTAGCTGAGAGAGAAGCGTGACAAATTTTGCGATTCCCGCTCCCATTGGATTGGGCATCTCATTGGTACAATCATCACACTGATCTTCACAACGGTTGTTAGCCCGAGTTCTCCTATTATCAGCCATTGGCTGGAATAAAAGGAAAGTTAGGGGTAACACATAGAGGTTAATATAAAGACAAAAGTTGATGACTTATAAATAAACTTTAATCTCATTAACTCATGAGTCTATAGGATTCAATCCAGGCTTTTCATGATCTTCGTTCTAAAATATATTCTTAGGGGCATTTTTCCATTAATAAGGTTTCATACTAAGATTGTGAATTTATCAACACATATCCCCAGGGAGTGTCGTAACCAAGAGTGCAGCAAGGCCCGTTGTCAAGCACCAGTTCCCGTTCGAGTCTAGCTCAAAGCGGTGTTTTCGGGTTTTACCCCTAGGATACATCTGTGCCAGAGCCGCCTCTACCTGCTCGTATCCAGAAAGGGATGTATTTGTTTGATAAAACACTTACTTAGTATTTACCAAAACTTAGGGATGTTTTTATTATGCTTAGTCTTGTATCTAAGGCTTTACTAGGGTTTCCTAATCCCAAAAATAACTAAACCTATCCTCTGATACCAACTATGACAACCCTTCTTTTTATTACAACTTAAACATGCTTTATTACATAAAACTTCACTTGATACAACAAAGAAGATCGAGAGGTTTAGTGTCTTTGGGGCTTAGGATCATTACATAAAAAAACTTTAAACTTGAAATACAATATCCTTATTGAAAACTTCCTTTACATGACCACTACATTCCTTCGTACTTAGCATTGCATGGGATAACCTGAGGACATGCATAAGAAAAGGGTGAGCTATAAAGCCCAGTAAGGGAGTACACAATGAATAACATGAGGAGTACAATACATGTTAGGCAATAGGTACATCAATAGAGAATAAGAGAGACATGAACATAAAGGCATGATAAAGCATGATAATTATAACATGGAAATGTGGCAACAACACTTAACATTGAATTAGCATGAGCCAAGGCTCATTGCACATGGAGCATGAGTAAACCCTCATTGCACTTGAAGCACGAGTAAACCCTCGTTGCACTTGAATTAGAATGAGTAAACACTCATTGCACATGACGTATCATGATACTATACTTTACCCAATTCATTGGAGCGCTATCAGGGCGCACCCTTCTTAAACATTTCATTTCATGCATAAGTGTGCCACATGGATCATAAAACATGGATTCATAAAACATAATCATTTATTCCACGATAAAGGAATGTGGAATTCATACATGAAACTTTACAATCAGTAAGTAAATGTGCATAAAGGTGAATACCCTTGATGGAGAAATGGGCATGGTATTCACTACAGAATGATATTGGCTTAGAAAATCGGTGTGATTTCGACAGCATAACGGCGTGACATAAGAATTCATAAAAAAGGCTGATGAGAGAGAAAGGGGTTCCTCATCATATTTACATGTAATGGACGGTAAGAAGGTCATATAGATACATGTCCCAACAATTGAAAAGGAATTTAGATTCATGATACAAAAGTATTGCTTGAATATAAAAGAGGAAAAAAAAGGTTCCTTTCGGAATTTCGGCATAGTAACGGGTGTACATGGGAGGCATTTAATGAGAGAGAAAGGGGTCTCCCATCATTCAAATAATAATAGGGCAGTATGGGAGAGGTGAGAAACCGTACCCCAACATTGATAAATGAAATTAAAAGGGCAATACAACTTAATGAAAATTGACAAAAATGAGAAAGGAAGAAAAACCCTTACTTGGAAGTGTGCTTCCAAAGGCTAGAGAGAGGCTTGTGAGAGGCTTATTTGGAGCTTGGGGCACCTTGAGAGGATTCTAGAGAGAGTAGGTCAGAGGTTGGACGAACTTCAAGGGCTTTGAGTGAGGAGGAAGTGGGATCTTGGGTGGGTTTATATAGGAAAGGTGAGAGAATTCTTTATTATTTAGGTTTCGGACCCCTTATATTAAAATAATACAAACCACAAACCATCCCATGGTATTTGCCCATGGTTTCTGGAAAAGGAAAGAGGAAAACAATATTTTACAAGTCCAAGGTCCGAACTTATTAAAAAATTAGGGTTTCTTATGTGGAGGTGAGTCACACTCCCATGGAAATTAATTTAAAAAGGCAAAGTGTTGAATAAGTCTTGAGGGCTCCATTAATGCTTTGAAAAGTGAGTCAAACTAACCCAAAACCTCATTATTTTAATGATAAAACACATATTGGCCGAACATAAGGATTATGGTATTCTATTACATCACCATTGGGTCATTA
This sequence comes from Viscum album, assembly GCA_963277665.1. Lineage (NCBI taxonomy): Eukaryota > Viridiplantae > Streptophyta > Magnoliopsida > Santalales > Viscaceae > Viscum > Viscum album. The sequence goes on from OY728152.1 coordinate 1,753,529,424, forward strand.
TGATGTCATAAAACACATTATATATTTAAATGGTATTTAATTTTTACCCAAAAATTTGACTGTCTCAGAAAATTATGAAAAATTCACCGTTGGATAATTTCGACGTCCTGATTCCAAAAATAATATTTATTTTATCTAAATAATTTTCTAAATATGTGAATTTTTACTTTTAAAATAAAAACCGACATTTATAAAAAATTCACGGGTTTTGACAGAAATGGCTTTCAAACCTTAATAAAAATTTTAATTGCATTCATAAAATTATAAGATCATTTATATTTAATAAAAATTAATTTAATTTTAATAATAATATTTTATTAAAATATTATTTAATTCAAAAATCCTTTAATTTAATAAAATATAATTCTTAATTAAATAATAACTAAAAACACCGTTTGTACTTTAAAAACTAATTACAATGCATCAAAAATGACTAGAAATTATATTCATTATTATATACAAAAAAATAATTTACATGAACATGGTGCTACTTATTTGTTACATAACCCCTTAAAATAGCCGCATAAGACCTAAGGGTAAGGTGTGTGATGGTGACAGACTCTTGGGGTTGCTCGGATAACATCGCTCGAGTGGTAATCTCTATCAACTTCCATTTTTCCCGTAGACGATCACGTTCGAGCTTGACTTGATGAAGCTCAGCTTGGGCTTGGTCAAGGGCAAAGCCCAAAGATGCCACCTCTTTTCTGAGCTCCGACAAATGGGCTTCGTAAGGGGCAATTCTACTGGATGAGGCCATCGCTTCCTTTGTCTGAGTAGAAAATTGGTTCGTTAAAGACTTATATTTAAACTACCCAGATGAACACTGTTCAACGAATATAAAAGTAACGGTCACAAATCTTAAAGTAAAACTAAAAAAGTTTATATCTTATAAAAACGTTTTTCATAAAGAAACATTTAACTGGATCAAGAGGAATTTTCCATTAATGAAATTTTGGGTCGTTACAATCACAATTTATTACATGTACATGTAGTGTGGAATACATATATGAACATCCCAAATAAATATTATATGTGCATAAATGTGAACACCCGTGATATTTAATATTTATTTTATTCACTACACAATTTTCGTGGCATATAGAAATCACTGTGAAATTACGGCTGCATAATGATGTTGCTTAAATATTCTTAAAAATGTGTTGATGAGAGAGTAGGGGTTATTTAATCACATATCAATAAAATATTCAATAAAATGGAATTTTAAAAACTTATACCAAAATATTTAATTTAAAATATAAGTCATAAGGTAATAAGGAAATATGAATAAAGGATAGAAGGTGAGAATCCCTTACTAAATTTATACAAGGTAATGAGTGTACATAAAGGATAAAAAATTATTAATAAGTGTTTAAGAAATATATAGTCATTTATAAATAAAATGAAAAGTAATTTTTACATTTAATAACATATCCTAACATATGATAATAGGAAATTTAGAGTTATAAAAAAATAATTTCTTGATAAAAAGAGGAGAGTGGAAGTGCCCTGTTGAAATTCCGGCATAGTAACGGCTTAAATAAGGGTCAAAATGAGAGGTATAAATGATATTTTATTCATAGAACAATTTTATAGTATGTACATTATGATAAATTAATGAAAATATAATAATTAGAAATTAAAAAGAATAATTTCAAATAATGTGCTTGAATTGAAAGGAATAGAAGAATGTGAGGATACCTTACTTGAGTGTTTGAATCCAAAAGCTTGGGAGGGTCTTCTTGAGAGCATGGTGTGCATTTTGAGGGCAATAAAGAGTGTTGGGAAGTGCTGGGTTTTTACAAAAACAATTTTCGAACGCTTATAAAAATTAAATTTGACTTCAAAAAAATTATATATTTATTGAAATTTTATAATCATTTTTGAATAATGTTAAAATATTATTTATTTCAAAAATATATTAATTCGTGAATTAATTAATTGAATTTGAATATTAACCAAAAATTGCAATTTCTGCATTATTATAATAAAATAATAATCATATATATAGTAAAAATAATAGGATAAAAATATATTTATTAATGAAAAAAATGTACATATTCATATTTCTTGGGTCTTGATACATATCCCTTTAATACACCATCAAACACAATATGAATTAGGTTTGTAATTATGGGAATTTCTTTTGATGGTTTGGAAAATATGGTTTGGGTCATGATCTCGATTAGATTTAACATCTCCCATAAATAGTTTCTCTCATGCTTAAGTTGTTGGATATTATCATGTATTTATTTAAGTAAATATACCATAAATTCTATCTCCCTCAAAATCTCGGAAAAATGTGCCTCATAGGGTATGATCCTAATGGTTGAGTTCATAACTCCTTTTTTCTGTGTCAATTTTATTTATTAAAACCCTTTATAAATACAAATCATGTGATTATTGTTCAATGGTTAAATTATCAATGGTAATGATACTTAATGGTATTTTAAATCTATTTGGATATAATAAAAAAATAAGTTATATTTTAAAAAAAACATGTTATATGATAAGGCATTTAATAAAATCAAAGGGGTATTATATTTATAACAGTTATGGGCGTTATGATTCTAGTCTATGGATAGCATGTAAAACACCTAGGGCGCGAAATGTTACTCAACATCCAAACCCATTTCTCAGATAATTCAGGTTGACACAAAGGATTTTATTCTATATAATCTATCATATAAGAAACTATGGATGATGATAAACTAATCATCCCTAAAATGTCCTCTAGGACCTCTTATAATTGCACCCCTATCACTTAATTCAGTACTTGGTTTGATCGACTACTTCACTAAATATGGACACCATAATCATGATCTATTTTGGCTCTCAAGTGGTGAGGGACGTACTATGGTGTCATTCAACTAACACCAACTTCTCATCACTAATCATAATCCCACGAAACAGGCTAATTTACATATGTTCTAAGGACCTACTGCCAAAATTGCCTCAAGGGAAACTATTTATGTGGCTAGAAGCGGTATTTACCACCAAAGCCTTACAAAACCTATAGGGAAAAAGGTAACTACCAATATTAGTGACCACGAACACTATAACCAAATAATAAAATGGGAAATCATATAGTAGATAAACGTGATGTACCGTCCCTCGCGAATAATGATGTAAACTAGTGGGGTTGTTTCCCAATCGATCAGATCCTCAAATATCACCTTGTTTGTGAACCATAATCTGACTCTTTACTCCTATAATGACCCTACTCACCCATGAATAGGATTTCTCTAGCTCTCTAATCAACATTTATATCACATATGTGTTATTAATAACCTCATGATATTTAGATAGCATAAATCCAGCAATAATAAAATAAAGGCTGGATATTGAGCCTCCACCAAGAATTACTCTAACGAATCCTCATATAAATGGATTTTATAGGGAAATAAAAAAAGGTTATTTAATGTAATACCCAGCTCTTAAAATCACATGCTACATTGTTGATGATATATTATCTATTACCTTTTCACCTCCAACACCATCATTAATAAGAACTCAGCCCTGAACTCCTACTGGATGTTATCCCATAGAATAGTGATCTCTATATTCTACCCAAATTATATAGCTAATTACTAACATGATACTCTCCTTCACTAGCTATATGTAATCTATAAATCCTTTATCCAATGGTTTATCTCAAGATCAAATATGTTTCCCTCATGCATCACCAGGCACTGGCACTAAATGTTGTGCACTATCTTCTCACACTACCAAACCCCCTAATCAGGATCGACCCTCTGATAGTCATGGGGGTTGACCATATGATCCTTCTTGAATCAAACCACATGTGGTAATATACCAACAAATATATATTAATTGAATGTATAATCACCTATGTCTATTAAAAAGTGATTTAATTAGAATCATTTAATTAATTCCCATATCACTATAGTGCATGAAACATCATTTTACATTTAAAATTGTAGAGCTTAATGTTCTTGAGTCAGATCATAGGGGATCCTTAAATAATATTTCTTAGTTGGTCTCCCTTTCTATTATCTAATACTATTTTCGGATTGTAAAATTTCTTCACTAACCGATGAATCACTCAACTGTGCCAAACTCCAAACTCAAGCCTATATATTAACGAATAGATTTGAAGATACACTATCATGAAAACCCCCCACCCACAAGTTCCCCACTTGCGCTGATAGTAATGATAAAGAGTGACCCACCAATTCCTACCTCCAATTGGCCCCAAGTTGTAAACTATTACTAAGTGTATAAAACACTCAAATTAGATTCCTAACCATAAATATTTGTGGAACATAAGATGAAACCACCAACCAATACCCCATTATGAAAAATAAATAATTACAAGTCCCATAATTGAAATATCCAAAACATGTGAAGATAAAAAAACAAACACCAACAAAGATAAATCAATACAAAAATTAAATCATTTAGTAGTGATGACAAAAACACATGCGTCATTCTATTACTAACCGGAATGATCACCAATGCCCTTTAGAAAATAAGAAAAACATTTTTAATATACGAAGGGTGAGAATAACATGTATACTCAATTATAAAATAACCACGGTCTCTTATGAAAAGGTGAAAATGGATTACTAAAAAATTGGTCAACTAATAACATAACTAACTAGAACATACACATGTTAACTACTTCCCTTTAACCACACTATAACTCTATGACCAAGAAATACAACTAATAGTAGTAATGTAATGGGATATGAATATATATAAAGGCACCCAAAAACAACTGGACCACTATTTTACCACTCTACTTATATAAACCTGAGATTTTTGATCCATTAAATTTTTACTATATTTCACAGCATCTATCACAAACAACACCAAACCAACTGAACAACCATATTAAAAAAACATTGAAATATTTAAAATACATTGATGATATAATAATATGAAAATAAAAAAATAAACAATTGAAGTAATTAAATATAATTATTTTTTTACTATAATTTTAAAATAATGACATCCATTTGATTAAAAATTTAAAAAAGAGGAATTATGTTTTTATATAATAAATTAAACAGATTATTTATATAATTTTGAAATAACAGATAATATTAATATTTATAAAATATTATATAAATATTAAATTATTTATAAATATTTTTTAAATATGATTTAAAATTATTGATTTTTTGAAAGATATATTACTAATAAATACATATTTTACTAATATATTGTATTTTAACTTTAATGGGAATTAAAAAAATGGAATTTTAATTTTTCCAAAAATAAATTCTTTTTTTGATTAATCATCACTTTATCAGCTTAAGATTATTTTTATCAATTTTCCTAAGAATAATGAATTTTAAGTGAATGGTGTGAAATACCATTTTAAGAAATAACATGAAATTTTTCATATTATTAGTATGTATGATTGAGTTTATAATTCATGAATATTTTTTATAATGAAAAATATTTATAGTATAAGTGAATTTTTAATGTTATTAGATTTATATTTTATTATAAACCTTTGTTTGATATTTTAGAAATTAAGTTATATGTCTAGAATTAAATTTTTAAATAAATTATAAATGTTTTATAATAAAATTAAATTTTATCACTTTCATAAATTGAATAAAATAAAATTGATTTCAAATTTGGATTTGGAATGTTTAAATAATGTAATAAGGGACATTTTATTTTTTCATAAATGATGTGATACCATAGTTAAGGATGTGATACCACGGTAAAAGCTAAAATGATGAATGTAATGAATCTACGAGTAAATGGTATCAAACATATTTAAAACAAGTATATAATTTTTTTTAGAATGTGATAAAACTTATAAATTATCCTCTCAATTATTTCAGATTTTTTGTTAAATGTTCCTTTAGAGTGATTTTTGATAATTGAAAAGGTTTTAGTATTTACAAAAATGTCATCTATCTTCACTTATAAGAACTTATATCCTCACTTCTACTCACACCAACACCAAATTAGTTCCACAAAAACTCTACTAAAAAATGTAATACTTACTCTTATAAACATTTACGAAGTATTCATATTCTCAAATTACTATCTATTAATGTTTTATCCCCCTCTTCAAATGAGATAACCCACGTTTCATGGTATGATTTCAAAATTTTCGTCCCATTTTCCCCATTTATGCAATTATTCTTTCTCAAATTTTTTTCAGCATAATAAAATTATAACATCTATATCATTATAATAATTTTATGTTATTATAATGATTTTACAATCATTAAAAATCAATAAATAAATAATTATGAAAGGTAATAATAATATTTTTGTGTGCATAGACTACCTCCTTCATAAAAGGACATTTTTTTCCTAACCACCACACATGGATGGTAATAACGTCCAATTTTAGAAATACGTATGATATTTATAACATATTTTATATTCTAAAATTATAATCCATAATATTATTTTCTATCAATCAATTCAAAATATTATTTTCTACCATGCGTACATGTGGACTACCTCATCAAGGGGATGATTGATTCTCAGGTTTCTATTCATAAATTATTTAAATGTATTGACCTTAAAATGGATTTAATGGATAAATATGATGTTTATTATATCATTATGTTTCTTTTATGACTTATGGGAGACCCTCTTAATGATATTATGAAAAAAAAATTACTATTAATTCAATCATTGAATACAAGCATACTATGAAGAAAACATATATTCAAATAATAAAATGTATTCATATCAATTAATTATTTGTTTATATCCTATATAATTCATATATATAAAACTAATAAATACTAAATTATATCATTATGAAACCATTGGAACAATATTTTAAAATTATATCATGGATGATTATAAAAATATTAGTACATGTATAATATTATATAAATATTTAAATTGTTTCTTATAAAAGAAACAATATTATTTAACTCATTAATTATGAAAACACCCTTAGTTAGTTAAAAATCTCAAAAAATTGTTCATTTTTGATTAAATCATATAATATAAAGGAAATATGTATGTATGAAAGAAAAATAAAACATCATAAATCACTATAATTCAACCAATATATTAATATTAAATAAATTGGAATGTTGTTATTTGAGATAGGAACACTTAACAACACATTTATTATGAAATTAGTTCAAAATGATCATGATTTTCAATGAATGACATTGAAAATTGATCATATAAATGTAGAGAATAGTTATTAATAATGTTTATAAAAGGTTATATATATGAAATAGTTCATGAAATTCGTGACTATGATATTAATGGATGTTATACTTGCACTTAGAGTGCATTCGACTAAATAGGGAAATGATGTAAGGGGTTCTTTATCTCAATGTGAATTTCTTGAGACATATTTTTTAATGTGAACCATGATACCATTATCAAGGTTTGATCACTTCCGAATGAATGTTTTTACCTTATTAATGGCATTTGAACGTCCATATCATGTAATTTATTTAAATTTGTATCGATTCAAAAGATACTTAACTGAGTCCCTAGGCAATATCTAGGTTTGAGGAACATTAAATATTTATATACCCTATTAAAAAAAAGTAAGTGGTGTATAGGGGTTGATCCATATGGATGGAAAGAGGGAAAAAAGACAAAAAAGTGGGAAAATCAAGAGAAGAAACCGAGGAAAGTGACTCGCAAGTATTTTTAGAATTCTTTTTCTTACTCCATCCATGAACAAATATTACAAGATCAGTTGAAAAAAGGTTGACATGTTCATTCGATTCGGAAACTAGAGGATGCGTGAATCCTTCAATCAGTCAAATGAATCACCTAATAATCCACACATTTTCAATGCTAGTTTTAAACTATGATCATAATCTTATTTAATACTTGTGTTCTAACCTTTTAAGCTATCCAATTATCATATAGATTCTTATAAGATCATGTTGTTACATAGCCGATGGTAGGTTTCAACAATATGTTCAACATGAATGAAATATTATCTTATAAATAGTGAAAACACATTCCACTATCTCAAATTTAAAAAAAACTTTGATTATGTTATCAAAATATTCTAATATATTCAAAATAATAATTGAAAACATGTTTAGTGGGGAGAAAAAAAGAAAATGAAATATATTCAATGAGAGATTCAAACTGCCTCTCAGACTCCATACATGTTTTTTCCTGCTCCCATCCCATATCATGTCAATACTCTCTATCCTTTTACATCTATTTGAGGATGTCTCTTCTCTTACTTTTTATTTGTTCTTTTCTTTTCTATTATTAATTAACTGTGAATGTAACAATTATCCCTTCTTTCCCTCACAGTCACAGGTCCACAATTTTCATGTTGACCTCAACATGGAAACTTCACTATGAATTTTTCTCCTCACTAGTGACACAAGACATGATCATTAACTAAAAGGTCCTCCACATAGATTTATGGTATAAGACATCATTATGTCGTTTTTAGATGATCGCCACATGGAATGTTCAATGGTTGAGATTGTAGAGTGAAATTATTTTCCCTATCTCCTAGAACTCCCCTAATAAGAATCACATTATCATTTAGATGATCTTATCTTATTCATGAAGAAAACAAGAAAAAATGGTGATTTGACCTTGAGGTGTGAAACTATGAAAATGAAAATAAATTTCTTCATTTATTAAAATTTGGGGCACTGTGAAATTGAAAAAAAATCACGGGATTCGATATTCCATGGGCCCCGCTTGCCCAAATCCATTTATTAGGCCTTTGGAGTGTGGCCTAATATTCCTTCTACAAATCCTCACTTAATGGTTAGATTTTCCTCGACAAACTTTTCCAGCAATTGTGAGGTCAAGAACTCTGTCAATATTTATTTGGTTTTGTTCATCCATTGTGGATTTGCTTCGTGTGGTAGTGAGTTTCTTCATCATCGGTGGTCGATTAACATCCACATCTCATCATTGGTCTTAGTTGGTACTATCATGCTCCTGGAATCTTCTTCAACATTGGATCTGGATTAGGTGGAGATTGTGTTCATCAAGATAGAGAAGAGATGGTTGAAGCTAATTTTTTTGTTATGTGATGCTCAGCTACCGATGGTGTCTCTTGTAGTGAAGATCATCATTCCTTCGACTGGTGGCTGCTCAGGTTTCTGATCAGCAGTTCATAGGAGATATTTGTTGGCTTGGTTCGTCATCTTGGAAAATAAATTGCTTGTTGAAACCCATTCATTAATGTTTTAGAGCTTGGATCAGCTATGGATATCTGGTTATCCCAGAGTGGCTCAATACAGGAAAATTTTCTATTATAACATAAAATAAAAAAGAAATTACAGTTAAACTATTCAACCACATATTCTCAACTGTTAGGTGGGGGTTTAATGAAGGAATAACATATTCATTGGATATGTATTAAATAAATCATTGAACAAGAAAGCATATTCTCTTGAGAGGAAAAGAAAAAGGCACCTGTATATTCAACGTTTTGATAATTATGATTCTTTAGAGGGATCCTCTTTAAAGGCATGTGGTAAATTTATTAAAATGGATCCTTTTAGAAATTCGTCCATCGATGAGATTTTTTCAAAAAAAAATGTTTTCTTTTGTTATTTTGATGGATTATGTAATTAATAATAATAATAAAATCAATATAAATTATTTTATTATTAGATTAATTGATAATAATATTATTATTAAGTACAAAAAAATAAAATAAAAATGAATTTATTATTATTATTAAATATAATTTTTTTTATTTATTGAAATAATTAATATTTTATTTTAATAAAATAATAAACTAAAATTTTATTGTCATTATATATATTTATTATTAAAAAATAACTATGCACATATAATCATTTCGAAGTAATAATTATGTATAATTAATAATAATATTCATTATATTAATATTTAGTATTATCGCATACATAAATAAATATATTTTAAATATTAATTATATTTATATTATGGTTATTATAAATGATTAACAATGCAATTATAAATTATTATTAATATCCTTATTATTATCAATTATATTTTCTATTTTAAAATTTTAAATAATATTTAATTTAAATTATATTATACACTAATTTATTATTTACATTAAGAATTACCTTCATTACATCATTATTCATAATTATTTTCGTAATTCATATAAATAATATAATATATATATATTATTGAATAGGAATGTAATTTATAATATTTAACAATAACATAATTAATAATATTTTTTTTATTTTTTTTCATTTTATTTTCTATTAATTTTTATATGTAAAATCTATAATTTTAATTACTAAAAATATTTAAATTTTATTATATTTTTATTCACATAAATAATCTGAATTATAAATGTTCTGTTTTTAATCAATAAATTTTGTGTCGTGTAAATTATCTCTGGTTTTTATATATTTTTTTATTTTCATGTATTTTATATATGTTTAATTAATTTTTCAAATTTTATTTACATTATTATTATATTTTATATTTTATAGGCTTCTAAATTCACTTATTTTAATGATTATAAGTAGTTTTCAGAAAGTGTTGATCTTTAATAAAGTGTCCCATATTTGGAAAGATGTCCAAATAAGCTCAAATTTCTATAAAATCGCATGCCGATAGTCGTTGATTTTTTTTTGAATTTTAAGAACTGAAAACGTGTCAAACTAAGGTGTCGTTTTCCAGAGACAAAAAAACCCATAGATTGAGAAATTTAAAATGATAAACAAACATTTAACTATGAAAACCACAAAAAATGGTCTCCAATTAATGTAAAATATTATGAAATCTATCTTATTCACATTTTTGACTTGGGCGAGTAGAAAACACATCAATATGATGTGTGATGTGATTGTACATATTAAATAAACCGTTTTTAGAGAATTCAAGTCTTTAAAAACCTGCACTATAGAGGAAAACCCATCCATATAATCTCAGATTTTTTTGAAATCACACGACAACATCCATTGTTTGGTTTTTGAATTTTTGGAACAAAGGCATGTCAATCCAAGATGTTGTCTACTCGAGATGACTAAAAACAAAATTTTAGTAAATTATAATGCTAAAACATGCATTTAACAATTAAAATCATTGAAAATGATATCCAATTGATATGAAATATTATGGCATTCATCTTAGACACTTTTTTGACATGTGCGAGCAAACAACATGTCAATCACACGTGCAATGTGCTCGTATGGACTAAATAAGATGTTTTTAGAAAATGTATTTCTTTTTAAACATGAACCACATAGGGAGAGCCAACCAAATGATATCGAATTTCTGTGAATGTACAAAACAACATTTGATGATTGATTTTTGAATTTTAGGAATTGAAATCACATCTAATGGAGGTGTTGTTTGACCGGGACAACCGAAAATGCAATTTTAGTAATTTAAAATTCTAAAACATGACTTTAACTCTAAAAACCATAGAAAATGAATTATATTTGATGTAAAATCTTAGGAAAGTCATCTTTGACTCATTGTTGAAATGTGAGAGAAAACAACATGTCAATCAGATGTATGATGTTCTCTTATGGTCTAAATAAGGAGTTTTTAGAAAATATTGGTCTTTAAAAATATGTTCCACATATGGAAAGCTAATAAAATACATTCATATTTTATTGAAATCCCATAAAAATATTATTTAATTGATTTGTGAATATTAACAATAAATGAAGCGTCAAACTGATGGTTATTTGACCAAGAAAACTGAAAACATAGTTTCAATAATTTAAAATACTAAAACATGCATTTAACTACGAAAACATGTGAAAATAATCTTCAATTGAAGTGAAATATTATTAAAGCTATCTTAGACTCAGTTTCTATGTGTGGGAGAAGATGATGTGATATTCGATGTGCTCAAACAGAGTAAATAAAGAATTTTTAGAAAATACCAGTCTTTCAGAATATGAACCACAGAGGTTGAGCCGAAAAATGATTTTAATTATTGTGAAATAATAAAAAAGAAACTGTTGATTGATTTTTGAATTTTTTAATTTAATAGCCCATCAAACCAGGGTGTCTTTTTCTTGATATGACCAAAAACAAAGTTTTTTAATTTATAACTCTATACATGTATTTAACTATGAAAAGCACGACTAATGATCCCCAATTGATGTGAAATCTTAATAATTTCATCTTAGACTGATTTTTGTAATGTGAGAGAATATCAAGCATCTATCTTAAGTGTAATGTGCTCATATGAACTAAATAAGATGTTTTTAGAAAATTTAATCATAATAAATGTGCACTATAGAGGGAGATCCAACAAAATGGGTTTAGATTGCTGTGAAGTCGCACAAAAATAGTCAATGATTAATTTTTTAATTTAAGGAACTGAATGTGTGTTAAACTGAGTCGTTGTTTTCCAGAGATGACCGAAAAAAAGTTTCAGTAATTTTAAACACTAAAATATGCGTTAAATTATGAAAACCATAGAAAACAATCTCCAATTGATCTGAAACTTCATGACGGCTTTCTTAGACTTATTTTTGATAAGTGTGAGTAGACAGGGTGTCAATCAGTCATGCGATGTCCTCATAAGAACTAAATTAGAATGTCGGCCATTAAAAAAATGTGTCACAAAGAGAGAGCTGACCAAATGAGAACAAATTGATGTCAAATCAAACAAAAATAGTTTTTCATTGCTTTTGGAATTTTAGAAACTAACGACACATCAAACCGTGGTGTCTCTTACCCGAGATGACCGAAAACACAGTTTAAGTGATTTAAAATTCTAAAACAGTAGTTTAATTGTGAGAACCACAGAAAATATCTCAAATTGATGTCAACTATTATGAAATCTGCATTAGACTTATATTTTATATATGTGAGTACATGAAACATCAATCAGAAATCTGATTTTCTTGAACAAGATAACTAAGGTGTTTTTATAAAAATTTTGTCCTTAAAAACACGGGCCATAGAGGTTGAACCATCAAAAAGTTCATGGAATTCTGTAAAATCAAACGACAACAATCATTGATAGATTTTGTAATTTTAGGAAATGACTATACGTTAAATAGAGGTGTCTTTTTCCCAAGATGACCTAAAGTAGAGTCTCAGTAATTTAAAAAGCTAAAACATTCATTTAACAATATAAACAATATAAAACGTTCTTCAATTGATGTGAAATTTTTTTAAAGTCCTAATAGACTGATTTATTACATGTGTCTGTAGACAGTGCATCAATCTGGCATTCAATGATTACATATGGACTAAATAAAAATGTTTTAGAAAATATCTATCACTAGAAATGTTCTCCACTGAGGGTGAGCCAACTAAATGAGCTTGAATTGTTCTGAAATAACATGACATCATCTATGTATTGATTTTTTAATTTTAGGAACCAACGATGTGTAGAACCGAGGACTTGTTTGTCTGAGACAACTGAAAACTTCGTTTCAGTAATTTATATCTCTACAACACATGTTTAATAGTGAAAACCATAGAAAATGATCTCGAATTGATTTAAAATATTATTCAATCAATCATAGAATCTATTTTTATGTTTGAAAGTATAGGACACATCAATGAGATGTGGGATATTCTTATACGATCTAAATTATGAGGTTTTTTTGAAAAAAATTATGTTTAAAAAACATGTGTCGTAGTGGGGGAGCATGCCAAATGTGATCAGATTGCAACGAAATCACAAAAAAAACAGACGATTATTTTTTTATGTTTAGTAACCGACGGCGTGTCGAGCCAAGGTTTCGTTTTGTTGAAATGACTAAAAATTATTTTTTAGTAATTTAAAATGTTAAAACACTTGTTTAACTATGAAAACCATAGAAAAAATTCTTCAATTGAAATTTAATCTTATTAATGATATCATAGACTCATTTTTGACATGTGCGAGTAGACGACGCATCAACCAAACATGTGATGCGCTCGTACAGACAAAATAATGAGTTTTTAGAAAATGTTGGTCTTAAAAAATGTGGTCCTTAGTGGTAGATCCATCCAAATGATCTCGGTTTGCTGTTAAATCACACAACAACAGTTGTTGATTGATTTATAAATTTTAGGAACTGATGGGGCGTCAAACTGACGATTCATTTTCCCAAGACGACAAAAAACATAGTTTTAGTAATCTAAACCTCTAAAACATACATAAACAGTGAACATCATAGAAAACAATTTCCAATTTATATGATATATTATGAAAGCCGTATTAAACTCATTTTTGACCATTGAGAGCAGACAACGTGTCAATCATCCATCAAATGTGCTCGTGCAGACTAAATAAAGATATTTTAGAAAATGTCAGCCAAATAAGCTCTAATTTCTGTGAAATCACAAATAAATATTTATTGTAAATTTTTTAAATTTTACGAATTGACGGTTTAACATACCATGGTATTATTTTCTCGATATGACCGAAAAAGAAGATTCTGTAATTAAAAATGCTAAAAGAAGAATTTAACAATGAAAACAATAATAAATGGTCTCCAATTGATTTAAAATCTTATGAAAACTATGTTATGTTTGTTTTTGGAATGTGCGAATAGAAGACACATCAATCGGGCTTGTAATGTGCTCGTACGGACTAAATAATGTGTTTTTAGAAAACACGGGTCTTTAAAAATGTGTGATATGACCAAATTAACTCTGATTGTTGTGAAATCACATGAAAAAAATCATTGATTTATTTTTTAATTTTATGATTGGATGGCACATCAAACCGATGTTCTAATTTTCTGAGATGACTAAAAATGCAGTTTCAATAATTTAAAACACTAAAACATGTGTTTAACTTTTAAAACCATATAAAACGATCTATAATTGATGTGAAATTTTATGAAATATATCTTTGATCATTTTGGATGCCTTACAGAAGACGGTGCATTAATAGAACATTTGATATTCTTATACATACTAAATAAAGAGTTTTTAGAAAATTTTATTCTATAGAAATGTGCTCTATATAGGGAGAGCTAACCAAATGAGCTTGTATTGTCTGGAAATCATAGGAAAAAACTATTGATTAATTTTTTAATTTTAAGAACCAACAAAACGTCAAACCATGTGATCATTTACCTGAATCAACTAAAATAACAGTCCGTAGAATCCTTTTCAAGTTTATAAATAACACAAATGATTATTAAATATTAAAAAATATTTTACACAATTAGAATTTTGAATTTTATGAACTTTGAAATTTAGTAGATTATTTTTTTTAAATACTAAATTGCACCAATGACTGTTAAATAATATATATTATTATAAATAATTAAAATTTTAAAGTAAATGATATGTGAATGTCATACATCCATATAAATGGTAGGTCGGGGTGGGTTACAAATGAAATAAATCTATAGACATTATGGTTCAGAATAAGGACCACATCAAATTGTGAAGTAATACATCATGAATCCTTATGTGTACATAAGTTTCCTCCAGTCCAACACCGTGGCTCTCTAATAGTATTCCCATATCAATTATTTGATCTAGAAGGTTCTAAAGTATGTTCAGCTGAAATATATGTGCAATGTCTTCAACTACATGTCCAAGTATGATTTCCATAGTAATGGGTCTAGCAGTAGAACTAGAACCATTCTATAATCCACTCGAGTTTTGTAGTGGTAACTAGAAGGCAGCAGAATCCAGGTATGGAGAATCACTAAGTGGAAGCCCCCAACCAGTACCCTAATCTATGTAATGTAGCATTATAGGGGATGTAGATGACATATGATTCCCAATATCAATACTTGTGGCGTAACCAGTGCCACACTCCAAATAAGGGTGTGTGGGGACAATCTCAAATGGTGATATGTGTGATGAGGAAGTCCCATTCGATGGGTGTGCAGTGGTGTTCCACTTAAAAAAAGGTTGTGTCGGTAATGTCTTGAATGGTGCCATACAGGACAGAGAAGGTCTGATTGGTGGATGTGTAGTGGTATCTAGAGCTCTCTGTGAATTGGAAAGATGCGAATGAAGTCGGCATGAAGTTTCACCTTCATCGATATCAGATGGATCGAGTTCCTACTAAGGTGGAATATGATTATGGTGAGGATCACACCCTGATTGTAGAGAGATGCTCTCAAAATTGTTCACTAATCTTTTCATTAAATCAAGAACTGAAATCATCTCGTCCGTACAGAATATCACTCGTGTCTCATGTATGATCATTTCACGGACATGATCAATCCCATCACCCTGAAAAAACAATAAAAATATTAAAATAATAATAATAAATAATAAATAAGTGTGATAAAATTAAATTACCAACGTATAAAATGAACCACCATGTGGAGTGATAATTCTTCTATTCACTCACATATACTATAGCATGCAGTTAATGCGGTGGCAATGATGAAGATTTCCTCAAAAATATATAGTGACAGAATACTTAATGAATCCCACATAGATATGTATAGGTCATGTATAATATGTCATTTTAGATCCAATTTTCTTGTATGTTGAATATTTTTGAACCTCTTTAATCTTCCTCGCAGCCTCGGAATACGCTTTCGATATCTGAACTATCTCATGACCCGATCAGGTTGGTTACACTCAATAATATAAAAATAGATCAATAGAAACACAAAAATATAATTTTGTAGCCCCACCATACAATAATCATGAAGATTTACAAGAAGCTCACATATATATGGTGTCTAACTAGTCTATATAAATAAATAAATTTGATTAGTGATTATACAAAAAACACAAAATTATTCAAAAAACTGATTTTTTCATACCTCATCAATGAAAAAATGTTCAAACAAAAGCCAATAATATTATATAGAATGTGGAGGTATATATATATATATATGTCATGTAGTGGCTCCACCTATGAATAAAAAGAAAAAAAATTCATAAATTATATAATTAACAAATGTTATTAAAAGAAAATTGTGTATTAAATATTTTATGTACCTGTGAGAAAATGGGGCCATACACAATGCATCAATTGGTGAATTTTTGAAAAACCAAGGAGAAAGTTTATGGAATCATATACATACCCATACAATTATTAAAAAAACAAATACCAACTATCTCCTTCTCCTACATGAGATATGTCTTACACAGATCTCTATACACATATTTCAGACATCATAATCCCCAACTATATCGCATATCAAGCTCGAAATATCCATGAAAATGTAGGGGAATCCAAAGAATATATTATCTTGGGTGATCTAGAAATAATGTACCTCCAATAAATAGAATAATGTATTTCTTGTGCATATCTCTTGAATGTAACCTCATCAGTATTTATATCAACAGGGAAAAAATGAGTGTTAAGCCAGAGAATAAATAAAATTCTTCCACTAAAGGTCCCCAACACGATTGGTAATGGTAAGTACAAATATCCTTGTAATGTTTAATCCCAACTATATATCATCGAAACTTTAGCAACATCTTCATCCATAGGAAGACAGAATAATATAGAGACAACCTGTAACGTAATCAACATCTCCTTCTTAGGAATATGACATGTAAGCATGTATAGTCTCCATGATCAACAACAGGATAAATGAGTGAAATATCAATGGATATACACCAAATAATGATCAACCCATAGAACTCGTACTAATTCATATAAGGTATGATCGACTCCCATGGGGAAATTTATAAGCCCTGCATACTTTTAGTAACTAATCTTCACCATTATCTTATAAATTCGGTGATATGTTCTCACATTATGTGGTAAGAAGAGATGGATCCTTGGGGCTTGGATATAGCTATTCAGAATCCATCTATGTAATTGGAAAAATGAAATGAAAAACATATAAACCTGTTAAATAATATGTATATTCAGTGGGAAAAAATTAATATAATGGTGATTATACATAAAATAAACTTTTATACAAGGAATGTAAAACTATTACAATAATCAACCCATTGTAAAAAAAATCAAGTATTTCATGATGATGAATCCTCCTTGCTATTGCACTGATGACATTGTCCGTGATTATTTACCTCTTCCATACACACACCACATTGCTAATGCAACCCTTTCTCCTTGGGAAAATCCATTTCATTTCTTATATGTGTAGATTTTTCATGAACTTATCCACACAACCATGATATTTTTAAAACAAAAATTGGATGATGTAGACTGGAATTTTATATTGATACATATTCAACTGGGATCCACTCTGTGCCACAGAAATTCTGAAACATGTTTAGTCAATACACTGAATCGACATAACTCTCCCATGAGAGTTATAGATATGCACATGCAACAATTACATGTGACCAAGGAATCTTATACACATGGAAGTAAGCACTATCACAGGTATGGATATCAAGAAAAGAATTCATCACTAGACCATCCTAAAACTTTTCAACATATCTTCCTATACTATGAACACAATGAACCGTATATGATGTGGAACAGGTTATATTAACCTCAAGATCATTTCTAAAACATTTCAAGTATCGATGAACCAATAATAGTTATATCATTACATCTTTTGTTCTGTCAAAAAAGTATTTGATGCATCTATAAAATGTATAAGAAACAATACCAATGATTGTAATTTTCTAACACCCTTAAACACACCATTAATGCATTCAACATTGTTTTTATTCATGTTCCCGTATCACTTACCTTCATCAAATTCTAATGGACATTTTTTTCGTCAGGATGAGGATTATGTACTTTTATACATCATCATTTATTTTTTTTAATTCTTACAGTAGTTGAATGAATTCTTATTGTCTAGGTTCATAAGTTTTAAAGGAATGTGATAAACATATAAAATTTTCACAGTGATATAAAATACCCATACTTACTGAATGTGAAAGAAATGTGATCTAATACCTAAGTTTATGTTTTCTTTATCCATGTTGTAATCATGATTTTTTTTCATACATTACTAGAAATATATATCATGATGTAATGATGGTAGGCATGTGGGGATAACCAACTATCATCATCTATATTCAATTCTTTGTGGATAACACGATGAAGATATGAAATAAGACATATCGCATGCTTATGGATGACATAAACACATAGAGAATATAGAAACAAACTATAAGATTCTACACTCTCCTTATCTACTATTGAAAATTCTAGTGGCACGAGGCTTCTATTTCTATCCCCAGTGGTAGAATTCATGAGATATCAATTATGCATTCAATATAGAAAAGTGAAATCTATATGAATTAATTCATTGTAGTGTAGGAATGCTACGATTCATGGGAGGAATGACCAGACTATCTAACAAATTTAGATTTTTTCTGCAGAGATGCGATTATTAACCAATTTCCCCACTATTTCAATTTGATAAAAAACCTGACTACTTTGGAGTAATTGCTTTATCCAATATGGATACACTTGATATGATGTTTAAAAATCTTTATAAACCTTCTCAATAGATTTCTTCGTTGCAATCCATGCCTTATTATATGAAATTTTATATCCATACTCACTCTTCATGCATTTTTGATTTAACAAGACATGATCATCAAGATTAACTAAGATCATACCAATAATAACAGAGCATGAGAATGTCTATTTGAGGATTCTATGATCGTGAGTCAATCATGGATTCAAAGAAGTTTATTGTTCCGATTTTTTTATAATTTCCTCATAATTGAATTTCTAAAAAGTTTAGATCAAAATCAAATATATCATGGGTGACTAAACTTTTGAAATTTTATAGAAATTATCGATCTCATAGACTCATCCACATGATAATTGTGATGTCTCTTCACATTGTACTGATGTATAACTATTTGTAAATCTTCTTAACTCTCAAATTGTCTTCCAACAGACAATTCATCATCAGTCCTCCCAACAATTCCGTGTTGTAAAATACCTTAGAACCTAGTTATTTGTGTCACTATATCACAATCAAACTCATGTACCACTGATGTAACATACTGTAAGTTGTTCCCTGGTCATGCATGTTGAATTTCTGGATCATTGGCTAGCATCAGAACCCGGTTATTGGTGTCACTATATCCAAATAAATCTCAGGAACCACTGATGTAACATACTGTGAGGTTTTCACTGGTCATGCATGTTGGATTTCTGGATCATTAGCTAACATCATTTCATCTTCTCTATTAGATAATTCTTCATCCATTATTTGATTGTCATAGACATCATTGATCATCCATATATGTGGATCAACTACAAAAACAATGTTGTAGAACATCCACATATACTATCATCTGAAAGCATTTCCCTACTCTACATGTATTTTCTTCACCTGATCCACCTTGAACAACTGGATTAGATGTAAACATATCCCTCTCAGAAAATCAACCATCATCTGAAATGTTTTGTTTGATTTCAGAGGTACCCTCAATTGCAATAAAATCAGTATACAATTATTCTACATTTGGAATTCGATGCTCTTGGTATGTATCATAATCAAGCCTCAATTCTTCACCATCTACCAAATGTTGGCATATGAAATATAGATTATCCAGAGTTTAATGAAATACATAAATAATATATGATATACATAGATTCCCAAAAAGATTTAATCGATCGTGAATTTTACCGTTAACTACATTCACCATATCACATCCATTAAGATATACTAATCTTATATGACTGCCAATATAAAATATCATATGTTCATTATAAAATCCATAAATTTTAAAATTTGACACTATGTGATTTAATAAACTACTATATAATATGTTACCATTATAACTATCCTCCAAACATCATTTTGATGCTACTGTGTTTGGAATTTCAAAAAAAGGTCATATACAGCTACGATTTGTAAATTTTTTGGAGTCTGATAGAACAATAATAAATTTAGGTGAATAGTAACCAACCCATTGTAAATATTAAAATACCCTTATGGATAGTAATTTACCCTTATGAATAGTAACATGACCCTTATGAATAGTAATGTACACTTATGAATAGTAACACGACCGTAATGAATATTAATGTACCCTTATGATTAATAACTCGAACATTTGGAATTGTAATGTACCCTTATGAATAAAAAATTCACCAATAAAATAATAGATAGAATCTATCCATCTTATAAGTGTCAATATGATATAATTATTTTATAATATAAGTATATAAATATTTTAAAAATGATAGATTAAGCATTGGTATTTTTTTAAGTAATATATATAAAATAACTAATTTTTTATTAATTTAATAATTTAATTAAAAAATATTTTCAAAATGTTGAGTTCATTTTTGAATTCCATAGATGGAAAAATTCATAGGGTGGAATTTTTGGATTTTTTTGAAATTCATGATTTTTTGATGAATTGTAAAATATGATAAATTACTATAAATGCTAAAAACGTATTTTATTGAATCATAGGTGATGCTAAGATGATTTAAACACACTGATCATGAACTCACATTACAATTTTTGGTTAAGAACTCATAACTATTTATTGTCCTGTGGAAAAATAATAAAATAATGATTAAAATAAAGGAAAACTCCGCCTCTCCTCCACTATTAATACCACAATTTTACCACCTCTTCCACCCACACCTCTTGTAACACCCCACCCCTACCACATTGGCTTGAGGAGGTGGTGATGTCTACATGGCCTTATACGACGTCCGCGAGATGCCAATGGCTAGAAAAAATGTTGAGGGATTCATGATCATGTTGGGGAACTATTTTACCTTACTACAAACCTAACCAATCAATCAACTAACTGCCACTATATGATGCACGTCAAATAAATTACCCAAAAATACTTTCCCAAAAAACAACCATGTTTTTCCAAAACACAACTCAAACTAATACAGCTCGACATGTACACAGAACATCAGAGTAAACTGCGGAAACTAATCAAGCAACCACCACAAGCCATGACACCAAAATAGCTCCACACCAAGCTTAATGCTCCAAGATCCACCAAGGGATCCCAAGGATACACTAAAGGAGGGTAATTCCTCACCTTTTCTCACGTCATGGTAAATGAAATCTACAAAGACACCAACATACCAAAGAAAGGGGTGAGTACTGAAACTCCGTTGGATTTCCCCTAATGACTTCCCTATACATGTCACTAGGACAAAACTGTTAGCCCATTTATATAAAACAGTTTATATAAAATAACCACAGGTACAACCATTTCCATAAGCCTAACATTCCCTTATGAAGACATTACACCCAACCAAGAAACCAATGGAAAACCAACCAGAGATGAAAAAATCTATTTCATCATTTACACAGTAGCACAACAAGTTCCAACTTGCAAAGAAATGCACATCAAAACAACCAAATAACCAAATGGTGGAAATTCTGTCAAACCTGGTCACCCATTCTCACATTAGTGGCACTTCCAGTTCACTTACCATTGATGGTGGACCTTCCATCCACTATACATCCCCTTTTTATAGGGGTAATTCTCTCCACATCCACACAACATTCAAAACAACCCAATGCCAAGCATATAACCCACCAAGGTCACAACCACATGCATTCAACCAATTCCATTGCATATTAATCCACTTCAATAAATCACCCATTTATTGAAAACCATTTTCCATGCAGAACCAGATTTCAATAAAACAACCCTTTTATTGAAAACCATTCCATGAATCATTTTCACAAATCAACCATATCCTCCAATTTTAAAATCACCAATTTAAAATCCACAGTAATAACATTTCACCACAAAACCCACTTTTTCCCAAAAACCCCCAAAACAGTACCTAAGGTATTTCTATCCAATTTCACACATCAAAAATACAATTAATTTCAATCACAAAAAATTAATTGTAACCAAATCCATTATCTCTAACCAAGTGGAGTAGAGAGAGTAGCCACCTACCTTTAGGGTTCCCAAGAAATCGACCCAAAAGAAAACACGCCTCAAATCTGGCGAACACACCACCGAAATCTCTCTAGATCCCTTTACCTAGAATTAACAAGCCTTAAAATCTTCATCCAAGGCATCCACAACCATATATCAATACACAACAAGTGTAGATCAAGAAAACCATGCAACATACAGATGTATATCTAGATGAAAACACAAGGAAACCAAGAGGATAGACATAGATGGGAGAAACCACCATCAAACCGCCAATAAACCTCTACAAAATGCTTCCAAATTTAGTGGGAGAGTCGCTCTAACCATTGAGAACCAAAAATCCCAAGTGAGTAACGAGTTGGATGATATTTGGGTTGAATTATGTAAAGACCGAGAGAGCCCAGATCTTAAAACCCTATTTTTATGTGGCCACACGGTTAGCCCGCACGGTTTTGAAATCCGTACGCTAACCCTGTGCAGACATCTGCCTCGAGAGCTAGGGTCTGCACGGTTGCCTCACACAGTTTGGAAAACCATGCACCGTCCATGCGAAGACTACTGTCTCACTTGCATGGTTTCTTGGAGAACCTACATGGTTTCCACTAACCGTGCTCAAACCGTCCACCCCTTAAAAAGCATCCTAACTCATCCAAAACCATTTCAAAATATCTCAACCATTTCCTTACTCATACCATGCACATTAAACAAATAAAAAGGCATAAAAAATGCCACATACCTAAAACTAGGGGTACTACATTCTCCCCACCATTGCACTTTTCGTCCTCAGAATGTAGTGAACCCACCCTTTGTTGAAAGAGCTCTGGCCACTGCTCGACCATTTCTTTATCCTTCTCCCATGTTTCCTCTTGAATCCTACCATGCTACCACAAAACATGAACTAAACTGATTCTTTTACCATGAAAGACTTTTTCCTTCCTATACACAACCTACACTAGCACGTGCACTAACGAAGCATCCAGTTCTAGCTCAACATGATCGCATCAAATAACATGATCACGATACGGATGATACTTTTCCAACTGTGACACATGAAAAAAATTGTGCACCACACTGATCCTAGGTAATAAATCCAAATGATAATCCATCTCACCATCCCTCTCATGAATCTCAAAAGGTTCAATATACCTCAGAGATAACATTCCCTACTTCTCAAACCGATGACGTCCCAACCTAGGAGATATCAACAAGAACACATGATCACTCACCTCAAACGACAATGACCGTCGATGATGATCCGCATATGATTTTTGACAATTTTTAGCCGTCTCCATTATCCTCTGGATCAACATGATCTTCTTTATAGCTTGATGAACATGGCTTGGTCCAACCATAGATGAATCACTCGTTTCCACCCAACATAGTGGAGAACGGCACACCCACTCATATAATGCTTAAAACAGAGCCATCTATAAGGATGCCTGATAACTGTTATTGTAAGAGAACTCAACCAAAAAATATTGCATCTCACATGAGCCTCTAAAATCCAAAACACAAGCCCACAGCATATCCTATAGTGTTTGTATCGTCCTCTCGGATTGACCATCTGTCTAAGGGTGATACACCGTACTCATGGTCAACTTAGTTCAATGGGATTGCTGAAAGGATTTCCAAAAAAGAGTTGTATTCCTTGGATCTCTACCTGATACAATCAAAAATGGAATATCATGCCTCTTTAACACCTCCGAGATATACATTTTTTACAGATCCTTCACTGTATGATATTCAAAAATCAGGATGAAATGGGTCATCTTCGTTAGCCGATCAACTATCAACCAAATGGAATCGTGCTTTCTGACCATTCATGGGAGACATGTGACCAAATCCATCGCTTTTTTCTTCCACTTCAAAACTGGGATTGGTAAAGACTGTAACATTCTTCCTTTCCTCTGATGCTCTTCCTTGACCTGCTAACAAGTCAAGCATCTCAAAACTAACTCAGCACCACTTATTTTAATACCAGCCAACAAGAAGTGTAATTTCAAAACTTTATAAATTTTCTGAATTCTCGGATGAACAACCCAACTGGAATGATGATACGCCCTGAGATGCTCCTATTGACAAGAAACTGGTACAACCATATGATTCTGAAAACACAGAATTGAATCTTCCATCAGTTTCCAACCCTCAATGGTCTCCCCACCATTGAGTATGGACCCCATGGTCAGACACTAGAAATCCAATATATGTGCTTTTCTAAGTAGGCCAACCAACTCATAAATCTATAAAACTCGAAAGATGACAGCTCTATCACCCTGTTCCTCACATTCAAACTGCATATCGGTTATTACCGACATCAACTTCTAGTGGTCTTATGCTTGTTTAACCATCTGAGCATATGATTTTCTGCTTAATTCATCCGGCACTGAATTTCCCTTACCTGGTGTGTAAATTATGTCAAAATCAACCATTTGGAGGTATTGCATCCATCTCCTTTTCCTCAAGTTCAAATCCATTTGAGATAAAATATTCTTCAAGCTCTTATGATCTGTATATATAGTGAATTTCTAAACGAAGAGATAATGCCACCACACTTTCATATCATGGACCACTACTGCCAACTTCAAATCATGAGTAGGGTAGTTCTTCTCATGCACTCTCAACTGCCATGATTCGTACACAACCACATGATTACCTTGCATGAGACTGCACCCCAATACTGATCCCGATGCATCACAATACACCATGTACCCTATTCATAGATTTGGAAAAACCAAGATTGGTGCTGATGTAAGGAGACCCTTTAGCTCTTCGAAAAACTGCTGACACTATTCATTCCACTGGAATGGAACATTATTTCTTGTCAAAGCTATCATTAGCGAAGCCAAACATGAGGAATCACGAACAAAACATCGATAATACCCAGCTAGACCATGAAAACTCCGTATCTCAAAAACATTCTTTTCCGGTTTCCAAGAGATAACAACATCTATCTTTTCCGGATCCTCTGATACACCTCTTTCATAAATCAAATGGCCACAAAAATTAACATCCTATATCAAAAAGTAACACATTGAAAATTTGGAATACAACCCATGATCACTCAATATCCATAGCACTGTCTCCATGTACTGCTCATGATCCACCCTTGTCTTTGAATACACCAGAATATCATCAACAAACACCACCAAAAATGAATCGAGATATCTATGAAATATCTGATTCATCAATTCCATAAACACCGATGGCACAATCGTTAGACCAATGTGTATAACCACATATTCATAATGGATGTATGTAATTATGATAGAAGTTTTAGGAATATCATCTTTCCTCACCCACAATTGATGATATTTCTACCTCATGTCGATCTTTGAGAACCACTGGGATCCCCTCAACTGGTCGAACAAATCATCAATTCGTGGAAGAGGATATCTGTTCTTTCTTGTAACTTGGATAATTCTACGATAATCAAAATAGAGCCACAATGTTCCATCAACATTTTTAACAAAAAGACACCTGCGTTTCCCATGGAGACATGATAGGCTGGATAAAACCTTTTTTTTCTAAGTCTTCCAACTAGACTTTCAATTCTTGCAATTCAGCTGGTGCCATCCAGTACGACGAAAGTGAGATAGGACTGGTCCCCCGAATGAGATCAATAGTAAACTCCACATCTCTTATGAGAGGTAACCCAGATAATTCTTCAGGAAAAACATCCATGAACCGATCTACCACTACTGGAAGAACACTCTCCTCAACACCCATTACCGATTCTAATGACAACACCGCCAACTGATACGATAACGTCCCCACTGCTGGTGACACCAAACCCGGTGCACCCAGCCTTTCATGCCACTCTCCTCTAAAGAGATTTCCAACCCCATATTGGATCGTAGAAGCCATTTTCCACGCATCACAGTCGATTTGGGAATTAAAATCCACCAGCTAATCCATTCCAAGGATACATCATACCCAATCATCTCAAGCACTGAGAAATTCCACATTATCTCAATCTCGCCCACAATTATAAAACTTTCTCAACATAAGAAGGATCAACACTCTCTTCGACCTAGAGGATTTTGATGTTTCAAAACCGAGGGAATCATCTCTACCCTTAAACCCAGAAAACCAAACACACGTGCAATAATAATAGAGTGTGAAGAACCTATATCAAATAGCACTTGCATCAAGGTATAATTTAAAGATTATTACCTCGCGCCGTGGATGGTCCCATCTGATCATCCACAAAAACATGATCAGCTACAAACACATGTTTGGTTGCCACAATCTGCTCTTTATTACTTTGCTGAGGCGTCGTTGTATTACGAGAATCACCATGACCCACTTTGCCCTTCTGTCGAGGGTTATGCTGCTGTCCTCATCCCGTCAAAGCATACGATTTCTGTGATCCCTACGGAGTGTCATGCACACCCGACCTTGGTGAATTTTAACAATAACGATGCAGATGCCCCATCTTCTTACAATTATGACATGCTCGAGGTTGTTTCACACAATCCCACTTGATGTGGCTCATAGAACCACACTGAAAACATCCCGGATTTCTCTAGGGGTTTAGAGAAAGATTTTTCATTCCTGTCGTTAGATTATATGCCATATTCTTGCTCTATGAATAAGTGTCCCTCCTTCACTTGATCCCAGCATTAGATTTCCCACTATTACCCATCGGTTCCACCATGCTTCCTCTGCCCAGAGCGCACAACAGACCCCTCTTAGCCACTGAGGCTCTATTCACCTTCTCTGTGTAACCATATTTACACAGCACCACTATCTTTGAATGGATTTCTGACCTTAATCCCAGTTCAAAGATCATTTCCATCAATTAAGTGCTACCCGCCACGTCGGGTGAAAACCACACTAAGTTCATAAACATAGCTGCATACTCCGTCACAGACATAAGCTCTAGCTTATAACAGAAGAAATAAGTTTTAAACTTAATTATGAACGTATGTGGGTAGAATTGTTTAGTAAACAATTATTCAACACCTTCCCACGTCATACCCTAGTCCGTCCCTGCTTGGACAACCAACTCCCACCACGGAAGGTCATGATATTCCATCATATATGTGGACAACTTCACTTTTCACTCTACCGGTGTTCCAATGAACTAAGTGATCTTGTTCATTCTATTCAACCATGCTTCTTCCCTCTCCATCACTGAATCACCCCTGAATATGGGGGGATTCTACTTTTGATAATGAACTACATGATCCACATGCCTTGGATCATCCATTATATTTCCACATTTCCAATGCTTGGAAAGCTTGCACTATGCTATGTAGTAGCCATTGGTTCACCTATGGCTCAGGTGCTACCACATTCTAAACAGCCTCCTCTGGTTGGTCTCTACGACGCCTACCTGGTGCCATTTCTATAATCATAAAAATAAACAACCATGAGTCTCACTTCCGTAGACATGATGAAATCCCATTTCAAATCCCATTACACAATACTATAACACAAGGAATTCCACGAGTTCAAACTTTCCATGTTTCACCATTTTGAAAACCAAAACATTTTCAAAATACCAATTTATTCACATTACAATTTCACACATTCATATCACATCATAAATCACTATACCCCAATAAAATATGCATCATAGCGGGAAGTCATTTCTACCATGCATGTCATGCTCATCTCATTGGCTACACCCACTACAATGATATTTCCAATGCCTATAAGTGTCTCCACACCACTTATGTACCCATCTCTCTCGTAACTTGAATTTCTGCATAGAAGGGTTATCTACGTCCTTCTATGCTATACATTCCAAGTTACGACATTCATATGCCTTGCTACCATCTCGACACAAGGAATGCACCACAACGAATGTCAACACAAAATCTGAGAATCGACTCCAATGGACCGAACAAACAGATACCACTTGTAACACCCCTCCCCTACCTCATTTTTATGAGGAGGTGGTGAGGGATACTTGGCTTTAAGCGACGTTCCCGAGATGCCAATGGTTGAAAATAAATGCTGAGGGATTCAAGATCATGTTGGGGAACGATTTTCCATCACTACAAACACATCCTATCCATCCACTAATAGCCACAATATGATGGACATCAAATAAATTACTCAATCATGCATTCCCAAAAGACAACCAAGTTGTTCCACAACACAAATCATGCCAATACAACCCGACATGTCCACACAACATAAGAGTACACTGCGAAAAACTAATCAACAACACAACACAATCCAGGACACCACCATAGCTTCACACCATGCTCCAAGCTCCATGCTCCACCAAGGGATCATAAAGATCCACTAAAGGAGGTTGATGCCTTACCTTTTCCCACATCACGTTACACGACATCTGAAAAGACACCAACATTCCAAAGCAGGGGGTGAGTACTAAAACACAGTAGGATTTCTACAAATTACTTCCCTACAAATTCCAATAGGATAAAACCATTAGCATAATTATATAAATAATTTTATATTAAATAATCACAAGTATAACCATTTCCTTTATGCAAACATGCCCTTACCAAGCCATCACACCCAAACCAGGCAACCAATGGAAAGCCAACCAATGATTCCACAAGCCATTTCATCATTTACACACAAGCACAACACGTTCCAACTTGCAAAACAATGCACTACAAAACAACCAAATAACCAAACGGTGGAGCTTCTGTTTAACATGTTCACTCATTCACACTTTAGTGGCACTTCCCATCCACTTACCATTGATGGTGGACCTTCTATCTACTATCCATCCCCTTTTTATAGTGGTAGTTCTCACCACATCCACAAAACATTCAAAACAAGACAATTCCAAGCATATAACACACCAAGGACACAACCACATGCAATCAACCAATTCCATTTCATATCAATATACTTCAATAAATCACCCATTTATCGAAAACCATTTTCCACCCCAAACCACATTTCAATAAAAAAACCCTTTTATTGAAATCCATGCCATCAATCATTTTCAAAAACCCACCATAGCATCCCATTTTAAAATCTACATTTTAAAATCCACAACAATAACATTTCACCACAAATCTATCTTTTTCCCAAAAATGCCCAAAACATCACCCAAGGTATTTCTAACCTATTATGCACATCAAAACACAATAAATTTCGAGCATAAAAAATTAATTGTAACAAAAACCATTAGCTCTAACCATGTGGAGTCGAGATAGAAGCCACCTACCTTTAGGGTTCCTGAGAAATCGACCCACAAGCAACCGCACATCAAATCCGGTGAACGCACCACTGAATCCTCTCTAGATCCCTTTATCTAGACTTCCCAAGACTTAAAATCATCATCCAATGCAAACAAAACCCTAGATCTACACACAAAAAGTATAGATCTAGAAAAACAACGAAAGAGAGGGATGAAGATCAAGAGGAAAACCTAAGGAATCCAAGATGAGAGACTTGCATGGGAGAAACCACCTTCAAACCACCAAGAAAACTCTTCAAAATGCTTCCAAATCGAGTGGGAGAGCCCATCCAACCATTGGGAACAAAAAATCCCAAGTGAGTCACGAGTGGGAGAATGTTTTGGGGTGAAATATGTCAAGCCCGAGGGAGCCAAGAACTTATAACCCTATTTTTAAGTGGTACCATGTTTAGCCCACATGGTTTGGTAAACGGTGCGCTAACCCTGCGCACACTACTACCTCAAGAGCTAGGGTCTGCATGGTTTCCTCACATGGTTTGGAAAACTATGTGCAGGTCGTGCGAAGCCTATTCTCTCCCTTGCACGGTTTCTTGGAGAACCCGTACAGTTTTCACTAACTGTGCTCAAACCGTGCACCCCTTTAGAAGCCTCTAAACTCATCCAAAACCATTTCAAACTCTCCCAACCTCTTCCCAACTCATCCCATGCACCTTAAACACATACAAAACAATAAACAAAGTCCATATACCTCAAATCGGGTGTACTAGACCTCTCAATCCTTGAAACTTTCCTATGTTCTTCTAAATAATCATCTCAATCCCCTTTCCCACATACAAGACCATCTGGTTTTACCAAAAGGCCAAAACTAAGGGCCTTATGAACGATCTCAATGATAAGAGATCAAGAGGTAAACATCTTGTTTTGTTTTTATTCTTTTAATTTCATTTTCTTTTCTATTCTTATAATTTCCTAGCCTTTCCTTATCCAAGAATAATGAATGATCTCATATTTATATATTCTATATTTCATCATGTTTATGGAAGATTCATCATTATAATTTATATCCTATACTACAAATTCTAGAAATTAAAACACTTTCGGTGATGTGTTGATTTACCAACATCACAGATGATGTGTTTTCAAATTTCTTTACGTTAATCAAGGATGGTCATGAAAATTATATTATGGTTCAACTAGATTATAATTTATTTATTATATTTCATATAAGGTTCTGGAATCATTGTTTACACATGTTATTAATTTATAAAACAAAATGAATTCATTATGATCGATGAATCCCCAAATGACCTAAAAATATCAATAATGTATTAACATAAGAATCATCCTCATTACATAATTAAAAAATATAAATGGTATAAATAATGGTTATGGAAATATGTAAATACCATTCCATTCCCTTTATAGTGATCCACTTCCAATCAAAAAGAATATCCATCAAGAACGAATCTTGGAAATCATGTAAATAACGCATCCAAAACAAAGGAAGGAACAAAATTCTAACAACAAAAGGGTTAAATGAAATAATGAAATGATCATATAAGGTATTATAAACATTAATATGTTTTTTGATATATCAATATAACTTTTGAAACCATTATACATGACGATTAAATAAGTTTCATGTATGACGAACCTGAGGTAAGGGAATTATTAACCCAATTGACATTATTTGGGATGACCTTCTCCTTTATGGATTAAGTGGTATTGAGATTATTTTTGTGGATATTTTTTTATATTATGTTGTATTATGTTTATTTCTATTGAATACACATATCCATTATATTTCTATGGGACATTCATTTTAAAGTCCTTTTAAAAGTCTCTATAATGAAATTCAAAAATATTGTTCTTCTGATTTCATGATCCTTTATTACTATGATGTTTCCATTATATGTTGACATGGTATTTTTTTATGAATATTCGTTCATTATTATGTGCATAGTTTTTATATTTTAAAGGTGATTTTTTAATTAAAAATGGAATTTTTATAATATTAATGTGATTTGCTTTAGGGTTAAAATGAGTTATCAAGTGTTTTATTCATGATATGGTCTACAACACTGTTATGCCGAGATTATCCAATTAAAGATCATGATATGTTGAGATGATTCTATTATAACACAATATATGTTTGTTCAATCCCATTATATCCCATGAAATATTGGGTGGATCCAATTATAAATCATGATATATTGGGTTGATCACATTATAGCACAAGATATGAAGGGTGATACCCATTATAGCTCTCTAATGCATTGGGTACCCCCAATGTGGAAGTTGAACAATGTGTTATTCCATGTGTAAGATGATTGTAAGAGTGATATGGTAAATATTTCCAATGGAAAATACATAATGTGTTGATGAATGCTTATGATTTTTCAATAAAATGGGTTTTAAAGGGTTATCATTATTTTTGTGCCTTTCTGAGATTTCTGTGCTCATTCCATGTTTATAAAATATTTTTCACATGATTCCCTTAGATGTCCAATGGAAAATTGAGGTGCCACTGCAGATTAATCAAATTAGTGATATTGTAATTATTTTTTGAAAACTCTGGTTCAATATTTGTAAGTTTTTGTCTAATTATCATGAATCTAGATCAGAAAAGGTTCTCTTTGTTATTATGAACCATGTATTTTTTTAGTTATCTATTATAGAAAAAATACATACCATGATTAAGTGCCGATTCCAGATGTGTGGGTTCTGGGCTTTACAATTGGTATTTGAGTAACAGTATAGATAACTTTGGAGATTAAACTTTTCCATTTTATTTAATAAAAGTGATTGTGTTTACTTTTAGACTTCTAGTAATTAAATACACATAAGAAAATAGTTTTTCATAATTATATATATGTAAATTCAGAAATATAAGCACAATGAATGTATTCTGAGGGTGCAATTTATTTAATTTGGGAGGAATGTAACATCTTGAGATTTTAAAAGCAGACACTATGTGCTTTAACAAACTACCATGTACTATATGACCTTTATAAAAATCCATTAATGATAATTTTTTGGATTCTTTGTTTTGAATTTTGAAAAATGGGCATACATGGTTGTGATCTGTAAATTTTTTGGATTCTGATAGAACAAACATAACTTTTGGTGAATATTAACACAACCTTATGAATAGTAACATACCCATATGAATAGTAATATATAATATGAATAGCAACATAACCCTTATGAAGAGTAATGTACCCTTATGAATAGTAACTCGACCTTAATGGATATTAATGTACACTTATGAATAGTAACTTTATCCTTGTGTATGATAATGTACACTTATGAATAGTAAATTCACCAATGAAATTATAAATATAATTAATCCTTCTTATATGTGTCAATATGATATAATTATTTCATAATGTATGTAAACAAATATTTTTTAAATTATTGATTAAGCGTTGGTATTTTTGTAAGTCATATATATTTAATTAAGATTATATGATTAATTTAATAATTTAATTGAAAATTATTTTCATAAAATGGAGTTCATTTTTAAATTCTACAAATCATTAAATGGGTAGGAATAATTTTTTTTCGGATTTTTATGAAATTCTTGAATTTTCGATGAATAGTAATATATAATAAGTTACAATAAATGATAAATAATTGTATTACTAAATAATAGGTGATTCAAAACTGATTTAAGCACAATTATCTCAAACTAACATGCACGTTTTACTACATTTGGTCTTGGAATAATAACTTTTTCATTTCATGTGGCAAAATAATAAAATAATTACCAAAATAAGAGAAAATTCCCCCTCTCCTCCACTATAAATACCACCCATTTCTCCCCTCTTCCACCCAAACCTCTCATGCCTTGATCCATTACTAATTCCTTCCAAGTACTCCTCTAAATCCCCTTACATGTGTTCAAGACTAGTTTGTCTCACCAAAAGGCCAAATCCAAGTCCTTAAGAAAGATCTCAAGGATAAGAGATCAAGAGGTAAACATCATTTTTTGATTTTTTATCATTTAATTTTCTTTTCAATTATTATTCTTTAAACACCTCCCCATATACAAGAGGCCTAAATGATACAATATATTATATATTTTTCATTCCATAATGTTTATGTAAGATTCACCATTATACCTCTTCTCATATCCCCCTTATTCTGGAAATTAAAACACTGTCTGCGATGTGTAGATTTACCGACCTCGTGGATGATGTGATTTAAATTTCTTTCATTTCATTCATGGAAGTCCATGAAATCATTTTTACATTTCAAAAATTTTATAATTTATTTATTATATCTTATATAAGGTTCTGTAATCATTTTAAAAAAATGTTATTAATATATATAAAACAAAATGAGTTCATTATGATAGAAGAATCACGAAAATGACCTAAACAAATATCAATAATGTTTTCACTTATGAATAAACATAATGGAAGAATTAAAAATGATAAATGGAATAAATTATGGATCTATTAGTATATAAATATCATTTCATTCCATTTCTGGGGTTTCTCTTCCAATTTATAAGAACATCCATCAAGAACCAGTCATGGAAATCATGTAAATGATGCACCCAAAACAATGGAAGGAACAAAATATTAAAAATTAATGGGTGAAATGATATAATTAAATGATCATATAATGAATTATAAACATTAATAAATTTATTTAAGATTTTAATAAGTCACTTTTATCCATTATACAAGAAGTTTAAACAAGTTTGAAGTATGACGAACCCGAGGTAAGGGAATTCTTAACCCAATTTCCATTCTTTGGGTTAACCTTATCCTTTATTAATTATGTGGTATTGAGATTATTAGTGTGATAAATTTTTTTTATATGATGTTGTATTATGTGATTTTCTGTTTTATACACATATAAATTCCATTCTTTTAATTTTCACTCTAGTTATATTTATAAATGAATTTTCTTTTAAAATCCTTTTATAATTCTCTATAATGAAATTATAAAATAAGGTTCTACTGATTTCATGATTATTTATTACTATGATGATTCACCTTTATGTTGACATGGTTATTTTAGATGAATATTATTTCATTATTATGTGCAATTGTTTTATATTTTAAAAGTGACTTGTTTTACAAAAAAAGTAATTATGAAAACATTAATGGGTTTTGCTCAAGGGATCAAATGAGTTATCAAGTATTTTATTAAAAAAATAATTTTACATAGTTATGTTGGTTAGATACCATTACTACTCGATATATTTTGGGTTGATCAAATTATTGCTCAAGATTAGTTCGGTTTATCTCATTATAGATCATGATATGTTGGGTTGAGCCCATTATAGGTCAAGATATGACGGGTGAGCCCCATTTTAGCTCTCCAATGTATTGGGTACTCCGTAGTTGGAAGATGATCGAATTGTTATTCCAATTTTAAGGGTCATTGTAAGTGTGATATGGTTAATATGTACCATGAAAACTAAATGATGTTTCTTTTTATGCTTATGATTTTTCAAGAAAATGGGGTTTAATGGGTTTTTATGTTTCCACTCGGCTAACGGTTTTTCATTCTTTATGTACCTTATTGAGCGTTTTGATATCGTCCCATGTTTCTAAAATTTTTTCCATAGGATTCAATTATAGGTTCAAAGGAAATTTTTGGTGCTAGAGATGATTAATCTAATTATTTATATTGTAATTATTTTTTTTAAATTCTTGTTCAATATTTTTAAATTGATGTCTAATTCTCCAAAAATTATAACAGAAATGGTCATTATTTGTATAACATAAAGTGTATTTTTTTGTAGTTATCTTTTATAATAAAAATTCACAACATTTTTTATTATTGAATCTAGATGTTTGGGTTCAAGGATTTATTTCATCCTTTTTTATTTTACAATATGATATACAAACACACCTAGTTGTTTGGCCATATTTTGCAAACTGTTATTTAAAATTAAATTTCATTTCTAATATTTACACTAAAAGTTCTTCAGATAAATCTTAAACCACCATAATTCAACTATTATTATTTCTATTATAATTCCTATGAGAATAGAAGAAACAATCATCAACAATGTGTAGTTGTGATGCAGCAGATAACAATTTATTAATATTTTAAATACTAAGCAATAACATTTTATTTACAATGTAATATTATATTAATATATATAAATAATTTTATATTATAGAATATAATTATATATATATATTATACAATTGAAATTTACAAAATAGTTAATTTCAATATCATAAAATATTAACTTATAATTAACATACTAATTAATAAATCATTTTTACAATGAAATAGTTTATTATATAAAAAACTACTAATTGACCAATATTATATTTTATACAATGAAACAATATATATATTAATTATGATTCAATGATATAATCATTATGTTTTTTATTATTATAATAATTTATTAATGTATATTACAATAATAAATAAAATGCAATAATATATTATATATCATAAATTGTAATAATATAATAATTTCAAAATCACTAATTACTTTACAAAAATATTTTATAAAAATAAATAATATATATATACACACACATGCATCATTGAATGAAATAATTCATATTAATATATTAATGAAATATAAATATATATATATATATATATATTCACTATAAAATTCAATAACAAACAAATGAAAATTAATTAAAGACGAAAAAATTACCAATTAATATTTTAATTAAATAACAATTTCATTTTTATTTTTAAAAAATTTAATTTATCATCAAATATCAAAATGAAATGTATGATTTAATGGTTTTATCATTTGAAATTAAATACAAAATAGTTAATTTCACTTACATAAAATAAGAACTTTTAATTAAGTAACGATTTTATATATTTTTAACAATGAAGTAATATATTTATTAAAAAAATAAAACTAAATAAGAGATAATATATCAAACACAATTCCATAACATATATATTAGTTATAATAAGAAAACAATATATATATATAGTATATAATTACATAAATATATTAAATACAAAACCATTAATTAATTTAGTAACATAATTTATGTAATTCAAAAAAATATATAACCAATAAAATGTAATAATATTATATAATAATAAAAATTCAATTTTATATAATATCTAACTAAATAATATAAAACATTAAAAAAAGTAAAAACAAATATAACAGTGATAATAAATATTTATTTCATAAAATACACCAAAAATTAAATTAAATTTTAAAATATACATATTTTTTCGCAGGGGCTTCACAGAGAGATGGGTACTGAAAATGGAGTTGGAGGGATTCATGAGGTCATAGTTCATTGAAGGGGTTTGTGGGGGATTAGTTCACAAGGGATGGGTCAGTCACTGGTGTTCGTGAGAGTGTGGTTTGCGAGGGAAAGGGTTAGGGTAGGGTTTCATGAGGGAGGGGTTCATTCTAGGGGGTGTCTTTGACCATGTTGAATAAATGGGTTTGAAGAAACAGATCTATCCTTTTTGGGGAAGTAGGATCCATCTTATATGATCCAGGATCACAGGTTGCATAAAATGTTATTGGAAAAAAATATCTACACTACGTGAGGAGTGAGATCTAGATTCATTATTTTCATACCATAAGTTTGATATCGAGATGAGTTTCACGGAGCAAGGTGAAGGAGTGGTGTTTATGGAGTGGGGTGGGGGGAGGGTGGCTCCAACTAAGTGAAATTATCCAGGTTTTAGTGGTGTTTTACAGGTTATTAGAATGTTCTCCCCCACATAGTGCCTCATTTTTTCAATTTTCAAAGATGACGCATTTATGGAATGAGCATAAAAAAATTTATTCAATGAAAGCATATTCTGGGAACAAACCTTATTTGAAACCAATGAGGCGAGATTACCATTCAACATAGTTCCTTTTAAGATAAATTTTAAGAAGGTGTGTATAGGTAAATTGATGTATAAATAAAAATATCCCAAAAGATGATTTCCCAAAAGGTGCTCTTCGTGTTCCTCTAACTAAAAAATAAGCCTTTTATCAAGAAATAGTTTAGGGTTTACGCTATTTTTAAAATATATTTTTATATTATTAATATTTAGTGAAAAAAAATAATTTGCACATAGTTCATTTTCGTTCATCTATTTGACAGTTCAAAAAAATCGGTTGGGCCTTCCTTTAGAACATGGGTCTTTTGATTTTATAGGATGAAAATAATTGATATGGTCACTTGGAAGTCACTCCAAGTTGTCACTTGAAAATCACTTTTGTGAGGGTACCATGTGTTAGGATTCCTTTATTGATTTCCCACTAGTGGTCACTTCAATTTTTCATATGTAGTAATTGATATCATTACATTATTAGATGAAAAATTAGATCTTGTTGTCACTTATGTGATAGTGTGAGCATGATGATTTTAGTTTTCTTAGAGTCATTAGTGTTACCATGAGAGTGATACATAGTCACTTCTCATGCTTTTGATAATTTTTTTCCACAATCTTCTATAACAAAAAAATTATATTTTCACTAAAAATAATTTACATAAAAATTCAAAAATAAAAGAATTAGATTTTAATTTTAATTCAATGAATGAAAATAAATATTAAATTTCAAAATAATAAATTATATAAATCATGTAATTTTATGAATTAATTGATTTTGAATTAAAAAATCATCTAAATTATTTCTAAATTATTTTTTAATGAAAATGACCAAACTAATTGACAATATTTATTTTAGAAAAATCAATGATTAATTTTTTTTTGATTTAATACCCTAAAACATACATTTTAATTAAATTTTCAGATATTTTCAATTCAAATGATATATATCATCAAATATCAACTTATCCCCTACTTAAATCTCTTATTCTTATTGAAATCATAATTTTTCTACCATAATAGATTTGGAATAGTATGTGAACACATGGAACATTAAAACCCAACATAAATAAATGTTTTTTCCTAAAATAATACATAGGTTTTTTCTTGTTAAATAAATATGATGATTTTGAAAATTAGGTAAA
Source organism: Viscum album (assembly GCA_963277665.1). NCBI lineage: Eukaryota > Viridiplantae > Streptophyta > Magnoliopsida > Santalales > Viscaceae > Viscum > Viscum album. Next base: position 1,753,568,139 of record OY728152.1, read on the forward strand.
ATGTAATTATGATAATAAATTTATTAATAAATTAAAAACTATTTGAGGTGGTTCATGATTTTGAATGAATGATTACGATATTAACTTCCTAGATTCAAATAAATACTTTAAATAAATGAAAATAATATTCATTCACAATTTAAAATTTTATGCCTCTTATAAGACGTCTCTCACTATCCTAATTCAATTCTAATTCAGGTTCTAATTGTTTTAATGATGTAATATTAGTTTTAAATTGAAATAAATTTGTAATGAGAGGAACATTCAATTATCACTCTATGATAAGTTACAAAAATCAATGATCCCTCTACACTTCATTGATACAACAAAAAAGGATTCATAAAAGTAAATTTTTACATTCATCAATTGTGATCATTATTCCATTTTCCTAAATGTAATCATTTTTGACCAGACCCTTTATTTTACTTTTTTCCATACATGATATTGTTTATAAAGCTATTCAATGCACTGATTTAGATTGAAAATTGCATTATATTAAAAAAAACACTAGTCCCATCTCTCAAAGACTCGATGTGGGATCCTAATTTACTATTTTACTATAAATTCAAATGAATTATAGTATTCTCTTTTGCACTGGTTACCTGAGGTGATTAATTTCCAGAAATTTTTTTCCCTTAGTTTCAAGCTCTATTTCTTAGTTTTTTGATGTTAAAATAATAATTCCAAAAATATCTATCATATTTTATATCCGTTATCAGTTCGTCAACCTAACATCGATAAAAAAATGATATGTGGCATCACTATTAAATCATATGACCTAAATAATTACATAATCAATTAAATCCTCAATAACCACCATATTATTATCTACTAAATTATGATATATTTTGGGGAAACTTTTGTACCAAAGACTCTCTATTTTTTAATGAAATTGAAAAATATTAACAATTTTTTTATAAAATATAAAAGGGGAATTTAATGTGTCCAGGATGAAAGAACATCTCAGCAAGGAGAATGGACCCTCTCCCCCACTCTTAAAAACCAACAATAACCCCAATGTTGGATCCTATAGTCGAATAATATTTTCACTCAATACAAATCATAATATAGAAATTCTAATATTATTTGGAGGGTTCAATAGAATATACAAAAATCTCGTTACCAAACACTAATAAATTGTTTAAAAATATATTTTAAAATAGTTATTTTGATTTACTATATACAGACAAAATATTTATCAATGTAGGTCAAACAAAACCATTATTAACAATAAAAAACAATTACATATCATTTTTAATCCTAGTTAATTTTTAATATTTATATCCAAGTCAAACAATATTGTTCAATGTTATTTTCAACAAGATAGATATTAGCAAGCCTTAAACCCAACTAATAAAATAAATTAGCAATTTTCAAAACATCAAGGGAATTCCCACTATAAATAATTCAAAAAAACATGAAACACAAATGATAAAAATTTAAATTTATATAATTTTAATCTATACTCCCATGAATGTGAGATTTTTCTATAAAAGAATTTTTAATTTCACTCCCCCTCTTATGTTTTTATATGATCACTCTGGTTATCTTATTTTATCTCTCAGAAAATTAAAACATATCATCATTTGTATAAATAGTGTAACACCATATAGATAAATTAACTAGATGATGAAATTAATGGAATTTTTATACAAATGATTCCTATAAGCATCTTTTATATTTTCATCAAATTAATTCAAATTTATACTCTAGAAAACTGCCTATCATGTTTATCTTCATTAAAAACCATGGAGGGAGATTGATAAAAATCATTAATCTCATAGTTATTCAAAGAAAAGTATAATAAATAAAAAATATAATAAATCATGGGTTTAATCCCATAAATTACATAGTTTATAGTATTCTATTAGAAATATGAAACGAATCAACACTCAAAAAAGTATATGGCAGGAAAAAACATTGGCTTCCCATAAATAAATTTTTTTATTCTTTTAAAATTTAGTATAAATGTGATGTTATACTCCCCAAAAAATTCAAAATCCCAAATAATAGAAGTCAAATAATAATGAATGGTCGAGGACACTTGGTTATTAGTTTTATATAAAAATTCATTAACCTCGAGTAATGAAATAAAAAAAAATTTCCAACACTAATTTTTCTATTATTAATGATATATTAATGCAATGATTTGATACATTTATTGTAAATTTTTTTATTCTCATAAGATTATCTCTCGATTTCATAGAACTCACTAAGTTCTAAAACATCCACTATCTACCCGACATAAAATCATAGTTCAGGGTATTAATTGCCTAGAAGGACTTCTCTACAACTACACAATGAGATGAAATGTCTTTACAAAGAGAATATTATAAGGTTAAATCATTATGCGGGTCTTATAGGTAGTCTTGTAATCCCATAGAGATTCATCCAATTTCATTGACCAATATTTCCTATAATTTGATATTATATTTTTCAATATTTTTTTAATCTCTCTATTTGAAATATCAGTCTTTCAATTAGACTTTGGATGATAGGTGGTACTAGTTCAGTGAGGACACCCATAATTCTCTAATAAAACCATGAAAATATAATTTTTGAAAAGGGGTGTCATCTCTATGGTGAAATCCTCTAGAAATATAATCATTTAAAAGATATATTTCTTTATAAACATCACAATAATAAAATAAGATTATTTTGGAGACAAAATTCCACATCCCACATTCAAAAATAGTCCACATCAAAATTAATGCACCCATTCCCATAAGATTATTGAAATAGGCCCACTAATTCAAGCCATCATAAATCAATAACATTAACCTCTATAATTTCTTTTTGTGGTAACTCCTTCCTTCTACAAAGATTTCCTTAACTATGATGTTTTTCACAACCTACTAATTGACTCCAATAATCATTGACTAGTGTGGGATAACAGAAACATGACCGAAAGTCTTTTTTGGTATTTTAATCAACTCTATGATGTAGACCCCATATTGATGAGTAAAACATATCATTAACGGGCATAATTTCCTCGTCAACAAAACCAATCATTAGTATTCAATCATCCAGTACTCTAAAATGTGAATAATCATCCTAGATATAATTTTTCAACTCAAAAATTAATTTAAGTACTTTAATATGTGATTCATTCTTATGCATGTAATCTATAGTCTCTATACCTATAATATTTAATAACATAATCATAATATGTTTTTCATATAATAATGATGTTCTCATATACTTAGGTTCTTAAAATTGGGGATTGGCCAACCAAGATAATTTATCAACAACCACTCTCTCAACTCCTTCTATATCATATATTTCCAAATAAAACTCTTGTAGAAAAAGATTTCTCTCATAATCCATAGTTTTTAATCCATTTTATCCATTATATGTTTGCGAGCAGAGTGTTCTATGAATAAAATAACATTATATCCAACCATGTACAATCTATAATTTCCAAATAAAAAATAATAGTAGGAAACTAATTTTTTCATTTGGAATATGTTTTTTGGGAATCATCTAAACAATTTATATTATAATAAATATCACAAAATTTTCTTCTCTTTCATCTTCCAAAAAAAACCTAAAACTAAAAATCTAGCATCCAACATAACCATAATATGAATATTTTATTATGGGGAAGTGATTAGGGGTAATGTTGCGAGTTTCTACTTTTGGAAGATAAATAAATATAAAAAATTATCATCAAATAGATATCATTCATCCATTACGAGAACATAAAATAAATGAATCATGATTTTGGAGAAATATTTTATGAATATATGGTAAAAAAACATGTCCTAAAAATATTTTAATTACATTCACATTTTCTGGTGGTGGTAGAATTTATATCACCTCATTTTTCATATTTTCAACCAGTAATACCTTCTTAAAAATAATTTGACTAAAAAATTTCCTTCAGTATTCAGGAACAAACTGTTTTCCCAATTTTAAACAAGGATTGTTACATATTATATTTGAAAAATAATTCGTATATATTCAATATAGTTTTCAATGACACTTACAAAAAATGAAAAAACAATATTGAAAAAATTCCATTAAAAATGTGAAGGAAAATTTCTATCATGTATCTCTAAAATGTAGCTAGAGAAGCAGAGAAGACAAATGTAGTTTTCTAGTAAAAAAATTCCTCAAATAAAAAAGTAAAGTATTTCTTCCACTAGTCATTAAGAGATAGAAGAATCGAATTATTTCCACACTATACATAAATAATTAAAAGAATTCATTTTGTGACAATCACTCTATCATTTGGTATAAAAAGTGCATTGGTAAATAGTTTTCCTTAGTGAAAGAATTATGTTTCCAACAGTCTACACATACCTTCAACTTGTTTTTTGTATTTACATAAATCTATTTATTCTTTTCATATGTGGAAATTATGTCTATAAAATTCGAAGGGACCACTTCAATTGGGATCACCCATATATTGTCTGATGTTCGAAAAATTATTTTAGTATCTACCAAACTAATGGAATATTCTATAACCACTTACTTCATATTTTTATTAAATATTCATTGTTATTCAATTCTAGTATTATTGTAGAGACCCGTATCCTTGACGTACATGGACTTTACATTACTTTTGCGGAATACTTAGTACATAACAAAAACACACACACAAGGATCGTAATAGTTTAGTGTCTTTGGAAACTCGGAATATAATCTTCTAATCCTGGTGAAAGATCTTCAACATCTCCCATAAAGATCTTCTTTTTTTTACCTAAAACCTTTCTTTATATCCTGGGGAAAAGAAAACATAAAAGGGTGAGCTCAAATGCTCAGTAAGGGTAAACAAAAGAAATATCAATCACATCATATACATAAGAACATAGCTTTTGGAAATCTTAACCTGCAAAAGAGATCATAATTTCATAACATGGGATAAATCATAGAAGTGAAATGTAATCCCAATAATCATAACTTAAAACATGACACTTTGTGGCATACACACATAATCATAGAGAATCATTTCATGTTAGTCAAGACTCATTTCCAAGACTATCTTAGTGGACAAAGTCCCTTTCTGAATCGAGTAATCCTCGTTTCAGTCCTGTTTCACTGAACCAGTATAACCTACCATTCCATCCATGTCTATCTCATGAGATATAAAATCTTTACCCAATGCATTGGAGGGAGATATAGGTCCCACCCATCTTATAATGAATCCTTTCTTATGTGTGCCACATAATCATAAAACATACATCATCGCATAACACATGAAACAAAAATGGGATTCTTGAAACATCATGACATCATAAATCAATTCATATAAGATAAAGGAATTCATAAAAATAATTCCATCACAACATGATCAAATCAATGTAATAATAGGGATAAAAACAGAACCCTTTATTATCTTAGATGGAAAATAATTTTGAAAATCACTTGAACTCCATTCTTGAGGAAAATATCCTTTCTTCTTCAAAAACATTTTTCCTTTCATAACATGTCATACAACTTTAAAATAAAAGAAGTTGATTAAAAATAAACTTGAAAATTTGTAAAGGAAGCTTCTTGGAAACAATGTTTTAAAAATCCATTCATGCCGTATAAGTTAAAAAAAACATTCTTCGTACTTTTGTCGGAAAAGTCAAAAAGTACCTCGTACGGAAAAACGACAAAAGATTCCTTTCATATTCTTTACTAAAAACTCACCTAAGGGTAAAATTGGATTTAAACTATTGCAAGTGGATGGAAACATTATTTCATATTGAGGGAACATGGATGTGGATGATAAAATACACCCCAGTAAATACTTACGAATAAACAATCTCGGATAAAAATGAGATTGTGATATTTCCCTTACCTTAGGTCCGATTTGCTTTGTTCGTGTCCGAAGCTCCTGTATAATGGTTTAAATAATGTTATTGACTATTCCAGAATCATACATATTGATATGAGATCATATATGGTCATATTATTAGCTTCTTGTTAGTAATATTTCATTGTTACTTGTTACTCGGGTCTTTATAACTTTTTGTTCTTATGCGTGTTTTGTCGAATAAATTCTTATTCTTATCTTTAGGTTATAGATAATTCATTTCCAGAATGGTATTAGTGTAGTATATACCATATTCATTCATTCAATTCATTTATACAATCATTATGAAATGAAGATCATGTAGAACGAGTCGCATCACATCGTGGAGACGGTATTCCGTACATACGCACGAGTGATGATATCGTTCCTATGATCGTGGAATTGTATTGGAGTATATATATATTATTTCAGTATCAATATTACTTAATAATAATCATATATAGTTACTCATTACACCATTATACCCATCCTTGTAAGGTGATGGTGGAAAATAGATTACACCACGGCGTGGAGACGGTATTCCGTACGTACGCACGCGCGGTGATTTCTTTTTCCGTAGGATGGATAGATAGTGAAATAGGGTTGTTTCATACTTATAATAACATAACAGTATTTGAGTGATACTGATGTTATTACTTCATAATGAAACAACCTAAGAAGAAGAATTGGACGAAGAAATAAAGATGAAAGAATTGGTAACGGTAATTACCTCTTCTTTGAAGTGCCTCTTTGAGACCTCCTCTTAGGGCACTAAAATTGGTCTTTGAGGAAGACCAGAACCTCTAGGATGTTTCTGGAGAAGATATTTTGGCAGGGGTTGGCTGAGCTTGAGAGCTCAAATTGGTGTGAGGAGGAGGGGGAGGAGGTGTCCTTTTATAGGGGAGGAGAGGGGCACCTTAGGAATATCTCAAAATATTATTTTATATTAAAGTCAAAATCGGTTTATAATGGTTCCAAAGGGTCTTATTTCGAGTCTAAAGTGGGGATGGGTCGAAATACTATCAACCAATAGAATTTAGACAAGTTTAGGATATTATTTTAACCTTATCAATTAGATTTAACTCTAAGTTAAATAATTTAACTTTTACCGTGTCTTTTTGTTTTCTTTCACTATATAGTTAATACACTTACTATAACATGCCAAACGAACCCCAAATTGTTTATTAGTAATACATATATCCTTATCTAAGTCATTTTGCCGAACCTTAGATTTTTATGAATAAAATAACAATTAATAATATAATATTTGATTTAAAAACTATTTTGTGTCAATTTTGACACTATTTGATATATGATTTTTGTGAAAGTCATAACAGAATTATATGTTCGAACCAAGTTGATTAGAGCATCACTATTATATAATAGTAACCTAGAAAATTAGTGGAATTCATAAAAAGTCTCAAATGACATTTATTTTGGTGTTTATAACATCAATTATGTCAATATTTCATTAATAAGATAATTACTGCATCATCTTTGTGTCATAAATAAATTACATTATTTGATGTCTAAAAATTACAAATAAAATACCATCATGTAGGAAATCCTTTTAGCTTTCTAATGAATATTTATAGTCGAATTTATCTTATGTATAACCCCATATTAAAAATGATTTACTTATTAAACTTTGATTTTAACTATTTTAACCCTTCTTTAAATAAATTAATAATAAATGTCCTAATCTAATCCAAGTGGGCCTAAATGGTCATATTTTATTCCTAAGTTTGTTTTTGGTCGAATTACACTTGTCCAATAGAATTAGGACATGTGTTAGGGTAATAGTAATATCATATTTACCCTTAGTTACCCTATTTACTATTAACCACGGTAAAAAAAGTAAAAAGTTACTATTCACCAAAAAATTATTTTCATCTCATTGAACCACATTTTAGTCCTTGATATTAACCGTGTCTCTCGGATTTTCGAAATTCCATTCACAGAAGTGGTAAAATTATGTTTTATGCAAAATTCAGTTTTTAACCTTCCACTTAGTGGTTTCACTATTCATCAAAAATTGAAAGTTTTCAGAAAAATACCAAAATTTCATCCTAAGCTATATTTCATATTCCGAATTCAAAAATGAAATCTATTTTACCAAATTCATAACATAGAAGTTGCATTAATTAATTTTATAATTAAATCCCGCTGTTAAAACAAATAGCGTGTTTTTAAGAATCAATATCTATCAAAAGATTGACACTTGTTTATGTCTAGTTTAAATGTGAAATTACATCCAATGACCAACATTGTATTAAATTGTAAAAATATATTCTAAATATACTTTAAAACCACTCAAATTAATGATTTATCACTATTAATTATTTCGATTAAAAAATTTGTTTTTAATTATAATTTAGTAATTTTCACTATTCATCAGAATATGAAAGTTATCCGAAAAGTACCAAAATTTCACCTTAGGCTAAATTCGATACTCCGAATCCAAAAATAAAGTTCATTTTGAAAAATAAGATTTACTGGATTTCAAAAAGTGGTTATTACTATTCATAACGGCTAGTTTTAATAATACTTTTATAGCATATCGTTGTTTAGTGAAACTCGGTATTGCGTACTACACACGCTATCGAGGAAGGTCGCGATTGCGTGTAATGCAAGACAAGTCAAGGATGTGTGTTGTGAAAGCTCCTTTTGGTGTAGCGTACAACACAAGATATTAAAAATAATATTTTTTTCATAAAATCTCGGGGTGTTACATTCTACCCCCCTTAAAATGAATTTCGCCCTCGAAATTCGTCGGGGTTATAAATGGTTTACTATTCGAAAGTTTCTTTAATAGAAACCCACATCGTAAAAAGGAATACCAAAACTTGGCTTTAAAAACTAAAGTATGAAATGTAACGATTACCCAAATAAACTAATCACTGGGTTTCCACGTAGGTGAAAATATGGATATGGAAGAGAAATCTAACCATCATGTTCTGATGGAGAGTGATAGAGAACATGGCTATGGAAAATCTAGCAATCACAAAGCCATAAATTTGTGACGATCTAATGTACCATCTGATTAATCAGATATAAGAGCACTAGGACAACATTTTTGGTTTTCAAGATCATTTCCCTAAAGTTGATGAATTAAAAGAAATACTTACATGATTTTGTTACAATCTCACTGTTGTTCGTGAATTGAACAATTTCCACTTCATATCATAAAGAAAGGAATTTGAATTTGTTATTCATGAAGCATTAGCAGATCATGTGATAGAAGGATGGGTCATTCCATCTATCTCAAACAAAAGGGTAGCAAAAATTATATACATAAGTCGATCTATAGTGAGATTAATCACATATGGTTCCTAAAATGGACTTATACTTCATATATCATACTGCTTAATATAATAAAACTAGTTTCTACTAAACAGGGACTTCCTGTAGGCCAGTGGTAGGCTATAAAGGCTAGTCGCACTTCGGTTGTGGGTTCGATTCCCACAGCCTTGTCCGAAGCGATGGGTTGTCGCCCGTCCTGCAGGTTGTCCTTTTTCTAAAACTATATTACTATAACATCCCATCAATAATATCGAAAAAACTTCTATCCTTAAACAATAATAACTTATATCCAACATAAACCATTCCAATCTTTAGGCTCATAATACTGCAGTCCATTCTCATAACATAGTGAAAATGATTACCAGATATTTAATACCATCGTTGATCCCCATATATCATAAGATATATCTTGTTGGTCACATTCCAAACATTCAAAGGCCTTAATCTTGTACTCTCTTGAATACCCATTGAACCTTAGTGAAAACATGAATGCAGTTAAAAGTTAACACTTTTCACATACCGAAATCCTCAAAATTCTATATACTCAAACCATGATATCACTTAGTCCTTATATCAATCATGAGCTCATGAATACTATCAAACATTTAATTTTCTCCTTATCCCTTCATTATGCGCATATCATCTACATTCCAAAAATATCTGAATAACCTTTCATGGATAGTGGTACCATTAATCATACACTTTCATAACTCAAGGAAAGACAACAGTGTACAATCCTCATATGTCTCTTTATTCCATAGTACCATGAGATTTCTTATACAACATTACACATGATAAACATGTAATCATTCCACAACATTCTTAAACCATTGACCGAGCTTCAACAATTCTTTCATCTCACATATCATTTGTAGTCTCTTCATCATCATCCACATAAATACTACCCATATGACCATACTGATTTTCTTCATGAGTCTTTCCCTTAGGGCATTTGTTTGCATAAGGCCCATACATTCCACATTTAAAACACTTAACCATTTTTGATGTCATAGCAATACCATTATCCTCATCCATGGTATTAACCGACCCTTTTCCTTTGCACTTACTTGCTTTGTGTCCTTCTTTTCCACACCCAAAGCATCTTACAGTTCCCTTGAAACATTCTCCTTGATGCCTCTTCCCACATGATTTACATAGGGGAAATTGAACTTTCTTTCCTCTATGATCATCATGGAACTCCATCTTTCTCTTATTAGTCGAGTCAGGAAACTTACCAAATTTTACTTTATTGATCATGTTGTGAGATTGCTGATTCGGCATAATAATGATGTTTGGACTTCCAAATCCCATTTCATTTGGTTTCTCATGAAGAATATCATTCCATTGTCCAGCATATCCTCCATTATCGTGAATCACCTTGTTTCCATCCATTTTCTAAAACCCAAAAAGAATAGTGTGAGATGCAAAAATCGTAATAAAGGGGGAATAACTTCATTATCTAACATCTTAGGTTAAATTCTAAGATCGTTACTGTTGTTCTAGGACTATATCCTATACGTATACTTATCCTTAGGGACATCCCTAGACATACCTTAGAAATATCTCTAGGGATCTCACTAACGTTTTCGCATCCTAGTTTCCAAAGGTTGACTAAACCTTTCCTCTGATACCAACTATAACGGTCTGGAATTACTTCCAGTGGACTATAATTGATACCTATCAGGGCACTCCATGGGCGGCTACACCCCCTGGGCGGGACACACCACCATCCCCAGTGGCAGCCATTTCCTCATGAAGCCCTTGGGCGGAGAGCCATGCTTCGTCCAACGCTCACATGTGAGAGTTCCCAAGGATCGGATACATTCCTACCTCCTTTGCCTCTGATACCAACTGTAGAGACCCGTATCCTTGACGTACATGGACTTTACATTACTTTTGCGGAATACTTAGTACATAACAAAAACACACACACAAGGATCGTAATAGTTTAGTGTCTTTGGAAACTCGGAATATAATCTTCTAATCCTGGTGAAAGATCTTCAACATCTCCCATAAAGATCTTCTTTTTTTTTACCTAAAACCTTTCTTTATATCCTGGGGAAAAGAAAACATAAAAGGGTGAGCTCAAATGCTCAGTAAAGGTAAACAAAAGAAATATCAATCACATCATATACATAAGAACATAGCTTTTGGAAATCTTAACCTGCAAAAGAGATCATAATTTCATAACATGGGATAAATCATAGAAGTGAAATGTAATCCCAATAATCATAACTTAAAACATGAAACTTTGTGGCATACACACATAATCATAGAGAATCATTTCTTGTTAGTCAAGACTCATTGCCAAGACTATCTTAGTGGACAAAGTCCCTTTCTGAATCGAGTAATCCTCGTTTCAGTCCTGTTTCACTGAACCGGTATAACCTACCATTCCAGCCATGTCTATCTCATGAGATATAAAATCTTTACCCAATGCATTGGAGGGAGATATAGGTCCCACCCATCTTATAATGAATCCTTTCTTATGTGTGCCACATAATCATAAAACATACATCATCGCATAACACATGAAACAAAAATGGGATTCTTGAAACATCATGACATCATAAATCAATTCATATAAGATAAAGGAATTCATAAAAATAATTCCATCACAACATGATCAAATCAATGTAATAATAGGGATAAAAACAGAACCCTTTATTATCTTAGATGGAAAATAATTTTGAAAATCACTTGAACTCCATTCTTGAGGAAAATATCCTTTCTTCTTCAAAAACATTTTTCCTTTCATAACATGTCATACAACATTAAAATAAAAGAAGTTGATTAAAAATAAACTTGAAAACTTGTAAAGGAAGCTTCTTGGAAAAAATGTTTTAAAAATCCATTCATGCCGTATAAGTTAAAAAAAACATTCTTCGTACTTTTGTCGGAAAAGTCAAAAAGTACCTCGTACGGAAAAACGACAAAAGATTCCTTTCATATTCTTTACTAAAAACTCACCTAAGGGTAAAATTGGATTTAAACTATTGCAAGTGGATGGAAACAATATTTCATATTGAGGGAACATGGATGTGGATGATAAAATACACCCCAGTAAATACTTACGAATAAACAATCTCGGATAAAAATGAGATTGTGATATTTCCCTTACCTTAGGTCCGATTTGCTTTGTTCGTGTCCGAAGCTCCTGTATAATGGTTTAAATAATGTTATTGACTTATTCCAGAATCATACATATTGATATGAGATCATATATGGTCATATTATTAGCTTCTTGTTAGTAATATTTCATTGTTACTTGTTACTCGGGTCTTTATAACTTTTTGTTCTTATGCGTGTTTTGTCGAATAAATTCGTATTCTTATCTTTAGGTTATAGATAATTCATTTCCAGAATGGTATTAGTGTAGTATATACCATATTCATTCATTCAATTCATTTATACAATCATTATGAAATGAAGATCATGTAGAACGAGTCGCATCACATCGTGGAGACGGTATTCCATACATACGCACGAGTGATGATATCGTTCCTATGATCGTGGAATTGTATTGGAGTATATATATATTATTTCAGTATCAATATTGCTTAATAATAATCATATATAGTTACTCATTACACCATTATACCCATCCTTGTAAGGTGATGGTGGAAAATAGATTACACCACGACGTGGAGACGGTATTCCGTACGTACGCACGCGCGGTGATTTCTTTTTCCGTAGGATGGATAGATAGTGAAATAGGGTTGTTTCATACTTATAATAACATAACAGTATTTGAGTGATACTGATGTTATTACTTCATAATGAAACAACCTAAGAAGAATAATTGGACGAAGAAATAAAGATGAAAGAATTGGTAACGGTAATTACCTCTTCTTTGAAGTGCCTCTTTGAGACCTCCTCTTAGGGCACTAAAATTGGTCTTTGAGGAAGACCAGAACCTCTAGGATGTTTCTGGAGAAGAGATTTTGGCAGGGGTTGGCTGAGCTTGAGAGCTCAAATTGGTGTGAGGAGGAGGGGGAGGAGGTGTCCTTTTATAGGGGAGGAGAGGGGCACCTTAGGAATATCTCAAAATATTATTTTATATTAAAGTCAAAATCAGTTTATAATGGTTCCAAAGGGTCTTATTTCGAGTCTAAAGTGGGGATGGGTCGAAATACTATCAACCAATAGAATTTAGACAAGTTTAGGATATTATTTTAACCTTATCAATTAGATTTAACTCTAAGTTAAATAATTTAACTTTTACCGTGTCTTTTTGTTTTCTTTCACTATATAGTTAATACACTTACTATAACATGCCAAAAGAACCCCAAATTGTTTATTAGTAATACATATATCCTTATCTAAGTCATTTGGCCTAACCTTAGATTTTTAGGAATAAAATAACAATTAATAATATAATATTTGATTTAAAAACTATTTTGTGTCAATTTTGACACTATTTGATATATGATTTTTGTGAAAGTCATAACAGAATTATATGTTCGAACCAAGTTGATTAGAGCATCACTATTATATAATAGTAACCTAGAAAATTAGTGGAATTCATAAAAAGTCTCAAATGACATTTATGTTGGTGTTTATAACATCAATTATGTCAATATTTCATTAATAAGATAATTACTGCATCATCTTTGTGTCATAAATAAATTAAATTATTTGATGTCTAAAAATTACAAATAAAATACCATCATGTAGGAAATCTTTTTAGCTTTCTAATGAATATTTATAGTCGAATTTATCTTATGTATAACCCCATATTAAAAATGCTTTACTTATTAAACTTTGATTTTAACTATTTTAACCCTTCTTTAAATAAATTAATAATAAATGTCCTAATCTAATCCAAGTGGGCCTAAATGGTCATATTTTATTCCTAAGTTTGTTTTTGGTCGAATTACACTTGTCCAATAGAATTAGGACATGTGTTAGGGTAATAGTAATATCATATTTACCCTTAGTTACCCTATTTACTATTAACCACGGTAAAAAAAGTAAAAAGTTACTATTCACCAAAAAATTATTTTCATCTCATTGAACCACATTTTAGTCCTTGATATTAACCGTGTCTCTCGGATTTTCGAAATTCCATTCACAGAAGTGGTAAAATTAAGTTTTATGCAAAATTCAGTTTTTAACCTACCACTTAGTGGTTTCACTATTCATCAAAAATTGAAAGTTTTCAGAAAAATACCAAAATTTCATCCTAAGCTATATTTCATATTCCGAATTCAAAAATGAAATCTATTTTACCAAATTCATAACATAGAAGTTGCATTAATTAATTTTATAATTAAATCCCGCTGTTAAAACAAATAGCGTGTTTTTAAGAATCAATATCTATCAAAAGATTGACACTTGTTTATGTCTAGTTTAAATGTGAAATTACATCCAATGACCAACATTGTATTAAATTGTAAAAATATATTCTAAATATACTTTAAAACCACTCAAATTAATGATTTATCACTATTAATTATTTCGATTAAAAAATTTGTTTTTAATTATAATTTAGTAATTTTCACTATTCATCAGAATATGAAAGTTATCCGAAAAGTAACAAAATTTCACCTTAGGCTAAATTCGATACTCCGAATCCAAAAATAAAGTTCATTTTGAAAAATAAGATTTACTGGATTTCAAAAAGTGGTTATTACTATTCATAACGGCTAGTTTTAATAATATTTTTATAGCATATCGTTGTTTAGTGAAACTCGGTATTGCGTACTACACACGCTATCGAGGAAGGTCGCGATTGCGTGTAATGCAAGACAAGTCAAGGATGTGTGTTGTGCAAGCTCATTTTTGTGTAGCGTACAAAACAAGATATTAAAAATAATATTTTTTTCATAAAATCTCGGGGTGTTACAATTATGATCTGGTTCCATAAGAATTTTGGGTATTTAGTAAAGACAGAAAAGTACCTGTAATTTTATGAATGGACCAAACTATAAAATATTGAAATATACTTAATAAAGACAATATATTTTTCTCTAAAATTTCTTCTTAAACTAGTAATGATTACAATAGTTAGTGTTGTGCACTCACCTGAGAAAGTATATTTTAAATGAGTAGGAAGTAGATTGAGCTTCAAATCGGGTTCCCGTTTACATGATGGAAGATACATGGCTCTGTGAGGTCCATCTTCCTCATGTTTCATCTAAAATAAGATATAGTATAATGATTCATCTCCTTCACTATTATTACCCTAAAAATTCTCATCACATCCAAATTATTTAATTGGCATCAAAATGTGTTATATGAAAAACTCATATAGATGTTCAATGATTTCACATAAATCTCAGGCGCACCATCGATTTCTTCTAGAATGTTCAAAAACTCATCTTCCAACACATTAATAGATTCATAAACTCATAAAATCTATTCCCCGGAATATATTTGGTCTTAGGTTGGTTTGATAATTTATATTTTGAAAAAATAATTTCCTCTTTCACATCACCCAAATTAAAAATTAATGTTCCTTTTGACACATCAATGAAATCTCACCCTATGGATGGAAAGGGAAAACCTATAATGATATGTACATCAAGGTAACACTCTAAATATTAAATAATAAAATCATAAAAAAAGACATTTCATAATCCCACTATCAATTCATCCACCCAATTAACTAGTTGATTAATGGATTAATCTCCAAGTTATAAAAAATGATAGTGGGTTTTGGAATAACAAATCACATGTGATGAAACCAATCAAATATAGTCATATTAATATTTTATCTAAGATTAAATAGATAATTTAAATGGACACATCTATCACCAAAGGTGAAATGTATTATAAAAATCCTTAGATTATGAATTTTTTCAGTTATTTTATTATACAAGACAACACTACATTCTAGTGTATGATTCTATATAGAAATTTTTTGAAATGATTTTTTTTAAAATATTTTCTCAAGGGACTTAATATAATATGGGAATTTAAATAAGTCCTCTAAAAAGGAATGAAAATGTTAAATTTCATTAAAACTTTATAAAACATGAACAATATTGAATCCTAATATTCCATTTTTTTTATTTGTGGAAGAGGAATGATTGGTGGAAATTTCTTTATATTTTTGGGTATCCCGTCCAATTAGTTATCAATATTTTTCTACCACTTACATTCTATGTATTTCACAAAATTTTATTATTGTAATTAATTTGGAAAATCTCGTTTCAATTAACTTCTAGTGGGTATGTCCATATTTCCATATTCAATATATTTATGATTCAAATTTTTATTTTCATCTTGTTTTTATTTTCTTATTAGACCTATGTACAATTTAAGATTCATAGTGTTCTTAGATCCCACTCCTAGTTGATAATTAAATGATAATCTCCCTAGAATTCAGTTCCTTGGTGATCAATAGTTTACCCTTGTCTCTATTTTCATTATCTTCCGAGAATTTCACCATTTATAATTACATACTCTTAATTCAAGCATCTATGTGTGATTTGTCAATATAATGTTTGTTCTTATGTATATAAAACTAACATATAAAATATCTAAACATACCCCTTACATCTTCATGATGACTATATGTTTTATACTATTGTTGGGGTTCAAATTTTGGCCAGGATTATTATTGAAATATAGGGGGAGAAACATGTTTATTCACTCACTGGTCTCAAGGAATAATTTATATAGTTTCTATTCCCCTGATTGGATGTGTTTTAGTAAGAAACACCACTTGGTTGCATTTAAGAACCATACCTAAAAGTTTTATCATTGTTTAGAGCTTTGGAATGAATATATAAATTGTGCCAATAAGATTTTGATTGTGTAATCATGCTATAGTGTTTACATTTCTCTCTAGGAATTTATGAGTTTTTTGTGTAATATCTATAATATTAAACTCAAACTTGAGTATAAGGTGTTTATTACTTCTTAACAATGGTTCTCCTCTTTGATACATTTTATGAGTTTTTTCTGGTGTATTGAAAATTTTCTTTAGCTCGTTAGTTGTTTTTTCAATAAAGATCCCTCCAAAACACTGATCCAGTAATTTTTGATGGTATAGGTTGAGGATATTGTAAGTTATTTCTACAAAAATATATGGAAAAAAATAATGATTCAAACACTACCAATGCATAATGAAAAATATTTCTAAAATCTCATGTAATAGTTCACCATCATCGTGAATAAAACCAATGATTGTTTTGAATTATTTCATTTATTGTTCCCCTATATTGTAATTTCATTTAAAAAAAATTGTAATTCTAATCCTATGTGTCATATATTTCCTCTCATAACTATTAGAGTTATTTCCTAGAATATCCCTTGAGAAAAATTTGAATACTATCAGATCATATTATTCTTTACTCATCCCTCTATGTGGATGTTACATAACATTGTGGTAGATATCCCAAATGAAGTCATTAGTGTCTTAAATAATCATTCCATTGAATGTTTATAGCTGAGACAAAATTTATTTTTTTCATCTCATTATTCCAAGATTTTTTTTTCATACTAACTAATGATGGGATATTAGACATTGTAGGCCCTAAAAATTCTATATACCTATCTCACTCTCTTAGCTAATTTCAGGGTTGAGAAAAATTGATATATTCATCTTATGGGCTATTCAAATTATATCAATTTTTATAATGATCATACATAAAATGTTTTAGTTTTAGTTTTAGAGAACATATGTGATTATTTATTTTGGGAATTAAATCCACTATGTGATTACAAGAAGATATTGTGTGAAATAATAGATTGAACATATTTTTTTAACATTTTCTAGGAACAAAATTTTATAATAGTTTTTTTTATTCAGTATATTTTTTTGTATTTTTTATTTTTTAATTTATTAAATGTGAATTTGGCCACATGTTCCCTCCCTACAAATTACTATGCAATTTCATAGTGTCCCTAGGTTGTTAACTAGGATTTAGGAAAATTAAATAATTGTAAAAGCAATTAAATTTTTTTATAATAGTAAATTGGGGATGATCTCTTGTGAAGTGCATCCGATTATTAATGTTACCATCCTGAAAAATAATCTCTCAAGCAATAGTAATAATATAGATATAATGATGTTGTGATAAAAATAGTGATGATAGTGAGTGAAAAAAACTAGAATAAAAAGGATTAGAAATAAATATTGAAAGGCATTGGGCACAAAACTTGAATCAGGGGAAAAAATCTATAAGGGATGTAAGGGAATATAATTGAATGGTTTTTATTATTTAATTATTTTTAAGATTTTTTTATTTCTTATTTCTCACACAAATACTATTTGAACTGGTGAAAATAGGTTGGACATATCTTTTGAATGATTAACCTAAGGATAAGTGAATCCTTCTTATATCAAGCATAGCATCTAGAAGTCCCCACAATTATAATACCAGTTTTACATTGAGATAAAATTATAAGTTAATTATAATGTGCTACACTCATTTAGCTATACACTTCTCAAATTTATTCCTATAAGAACAAGTAGTTACAAATATGTGGGTAGGGTCCACAAATATTTTATATACAAAGGGAATATTATCTTAACTACTTGAACAATGCAATTAACCTATATAATTTAATCCAAATACATTGATTATGTTATAAAATATTCCAATAGATTCAAAACTAAAATTGAAAAATATGGAATATGTAGAAAAAATATGAAAATTAGAAATTCTAGGTTAGAGCATCTAACTTCCCCTTAATATCTAAAGTACTACTGCCTGCTCCTAGCCCTTGTCATTTCATTCCTCTCCTTCCATTTTCTTCTATATGTGGTGTGTCTCCTCTCTATGTGTTTTATTTTATTTTCTGTAATTAAAAATTAGTGTTTATAATAACACACTCCTCCTCCACTCACAATCATATGTCCCCAATTTTATTGTTCTCATCCACATTACACCTTCACTGTGAATTTTGTTACGTTCTAGTGACATTAGATAAGCTGAATAAAAGAGTTATCATTTTCTTATACTTTATTTAGAAATGACCATTATCTCATTTTTATATCATTTCCATGTGGAAATTTCAATGTTTTGGATTGCTGAGTGAAAAAGGATACACGATCAACTTCATGTTGAATTAGGAAACTCATACCCAATTTAGGTAGACATCAAGATAATGATGGTGAATTTTGTTTGAGTGAGAAGCTCAATAATGGTCTAATTAGGCACATGGATTTGGCTATATGAAGATTCAACTCTGTGTATTCGACGACATGGGTGTATTTGATAAATGGGTTTCCTTCGACATTGTGAATTGAAAAATCATGTTCAGGTTTCAATGGTGTGAATGTTTGTATCTTCCATGAATATATTATTTATTAAGCAGGGGATTAGGATCTCAATTAAAATTTATATTCGTTTCTTTATCAATGATGAATTTGTTTCTAAAAACATCTAGTTTCTTCATAAATGGTTCTTGGTAAGCATTTTAAGCTCATCCTTGGTATCGGTCAGCGCCACTAATTTTGGGAAATAATCTTCACCAGTGGATCTGGCATGGGTGGCTTCTCCCTAACAATTCTATATCGACATATTTAGTAAAAAACAATGTCATCTTGTTCTCAGTTTCATGTTTCTGTGATGTTTAGTTTAACATCGGTGTCTCCAATAACATGATATGGATTCATCTTTTTGAATATTGATGAGGGGATCCTCATATATGGTGGAATAAATGTCTCCATGATTGGCCAATATCATCTTACAAAATTGAGGATTCAATTGGAACATTAAGATCTGAGTTGTTAGTGATAATTGCCTCAATCAATGCATCCTTCATTCCATTGTCTATCCTTCAATTAGCAGCACCAGGTTCAACCTGTTAATTATCAGCATCATCAGTAATCACCAAACATGATATCAGTAGTGTCATATTGGTAATGGTTCCACTACGATAAATGTCTTCATCAATATCATTTTTAGAAGAAAATATATGATCAGTGGTATCTTCATCATAATCCTTTAACTTTTATATTCATATTTTTTATTAGTGGTTTCTCGGGTTTCAGATTCGCAGTCCTCAAGATGGATAAGTTGTCTTGGGTTTCTATATTCATCAATTGAAATGTTTTGTGTAGACTTCCCTTTCCAGATTCTCTAGTGAGATTCAATTTTAGTGAATCTTTATTTTTTATTAATGTCACTTTTTTTAAAACTAAACACCTTTTTCTTCCCCTCTATCTTCAAAAAATGTATGATATTGGATCAACATTAGATATATGTTATCCTATAGTAGATCAAGACATGGTTAATCATAGATCATCTATGTCGTTGTTCTTCTTCATTAATAAAGACTTTCTATATAAACCTAGGTCTTTTCATTAGTTAGATTAGTAATTGGATTTTCGTTCAATTGTAATTAATTGGCATAATGGGAAAGAAAATTTATCATGTGGTAACTTCATGTCATGTGGAATGTGGGTTTTATAACTTTCATGGTAAATTTTATTTTTTCCTTATGTGTTGAAATTAATAGATAAAATCACTTTAAAATCAATCCTTGTGGTAATGTTAAAATCACTTATTTAATTTTTCCAATTTTATGGGGATTATATAACTCAGGTGGTTGTGAGGGTACTATGAGGTAGGTACCCCTTTCTAGTGTTCCACTTATTTTCACTTCAAATTTTAATCAATGGTCATTAATTTATTCACAAGGTAACTTAAAAATGTAATCTTGTAATCAATTAAGTGACAACATATGCTTCATTCCATTAGTTATCTCGTTTTTAGTTATGTGAACCTAAAAGTGGAATGTGGTAAATTCTAACCATATTTTACATTTACATATTTTATTCTGCTCTGAAAAGAACATAAACATAATTTTTTACTAAAAATTTTAATATTCAATATTCATAAATCAAATAATATTATTTTCATTTTAATTTCATTGATTAACGTAATGAATTAATTCCATAAAAATGTTTAAAAACAAAAAAGAGATTTTATGAATGAATTGATTTTAAAATAAACAAAATCATTAATATAATTTGAAAATTAACTTTTTAATGAAACTCACCAAAAATATTGTCCATTATTTTTTTGTGTAAAAACGCGCTAATAATATGTTGACTTAATCCTTAAAAACAAAAAATTATATAATATTTTCAAATAATGTAAATACGAATGAAGAATAATAATGTTTAAAAATATTTCTCTATTAGATATCTTATTCATACCAATTTATCAATTATTATATAAAAATGGATGGGAAATATTATAAACACTGGCCACATCAATATCCCCCACAATTATGTGATTAATATTCTCCAAAAAAAGCCACGATTTTTCAATTTATAAAACAGAAATCAGAATATTTATAATAATATCAAAAATAATAATTTTAAGACATTATTTATAAGGGAACTAAATTATTAAGTGATTTGGGATTTTACCTTAATTTTTACAATATGTCCTTCATAAATACAATTACACACTAAAAATAAGGGAATACTTATTTATTCAAAATTAAAATTTTCAATGCCTCCTATATAATGTCACTCAGTACCCTACATCTAGTCTAATAGAAGTTACAATTATCTCAGTGATAATAGGTTATATTTAAGTGGGTATAAAACCTTAATAAGAGGAACATTCAATTATTGATCTCTCCTATGTTCAAAAAAATAATATACCTTTTCAATTTGTTGATACAACTAAAAAAATTTATAAGCCAATTTTTCCCTTCTTCATTTGGATATTATATTACCATCACCTAAATAAATTAATTTTTTGTGAAGGAATATTATTTGTTATTTTTATCTTATGATATCATGAATAACACTATGGAAATCCTTTATTGTGTTTTAAAATGGATTTATTTACACAACACACCAAACAACATTGTCTTAGAGACTCTCTATGGTATCTCAATTTCCAATTTTACACTAGATTCATAGGACTAATATTACTATCTTATTATTATTCCCTCTAATTTAATTAATTTTCAAAATGTTAATCCCCCAAGGGTTGAGTTAAAATTTCATGTTTCCTCATGTTGAAATCATAATTGTAGATATATCTATCCTTTCTTACACCCTTTCTCAGTTCCTAAATAGAACGTCAATTAAAAAAACATCAATTGGTAATAATTCACCCCAAAAATATCAAAATAAATAAACACCATAGTAACTATCATGTTATTATCTATGAAAGCATGATATCATTAAGGTGAAAATTTAAAATTAATGACCATTTTATTTAATAATATTTTGTTCATTTTTGATCATTTTTTAGACAAAATAAATGAAAATTTTTATGAACACAAAATTGATGTAGAAATTAGCACAGAGAAAGAAACTGATCCCCAACATGTAAAACCCAAAATATTCCCTAATACTGAATCACAAGGTGGTATAACATTTTTACAAAAAATAAATTTATAATTTCGCATTTTGAAAATTATTTTTCAGGTTCAAAGGAATGTTCAAAAATCACCTTCACACATATTGATAATTACTTTCAAAAAATATATTTTAAGATAATTATTTCAATTTCATCTATATAGGAAAATTATTTAGAAATTTAGTATAGGAAAAAATGTAGAATAACGAAAAATATTTCTGTAAATTTTTCAAACCAAGGGAATGTTTAAGGGGGCTACTCAGGTCAACAATATGGTTCGAATTGGTTTTCAACGTGTTATATATCAACAACTCTTACACCAAAATAATAAAATAGATTTAAAAATTTCATAACATTAAGATAAATTCCCCCATACATTATTAATTTTAGTATGCATTAGCTAGGTTCAAAATTAAAATTTTCATAATTAAAAGCTATACTCCCATAAATGTAGAGATTTTTCCATTTTAGCTTATTCAATTCCACTATCCATTTTTGATTTTGAAATAATTTCGTTGGTTATAATGTTTCATATGCCGAAAAATTAAAATATATTGATAGATTTATTCTTTAAGAAAAACCTTAGAAGAAATTTAACAACAAGTTGATGTTATGGGAGTTTTTTATCTAGAAAAGTATATAAAGTTACTCATCATTGCAATTTAAAAAAGACAATTATCTACTCTCGTGAATTATAGGGAATGTTTATATTCTTTAAAAACCAAGATGGGATATGGATAAAAAGAATAAATGTAAAAAATAATTTATGTAAATAAAAAAAATGAATAATGATATGTATCCCATGAATCACTATGTTTGTACTCTTTAGTAAGACTGTTGAATTATTTTACATCCAAGGATGGAGATGGATGGAAAGGAAATTGGTTTCCTCTCAACGTAATGAGTTATTTTATTCCCATTCATATGAAATGGTATGTTATACTCTCAATCCCATTCAATAGCACCATTGACTAGAACTCTAAGAATGGTGAATCGTCCAAACCATATGGTTATCAATTTTACAAGAAAAAAATTCATCCTCTAGGTACACAGTAAAACCATATTTCAAACATTAATGTATCTGTTATGGATGATATACTCATGATATATTTCTTATTTTGTAATTTTTTAATTTTTGTGAGATTCAATCATGATTTCCTCCAACTAACTATGTTCTAGAAACATCCTCTCTCCAACTTACTTAAAATCATTATTCAAGTCTTTCACTGTCTATAAGATCTTATGATGAAACTCCATGTGTAAATTAAATTAATTTACTAAGTGGATCATATAATGAGACATCCCAATGGTGGTTTTGTAGGAAGCCATGTAACACCACTAATCGATATCCAATTTGATTGACCAATATTTTTTAGATCTTGGTATTTTCTTCTCTATGATTTGGTCAATCTCTGTATATATAATTTCAGCTATCCCACTAGACTTTTTAGTGATAGGTGGTAACTATGAATGTGTTGGGAACTTATAATTCTTGAAATGGGTTTCATTTTCAATGATGAATGTGTTGGGAACTCTAAACCATGAAACATGTATTTCATAATAAAAATAACAACACTAGATGAAAAGTCGTCTGGGAGAGTAACTTCCTGAACCCACTTCGATACATAGTATATATCCAAAATGATATAATCATTCCCATGAGTTGATTAAAATGGTATCCGAATGTCCAAACCATATATATATAATTCAACCTCTAAAATTACTTTTTTCGTGGCTTATACCGTCTACAATAATCATTAGGCCTCTGATAGTTTTCACAGCCAATGAAAATACTCCAAGAATCCTTGATTGTTTTGGGTTAGATGAAACCATCCTTGTAGACTTTATTGTCAGTTCTCTCAACTACAAGGTGTCCACCAAAGGTGATGAGTGAAAACTCTAAGTAATTGGAAGCATATAATCATTGACAACACTTCTAAAATGTATTACATCAACACATATTTTAAAGAGCAATAAATGATCTTATAAATAACATTCAAACTCATAAATTATTTTAATTATTTTATTATATAAAATATTATTTGGATTGAATAATATAGAAAAGTTATTGTTGTAGTTTTCATACCATGAATATTTCCTCACTAAAGGAGTAAAAGGTTGTTTATGATGGAATTAAGAGTTAATTTCCCTGGGTAATATAGCTTGGTTATTGGGAAAGATGTATAGGTGGCCAACATCCAAATTCTCCTCTCCATTATTATAATTTATGTTCAACTCAAACACTTTTAGAAGAAATTCTTATATCATAATAATTAGTTTGGAATCCTTTTTATCCCCCAGATATTTGAGAGAAATTTGGCATGTGAAAATAATAACCTTGATGTCATCCAAGTACACTCTAAACATTTTTAAATAAAAAATTATAGCAACCAACTCCTTTTATTTTGTGTTTTAATTATTTTAGGATTCATCTTACAAATTTATATAATATTAAATAATATCCATTATTTTATCTTTACTATAACAAAAAAACACCCATATACACATAACTAGAATCACACATCACATTAAAAAGAAAAATTCATATCTAGGGAATCGATTACCGGTGAAGTTGTGAGTTATTATGTATCCATGATAAATGAATCTAACACATTATAAACAAACAAAAATTTTAAATCATTGAATATTAGAGAACATAAATTCCTTGTGAATTTGGAAAAATCATTAATTAATATTTGGAAAAAATGAGCATGACCTAAAATGATACTAATTACTTTCACATTTTCAAGTGGTGGAAGATATTTTATCACTATAACTTTTTTCATTTCAAACCTGTAATCCTTTTTATAAACATTATGACCCAAAAAAATCATTCAATATCAATGCATAGATACTTTTCCCAATTTAAAACAAGCATTTGTTTTATAATCATTCCAAAAAAATTCTATAATTTCAACATTTTTATTAAAATAACATTCATCAAAAATAAGAAACAATCCATGTAAACATTAATGGACATTTCAATAATTTTTTAGAAAATTTACATCATGCATCTCCGAAAAGTGACATAATCACCACCTAATCCAAAAGGTATTCATTTGTTGGCATATTTTCAAAATGTATAAGTGAATTTCATATTATCATAATACTTGAGGGAAATAAAAATACTTTTTTAACTAGAATAACCATCAAGAATGATAAAAAATTCATAAAAACCCAACCACTATAACATTTAGTCCAATATTGGCATTGTGAAATTATTTTTTCTATTGGTTGCATAATGATTCATATAGGCTATATATAAATTACACTAGTTTTTTTTGTCCAAAATTGAACATGTTCATTCTTCTCATTTGTGACCATTATTCCTTAGCTATTCAATGGGGCCACTTGGACAAGGCTCACCCATGTACTATCTAAAATTGGAAAAATTATTTCAGTATAAAGCATCCTGGTAAAATCCTCGCTAACCACTTCCTTCATATTTTAATTCAATATTCCCTTTGATTAAATTCTAATTTTAGGGTCTTATTTGATGGGAACATTGTACATGCAGAAAGATAGACTTATCCCCATAATGCTGGTAATGGAACAACCATTGATAGATTAAAAATTCCTCAATCCAAACAAAAAACATTGGCTCTGACTGTCCTCTAAACCTATAGAGATGATACCATGGATTGGGTAGAAATCACTCAATCAATAATATTTAAAATGTTGTGGCATAATCTTGAGCTCCCAATTGGGTGCATGTTTACTTGATGAATGGAACATAGCTCTGGGATGTCCAATGTCATCATTTTTCTTCTTAAATAGCAGAGAGTAGAAAGCTACCTTTTTCTCACTATTTATCTTTTAAAATTGGTTATCAAATCCATATTCATTGAATGGAGTCAAAATTTATTCAATGGGAAACTCATCTTAGTGTTCTAGGATTCCCCCTCAAACAATTTAAATGGTTCCTTCTCTTAAAAGAACTAATTACCATATAACCATTATCATGAATCTCATGTGAACTATTAATTTCATTTAGTATCCTCAAAAAATCGTCTTCCTCAATATTAATTGATTAATCACCTTCTAAAACATAATAACTAGAACAAATTCGGAATTGAGTGAGTTCACTATTTTTTTTGGAAAACATAAAATTCAACTTTCTATTTATCCAAATTAGAAAATAATTTTCCCTTTAACCGATGAATAACAACATCTCTTATGGAATGAAAGGGCCTTACATGAATGATAGGTAACTTCTTATCATATTTCATATATAGAATATGAAAATAAACTAGAAAAAAGGTCATTCTTACTCTCTCTAACAAATCATCTACCCTACCAAATGGGTGTGAAATGTATCGATCTTCATGTTCTAAAACAATGGTGGTGGGTTTTCAAACACCCAATGTGATATTTATGAACATATACAACAAAATTATATTTATGCATTCTTCATGATCACATAGACAATTAAATGTTCCACCTCTATCACTAAAAGTGAAATGGATTATAAAAAACCTTAGATATTAACATTGTGATGCATTCTATTCTGCCTGAAAACACCACATTCCTCTCTATAATTGCTTATATAATTGTTTTCAATTGGTTTCCTTTATGAAAATATTTTCCTGATATGAGAATTGAATTAATGCCTCCAAGAAATGAATGTCTACTTTTTTTTTCGTGAATGATTTTTTAAATTTAAAAAATTTGGATTCCATTTTTTTCTTTTTTGTTCTCTATAAAATCAAAATTATTAGATAACTGTTACTTGATATTCTGCAAATCAATATTACAAATTATTAAATATTTTTCTTCCCCTTATTTTCATTGTATTTCATTTCATTTTTTTAATGTTCTACTTTAAGTGAAGTAGTTTTCAATGGATATCCATTGGAGATGTCATGATTTTTAGATTGAATATATATATAGATTCAAATTTTATATTTCATATATTATTTAATTTTTATAATTTTAATAAATTTCCTAGATTCCTGGTGGGTTTGGATACCACTCCCAATTGTAACCACTATTGAATTATTTCCCGAATTTAGATTAGTGGTGTTAAAAAGTTTACTATTGTCTCAACATTAGGCATCATTTGGAAACTACCCCATTAATAATTCACGATTTGTCATCCCAAAAAAATTTGGGATTTATAAAAATAATTTTTTATCTTCTATTATCCAAACATAGATATCAACTGTTGAAACAAACCCATTAATTTATGTTCAACATAAGTTGTTTTATCAATTGTTTGTGGTTGGAATTGTTTCCAAGATTATTGTTTGAGTCCAGGGGGAGTAGTAGGTCAATGCACTACTTGATCACTCTAGGAATGGATTGATTGGATTATGTAACCTAGAATGTATTTTTTGAGAATGTATTAAACCTTTTATTCATTCTAGGACCACACCACATAATATCATAATTTGTTAGAGCTTGGGAAGGAATATCCAAATTGGGAAAATAAGATTTTGAGAGCCCAAAAATTCCATAGGGATGAAATTTATATCTGTGTTCGTCTAGAGTATTTTTAATGAAATATATATTAGATTAATCGACAACATTGGGAGAAGGTGCAGATTCCTTTCCAAAAAACTGTTAACCTCCTTTTTTATTTGTCTTGTGATTTTTTTTGCTAGTGGGATAAAAAATTTTATTACCTATACAATAGTTTAATCACAAAATTTTCCCTTTAGAAGACCCATCTACTAAATGTTTTGGTATGGTGTGAGACTATTATAAATTATATCCATAAAAATATTTGGAGAAAAATATTGATTCAAGAAATACCTATGTAGATACAAAATTCTATATCACGTTTCATGGAATATTTCACCATCATCCAGAAGAAAACCAATAAATTTGTGGATTATTTCAGTTATTTATATACTGGAATATAATTTCATTACGAAACATTGTAAATATAATCCCATATATCAATTGTTTTATCTTCTAAATTTTAAATCCATTTCCTAGAATTTCCATTTGAGTAGAAATGGGAATGCCATCAACTCATGTTTATCTTCACATAGTCCTCTCAGTGGTAGTTGTTGAACTCAAAGTTAGATGTACCTAATGAATTCACGATAGTATACATTCTAATTCCATTTAAATATTTTAGTAGAGATATCAATAATTTTTTCATATCAATATTCCATGATCATGGTATCAACATAATTTATGATAGGTTTTTGGACATAATAGGATCATGAAATTCTCTAAGTCTAACTCAATATCTTAGGTTAATTTCATGTTGAGTTGAATTGAGATGTTAATCTTTTCATTAATTCTTATTCTCCATATTTTCATGATCATATTCAATCTCATGTTACAGATTTAGTTTTATAGCATTGAAATGTTTGTGGGTTTATAGAATTAAAGGCTCTTTGTGTTTCCCACTGGATCCTTTGTGCATTAACAAATTCAAGATAATTTTATTATGTTTATTTTATTTCTATTTTATTTTTTTAGTTTTATTTATATTTTTTATTCCAACTTGGTCAAACATAACCACATTAATAATAGTGTCAAAATTTTAATGGATCCCAAAATCATTAATAACGTTCAAGGAAAAAAAATATTTATAAAACATATTATAAATTAAAAACATAGTGAATAGGGATTGATCTACAAGGATTTATGTAATGTCTTAGATCTGAATTCCTCTAAAACATTCCCCATACCTAGTTTCCCACATGGCCTCAAATAAATTTCCCCCAATGACAGAGGATTCAAACTATCAATGAGGGCCTATGGTGTGATAGTGGAGAAACTATGCCCTCATTGGCAGAGTGTAACAAAACGAAGAAATAATATACAATAGTGGATGTAGTAAACATCATAAAATAGTCTAAGACTGATATGATAAATAAACATGAGTTTTTTCACAAGAAAGATGATGTAGTATGTTATTTATAGAAAAATAGCCAAAACATGATATACTACAGTCAAACACAATACAAGTATCAATGAACAAAATACATAAGAAATGTAACAACCTAAAATATTATGATATATAATATTTTTAATTTCATTGATGTATTCTATTGTACACTACACCATTCTTAGGTTGTACTATACGCAACACCATATTAGCTTGCAGTATACACAACACTATTCTT
This sequence comes from Viscum album, assembly GCA_963277665.1. Taxonomy (NCBI): domain Eukaryota; kingdom Viridiplantae; phylum Streptophyta; class Magnoliopsida; order Santalales; family Viscaceae; genus Viscum; species Viscum album. The sequence goes on from OY728152.1 coordinate 1,753,597,598, forward strand.
GGCTCGTGTTACACACAATTTCAAGTTCTATTTCTAGAAATTATTATATGCAACATTAAGTATATATTTTTTAATGTATAAATGAAATAAATTTTGATTATTTTATACACAACACTAAAGGGAGCTTCAACTACACTGATCCCTGACTCGGCTTGCATTAGACGGAATCACGACCTTCCTCGATAGCATGTGTTGTAGGCAATACTGGGTTTCCCAAAACAATGATATATTGTTATAATATTTTTATGAAGTAGACGTTATTAAAAGTATTAAATAATTTATAAATTTTATATCATTATCATTCATCTTACATATATTCTAGTACATGATATGAGAAAAAAAAAATTTCGAGTAAAATAGGTATTCTTAAAAAAGGCAGTTTTGCCTCCTTTTGATGGTGCACCCACATTAAATCATGTTTATGACATGTTTATAAGTTCAAAATGAAAAAATAAAATTCTTCTTTGGAATCAGGATATTAAAATTTACTTTGGATAAATTTTTGATATTATTCTGATAACTTTCGTATTTTGATGAATAGTAAAAACACACTATATTTTTTTTAAAAACATCTTTTTTCTTCGTAAAAATTTATATGGTTAAATTATAATATTTAGTTGTTTTAAAGTATAAATAGAATATATTTTTACCATTTCATATAATTTATTTCATTATCATTTATTTTACATTGAATTCATAGGTAAAATCATTTCAATGTTTTGAAGTGTTTTAACTTTTAAAACTCGTTTTCATGACAGGGAGATTAATTTTAAATTAATTTCCTCAACTTATTTGATTTGAATTTGGACAAATTGATTCCATATTTTACATCAGTAGGTCCGAATTTTGTTAATATGATACTATTAATTTATTTGGCACTGTGAATAGTATCTACGGTAAATTTTATTTAACCTTGTTAAAAGTAAATCCGTTAATTGAAGGTAAATATAATATTATAAAATTACCATAACACTTGTCTTAATATAATTGGATGATTATATTTCGACCTAAGGAATATTTGGGTGGAAATGGAATCCATTGGAATCCACTTGGATGTGATTTAGACCTTTAATTTATTTTATTTTTAAGAATGTGAAATATGTCTCACTCAAATGTTAATAATTAATGTTTTTTTAATATATGGATATACATTATATAAATTCGATTATAAATATTCATTTGAAAGATAAAATGTTTTTCTTTGTTATGGTAATTTATTTGTAATTTTTAGGTGACATTTAATTACTTTAATAGCTTATACATTAATGATGCAGATATTATTTAATTATTGATCAATATATAATATAGTTTCTATTAAAGTAATAATACCCATTCATATGACCAGAAACATGACCAAATCTTATTGGTCGAGTATATCTATACTGTAACCATCCAAAGGTAGACTTTGGGTCCATTTGGAGCCGTATAAAAGGGATTATGACATTTATATGATTTTATTTTTAATAATGTCAATGTTGTCACCTTCATAACATAATAAATATTAAAATTTAAATGTTGTGATTTTAAGATGATAAATTCGAGTAAAAGTATTATTATGAAATTTAATAGATTTATATTCCTTATAGTATTTTATTTTTAATTTTTATTCAACAAATAAGTATATTATATGATCATAAAAAAATGTTGTAGTAATTATTTCATTAAGAGAAATATCACACAAATGGGTTTAAAAATATTAAAATCAATATTATATGACCTAATTAATGTTATAAAAAAATATTAAAGACTAACTGTCATGGTAGGATTAAATTAAAAAAATATTCGAATATATCCTATGTGTGGAATTTTTTTTAATTCAAATAATTGACTACTGTCAAAATTGACACTATTGTTGTTTTATAAAAATAACATATTGTAAAATTGTTTAAAAATCACAAAAATATTTTAAAATTATAAATTAAATTTTAGATTGTCTAAAATTTCCTAAAGTATAAAATTATGGACAATTAATAACACAAAAGTAATTATTTATAACAATTTAAAATTTAAAATATTATTACCACAAAAAATTAGATAGATTAAATAAGGAAAAATCAAGTTGATATGGGTTATAATAAATTTCCAACATACCTAAATTTTATTGTATGATTATATAACAACCCCATATCATCTAAGATTCATATTTGAGTCATTTTGGAAGTTTGTATGTTAGGTTTTAATTTATATTAAATTAATATGTTTGAGGTTTCCAAACGTGCCCCTATCCTCCCTTATAGAAGGGCACCTCCCGCCTCTCCTCTTCAAAAAAATTTAGGCCTTATAACTTATACATCCCCTTCCAATTTCACATATCCACTTCCATAGAAACCTACAAGAGGTCCTGGTCTTCTTCAAAGTCCAAATTTAGTGCCCTAAGAGGATGTTTAAAAGAGGCACATCAAAAATGATGTAATCTCTTCTACCAATTCATTCAAGTATATTTATTCTTCTAATTCATATTTTTCAGTTTTATAATAATAAAGTAATAACATCATTATAACTAATATACTTATTTGTTATTATAAATATAAAACAACTCCATTTCACCTTCTATCCATCCAACGGAAAATGAAATCACCACGCGTGCGTACGTACAGAATACCGACTCCACGCAGTGGGGTAATCTATTTTTCCACCACCACCATAATTGGATTTGTATAACTGTGTGATAATAACTATATATAATTATTATAACATCATACTGATTCTAAGATATTGTATCATCCACTCCAATTCCATTCAATAATTATGGGAATGATATCATCACTCGTGTGTACGTACGGATTACCGACTCCACGACAAGATGAGATTCATTCTCCATGATAACCATTAAAGAATGATTATAAAATATATATATAATAAATAATCATGAAATATATGACATAATAATTAATCTTGATTTATGTAAATATATGTTTCATTTACATAATTCCATTCAATTCAATAAGGAAACGAAAACAACATTCAGGCGTATGTACGACCTATCGTCTCCATGAACGGTGTATTTCATTCCATTTATCAATTCATCAAATATATATAAATTCTGAATATATTACATAATTTTTTATATTCTATTATTATGTAAAACATGATATATATAATAATATCATGATCAAAAAGTCCAAACATGTACGTAAATGAAACAATTTTAACCAAAACCTTGCTCTAACATGGAATTGTCAAAAGATCGGTTAATATAAAGTCAAAATTTAATCATATATGATATCAGAAATATTATAATGGTTATGTTACATGTTACTAATATTTTTTAACCCTACTATACCGGAGTCTCAGACACATACGGATGAAATTGGACATAAGGTAAGGGATAATATAGAAAATATCATTTTTATCCGAGATTGCTTATACATAAGTATTTACTGGGGTTATATTTTTCGTCCTTGAATATAAACTATTTTTCATAAATTTTTTAATATTATTCAATTTATATTTAAATTCATGATTACCCACTTTTTACTTTTACTTTTTGTTATGGAAGGAAACTTTTTTTGTTAACAATACGAGGTACTTTTTGACATTTCCGTTGAAAGAATGAGGAGAATGATTTTTTGACATATATGACATGAACTGATTTAAATGGTTTCATAACACAATATTTACATGAATATTACTCTATATTGTTTCATGATTATTTTCAATCAAATTCCTTTTCTTTTTATATTTCATGGAATTTTGTGAAAAGAATATTATTTTGAAGAAGAAAGGATATTTTCCTCAAGAATTCATTTCAAATGTTTTTTCAAAACTATTTTCCATCTAAGATGAAATTATTTACTATGATTTTGTTTCAGGTATAATTTATCTATTATTTACATGATTTTATTTTTCTTATGATGAAATGATATCCTTTTTTCTATATGGATTATGTTATGATGGGATGATTTTTATGAAACTCATTTTATTTTTTGTGTTATGATGAATGATTTATGATTATTTTGTGGCACAAGTAATAATGATTTCATAATGAGATGTATGGGACCTATATCTCCCTCTAATTAATTGGGTAATGATTTATATCTCATGGGATGGAAATGTATGGAATGAAAAGTTATTATGGTTCAGTGATACAGGACTGGAATGAGGAGTGAACTCGATTCAGTAAGAGACTTTGTCCACTATGATGGTCTTGGAAACAATGTCGTGGCTACTATAGAAATCATATCATGTTCATAATGGATTCCCATAATTACTTGTTTTATTCCGTTGATATTTTTTCATGATTGATGTTATATTATGATTTCTTCCTAGCGTACTGCCATGTTTTATGTCATTGCTCAAGATTTTTATGTTTAAACATTATGTTTAGGTTTTTAAGTTCAAATGTATATGGTTTGTTTTATTTTTTCTAAAAATACCATTACTGAGCCTTTGAGATCACCATTTATATGGATTATTTTCCCCAGGATATAAAAAAATGTTTTAGGTAAGAAATCAAAAGGCTACGATCTTTATGGGAGATGTTGAAGATCTTTTCACCCTGATTAGAAGATTGTGTTCCGAGATTCCAATGAAACTAAACTATTACGGTCCATGGGTGTCTATTTTTCTTAGGTATTATGTATTCTGCAAAATTAATATAATTTCCATGTATGTCAATATTGGGTCACTACAGATGGAATCAGTGGGATGGCTTAGTTAACCTTTGGAAACTAGGATGTGAAAACATTAGATCCCTAGAGATATTTCTGTGGTATTTCTAGGAATTTCTTTATGGTAAAGTATAATTATAGGTTATAGACCTAGAATTATGATAACGATCATTGAATTCATTCTAATATGTTAGAGATTGAAAGTAATCCCCTTTATTATGTTGTTTTCCTAGCATGATTTTTGCTGCTCACAATGTTCTTTTTGGGTTTGAGATAATGGATGGAACCCGAAGGAACCGTGTTGATAAATGTAATGGAAAATGAAATGATTTGCCTCCCGAACAATCAAATGCGATGGGAGATGGAGTGAAAAATCTTTTTGCTATAAATACACAAGGTAGGAATCATTCTGGACTTCCAACTGAGCAGAAAAAGGAACAATATTCTATAGAGTCCTTCATGAGGAAACGTACACCTTATTTCAGAGGGTCTTCTGATCCACTTGTTGCTGAAAAATGGATCAGTACCATTGAATAGATATTTTCCATATATCGTAGTATAGAGCATGAAAAATTCATTTTGGCTGTTTACTGGATATCAGGTGAATCAGACCAGTGGTGGACTCTAATTAAGAATACAAGGCCCTATGATGAAATTGAATCCATGGAATGGGATGAGTTCAATAACATGTTTTTCAATAATTACTTCCCTTTAATTTTTCAAACAATGTTGGAAATAGAGTTCCTTGAGCTTAAGCAAAAGGATGATCAATATGTTGGTATATACAAAACAAATTTTACAAGGCTTTCAAGGTATGCATCTGGCTTTATCATCCAACCAGAATGTAAAGTTGATCGATTATTCAGTGGCATAAAACCATGTCTTCGAAGAGCATTAGAAATATAATACTCTAGTACCTATGAAGATGTAGTGTGTAGTGCTGTAAAGGTAGAACTGGAAGTTGGTGTTACATATCCATCTCATAGTTTTGACAAGAAACGAAAGATGGAGTTCAAAGAAAAATCTCTAAACAATGGTGAAAAGAAGATGAATGTTTTGTTATTCTCAATGTGTGGAATGATGCAAGGTTGAGATTGTCTTAAAGGGACTAAAAATGTTTTTTAAGTGTGGAAAATAAGGTCATCGAGCATTTTAGTGTCGAAGTAATAGGAAAAAGGTATCTAATGATGATAATAGAGAAAAAACTACAGACAATGCACCACCAACACTTCAAATCTTAATGTTCAAGGAAATGGGGCATTATGCTAACCAATGCCCTAATCCAAGGTTTAATGATGATCAACCTTGAAAACCTTGTAAGGAAAAGGAAAAAGGGAAGTCACATGCAATAACTATTTGCGATGATGAGTATGAAAATGATATAGTGGAATGATTTTGTGTTTGTGTAAAGGGATTTCGATATAATGTTGTAGAATCTCATTTATATTATTGTGGAATATTGGAATATCTATGTATTTTTTTATTGTGGATTTCAATAATTATATAGTACCGGTAACCATGAAAGGTGTTCGAAATATTTTTGGAATGCAGATGATATTTTTATAATGAAGGGATAAGGAGTAAATAATATGTTTCATAGTATTCATGAGCTCATGACTAATATAAGGAAAAAGTGATATCATGGTTTTAGTATAAAGAAATTTTGGGATTTTTGTATGTGGTAAGAGGTAACTTTTAACATCATTCATGTTTTCAATATGGTTCAATGGGTATTCATTTTTAAAGAGAATACATGATTATGGTATTCACATGTTTTGAATGTGACCAACAACAAGATATATCTTATGATATATGGGGGATAAATGATGGAATTCACAAGCTTGTTATATGACCATTTCTTGTAATTGAATTCATTGTACTATGATATTGGACATAAATATTTTGGATAAGCCTAAATATTGGAATGTATTATTTGGGACGTCAGATAGTATGGTTTAAGGCTGGAACCTTTTTCATTTTTTTTCATTAATGTTATAATCGTGTAGTATTAGGACAACCTGCAGGATGGGCGACAACCCATCGCATCAGAGAAGGTTACATGAATCAAACCCACAACCGAAGTATTACAGGCCTTTATCGCCTACAACTAGCCTAAACGATGTCCATGGTTAGTAGAAATTAGTTTTATTTTATTAAGATGTATGATAGTTGAAGTATAAGTCCATTTTTGGAATCATATACGATTAATCTCACCATAAGAAGCACATATTTATATAACATTTGGTAACCTTATGTTTGAAACAGATGGAATGACCTATCATTCAATCACATGATCTGAAAACACTTCACGGAAGACAAATTCTTCTTCATTTTTTTAATTGATAATGTGGAAATTGTTCAAGGTACAAAAAACAGTTAGATTGTTCCAAAACATGTTAGTAGTTCTTTTAATTATTCAATATTAGTGAAATGATCTTGAAAACAAAATAATGTTGTCCTAGTGCCCTCATATCTGATGACTCAGATGGTACCATAGATCATCACAAATTTATGTCTTTGTGATTTTGGGCTTTTTCATAGCCATGTTCTATACCACTATTCATCCAAGCATGACGGTTAAATTTCTCTTCCATATCCATATTTTCATATATGTTCTCCTTTGTGGAAACCTATTGATGAGTTAATTTGGCTAACCATTACGTTTCATAATTCAATTTTTAAAATTATGTTTTAGTATTCCTGTAACACCCCAGGTAAATAAAGAATATGAAATTTTCATATTTATACATATTTGTGAATAAAATATTAATATTACTTTAATGGGAATTCTATTCCTGATGGCGTACCCAACACGCAACAACGAGTTTCTTGGGAATCTTACATTTCACTCTAATAATAAAATAATATTACATTAAAGGGTAGTTAATATGTAGCCGTTTTATTGGCGGGAATGGATAGAAATAAATAAAATATGATTATATATGTTTTTAAATGTTTTTACATTTATCCAATAAAAGATAAAGGCTTAATATACGGAAAGAATTCAATTGTAGGCATATATTCCCTAGTTTTCACTAAAGGTTCACTTATCACCTTTTGATGGAAAACCGTCATTAAATATAGTTTTGTTCACTCTTATACATTCAATTGGACCAAATAAAACTCTTCTTTAGAATCGGGACATCAAAATTTAGTTTGTGTAAATTTTTGGTATCTTTCCGATAAAGTTCATTTTTTTAATGAATAGTGTAAAATATTGTATTTTAATTCAAAACCTCTTTTTAATGGAATTTATTTATATGATTAGATTATATTTTGAATATGTTTTAAAGTGAAATTAGAATATATTTTTACCATTAAATCCAATAGTGGTTGTTGGAATTAATTTCACTTTGAAATCATACTTAAACTCGTGTCAATCTTTTGATACTTATTGTTTCATAAAACACGCTATTTGCTCTGACAACGGGAATTAATTATTAAATTAATTAATGTGACTTATATGTTTTTAATTTTGTAAAATAGACTTCATTTTTGAATTCGGAATATCAAATATAGCTTAGGGTGAATTTTTGAGATTTTTCTGAAAAACTTCAATTTTTGATGAATAGTGAAACCACTTAGTGGTACTTATAAAAACTGATTTTTCGTTTAAATGAAATTTTACCACTTATGTGTTTTTAATTTCAAAAATCCGACATACATGGTTTTCATTAAGAAGTAAAAGGTGGTTCAATGATATGAAAATAATTGTTTGGTGAATAGTACCTTTTAAGTTCTTAATCGCGATTAGAGGTAATTAGTGTAGTTTAAGGTAAAAATAATGTTTTAATAATATTAAATAAACTTGAAACATGTCCTAAACTCAATGTATGTGTCATGTCCGACCATGAAAACCCTTGGGTCAACTTGGTGACCCCATGGATCCACTTTGGTTGGAAAATGACATTAATATCTTTTTATTTAATGTTAAAGTAAAAATGAGACAAACATGAAATGTTTTACTAAAACAATTCGTAAATGGGGTTATACAAATCAGATTTTTGACTATAAATATTAATTGGAAAGATAAAAATATTTCCTAAATCATAGTATTTTTTTTATAATTTTTACATATTAAACAATATAAATTATTTATGACATCATGATGATGCAGTGATGACCTCATTATTTAACGATTTAAATAAAATGGAAAGATAATTTAATATCTAAGACCTACACATGTCCAAAACCTATTGTATGAGTGGATTGCGAACCCGTATCACCTTATACACGAATTATATCAATGTGGGACCTTTTAAAACCGAAACTCATTTTCAAATAAAGTAACATTTCCTTACTTTCCAAGAGTGCCCCTCCTCTCCTCTTATAAAAGGCCCCCACCTCTACCTCTTTACCCACCCTTCCAAAGCCTTTGTCTCGGACAACCCCTACCCATTTTGCCTCTCCACTTCCCTCTCTTACTCCTTGAAGCCTAACATTGGGACGAAGTCTTCCCAAGGAAGCCTTTGAGCTCAAACAATGGGAGTTACCAGATTTTAAGGTAATGTCTTCACTTGTGTCCTTTTGTTTTATTTTTCTTCTCCAACCCCCTAAACTCTTTTTATTCATTTTATTTTATAACAAATACAGTATATTCAATATACTAGGGTTTTTTTATAAAATTTATTCGAGATACACTTACACACACCTACATCTAATGGTTAAAGAACATATTGTGTCCCTGGATGGCGAATTTCTGCCTCCCGAAACGATGATTGTTCAACATTCTTCTAACACCTTCAAAGGTGGCCATTAAGATGACACTATATTTATATATGATATATAATATTTTTATGTATTCCTTATACTTCTGTATTTTTCATTTTGGGCAGACCATTATGGTTTCCATTATGGGTAAACGCGATATCTTCATTTAATGAAGTGCGGACTACCACCCCCTCAAAGTGATATGATTCGTTAATGCCATATGTGGGACGTATAAAGGATGGATTTAATGTTATTATATATGATGTTATACTGGAATTATAATATACCTCTATATAATTATTTTTATTTCCATTAAAGTATGAGATAGAAATGAAAGTAGCGTTCATGCGTACGTACGTCTTACCGTCTCCATGAACGGTACATTTCATTTGTTATCTCAAAAATTTATGTAATATAATAAGTACATATATATAATTTATATATATGTAATATATTACATCTAAATTATGGATATCATTCTGGAATTATAACATATATATATATCTCTCATTTTGTTTTAATTCCATTAATATGACAAAAAAATGAAAGTAGCGTTCATGCGTACGTACGGCCTACCGTCTCCATGAACGGTGCTTTTAATTATTATCTCCAAATTCTAAGGAATAGTATAAAATGAATATATACTGGATATATATTATATTTAAAAATCAATACTATTCTGGATATGATGTACCTATAACTACCTGGAAAATTGTTTTCCAACAAGTTCAATTTTTGACTCATGTACCAAACATCGACAAAAACGTCTGATATGAACTCATATTATTAACCAATTATTATAACATTAAAATACGTGATATGAACTGAATAATAATCTTTATAATAGTTCTTCAATCAATTATAAATTTTCCAAAGTTTGTTATTCAAGAATATAAAGAAACGAACAAGACAAGTTGGACTTGAGGTAAGGGATCCTACAGCTCTCATTCTTTTTAAGTACACTCTTTTATGTCATTCCTTTTAAGTTCATGTTTCTTATGATTGGGATGTTCTTTTATATTACTCATACTGTACGTATTATGTTCATATGATGAGAGACCCTATTTCCTCTCATCAATCCATTTTGGAAGTTTTGAGTGGCGCCGTTAGGCTGCCGAATTCTCGTAAGAGATCTAACCTCTATTTTTCTTTTTTATGTACTCTCCTTTATGTCACTTATTTTAAGCTCCACTTTGTTATGTTGTGGGGTGTTATTTTATATTACTCTTTCTGTAAAATTTATGTTAATACGATGAGAGACCCTATTTGATCTCATCAATCCATTTTTGGATGTTTTATGTGGCGTCGTTAGGCTGTCGAGTTTTCGTAAAGGATTTTTCATCTCACTTTTATTCCCGTGAGATTTATGATACATTTGCCACAATTTCCATTGAGTGGTGTATGTACTACCCATTATTTTACTCATTGTGTAACATACTTTATTTTATGATCATTTACATCAATGTTGTACTGTCCTTCTTTCACGAGGTGTGTGTTTCGAATGATACCCATATCGGTAAAGGAACCTTTCACCCTCCTCTTTTTAAAAGACTTCTTTTGTTGGGTCTTTTGATTTACTTATTGTTATGTTGGTATATGTTCTCAAGTATCCTTATTGATGTAAATTTTATGTCCAAGTGATGAGATACCTTTTTTTATCTCTCATCAACTCATTTTGATGTGACGACGTTAGGCTGTTAAGGGAACTTCTTAACCCAATTTCGATTTCTTTGGGTTCATCATGTAATTATTGAATATGTCATCCTTTGAATATTTTTGAATGAACTTTGATTATTTTACACATAATATACAATTATATTTGGTGTATTCTTTTGTCACACATAATTACGTAATTGATTTATCCTTAAACCAAGGATACCGTCTTTGTATGGGACTTCGTCTCAATCTCCTTTCATTGAGGCATATTATGTTTTATACACAACCTTATTTTATATGGTGTATAAACCCCTTTTACCTTTACATTTATCCAAAAGGAATATTTTTTATACGAAGCATTTTACTAAACGACAAAAGGGAATGTTTTTGTCGTACGTATGCGGCAACAATGACTTCTTCGCCGCCATGACCATTATTTGAGTTTCGGATTCCTCTACAAGCCACACCTTTTTTTTTAAAGAAAAATAAATACCATGTTTTACTTTTCTTTTATTTTGGTATTGAAAATGGTTTTCATAATGTTTTTATATCAATGTGTTGTATTTTTATCTTGTGATTAAAAGGTGGAAATGTTAGGTTTCCTTTATGCATGTTTTATGTGATACGATTATGTTGAGGTTCTTGGGAATTATTATGAAGACGGGTGGTTATGTTATAATCTAAGGGCGGGTGAGCCCGATATAGCTCTCCAATGCATTGGGTAATGCGAAGGAGTGAAACGTTAAGGTTTCTCTGAAAAGATTTAGGGAATATATTGTGATGGGTATTCCAAACGTAACCAAGAGGGTTACTCCCTATGTAAGAATGTTATGAATGCCTCAAGTTACCTTTATGTCATATGATTTCTATGATTTATTCATGAATTTATGAGGTATGATAAAGTGCTTATGTTTTATGGGTAAAGTATGATTTCATTCTTATGTATACATGTACTCATGTTTCCTTTCCATATATTTATATCCCTTACTGAGCTTTTTATGCCTATCCCAAGTTTTTGAAATGTTTTTCACAGTATAAGGGAAAGGTACATGATGTGATGATAGTGTCAAGGATGTGTCAAGAAGGAATCCATGTTTTATTTTAAATATGTTTCTGTTGATGCGAAGAATGAATTATGTCTTTTATGTACCCACTTTGTTTAAATGTGGAATGTAATGCAAGTTTCATGATCTAATTCTCTAACACTCTAAACCTGAAAATATCCTCAATGTGTAATCTGGTAATAACTCAATATTAAGTAAGGTTTAAGGCTGCGGACTTATAGTTGGTATCAAAGGTAGGTTTAGATAACTTTAGAGGTAAGGGGATTCTTAATGCATAAGTGACATTACCATAATGGTTAGGATTTCAGAAGGAGTCCTGGTTTTAGATAAAGTGAATGAGTAAGTATATCTTGGTGTTTATCTTCCTCATTAGTACATGATGGTTATGTTGATATACTCACACTGACCTTTTTGGCTTTAGTAAATGGTTGGATCTAGCAGGCCCCAAAGTGACAATTGGTTTGAAGGAAACTGTGGTGGTTCTATGATTAAGAGACTGGATGAAATGGGGTATTCAATGAGGAAACTCATGGTTGTTCTAAACCAACTATCAAGGAGTCATGATCATCCACTTGAACCTTGGTATGTTCTATAATGCATCATGTGCGAGATGACCAATCGATGTGGAAGTTCAGGTAATAATGAAAAATGTAACCATTAGGGTTTACATGATCCTTACTTTTGAGGTAAGTATGGGTTATTATATGTTATGATAGAAAATTAAACGCATGAGATAAACTTGAGGTTAAAATATGTTGTGTTTATTTTTAAATATTTTATCTCGTTTTGGGAAATGTTTTGAGAATTATATAGTTTTGGAAAAAAGGATAACACGCAGACTGTGTGACAACCCGTCGCGTCGGACAAAGCTGCGGGAATCGAACCCACAACCAAAGTGTGACTGGTATTTATCACCTACCACTAGACTACATGAAGTCCCTGGTTAGATTTACTGATTCTTTTTTAGTTAGATGATTTTATTCATTAAGAGTATGTTGATTTTGTGTTATCTATGGAAATTTATTAACCTATCATGGAGGATAAGTGGTTAGGATTAATTACTTTTCAATACGAGACATTAAGAGAAACTGATGTGGTTTGGAGATAAATGATACGATTTAACTTGGTAGACTATGTGAATAAATCCTTCAAAATATTTGGGTTTCAATCTTAGTTTGGTTTACTTTGAATAATTTTATGGACAAATTGTTTATCGAATGGTCCTCGTTGAACTTCGGGTTTTGTTGGACAAATTTTGGAGATTAAGAATAGATGTTCTTTTTATAAAGGGTTATCCTTTTCTGGATAATCTGATCATGTTCTAACCTTTTTGGTTTTGGTTTTGGTTAGAGTCTAAAGACATGGGAAGTATATAGTTATCTATTGTGGATTAGGTGATTCTCTAGAAATTTATTATAGTACTCTTAATGCGAACATGTCTTCATAAATACTCATCTTTTTGAAAAAATTATTAGTTTGATTAAGGAATCTAGTAAAAGTTTAATGTCAACATGATAAGTTATTATGTTTCCTAATGAATAAATTCCTCAATAAAATATAACTTAAACAAATGTTGTCTATTACCTTTTCCTACTGGGAAATCAAATACCGTTTAACCCATCACAAGTTTGTGAATTTCTTATGGTTAACTTTCTCCTAGACATGTTTACTATCACTCTCCATCAGAACATGAACCATTGTTTTTTCCTCCATTTCCATATTTTCATACTTGGAATCCTAGTATGGGTTAACTCGGGTGACCATTGCACTTATCTTTATTTATTTTAAAGTGATTGTTTTACCTACTCATGTTCCAATGTGGGACTTTCAAAGATGTTTCCAAGCCCAATTTTAAAAATTGTGAGGACGTAATTCCCAAAAGGGGGGAAGGATGTAACACCCCAGACAAATAAGGAATATGAAATTTTCATATTTATCCATATTTGTGAATAAAATATTAATATGACTTTAAAGGGAACTCTATGCTCGATGGCGTACCCAACATGCAACAACGGGTTTCTTGGGAATCTTATGTTGCACTCTAATAATAAAATAATATTATTTTAAATCGTAGTTAACATGTAGCCGTTGTATTGGCGGGAATGGATAGAAATAACTAAAATATGATTATATATGTTTTTAAATGTTTTTACATTTATCAAATAAAAGATAAAGGCTTAAAATACGGAAAGAATTCAATTTTAGGCGTATATGCCCTAGTTTTCACTAACGGTTCACTTATCGCCTTTTGATGGCAAACCATCATTAAATATAGTTTTGCTCACTCTTATACATTCTATTGGACCAAATAAAACTCTTATTTAGAATCGGGACATCAAAATTTACTTTGTGTAAATTTTTGGTATCTTTCCGATAAAGTTCATTTTTTAATGAATAGTGTAAAATATTGTATTTTAATTCAAAACCTCTTTTCAATCTAATTTATTTATATGATTAGATTATCTTTTGAATTTGTTTTAAATTGAAATTAGAATATATTTTTACCATTAAATCAAATAGTGGTCATTGGAATTAATATCACTTTGAAATCATACTTAAACTAGTGTCAATCTTTTGATACTTATTGTTTCATAAAAACACCCTATTTGCTCTGACAGCGGGAATTAATTATTAAATTAATTAATGTGACTTATATGTTTTAAATTTTGTAAAATAGACTTCATTTTTGAATTCAGAATATCAAATATAGCTTAGGGTGAATTTTTGAGATTTTTCTGAAAAACATCAATTTTTGTTGAATAGTGAAACCACTAAGTGGTACTTATAAAAACTGATTTTTCGTTTAAATGAAATTTTTCCACTTCTGTGTTTTGAATTTCAAAATTATGACATAAATGGTTGTAATTAAGAAGTAAAATGTGGTTCAATGAGATTAAAATACTTTTTTGGTGAATAGTAACTTTTAAGTTCTTAATCGCGATTAGAGGTAATTAGTGTAGTTTAAGGTAAAAATAATGTTTTAATAATATGAAATGAATTTGAAACATGTACTAACCTCATTGGATGTGTCATGGCCGACCAATAAAACCCATGGGGCAACATGGGGACCCCATGGAGCCACTTTGGTTGTAAAATGACATTAATATCTTTTTTTAAAGTTAAAGTAAAAATGAGATAAACATGAAATGTTTTATTAAAACAATTTGTACATGGAGTTAAAAAAATCATATTTTTGACTATAAGTATTCATTTTAAAGATAAAAATATTTCCTACATCATAGTATTTTTTTATAGTTTTTACACATTAAATAAATTAAATTATATATGACATCATGATGATGCAGCGATGACCTCATTATTTAACTATTTAAATAAAATGGAATGATAATGTAATATCTAAGACCTACACATGTACAAAACCTATTTGATGAGTTTATTTAGAACCCTTATCAACTTATCCACGAAGCATATCAATTTGGGTTCTTTTAAAACCGAAACTCATTTTCACATAAAGTAACATTATCTTACTTTCCACAAGTGCCCCTCCTCTCCACTTATAAAAGGCCCCCACCTCCAACTCTTTACCCACACTTCCATAGCCATTGGCTCATACAACCCCTGCCCATTTTTTCTCTCCACTTACCTATATTACTACTTGAAGCCTCACATTGGGAAGAAGTCATCTTAAGGATGCCTTTGAGCTCAAACCAAAGGGAGTTACCCGATTTTAAGGTAATGTCTTCACATGTGTCCTTTTGATTTATTTTGCTTCTCCAACCCCCTAAACTCATTTTATTCATTTATTTTGTAACAAATAAAGTATATTAAATATACTAGGATGTTTTTATAAAAAGTATTCGAGCTAAACTTACACACACCTACATCTAATGGTCAAAGAACATACTGTTTCCGTGGATGACGAATTTCTGCCTCCCGAAACGATGATTGTTCAACATTCTTCTAACACCTTCAAAGGTGGCCATTAAGATGACACTATATTTATATATGATATATAATATGTTTATATTTTCCTTATGCTTTTTTATTTTTCATTTTTGGAATACCTTTATGGTTTCCATTATGGGTAAATGTGATATCTTCATTAAAGGAAGTGCGGACTACCGCCCCCTCAAAGTGATGTGATTCGTTAATGCCATACATGGGACGTATAAAGGATGGATTTAATGTTATTATATATGATGTTATACTGGAATTATAATATACCTCTATATAATTATTTATATTTCTATTAAAGTATGATATAGAAATTAAAGTAGCTTTCATGCGTACGTACGGCTTACCGTCTCCATGAACTGTATGTTTCATTTCTTATCTCAAAATGTTATGTAATATTATAAGTACATATATATAATGGATATATATGTAATTATTACATATAAATTATCGATATAATTCTGGAATTATAACATATATATAAATATATATATATCTCTCTCTCATTTTGCATTAATTCCATTATTATGACAAAAAAATGAAAGTAGCGTTCATGCGTACGTATGGCCTACCGTCTCCATGAACGTTGCTCTTAAATTTTATCTCCAAATTCTAAGGAATAGTATAAAATGAATATATACCAGATATATATGATATTTAAAACATCAATACTATTATGGATATGAAGTACCTATAACTACATGGAAAATTATTTTTCAACAAGTTCAATTTTTGACTGATGTACCAAACATCGACAAAAACGTCTGATATGAACTCGTATTATTAACCAATTATTATAACATTAAAATATGTGATATGAACTGAATAATAATCTTTATAGGAGGTATTTAATCAATTATAAATTGACCAATGTTTATTATTCATGAATATAAAGAAACGAACAAGACAAGTTGGATTTGAGGTAAGGGATCCTACACCTCTCTTTCTTTTTAAGTACACTCTTTTATGTCATTCCTTTTAAGCTCCTATTTCTAATGATTGGGATGTTATTTTATATTACTCCTAATGTACTTATTATGTTTATATGATGAGAGAACCTATTTCCTCTCATCAATCCATTTTGGATGTTTTGAGTGGTGCCTTTAGCCTGCCGAATTTTTGTAAGAGATCTAACGTCTCCTTTTCTTTTTAAGTCCTCTCCTTTATGTCACTTCTTTTAAGATCCTCTTTGTTATGTTGGGGGATGTTATTTTATATTCCTATTTCTGTAATCTTTATGTTAATACGATGAGAGACCCTATTTGATCTCATCAATCCATTTTTTTGGATGTTTTAAGTGGCGTCGTTAGGCTGCCGGGTTTTCATAGGGGATTTTTCAACTCACTTTTATTCCCGTGAGATTTATGCTACATTTTCCACAATTTCCATTGTTTGGTGTATGTACTGCCCATTATTTTACTCATTGTGTAATATAATTTCTTTTATGAGTATTTACATCAATGCTGTACTGTCCTTCTTTCACGAGGTGTATGTTTCGAAAGATACCCATATCTGTAAGGGAACCTTTCACCCTCCTCTTTTTAAAAGACTTATTTTGTTGGGTCTTTTAATTTAAATATTTTTATGTTGGGATAAGTTCTCATATATCCTAATTGATGTAAATTTTATGTCCAAGTGATGAGATACCCTTTTTTTATCTCTCATCAACTCATTTTGATGTGACGCCGTTAGGCTGTCAAGGGAACTTCTTAACCCAATTTCGATTTCGTTGGGTTCAACATGTAGTTATTGAATATGTCATCCTTTGAATATGTTTCAATGAACATTGTTTATTTCACACTTAATATCCACTTTTATTTGGTGTATTATTTTGTCACACATAATTATGTAATTGATTTATCCTTAAACCAAGGATACCATCTTTTTATGGGACTTCGTCTCAATCTCCTTTCATTGAGGCATATTTTTTTTATACACAACTTTCTTTTATTTGGTGTATAAACCCCTTTGACTTTTACGTTTATCCAAAACGAATATTTTTTATACAAATCATTTTACTAAATGACAAAAGGGAATGTTTTTGTCGTACGTATGCGGCGACAACGACTTCTCTGACGCTGTGACCATTATTTGAGTTTCGGCTTCCTCTACAAGCCATACCTTTTTTTAAAAGAAAAAATAAATAACATGTTCTACTTTTCTTTTATTTTGGTATTGAAAATGGGATTCATAATGTTTTTATATCAATTTGTTTCATTGATATCTTGTGATTGAAAGGTGGAAATGTTATGTTTCCTTTATGCATGTTTTATGTGATACGATTATGTTGAGTTTCTTGGGCATTATTATGAAGACGGGTGGTTCTGTGATAAACTAAGGGCGGGTGAGCCCGATATAGCTCTCCAATGCATTGGGTAATGCGAAGGAGTGAAACGTTAAGGTTTCTCCGAAGAGATTTAGGGAATATACTGTGATGGGTATTCCAAACGTAACCAAGAGGGTTAATCCCTACATAAGAATGTTATTAATGCCTCAAGTTACCTTTATGTCATATGGTTTATAGGATTTATTCATGAATTTATGAGGTATGTTAATGTTATTTTGTTTTATGGGTAAAATATGATTTCATTCTTATGTATACATGTACTCATGCTTCCTTTCCATATTTTTTTTATCCCTTACTGAGCTTTTTATGCTCATCCCATGTTTTTGAAATGTTTTTCACAGGTCAAGGGAAAGGTACATGATGTGATGATAGTGTCAAGGATGTGTCAAGAAAGAATCCATGTATTATTTTAAATATCTTTCCGTTGATGGGAAGAATGAATACTGTCTTTTATGTAACCACATTGATTAAATGTGGAATGTAATGCATGTTTCATGATCTAATTCTCTAAAACTCTAAACCTGAAAAGATCCTCAATGTGTAATCTTGTAATAACTCAAGATTAAGTAAGGTTTAGTGCTGGGGGCTTATAATTCCTTTTTACTATTTGGGTTTCTATGAATGAATCTTTCTAGTAGTGATCAATTTAAAACACTGATTAATTTTGAGGGTGAAATTTATTTTATGGGGGTAGAATGTAACACCCTAAAATTTTATGAGATATATTCCTTTTAATTTCATTGATGCATTCTATTTTACACTACATCAAGATTAGCTTGTACTATTTACAACACTGTATTAGCTTGCAGTATACACAACGTTATTCTTAGCTAGTGTTACACACAATTTCAAGTTCATTTTGTAGAAATTATTCTACGCAACATTATTTATATATTTTGTGAAATGTATAAATGAAATAAGTTTTTATTATGTTATACGTAACAATAAAGGGAGCTTCCAGTACATGTAGCACTGACTTTGCATGAATTACACGCAATCACTACCTTTCTCGATAGCATTTGTAGTACGCAATACCGGGTTTTCCTAAATAACGATATTTTGTTATAATATTATAATAAACTAGCCTTTATGAATAGTATTAAATAAAATTTAAATTTCACAAAATTATTATTCATCTTACACATATTCAAGAACATGTTATGAGAACAAAATAAATTTTTCAAGTAAAATAAGTATTTTTAAAAAAAATGCAGTTTTTCTACCTTTTGATGGAGCACCTACAATAAATCTAGTTTTGACCTATTTTTAAGTTCAATTTTTCAGTATAAAATTCTTATTTAGAATCAGTATATAAAAATTTTATTTGGATAAATTTTTTATATTATTCTGATAACTTTCATATTTTGATGAATATTAAAAACACGCTATATTTTATAAAAAAATTTAATCATAATAATTTATATTGTTATATTATAATATTTATTCGTTTTAAAGTATAAATAGAATATATTTTTACCATTTAATATTATTTATTTCATTAGCATTGATTTTACATTGAATTCATTAGTAAAATCATTTCAATCTTTTGTAATGTTTTAACTTTTAAAACTCATTTTCTTAGCAACGGGATAATTTTTATATTAATTTCTGCAACATCTATTATTTGAATATGGAAAAATTTATTCCATATTTGGAATCAGTAGGTCCAAATTATGATAATTGGATACTTTTTATTTTTTTGGCACAATGAATAGTAACTACTATAAATTTTATTTACTATAGTTAAAGATAAATCGGGAAATTAAGGGTAAATATAATATTATATAATTAGCCTAACACTTGTCTTAATATAATTGGGTGATTATGTTTAGTCCTAAGGAATATTTTGGACGAAATGAAATCCATTGGAACCCACATGGATGTGATTAAGACTATTAATTTGTTTTATTTTTAATAAAAAGAAATATGTCTCCCTAAAACATTAATAATTAAAGTATTTTTCATATAATGTTATACATAATATAAATATGATTATAAAAACCCATTTTAGGATAAAATGTTTTTATTTGTTATGGTAGTTTTTTTTGTAAATTTTAAGTGATATTTAATTACCATAATATCTTATTCATTTATGATGCAGAAATTATTTACTTAGTGAAAAATCAATAATATAGTTTTTATTAAAGTACTAATACCCATTAAAAGGACCAAAAACATGACCAAAACCTATTTTTCGAGTATATATATACTATAATCATCCAAGGGTCGATTTTGGGAACATTTGGAGCTGTATAAAAGTGATTATGACATTTATATTATTTTATTTTTAATAATGTCAAACTTGTCACCTTCATAACTTAATAAATATAAAAATTTAAGTATTGTGATTTTAAGATGATAAATTCGAGTAAAAGTATTATTATGAATCTTAATAGATTTATATTCATCATAGTATTTTATTTTTAAATTTTACGCAACAAATATGTATATTAAATAATTATACAAAAAATTTGTATTAATTATTTCATTAAGAGAAATATCACAAAAATGGTTTTTAAAAAATTAAAATAAATATTATATAAACTAATTAATGTTATCCACAAATTTTATGGATTAATAGGTCATTTTAGTATTCTATTAAAAAAAAATTCGAATATATCCCTTGTGTGGAATTTATTTAAATTCAAATAAATGAATAGTGTCAAAATTGACAGTATTTTTGTTTTATAAAAATATCATATTATAAAATTGATTAAAAATCACAAAAATATTTAAAAATTATAAATTAAAATTTATATGTCCTAAAATTTCATAGTGTATACAATTATGGACAGTTCAAAACACAAAAGTAATTATTTATAAAAATTTAGAATTTTGAATATTCCTACCACAAAAACATTAAATAGATTTAATAAGGATAAATCATGTTGATAATGTTTAAAATAAATTTCAAACATGTATAAATTTTATTGTATGATGATATTAAGAACCTATATCATCTAATCTTCGTATTTTATTCATTTTGGAAGTTTTTATGTGGGGTTTGAATTCATTTAAAATTAATATTTTTGAGGTTTCCAAAGGTGACCGTCTCCTCCCTTATAAAAGGCTACCTTCCCCCTATCCTCTTCACAAAAATATGAGCCTTAAAGCTCTACCATCCCCTGCCCATTTCACTTCTCCACTTTCATAGAAATGGACTTTAGGTCCTTGTCTTTTTCAAAGGCCAGCTCTAGTGCCCAAAGAAGAAATTTAAAAGAGGCCATTCGAAGATGAGGTAATCTCTTCTAACAATTCTTTCAAGTTTATTTATTCGTCTACTTCCTCTTATTTAGTTGTTTCATTTTAAAGTAATAAAATCAGTATAAAAAATTCTGATATGTAATTATAAATATTAAACAACCCTATTTCACCATCTATCCATCCTATATAAAATGA
Source organism: Viscum album (assembly GCA_963277665.1). Classification (NCBI taxonomy): domain Eukaryota; kingdom Viridiplantae; phylum Streptophyta; class Magnoliopsida; order Santalales; family Viscaceae; genus Viscum; species Viscum album. The sequence continues at coordinate 1,753,619,299 of OY728152.1, forward strand.
AATCATTGTGCGTGCATATGTATGGAATACCGTCTCCACGCCGTGGTGTAATATATTTTTCCACCACCACCTTACATGGATGGATATAATTGTTTAAAGAATTACTATATATGGTTATTATAACATCATACTGATTCTCAGATATTATATCATCCACTCCAATTCCATTTAATAATTATGGGAATGATATCATCACTTGTTTGTACGTAAGGATTACTGTCTCCACGACACGATTAGATTCATTCTCCATGATAACCATTCAAGAATGATTATAAAGTATATATAATAAATAATCATGAATGATATGACATAATAAATATACTGGATTTATGTAAATATATGTTTCAATTACATAATTACATTCAATTCAATAAGGAAACGAAAACAACGATCATGCGTCTGTACGAACTACCGTCTCCATGAACGGTCTATTTCATTCCATTTATCGATCTATCATATATATTAATACAATGAATATATTATATCATTTTTTATATTCTTTAATTATGTAAATCAGGATATTTGAAATAATATCATGAACAAAAGGTCCAAACCTCTATGATAAATGAAACAATTTTACCCAAAACACTGCTTGAACATGGAATTGACAATAGAACAGGTAATATAAAGTCATAAGTGAATCATATATGATATCATAAATATTATTATGGTCCTTTTACAAGTTAATAATATGTTTAAACCCACTATACAAGATTATCAGACACTTATAAAAGAAATTGGACATAAGGTAAGGGATAATATTGCAATTCTCATTTTTATCTGAGATTTCTTATACGTAAGTATTTACTTGGGTTATATTTTTTTCCTTGTCTATAAAATGTTTTTCATAAAGTGTTTAATATTATTACATGTATGTTTAAGGTCATGAATACCCCACTTTGTCTTTTACTTTGTGTTATGGAAAGAATCTTTCCTGTGTTAACCATACATGGTACTTTTGACTTTTCTGTTGAAAGTACGAGGAGAATGTTTTTTAACATATACTGCATTAATGGATTTTTACTGTTTCATAAGACTTTATATACATGAAGATTAATCTACATAATTTCTTGATTATTTTCCAAAAAAATCTCTTTCTTTTAAAATTTCATGGCATTTTTTTGAAAAGAATGTGATTTTGAAGAAAAAGGGATATTTTCCTCATTAATTCATTTCAAGTGGTTTGTCAATACTATTTCCCATATAAGATGACATTATTTAGTGTGATTATATTTCAAGTATAATATCTCTATTATTTAAATGTTTTTATTCTTCTTATGATGAAATGATATCCATTTTTTATATGGAATATGTTATGATGGGATGATGTTTATGGAATCCATTTTATTCTTTAGGTTATGATGAATGATTTGTGTTTATCCTGTGGAACACGTAAGAATGATTTCATTATGAGATGGGTGGGACCTAATTATCTATCCAATGCATTGGTTAAAGATTTATATCTGATGATATTGATATGGATGGAATGGAATGTTAATTCAGTTTAGTGATACATGACTGGAATGGGGAGTGAACTCAATTCAGTAAGGGACTTTGTCCACTATGATGGTATTGGTAGCAATGGATTTGACACTATGGAAATAATATTATTTTATTAATGGTTTTCCACAATTACATGTTTTACTACCATGCTATTTTATCGTGATTGATGTTCTATTATGATCTAAGCCTTATGTACTACCATGATATATGGAATTTCTCGAGATTTTGATGTTTAAACATTATGTTCAGGTTTTCAAGTTCAAATGTATATGGTTTGTTTTATTTTCTCCATGCTTACCCTGACTGAGAATTTTATGTCACCCTTTATATGTTTTCTTTTCCCCATGATATAATGAAAGGTTTTAGGTAAGAAAACAAAAGGGGAAGATATTTATGGGAGATGATGATGATCTTTTCACCATGATTAGAAGATTATATTCCGAGTTTCCAAAGACACTAAACTATTTCGGACCGTGGGTGTCTATTTTTTTATGTATTATGTATTCTGAAAAAGTAATGTAATTTCCATGTACTTCATGCTTGGGTCTCTACAAGAAAACATAGAAAAATCAAAATCCTAAGCTTGGTCTCATGCTCTCATGCTCTTAAGTAGAAAGTCAAGTACCAATAAAAAGGGTTCTTAAACTTATTAACAACTGAAAAAAATATACTCTTCTTAGGCTAATAACCTAGACAAAACATGATGTGAGACTAAATATTATTAGGCAACCACCTATGGTCTATTCTAATCAGTCAATGAATATATGTAACATGCAATTTACAATAGTGAATGCAGTAAACTAGGAAGTACCCATATGTAAAAAATCATACTAGTACTTGTTCCATTTATATTTAGATCATGATCATTAACAGTTTAGTTACAAAAGAATTTATATAAGTCTCAAGATCCAACCTAGTCTTGATGATATCTGTGAAAATGTGATAACAATAGACGCCTCAGAAGGCTATCAATAAAATTCAAGTGAAAATTGAATCCAAGGTTGTGCTTTCTCTTGTCGTTTGCATCATAAGACAATCCATTTTAATAGTAAAATTATAATCGGATTATTTTATTAATGATCCTAGAGTGGAATTCAAATATGTCACATGGTATATAACCACCTCCATTCTACAAGCCCGTTTATAAAATCCTATCAAGAACCCAGTCTTACTCTAGATGGGGTGGGAGTATATGTCAATTGGGTCATCCTTGGATCCTATAAATAAGAACCATGTATCTCACATGACATATAAACATGCGAATAGAAACCATCCATGTTATCCCTCATTTCATGACTTGTTCTTCCTTTTCAAACAAAGCCTATATGATCCCTACTACAATATCAATGGCTCGCTCATAACTTGAGATAATAACCCCCCATTTAGTTTATCCATGGAATCTCTCAATGGATTCATGGGTCACTTGAGGTATAAGGTACCATATTGACATGAACATGTCCATGGAATTCTAATCAAAATCCATTGTTAACCGATTACCATTTCCATTTTTTATAACAACATCACATAACCATTTAATGATGCATGCAAGGTAAACAAATCATCCAATATAATGATGAAAGGATAAACCTCATAAGGGTTTTAATTTTATATAATCACATGGTATTGAATCATATATCAAAAAACACATGTAAATTAAACTATTATGTGGTTCAAATATGACAACTCACATAAAAATATTTCATTTATCAAGCATCAAATGCTAATTAAACTATGACATAGATTTAGTAGATACAAACTCACATAGGAAATTCATATCTTAATCATATAAATTAGTTCACCAAATAAATGGTTTAAAACAAATATACTCACATTTAAAATTAATATTTTGGAAAAAGATTCTAGTAATGCTTAAACCGGCATAGACATAACATGCAGCAATGGGAAAAACACCAATTCCAATCCTTAATCAATCCAATTACAATTATAACCAATTGAAATCCTATTATAACTCAATTAATGTTGATCAATCCATATAAGGGAAAAAATGCCTTCCTCAATGTCATCCTAGGTCAAATGGCCATAAATGAAAATTCAAGGGAAACAAAACCATTTGGTGGCCCTAATTCAAGGAAATAAATATTATGCATGGATAACACATATTCAATTACTATGACATCATTAGACAATAAAATGGGTAAAAAATAAATCATGGTGATGCCATAAATGGTATCACATCACTTCAGCACATATATTCATCGTGAAAATTAATCAGAGGAAAAGTACCACCTACCAAGTCCCCACATGGCTCTCCTCATAAAGTGTCAGCCTCCAATTCAATCTTGACCAATGTAGATCTAAAAAATGAGGATAAATTCTCAACCATAAATAGAATAGTTGTCATATGGAATCAAGAAGAATATATCTATAGTAATTGAGATATTACCGATTGGGTTCCAATGATTGTGATGGTGATTTATACAGTGTCTGGATAGTTATTTGAGTGAAGATTGAAGGTCTGGTGCTGCTGTTTGTGAATCCCAAGGTGACCCTTTCTTAAAGAATGTTATAGGAGGGATACTACTCAAATTAAAAAAAATAAATGACATGTATTTCCATTTACATAGAAGGCATATCGTTTTATTTTTCATTTGGATTCTGTTTTTCACTGACATACATTCCAGGATTTGTTGACATGACTTCACAATTTGTACAAAGATGTACACATCGTGTAGCTGGTTTTTCTCTTTTTTCCAACATACCCACACTCCATGTCTTCCCATCATACATGGCCAAACTAAATGGCGTGTATATATTATTAAACAATGAGTAACCCTATGTCAGGCCGTGTGATAGTATGATTCCAGTACATACCTAGTTTTTCCTTGTTTTCTAAAAAACAACTCAATGGAAAAAAGAATAAATGAAACCCATACCTCAATGTAAGAACTAGGTTTTTTGAAAAAACCCCACATAAGAAATTATTCTTCTAATTTATCATTCATGGGTGGTGAAAAAATATTTGAGAATAACTCTGGACACTATGATCGTACATTGGTCTCCCTCACCCAACTCTCATTGTGCACTTGGTCATGCTGACATAACACCCGTACCAAAGGAACATATTGACCAAGAAGAACCTTCATTCTATGATCCATAATAAAATTTACTTTCTCCTCAAAGGATGCATCATCCTAAATCTCAATGTTCTTTTGGATGAAATCTTGATACATGTCTGAGTGATAGTGGCGCAGATGGGATACATTGAAAACATCATGCATGTCTCGGAACCTCTAAGGAATCTAAAACCTATAGGCTACCGAACCAACCCTTTTTAGAATCTCAAATTTCCTATCAAATCTAAGTGAAGGCTTACCCTATCTATAAATATGATGGTGTCCCAAACTCGGTAAAACTTGCAAAAAACCTGATCCCCATCCTCAAACTCTGGAGGTCATTTGTGCCAATTGGCATAATATTTTTGAGGATACCGCTATGTATCCATATGTTTATGAATAAATTGGACCTATTCCGAAGACTCCTTCATGAGACAATGTCCTAGTAAAGTGGCCTCACCTACCATTAACAAGTAAAATAAATAATTACATGTCCTACCATATAATTCCATGTATGTCATCGTCTCTAATGTCACTTATAAAAATTTATTATTAAAAAACTCAATTAAGGTAATATGCTTCTCCAAAGATCCTTCAAAATCCAGGACACATGCTCACAAAATTTCCTCTAGCACCTATATTGTATGCTCTTGCTGTCTATTAGTTTGAGGGTGGTATGTTTCCCCCAAGAGAATCCTTGTACCCATTTCCCTCTAAATCATTTTCATAAACAAGATGTAAATCATGCATCCCTATCTGAAATAACAGAATGAGGGACACTGTGAAGTCATACTACCTAACGAATATAAATGTTTCCGAGCTCATCAATTTTGAAGGTCTCCTTGATTTGAAATAAATGAGATTCCTTTGTAATCCAATCAAAAACAACCCACACAACATATTTACCTTGATGTGACCATGGTAATCTAGTCACGAAATCCATAGCAACATCATCCCACCTTCACTCTGAAATAGGTAGCTACTGTAAAAATCATCTGGACTCTATAGTCCCCCCTTAATCTATTGACAAGTGGAACATATTATAACATATCTTGCTACTTCTCTCTTCTTACATGGCCACTGATATTGATGTTTCATGTTACAGTACATCTTGGTGACTATTGGGTGCATTTCCAAAGATGAAGCATGAAACTCCCACAGAAAATTCTCACGTATATCCCCTAGAATCCACACATGTCCATGGATAAAAAACACCTCCTCTTCACAAACCGTCCATCTAATAGGAGGGTACTGACCTTCTAAACACTCCCATAGAACTACAGTTTCAGAATCTGATAGCTTCCACATCATCTCTCTATCCATTAGGGTAGATGTAATAGATTAAGATGTGTGAATCTTCTATTATTTTATATCATGCACTCCTAGATGCATCTCAGAGAATAATGAACTAACTTTCCACTCACCACTAGATTTCAGTACAGCATGTATCAGAGTTATACTGCTGAGTTCATCAACCACTATGTTTCCTTTACCAACCATATACATATGCTAAAAATTAAATAAATAATGATATTCCACCCACCTTTGCTGTCTCAAATTCAGATCATGCTGAGTAAAAATATACTTGAGGATTTTGTGGTGTGTGTACACCACAAAATTATCTCCTTATAAGTAATGTCTCTAACAATGAAAGTCATAAACAACTATCGCTACCTCCAAACAATGATTAGGGTAATTCCAATCATTTGGCCTTAACATCTGAGACCCATATGCAACAACTCCACCCCCTGCATATGAGCTGATCCTGGACTAATACCTGATGCATCACATTACATGGTGTTACTCATTCTTGACTCTGTAAATATGAGTATCTTCGTAGAAGTCAAATGCCCCTTTAGCTCCAAAAATATTTCCTCATAAAAATCTGACCACAGAAACATCACACCCTTATTAGTTAATCCTATCAGCGGTGCTCCCAAGCATGAGAAGTCCTATATAAAATTCCTATAGTAACCATCTGGCCCCAAAAAACTCTTTATCTAAAAAATGTTCTTGGTTTGTTCCTATGAAACTATATCTACCACATTCTATGGTTCCATTGATACTATTGTATCTGAAATGAAATGTCCCAATAATTGAATTTGATACATCCAAAGTGGAATTTTGTAATCTTAGCATATAACTAATGCTCTATCAGCATATTCACAATGATCTCTAGATTATTGGCATGGTTGTGTTGATTATGAGAATACACAAAGATATCATCCATGAAAACCAATACAAAAAAATATAGGTAAAGAAGTAACCCTCGGTTCATCAGCACCATGAAAAATGATGGAATATTCATGAGACCAAATAGAAAAACCAGATACTCTTATAGACCATACCGACTACAAAAGGTTGTATGAGATTTGTCTTCTATTCGAACATGTACATGTTGTTATCCTTACTTTAACTAAATCTTCGAGAACATTCATGATCCATTAAGATTATCAAACATGTCATCCATCTATGGAAAGGGGTATCATTTTTTAATAGCCTACTGGTTCAGTTTTCGATAGTCCATGCATAGCCTAAGGGTACCATCAAAAATTTTCTCAAAAAGAACTGGTGAACCCGAAGGATAAAAATTCAGACGGATGAAACCCATAGCATCTAGATCTTACAACTACCTCTTGAGATCTGCAACTCCAACGAGGCCATCATGTAAGGAGGAATGGATACTGGTGTAGCTTCTGACACTAGCTTAATAGTGAAATCCACCTCTCTGATAAGAGGTAAGCTTGAAAATTCATCTTTGAAAAAATCCTTGAAAAGATCAAACTCTAGAGGGAAATCTTTCTGACATTTTCCCCAGTCATCAAGATATAAACTCCAAATCTGTGTTACTATCCAAATAATCCCATGATGATCGGGACTAGCTCGGTTCTCCTGGACCACCCACTCACTATTATAAAGAAATTATCCACCGTATAGTGACGTGATACTCACCATGTAGAAATAGAAATCAATGTAGGCTTGAAAAGAAACCATCTAGTCCATTCTAAGAATGACATTAAATGTCTTCATTTATAAGTCATAGAGGATCCATAGAAAGTGACACCCACCAACCTCAAGAGGTTAATCCTTGTAGTGATGCACATCTGACGTTCTAATTTCTAATGGAGTTTCTAGCATTGTTACATTGTCAAAAGTAAAAACATAGTTCCTAAGGCTCTCTACAATAGGGAAAGATATGATTCTATGAGAAGCCCTTATATGAAAAATTGTAGTATCTAAAAAATGGGAAACTAAAATAGTACCCTTGTTAGTTGAAGCTTAATGATCCTCCTCCAATTGGACCTGTTTCATTGAATATGTCTGACCTATACCTTGGCCTTATGACACTGCCTGGCTACCCTGAGCAAATCCACCATGATGTCGCTAAGTACATGAGGTCCAGGTACACTGGACAAGACCACCACCTCAGCCTGAACGACCTAATGTATTCCAGTTCCATGTCGGATGAGAAGTTATTGACCCAAACCCTGAATGTGGATTCATTGCAGACCCTCTCTCACAAGATTCTAGAGGAAATGTCTTATATAATAATTATGGATGGACCATATTACCTTAATCACAGAACTTGACTATGTCCTTTGGACACTACATCCTCATATTCTCCATCCTACCACACCGATAGCACCACACATGGATACCTGAAGGAACATTCTAAATGCTACAGTCACCACGATAAAACTCTAGAAGATGCTTCTGACTACCAGTTTAGACAGTACCAGATTTTTATGATATACCACCCAAGATAACCCTCCATATCCCCACATATTACTGTTCTTAATTAGTTTCTATTTAATTATAGAATATATTGTATTCAACTTGAAGAAATTTACCTCTGTTCAGACATCATACCTAAGACCATACTAAAAAAACTATCCTTTGCTAAATTGTGACCCATTAGAATAGGTGTGAAACACTAAATCTGAGTCAAATGGGATGAATAGTCTGTTACTGATAGTGTTCCTATCTCCAGATGAATAATATCATAGGCTTTATAATACCATTACATTTGAAGATATTAATAATCATAGAGACAATCTAAAAGTCTTCCCATTCCATATCTCGATGAAACCCTGTCTGAGTAATCACATCCCACCATCTATTGGATGAATCATGCAACATATAAGTTGTGAGATTTACCCTCTTATTAAGGGGAACCTCTAGATTATTTATGATCGACAACACGGTCTCAAACCATGACTTGGTAGCCATTGGTCTTCCATCCCTAGAAAACATGGTCATATGCTGTTGTTGGAACACTCGAGTCGGATCTTCCATTGACATTGAAGGTTGTGGTGCTTCCCTAAATTGTTTTCATAAACCACATAAAGCCATCACATAACTATAAATAATCAATTGTGTCTAGTATAATAGTTGTTTTTGTGACTGGAACAACTATAGGATCCACTAGTATCGCATGGCCTACCACCCCTAATGTATGTTCATCACCACTCTCCTGGCGTGTAGATCATGGTCATCAAGGCGTCATTACTCGACAAAATCAAGCACAATATTTAGTTCAATTCCATTATTGTGGTTTTGTTGTTCTGGTTCCAAAAAAACATGAAAATTCCCACTAAATTCTAACATAAAGGAACTACACAGTGTGTAAAATAAGTACACGATGTGGATCTCCCAAAAACCATCATCATGTGTTGTCCCTCACATGACCGGTGACACAGTCATATCCATGTGGCGTGTACACATGGGTACATTGTGTGTACTAAAATAAAACATTATTCTCAAATATAAGAACATATTTCATGTGTTAATAGAACCAAATGTCAAGTTGTTTGGGTTTCCAGATAGTAAGCCTCAAAAACTCCTTCGAAACCATTGTTTATCCAAAGTTAAGCAACTGTGTGCTAAATTCCAATTTGAAGGGGAAAATAATCCCTATGAATCAAATCATGGCATCCAAATTTATCACAGAACAACCCAATCTATATCAAATTTTGGATACATGATCCACCAAATTATGATCCAATTGGACTCATACAACATATGATCAATTATTGGAGTCCATTCAAATCGAACCATATCACATACCAATAAAATTATCACAGTAGTAGAAATATCTATCAAAGACTATAAAAACAAAATCAATATCTATGATGAAATCTATCACAATAGCATCCAATCAATAATTCATTCTAAATGGAATTGCATGAATGCATGGAATGTGATTTTCATAAAGTTTCTCTATGATGCATGAGATGGCATACCCTAATCTCATTGGGTTGAAACTATATAAAATCACAATAATATCAAAAATAACAACAAAATACAAGTGTGTCACCCAACAGTGAAATTGAATCAACTATAATAGCACAAAATCCAAAATCACAATTTAATTCAAGGAAATTTGGATTTCTCTGTACATGAGGTAGATACTCCCAATAATAGCTTATTACCGACAAACTATTCCTTCTTATCCCATTCTAATGTCTCCAATGAGTATGAAAAATCAAAAATGAACACCTCTTTGATACCACTTTGTAATGTCTCAGATCCAGATTCCACTAAAAGGTTCTAGGTACTCGGGTATCCACATGGCCTCAAGAACATTTCCCCAAATTCCAGATGCTAGAGACTAGAAGTGAGGACCTAAGGTGTGATTGTGTGAAAACTATTCCCTCACTAGAAGATTTTAACACAACATAGAAATAATATACAATAGTGTACACAGTAAACAATATAAATCAAGGTATGACTGATAAGATAAATAACAAAGTGTTATTCCTGAAAAATGATTATGAAACTTGGTATTTCTATGAAAACAACCAACACATGACATACTATAGTCATACAAAATACATGTATCAAAGAAAATAATTACACAAGGAATCTAGGAAGCATGGAAGTCTAGATCATGGCCACATGATCTTCAAATCCTAAGCAACAATCCAACTACTAGTAGTAGGTCACATGTCTTTATCAACACATGCAATAATATACTCTTATTGGGGCCAAAACATGGCCCAAACATGGTGTGAGAATAAATACCGGTAGGCGACCTCCTATGATATGTGCCAATCATTTAGTGAAAATATGTAACATGAATTGTCCAATTGTAAATGTAGTAAATTACGAAGTACTCAAATGTAACCAATCCTAGAGGTACTAGATCCATTTATGTTTAGTTCATGTCCATTAACAATTCAATTACTCTGAATTTCTATATGCCTTGAGATATGGCCTAGGCCCGTAGATCCTCTGGTAAAAGTGATCACGATAGTTACCTTAGAAGGATATCATGAAGAGTAAAGTGATGACTGAATCCAATCTCGTTCTTTGGCTTGACATAAGCATCATAAGACAATCAATTAAATTATTCAAATTATAAGATGAGTATTTTCTTGATATTCCAAATTTGTAATCCAAATATAACTCCTCGTATTTAACCACCTCTATCCTACAAGCCCATATGTATGATCCTCTTATTAAACCAGTCTCACTCTAGGTGTGGTGTGAGTATATGTCAACTGGGCCATCCTTGGATCCTATAAATAAAATCTATGATTCTCTCATGACATATAATCATGTAAATAGAACCCATCCACAATATGCAACATTCCATGACTCGTTCATCCTTTTAAAACATAGCTTACATGAGCCCGGCCACTATATCTGTGGCTCGCTCACAACATGACATAATAACCACACATTTATTCCATACATGGAATATCTCAATGGATACATGGGTCACCCGAGGTATAAGGTACCATATTCACATGAACCCATCCAAAGACATAATAACCATTCATTTAGTCCATACATGGAATCCCTCAATGGATACATTGGTCACCCGAGGTATAAGGTACCATATTCACATGAACCCCTCCCTAGAATTGATCTATATTTAAGACTCATGTTCAATATGTGTTTTAAATAGAATGTTTAATTAGAAATAATTCTATTGAATTATTGGGATTGTATGTTAAAAGGTATGAGATCATATTTTAGGTTAAAACAATCATTAATGTTTAGGTCACTGAGGTATTTTTAGAATTAGGTTTATTTAATTTTGGAATTATCTATGGTGATCTATTAGTGTTATTGTGGAAATTTTGGAGTAAAATTTATTATTTCTTCCCAAGAAGGTTCATACATTTTCAATATTATTTAAACATATTCTAACAATTTGGGTTCTGATTAATAATTAATGATGGATGAATATAATTATATATCATTCTCAAGATTTTGATATATTGTAATTCAATTCTATGGATTCATTTATAAAAATTACATCATGAAAAATTTTCATTTTGGGAAAAGATGAGATTGTGTTGAATATTTATCAAAGGATATAATTATATTTGATATATTAGTATATTTATTTATTTTCATATTATATATGGTAATTTAATTCTTAAACACTATGAAAAACATCATGAAACCAGATATTTTTTCATAATATATCAATTTTGGATAATCAATGGTCTTTTCACACCTTACTGATTTATGGTTTTGTGGTATTTATCATTACAATGGTTATTCACCTTATTGTGATCAATGTTTTAGGATGGTATGGAGTATGATATTCTCTAATGATCACAACTGTAGGATCGAAATGATACTACATATTTTTAATATACAAGAGGTGGGGGGATTGTATACTTTAAAAATTCTTTCAGAACATTTAATATTGGTTATAAAACATTCTATTGTTTAACAAGGATAAACAAGGTAAATTCCAAAAACCACAAAGTTCTACTAAATTTCTTGATTCATGAAATATGATTCTGAGAATATAATTTTAGAAAAGTAGTTCAGAAATTAAACTTAATAGAAGTTTACGAAGATAAAGATTCTACCTTAAAGCATATAGAATCTCACTGTATCAGAGTACTGGAATAACGATGTATAATATAGTTATACTTTCCTCAATAATAAAATTTTAGCGAAAAACACAAAACAATACAAGTCACATGTAGTAAGTATTTTAACCTAAAGAGAAGGGTATCCAACAACCTTGGTTAAAGGTCCCTTGATTTATACTTTCAAGAAAGTCTGTCTTACCCCACCAGGGTGGGCCCTCGATACGAATATAAGAGTCCGTCTTGCTATCCCCGTAAGCCCTCAACATCAAGGTAGTCTTCACCTCTATCTTCATATCCCTGAAAGCCGTCAAATATACTCACCAACATTCACAGTCATGCGAAGCAATTCTGAAAAAGATGTTTGGTATGCACAAATAATGAATATCTCTCTCTATAAATCACTTCAACTGCATGTAATCTCTAGAGTCATAGAACAGTATTGAGCTGGTTCCAATGAGCTCCTATTTATTGGAACATCATCAACAGTTGGCTCCCTCCTCCAATAGTCATATTTTTCCTTAAATTTCGGAGGGACCTATACATGTTTTACTCAAACAACAGTTAGTTAGTAACTGAATGTATGACATCGTTTTATAAATAAATCATGAGTAAGAAAAAATATTGTCACTCAAGAAAATTCATTTTTCTTAGTGTAAGGAAAAATTAAGATTCTGGGAATAAAAAAACTATTCGTCATCTATAAAACAAGGATATTCAGATTCTATCATCAAATGAATTTTTAACCTAAATTATATTGAACATTGGAGTCTGATATTCAATGAAATTCGGAGTTTGAATTCATAAGAATTCACTACCCGATCCTACAATGTTTTGAGTATAAATTTAGAGAACTCGGAGTCTGAACATAGAATGTATGGAGCCTTATTCAGAGAACTCAGAGTCTGAACTCAGAATGTTTAGTTTCTGAATTAAGAGAACTCAGAGTCTGAACTCAGAATGTTTGGAATCTGAATTCAGAGAACTCAGAATCTGAATTCAGATCCTGAAAACATAATTCTCTATATCTAAGTATATTATATTTTGTGGTTTTGGATACGAAACCAAATTTTTAGACTTAGAGAAAATATGAACAATGAAAATCATGGTTACTATACATTTATTTAGAGAAGGAAAATTTTCTTTATGAGAGTAAAGCATAGGGTAAAAGAGATTTTCCTTAAGATAAGGTGTTTTTGATTTTCAAAATAAGAAGGAATGGAAAAGTCATAATGAAACTCCATTAACTCAACAATCTCTTCCAAACAAGAAGGAATAGAAAATTCAAAAAAAAACATTATTGACTCAACACAATGTTTCTATAACTATACATAATTATTTGGAAATTTACATTAAGTCTATGTCTATATTATAAATTACAACTATTTTTCTATTATTTGAAAATATAATTATGTTTTTTTAGATGAACATTGTATTTCCCTTTCCCCTTTTTAAAGAGGAGGATTATTATAGATTTTAATAATAATGGGTTTCAAAAAAATAATGTGAAAATATCAATCCATTTATTACCATGAAAAAGATAAAATTGAGGGGATGAAATTTAATTAATAGGGGATAACTTGACACCCAATTTTTTTTAAATAAACACTCTGATCAATATCTTACAATATATTAAACACCAAACATAAACAAACCATGAAATATTATAATTTAAATATGAAAATTATAACATAGACTATGTATTTTTTGGTATAGATAGTATTAAACACACTATTATATATATAAGTCAAAATATAAAAAACTTTATTTATTAATTTTTAGGAAATATGTACCCAATATATTTTTAATTTCATTTTATTCTTAAAAAATAATTTTTCTTCGAAAGTGGTCTGTATTGATTTTTGTGATGAAGTATTTTTACTAATTTATGAAAATTTTATAAAATATATTTGATAATGTAATATCAATTTTGAATTAATAATTTTTTTAAATTTTTTTAAATTTTTTATGTTTCAATTAGTAGTAAAAAATACAAATTTTTAAGGAAATTTTTTTATTGATTCATGCATTTATTGAGATCATTTTTTATAATAACATAAATTAAAATAAGTAGTTATAAATTTTATATAATCAAACTTTGTTCATTAGAATTGAATTTATGTTTAAATTCGGTTTAAAAACATTTTAAACTTAAAATTTTATTTTTATGAAAAAATGAATTTCGTTGAGTTGGAAGTTTTATCTAAAATTAATTGATTCCAATTATAGAACTTGAATATTAAAAAATGGATTCCGTATTTTTTATTATGAGGTATTTATTTCTTAAATAGGACCCTTTTTTCATAATCAATAGGATCATTGGTAAATATCTTTCATTGTGGTAAGGGTAAAATGGGTATAACATTATTATAACAAAAGAATACGTCTTTAAATTTCACTAACAATTTGTTTTCATAATTTATGATATAAGTTCCACCATTTCCGTCCATGTTTTAAAAATATAAAACATTGTTCTGTTATTATTTTATTTTTTTCTATATAATATTTATGAAATGATAATATATAAATTGTCACATTCATGTTTTTAATATTTTAATTATTTTTGAAAAGGATAAAAACAACTTATGTTTAGTTAAAGTTTTTTATTTAAAATATAAATGTAATTTTTTTTCATGGAAATTATTATTAATTTTTAGTGATGATTCAAATACCTTGATTTCATTATAAATGATGACACAATATCTCTGTAAGTAGTAGAAAAATCCAGTATATTATTTAGAAAAAAAATTAAATTTTTTTGGGTTTGTTATAGTTTCTCATGAAATTTATAGTCCAATATATCATATTAATAAGGTTTTAAATGTTTAAATTCAAATTACATTTCTTTTAGTTTTTTCAAAATCTTTATGTTGTTTTCAACGTCAAATTATGTGAATAGTGTCAAAAATGACATAAATTATATTTTATGTTAAATTTGTTTTATTAAATTATTTATAATTTATAAAAAATATTCAATTGGAAAATTATGATCATCAATGGTCTAAAGATTCATCTAGGGATATATATGAACTAAATTTCATCTTATAAGTAAAATTATAACACTTTATTATTGGAAAATGCATTATCACAATTAAATTTAAAACAGGTTTACAAAGTAGTTAAAAAAATTAAGGATTTAAATGATATAAAAACCTATATAAATTTTATTGGATGATTATATTAAGATAAAATAATCATTATATATTTATCAAATGTCATTTTGGAACCATTTGACATGAGTTAGACACATATTATACTATAACATTTCATGTATTTCCAAAGATAACAATAATGATATTTTATAATAAATAATTTGTTATTATATGATAAAAAATTCATAAAAATCATATCATAGGCCATGTTAGTGGAATATTGTAATGACTCCAACCCTAGTAACCCTGAGCTTGTGTCTAGTTTATTACATTGGAATAATATACATGTGATTTCATCCTGAAGGACGACATAGTATAGTAGTCTTGGTGAACTAGATAAATACATGAGTAATGAATTAAATTTTATTATAAATTTTAGAGTATAATTTTTTCGAGAATATCATTATTCCATCATGAATATATTTTTATATCATTTATATCACATTTTCTAGATTCCTGGGAAAGGAAAAAAAATATGGGTGATCTAAATGCTCAGTAAAATTTACATAAACTCATTCATTTTAAAAAAATTGACTATCATGAATATATAAAAGATTATCAATATTTAATGTTAAATAATATCTAAGAATTTAATTTAAATAACTTGACTATCATGAATAGATAGAAAATAATCAATCTGGAAAGGTAGGTAACAGAAAACACATTTCAATTAAATAACTTTACTATTATGAATAGTGTAACATCCCAAAGAAGTAATAAATAATAGATATTTTTATCTATGTCTATTAATGATTAAGATAGTGTTGTAGAGGCTTAAAATGAAAATAAATACAATCTTATGCATGGAATACACTAATATTCATAAAAGATTGTTTTACTGCCTTTTGATGGAAAACCCTTTTTAAATATATATTTTGACAATTTTATAAGCTATGTTTTTCAAAATAAACTTATTATTTATGATTGGGACATCAAAATTTACTTTGTGTGAATTTTTGGTATTTTTCCGATAAAGTTCATTTTTTTAATGAATAGTGAAAAATGTTGTATTTTAATTCAAAACATATTTTTAATCTAATTTATTTATATGATTAGATTATCTTCTGAATTGGGTTTGAAGTGAAATTAGAATATATTTTTACCATTTTATCCAATGGTGGTCATTGGAATCAATTTCACTTTGAAATTGTGCTTAAAGTAGTGTCAATCTTTTGATACTTATTGTTTCATAAAAACACTCTATTTGTCATGACAATGGGAATTAGTTATTAAATTAATTAATGAAAATTAATTTTTTGAAATTTTGTAAAATAGACATCATTTTTGAATTCTGAATATCAAATATAGCTTAGGGTGAAGTTTTGGTATCTTTCTGAAAAACTTCATTTTTTGATGAATAGTGAAACCACTAAGTGGTAGTTAAAGAAACTGATTTTTCGGTTAAATGAAACTTTTCCACTTCTGTGATTTGATTTTCAAAAATCCGACATACATGGTTGTCATTAAGAAGTAAAATGTGGTTCAATGAGATTAAAATATTTTTTTTGTGAATAGTAACATTTAAGTTCTTAATCGCGATTAGTGGTAATTAGTGTAGTTTAAGGTAAAAATAATGTTTTAATAATAAGAGATGAGCTTGACACATGTCCTACCCTCATTTTATGTGTCATGGCCGACCATGAAAATCCATGTGTCAACTAGGGGACTCCATGGAGCCACATTGGTTGGGAAACGACATAAATAACTTTTTATTTAATGTTAAAGTAAAAATGACACAAACAAGAGATGTTTTACTAAAACAATTTTTACATCAGGTTATACAAGCCATATTTTTTTATTATAAATAGTTATTTTAAACCTAAAAAGATTTCCTACATCATAGTATTTTTTTATAATTTTTAGACTTTAAATAAATTAAATTATTTATGACATCATGATGATGCAGCGATTACCTCATTAATAAAGGATATAAATAAAATGGAAAGATAATGTAATATATAAGACCTACACATGTCAAAAACCTATTGGATCATTCGATTTAGAACTCTTATCACCTTACCCTCGAATTATATCAATGTGGGACTTTTTGAATCCGAAACTCATTTTAAAATAAAGTAACATTTCTTTACTTTCCAAGAGTGCCCCTCCTCTCCTCTTATAAAAGGCCCCCACCTCTACCTCCTTACCCACACTCCCAAAGACTTTGGCTCGGCCAAACCCTGCCCATTATGGCTCTCCATATACCTCTCTACCTCCTTGAAGCCTCACTTTGGGCAGAAGTCTTCCCACGGAAGCCTTTGAGCTCAAACCAAAGGGGATTACCCAATTTTAAGGTAATGTTTTCTTTTGAGTCCTTTTGTTTTATTTTGCTTCTCCAAACCCCTAAACTCTTTTTATTATTTTCTTTTGTAACATATCCAGTATCAAAAATATACAGTAATTTTGTTATAAGAAGGATTCTAGCTACACTTACACACACCTACATCTAATGGTTAAAGAACATACTGGTTTCGTGGTTGGCGAATTTCTGCCTCCCGAAACGATGATTGTTCAACATTCTATTAACACCTTCAAAGGTGGCCATTAAGATGAAACTATATTTATATATGATATATAATATGTTTATGTTTTCCTTAAGCTTCTGTATTTTTCATTTTGGGCATACCTTTATGGTTTTTATTATGGGTAAACACGATATCTTCATTTAAGGAAGTGTGGACTACCGCCCCCTCAAAGTGATTTGATTCATTAATGCCATATGTGGGACGTGTAAAGGATGGATTTAAAGATATTATATATGATGTTATACTGGAATTATAATATACCTCTATATCATTATTATTTCTTTCCATTAAAGTATGAGATTGAAATGAAAGTAGCGTTAATGCGTACGTAAGGCTTACCGTCTCCATGAACGGTGCATTACATTTCTTATCCCCAAATGTAATGTACTATTAAAAGTACATGTATATAATGGATATATATAATGAATGATATATCTATACGATGAATATAATTCTGGAATTAAAATATACATACCTCTCATTTATTTTTAATTCCATTAATATGACAAGGAAATGAAAGTAGCATTCATGCGTACGTACGGCTTACCGTCTCCATGAACGGTGCATTTCATTTCATACCTCTAAATGATTATGTAATATTATAAATACATGTATATGCTGGATATATAAGATATATATGATATCCAAATCAGGAATGTCATTCTGGATATAAAGAACCTTTGACCACATGAACAACATGTAATTGTAAGAAGTCCACTTTCGACTTAAGAACCAAATATCAAAAAAACAAAAATTATTAACTTAAATGATTACATAATGATTATTACATGGAAATAAGTAATATAAAATAATAATTAACTTTAAAAAGGTTCTTAATCAAGTAGAAATTAACTCATGTTTATTATTCAGGACGTTAAAGAACGATCGAGTCAAGTCGAACCCGAGGTATGGGACATCGTCTCAATCTCATTTAATTGATGCATATTTTGTTTTATACACAACCTTCTTTTATACGGTGTATAAACCCATTTTACATTTACATTTATCCAAAAGGAATCTTTTTTATACGAAGCGTTTTACTAAACGACAAAAGAGAATGTTTTTGTCGTACGTATGTGGCGACAACGACTTATCCACCTCCGTGACCATTATTTGAGTTTCGGCTTTCTCTACAAGCCATACCGTTTTTTTAAAAACGAAAAATAAATACCATGTTTTACTTTTATTTTATTTTTGTATCGAAAATTGTTTTCATGATGTTTTTATATCAATGTGTTGTATTGATATCTTGTGGTTGAAAGGTGGAAATGTTATGTCTCCTTTATGCATGTTTTATGTGATATGGTTATGTTGAGGTTCTTGGGAATTATTATGAAGACTGGTGGTTACGTGACAGACTAAGGGCGGTGAGTTCGATATAGCTGTCCAATGCATTGGGTAACGCGAAGGAGTGAAACGTTAAGGTTTCTCCGAAGAGATTTAGGGAATATGCTGTGATGGGTATTCCAAATGTAACCAAGAGAGTTACTCTCTACGTAAGAATGTTATGAATGCCTCATGTTACCTTTATGTCTTATGATTTCTATGATTTATTCATGATTTGATGAGGTATGTTAATGTGCATTTGTTTTATGGGTAAAGTATGATTTCATTCTTATGTATATATGTACGAATGTTTCCTTTCCATATTTTTATATCCCTTACTGAGCTTTTTATGCTCATCCCAAGTTTTTTTGAAATTTTTTTCATAGGTCAAGGGAACGGTACATGATATGATGATACTGTCATGGAAGTGTCAAGAAAGAATCCATGTTTTATTTTAAATATGTTTCCATTGATGGGAAAGAA
Source organism: Viscum album (assembly GCA_963277665.1). Lineage (NCBI taxonomy): Eukaryota > Viridiplantae > Streptophyta > Magnoliopsida > Santalales > Viscaceae > Viscum > Viscum album. The sequence continues at coordinate 1,753,639,200 of OY728152.1, forward strand.
TAATACTATCTTTATGTAACCACTTTGTTTATATGTGGAATGTAATTCTTGTTTTATGATCTAATTCTCTAAAAATCTAAACCCGAAAAGATCCTCAATGTGTAATCTTGTAATAACTCAAGATTAATTAAGGTTTAAGGCTGGGGCCTTATAGTTGGTATCAAAGGTCGGTTTAGACAAATTTAGGAGTTAGAAAAGTGTTAAATTATAAGTTAATTTATGGTATGATTGAAATGATATATCATTTAAAGACTACCATGTTTCTTCGCCTAAGATATTTCTGTGTTAAGAATGGTTTTTCATAGAGGAAATAGAACAGCTTTTCTGGGAAGGCATACAGAGGGAAATGACCTTTCAAATTAGTATACTGAGATGGTCAGAATGAGAACTAAACAGTTTGTTGCAGTGATGGCTCAGTTGACTCAGGTGAAAAATGTTGGATGTTTTTATTGATGATATTTTTTAGTTTTCTAAAAGTAAAGAGTATAATGAAAGAAATTTAAGGGTTATCTTTCAAACCTTAAAAGAAAAGAAACTGTATGGGAAATTCAGCAAGTGTGAGTTTTGGTTGACACAAATTTCTTTCCTTGCTCACATTGTTTCTAAAGATAGCATAACTGTTGATCCTGCAAAAAAAAGTTGTGGAAGACTTGCCAAGACCCACAAATGTAACTGAGATTCATAGCTTCCTTGGTTTGGCAGGCTATTATTGAAGGTTTGTTAAAAAAATTTCACGGTTATCTAGTCCAATGACTAAGCTAACTCGAAAGGGTGTTAAGTTTGTCTGGACAAAAGAATGCGATGATTGTTTTTAGGAATTGAAAAGAAGATTAGTGAATGCTCCAGTTTGGGCACCACCTTCCAGGAATGGTGAGTTTGATATATACAGTGATGCTTCATTGAAAGGACTTAGTTGCGTCCTAATGCAGAATGATCATGTAATTGATTATGCCTCACGACAGTTGAAAACTCATGAGGTAAATTACCCTACACCTGATTTGGAATTAGCTTCTGTTGTTTTTTCTTTAAAAATTTGGTGGCATCATTTGTATGGATTAAAGTATGAAATATATACCGATCAAAAAAGTTTAAAGTGTATATTCACTCAAAAATAATCGAACACGAGACAAAGGAGATGGCTAGAATTAATCAATGATTGTGATTTTACAATTCATTATCATTCGGGAAAATCAAATAAAGTGGCTGATGCTTTGAGTCGAAAAATTAATGCTTCATTAGCAATGTTGCGTTTGGAATGTGATCCTTTGGTTAAAGATTTGATGAACTTTGGCATAGAAGTTGTGGGTGTAGGAAGTTCTTCTGTTTTGTTTCAGGTATCAGTGAGATCATCTATATGAGATAGAATCAAGCAAGCACAGAAGCAAGACAGTGAGTTGCAGAAAAAGGTAGAGCTGGTTCAGAAAGGTAAGTTGCCTGAATTCAACATTGATAATGATTGCGTTTTGAGATTTGGTAAGAGATTTTGTGTGCCTTGAGATTCACAGTTGAAGAGAGAGTTGTTATGTGAAGCTCATAGTTCTCTGTTTTCTGTTCATCCTGGCAGTACTAAGATGTACAGAGATCAACGAGAGTATTACTGGTGGGATGGAATGAAAAGGGATATTGCTGATTTTACTGTGAAGTGTTTGACTTGTCAGCAGGTTAAAGCAGAGCGGAAGTTACATAAAAGGATGCTTCAGCCTTTACCAGTGCCAGAGTGGAAATGGGAGAATATATTAATGGACTTTTTTGTGGGATTACCGAAGACATCTCGAGGTAATAATGCAATCTGGGTTATTGTTGATCGCTTGACTAAATATGCTCATTTCCTTGCTATACGAGATACTTTATCCCTAGATAAACTTTCCCGTTTGAATCTTAAAGAGATAGTCAGGTTACATGGAGTTTTTCTCTCCATTGTATCTGACCGTGATCCAAGGTTTACTTCTAACTTTAGGAAATGCCTTCAGAAGTCGTTGGGTACTAAATTAAATTTTAGTACAACATTTCATCCTCAATCAGATGGGTAGTCAGAACGAACAATTCAGACATTCGAGGATATGCTACGAGCTTGTTCGATGGATTATCAGGGAAGTTGGGACCAACATCTTTATTTGGTTGAATTTTCATATAATAACAGTTTTCATTCCAGTATATAGATGGAACCATTTCAGTCATTATATGGGAAGCATTGTCGAACTCCAGTTTTCTGGGATGAAGTGGGTGAAAGGATGTTCATGGGACCAAAATTGGTAGAAGAGATGGCAGAAAAAGCTCAGATTATTCAGAAGCACATGTGAACAGCTCAAAGCAAGCAGAAGAGTTATGCGGACAACAGGATTATGGATGTATCTTTCGAGGTAGGTGATCATGTTTTCTCAAGGTTTCTCCTTAGAAAAGTGTGATGCGATTTGGTAAGAAAGGAAAGCTGGGTCCAAGGTTTATTGGACCATATGAAATTCTGGAGAGAGTTGGATCAGTTGCATACCGGGTCGCTTTACTTCCGAGTTTATCTCAGGTACACAATGTTTTTCACGTTTCGATGTTGAGAAAGTATATGCTAGATCCATCTCATGTTTTGAGTCCAGAGGTAGTTCAGCTGGAAGAGAACCTATCTTCTGAGGAACAACCGATCTAGATTCTTGACCACATGGATCATGTGTTATGGAATAAGGTGATTAATCAGGTAAAGGTTTTGTGGAAAAACCACATGATGGTAGAGGCAACATGGGAATCTGAAAATTCAATGAGAGATAAGTACCCCCATTTATTTGATAAGTAAATAAATTGCGGGAAAACAATTTTTTAAAGGGGGGAAGTATGTAACATCCCAAGTAAGTAATGAATAATAGATATTTTTATCTATGTCTATTAATGATTAAGATAGTGTTGTAGAGGCTTAAAATGAAAATAAATACAATCTTATGCATGGAATACCCTAATATTTTTAAAAGATTTTTTTACTGCCTTTTAATGGGAAACCCTTTTTAAATCCATCTTTTGACAATTTTAAAATCTATGTTTTCCAAAAGAAACTTATTATTTATGATTGGGACATCAAAATTTACTTTGTGTGAATTTTTGGTATTTTTCCGATAAAGTTCATTTTTTAATGAATAGTGAAAAATGTTGTATTTTAATTCAAAACCACATTTTAATCATATTTATTTATATGATTAGATTATATTTCTAATTGGGTTTGAAGTGAAATTAGAATATATTTTTACCATTTTATCCAATGGTGGTCATTGGAATCAATTTCACTTTGAAATTGGACTTAAACTAGTGTCAATCTTTTGATACTTATTGTTTCATAAAAACACGCTATTTGTCATGACAAAGGGAATTAGTTATTAAATTAATTAATTCAAATTACATGTTTTGAATTTTGTAAAGTAGACCTAATTTTTGAATTCGGAATATCAAATATAGCTTAGGGTGAAGTTTTGGTATCTTTCTGAAAAACTTCAATTTTTGATGAATAGTGAAACCACTAAGTGGTAGTTAAAGAAACCGATTTTTCATTTAAATGAAACATTGCCACTTCTGCGATTTGATTTTTAAGAATCTGACATACATTGTTTTCATTAAGAAGTAAAATTTGGTTCAATGTGATTACAATAATTATTTGGTGAATAGTAACTTTGAAGTTCTTAATCGCGATTAGTTGTAATTAGTGTAGTTTAAGGTAAAAATAATGTTTTAATAATATGAGATGAGCATTACACATGTCCTACCCTCATTGGATGTGTCATGGCCGACGAATACAATCCATGGGTCAACTTGGGGACTCCATGGAGCCACTTGGGTTGGGAAATGACATAAATAACTTTTTATTTAATGTTAAAGTAAAAATGACACAAACAAGAGATGTTTTACTAAAACAATTTTTTACATGGGGTTATACAAGTCATATTATTGATTATAAATAGTCATTGGAAATCTAAAAATATTTCCTACATCATAGTATTTTCTTTATAATTTTTAAACATTAAATAAATTAAATTATTTATGATATCATGATGATGCAACGATTACCTCATTAATAAAGGATTTAAATAAAATGGAATGATAATGTAATATCTAAGACCTAAAAATGTCCAAAACCTATTGGATGAATGTATTTAGAACTCTTATCACCTTAACCTCTAATTATATCAATGTGGGACCTTTTGAATCCGAAACTCATTTTAAAATAAAGTAACATTTCTTTACTTTCCAAGAGTGCCCCTCCTTTCCTCTTATAAAAGGCCCCCACCTCTACCTCCTTACCCACACTCCCAAAGACATTGGCTTTGACAACCCCTTCCAATTTTGTCTCTCCACATACCTCTCGTACTCCTTGAAGCCTCACTTGGGGCAGAAGTCTTCCCAAGGAAGCCTTTGATCTCAAACCAAAGGGAGTAAACCGATTTTAAGGTAATGTCTTCTTTTGATTCCTTTTGTTTTATTTTGCTTCTCCAACCCCCTAACCTCTTTTTATTATTTTCTTTTGTAAAAACTCCAGTATCCTAAATATACTAGAATGTTGTTATAAGAAGGATTAGAGCTACACTTACACACACCTACAGCTAATGATTAAAGAACATACTGTTTCCGTGGATGGCGAATTTTTGCCTCCCAAAACGATGATTGTTCAACATACTTTTAACGCCTTAAAAGGTGGTCATTAAGATGAAAATATATTTATATATGATATATAATATGTTTATGTCTTCCTTAAGCTTCTGTATTTTTAATTTTGGTCATACCATTATGGTTTCCATTATGGGTAAACACGATATCTTCATTTAAGGAAGTGCGGACTACCGCCCCCTCAAAGTGATGTGATTCGTTAATGCCATATGTGGGACGTGTAAAGGATGGATTTAAAGTTATTATATATATTGTTATACTGGAATTATAATATACCTATATATCATTATTATTTCTTTCTATTAAAGTATGAGATATAAATGAAAGTAGCGTTCATGCGTACATACGGCTTACCGTCTCCATGAACGGTGCATTTCATTTCTTATCCCCAAATGTAATGTACTATTAAAAGTACATGTATATAATGGATATATATAATGAATGATATATATAAATGATGAATATAATTCTTGAATTAAAATATACATATCTCTCATTTAGTTTTAATTTCATTAATATGACAAGGAAATGAAAGTAGCGTTCATGCGTACGTACGGCTTACCGTCTCCATGAACGGTGAATTTCATTTCTTACCTCTAAATTATTATGTAATATTATAAATACATGTATATGCTGGATATATATGATATATATGATATCGAAATCAGGAATTCCATTCTGGATATAAAGAACCTTTGACCACACGAACAACATGTAATTGTAAGAAGTCCACTTTCGACTTAAGAACCAAATATCAACAAAACAAACATTATTAACTTAAATGATTACATAATGTTTATAACATGGAAATAAGTGATATAAAAGGAATAATGAACTTTAAAAAGGTTCTTAATCAAGTATAAATTAACTCAATTTTATTATTCAGGATGTTAAAGAATGATCAAGTCAAGTCGGACCAGAGGTATGGGACTTCGTCTCAATCTTCTTTCATTGAGGCATATTTTTTTTATACACAACCTTATTTTATACGGTGTATAAACCCCTTTTACTTTTACATTTATCCAAAAGTAATCTTTTTTATACGAAGCGTTTTACTAAATGAAAAAAGGGAATGTTTTTGTCGTACGTATGCGGCGACAACGACTTCTCCGCCACCGTGACCATTATTTGAGTTTCGGCTTCCTCTACAAGCCATACCGTTTTTTTAAAAAGAAAAATAAATACCATGTTTTACTTTTCTTTTATTTTGGTATTGAAAATTGTTTTAATGATTATTTTATATCAATGTGTTGTATTTATATCTTGTGGTTGAAAGGTGGAAATGTTATGTCTCATTTATGCATGTTTTATGTGATACAGTAATGTTGAGGTTCTTGGGCATTATTATGAAGACAGGTGGTTCCGTGATAGACTATGGGCGGGTGAGCTCGATATAGCTCTCCAATTCATTGGGAAACGTGAAGGAGTGAAACGTTACAGTTTCTCCGTAGAGATTTAGGGAATATAGTGTGATGGGTATTCCAAACGTAACCAAGACAGTTACTCCCTACGTAAGAATGTTATGAATGCCTCAGGTTACCTTTATGTCTTATGATTTCTATGATTTATTCATGATTTGATGAGGTATGTTAAAGTGCATATGTTTTATGGGTAAAGTATGATTTCATTTTTATGTATATATGTACCCATGTTTCCTTTCCATATTTTTATATCCCTTTCTGAGCGTTTTATCCTCATCCCAAGTTTTTTTGAAATGTTTTTCACACGTCAATGGAAAGGTACATGATATGATGATAGTGTCAAGGACGTGTCAAGAAATAATCCATGATTTATTTTAAATATGTTTCCATTGATGGGAAAGAAGAATACTATCTTTATTTTACCACTTTGTTTATATGTGGAAAGTAATTCATGTTTTATGATCTAATTCTCTAAAACTCTAAACCCGAAAAGATCCTCAATGTGTAATCTTGTAATAACTCAAGATTAATTAAGGTTTAAGGCTGTGGCCTTATAAATAGCTAAATAATAATCAATATGGAAATGTAATTATCTAAAATAACCTTCCATTTAATCAAAAATAAGAATGAAATGAATATACATATAATTTAATTGTGAAAATATAATGTATAAAAACAAATTAATTCTTAATGAATGCAATTTTAATTTATTTGATGTCATCATCCCAGGATTCATGATGCCTCTACTGTCTATTCCTTTCACAAGACAGTTTATAACTATGGGTAAAAACCCATTTAATACTAAAATATAGATTCACCTCATGATACTACCAATGAATAAATTGGTAATATAATTTTACTCACCTATCACTACATTTCCAAATCATTCCTCATATTTATAATAATCGATTTAGTTCTTGAAAAATGTTTTGTATCATCAAACATCAATATCTAAAAAAGGATACAGATTTATCAATATTTCACCAGATAAAACATCTATTACGATGTAGAACATCATATTTTGAAATGATATATTTTAATTAATAAACATATATAGTTAAAAAATATTGATATTTAAAAAAATTTATGTCCAATGATTATAGGAAATTGAATATTGCAAGGTAATGTGAATAACTTCAAATATAAATCTAGAAAGTGAATATAAAAATATTACTTTGAAATAATGATTATAATAATTATATTTAATGAATAATGACTGAAAAAATAAAAAATTTCTTCATTATATTATAGTTATACAAAGGGTTGTTTCCACTAATGAATAGAAATACCATAAAAATGTTTTTAAAATTCATCGTGACAAAAATATCATCTTTTATTTTGAAAATATTTAAAAACAATTGTTCGAAAAATATTGTGAAAATTAATTTCATTGAAAATGAATATTTAAGCTTATAAATAAATATTTTAAACATTGAGTGTGTATTATTGTAGGAAATTATTTACATGTCAAACACATCAAACCAAATATTATTTTAACATTTTCTGTAAAATCGAAAAGTACATTATTTAGAAAATAACATGAATATTCCATGAAAAAATTGGTAATTATGTAAAAATGGGTAATACTATATTTAATATATTATTTTTAGAATGAAAAAAAAATTAAAACATTTTTATAAAATAAGGTTTTGGATGTAAAAGTGTTTTCGACTAAACAGATAAATGATGTCAGATTTTCTTAAAAACATTTAATCAACAATTATATGTACCATTTATCAATGAAAAATGTATTATTTTTTTAAAAAATCATGAATAAAAATTATATAACAATATTAAAGGGGTTTATTATAAAATTATCAAATAATTTCCTTCAATGTAAATTGAAGCATAAATAATCTCGATTGAAATGAGACGTTGAAATAAACCCTCACAATGTTCATAATGTTCAAGTGTGAAATTATCAATGTATTGATTATTTGTATCAAATTTAAATAAAAATATATCATGTGTATATAAAAAATGATTTAAAGAAAGTTCATTACATATATAATATTATAATATCAAATACAGTTAAGAAATAATATAACTTCGTGAAAGGAAATTGAGTTATGAAATTCGTTACCATTGGGTAATTTTCAATTCCAATCCCATATGATTAAATAATTAAAATTGAAACTTAAAATACAATAAATTATAATTTAATAATTATATTACTTGTTAATGGGTAATTATATACACCATATAAAATCAAATAGGTATATAACCTTTCTATATGGCTTAGTGAAGAAAATTTGAGCTGAAGTCCCTTACATCGCGCTTCCCTTTTTCTGAATGTGATATAACCTCTTGTATAATGGTTTTTAAAATGTAATTAATTTATTAATGAACAAAATTAATATTTATAATATTATAAATAATCGAATTATAACATTTTACCATCCATTTAATAATAGTATTTCATTATTTTTATTATTTCATGTGTTAATTTCCTTAATTTCTCATGCATGTTTTAATGTGAAAGTTCTAGATCTTGATAATATTATATATTTAAATAATCTACAGGAATAAATTTATATTTTTAATATCTTTTTTTAAAATTATATATATTTTGATAATCATTATTGAAATCTGATCATCGAAAATGGTTCACATATCTTTGTGGACATGGTAAGCCATACATAAAAACAAGCGACATTATTATTCCGTTAACGGGTGAATGGGTAAGAATGTTGGTGATATATTAATTTTAAATAATAAATATAATTTCATATATATCACATATATTCACTAAATTTATCTTTATTTCCTTTCATGCAAAGTATAATTGAATATCGAATCACATCACTTCCCAGGGAAATAGTCTGCGGTATACATGAGTGACGCTACCAATATTCTAAACAGAAATGAAGGTAAGAAGGATTTTATGATATTATAATTCAAGAAATATAATAATATCCTCAATTTTATATATACATTAAATCCATCATTAAATACTATTTATAAATATGTTTATCGAAAACGAGTTACATCAGTTCACAATGTAGTAGTCTTCCATACACACGATTGAAAGATTCATATCTCATTTGATAAAATAGGCGGCAGATATAAGTCAATAACTTAATATAATTATAGCTCAGTATATATAATATAATGAGGTTATTATATGATAAATATTTAAACACATTAAAATTACGTGGAATATGAAATTAAATAAAAACATTCATTTATGAATGTTACCTCTTCTTCAGACATCTCCTTTAGGTTTTCACCATAATCCATCCTAGGATGGATTTATGATAAAACCAGGATATCTTTTATATTATTATGTATATAATTAAGTTATTTTTTAATGTATTTTATGATCCAAATTTTTGTGGAAGTATGAAGAGGGGAGGAGATGGGTGGCATTCTATAAGTGCAGGAGAGGACTCACATGGAATCTTTAAAAAGATCCAATTACACCCATGACTTTATCACGGAAAAAGACTCCAAAATGGGTTTGTATCTATCATTAATGGTTATAAGTTCTAAATATGTTAATATAATGGGTTTTTGAGAAATATTTAGGTAATTTAAATCATTATCTATTTAGTTTAACCCATGGTAAATATGTTATTACTTTGACCATGGTAAATAATTTTTACAACTTTTACTATTCATAATTGTCAAAAGTTAATATGAAATTATTAAACAATATAAATTATTATTATTACAAATACTAAATCAATTTTTACAAATTCAATTCACATAATTGAAAAAATAAATTTAAAATTAAACCTGTAGATGTGAGGAAAATGCAGTTTTCCAATGTAAAGGTTTCAAAAGTTCAAGAAGGTTTCATAATAAAATTCGAAACAAAATGGATTTTAATGAAATAAATTTGATAAATTGTGGAATAATTAATTTTTTTTAAATTTTTTTAAAATATTAAAATATATTTTATCATTTTATATTATTTAAATTAAAAATTAGTTTTCAATAAAAATTAGTATTTTTAGCTATTCATCGAAATATAAAAAATTTCAAAAAAAACCTATCAATTAACCTTAATATAATTTTTATTTGATAATTTAAAAAATTTTGTTTATTTTTAGAAATAAATTTTCTCAGAGTTGTAAAATTAATTTTAACGAATTTCCACAAAGCAAGATTATAATATCTTTTATAAAAAATTATTTTTTAAAACAAATCTTTTTGTTTGAAATGATTTTTATTTTTATTTTAATAAATTGATAACCAATGAAAATTTTTAAAAATTATGTTTTAATAAATTAATTATCTCTATTCCTACCCACCAACAAAAAGGCTATGTTATATTGGTCACGTTTTTAATAATTATATTTTAATAATTTATTTTTTTTCATTTAAACTCAGTGTTGTGTGCATCATAAGTTATTAATGATATTGAATTTATTTAAAATTAAATAAATTGTATAGTCTTGGTGTGTTAAATTCTACATCAATATTGGTTTTTCATTTCATATACACTATAAAACTTGATATTTTTCTTTTTAAAACCTTGTGGTGTTGCATTCTACCCCTGTAAGCAAATGGAACCATTGAAATTTAATCATGAAATCTATAATCAAGGATTTAACATTTGAAAATAATATTTTAGGACAACCCAAATTGTAAAAGGGTTAATAAAAAATACTCTTATTAATAGAGAAAATGATATAAAAAGTTATCTAGAATAACACATTCTATGTTTCCAAGTAGGATAACGTTGGTGAAAAGATAAGATATGGATATGGAAGAAAAGATTAAATATTTACAGGGAGTGATATATATCATTGATCGCAATAAATTTAATGATAAATGTAAATATAAGTACATAAAAAAAATTATGATTTGAAGACAATTTGATTCATCAGATATGATGTTGATGGGATATTGTTTTGATGATCCTTTTTTATAATGTTGAGGTATACCTTTACGCTCATGAATATAAACATGAGTAGACATACATACCTGATATATTTCTATTTCATAACAAAAATTTCATCCATTATATGAGTTTATATCAATTTTCACTTAACATCTTACTCCTATAAATTAATATCCAAAAATAAATTATTATTCTTGAAGAACTAAATTTCACTTTTAATAGATCATAATATCTATAAAAGAGAGAAAAGTAATTCCACGTGTCTCCGAATATTTTCCAAAACATATACGGTTAGAATGATTTATTAATCAATAAACCTAAATATTAACACTATTGATTCATTATTAATATCATTTCATTAAATAGTTTATGTAAAAACATTGACATATTAACCAGAACATCATGTGGGCCACTAGTATGCACTAAAACCTTATCAACATTTATTTGTGTGTTTAATACCTACATCCTTACTGGATGTGACATTTTTTCACCTTCCATGTGAGTTAAACTTTTCTTAATACAATATTAATATAATTTTAATAAAATTATGAATGTTTAATAACCCATAATAACCTCAACATAAAAGATAAAATATCCCCAAAAGGTTACAGACACCTTTAAACTTATGTACACAAAAATTAAGGGCATTCATCTGTAAATATTGTTTTCATTATAACATATACTCAAAAAATGTGTTGTATTTCAATAAATGTCTCCCAAAATAACCATGATAAAGCTATATTCCCATTATATAAGACATAAAAAAATTGAGTTTAATACTTTGAAATTATGATCAATATTAAAATCATAAACCCATGATTGTATCTATAACTCTTTTTTTTGTGAAGTCATATATTCTTTTAATATTTTACACAATCCTTAGATGTTTCTTGATTCTTATAACCAAAATAACATTGGTAAAAATAATTCTAAAATATTATTCTTGATTCTTAATACATTAATTCATCCTCACTTTTATTTCAACATAATCCTTTACTTGGTCTATGGTTTAACAATTAGAAGATGGATTTGACTCAAATAATTCTTAAGTTCCACATATTTATTACAACAAACTAGAAATTGATCCATATGATGAGATTTATTTCCTACCATATACTTTTTATTTTTCCTGGAATATTCATTGCATTATGCCTTTATTTTGCACATGTAAAACATGTTCCCATTCCATTGAGACACTTTTTTAGGTGTCCCATCCCACATTTATAACATAAAGGAAATCGAACATTCTATCCCCCATGGTCTCCATCACTCATGATCTTAGTAAACTATATCCTTCTTTTCTTTTGTAAGTACGATAAATTGTTAAAGTACATGTTATTAATAAGGTTTTGAGATAACTAGTTAGGCATAATCAAGATATCATTCACTCCAGTCACTATCCTATTTGGTTTCTCATAGTAAAAAAATTATTCTTTACATTCAATGTTAATATTATTCCTTTGGGTTCCATCCATTGACTAAAACAAAAAATTATAGAGTGAGAATCAATAATCATAGTGGGAAGACCATATAATCATTTATAGTATTTATTAAACATCACACGTTTTTTCAATCTAAGAAACCTTATCTTTAACCTAGGACATTCATTATCATCATATATTCAAATACTTTATAATGGTTTGTAATAAAAATATGAATTATCCAATGATTATCCCTTGATAGTGTTAAACTAGGTAAGTAGTAAAGCCCATTATCGTATTTTATGTAGTTCTCAATGTAATCATGGTATTGCTTTTTTAGAGTTATTAATCCACGGTACATCTATTAAAAAATGATTACCACTTTTAGTATCTATAGAGAGTTGTATTTCTAAGAAAACCCACATAATATATCAGTTACAAAAAACATGGTTGTTTTTCTATATTTATCGTCAATGTCATTAGGGTTGTGATCACTAATTTATGTTTTCTTAAATCTAGTTCCAAATGATTATGTTATACATTTTATGATTCCAACTGTAAATTCATCCACCCTAATAGATCAGAGATGATGGTTACCTTATTACATTGGTATAAGATACCAGGAATTGAATCCAGAAAATTCTAATAGTTTAATAAACATGGTAAAATAGATATATATATGATTCTCATATTATATTTGAATAAAAAAATTAAAAAATAATTTTTTCATTGAATATCATTATACCCTCTATAATATCCTTTTATATAATTCAGAATACATATCATGGATTCTTAGTAAAGGAATGAAAATAAGGGTTAGCTCAAATACTCTATGAGATTTTCATGAATCAAAATATATTATGTGTAAATGAAGAAATAATCTGAAAGGAATAATTGATATCAAAAGGTAAAAATATGAAAACACATTCCATTTAATAAGTAACATGAATATCTAATTAGATAAGTAATAACCAATAGTGAAAGTTAAATAATTAAACTTATATTCCATTTAAATAACTTATATGTCATGAAGAGATAATGAATAACAAATATTTAAAGGTAAATAATTAAACACACATTACATTTAAATAAAATTAATATCATGAATATATATGGAATAGTCAATATGGAATGGTAATATACATAAAACACATTTCATTTAAATAACATTATTACTGTTAATAGATAATTCATAATCACTACGGAAAAGTAAATAAATGAAAACACATCTTATTTAATCAATAATTGATAATGTAAAGCATCCATATATAATATCATTTTGAAAATATTCTGGATAATTAAAACTGAATTATTAATGATGGAAATACTTAATAATAGTATATCATGGTCTTAGTCTTCATGATTCCTCTAATGTCAAGACATTTCACAAGATTGTTTAAAACTATGTGTAAAACCCCCCATTTAATACTAGATTATGGATTCACCTCATGAGAGTAATTATTCAATGAGGTTTTATATTATTCTAAGCAGTAACTACCATTACATGTCTAAATAATTCATTATATATTGAATTTTCAATTTAATTCATGAACAATGTGCCTTAACATCAAATATCTATATTGAGTAAAGGATAAGAATTTATCAACATTTCCACATATAAAAAAATAATTTTTAATATATATTACTATATAACGAAATGATATAAATTTTAATAAATAAACATATAAAAGATAAATAATATAGATATTTAAGTAAATTTATTGTCTAATGACTACAGGAATGTTATTATTTGAAGGAAAATTTAATGACTAAAAAATGAATCGAGAAATTAAATTATTGTACTTTCCATTGTTGGAATGACAATAAAATATCCATATAATTAATACGGATGATGTTAATATAACATATTCATAGTGTATTATAGGAAAAATAAAATGCTTTTATCATTAATGAATAGAAATACGACAAAATTTCATTAAATTATTCTTGAGGAAAATATCCTACTTTAATTAAAAATATTTTTTAAAAAAAATATAAATTTTCATTGAATATAAACTTTGAAACATATAAAAAATGATTTAAAACATTGATTGGTCATGATAGTGGGAAACTTCATTAATGGTGGACACAATAAAATAAACATACTTAAAGGGAATGAATATTAATTAATAATTATTTGGTAAAATCTAAATGGGTATTTTTTGGAAAAGAGAATGAAGATTCATTTCAAAAAAAATTATAAATTCAAACATGGTTATAAATGTCTTTAATAAATTTTACAAAAAAATTTAAAAATTATTTTGGAATCTTTTTAAGAAAACATTGTTTTGGAAGAAAAATGGTTTTCAATTGGAGAGACTGTTGGTCAGAGTGGACACTCAAGAGGGGGGGTGAATTTAGTTCCAATTAAAATTTCTGTTTAAAATCCTTTACAAAAAATCCTCCAATTTCAAATACTAATTGAATTGTAGTGAATTTGAACTAAAGATATCTTTCAGGTAGGTTCTCAAGGTATTGATTAATTCCCAGTTAATCTAATCAGAAGATCAGATTATCTTTTCAAACTAACCTAATGATTTTCAAGTAATGAAAAAGTTGCTAATTAAATTATTAGAGTAACTTTGAAAACCAGTTTAAGTTTTAAAGCACTTAGCAGTGAAATAAAAAGGTTTTAGATAAAACTAATCAAACCACAACAGATATAACCAAGAGGTTCAGTCTCAAGCTGAGATTTAGTCCTCTCACCAATTTATATAAATTTGATCCACACCCTGGATCGGGGTTCACAACAGTTTACAACTGTCCAGGTCAAAGACCACTACCACAGTTCATCGTGGGAAACAAAAACAACAACAAATATAGCAGTCCAGGTCATACACGACCTCTACCACTATCCACAGTGGGAAATAGAAGATATAAGGAGTTTGAAAGAGGATTTACAAATCCTTCAGTTAAGGTTCAGGAGACAGTGTGTGTGTAAATTGAAACTGTTGACACACACTGCTCGTAATGTAAATAATAAATCTCTGAGCATAATATAGAGTTTAGAATGGCTCTAGTGATTGCAGTGTAGCTCTGGAGTCCATCAGATTGATCAGAAATGGTTCTGAGTCCCCTTCTGGTTTTTGTATGGAAAATAGAGTGTCGTTTTCTTGACATCTAGGTTCAGATACAGTGAAAAAGTAGTTGATGAATTTCGTCAAAATCCTCATGAATTTACACATCTCATATTGAGTAACTGTGAGTGTGTATGAGCTTCTGTGTCTTCTTGGTCTTGCGTGTATATATGTATGAGATCTTCTTGTGTATGTCAATTGTATCACTTCTGTATATTCCTTGTATATTATTTGTGTGTTTTGAAGAAACATGGACTTTTTATATTTATGGCATGAGCTCTGACAAAAGAAATGATTTATTTTTGCAGGTATGAGGTATGGTTCCCTGACATCCAACAACCATCATTATATAAATGACATAGCATTAAAATATACCTGATATGACCGTTGGTTAGATTAAATAAAGATAAAGAAATTAAGGCAGTGTCAGATTCTCTGGAACGGTAGATTTGGATATCGGTAGCCTTGTGTATCGGTGACCTCTTTTGTAACGGTAGCCTAGTGTATCAGTAACCTCTTGTGTCACGGTAACCTTGTATATCGATAACCTCTTGTATAATGGTGGCCTTTCAATTTGGTAGACTTCATTTCTATCGGTAGACTTGATCGGTAGAGGTAGACTTAATGTACCTTTGACCTTTTGTGTAACGGTAGCCTTCATGTACTGGTAGGCTTGCATAACGGTGAATTTTCTGTATCGGTAACCTCCATGTATCGTTAGACTTGTTGTATCGGTGGACATGATGTATCGGTGACCTTCACATATCAGTAGACATTCATAATAATGACTTGTCTGTATCAGTAACCCCCACGTATCGGTAGACTTGTTGTACCGGTGGACTTGATGTATCGGTGACCTTCACATATTGGTAGACTTTCATAACGATGACTTTTCTGTATCGGTAACCTCCAAGTATCGGTAGACTTCTTTTGTAAGGGTGACCACTTGTCTATTCAAGCATTCTATTGGAAAAAGGGGTTACGTTAGAATATATATCCATCCAGTAACCGAATTCGCTGAAGATAATATAAATATTATAATATATGAATATGTGCATGGTGTACAGAAATAATGAAATAAGTAATTAACCATTAATCAATATAGGAATTTTAAAACTATAATTGAGAATAATTGGGATTATCAAAATATGAGTTCAACTAATTCTCCCAGAGGGTTCAACAATACCCCCTTTTTGAGATTCACAACTTATGCCAAAGTATTAAGAATATTAAAAAGGTGGTAGGGGAAAAATATCCACAAAAAAACATTAAAAAAAGTTCTCATTTTTCTCCCCCTTTCAATTTCACTCACAGTTCTCATTTGTTTCATTTTCTCCCCCTTTGTGATTAACAAAAATAAGGGTAGAATCATAGAAATGTAGAGACAAAAAGAGAACAGATGGCAATGAAACATAAATACAGTAAGATTAAATTTCCATTAAGTCACAAAAGGTGCAAACTGATAAAGTCAGTATTACAAAAAAATTGTGAAACCTATCAAAAACATCCAGAATCACTCAATCATACTCTTGAACAAGAGTCTTTCACTTATTACTAGAAGAGGGTGCAGGTTCTGATTGAGTAGATGTCTTGGGAATAGCTGAATGAACAAATGGAGGGTCATCCACAAAAACTGTGCCGGATCTGAAATCAGTGCTCTTCTGTGGGATCATAGGTGTCAAGCTTCGAATAGCCTGAGTTGGTGTCAACTGAGGTGTACTCCTAGAGGTAGAGGCCGGAAGAGCAGGAGGTATAATCATAGGTCTGGCATCCACATGCAAGAATGGTAGCAACAGGTTCCTGAAATCCAAACTAATACTACCTCCTTTCTCCATTGCGGACAGAAAAACTTCTCGGTTTTCAATGAATTTATCCAAGGCATGAGTAAGCTCCCTGAGTTTACTAACCTGTTCTCAAAAATCTTGAGTCACTGTAAGAAACTTCATATTCTCCATGAAGAGCATGAAATGATTGGTCATTTGATGCTTGGTATAGACCTTCTCAATGTAAGCATCCACTTTATTCTTAATTGCCTCTTGAGAAGCAGTAGCTTCCCGTAGGTGATCACGAAAAAAACTACTATCTTACCTAGTGGTAGCAATGATATGATTATCTGAGGTACCACTAGTACTGGCCTTAGCCAACTCTTCCTGGATAACAGTTCTGATCTGGTCAAGGTTCATAGTGGAGCTGGATGAGGGAAGGGGTTTTACCGAGAAAGCTACTGTCTCTTTGAAAGACTGTGTAAAATTACTAACCACTTTCTGAACAAGTGCATCTTGATTGTTCAAATGTTCTTTGACTGGTGTCTTAAAATCCTCACATACATCCACAAACTACTTTACTACATCTTTGATATATCTGATATCACTATTTACATGGGTTTAAGAGCTGTTCATGGCAGTCA
The DNA here is from genome assembly GCA_963277665.1 of Viscum album. Lineage (NCBI taxonomy): Eukaryota > Viridiplantae > Streptophyta > Magnoliopsida > Santalales > Viscaceae > Viscum > Viscum album. The sequence continues at coordinate 1,753,657,010 of OY728152.1, forward strand.
ATGAAGCAATCGATTGTCTTAGAGCAACCACTGCTCCTTTCCAACTCTCAATTTGAGTATGGAATACATTAACTTCATCCATCATTCCCTTTACTCGACTAGACACATCACATCCCATAGATAGCTCCAGGTATTTCTCCACACTCCTCATTTCATCAACCAGGATTGTCTTCAAATCTGCCACTAATTCTCTTAGTGCTTCTTTCATTTCATCCTTTAAGGACACAAGGTCCTCCTTGGTTTCCAAATTTTCAGCCACAGTAGGTAGGATAACTGACTCCCTTTGAGGATGGTCTTCCTCATCCAAATCTCCATAATTAAGTCCAAGAACCATATATCCTGGATCTGATGACCAACCTTCGATGTCATACAGTACAGAAAATGAACCAAAATGCTCCCACTCACATAGAGCATTCTTCTGAGAAATCTCCTCTAACTGTTCTGCTCGTGGTAACACCACAACTTCCTGTACAACATCAGCATATTCTATAACCATTTTCTCTGATAGTTCAATAGTGGGGTGAGTCCTATCCTTTTCTTAGTCATCAATGACTCCCTCAGTAATAGCAATAGGTGCCACTGCTGCTTCCAGATCAGGCACTATATTGACTGTACTATCTATCAGAGGGCTCAAACTAAGATCTTAATCTTCATTTTCCTCATCATTTTCTTCAACAACATCCTCCTTTTCTTCATGTGAAAATTGATCTGACTCAGCTGCCTCATCCTCCTCAGAGGTTTCCCTGACAACATTCTGATATGCTTCTGCTTATTCTTCTTCAGTGGACTCAGTATCACTGTCCATCAGAAAAGTTTCTCTCCTTGGTAGTTCTTTTGGAGGGCTAGATGCTCCATAGGAAATATTTCGGTGTACAAGACTAGGAGTAAAATCTGGGTCTCCACTTTCCTCAATTGACGTCTCTTCCTCCTCAGTTTTAGCCCCATCATCACTGTATATCGATTCTGGCTCATCTGGTCGAAGACTAGGATCCCTCACATCCTTTGGTCTAGAAGGATGGTACATAGGAGTGGACTTGTCATAGATTTTACCTTCATCATTAACCCATGATTTCTTCCAAGGGTTCCATCTAACATTCATAAACTTACAAATAGTCCTGGTGATGCAAAAATTATCCTTAACAACAACAGTTTCTTCTTGAGGATCAGCTACCTCCTCTACCTTCAACATAATGGACATCAACGTAGAAAAGAATAGTGCATTGGAGTTAGACTTATGTATAGTCATATCCTCAATCTTAATCATTAGCAATCTACACAAATTCACCTTTACTCCATGCTTTAATAGTTACAACAAATAAATATCCTGAAATCTGAGGGTAGAAAAATCTCCTCTCCTTGGACAAATCACATGTTGAATGAACATAAAAAGTAGTTTATCCTCCGCTACCATCTCTACAGCAATAACCTATCTAGGAGATCCATTTCCTATCAATTCTAAAAAGCCATCCTCATATTTGAAAAAGTCACTAGAAGAAGGTATGATTTTGAATAAAATCCATAATCATCTGTATGATGAACTCTATGGTTCTTAGCCCATTCAACAGATGAAAACGAAAACTTTTGACCATTCACAAAGGAAATCATCATATTCTCCACTATTGATGTTTCAAAATAGACAAACTCATAGAACTATTTTACCCGTACTGGATAATATGGTCCATTATTGTTCATGAAGAATTCTAGCCATTCTTGGTCTTGTAAAATATTCAGAATCATGGAGTTACTTTCCAACAGCCATTCCACACATAACTCCTTTTCTACTACAATTACTCGCTTCGATAAATGCGGATTCACATGATTCCTTCGAACAACACCTCTACTACATCCACTAGCACCAGCATTGGATACTTTCCGCTTCTTAGCTTGTGGATCATCACTCCCTTCATCCACTGAGGGTCGCTTCACATGGGCCATTTCAGATTCTGAGGCTTAGGGTTTTGTGAGCTTGAGAGGTTTTGGTAGGAGGGATTCGAACAAACGGGTTCGCGGTGATTGAGTGAAGTCTAGAGTTAGATTTAATAAAATTTAGGATTCACATATAAAATAAATCTCATATTAGAAAAAAAATTTCTAAGTCTCGACCTTAATACGAAAATTTAAAACAGCGCGAGGTATTTACCGGTGAGGTGTCCTTAAACGGTGAGGTCTACCCTAACGGTGATGTTTATCCTAACGGTGAGGTTTATCCTAAGGGTGAGGCTTATCCTAATGGTGAGGTCTATCCTAATGGTGAGGTTTATCCTAACGGTGAGGTTTATCCTAACAGTGAGGTCTATCCTAACGGTGAGGTTTATCTTAACGGTGAGGTTTATCCTAATGGTGAGGTTTATCCTAACGGTTTTAAGAGTAAGTTATCATTCCTAATTCGTGTCTAATGAAACTTAATAGTTCTAAACATAATGGATTAGTGAATATATCAGCTAATTGGAGTTCAGTGCCTATAAATTCAAGAGTTATATCACCTCATTGATAATGATCTCTTAGAACGTGGTTTCTAACATCAATGTGTTTGGTTCTAGAGTGAGACACAAGGTTCTTTGAGATGTTGATCGCACTAGTGATATCACAGTTAATTGAAACATGTTTAAAATCAAATCCATAGTCCAATTAAGTGTGTTTAATCCACAGAATCTGTGCACAACAACTACCATCAGCTATATACTCTGCTTCAGCAGTAGATAATGCCACTGATTTCTGTTTCTTACTACACCATGATACTAGGGACTTTCTAAGTAAATGAAATTTTCCGGATGTTCTCTTTATATCTACCTAGCATCCAGCAAAGTCATAATCTGAATAACTTATTAAATCAAATGATGTTCTTTTGGGTAAAATAGTCCCAAATTAGCAGTATATATAAGATATTTGAAAATCCTCTTAACAGCAAGTAAGTGTGACTCTTTAGGGTTAGCCTGAAATCTATCACACATACATACACTAGACATAATATCAGGTCGACTAACAGTAAGATAAAGTAAACTCCCAATCATACCTCTGTAATTAGTTTGATCCACATGTTTCCTAGATTCATCAATATCCAATTTATAGGTGGTACTCATAGGTGTATCAATTCCCTTAATACTATCCAATCCAAAACGTTTTAATAAATACTTAGTATATTTACTCTGATTCAAAATAATTTCATCATTAGTTTGAAATATTTTAAATCCAATAAAGTACTTAAGCTCTCCCATTAATCTCATTTCAAACTCATATTGCATAACCTTTTAAAATCAGTATATAAAGAATTTTTAGACGATCCAAAAATATTATCATCAACATAGATTTGTACTATTAAAACATCTTTTGAATTTATTCATATAAAAAGAGTGGGATCAATAATTCCTTTCATAAATCCTTTTTAAATAATAAAATTTGCAAGTCTTTCATACCATGCTCTTCGAGCTTGTTTTAAACCATATAATGCTTTAGAAAGTTAAAAAAATGATTTTGAAAGTGAGGATTTGAGAAACCAGGTGGTTGTTCTACAAAAACATCTTCAACAATAATACCATTTAGAAAATAACTTTTCATATCTATTTGATATAACTTGAAATTCAGATGTGATGTAGAGGCAAGTAAGATCCTAATTGCCTCTAATTTAGCTATAGGTGCAATGGTTTCCTCATAGTCAATTCCTTCTTCTTGATTGTAACCTTCTGCAACTAGTCGAGCATTGTTTCTAATGATGTTTCCAGATTCATAAACTTTGTTTCTAAACACCCACATTGGGTTATGGTTAAAGTTTCCTTAGGTCGTTCTACTAATTCCGAGACTTTATTTCTTTTAAATTGATTTAGTTCTTCTTGCAAATCCATTACCCAAAATTCATCACTAATAGCATCATTGATATTTTTAGGTTCTAACTATGAAATAAAGTCTTGATGTTTAACCTGATTTCTTAGAGAAGCTCTAGTATGTGTTACTCTATCTAGATTACCTACAACAGCATCTAAAGATGGTTCTTTAGAATCCTAGTTGGTCTCGAAAAAGGTAGGGCTAGAGTTTTACAGTTCATCAACAGGTTGGGAATCAACAGAAGCAGGTTCTGGAAAATTTTCAGAACATGATGTTTTAACTATAGGTCCACAGTCTTTATCATTAAGGTTCAAAACAGAGAGATCATCTTCATGATTTTCAAGAGAGGTCTTAGGTTCTTGTGGACCAGTTCCATAAAATTTGATGTGAGCAGTTTCCTCCACAAATATGGTTCTCTTATTGAAAACTCTATAGGCTTTACTAAAAATAGAGTAACCCAGGAAAATTTATTCATCACTCTTGGATGCAAACTGGTAATGTTTATCTTTGGTATTAAGAATAATGACTTTGCAACCAAAAAATATGAAGTAGTTAAACTTAGGTTTCCTATGGTCCCACATCTCATAAGGGGTCCTCTTAAGAACAGGTCTGATCAAGACTCTACTGATAATATAACAAGCTGTATTGAGAACTTCAACCCAAAAATAAACAGGTAGGTCATACTCATTGAGCATGGTTCTGGAAATTTCCTGCAGGGTTCTATTCCTAATTTCTACTACACCATTTTGCTGAGGTGTCCTAGGGGCAGAGAAATTGTGATTATAGCCATTGTGTGAGGAGTAGGATTCAAACTCCAAATTTTCAAACACACACCCTTGATCACTTCTCATGGTTTTAATCTTAAGTCCACTAAGGTTCTCTATAGACTTGGAATATTTAACAAAGTAAGAACAAGCTTCACTTTTTTGAGATAGAAAATATACCCAAGTATACCTAGAATAGTCATCTACTAGAAAATATACATAGTGCTTCCCATTTATACTAGAAACTCTAGAAGGTCCAAACTAATCCATGTGAACCAACTCGAGAGGTTGAGAAGTTGACACATCTTTCTTTGATTCGAATGAAACATTATGTTGCTTTCCATTTTGACAATGATTACAAACTTTATCTGATGGGAATTCATGTTTTGGTAGGTCTCTAACTAATTTATTCCTAGTATGTTTTCTAAGTGAATTTACATTTCAGTATCCTAATATTCTATGCCGAAGCCAGGAATCGTTATGAAAAAAACATTTAAACAAGTAATATTTTGCATAGACAAAGAATTTAAATCAACAGCATAGACATTTTCATTTCGCAAGGCAGAAAATACTAAAGCATTTTTAGAATTAAAAAAACTACCAGAATCATTTTCAAATTTAACATTAAAACCATCATCACATATCTGAGAAATACTTAATAAATTATACTTAAGCCCATTAACAAATAGAACTTTAGAAATTAAAACTAATTCAGTGTTACCAATCTGGCCTAAGCTGAAGATTTTTCCTTTAGAATTATAACCAAATGTGACAAAACCTCCATCAACTATGACTAATCTTTTAAAACATGATAAGTCTCCTGACATATGTCATGAAAATCCAATTTCCAAGTACCAAGTCTTTCTACGAGATCTCTTCAAGTAGGTTCCCTACAAAATAGATTTAGATTGGACATGATTTTGGTATCCATATTTTCTTGGGTCCGGATAGGTTAGCCAATAAAACGTTAGCTACCAAAATTTGTCTTATGGGTCTCATAAAATTTTTAGAATCAACATATTTTGAAAGATAAACCTTGTTGGATCTGTAACTATGAATATAACTAGTTGAAGCATATGAACTTCCAGAACTAGAACTATCTACATTCTGTCCAGATTTAGGAATAAATCTAGTTTTGGTAATCTTTCATTGTCTAGGTTTGTATCCTATACCAGTAGTATATCTTGGTGCATTCTTCCTTCCTAGAATTTGAGTAAGAGTATCTTTTCCATTTGTGAAATTTTCTAAATCCTTCCTAAGTTTCTCATTTGACAATTTCTTTTCAGTTTTTTCTTTAAGTAACTGATCATTATTTTCCATTTCTATTTCAAGATCATATTTATGTTTAATAGTTAAAGCATACTGTTTCTTTAGACCTTTTTATTTGTCTTTCAGATCATTACAGGTTTCTTCCCACATATCACAGCATTCAAACTATTCAGATTTTGACATAATTTCGATTTCAGAATCATCTATAGAATAATATGTATTTAAATTAGGAGTTTCAGATGTTACCTCAGAAGTGTTTGTCATAAATCACATGTTTGCCTTATTTTTATTTTCAGTTTCAGAAGCTTCAGATTCATTGGATCTATCCTCAGAATAACTCCATGTAGCCTTCATGGCTTTCTTATACTTATCGTCCTTATAATCATACTTCTTCTTGTATTTAATCTTTGGACAATATGCTTTTATATGTCCTTTTCATTTACATTCATAGAATAAAAATTCATCAGATTTTTCAGATTTCTTCCAGTCTTTTTTCCAGTGACAGTTGTTGTCATTCTTACCTTTGTAATCTGATTTTCTGAAAAACATCTTATTCCTATAAAACTTCTTAAATCTTATGGCTATGTGAGCCATTTCTGCATCACTATCAGATGAACTTTTACTTTCTTCACATCTTGAGATATCACTCATGGTCTGAATTTTTTCTTTATCCTTATTCTTTGAAGTAGATGTCTTGAAGGAAAATGACCTCCTTTTTGGTTCATCTTCTTCTTATTTGTTTACCTTAAGTTCTTCTTCATACATAATCAACTTACCAATAAGTTCCTTGACTGGCAGTTTACCAATATCACAAGATTCTCTGATTGAAACAGAAGTGCCCCTCCATCTTTCAGGTAGGCACCTCAAAATTGTTATGATCTGCTCCTTTGATGGAACATCCTTTCCCAATGAGATCATTGTATTGACAATTTCGTTAAACCTGAGATACATATCATAAATTGGTTCATCAGGCTTCATATTAAAATTATAATATTTAATAGTATAGGTGTTTAATCTCATTTCCTTAACATTAGTTGTTTCTTCATGGGAAACACCTCGAGTATCCCAAATTTGACATGCAGTCTTACAAGAAGATATTCTATTAAATTCATCGTCTCCTAAATCACAATACATAGAATTCATAGCTTTGAAATTAATATCGTGAGGTTTCTTAGTAGCTTCATTCCAAGTGGATCTATCAGTAGTGTGAATTTTATATTCGGATTCTATGGCTGTCCAAATATCAAAACCCATAATTTCTAAATGAATTTTAATCTTAATATTCCACTGAGCATATTTTTTCCATTGAATAATGGTGGTCTATTAGTAGAAACACCTTCAAGTTTGTTATCCTTGATAACTAGGTTGAAACAAAAAATTTAAAGAGATAAAAATTTAGAAATAACAGAAATTTTAGGAAGTTTAAAATACAACTAAAATCACAGTTGACAAAAATAGTGCATCAGAAAATATTTTAGATTCCTTTGATACCAAATGTTGGTCGGAGTGGACACTCAAGAGGGGGAGTGAATTGAGTTCCAATTAAAATTTCTGTTTAAAATCCTTTACAAAAAATCCCCCAATTTAAAATACTAATTGAATTGTAGTGAATTTTAACTAAAGCTAACTTTTTTTAGGTTCTCAAGGGATTGATTAATTCCCAGTTAATCTAATCAGAAGATCAGATTAGCTTTTCAAACTAACCTAATGATTTTCAAGTAATGCAAACACTTTCTAATTCAATTATCAGAGTAACATTGAAAAAACAGTTTAAGTTTTAAAGAACTTAGCAGTGAAATAAAAAGGTTTTAGATAAAACTAAACAAAGCACAACAGATATAACCAATAGGTTCAGTCTCAAGCTGAGAGTTAGTCCTCTCAACAATTTATATAAATTTGATCCACAACCTAGATCGGGGTTCACAACAGTTTACAACTGTCCAGGTCAAATACATCTACCACACTTCTTCGTGGGAAACAAAAACAACAGAAAATTAAGTTGTCTAGGTCACACATGACCTCTAACACTATCCACAGTGGGAAATAGAAGATATAGGGAGTTTGAATGAGGATTTACAGATCCTCCAGTTAATGTTCATGTGATACTGTGTGTGTGTAAATTGAAACTGATGACACACACTACTCGTAATGTAAACAATAAATCACAGATCAAGATATAGAGTTTAGAATGCCTCTAGTGATTGTAGCGTAGCTCTGGAGTCTTTCAGATTGATCAGAAATGGTTCTAATTCCTCTTATGGTTTTTGCCTGGAAAACAGAGTGCCATTTTCTTGAAATCCAGGTTCATAGACTGTGAAAAAGTAGTTGATGAAGTTATTCAAAATCCTCGTGAATGTACACCGCTCTTATTGAGTAAGTGTGAGTGTGTATGAGCTTTTGTTTCTTCTTGGTCTTGCATGTATGTCTGTATGATCTCTTCTTGTGTATGTCACTTGTATCACTTCTGTATATTCCTTGTATATTCTTCGTGTGTATTGAAGCAACATGGACTTCATATATTTATGGAACGAGCTCCGACAAAAAAAATGATTTCTTTTGCAGGTACGAGGTACGGTTCCCTAACATCCAACAAACTTCATTACATAAATGACAGAGCATTAAAATATACCTGATATGACCGTTGGTTAGATTAAATAAAGATAAATAAATTAAGGCAGCTTCAGATTCTCTAGAACGATATCTTTGGATATCCATACCCTTGTGTATCGGTAACCTCTTGTGTAACGGTATCCTTGTGTATCAGTAACCTCTTGTGTAACGGTAGCCTTGTGTATCAGTAACCTCTTGTGTAATGGTAGCATTTCTATTTGGTAGACTTCATGTCTGTCGGTAGACTTGATCGGTAGCAGTAGACTTAATGTACCGGTGACCTTTTGTGTAACAGTAGCCTTCATCTACCGGTAGGCTTGCATAACAGTGACTTGTCTGTATCAGTAACCTTCACGTATCAGTAGACTTGTTATACCGGTGGACATGATGTATCGGTGACCTTCACATATCGGTATACTTGCATAATGGTGACTTGTCTGTATCGGTAACCTCCACGTATCGGTAGACTTTTTGTACTGGTGGACTTGATGAATCGGTGACCTTCATATATCGGTAGACTTGAATAACTGTGACTTTTCTATATCGGTAACCTCCACATATCAGTAGACTTGTTCTGTAACGGTGAACACTTGTCTGTTTAAGAATTATATTGGCAGAAGGGGTTATGTTAGAATATATATCCATCCAGTAACCGAATTATCTGAAGATAAAATAAATATTATAATATATGAATATGTTCATGGTGTATAGAAATACTGAAATAAGTAATTAACCATTAATAAATATAGGAATTATCAAACTATAATTGATCATTATTGGGATTATCAAAATATGAGTTCAACTAATTCTCCCAGAGGGTTCAACAAAGAGAAATAAGGATGGTTTTAATTAAAATGTTATGTTGAAGTAATGAGTACATGTGGGAAAATGAATGAAAAACATGTATTCACTTGAAAGAACATGAATATAATAATATCCATGACTTTCTTTATATATGAATAATATTATTTCATCATCAAGATAATTAACCTAAAAAGTCATGAAAAAAGATGATATTGTGTCATAAAATCATTACCATATAAGTAATTATTTAATTGTAAGCCCTATGATGGAAAAACATCAAATGAAATATTAAATATTATCAGAATAACTAATTTCATGATTTAACATGATAAAATTTCAATATATACACCTAATAAAGATGATAGTTTAATATCACAAACAAATCTCCCAAAGAAAAGAATTTGGGATAATTTACCCTTAAAAAGATCAAATCAATGAATTGAGAATTAATAAATGGAGAGATTATGTGTAAAAAAATTAAACCCATACCAATGATGTGTATATAATGTATAAATTAATTTAAATTTTAATTTACAAAAAATCATTCCATAATAGAGTCAATGAATTATTTTTATTACCCAATGAAATGAAATTGTGTAAAAAAACACTTTACCACTTTGTAAATTTTGTATAATTCTCCTTGGATAAATTAATTTATATTAAAATATAAAATACTAGTATTTTTTATTGTTTCCTAAAATTAAATATAAAATTTATATAATATACAAAATAAGAAAAGTGGTGAATATGGTATATATCTCAAGAAAGTAAAATAAAGATTAGAAAACCCCCTTACCTCGAGTCAAGACATTTCATGTATGTCAAATAACTCTAATATAATCAGATTAAATAAATTATTTTATTTATTAAACAACTTTTACATTTTTAATCACAAATAGAAAAAAATTATTTTATTTATTTATAATGTCATATTCAAATACTTATCCAATTTAGTCCATACCAGGTGTTTTGAGGACATATTGTTTCATTAATTCAAAACAGCTTCTGTGTGTTGACCATGGTGAAAGAGGTAATTGTTTAAAAATAACCATAATCATTTCAATGAAATAGTTATAATATTTTTTCTTGAATTATAATTTTAAAATCAATAATGAAAAATGGTTATGAAAAATGAACAATGTTATGATCATGGAGACAGTATATTGTACATACGCATGATTAACACTTCCATTTTCAATGGCCATTATGGAAAGAAGGTGTGTATTATTTTATAATTAAATAATTATAATAATATCATAAATACCATATTATTTCTTTAAATATACTTATATATATCATTATTGTGATGTGGTGATGAAAAAATTCACATTTCTTCATTGAGGTTGTAGTCCACACATACACGAAAAACATTAACATTTTTTTGTAAGAAATAAATTGATTTATAATATTTTAATAATGATAAATATGTCATTAATATCATTATTATTTCTTTTTTATCACATATATTCTTTAAAATTATCCCTATTAACATCCACATAAAGTGTTCATGAAAAATGAATCACATCGCTCCGTCGTGTGGTAGTCTATCGTACACAAAAGAGACATTAACATATCCCCCAAAAAATTGAATGTAAAAAACGTTATATGTGATATAATAACTCATAAATTATAAATATGTTAAAAATTTTATATATATACAAATTAAATAAATCTTTATGACCAACTATGAGAGGTTATGATGGAAAATTAATGACATCAGTTCATAGGGTGGTAGTCCACCAAACACACGAATTATGGTTTGGAATCCCACATGATAGAAAACGAGCTATATTTAGGTAATTTCATGAATATAATAACATATAAGTGTATATGGGATTTTTTTTATAATATTAGTATAGTTTAATAACATTTTATGGATGAGTATCAGGAAATGAAAAAAAAATTCATAGTTAAGAATTTTTCATCATCTCAGACCAACACATTTGAATTATACCTAAATTATTCATAGAATATATTTATAACCAAAACAATTTCTAGGATGTGATGATGGAAGTTGGGAAGTGTGTTTTTCTGGTGTTATCCATAAAAAATATATCAAATGTGTGACGAATAGATGATAGGTGTGGAATTTTGTATGATGAGTGAGTGGCACAGTAGTAATTCTTGAAAATAAAAAGGTGTACCAACATTTTTCACATGCCACAAGGGTTAAAGATAGATTATTCTTGAGAAATATAAATTATATCGTATAAATATTTCCATAAAATATATTTTTTACATGTTTTTAGTTCATTTTGACCCTTATCATTTTAGTTTGACCCTGGTAAATACATTTTTACAATAACCGCCATAAATGTTTTTTACTATTTTCACTATTCATCATGAAAAAAAATTATTTTTACCATATTATATAATATAAATAATTGTGATTATAAATATTTAATTTATTTTACCAAATTTAAATTATAGTAGTAAAAAAAATTAAATTAAAATCAAACCTGCAGACGCGATGAAAAAGCGGGTTTTCAAGAAGTGTATTTTTCAAGGAAAAAATGATTTTATATTAACTCTATGAGTTGTAATAATTATTTTATAAATATAAATTCATATTTATTTAAATATAATATATAAATTTATTTATATTTTTCCTCAGCATGTGTTGTTTTAATAAATTTATAATCATAGACGTTATTCACTTTAAATCAGTTTTTAGAAAAATACAGTTTTAAACCCAAAAACAAAATGATATTAAAATACTATATGAAGTTGATAAAATAGTATTTATGTGGATTAAATTAATATAGATAATAATAATTATAATTTAAAAAGTATTCAAACAAAATTGAACTTTTAAATTTCATAATTTATGTAAAATAAATGACATTTTTAAAAAAAAAGTTTTTCTTCATTATTCCCTGACAAATCAATAGTTTTTTAAAAAATCTATAAAATTATCTGAATATAAATTTTGATATTATAATATCAAAAAATTTAGTTAATTTTATCAAAATCATTTTATAAATTTTCATAATATAAATTATAATATTTTTCACAAAAATAAATAAAAATCAATTTTGAAGAAAACATATTTTGAAGAATAAAATTGCATTACTAAAAATATATTCATTATTTATTAAAAATATATAAATAATTTATATTGAATAGGAAATATATTTATATATTTTATAATGTGTTTACTACTATTCATACTCGCAAATTTAACGACTAGGTTATAACAGTTATATATATCACATGTCGTTTAAGATCAGTGTTGCATGTCGAATACACTTTTTGACTTATTTTTATTTTCTAAAATCACATGGTGTTATATGAACATAGGAATTATGTTTTTATATGAAAACAATTAATATATTCACATTTATATAAACCCAAATGATAAAAATGTCAACTATATTAAACATCCCAACAATTGGTTGATTTAAATTTTTGTTTTCTTTTTTGTTATTATATTTACTTTTTAACAAAAATAAATAAATAAATAAATAAATATATTAAATAAATATTAAAAATTTTAAAAATAAATTAATTTAAGGAGTTTAACACAATATGTGGTTTCGTTATAGGATATTGATTTAATTTTTACCAAATATATTGTATATTAAACAATTATGATTGTTAAGGAGTTTGATGGGACCATGGGTCTATTATTATGAATTAGGTCTCATTTCATGAAATATATCATTATTATAGATGAAATCAAGTATCAAATGGTATTTAGAAGTATGGATGTATCATTAGGTGTTCTATAAGGTAGTTGAAGATTATGGGGGCACATTTAGTACGTACAACATACCTGGTGAATTTTGGAGATATTCTCTATGAGTACTTGAAATAGTGTTTTTTATAAATTACATAGTTTGAATAAAAAAATTATTAAAAAATATATATCCCCTAGACTCCTTTACTAAAGATAATCCACCCCCCTCACCTCCCAAATTTTCCTTCCTCTCTGTGAATAGATCACCTCCATGAATTAATTTATTTGTGATATGTATACCTCAAGTGATCCCATTCATTGAGGCTAATAATTTTCTTAGATTTTTTCACCATTTCACATTCTGAATTAGTATTTATCTATGGTTATTTACTAACAGGTGTTTTTCAATATTTTTCAATTTCTAATAATTAAAGCTAAATTGGCATGTGATATTCAAATATAGAGACACTACTGAACATAGGTAGATGGTACCTATCCATTCATAATGGTATAATTGTAACGACCCAAAACACTATCGCTGAAATTTCCCTTATTATATTTATTTCATATAGTATAGATCACATGATATCACTTATAGATCATAATAAAAACATCATAAAAGAATAATGAATAAAATACTATGTATTTCTATATATTAAGGCACCTATACAAATAAAATAGTAACATGACCTTGGGAATAGTAATATGACCCTTATGAATAGTAAATTAGCTGAATTAACAATAACATCACCCATGATTCTATAAATAAAATTTAGGCATATTATAAATGAATGTATGATATAATTATATCATAGTATATTTAAATGAATACATTCAAAATTATTAATTTTGTGTTGGTGTTTTTGTGAGTCAAAATATTTAATTAATATTTTATAATAAATATAATGTTTTAAAAGAAATGTAATTTTATAAAATGTATCCATAATTCAATATTGTGTTATATTTTTATTTGAGGATAATTTAATTAGAATTTAGTAAATTTTATAAAATGTTATAAAATAAGTTGTAGATTTAAAATATGTAGTTTTAAAGTAAATGATGTTTTTAATTGTAATTTAAGTTAATCATATTTAAAAAATTATTTTCATAAAATAGATTTTTTTTAATTCTACATATCTAAAAATGATTACGGTTATTTTTTAGTATTTTTATAAATTTTTTTAATTTTTTGGGAAAAATAAAATGAAATAATTTATAATAAGTGATAAATACATAATTTATTGAGTCATAGCTAATGTTGGGATAATTTAAGAACCCTTGGTTAGAAATCACAAGCACTTATTACTATATTTAGTCACAAGAATAAAAATTATTTCTTCTGTTGAGCTAAATAATAAAATAATGAATGAGATAATGAGAAATCACCCCTCCCCTCTACTACAAATACCACCCCTCACCACCTATTTCCTTCACAGCTATAAGACATGATGCTTGTTACAATTATACCAAAATACTATTCCCTATTCTCTCTCCCAAATACGTGATCACTTAGTCTTAACAAAATACCAAAACCACTTTCCCTATGTAGTCATCAAGGGGGATAATTCAAGAGGTAAACCCTCTTCCATTTCCTTTTAATTTAATTCCATTTTATTTTATATTATTTTCTTTTTCTCACCTATTTTATAAAAATGATCATGATATCTGCAGTATCATATATATATACATATACTATAAGGATATCATGTTACTATAATATTCATTAAAAATAAACTCAATCTCTCTCTATTTGTTTTAAAAACAAAATCATCATCTTGGAGGTGCTGATTTGCAACCATCAAGGATGATGAACTGTCATTATTTAATTTATCATTCATGGATACTCATGAAACCATTTTTATGGTTTAAATAGATTATATAATATGTATTATATGTTATATAAGGTTCTATAACCAATTTATATATATATGATATTAAATAATAGAACAAAACTAGTTCATAGTGATCTAAACACCACACAAATTAAGATAAATTGTAACGCCCTGACCCCAGTTACCCAGAATCAGTGCATTATTACATAAAATTGGCCTGATTCAAGGAATCATGTACCTAAAGACTGATCATTTTAGTATCCATTGAAGTACTAGATAAAACATAAGTTTTACATTACATCATGAAATAAAAAAACAACATATTTTCCCCTTTAAACACTCTTATATCCATTAGCCTATTATTGTAGGTTAATCGAAATATACTTATTTTCATCGTGGAAAAATAAAACATAAGAAATGGGTGAGATCAGATTCTCAATAAGGATAACAATAATGTGGAAAAATTCACAAATAATAATAAAAATTTTAGGCAATGTATAAAAATAGAACAAAAGCCTTTTAAACAAAAACTTCAGCAAAATATGGCAACGATAAATCAAATAATTCTATTACTTACTCACATCGATATTATACTAGTAAAATAATCACATGTAATATCAATATAAAATTTCAAAATGATGGAATACATAATGCCAGTCCTCAAGACCACATAGTCAAGGCCCTATGCCATGACACCATATAATATTTTGTCAAGGCCAAGTTCCAAGACACTAGTTTTTCTCATGAGACCTACTGACGCATCGAGGAGATAAAGAGGGATCCACATGTCACTTACTAAGTACAATTCATTTCTCATATGAAAAGGCTTAAACATAACATAAACATTCATATTAAAACTAGCATATGAAATGTAAATACTTTATCCATAATCCGTTAATGGAAAAAAATAGCACACCTAGATTCAAACATATAACAAAACCATCAATACAGTATGAAAGATTTGTATCATAAAAAATAAACCTCTATCATGAATAATATCCTGTAAAGGATGTTGACATAGTTGAAAATGATCAGAAAAAATCATTTAGAGAAATATCCATTTTTCGAAACATTTAAATGTTCCACTATTTATGGAAGAAGTCATCTGAAAGAGATTTTAGAATCAAAGTGTCACATTCCACATTACATTATTTAAGAATAATTTTAATTTCAAAACAATTAGGTACATATATATAAATTCATAAATCCATTTATAAAACATGTACTTTAATGAGAATTATTTTGAAGAATTAATATTTAAACAATTTAAGAAATTATTTTAGTTAAAGAGTTCCTGACCGAATAAAAGACTCTTGAATAGAATTAATTGGGAAATAAAATTAATCAAAACAATTTAATATAATTATAATAAATTTATTAATGATATATTATGTCATATGATAGTATATACACCATATAAAAGTGAATTGGTTCATAACGACAAAGAGGTCTCAAAGGAATGTAAATTGAGATGAAATACCTTATAAAGACTGTATCATTATATTAAGTATGACTAAATGAAATAACAATGTTTTAAAAATATAAATACACTCAATAAAATTAGATATTTATTTTAAATCAATCATAATACAATCACACATATTCTTCTAAAAACAAAACCATGGGCTTGGATGTTTAACTCAATGAATGGAAATTGAGTTAAGATTACCCTTAAAAAGTTCATATCAATGGAATGTGAATTTATCAATGGAGTGATTATTTTTATAAAAGGTATATCCACAGAAAGGGGAGTGTAAATTTCTATATAAATAATTAATAGTGATTCCATACAAAATCATGGAGTAAAATAATCAATGAAGTATGCGTAAAGCCCAATGTGTGGAAATAGGATTTTGAAATTACCATACCAATTTGGTAACTTATGAAACATACACCCCATGAAAAAATAATAATAATATTAAGATGAAAATAACCATAAATTATATTATATTACATAAATAATAAAATCATTGTATGTACATATACCACACAATAGTAAATAATGGAAATACATCAAGAATCTCATGAAAATAAAAAGTGAGATGAAAATCCCTTACCTTGTACTTTTCATTAGTCAGAGTATGTTAACCACCTGTATAATAGTTAAATAATTGTTATTAAATTATACTATTACCACATACATAAATATGATATCATATATGATCTTCTAATTTTGTGTTGTTAATAATATTTTAGTAGTATCACATTCGGGTGTTAACAGATTCTTTTTCCCATATATGTTTTGTTACATAAGTCATGTTCATCATGGATAGGATGTATCTGACTCATATCCGTAATGAAATCACGTCAGTAAAACTTATTTTTAATCATCAAAAAAAATTTATTCATGAATAGTTTCGATGGGGAAAGACATCTCATCGTGTCGTGGAGATGGTAATTCATGTGTACGCACGAGGGACAATATCATTCTTTTGATGGTGTAATCCTATATAATTAGATAGTATATCATATATAAAGAATCATTAATATGATATATTTATTATTTACATCACTTATTATCATAATTTTACCCATCCTAATAATGATATTTTTTAATAACAAACTACACCATGACGTGGAGCCGGTAAGCCGTACGTACACACGTACGATGACTTTGCCAATTATATATTGGATTGAATAATGAATAGTGTTGCACGATATTTATATTATCATCAATGTATGTAGGAGGTACTGGATTTATTAATTTTTTTTATGGAAACAACAATGAATGTGGAAGTGGAAGAAGAAAAGAACTGGAAAGTGGGTGGTGAAATTATTACCTATTCTCAGGGTGTTTCTTTTTGAGATGATCAAAATGGATTTTATGTTGGCTTTATGTTCAATGTAGTGCTTATAGGATGATGTGAGGGATGTTGGGAAGATATTTGGGCTGGGTTGGTTGATCCAAATGGCTTTTTAGTTGTGATTTGTAGATAAGGGCAAGTGCCCTTTTATAAGAGCGGGAGGGGAACTTTAGGAAAAAATTCAAATATTATTTTATTATAAAATCATATTCGGTTTCTAATGGCTCCAAAATGATTTATATCTAGGATAAGGTAGGGATGGGTTAAAACCATATCTTCCAATAGGATTTAGTCATGTTTAGGTCACTATATTATCCTTATCATTTAGATTTAACTCTTAGTTAAATAGTTTATCATTTACCCCGTCTCTTTATATTATTATATTATATGGTTAATAAACATAATATAACAAGCAATGCGTAACTTAGGTGGTTCATTTTTAATATATCACCTTATCTAGTTCATTTGGATGAAACATAGATATTGAGGAATATTATATCAATTAATAATATAGTATTTGTTTTAAAAACCCAATTATGATAATTTTGACACTATTTAGTATTCGATTATTTTGAAATCCTTAAAAACATTATTAAATAGAATAAAATATATTTAATAATCCTTCAAAATCCATATTAACCATGAAAATTAGTGTAACTCATAATAATTCTCTATTTAAATTTATTGTGTTTTTAATTTCAATTATTTTGATATTTCATTAGTAATGTAATTACAACATCACTGTTGTGTCATAAATAAATTAAATTATTTAATGTATGAAAATTATAAATAAAATACCATTATGTAGAAAATACTTTTATATTTCTATTGAATATTTATTGTAAAATTTATCTTATCTATAACCTTATATTAAAATTAGATAGTTATGAAACTTTGAATTTAACACTTTTAACTCTTCTTTAAATAAAATAATAATAAATTTCCTAATCTAATCCGAGTGGACATAAAGGATCATATTTTATTCCTAAGGTTGTTTTTGGTGGAATAACACGTATACAATAGAATTAAGACCAGTGTTAGGGTAATTATAATATCATTTTTACCTTTAGATACCCTATTTACTTTTAACCATTGTATATAAAAGTCAAAAGTAACCATTCACCAAAAATTATTAGCATCATATTGAACCAAATTTTATGTAATGATATTAACTGTGTCTTTAGGTTTTTTGAAATTAAATTCAAAGAACTGGTAAAATTAAGTTATTTGAAAATTTTCAAATTCTTATACATGATATGTAAAAGACGTTAAAAAGTCCAATAAAATTTTAGACATCTAATTTAATTATAAAATGACTAAATGAATTAAATTAATATTTCATATTTATTATATATCTATTTTGATGTCAAAAAAATTTAAATAAAATAAATAATTTTTGAAAATAAAATGTCGGTTTTAATCAATAACGCATTGTTTTTCAGTATTAATCAAAAATTGAATGTTTTCAGAAAAATACAAAATATTTACCCTAAGCTAATTGGATATTCTGGATTCCAAACAAAATTCTATTTTACAAAATTCAAAAAACTTAAGTTTCATTCATTAATATAATATTAATCAACTGCTGTCATATCTTAAAAGAAGGTTTTTTAAAAAGTAAAAAGTATAAAATGATTGACATGAGATTATGTCAAATATATATGTGAAATTACTTATAATGACCTAAATTTTATTAAATGGTAAAAATTATAACTTATTATACTTCCAATCCATTCAAATTCATAATTTAACATGATAAATTATTTCGATTAAAAAAACTGTTTTCAATTAAAATTTAGTATTTTTCAGTATTCATCAAATTATAAAAGTTATCCGAAAAAATACCAAAATTTTATCAAGAACAAATTTTTATTTCCTTATTCTAAAAAAGAATTTAATTTCATGAAATTTAATATATAAAAGTGAAAAATATTGTTTATAGAAACGGTTTTCCTTTAAAAGGAGTTAAAATTTCATTTTTTTAAAAATACTTCTTTTATCTAAAAAAATGAATTTGTTCTTTTATTACATCATAGAAACATATAATATGGAGTATATAAAATTCAATTTCATTTAATTATATTCAAAACCAATTTTTGAAGGCTGGTTTGATTTGTCATGGTGTGCTCGAACTTGGTGTTGCATGTAGCGCGAGCTATTGAATTACATTAAAAATAATGACTTAATATGAAATCATGGGGTGTAACATTGTTCCCCCATTTTGAAAATTGCGTCCTTGAAATTTTATAATTGGGATTTGGAACTTCATTGAATGTCCTACATGAAAAAAGAGTCAATAAAACTATCACATTAAAAGAAATAAATAGAAGTACAATGGTCACTCAAGATAACCCATACAAGGATTCCATTTGGAAAACATGGATATGAAAAATAAACTAAGCGTCATGTTTTTATGGAGGGTGATAGAAAACCTGATTAAGATAAAGGTAACAACATGAAAACCACAAACTTGTGATGGGATAAATGGTTTTTAGTTTTCCAATAGTAATATAAAACAGACAATGTTTTTTGTTTTAAGATAAATTTCATAATGTTGAGGAATTTATTTATGAGATTGACAAAGAACATGAGGAGATATACTTACTTTTTATGTAGAGTTTCATCCATTAATAAAATTTCTACCACTAAATCATATTTTTTTCAAATGATGTGTATTAAATATGACTTGGTTACACCTAAAGTGCTAGAATCAACTTCTAGAGATCACATGATCAAAAAATGATAAACAATATATTTACCTTGTCTTTAGAGATTAACAAAAACCAAAATGGTTTGTACATTATCCGATGATCCCCAAAATGGATAGTCCATTAGGGAAAGAAATACTAATCATAATTTTTAAAATTAAACCCACAAAACTCAAAGTTCAATCAATACCATTCAATAAAAAATTGTCCATAAAATCCTATAATATAATTCAAACTACTATTGAAACCCAAATCATAGAATAATTTTATTACGTTGTCTTCCACGTTATATATTATATAAAATAACATCGACCACTCTGAAAGTAAGTACTTAAAAGTAACTAACATAATCATACATTATCCATGATAGGTTAATCATTTCTATAAATAACCCAAATCACTATACGTCCACAATAAAAACACCAATAAAAATACACCATTACTCCTCAAATGAAATCACATAGTATTTTATTTTCCTTAGGCATATAGTGTTCCCAACTGAGCGAACATCTTCCAAAATACAATTTATCACTTAATCACCAAATCATTTTATTATACTAAGAATATCCATTTGATATGTCATAATATCCCAAATGAACTTATTATTGATCAATAAAATCATTTGACATGAAATAATTATTCACACTAAAAAGGGACTTCACGTAGTCCAGTGGTAGGCGATAAATCCCATTCACACTCTGGTTGTGGGTTCGATTCCAACAACTTGGTCCTACGCGATGGGTTGTCAAATAGTCAACGTGTTGACCTTTTTTAAAAAAAATATTTTTTTAACATTCCCAAAATGAGATAAATTCTTCAAAATAACAATAACATAATTTCACTAAAAAGGTTATCTCATACCACACATTTTCATCCAAAAATTTAATAACTTGTTATTGGCTCAAATTCTAGGATCATATAAACCGAAATGGTTATTTATATCTATAACAACAATATAAAATATAAATCTTATTAAAATAGCATTTTTCTTAACAAATTGTAGGGTTAAACATAAAACATAAATGTTTTCCAAAGTAATCCCATTATCATAGATCACTAATACATTTAAACATTTCACCATCCATTTAATCCTACTAGGTACTTCCATGACCAAGTGGTTATACTATAGAATAGGGAATTCACTCGAGTAATACCCAGATCCCCTAAATTTATAGAAAATAACTATAAATGGAATCTTGGGATCATTTTTATTTTTTCCATAGTACTCTTCATTATACCTCGGCTATTCATTACATTATGTCCTTATTTCCCACACATAAATAATTTCTCTATTCTATTAAGACACTTCTCATGGTGTCTACTTCCACATTTCTTGCATGATTAAAATTGAGCTTTCTTTTTTCTGTGGTCTCCATTACTAAATCAATTATCATTCATAAAATTTCCGTTATTTGTTGAGTCTAGGAGTTGGTTAATATATATGTTGTGGATAATATTTTTCGAAAACTGATTCTGTATTAACATGATATCTTTTACACCTATCAACATTCTATTTCGTTTCTCATTTTCACCACCATTCCCACCTTGTACATAATTTTCAATTCCACTATGAATTCCATGGAACCTAGCCATTGGCTAACATAATATAGCATAGTGTGAGTCATATAAACATTTAGAGAATATCATGACACCTTATTTTCAATATAAAACACCTTAATATTAACCAAGATTATAAATTTTCATGTTATATTAAAATCCTTCAAATTGGTTTTTAATGAAAATGTGAATTATCCTAAGCATATCCCCTGGGTGTGTTATAAGAAAAAGTGAAACAAGGCCCGTTGTCGTGTACCAGGATACCCAGGGTCATTCCTGAAATAAATTGTTAGAGTTTTCACTCCTAGGTACATATGTGCTAGAGACGCCTCAACATGCTCATATCCAGACAAGGATTTATTTCTTGGAAAACCCCAATAATGTTAACAGTACAAATTTTTTTGGATGTTCTTCTATACTAATCATCGATGTCAATCATAGTGTAGTGTTTCCAAATAATTTTTATTCTAAATCTAGATTCCACAGTTTGTAATAATCTTCTTCTGATACCAACTATAATGCCTAGACCCCTTTTACCCAGAATTAGTGCATTATTAAATAACATTGTCATGATACAAGGAATCATGTCCTAAATGAAAAATAAGTCTAGTAGACTTCTATATACTAGATACATACATCTCTTTTACATTACATCATGAAATAAAAAAATTGTGTCCTCTATGAACACCCTTATATCCCATATACTATTCCTACATGTTATTCATAATATACATCTTTGAATCCTGAAAAAAATGAAACATAATAAATTGGTGAGCTCAAATTCTCACTAAGGATAACAATATCATGAAAATTGTTATAAATAAGAATACACATTTAAGGCAATGTATAAGACTAGAACAAAAGACATTTAATATTAAACATCAGTAATATATGGCAAAGATAAATCAAATAATTCCATTTACTTATTCACATGGATATTATACTAGTCGAGGAATAACATGTAATATCAATATTGAATTTCGTAATGATGGAATACATAGTGTCAGACTTCAAAACCCCAAAGTCAAGGCCTTGTACCAAGACTACAAATAATATTTTATCAAGGCCTTATTCCATGTCTGTAGTTTGTATCATGATACATTCCAAAGCATTGAAGAGCTAGAGTGGGCTCCACCCTTCACATACTAAGTCCAATTCATTCATCAAATGAAAAGGTTTAAACATAACATAAACATTAATATTCAAACTAGAATATGAAATGTCATTACATTATCTATAAACCATGAAGGTTATAAATTTGACACATCAACAATCAAACATATCACAAAACCAACTACACCATATGAAAATTTTTTATCATAATAAATCACCCTTGATCAAGAATAATATCACGTAAAGGATATTGAAATAGTTAAAAATGATTAGTAAAAATCATTGAGATAAATATACCTTTTTCCTGAAAACATTTAAATGTCACATTATTTATCAAAGAAGTCATTTAAAAGAGATTTTTGAATCAATGTTTACCATACAACTTTGAAAAATTTAAAATGAATTTAAATTTCAATAAATTTATGTCCATATAAATAAATACATAATTACCATTTTTAAAACATGGACATTAATGAGAATGATTTAGATGAATAAATATTTAAAGCATATAAACCAATATTTTAGTTAATGATTTTCTAACCAAATAAGTGATGGTTGAATACAAGTAATTGAGGAGTAAAATTAATCGAAAAATTATAATATGATGATAATAAAGGTTTTAATGATATATTATGTCAATCGACAATATATACACTATAAAATCTTTAATTGTTGTATAACAAAAAAGAGGACTCAAAGGAATGTAAATTGAGATAATACAATATAAAGACTGTATCCTTAGATTAAGGATGAACAAATGAAATAATTATTGGTGAAAAAAATAAATACACACAATATAATTGGATATTCAGTTTAAATATATCATATTACAATCACACATATTCTTGTAAATACAAAACCAATGACATGAATGTTTAACTCAATGAATGTAAACTGAGTTATGATTACCCTTAAAAAGTTCATATCAATGGATTTTGAATTGGTAATGGGAGTGATTATGTGACTCAAAGGTATATCTATATAAAGGGGAGTAGAAATTACTAAAAAAATATTAAATAGATATTCCAAAAATAATTATGGCCTAAAATATTCAATGAATTATGCATAAAGCCCAATGAGTGGAAATATAAACTTTAAATTACCTTACCGATTTGGTAATAGACGAAAAATACACCCCATGAAAGAATTATAAGAAAATAAAGATTTAAATACCCATAAATTAAATTATATTACACAAATAATACAATCATGGGTAGTACATACATCAAAAAAAGAGTAGTAATATCGCATTAATCTCACAGAAATAAAAAATGAAATGAAAACCGCTTACCCTGTACATTTCCTTAGTCGAGGGTACGTTAACCTTTTGTATAATAGTTTAATAATTTTTATTCAATTATACAAGAACAAAATACATTAATATGATATCATATATGCTCTTTTAATATTTCTTTTCTAATAATATTTTACTAGTATCATTGTTTCGGGTGTTAACAGATTTGTTTCTTTTATATGTTATGTAATGTAAGACATGTTTGTCATGGATAGGATGTATTTTATTCATATCCAGAATTATATAAAGTGTTTAAAAATTATTTTTAATCATCCAATGAATATTAGTATTGAATGGTTACAATGAGGAATGACATCTCAATCCGTTATGGAGATGGTAAAACGTACATACGCATGAGCGACAATATCAATCTTTTGAGGGTGAACTCATATAACATTGGATTTTAAATCATATATAATGAATAATTAAGTTATATATTTATTATTTACATTAGTTATACTCATTATTATACCCATACAAGTAATGATGTTTTTTAATAACAAACAACAGCACGACGTGGAGACGGTAAGCCATATGTATGAACGTATGGTGACATTGTCATTTATAGGATGGATGGAATAACTAATATTATATTAACATATTTATAATAAGGTCACAGTATGTAGGAGGTACTAGATTAATTATTTTGGTATGTAAACAACAAATAATGTAGAAGTATAAGAAAAAAGAAATTGAAAGAGGGTGTTGAAATTATTACCTCTTCTTCGGGTCTTTCCTTTTGAGTTGATAAAAATGGCTCCGTAGGTTAGATTTCTGATCATAGTAAGGACACTAGGTTGATGTGAGGGAATTTGGGAGGATATTTTGGCATGGGTTGACTGAGACAAATGGCTTTGGAGGTGTGATTTTGAGACATGGGTAAGTTCCCTTTTATAAGAGGGGTGAGGGGCACCTTCGAAAAATCATGAAGTATTATTTTATAAAAAATACATTTTCGGTTTCTAATGGATCCAAAATTATTTATATAAAGGATTAGGTGGGGATGGGTCTCAAACCTCTCATAAAATAGGTTTTAAAAAGGTTTAGGTCTCTATATTAACTGTATTGTTTAGATTTAACTATTAGTTAAATTGTTTGACATTTACCATGTCTCATTGTATTTTTTATATTATATGGTTAATAAACATACTATAAAAATCTATTAGAAACACAATTGGTTAATTAATAATATATATGACCATATCTTATTCCTTTGTCCAAAAATTAGATTTTTATGAAAATAATATCAATTAATAATATTGTATTTTGTTTAAAAACTCGATTATTTCAATTTTTACAATATTAAGTATTCGATTTTTTTAAATCCATAAAAACAATTTCACTTCGAATAAAATTTATTTAATAAACCATAAAATTTCATATTAACCTAAAAAATTAGTATAATTTTTGAAAAGTCTCAATTTTAATTTACTTGTGTATTTATAATATCAATTAATTTAATATTTTATTAATAACGAAATTGTTGCATCATCATTAAGTCATAGATAAATTAAATTATATAATGTCTAAAAACTATAGATATAATCCCATTATGTAGGAAAGCGTTTTAGATTCCTAATGAAAATTTATAGTCAAATTTATCTTATATGTAACCCTATATTAAGAATATTTTATTTATTAAACATTGAATATAACACTTTTAACTCTTATTTAAATAAAATAATAATAAATGTACTAATATAATCAAAATGGACCTAAAGGATCATATTTTATTTCTATGGTTGATTTTAGTCGAATAACACTTATCCAATAGAATTAGGACACGTGTTTGGGTAATTATAATATCATTATTATTTTTAATTTCCTTATTTACTTCTAATCATGAGAAAATAATAGTCAAAAGCTACTATTCACCAAAAATTATTTTCATTTATTGAACCAAATTTTACATACTGATATTAACCATGTCTCTTTGATTTTTTAAATTCAATTCACAGAAGTTGTATAATTATGTTTTATTCAAATTTTCAAATGCTTTTATAAGATGTGTAAAAGAGGGTAAATAGTCCAATAAAATTTTATACATCTATATTTATTATAAAATGAATCCAATAAATTACATTAAACTTGTATATGTATTACATATCTGTTTTTAATTGAAATAAATTGAAATAAAATAAATAAGTATTTACATAAAATGTCGGTTTAAAAAAATAATGCAATGTTTTTCACTATTCATCAAAAATAGAATGTTTTCAGAGAAATACCAAAATTTTATGCTGAGATAATATTGATATTTAGGATTCAAAAATGAAATATATTTTACCAAATTCAAATCATATATGTTGAATTAATTAATTTAAAATTAATTACCTCTATCAAAACTAAAAATCGTGTTTTTAAATAGCTAAATCTATCAAAAGATTGACATGTGTTTATGTAAAATATTAATGTAATATTACTTAGAATGACTAAAATTATATTAAATGATAAAAATATATTCTATTTGTACATACAAACAAATCAAATTCATAATTTAACACTATAATTAATTTTGATTAATTAAGTTGTTTTCAATTAAAATTTTGTATTTTTCAGTATTAATCAAAATATGAAAGTTATCAAAAAAGTACCAAATAATTATCCAAAATAAATTATTATGTCATTATTATAAAGATGAATTTAATTTAATTATATTGAATATATAATGGTGTCAATTTTTTTTTTAAAAAGGGTTTTCCATTAGAAGGTTGTAAAATTGATTTTTTTTAAAACACATCTTTTATATGAAAAAATTAAATTGATCTTATATTATGTCTTAAAAACACATAATATGGATACTTAAATTATATGAAGTGTATTAAATTCAAAACATAATTAATACTATTCATAACCTCTTTTTAGATGGCTAGTTTGGTAAGTTTGGGGGCGCTCAAACTCAGAGTTCTGTGTAGCGCAAGCTTCTGAATTACATTAAAGAAAAAAACATACTATGAAATCATGGGGTGTTATATAAATGATTATCATTAATATGTTATCAAATGATTCATCCTCATATATGAAAAAAAAATCATAATACCAATTACGCTTATGGTTTTTTATTATTAACATTTTATTCCAATTCTTGAGAATTATACTAATTTTATATGAGCTTCAGTAGATATAATAAAGTGTACTAATCATGAAATCAAGGAAATGAACTCTCCAGAAGAACGATATTCAATATTAAAACATATCAAAATGACTATTAATGAACCTAATAAAATAATAATAAATTAAATAAATGCCTAATTGGTACATAATTGAATTAGTTATGAGTATTATTTAATATTATATGACTGTAAGGTCAAGCGATAACACATTCATACATAAGGAAGTTGATTCTACTCAAACTTTTATTTTTTCCTTCAGGTTATTATTTCACTCTTTTTAGCACAATGTAATGATTATTTATTTTTTTGTACTTTTTATATATTCTTTTTATATCTTACAAACTTATATATCCTTATCATGACATTATTCTTT
Organism: Viscum album; assembly: GCA_963277665.1. Taxonomy (NCBI): domain Eukaryota; kingdom Viridiplantae; phylum Streptophyta; class Magnoliopsida; order Santalales; family Viscaceae; genus Viscum; species Viscum album. Next base: position 1,753,684,749 of record OY728152.1, read on the forward strand.
TATGGGTAATACTTTTTTAACACCGTTCCCTTTTCAACTCTTCCTGATACACAAGCCTGATTTAAGGGGGAGACTCAAATTATTACCAATTTTCAAGTGAACTTTATAATATATTTTAAGACACAATTATTTCTATAAAATCACACATTTTATTATGGAAAAAATATCATAGTTCATTTCTGGTTTTATATAAATAATTTTCCAAAAGAACTATTCTGTGAAAAATAATAGAGTATTTCTCTCAGAAAATCATCATTGATATTATAAGAGTATTGAATCTATTTCAACAAACATTTTTTTATTATTTTTAATTGGTATTAATATTTTAAGATATAATGATACATATTTTATTTAATGGTTTATGATTAGTTTCACTAAGGATGTGCTACCTTGATACCATTCACTATATTACCTTGAATGGTTTGTGATTATGTTAACAGATTAATAAAAGTTATTAACATTTCATATGTTAGTTTCAATATGTATGTATATGTTCATTATATTTACCCCCTTTTTATGAGTAAATAATTGGACTTATTATGTTTTTGAAGGGGCCCGCAATATCCCCTCACTGTATTAGCAGCTCTAACGAGAAATACTAGATTGGGTTTTTAACTGTTTATGGAAATTTTTGGCATGAGGCCTTGATAATATTTTTATGATTTCCCACATTATTCCATAAACCATTTAAGATTAATATTTGATATTAAATGTGACTATTCAACAATTATAATATCCATGGTTATGTTTCATTCTCTGATAATCACTTTTATGGCATTATATAACAATTTTTGATTCCTTTCATAATATGCTAAAGATTTTTTTTAATAACAAGGGTTCTTAATTATTCTTCTTGGCTTACGGTTTATTTTTTTATTTTTTTTGTATCACATAACCTTGTTGAGCAACTGATCACACCTCTTTCTTGTGTTTATTTTCCCCATGATGCAAAGATATATATTTTGAATGAATGGAATGTATAATCTAGATGTTTATGGGTGTTTCCATTATATTTTCAATGTTTTACATCATTTAATGTTGTAATATTAATATTATGTACGTATATAGTATTCCAAATATACAAAACTACAAATTCCTTTGGGATAAAACATCTGGTTTATTATTCCAATGTAATGAAGTTAGGAACCAACTCAAATAAATTGGGGCCATGGTATTTATAGTTGGTATCATAGAATATTTAGTAGATTCCTTTGAAACTAGATTTAGAAAATGTAGATTGGTGAACAAAAACCTAAGATAGACTTTGCATATAAGAATACAAGATCATCATAGAATTTTTATAAGGTATATATTATGTATATCTTGATATTAATACATCCCTATTTGGATACTACATGTGGATGTGGTTCTGGAACAGATGTACCTAGGAGTCACAACTCTAACTAGGTGTCCCGGGCCTGAATTTGGGTAACCAAGTACACAAAAATAGGCCTTATTACACACCTATTTTGACACTCCTGGAGGATATTCTTAGTATAATTAAAATTTTATTTGTAAACCATTATGAATGATTAAAAAGTAATTATTTCCAAAAAGAAACAATGTTTATGACTATAACAATAACAATACATAGAATATCAATTTATGTTAAGTGTTTGGCTAGTTTAACATTATCCATTACACTTCATAATCGAATCTAGTGTACTCCATTATTAATAAATGGAACCTAGAAAAAGTATTGGAAACCATATCGATGAATTCATCCCATGTATGGATTTACCTCCTATACAAGATAATGATGTTTGTATTGGAGATATAACTAGTGATGAGAAAAATATAACTGTACTAGGAGAGCGAAATGGTTATGAACAATAACCTTACCCATACGAATCCTCCTGAACCACAACATGTAGGAACAATGATATATCACTTAATTCAACAAAATACTCCATCATTCCATGGGACTAAAAACCAATTTGTAGCAGATCAGTTGATATATTCTTTAGAGAAGATAATTCTTGGTTTGGACTGTAATGGAATAAAGAATGATTTCATGGAAATTTGTCATCTACTTGGAGGTGTGGATCAATGGTGGTAACAAATGAGAAACAAAATGTAGGATAAATAAATAAAAATAAGGAATGGATGGATTTTAAGAAATTTTTCCTGGAGAAATATTTTCTTCATGAATAGTGAGTGGATAAGAAGAGGCAATTGATAAGTCTAAAACTGAAAGAGGCCGAAAATTTTGCAATGCAAAAAATACAAAATTACATGTTTAGAAAGGCATGCCACTAACAACATATATAATCCATGGGGAAATAATGATCAATTATTTTATGGTTTAATACCATTCCTCATATGGGCGCTAGTCTTCGAAAATTTCTCATCATATGAAGATATAATATCATGTGATATTATGAAAAAAAGGGAATTATATATGTCATATGAATTCAATGAAAATAAAGAGAAAAAAAGGGTTGCTAAAAACACTGGAAATTTAAATAAGGAAATGTAGAAGAAGGGAAGATTTGACATTTCACCATGCAGTAATTGTGGGAAGAAACACCCCGATAATTATATGCAAGGAATGAGAGTTTGTTACAAGTGTGAAGAAAAATTCCACCATTCCCTTGATTTCAAGGGAAAGAAATAATATGACTATATTTTCTGATATAATTATAGACACATGGTATAATATTCACATGATTGTCCTAGACATCAAGGAAACTTCCCCAAATAAGGATATGGGAACTAATCCAAGATTATGCAGTCATAACAGCTATGGTTGAAGTTCATAATGATGTTCCAATAGGTAATTTAATATTTTCCTCAAACTTATCCCATGATTTATTATATTTTGGATCATCACATTATTTTATATCTACTATTTCCAATTTGATTTAGTAAATGAGTTAGTAGTAAAAAATCTTATGGTATGTATTAATACAAAAAATATGTGTCAATCAGTCCACATCATGACACATAAATGTACTTTAGTTGCTGACCTTATCATTATACCTATGATTTACATTGATATAATTATTGGTATGGGTTGGATTTCAAATTATGATGTGAAAATATATTTCCAGATGATGGAAGATGTAATTTCTAAGAATGATGTATATTCCCTTATCTTTAGATCCAAAACCTCACCATCTGATTCTTATCTAGATTCACCCCTTGTAGCTCTCATGAATTCAATTTTTGGGGAGGAATACAAAATAATATATAGGGGTGAGTAAAGAAATATTTAAAGTGAATATTTATAAATTGATTAAGAATATATTGATTTATTTTCAAAGAATTTACCTGAACATCTTATAGAGTGGGAAATTGAGTTTTATACTGATTTTACTATTGGTGCAAGTCATATATCAAAGAATCCTTATAGAATGGAAACCGTAGAATTAGTGGAGCTAAAGAAATAACAAGAAGAATTATGTGCTAAAATATTTATTCGGCCGAGTATTTATCTATGGGGAGCCCATTTTCACTTTATTAAAAAAAATACATCCATAAGGTTGTGTATTGACTATAAGGAAATAAATGAAATTATGATAAATAAAAAATATCCATTCCTCACATTGATGGTTTATTTTATCAACATCACAGGGCCCAATATTTTTCAAATATTTTACTTCTATATAGATATCATTATTTCCATTAGAAAAAAGAAGATATTACTGAAAAATAATTTTAAATCAGGTATGAGAATTATTAGTTTACAGTAATTCCTTTTTGACTGACTAATTAACCCTTAGATTTCATGGATCTAATGAATTTTTTTTGGGATAATATGAAGAAAGAAACTACAAATTATATATCAAGATGTTTTAGGTTACAGCTAAAATACAACATCCTAGAGGTGTCATGAAACCCCTGTTTATTCCTAAATGGAAATGTGATGATATAACAATGAATTTTTTCACTGTATTACCAAAAACCACAATAATTATTGATTCAATATGGGTGGTTGTTGATCGAATTAACAAATCTACAAATTTTCTATCAATAAGGGAGGATTACCATTGCATCACCATACATCGATCTATATTAATAATGTAGTAAGAATTCATGTAGAACCCTTCTCAAGTGTGTCTGATCGTGATCTATGATTTAAATCAATTTTCATTAAAAGTATTTCAAAATATTTGGATATTGAGCGTTATGTATGAAACAATAGCAACGGTAATGAATAAGAAAACCCATATAAAAGTATCTCAATGTATGAAAAATAGATATAGAAATAATCAGTGGAAGGATTTGAAATTTTAAGTGGGAGAACATGTTTTCATGAAAGTATATCCATGAAAGAGTGTTATAAGATTTGGGATGAAATGGAAATTGTGCCCCAATTATATTAGTCCTTTTGAAATTCTAGAGAGAACTAGAGTTGTGGCTTATCGTTTTGAAATGTCACCCAGCCTTTCTATGGTACTCAATCTGGTCCACATCTCTTTGTTAAGGAATTACATTGTAGAACTAACACAAGTACTCACTTTTAATGGAATATAATTGGAACCTGGATTATCTTATAGTGAAGAGCCTCTCAGGATTTTGGACATTAAAAAATATGTGTTGTGGAATTAGATGACAAGACTGAAAATGGTACTTTGAGACAATCATAAAATTGAAGAGACAATGTGGGATCTTGAAGAGCATATGATGAAGAACTACCAAAATAATTGTGTGGGTGACAATATAGATATTTCAAGGACAAAATTTTTATAGGATGGGATAATTTAACATCCCAGAACTCTACCAATGAAATTTGCATCTTATTTTTATTTCATATAGTATATATCACACAAAATCACATATAAATTATAATAAAAACATCATTAATAAATAATGAGTAAAATAAGATGTATTTCTAGATGTTAAAGAACATATACTGATTAAATAATAACATGACCTTAAGAATTGTAATATGACCTATATGAATAGATAATTGGACAAATGAATAGTAACTTCACCCATGTTTTAATAAATAAAATTTAGGCATCATAATAATAAAAGTTTGATATAATTATATCATATTATACGTTAATGAATACTTTAAATATTATTAATTATGTATTGGTAATTTTTCAACTCATAAATATTTAATTACAGTGGTATAATTAATAAATTGATTTAAAAGAAAACTAATTTTACAAAATTTAATTATAAATATATATTTTGTTGTCTTATTAGTTTAGGAAAATTTTATGACACCTTAGTTAATTGTTGAATTTGTTATAAAATCTTTTTCTATATTTAAAATTTGTATTTTACGAGTAAATGATGTTTTTAATTAACATTTGATTTTATCATATTTATAAAATTATTTTTAAAAAATAGAGTTCATTTTTTAATTCTTCATGTCAAAAAATGGTTAGTGTAATTTTTTTGTATTTTTATAAAATACTTGAATTATTGTGAATTGTATAATACGATAATTAACAATAAATGGTGAATGCATGATTTATTATGTCATATGTGATGTTTGGATGATGTATGCACCATTGGTTTGAAATTACATGAACATATTACTTTATTTAGTCACATTAATCAACACTATCTCTTATCATGAAAATAATAATAAAATAGTGCATAAAATAATGAGAAATCACCCCACTCCTCCTCTATAAATACCACCTGTTACCCCTGTTTTCAATAGAACTCTAAGCCTTGAATATTGTCAAAATTATAACCAAATACTCTTACCTAGAATCTCTCCCTCATCCAGAGTTTTTTGTTCTCACCAAAAGTCCAGATTCACTTTCCCTAAGGAGGTTGTCATGGAGGATAATTCAAGAGGTAAACCCTATTCCTTTTTCATTTAATCTCATTTGAATTTATTTTTATTTCTTATCCTCTTATCAACTCATCAATCCAAATTAAAATGATATTTTATTTATCATCTATATACTATAATTATATCATGTCAATGGAATATTCTTTATGAATCATTTTACTCTCTCTATTTTGTTTCACAAATCATTCATCATCCAGGAGGTGTTGATTAACAACCTTCATTGATGATGAACGTTTGTTCTATAAGTTCACCTTCAATACTGGTCATAAAACCATTTTTATTGTGAAATAATGTTATAAAATATATATTATATCTTATATAATGTTCTATAGTCATTTTACATACATTATATTAAATAAAAGAACATAACTAGTTCATTGTGATCGAAAAACTACTAAACATCACCCAAACAGTTATCATTAAAGTATTATCTAATGACTCATCCTAATATATGAAACAATAATAATAAATAATACCAATTAAACATCTATTTGTTCATTAATAACATCTAATTCCAATTCTAGAGAATTATACCCATTTTACATGAACTCCATTTCATATAATCAAGCAAATCAATAATGAAATCAACGAAAAGAACACTCCATAACAACCGAATTCAATGATATAACATATAAAAAAGTCCATAAATGAACTTAAAAAAACTATAATAAACTACATACTTGCCTAATATTTTCTTAATAATATTATTGATTTGTAAAATTTCTTATTGTAAGAATTTAATGTCAAGTGAATAACACATTCATACATATATGGTAAGGGATTCTACCTGAACCTTAAATCTTTCCATAGGGTTATTCTTTCACTCTATTTATGCCAATGTAATAATTATTTTGTTTTTTTTATTCATATATATTCTTTTAATATGTTCCAAAATTATATTTTCTAGATCAGTACATCTTTCATTTATTGGTAATAGATTTTTTACAAGGTTCCCTTTTAAATTATTCTCGATATGCAAGTCTGATTTAAGGTAATGACTCAAATTATTACCTTATTTAAAGTGCACTATATAATATATTTTCAGAATATATTTTTTAAATAACTCATTTTATTATGGAAAAACAATCTTAGTTCACTTCTGTATTTATACAAAGACTTTTCCAAAAGTACTTTTCTTTTAAAAATAAAATAGTATTTTTCTCAAGAATTCTTTAATGATTTTATAAGTGTGTTTTCAAAATTTTCAACACATTTATTGATTATTATGTTTCATTAGAATTAATATTTGGTTATATAATATACAATATTTTATTGAATGGTTTATGATTCATTTGACCGATGATGTGCTATCTTGATACCATTCACCATATTAATCCAAATGGTTAGTGAGTATGTTTTCTAATTGGGGACAATTATTTACATTTCATATGTTAGTTTCAATATGAATATAAAAGTTGATTATGTTTCACCACTTTAATATGAGGAATGCATAAGACTTTTTATGTATCTATTATTGACCACTATACACCTCCCCTCGGTGCATCGGAAGATATCATGATACAAACAAGTTTGGGTTTTCACCCATTTATGTATGGTATTTGCATGCGGCCTTGATGGTATATTTATGATGTCCTGAATTATGAAATCACTCATTAAAATATTATTATTTGATATTAAATGTTATTATTAAACTAATAGAATAACTATTGTTATGTTTCATTCTCACGTCATCACTTATATGGTTTTATTTGATAAGTATTTATTCTTTCCATCTTATGATCATGTTTTGGTTTTACTCTCAAGTGACTTACTTATCCACCTTTCATTAATGTTTATTTTTGTTATTACACTCTGTTACATACCTTACTGAGAATCTAATATCACCCCTTTCTTATGTTTATTATTTTCCAGGATACGAAGATGTATATTATGAACGACTTCAATGGATAATCTATAATTTTATGGTTGTTTCCAATATAGTTACTATATTGTATATCATTTATAGATATAATAACGAACTTATGAATGTATATTGTATTCCAAATATATTATACTATTAATTCTTTTGGGATACAACATCCTTTTTAATTATTCCAATGTAATTTTTTAAGGAACTAGCTCTGGGAAATTGGTTTCGGGGTCATTACATTAATAATATTCGCATAATTAATCAAATATAGGTTTTTTATGATTCATTAGGAGTAGAAAATTTTAATTTGGGTCATAAGTTGTTTTTTCAGGGACTGTGATTCAAAAAAAGGGTACAATGATCACAAACTAAGTAACCTAAAATTATAGAGAAATCCTATAGATATATCCTCATCTTTTTATAACCCAGCACACCTAGATTATTAACACTATAAAGTATTGTAAAAATTAATGTATAGATAAAAATGATAACATTATAGGATCCAAAGAAGAAATAAGAATTTTTAAAATGGTTTGTGTGTCTAACCAACATAATGTAATGTTTATACTAGTGTTTGGTGAGATTTTTACCCATTCATACCATGATGATGTATATTTGTGAATTTATGTGTTTTATTATTAATGTGGATTATTATTAACTGATATGCATTATCTGAATACTATGTTTTTTCTCTTAAATTGTTTTTAATCTAGAAGAATGTTGGTTGTATAAACAACCAAATTATGAATTATACTACGGGTTGCATGTAAAATCCCAGGTAAATAAATAATATTACATTCTAATGTTTATCAATGTTTTTGAATAAAATTTTAATATTACTTTAAAGAGAATGATATGCTTGATGGCATGACCAATACACAACAATGAGTTTCTTTGAAATCTTACGTTGCACACTAATTATATAATAATTTTATAATAGTTAACACCTGGCCGTTGTAATGGCGAGAATGAGAAAAAATAACAAAAAAATGATTACATATGTTTGTTAAATATTTTTACATTTATCCGATAAATGTTAGAGGCTTAAAATCCAAATGAATCCAATTTTAAGAATAAATACTCTAATATATTTAAAAGATTGTTTTACCACCTTTTGATAGAGAAACTTTATTAAATCTAACTGTCGAAAATTTTATAAGCTCTATTTTTCAAAATAAACTTATTCTTTATTATTGGGACATTGAAATTTACTTTGGTTAAATATTTGGTATGTTTCTGACATTGTTTTTTTAATGAATAGTGAAAAAATACTGCATTTTACATCAAAACTGCTTTTTCATCTAATTTAAATATATGGTTAGATTATATTTTTAATTGGTATTAAAGTTTAATTGAATATATTTTTACCATTTAATCCAATGGTGGCCATTGGAATTAATTTAACTTTTAAATTGGACTTAAACTAGTGTCACTATTTTAATAGATATTGTTTCATAAAACATGCTATTTGTTTTGACAGCGGGGATGAATTATTAATTTAATTAATGTGACTTATATATTTTAAATTTTATAAAATAGATATCATTTTTGAATTCGGAATATCAAATATACCTCAGGGTGAATTTTTTGTATTTTTCAGAAAAACATCAATTTTTGATGAATAGTGAAACTACTAAGTGGTGGTTAAAGAAGCTGATTTTTCATTTAAATGAAACTTTACCACTTCGGTGATTTGATTTTAAAAAATCTGACATACATGGTTGTCATTTGGAAGTAAAATTTGGTTCATTGATATTGGAATAATTTTTTGGTGACTAGTAACTTTTATGTTTTATTAATCGCGATTAAAGGTAATTAGTGTAATTTATGGTAAAGATAATGTTATAATAATATGAAATGACCATGAAAAATGTCCTACCCTTATTGGATGAGTAATGGCCTACCAAGAAAGTCCATGGGTCAACTTGGAGACCCCATGGAGCAACTTTGGTTGGAAAATGACATTAATAATTTTTTATTTAAAGTTAAAATTAAAATGTCACAAACATGTATTGTTTTACTAAAACAATTTTAAATGGGGTTATAAAAGTCATATGTTTTACTATAAATATTAATTAGAAAGATAGAAATATTTCCTACATCATGATATATTTTTTATAATTTTTAGACATTATATAAATTAATTTATTTATGACACCGTGATGATGCAGTGATTACCTCATAAATAAACGTTTTAAATAAAATGAGATGATCGGGTGAAATCAAAGTCTTACTCTAGTAACAAATGTATTGGATGTTTTATTTAGAAACCTTATCACCTTATACTAGAAATATATCCTTTTGGGACCTTTGAAATCCTAAAATCATTTTATAATAATGCAATAGTTTATAACTTTCCAAGAGTGCCCCTCCTCTTCTTTTATAAAAGCCCCCCCCTCTACCACCTTACCCACACCTCTCAAGCCTTTGTATCGGAAAACCTCTACCCATTTAATCTCTCCACGTCCATCTATTAATCATTTAATCCTCACCTTGGGAAAAATTCTCTTCATGAAACCCTTTTAGTTCAAACCAAGAGGAGTTACCCGATTTAAAGGTAATGTCTTCACTTGTGTTATTTTGTTTTATTTTGATTCTCCAAACCCCTAAACTCATTTTATTCAATTATTTTGTAACAAAACCAGTATATTCAATATACTTGGATTTTTTTATATTATTTATTAGAGTTACAATTACACACACTTCCGTCAAATGGTTAAAGAACATACTGTTTCTGTTGATGGTTAATTACTGCCTCATGAAACGATGATTGTTCAATCAACTCTTAACACCTTTCATGGTGGCCATTATGATATCACTGTACATTATATATGATTTATATGGTATTTAGGTTTCCCATATTCTTATATATTTTATATTTAAAACATACCTTTATGGTTTTCATGTTGTGAAATTGCGATAATTTCATACGAGTAAGTGTGGACTACCGCCCCCTCAAGTGATGTGACTCGTTCATCCAATACATGGAATGTATAGAGAATAAAATTAATTAACTTATGTGACATATAAAACATATATATTATACTGGAATTAATATATATATATATATATATATCTCACTTATTTTTAATTCCATTAATATGACAAAGAAATGAAAGTAGCGTTCATGCGTACGTACGACCTACTGTCTCCATGAAGGGTGAATTTCATTTATTTTTATCTTTTAATGTTATGGAATAGTATAAAATGAATATGTACTGGATATATATGATATTTTAATCATTAATAATATTCTGGAGATGATTTATTTATAACTACATGGACAATCATTTTCGAACAAGTTTATTTTTGACTAATGTACCAAACATCGACAAAAACATCTGATATGAACTCACATTATTAACCAGTTATTATAACATTATAATATGTGATATGAACTGAATAATAATATTTAAAGGAGGACCCTAATCAATTATAAATTTACCAATTTTTATTATTTAGGAATATAAATAAACGAACAAGACAAGTTGGACTTGAGGTAAGGGATCCTACCTCTCTCAATCTTTTTAAGTACTCTATTTTATGTAATTTCATTTAAGCACATAGTTTTTATGTTTTAGGATGATCTTTTATGTTACTAATTATTTAATTTTTATGTTCATATTATGAGAGACCCTATTTGATCTCATAAATCCATTTTTGGATGTTTTTTGTGGCGTCATTAGGCTGCTGAGTTTTCTTAAAGGATTTTTCATCTCACTGTTATTCCGTGATATTTATGCTACATTTTCCACCATTTACTATGAGTGGTGTATGTACTTCCCATTATTATAATATTTTTGTCATATAATTTCTTTTATGAGTATTTACATTGATGTTTTATAGTCCTTCTTTCATGGGGTGTATGTTTCAAAAGTTACCCAAGTCAGTAAGGGAAAATTTCACCCTCCTCTTTTTAGAATACTTCACTGTTATGTATTTTAATTTACATATTATTATGTTGGAATATATTCTTATATAACCTTATTGATGTAAAATTTTATTCCAAGTGATTAGATACCCTTTTTGGTCTCATCAACTCATTTTCTGAATTTTAATTTAACGCCGTTAGGCTGTCAAAATTTTACCAAGGGAACTTCTTAACCCAAGTTCAATTTGTTTGTGTTCAACTTGTAGTTATTGAATATTTCATCCAATGAATATGTGTGAATTAAATATGGTTGTTTTACACTTAATATCCACTTATATTGGGTGTATTTATATTTTCACACATAATTATGAGATTGATTTATCCTTCATTTAAGGATACCTTCTTTAAAATGGATTTCATCTCATTTTACATTTCTATTGAGACTTAATTGTTGTTATAAACCAATTAATTCTTATATGGATTATATACTATACATTTGAATATTATATCATGAATCCATTTATTATCATGATATTATAATGTTTTGATTAAATGTTATTCCTCAATTATTGTATTCAAGTGTCTCTCATTTTGTTAAAACCCCTTTAAATAAAATATCGTTTTAAATGTTTTAATGACTTATTCATATAAATATTTCTCATTAATATCCATGTTTTTAAAATGTTTTTAAGGATTTATTTATATGGATATTAATGGTTTAAAATGTCAAAATCTTCAAAGTGGTATGGGACACTTTGATTCAAAAATCACTTTATAAAATGTTTTAAATGTTTTTGAAAATGGTTTTTTTAATGGATTCATTATTTCAATATCTTAAAATGTTATATTGTTATTGAAATTTGGGAATGTTATCATTCATTTCGGCTTAATTTATTTGCTATGATTATGTTATGTTTCTTGGTAATTGTTTATGAAAACGGGTGGTTTTCTGATAAACTAAGGGCAGGTGAGCCTGATATAGCTCTCCAATGCATTGGGTAACGTGAAGGGGTTAAAGGATATGGTTTCTCTGAAGAGATTTAGGGAATATACCGTGATGGGTATTCCAAACGTATCTATGAGGGTTACTCCCTACGTAATAATGTTATGAATTCCCCAAGTTAGCTTTATGTCTTATGATTTCAAGAGGTATGTTAATGAGCTTATGTTTTATGAGTAAAGTATGATTTAATTGATTCATATGTATAGATGTACTAATGTTTCCTTTCCGAATTTTTATATCCCTTACGGAGCTTTTTATGATCATCCCATGTTTTTGAAATGTTTTTCACAGGACAAGGGAAAGGTACATGATATGATGATAGTGTCAAGTAAGTGTCAAGAAAGAATATATGTTTTATTTTAAATATGTTTTCGTTGATGGGAAAAAATGAATACTATCTTTTATGTAACTGCTTTGTTTAAATGTGGAATGTAATGCATGATTTATGATCTAATTCTCTAAAAATATTAACCTGAAAAGATCCTCAATGTGTATTTCTTTAAATAACTCAAGATTAAGTAAGGATTAAGGTCGGGGTCTTATAGTTGGTATCAGAGTTTTGTTTAGATTACTTTAGAGGTTAGACTGTTGTTGAAGCATAAGTGACAAGTTGTGTATAACCACAATGGTTATTATATTAGATAGAGTCATTGTTATTTTTGAAGGTTTGAATGAGTTTGAGATAACTTGGATAAGTATATCTTAGTGTTTATCTTCCTCTTTAGTACATGATGATTTTGTTGATATACTCACACATAGCTTTTTGGTTTTAGTAAATGGATAGATCTAGCAGGAACCAAAGTGACAATGGGTTTGAAGGAAACTATGGTGGTTCTCTGATTAAGAGACTGGATGAAATGGGGGATTCAATGAGAACTCTCGTGGTTATTCTAAACCAACTATCAAGAGTCATGATCAACCACTTGAACCTTGTCGAGTTATCTAATGCCTCTTGTATTAGAGAACCAACTCGATGTGGAAGTTCATGTGATAATTATAAAGGTAACCATTAGGGTTTATATGATCCTTAATTTTGAGGTAATTATGGGTTACTATATGATATGATGGAAAATGATAGGCATGAGATAAACATGAGGTTAAAATATGTTATGATTATTTTTGAAGACTTTATCTCATTTTGGGGAATGTTTTATGAACTATATAGTTTTGTAAAAAGTGAAGTGCCCAGATCAGTGAGAATCACTGAGAGGGGGAGGGGGTGAATCAGTGATCCCTTAAAACTTTTTACTAATTGATTCTTTATCAATTAAACCTCTATGGCTTGTTAAGGCCTCGATCCACTCTTCTTATGTCTCTCAACCTTTCCCGGATAATGTAGTAATGAAAAGGCACAGGACACAAGGATTTACAAGGTTCGGCACTAGAGGCCTACATCCTTGCCATGCTCTCCCAGCATGGATTCTCCCATTATAATCTGTTAGTATTACAATTGTCGATACAGCTTCCCACCGTATCTCTCCTGAGTCCCACAGGAGGGTCTTTATACTGAGTCCCACAGTGTTACCAGAGTCCCACTGGCCTGCTCCAGAATCCCACTGAAGACTTCTTCTCCATGAGTCCAACATGGTCTTCTCTTGGCTCCTCGAGTCACACGAGTAGCTCTTCTCCTCTGTTCATCTCTTCAAGTATCCTCAGCAGCCTGGGATAAAGGCTGCTGGCCTTGCTCTTCTTCTGATCACTTGTGGTGAACAGGTCTTCTCGTCTTGCTCAGGCTTTATCATCTTCTTCTAAGGATGACCTGGCTTCTCTCTTCAAGAATCTTCAACAGTCTCTGAAAAGGTCTGTTGATCTTGATCACAACTTCTGATCACTTCTATTGATCAGGGACTTCTAAATTACTGAAAACCTCAGACAAACAATATCATTCACTTCAGTCTGGCTCAGTCTCACTTCAAAACAACTTCATGCACTGAATGCATGGCAACTTTGAATCCTCATGCACTGACTGCATGGCCTTCTCAAATTCTTCAAGAACTCCTTGTCTTTGACAACTCAAATGCACACAAGCTGGTTTGGCTTTGTTCACGTGTGCATGTGCATGCATGCAAGCATGCACTTCCCTTCTTCTTCTCTTGGTGCAATAAACCCACAAAGGGTGTAGTCACTTTTAAGCACACACCTTTTCTTCTTTTCCTTCACACGTTTAATTCCTTTTGATTACACACATAAATGTGTGTTGTACTTTGTGTGAGTATTCTTCTTATTCTATGTGTGTCCACTCCACTTAGAGCACACACATAGGTTCGGCCTTCTTTGTTACTTGTTCATGTACACATAAATTGTTCTTTGTTTTGCACACACTTGAATTTGGCCTCTTCCCTCTTCTTGTTGGACACCCTTAACCCGTAGGTTGTTCTTCAATTTTGCACAAACAAAATGTGTCTTCACTTGGTGCACACACAAGGCATGAAATCCTCGGGTCCTCTTCTCCACTTGGCACACACACGAGGCAAGGCCTCGGCCTTATTTGGCACACACACAATGTGTGTAAAACACAACCCGAACTCCACTTGTATGCAGGCGCGCAAGGGTTGCATCCAAACTTCTCAACACTACCGCGCATGGTAGAGACACCACGGGCATTCAAGGTGTTACCACGGGCGCGCAGGTACTACTGCCGCGGCCACAAGAAGGGCGCGCAAGAGCGCTGCCCGAACTCTCCTGACGTGCAAGGAATAACACGCAGGGTCTTGGGTACCCTCTGTCGTGCAAGGGGAAGGCGCGCAGGGGTCACCCTAACTTCTTCTTGTCGCGCAAAGATGTTGCGTGCAAGGGACTCCAGCCGTGCAAGTTTACTTGCGCGGGGATTCTTCTTCGCGAGGCAGAGACTCACGCGGGACTCGGAATTTCAACAGAGTTTCAGCAAGCAACAATGAGGTCTCGGCCTCTCCTTTTATAGGTAGAGATGCCTCATATCTTCCGCGTGAGATAAATCTCGAATCACCGAAGATTTCGGATCTTCATGATTTTCCCAAAATCTTGTTTTCCTTCGCTGTTTCATCGCGGGTTTCTTCCTTTATTTTTTCCTCTACGTGCATGCGACATTCAAACGCATGCATGGCTTCTTTCGGTCCAAACCATGCAGAACATAGATGCTCAAGGCCTCGACACTTCTTTTGCCTTCGGCCTCACTCGAATTCTCCCACTAGTTGCATGCAAGCTCATTTTAAAGAATGGTTGTGTTCATACGGCTCAGACGAACTCAATGGATCCTTCGTCTTCGAAAATGGTGGCCAGGAGCTCGAAATCATCGTTCGGGAGGCTCCTGGTTCGAATGGAGCTCGCAGGTGGCTTCGGGGTGGCTCGACGAAGGAGACGAGCCGGGAGCCGTCGGATCAAGCGTTTGAGATACATCGGACGGCCGGATTAAATCGCGGCGCGCGGCAGATGAGATGAGCGGCTGCGATCCAGCGCACGATGAGACGGACGGCTCAGATCTGTCCCGGTTGAAATTTACGCGTCCCACATCGAATCGGCGCGCTGTTTTTCCGTGATTTATCACCCTAGCGCCGCCTCAACCCCTCAGTTGAACTTCTCCCTCCACGGTGCCGCCCCGCACCGTGTTCTCCCTGCGGGCGCGCTCTACGCCCACTCTCTGCTCCCTGCGGGCGCGCCACTGGTGCCCACAATGCACCTTCGGGCGCGCGCTCTGGCACCCATGCTGCGCAGGACCTGATCCCCTGCGTGACCCGGCTTACACACGGCTACGGCCTCTCAGGATGGCCCCATGGGATCCCCTTGGGCGTGGAGACCTAGTCCCACATGTGCCTTGGGTTGAACCCTTAAGGCTGGCCCTTGGTGGCTAATTTTTTGCTTGAATATACACTAAGTGTACAAAGTACTTAAGTGTAAAATGCCAAATGCCACTTCTTCCTTCATTTTTCTTCTTCATTAGAATTCCTCCATCCTCCTCACATATACTCAATACATAGAATGTGGAATTCCCGAAGGGTCTTCTTCATCAACCGAGCTCCTGAATCACAGAATCTTCAATGTTCTTCATTGATCCAATCAGAGATCAATTGGATATCCTTCAAATTCACATGCACTAAGTGATAATGCATGGACTTCTTCAGCTCACTTCACCCACTTAGGAGGTGTGGATGGATCATCTTCATCTCCTCATGCATTGTCTGAACAATGCATGGTCTTCTAACATTGTTGTGACATTGTATCATCAGGATACAAGTTCTTTGAACTTAAAGACCAGTTCAACAATCGTCAGATATCCATGGAGAATGTTTCAACCACAATTTCCAATACCACTTAGTGAATCTCCTAAGTGATATGCAGCTTAGTACCATCGCCATTATCCTTCACCACCAACACCATCACAACCTTTGGCATTCACATATTGACAATTCTTGACATCCATTCATTCTGAGACAACAACATGTCTCATTGACAACAAATGCAACACAGTGCACTTCAATCTCCCCCTTTGTATTTGTTTTCAATACAATCGAGCACATATGAATGGGTCAATATGTGTGCCAATATTTCTCCCCCTTATTGGCAATCAAATGCAAAGGTGTGGTGTGGTTCTCTTTCAAAAATCTCTTCCTCCCTTATAAAAGCATTTTCTTGAAAAACACTGAGAGAGGGATGATGTCACAGGTTCTCTTTAGCAAAGAACCTTTAGTAAATCTGCTCTAAGTCTACTTGGGCTAACCCGGTGTAGAAAACAAGAGTGATATGACCAAGGAATTCAAAGCTGTCCATAATTATCTACACATGTGAGATCATTCTTAGGGGTTTGAAATTTTTCAGATATAACAATGAATTGCTGAATCCTGAACATACTTCACAAAACACATTAGAATGTTCTGGTGCAGAGATAAATCTCCCCCTTTCATCTACTTTCTCAAGATGATATTAATTTCAGAACATCATCTTCTCCAGATTGGCTCCCCCTCAAGGGGTGCACTCCATTCTGTCCAAACCATCCTCCAGTTGAGAATGATCATCATCTTCAATTCCCTGTAATGTCAGCACATGTAAATACCAATAGTATAAGGGAATAAGATGGAACCTCCTTGGTTCATCAATGTGAACAACAAGGTTGAGAAGATTCTCTCAACCGAGATGTCCCATTTTCACCATTCTTCACACTTGCACATCTGATCTTCTTTGATGTTTGTGATGGTGTGGATCTCAACACATCTTCATGTGAAATCGTCTTCTTCCCTTTTGCCTTAGCAATTGCCAGAACTTTATCTTCAGCTTTTTGCAGATCTTTGGCAAGTTGCAACTGATTTGGCCATATGACTAGTAAATCATTTGGAAAAGTGGCCTCAGTTTTGGAAGTTCCACATGGTTCTTTGGATGCTGCTAAGCTACCTCTCTTAGGCAACTTATTTTCAATCAATCCCTTCTTCTTCTGGATTGATTGTCTTTTGGAGTTCAGTCTTCTTCTATTTAGTTTCATGGATTCTTTACAAAGGTCCCTGATGTGTCCTTTCTTTCCACAGTAGAAGCATGTTTTCTTGGTGGTCCTTCTAGATGCATCACCCTTCTTGGATTTCAATTCCAAGGACTTCTCTTCATTCTTCAAACTCTTCTTGGGAGCATCTTCCACTTTCCTCTGCTTGCTTCCCAAGGAATCTCTCTTAGCCAGGTTCAGTGATCTTCTCTTCATTCCATCTTTGGATACATTCGGAGATTGATATGTATCAACTCTTTGACCACTTTTGCAACCATCCCAGATGTTGTCAAGTAATCCAAATCTATTTTCAGTAAACAGATGTCTCTGGACCTGTGGATGTTGCTTCCTTCCTTCTGGCTTGCTCCCCCTTGGCATGGGCTTCCTCTGTGCTTTGGCATTCAGTGGATTGTACCAACAATCCTTTGCACAATGCCCATACTTGTTTCAACACCAGCATTGTCCCACGAATCTTGACCTCTTCAGTCCTTCTGATTGTAGGGTACTTTTCTTGACCAGTTGTGCTGTTTCAGGAGAGCTCTACTTCTTTACTGTCTTCATCCATATTTGTTTGGAATTATTCTTCCATCCTGCACTTTTTGTGGAAACACAATTAGAAGCATCAGTACAAGAAGGTATGGATGGTACCTTCTTTCTAGAAGATGTTTAACTTTTATTAGAGGATGTCTTTCTCTTAGAATCATCCTGCTCAAAGCAAACTTGAGTAGCAACATGTCTTCTTCCAGCTGACTGGGAGGATTCAGCTTTAGGTGATTGCAGATGTTTCAATATCACCTCCAGTTCTATGTATTTCATGTTGAGGGAGTTCTTCTCATCCTCAACAGTTCTTAGATTTCCTTCCCAATTCCCCACCAGTTGTTTCATCTGGTCTTCATGCACCTTCTTCAATTCTTGCAATGAATTGTCCAGCTCCTTCACCAATTTGACTTTTTCTTCAAGTTGAGCATCTCTGACATTCATTAAAACTTTGTGCCTCTTTTCCAGTGCATGGAAAACATCTTGGAACATTATGTTAATGAATTATTTATCAAAAAGACTTCTTTGAAATTCCTCAGTAGTGTCTTCATATCTTTCATTGCAAAGAGATACAGTTTCATCTTTAGCCTTCACCAGCTTTCTGAGAGTGTTGGTTATGCCAACCCTTTTTGCCAATTGATCTTCCAGTGAATTGGCTTCATCTTCTAGCTGTAATTTTTCTTCTTGAAGATCAAAGATGCCTGTAGCTATACACATTGCCACTTCCTTGGGGACTCTCTTCTTAAGATATTTGAGTGCATTTAGAAGATCATCGTATGTTCGAACTTCATCACAGCTAGAGCAGGCTTCATCAGAAGAATGATAGAAGGAATTGTCATCTGATGTGACTTTCACAGTACCTTCCATAGAAGGTGTTTCTCTATTTGTAGCAACCATCTTCTCCATCTTCTTGGCCTGTTTCATCTTTCTGTTCATCTGAGTCTTGGAAGATATCTCCATTTGAGGCTGGTCACTCATTTCCTCAAATCTGCACTTAGTAAAGACCTCCTTGGATCTTTTAGAGGCAACCTCCCTCTGATACCAATTGAAGTTCCCAGATCAGTGTTAATCACTGAGAGGGGGAGGGGGTGAATCAGTGATCCCTTAAAACTTTTTAATAATTGATTCTTTATCAATTAAACCTCTATGGCTTGTTAAGGCCTCGATCCACTCTTCTTATGTCTCTCAACCTTTCCCGGATAATGCAGTAATGAAAAGGCACAGGACACAAGGATTTACAAGGTTCGGCACCAAAGGCCTACATCTTTGCCATGCTCTCCCAGCATGGATTCTCCCATTATAATCTGTTAGTATTACAATGGTCGATACAGCTTCCCACCGTATATCTCCTGAGTCCCACAGGAGGGTCTTTATACTGCGTCCCACAGTGTTACCAGAGTCCCACTGGCCTCCTCCAGAATCCCACTGAAGACTTCTTCTCCATGTGTCCCACAGGGTCTTCTCTTGGCTCCTCGAGTCACACGAGTAGCTCGTCTCCTCTGTTCAGCTCTTCAAGTATCCTCAGCAGCCTGGGATAAAGGCTGCTGGCCGTGCTCTTCTTCTGATCACTTCTGGTGAACAGGTCTTCTCGTCTTGCTCAGGCTTTATCACCTTCTTCTAAGGATGACCTGGCTTCTCTCTTCAAGAATCTTCAATAGTCTCTGAAAAGGTCTGTTGATCTGGCTCACAACTTCTGATCAATTCTGTTGATTAAGGACTTCTCAATTACTGAAAACCTCAGACAAACAATATCATTCACTTCAGTCTGGCTCAGTCTCACTTCAAAACAACTTCATGCATTGAATGCATGGCAACTCTGAATCCTCATGCACTGACTCCATGGCCTTCTCAAATTCTTCAAGAACTCCTGGTCTTGGACAACTCAAATGCACACAAGCTGTTTTGGCTTTGTTCACGTGTGCATGTGCATGCATGCAAGCATGCACTTCCCTTCTTCTTCTCTTGGTGCAATAAACCCACAAAGGGTGTAGTCACTTTTAAGCACACACCTTTTCTTCTTTTCCTTCACACGTTTAATTCCTTTTTATTACACACATAAATGTGTGTTATACTTTGTGTGAGTCTTCTTCTTCTTCTAATTGTGTCCACTCCACTTAGAGCAGACACATAGGTTCGGCCTTCTTTGTTACTTGTTCATGTACACATAAATTGTTCTTTGTTTTGCACACACTTGACTTTGGCCTCTTCCCTCTTCTTGTTGCACACCCTTAACCCATAGGTTGTTCTTCAATTTTGCACACAAAAAATGTGTCTTCACTTGGTGCACACACAAGGCATGCAATCCTCGGGTCCTCTTCTCCACTTGGCACACACACGAGGCAAGGCCTCGGCCTTCTTTGGAACACACACAATGTGTGTAAAACACAACCCGAACTCCACTTGTATGCAGGCGCGCAAGGGTTGCAGCCAAACTTCTCAACACTACCGCGCAGGGTAGAGACACCACGGGCATTCAAGGTGTTACCACGGGCATGCAGGTGATACTGTAGCGGCCACAAGAAGGGCGCGCAAGAGCGCTGCCCGAACTCTCCTGACGTGCAAGGAATAGCACGCAGGGTCTTGGGTACCCTCTATCGCGCAAGGGGAAGGCGCGCAGGGGTAACCCTAACTTCTTCTTGTCGCGAAAAGATGTTGCGTGCAAGGGACTCCAGCCGTGCAAGTTTACTTGCGCGGGGCTTCTTCTTCGCGAGGCAGAGACTCATGCGGGACTCGGATTTTCAACAGAGTTTCAGCAAGAAACGATGAGGTCTCGGCCTCTCCTTTTATAGGCAGAGATGCCTCATATCTTCCGCGTGAGATAAATCTCGAATCACCGAAGATTTTGGATCTTCAATATTTTCCTCAAATATTGTTTTCCTTCGCTGTTTCATCGCGGGTTTCTTCCTTTATTTTTTCCTCTACGTGCATGCGACTTTCAAACGCATGCATGGCTTCTTTCGGTCCAAACCATGCATAACATAGATGCTCAAGGCCTCGGAACTTCGTTTTCCTTCGGCCTCACTCGAATTCTCCCACTAGTTGCATGCAAGCTCATTTTAAAGCATGGTTGTGTTCATACGGCTCAGACGAACTCAATGGAGCCTCCGTCTTCGAAAATGGTGGTCGGGAGCTCGAAATCATCGTTCGGGAGGCTCCTGGTTCGAACGGAGCTCGCAGGTGGCTTCGGGGTGGATCGACGAAGGAGACGAGCCGGGAGCAGTCGGATCAAGCGTTTGAGATACATCGGACGGCCGGATTAAATCGCGGCACGCGGCAGATGAGATGAGCGGCTGCGATCCAGCACGCGATGAGACAGACGGCTCAGATCTGTCCCGGGTGAAATTTCCGCGTCCCACATCGAATCGGCGCGCTGTTTTTCCGCGCTTTATCACCCTAGGGCCGCCTCAACCCCTCAGTTGAACTTCTCCCTCCACGGTGCCACCCCGCACCATGTTCTCCCTGCGGGCGCGCTCTGCGCCCACTCTCTGCTCCCTGTGGGCGCGCCACTGGCCCCCACTATGCACCTTCGGGCGCGCGCTCTGGCGCCCATGCTGCGCAGGACCTGATCCCCTGCGTGGCCCGGCTTACACACGGCCGCGGCCTCTCGGGCTGGCCCCATGGGATCCCCTTGGGCGTGGAGACCAAGTCCCACATGTGCCTTGGGTTGAACCCTTAAGGCTGGCCCTTGGTTGCTAATTTTTTGCTTGAATATACACTAAGTGTACAAAGTACTTAAGTGTAAAATGCCAAATGCCACTTCTTCCTTCATTTTTCTTCTTCATTAGAATTCCTCCATCCTCCTCACATATACTCAATACATAGAATGTGGAATTCCCGAAGGGTCTTCTTCATCAACCGAGCTCCTGAATCACAGAATCTTCAATGTTCTTCATTGTTCCAATCAGAGATCAATTGGATCTCCTTCAAATTCACATGCACTAAGTGATAGTGCATGGACTTCTTCAGCTCACTTCATCCACTTAGGAGGTGTGGATGGATCCTCTTCATCTCCTCATGCATTGTCTGAACAATGCATGGTCTTCTAACATTGTTGTGACATTGTATCATCAGGATACAAGTTCTTTGAACTTAAAGACTAGTTCAACAATCGTCAGATATCCATGGAGAATGTTTCAACCACAATTTCCAATACCACTTAGTGAATCTCCTAAGTGACATGCATCTTAGTACCATGGCCATTCTCCTTCACCACCAACACTATCACAACCTTTGGCATTCACATATTGACAATTCTTGACATCCATTCATTCTAAGACAACAACATGTCTCATTGACAACAAATGCAACACAGTGCACTTCAAAAAGGACAACACACAGACCGTGTGACAACCCATCGGGTCGGACAAAGCTACGGGAATCAAACCCACAACCAAACTGTGACTGGTATTTATCGCCTACCACTGGACTACGTGAAGTCCCTGGTTAGTTTGACTAATTATTTTTTTTAGTTAGATGATTTTATGAAGGAAGATTATGTTGATTTTGGGTTATATATGAAAATTATTAACCTATCATGGAGGATATGTGATTAGGTTAATTACTTTTCAATATGAGACTTTAACAGCAATTGATGTTATTTGGAGATAAATGTTAATTTCTACATTGGGAGACTATGTTATTAAATAATTCAAATATTTGGGATTCAATATTAGTTGGGTTTACCTTGAATAATTTTATAGACAAATTGTGTATTGAATAGTCTTTGTTTCACTTTGGTTTTGTTTGACAAATTTTAGATATTAGGAGTAGTTTTTCTTTTTTATAAAAAAAATATCTTTTTTGGGTATTATCGGATCTCGTACTAAACATTTTGGTTTGGTTTTGGTTGAGATCTAGAGACAAGGGAAATATATAGTTCACTTTTGTGTATTAGGTGATTATCAAGAAGTTGATTATAATACTCTTAATGCGAACAAGTCTTCCTAAATACTGATCTTTTAGAGAAAATATGATTTTGATTAAGGAATATTGTAAAAGATGAAATTATACATGACAAGTAAGTATGTTTCATTATGATTTAGTTAAGCTGAAAAATAAATTCCTCAATGAAGAGTAAATTAAAACAAAAATGTTGTATGTTAACTTTTCCTACTGGAGAATCGAATACCATTTAAACCATCACAAGTTTGTGATTTTCTCCAAGACATGTTTACCATCACTCTCCATCAGAACATGATCCTTTGTTTTCTACTCCATATACATATTTTCATACTTGGAATCCTAGTATGAGTTAACTCAGGTGACCTTTGTACTTCTATCCCTTTATTTTAAAGAGATAGTTTTACTGACTCTTGTTATGATGTAGGACTTTCAATGATGTTTCCAAGCCCAATTTTTAAATTGCGAGGATGAAATTCCCAAAATGGGGGAAGGATGTAACATCCTAGGTAAATAAATAATATTACAATATAATGTTTATTAATATTTGTGAATAAAATTTTAATATTACTTTAAAGGTAATGATATGCTCGATGGCGTTCCCAATACGCAATAATGAGTTTCTTGAAATCTTACGTTGCACAATAATAATATAATAATTTTATAAAAGGTAATGCCTAGTCGTTCAAATGGCGGAAATGAATACAAATAACTACAAAATGATTACATATGATTGTCAAATATTTTTACATTTATCCAATAAATGTTAGTGGATTAAAATCCAAATGAATCCAATTTTAAGAATAAATACTCTAATATTTTTAAAAGATTGTTTTACCGCATTTTGATGGAAAAACTTTATTAAATCTAACTTATTACTACTTTATAAGCTCTATTTTTCAAAATAAACTTATTCTTTATTATTGGGACATTTAAATTTACTTTGGTAAAATTTTTGGTATGTTCCTGACATTGTTCATTTTTTTAATGAATAGTGAAAAAATATTTCATTTTTCATCAAAACTTATTTTTCATCTAATTTAATTATATGGTTATATTATATTTTTAATTGTTTTAAAAGTTTAATTGGAATATATTTTTACCATTTAATCCAATCATGGTCATTGGAATTAATTTTATTTTGAAATGGGAATTAAACTAGTGTCAAACTTTTAATAGATATTGTTTCTTAAAACACGCTATTTGTTTCGATAGCGGGAATTAATTATTACATTAATTAATAAACTTATATATTTTTTATTATGAAAAATAGTCATCATTTTTGAGTTCGGAATATCAAATATAGCTTAGGGTGAATTTTTGGTGTTTTTCTGAAAAACATCAATTTTTGATGATAGTGAAACCACTAAGTGGTAGTTAAAGGAACTGATTTTTCGTTTAAATGAAACATTACAACTTCTGTGATTTTATTTTCAAGAATCTGACTTACATGTTTTTAATTAAGAAGTAAAATGTTGTTCAATGAGATTATAATAATTTTTTGGTGAATAGTAACTTTTAAGTTTTATTAATCGCGATTAAAGGTAATTAATGTAATTAAAGGTCAAGATAATGTTATAATAATATGAAATGAACATGACACATGTAATAACCTTATTTCATGAGTAATGGATGACCAATAAAATCCATGGGTCAACTTGGGGACCCCCTGGAGCAACTTTGGTTGGAAAATGACATTAATAACATTTTATTTAAAGTTAAAATTAAAATGTCACAAACATGTATTGTTTTACTAAAACAATTTTTACATGGGGATATACAAGTCATATATTTGACTATAAATATTAATTAGAACTATAAAAAGATTTCCTAAATCATGATATTTGTTTTATAATTTTTAGACAATAAATTAATTAATTTATTGATGACACCGTGATGATGCAGTTATTACCTCATAAATGAATGATTTAAATAAAATGAGAAGATAGGGTGAAATCTAAGTCTTAGAATTGTCAAAAACCTATTGTATGGGTGTATTTCTAGACCATATCACCTTAGCCTATATATCCTTTTGGTACATTTGAAATCTGAAAATCATTTTATAATAAAGTAATAATTTATAACTTTCCAAGAGTGCCCCTCCCCTTCTCTTATAAAAGGCACCCACCTCTACCACCTTACCCACACCACTCAAGCCATTGGATCGGCCAAACCCTGACCATTTTCTCTCTCCACATCCCTCTAT
This sequence comes from Viscum album, assembly GCA_963277665.1. Classification (NCBI taxonomy): domain Eukaryota; kingdom Viridiplantae; phylum Streptophyta; class Magnoliopsida; order Santalales; family Viscaceae; genus Viscum; species Viscum album. The sequence continues at coordinate 1,753,710,342 of OY728152.1, forward strand.
TCATAATTTAAGCCTCGCCTTTGGCAGAATGCTCTTCAAGAGACCCTTTTGGTTCAAATCAAGAGGAGTTACACGATTTAAAGGTAATGTCTTCACTTGTGTTCTTTTGTTTTATTTTTCTTCTCCAAACCCCTAAACTCATTTTATTCATCTATTTTGTAACAAAACCAGTAACATAAACATACTAGGATGTTTTTATGTTAATTATTCGAGCTACACATACACACACCTCCATCAAATGGTTAAAGAACATATTGTTTCTTTGGATGGTGAATTATTGTCTCACGAAACAATGATTGTTCAATCTTCTCTTAACACCATTCATGGTGGACATTATGATTTCACTTTATTTTATATATGATATATATGGTATTTATGTTTCCAATATGATTATGTATTTTATATTTAAAACATACCATTATGTTTTTCATGTTGTGCAATTGTGATAATTTCATACGAGGAACTGTGGACTACTGCCCCTCAAGTGATGTGACTGGTTCAGGTAATACATGGAATGTATAAAGAATGAAATTAATGATATTATGTGACATATAAAACATATATATTATATAGGAATTATAATATATATATCACTCAATTATTTTTAATTCCATTAATATGACAAAGTAATGAAAGTAGTGTTCATGCGTATGTATGGCCTACTGTCTCCATGAACGGTGCATTTCATTTATTTCTATATCCAAATGTTATAGAATAGTATAAAACGAATATTTAATGGATATACATGATATTTAAATCATTAATACTATTCTGGAGATGATTTACATATAACTACATGGCAATCATTTTCAAACAAGTTTGATTTTGACTCATGTACCAAACATCGACCAAAACATCTGATATGAACTCACATTATTAACCAATTATTATAAAGTTATAATATGTGATATGATCTGAATAATAATATTTTAAGTAGGATCTTTAGAAATTATAAACTGACGAATGTTTTTTACTTAGGAATTTAAAGAAACGAACAAGACAAGTCGGACTTGAGGTAAGGGATCCCACCTTTCTCATTCTTTTTTAGTACTCTCTTTAATCTCATTTATTTTAAGCTCATATTTATTATGTTTTAGGACGATCTATTATGTTCATAATTCTGTAATTTTTATGTTCATATTATGAGATACCCTATTTAATCTCATAAATCCTTTTTTGGATGTTTTATGTGGTGCTGTTGGGCTGCCGAGTTTTCATAAGGTATTTTTCATCTCACTTTTATTCATGTGAAATTTATGCTAAATTTTCCACCATTTACTATGAGTGGTGTATGTAATTCCCATTATTCTACTCTTTGTGTAATATAATTTCTTTTATGAGTATTTACATCGATGTTTTATAGTCCTTCATTCATGGGGTGTAAGTTTCGAAAGTTACCCAAGTCGGTATGGGAACCTTTCACCCTCCTCTTTTTAAAAGACTTCTTTGTTATGTATTTTAATTTACATATTATTATGTTGGGATATTTTATTATATATCCTTATTGATGTAAAATTTATTTCCATGTGATGATATACCCTTTTTTGTCTCATCAACTCATTTTATGAATTTTAAAGTAACGCTGTTAGGCTGTCGAAATTTTACAAAGGGAACTTCTTAACCCAATTTCGATTTCTTTGGGTTCAACATGTAGTTATTGAATATGACATCCTATAAATATGTGTGAATGAGATATGGTTGTTTTACACTTAATATCCACTTATATTTTGTGTATTTATATTTGTCACACATAATTATGAGATTCATTTATCCTTAATTTAAGGGTACCTTCTTTATAAGGGATTTCATATCATTTTACATTTCTATTAAGACTTAATTGTTGTTATGCACAAATTCACTCTTATATGGTGTATATATTGTACATTGGAATATTATATCATGAATACCTTTATTATCATGATATTATAATGTTCTGATTAAATGTTATTCCTCGATTATTGTATTCAAGTGTCCCTCATTTTTTTAAAAACCCTTTAACAAAAATATCATTTTAAATGTTTTAATGATTTATTCTTATAAATATTTCTCATTAATATCCATGTTTTCAAAATGGATTTATGGATTTATTTATATGGATATTAATGGTTTAAAATGTTAAAAGTTTCTAAGTGGTATGTGACACTTTGATTCAAAAATCTCTTTATTAAATGTTTTAAATGGTTTTGAAAATGGTTTTATTGAATGGATTCAATATTTAAATATCATAAAATGTTATATTGTTATTTCAATATGGGAATGTTATATTTCCTTTATACTTAAGTTATTTTCTATGATTATGTTATGTTTCTTGGTAATTTTTTATGAATACGGGAGGTTCCATGATAAACTAAGGGCGGGTGAGCCCGATATAGCTCTCCAATGCATTGGGTAACGCGAAGGGGTTAAACGTTGTGGTTTCTCCGAAGAGATTTAGGGAATATACCGTGATGGGTATTCCAAACGTAACCATGATGGTTACTCCCTACGTAAGAATGTTATGAATGAATCATGTTACCTTTATGTCTTATGATTTCTATGATTTATTCATAAATCTTTTGATTTAATGAGGTATGTTAACATGATTATGTTTTATGAGTAAAGTATGATTTCATTGATTCCTATGTATACATGTACTATTGTTTCCTTTCAGAATTTTTATATCCCTTACTGATCTTTTTATGCTCATCCCATGTTTTTGAAATTTTTTTCATAGGTCAAGGGAAAGGTACATGATATGATGATAGTGTCAAGTAGGAATCCATGTTATATTTTAAATATGTTTCTGTTGATGGAAAAAATGAATACTATCTTTAATGTAACCATTTTTTTTAAATGTGGAATTTAATGCATGATTTATGATCTAATTGTCTAAAACTCCATACCTGAAAATATCCTCAATGTGTATTCATGAAATAACTCGAGATTAAGTAAGGTTTAAATCCAGGGTCTTATATTGCATCTATATACAACCAAACTATTAAATTTTAGTATTCTTGGGTGTCATTATAATAATGGAATTTTTTTTGGGTTTTTTAATAATTATAACCACAAACATACAAATGGTTTGGGTTTGGTGTAATTTCAACCATATATGGATGGATTAAGTGGGTTTGATGTAATTCCAAAAAAATTAATATTTAATTAATGGGTTGAATATAATGGATACCAAATTCTAGAATCCATGGTTTTAGGTACATAGCCATTTATTTATGTATTTTAAGTATATATAATGATACATTTATGTTTCTAGAGGTTCTAAGGGGTTTTTTAATTTGTAGGGGTATTTTATGGAGGGACACGGTTTGAGTACGGTTAGTATTTTTCATGTAACACGTCCAATAATTTGGCAAAGTTAAATTAGTGGGAATTGGGAAGGTTCATGGTTTTTGCATAGTTTTTTCAAAATCAGGTGGATTCTTGGGAGAAATCGTAATTTTTTAAAGTGTGGGGAAACAAAAAGTGTTACAAGATTTACCTAATTGCGTGATCCAACTCTGTGAATGATGGATTATGATATAAGAACATGCATGGTTATTTTTTGGTTTGTTTAACCATGTTAGCCAACCATGTAAGTTTTTGGCTTGATACATTTGCATCTGCATGGTTGGAACATTGTTTTCCTCAGTATTCAGTATACAACCATCCCTCCAAAATTTGTGGATATAATTCGTATTAGATGATTTAAGACAAGGTTTTATTATAATTCTCTCGTAACAAGAACTCTTCATTATCCTAAGGTGTGATAGACATTTCCCTTTAGTTTGATATTATTCATTATGTCATTTAAATGATATTGGATATAGCTGATAAGTATTTGTTCTTAGTTGTTCTTCATTGCTATATTGACATTCTCAAACCTGGAATCATATATCTAATACAGTAGTGATAGTTCCCAATTTTTTTATGGAAATTATTACGTTTTATGGTTAGTTCAAGGGAACGAAGGATGATTCATGATCAGACCTGTATAATATTTGTGTTGTTCTTCGTTTCACCAAATGTTGGTGAGGAATGAATCTTCTCTCTCAATTCCACTTGATTACAAATTGAAGGCATTGTTTGAACTGAAATTTTTTCTTAACATGATTTTTAAATTTATGCGTGATTATATTTGGAATCCCATTTAGTGATAGTTTTTCAGAAATTATTGAAATTTGGTGGTTATTTAGATAATACCATTTAATGATGATTTTAGAGTGGTGATTTTAAAGTTAGGGTTTGTTTTTTTTTCAAGGAAAAATTTGAAATGTTTTAAAATAATAAAGGTTTTATATGAAATTTATTTTCCTGGGATTTGGAAAACATGGTTGGTGTTTGTTCATGTAACATTTTATGAGTCCTGGTTGAAATATGAATTGGTGCTTGATTCCCATGGTGTAAAGGCACATGGTATTGGTTACCGTGTGATGAATTGGAAGATCGATGAGAGATCACTAATGAGTGTGGAATAATCACCTGAACATGTATGTGTGTATTTTTTGATATGTGGAATCATGAAATTGTTATTCCAAATTGAGTTGATAAAGGCTTAAAAGATGCTTTTGATTTTTTTTCTAGAAAAAAATAAATTGTTTTGGAAATCTGTTTAGTATTTTGATATTAACCACATTATATTTTTTTACAAAAATTATATATAAATTTTATAAAATGTTTTGTCCTAGTGGAACAAGTTAGGAAGTAATGGGAAAATATAATTGAGTTTAGACTCACACCATGATTGGGGGCTATTGTGCATTTGCAGATGTCATCTATCACAAAATAGGTAAAGGAGACGTATCTTAGTTTTTTAGTGATGCCTCTTCACACCTTCAGAGTGGCTATTGAGTTGGATCTTGTATCAGGCTGGGTATTGTTGGTTGATGTATTTGGTGTCTATGGGATTTATTTTCTTTTGATTCCTTTAGTTATATCAGTTGGCTTCTTCTTGTACTCTGATATAGTTATTGTTTTGATTCATGATGAGTTGTTTTTATTATACTCATAAATTATATAAAGATTGTTTTATTAGTTTATTGTGGTTATTATGTTTATATTTAAATATAAAACAATCCCTTAAATTTTCTTGAATCCCTTTACATTTATTTCCATATTTGATGTCTTGGGTATGTCACCTAAGGACTATTATCACACAAATCACTTCTCAAGCCAATATAGAGGGGCAGGATGTTACACACACATATGAGATATTTGTTATGTGTAATTTAATCCATTAATGTGTTATGTAGATTGTATTTTATATACCAACAACCTTGGAAGCATTTGTGATTTGCATTTGTTGAAATTCCATCCATAAATATATGGATGATTCAGTTTGGGTGCAGTTATTAACTCGAGATCTATAATGGGATGTGTTGGGTATGCTTATACCTATTTCATATTTATATTAATTGTTTGGGGTAATTCTAACTATTGGTTATGTGGTTTTAAAATTACATGATAGATGGATTCCATATTAATCATTTGTATAGTTATGTGAAATGATCAAATTATACATTGACATTGGAGAAATGTTTTTGTGTTCAATATCGTGTGTCATGTTGTAACCAAAGGATATTATGAGTATCTATTTTTAGGTTCCTTAATGAAAAAATCATACAAATCTAGCATGAAATTTGAATTGATTGATAATAGTTGTGAATTTTATAGTTGTGACCTGCTGAGTAATACTCACACCCTACTCATGCATTGTGTCGCTCAAGAAAATTTTATGTTCTCTCACCCAAAAAAAGGCTAATGGATCTACTCCTATATATGGACTAGATGAAGTATCACGGTTAATGTAAAATATGGAAATAAACTAAAACTGATGACAATTTTCTAAATTCTTGTAGTTTTTAATATTTTAGAAACATGATCTATATGACTATCCAATTATAAGTCTTATTTATTTATTCTTTTATTGTGGGATATTATTGTTCATAATTTTTTTATAGCATGGTTTATATTGGTTACATTATTTTTTATTAGTATATCAACCTTCACATTTTTTTATATTATGTTCACTGTTAATATTTTCATTCCGTTCACTTTGATTTATGGTTATCTATACTAGAGAGTATAATTATTTCATATGATACATTTCTACCGTCTCAGCTAATCGTAAAGCTCTAGAATACATGGAGCAATAAAAATGGTATGTGGATCTTAGATTGATAATTTTAGTGGTCAACATGGTTGGGGATGCTACAAAATGGTATTATATAATAATTTTTCTTTTGTATTAATATTTTTGATATGGTATATATAAGACATGTTATTGTTAAAACATGGTAATGACCCTGTGTGTTGGGGTAGTTATCCTTGTTAAATGTAATCTCCTAGTTACCAAGGACATGTAGTTATTTTTAGCTTTTTTACTATAGATGGATTAAAGTTTCCAAATATAACACATTGTGTAATTTATTTATTGATGATTATATTAATTATTAATTACGGTGGTATGAGTTTCTTTGTTCACACATCAATTTTTTATGTAGGGTTATATTGTTATTTGTATGATTTCTTTTTATTGAGATCCATTAATATTTTATCGGGTTCTACAATTTAAATTCTTAGTGGAAAAAAATTTATTGTTTAATAGTGTAAGCTGATGGTGAAAATTAACACAATAGAATACATTTTTTATTTTTTTAAATACTATAATGAATTATTATTGGGATTTTAGGTTCATTACTGATTATAATATTGGATATAAAAATAAAGATAGATTTCATAAGTTATTTTACCCTTATATTGTGGGGTGTTAATACATTGTAATATGATTCAAATTATGTTCTTTCATATATATAATTTATATATTATAAATTTGGAAAACTATAATTTTTATGAATATGTTCTCTAAGACATCTGTTTAGAATTATAGAAATATGCCTCTATGAAATATGCTAATAGAAATTTAGGGGGATGGGATGAGCCCCCACCACCATCAATAATTGTGTTATAACCATATGTTGTGATAGTGTTGAAAATATATTATTATATCAAAGAGGGCTCAATGGGGGTTTTGTAGTCTATGTATAGAACGAATCTCGGTTTAAATTTTTTTTGTTTTAGTTAATTTAGGAGTTTTTAATATAGAATTCACCCATATGTGGGTGATGGTTGACCTTGTGCCACTACGATTTGGGAGGAGTTGATTCCAAACATCATTGATAATATTGAGATCCCCCCTAGAGATGTAGGTGAAGCTAGGTATATATTTGTTTCTAGGACTAGAAATGTATTAATGGAATGTATCACTCTTTCAATAATAAAATATGTTGATTTATAAGAAGAAAGATATTTTTTTAACATAATTTATATTTTTCAATACATTGATACCAGATAAGACAAAGGATTTCGTGAATCTACTATTAAAGGAGGTGTTTGTTGCGAATTATATAGCTCATTTCATATAACTCTGGAATTTTTTCCATCATTATCTTAGGGAGATGGGTCCATAGTAAGGTTATTAGAGTTTGTAATAAGGAATGCTATTATGATTTTTGAGAACATTTTATAAGTAATTTATTTTTAGAGGTTGTGAATTATGCCCTTATTTGTGTGAGGAACCTTGTTATGGGAATGATATTGGGGTAGTTGAATTTTACTATGGGGAACTATGGTGGGACAACTGGTTGAGGGAATCACATATTTGTCTACTATCTATAGAGTGGTGCCTAATAGAATATCCAATAAAGTGGTCCATCATGTTCACATCATAAAATTGTTTCTTTATAGTGATTTTATTGTGATAGGATTTGTTATTTTTATTCTCAATTCCTCTGATAACAAATAGAGTGTAAATTTAGTTGGGGGGATATGAAACATACTATGGTTTTATTATATAAATAAAATGGTTTATAGTTACATCTGATCTTTTAAAATATTGGGATACATAGTAGGTTTAAGAGTATGATAATAGAGTGGTGTCTATGGTTATCCAGTTTCCTGGGTAATGGATATAGAATTTGTGCCTAGGGGCGGGGCTCATACTATTAACAATATGATCCCTCCAAGGATTTAGTATATAAGGGATTATGTTCCATGATAATTCTTGTGGCATGAGATTTATTAAACACATAATGACTATTATGTCAGGAAATCAAGTATAAAAGCTATGGATTTAATGTAATCTCCTATATAGGGACAATTACATATAGGTGCATATCACTCATCCATATATTCATAGTTTGATGATGGTTTTGGATTTACCATGGGGTATATATATGAGCTTATTTCTTTGTATATTTTTTTAGGAGTGGGGTAAGAGGGTATTTAATGGAATTTTTAGAGAGATATAATGGTTAGTGTATGTAGGGTTCATTTGTATTTCATTATGTTAATAATTTACAAAATATATGTGATTCATGGGAATGAATGGATGAAATAGTATTGAGAATACATAGATTGTTATCATCAGTGGGTATCTTTCATATTTTGTTATGGTTATTGTAATACACGATTCATGGAGAAGATTTCATGGCTAGTAAATTTTTTATAACAATTGGATGATAGGGATTATTTATACCCAATATTCAAGTATTACATTGGATTATGAAGATATGTTATATGTGGTATTTTTCAACAATTATTAATCATTTTTAAATCACCATTCCTAAGGAATACTCAGTCATAATACTCAAGAGGGAGATTAAATTTATAATTGACTATATTATATGAAAAAATACCATATCTCATCTTCCATATAAAAAGGTTTCTGAAAATTATAATGAGTTGAATTTCAACAATATGATATTGAAACGATTGGATTCATTCCACATTTAACATACACTAGAGGTGCTCCTATGTTTTTCATGAATAAAGATGATGGATCATTAAACTTATGTGTGGATTAGTATCATTTGAACTATGGTATAGTTATGAATCAACATCATATTCACTACATTGATGGTATAACTGAAAGGCTGAGAGAGCATAAGTGGTTATTTATGATCAAAATGATATTATGTTATCATCAGTTTTGAGTGAATTAGTCAGATATTATTTTTACTTATTATTATAAAATATATAACTATCTTGTAATGCCATTAAATTTAATTAACATCCCATCAGTATTTATGGAGATGATGAATTAGTTTTCCAATATATATCTTGATTCATTTGTGGTTGTTTTATTCAACGATATTATTTTAAACAATGAGTTAATGGAGGATAAAACATACAATTTTAATATTTTTCATTGTATATTAGCGGAGTAAAGACTTTATGTGAATTTAATGAAGTATTAGTGTTGGATTTGGTTAACATGCTTCCTATGGTATGTGAAATCCATGTTATGCAAAAATATGGACACTAGGATGGATGAGATTATTCTTTCATGGGAAACAACCTTCATGATCTTGAAAAAATCATAGTATTACGGGATAAGTAAAATTTTCAAGAATGTTTATTTAGATACTTTTAGTTTTTTCAAAATTATTGATATTCCAATGTGATAAATAATAAATGATTGAGTGTTCAATATAGTATCATATGTATTTAAGGATTGTAAAGAAGGTTCATATCGATGTCATTCGCAATCTTACCATAGTTTGGTATGTATTTATCAGTTTGGTAAGTAGTTTTCCTTACATTGTAATACATAATGAGTTAGTCCAGTATATAAACTAATATAGGATGGGTGTTTTATTGACTATTGGTCATGTCATTACAGGATACATGAATAGTATTATTCGACATACATTTTATAGCTAGTGGAGTTAATTGACAACTAGATATTTTTCAACGCATCCGCCTATGGTTGTAGATTATGTATATACATAACATATAATCCTAATGTATTTCACTCTCTCTATGACCAAAAAATTTACTATGATGGTCTATTAAGTGCATATAGTCAATTAATTTTCAGATTATGTATACCCATGGGAGAGGGAATTACATAACTCATGCACTAAGTTGGATGACTCAAGCTTTGGTGGGCTAAGTCACTAGTAGTGAGAGGTATTTAATGGTCTATCATTCCAAAATGAATCATGATTATTATCTTTATCTAGGTATAGATACCATTATTACAATGTATACTAATTTTTTGTTGCACGATAGTGAATGTGAGTTGGTTTATTTTAATATATATTAGTGATGGAAGACAATATATATGGTTGGATGAGGACCCCTTTTTTCATTATGTGATTAAATGATCATTTATTTGTAATTTATGTGGTAGTCCCTTTGGACATGAAAAAGGATCTAATGATGGATACTCACAAAAATGAAACGGTATTTTAACTTGAGGAATATGAAGATGTAACGTGAAATTTTATTATGGTATTTTTGGTTTTAGATGAAGAAGGACATGGTTGGTTTAATTTCATGGTGCATGACCTATCAGTAGGTGATAGATGTCCACTATCATCTTTCAAGACATATTTTTTTGTTACTCATTCATGAGTGGATGTCATAAGATGTGACTATTGATATTATGATGGGGTTATCAGAATCTTATTAGGGAAATGATGTTGTATATGTTATCTCGGACTCATCAAAAAATGTTAAAAATTTCATACTAATAAAATTGAAAAATTACGATATTGTGTTTGATAGGATGTATATTTTGGGTATAGTGAATCATAATACGGTGATTAATAGAATAATTTAATGATGTTATACTAATTTTATACAATAAATATTTTAGTGAATATAGAATTAAAAGATACACGGGTTCATTCGAGAACTACGTACAATCCACTGATAGATGTGTAGTCTTAGAAAACCATATAGGTGTTAGAGTATATATTTTTTTTACAAGACATTTCATGTTATGGAATAAAATCATGAACCTATAGGGTTTCACTTTAATAATATTTATTAGGTATCTATTCATTTAGAACTATTCATGTCCATATACAGTTGGTCATTTAATTCACCTTTTCCATAGATAGATATAGTGGATTTATATATTATTACGTCTTGTATCCTATAGGTGACACCATATAACATTCAATTTGATAAGGATGTGTTTTTTGACTACTTATAGAAGGTAGATATCTTATTGTAATATCTAGAAACATTATATGTTATAATAATTTGGTTATTAGGTCTTCTTACAAGGGTCACCTCTCTTGGGAAACACTCATATATTGAGTTATGGAATGCTTCCACCCAAGTCATTAGTGTTTCTCAAATTTTTCAAGAGGATAAGAACCATTGATTATTGATTAATAAATACTAAAATATTATATGTTATTCACAACATCATCCATGTATCTCAACTCAGGATATTCCACCATGACCCTTCCCACATGATTAGAATGAACAATGTTAATTTGTATATTGAAACACTATTTTAGTAATTTATTATTTAAATAGTTGATTAGAGTGAGGAAATTGGAATGAGAACACAATATCTCTCGTTAGAGTGTTGTTTAAGGATATGAGTATAGAAGTGGAGTTTTGTAAGAGATATAATGATAAATAAACACAGTGGTGGGAGCTTATAAAAAATGATGATCAGTGACACTCAACAGTTTTACATAAACACCAGATGCAATATTGTGGGGATGGTTGTACCACCCTAACATGTTTTAGTGTTTTTAATAAACCAAAACTCTTGTAATTTGATGAACTAGAAATGTTTAAATTTTTATAAAGGGATTAGTTGTCCATTTTGAGGTGTCATATATATTTTCAGGGAAACATCCATTTTGATAGATGCCATCAGGTTTAAAATTGACTAGTACTAAGTACCAAATTGAAATAAGAAGTGGGTCAAAAGCTCTAGGCGGTTAATCAGGTAACCAATAATCCTATATCAAGTACCTAGTGTGTTTCAAATATCAATTATATTACTAGTAGGTACCAGGTTTGTGTTTTCATCATTTATTTTATTTTATTTTATGTTATAAAATTAAAAGTTTTTCAAAAACATAAATCTTATGTCCATCCCTCATTTAATCATTGAAAATTCTTTATCCATTGCCTCTCTCATTTCAGTTTTTTTCAAATATTGGATTACCATTTTTCATGATTATATTCAAGATCTATTTATCTCAAGTGATCACATATGGTTATGCAAACATAAATATTCAATTCAATCTCATTTAAACTCATTTCATTAGGTTTTATCAATGGTTTCTCCATTATTTCAAGATTTTTTTATAAATTTTTGATTTATAGAAATTTATGATGAATCAAAAAGTGATAGTCCCTGATAATTACTCTGTTGAGTATATATAGTCGACCCTTACGATTTCGAATGGTTTACACATGTCTATATTATTTAGGTGATATATCATTGTGTGAAACATGTGTGTCTGAACATTAATTTGTGGGAAATAGATTTCTTACTACTTTTAAAGAGGGAATGTTTTATTCAAGTATTTAGTGATCTTTCAAGGGGTATAATTCATAAGGAATTACCATCAATAGTAATTTCACCAAACAAAACGTGATAATAAATAATGAGGGATCTAATAGGATTGTGATCAACTATGTTATGCTTGAGGGGACCTATAATATGTACCCTAGAAAACCTTAGCAAACCAAATTTAATCACTAAGGAAATATAACTTGTTTATGCCCCCAGATGAAATGGATAATGGTAAGAGGGTAAATGTGAGTGACTGTCCTAAAATAATATGTATACTTGAGTTTGGAGAGTTTCATAGTCATGTCAATTTTTTGATATATATTTTTCCTATGACTAATTTCATTATTCCTTTAAATTACTATGAACTATCATACATTATGTGAATGTATTTCTCAGTTTGATAAATAGATATGAATCTATTAGGAGGTTTAGTGTAAAACCATTCCGGGTTTGTATTAATGTATCAGTAAGGTGAAATAATAAAATATTATTTTTTATATAGGTTGGGTGTGATGTCGTCTACAGACATGAATAATAGGTAGGATGGGTGTAATGCTGTCAATAAACCAACTTGTGATCAGGGTTGGGTGTAATTAAAACCATAGAATTATGGATGGATTTTAATGGATATAATGTTAAAATTTGATAGATGTATGAAATCGGCTAGGTATAATAAAAAACACGTATTTTTTTGAGAAGTTGGTTGGGTGTAATTTCAACCACACATAAACATGATATTTGAGTTAGGTGTAATGATAACCATGGATGGGTGATATGGAATTGGTTTGATGTACTTTCAACATGTATATATTGATAATATAGGTTGGGTGTAATTTTAAACATAGAGGGATAGATTATTAGGTTTGGGTGTAGATTCATCCATAGGTTCTTTGAAGAGTGGAGTTTGGTGTACTTATATGAATCCCATATTGGGATTTGTAGATGGATGTACTTCAAATTTGTGGTTAGGATATTTTAAGAATGAATGATGGGTAAAAATTCAATCATCCCTTGTTATTTAAATGTAAAATTCAAATACATGTTATTAACATAGGGTAAAATATTCATTGTTAATAAAGTATATGTTTGAATTTTAATTTTTTTCTTCCTCACTTAAATCATCATTTTGCAATAACATGCAACTGTATTTATTTTCCATGTATAGGGGCACCTTCAGTGTTAAAGTACTAGGTTATTCAAACAACCTTCTATGACACCCATGAAACTAATTTGAATTCATGTTTTTTGACTCATGTATGTTTGGGTTCCCTACTCCTATGTGTGGATGTGCTCAAGAATCGTAGTTGGAGCATGAGTTATGATCGTGCTTGAAAATGAGATTGTTTTTTTATCTCCTATTTTGAATATTTTTGGACCATATTGTATATTAATAAAACATTAGTTTTCATATTAATTTATTGAATGAGTGTGTAGCATTATAGCAGTAACTTTGTATATCATGGGTATTATGGGTTACTCTATTTGGATTTTAGATTTGATATCCACTTTTACTTTTATTTTTATTATGATACCCATTTATATACAATACTATTCCATTATGATTTATTGTTATCTATATCGAGGACCATATAGTGATCCCATTATATATTTAGACCCTAACTTATATCTGAAGGCTGTTGAAATACTAGGATGTGATCCTGAGGTATATGGAATGTGGATCGGACATGGTGGAGGTGAACTAGGAAGTTGATGCTAAAATGATATGTAGAAAGGTATTGAATACATCTTATTGAGATGTGACTATAAATCAGGTTGGGTAACCAAGATAAGATAACATAATAATTCTTAATGGTGATCCATGTAATATTATAATTGTAAGGCACCAAGACCGAAAACCCATGTTTATCCCTTACAAATTCTATGTAATTTTTTTCATAAAATAATATTAATTTAATACACAACATTAAAAACAATAGAGGAAATTTTACTGATCTAGGTTTGGAAAATTAGATACATGGAATACATTTCAATAAAATAGACAAAATTAAAACCAATATTCACTATCATATTGATTCCTCATTGGAGTTTCAACGTAGCATGTTTGTTAAACCTGTAAAAGTGATTATAACTCTACGTGTGAGCATAAAATGCCTAGTAAGGGGTTTTAAAGAAAAATTAATAAATATTTTTAAATTTTATTAATATAAATATAAATACATAAATCATTTTCTTAATTAGAAAATAACTTTTATCATAGCATCTCATCTTTATTTTTTGAGAGATACTGAAAATCATTTTTTGGGAAAACAAATGCTCAATAATTGTTGTTCTATTTTAAACGTTACAAAAAAAATTCTTTATAAAATATGCATGCACATAGAATAAATAAAACAAATTCCACCTCTAAGTTATATATTGACCATCCATGATTTTTTATCACATGATAAGAGTTCATATAAAATTTATTATCCATGAAATAATATTTATTCAGAATTTTCACACAAAACGTTGTCATTTATCATTTAACCCATAAATGAAACCCCTGAAATGATAGATAAATTTTTAAAATATTTATAGTTTTGAAACTAAATTTTAATCTTTCTATATAAATGAATCTCTATACAAGAATATACTTAAATATAAATAATTAAACTGTGTGCACTTGAAAATATAAATCTGATTAATACAGGTTCATAAGAGAATCATCATTAACCATGGATATTCTACTATATGAATAATTGAATGGAATTTTACTTACTTGATTCATTATGATGGAATGAAAAATTCAGGACATAACAACCATACCATCAAGGACTCATGCCAACACAGTAAATAATCAATTTTTCAAGGCCTCCTGTCAAGACTGTAGTTTGACACAGGAAACATACCGATGCATCGAGAGGCAATAACAGGCCTCACCCATCACATAATAAGTCCATTTCATTCCTCATATTTCTAGCAAAAATGTTCCTTTAAATCAATATTTCCCATACCACTTTTATTTATTTGAATCCTAATCATAGATGAAAATAATTACATTGATAAATTCTTGAGGTACATAATCATTAAAAAATCCAATGTGTCCCATAACACATTAAAATTTTCATTTCTTAATCCATATAATATCATAAAAAAAGAATCTGACACTTGAAATAAATGTCCCTATTTTAAATATAAAAACAAAGAAGAATAAATAAATAAACAAATACATACTCTCTAAAATGGATGAAATTTTATTTATAAATGAGATGTTTTCAATAACTAACTATACATGAAATATTAGTAGACGCAGATCCATGTTTCCACATTAAATAAAAAATTCTTCCACATAAAATGATAAGATTCATCACATGTAATGTGTATACATGGTGAATATAGACTCTGCATACATGTTAGATGGGTGTTAAGAACCAGTTACAAATTATAAATAATTTATAATGAATAACTATATCTAGATTGTTTATACTTGAAATCATATATAAGTATATATATATATACATGTATATATATCTAATATATATCTATGTACTAATATATGTATTTTATTATGTGGAATTCATTCATAAAACTCTTTCAATATTTAAAAACAAGAACCTTCTTGTATGTACTCACACAAAAAGTTCTGATATATATGTGAAAATGTGTTTACTTTCATGTTGTATTACGCTTATATTCAAATAGTGTATATCACCCTAAAAAAGAATAAATTCTGAATAATAATTTAATACGTTCTTTTTTTGATATAAGATTTATGTTGAAGAAACCCTTATCATATATACATATATATTATAAAAATATTAAACTATATATGTGTATATACACATGTATATACACATATATATGTAATTTTTTTTGGTAAAAATAAAAAAAAATTTATAATAATATTTCATTCTTAAAACCATAATACATATATGTAGAGCTTCCAAATGGATAAAACATATTATGTGTATCATATTGGTTAAAATGATATGGTATAAACCCACCCACAGACACACATTAATATGTATATGTATGTACATATATTAGTTTATAAAAAAATATAAACATTCCCTTACATGATCATTAAAACCATACCTTTTTGTATTTACGACTTCTAGGAAATGATCATTTAAAATAAGATGATTTATCATATATGTAATACAAATTAGAGATAGGTATGGTCTTATATATATACATATTACTATGTATATATATATATAATTTTACAAAATCATACTAATATAATAAAATTATCTTACTTGTTTCATATCTGGAGAGGTTTGTCGTTTCTAGAACTATGAGAGAGAGAGAGAGCTTGATAGAGGAAATTTTCGAGTGGCACTTTTTTGTGAAATGTGACGTTTTAAAAAAAGGTTCTTAATTTCTGACATGAATTGACAATAAATAATGTAAAAAACATTAATTAGCAAAAATCAACGTGTAATATGTTTATTAACAACCTAAATTATAAAATTGTAGTAGTAAAGAGGAACTTAGTCATGGATGGAGATGTTTAGTTTAAAACAACACCACCTTTGGAAATAAAAGAACAGGTAGATACTAAAGGAAATCCAATGAGAGTGGAAATATGGCATAATGAGAAGGATAAAATGGAAAGGGTCTCGCGACTACAATATCAGATAGGGAATAGTGTGTATCTACCATGAAGAAGAAGTAGGAAGGAATAAATAGTTTAGATTAACATTGATATGATCAAATGGATGGGAATAACCCTAAAAGATTAATAAAGTGGGTTGGGTGGATATAAAATGGAATGTTGGATGAGGCCATGGGTCTTGATTAGATGTCTGAGATCATGTGGCATGTTTTAATAGAAGTGTATAGTTGGGATTAGATCAGGGATTGACCATACAGTCGATGTTAATTCATGTTTTTTAAACAATTGAGCAGTCTAGATATAGTGTGGCTAGATCAAATGGTTTAGAAAACCTGAGGTGAAGGAATGCAGTGGTGGGGGTTCAAACATCAGATTGGTACAGATGGCCAGGATATTGTGTTGTGAGATCATGCGACGGAGATCAAATGCTCCATAAAATCTTGCATCCAAAATCAAAACCTCACTAGTTTCATGACTACCATATAATTCTTAGTGGTCATGGTATATCTTTGAGGACACAACACACTCCATGAGGCCCTTATACACAGGACATCACCTGTGGGCCTTGGCCCACCCTCTATGTTCTCTTTCCCATACACTGGTGTGCGACTTGTCTCACCTAAAACCCTCTAGGGTTTACTCTAGTGCTGCTCATGTGCTGGTCAATGATCCGATCCAATCCTTGAGGTCTTGGCCTATATGGCTACCCTCAGTTGGTGGGTGATAAGCCAATTATTTTTTTAAAAAAATATTACATAAATATTAAAAAATAAAAATATATGTACATCCTTAAATAATTTTTTATTTTATTTGTTTGTGTATATTGGTTTTTAATTATTGTCATTTCTATGGTTACATAACGATATAAAAAGATTAAATGTTAGTAAATTAAAAATCATCTTAGATTTTTTTTAAAACTCCCACCATTAGAACAATAATGTTTTTAAAATCATGAATAACCATGTTTTATATTTTAAAATCCAATCATTAACTAATAACCCATAATTGAAACCCATTAATTTATTTAACCAAAAGTATTATTTTAAAACATTTAAAATCACCCAAAGACTAAAAAACCTCAACGATCACCTTGAAACCCAACGACTATTTATAATGGTCACATTATACTTTATAAATACCCATTCGAGGTATTCAAATGATATAGATCATTTCATGTTTTATGTTTATGGTGCTCTATATTTCATTGACTCTGTGTACTTTTTACATTCTTCTCCGAATTTTATTTTTTGTTCTGGTGGATTCAAGGGATGAAGGCTTCATAATTAGTTTTATTGTGATGTTGAGTGGTCTTCTGTTTATTATATTGGGTCTTGATATGTTTTTTTTGAGTATTTTTAATTTCTTGTATTAATTAATTATTCTAGTGTTTAAATAACACATTTCTCATTGTATTTTGTATATTTGAATTAAATAGCACCATTGCATAGAATAAAGAAATAAATAACAATAACATAAAAAATATAATTATATATACTATTATAATTATGTTTGGGGTGTTATATTCTCCCCCTTAATAGAATCATTCCCTCACAATTATATTGGCCTAATACACTCCCTTGAGAGCCAACCTTCTGACATCATCATCAATGTCCCTACATTATATATTTTATTATATTTAATTAAAAAAATTTGAATAAAAACTTTTAATATATACTTTTACTAGGTCCACCTCCATGGAAAATCCAATGATGACCTCATGTAGCTTCCTAGGGTAGTTTTTAGTTGCTCAATTTATTCATCCGAGATACACCTAGAGCATTTATGATCAATATCATGCATAAAACACTCAGGCTTCTATAGGGATGCATGGTTGGTGTGGAGCTTAGATATTTCAGAAATGAATCATTCCTTATAAATCTTTCTTCGTACTTCATTTCTAAAAGTTCATATGTCATAAAATCTCCAATTCATACTAAAACTCATAACATCGAATAGATATGTTGCACGAAGGCCACACTCCATAGTGGCTTCTTAGAATTTTCTTAAGGCTAGGTAATTTGGAAACAATGTAAAACATAGGAAGGGACCTTCATTGTAATTTCCTCTATGCATATATTTTTAAAGTTCTTAATTTTTCATATGGTGATATACATAACTATCTTCATGGTAGTATCCAAGGATATTTGGTTTTTTTTGACACCTAATAGAGGTGTTTGCAGGACATATGTTGGTTTGCAGATGGCTGGTATTCCACTGAACATGATTTGGAAATTATGGTCTCATGAAGCTCAGCAAGAAGTGATAAGAGGTTAGTTAGTGAAACCTCTCCTTCGATTTAAAATTTTATGAATGAGATTATACTTATGATTACATACATAAATTAATAGTTTTATGTTGGGTCATGTTATACCAAATACGCACAAAAAGGGGGGGGATTGTGACTTTTACAAATTCTTCACAAATGAAGATGATGACCAAGTATACCCTTTTATATTTATCAGATTATTTATCTAATGGAATATAAAAATTTAAAGGATGCAAGGATTTATAGTGATTTGGAGAATAGAGGGCCCCTAGACCAATCCACCAATGCTCCACTCCACGAGATTGGTGATTTCTACTATCTGTACATCTTATCAACAGAACATCCACAACTGAGTGTAGGAATTTGACACCTTTACATGTTAATGCTAAAAACAGAGCCTTCTGGTTCCTACATAGTACCCAATACACAGCTTAGTAATAGTATCAAGTTACACAAAATAAAAAGAATATTTTTCATAAAATACATTCTCGTTCATCTTTATAGATGCAACAACACACAACTGACAGTAAATAGATCACCATCTGTAGGAAATATGTTCTTTGCACAAGGGCAGTTTTGAGTCAATCCAGTTGCAATAGATATATAAATTAATTCATCATAACTAACAATAATATATTCACAAATTATATTCGATGTAGAAACAATAAATCTTAAATGTGTTTCTACTTCTTCAAAAAAGGATTTTTATTGATATTTATAGCATCAGATCTATAAATCATGAATGACTCTATAAAACTATTTTCATGAATAAATCAAGATTCTGTTATATATTTTTTTGAGGATTTTTCTTTTATATTTTATTAATAAATATATCACATATATATATAAATAATGAAGATCGTTTTCCTTAAAGATTTAGATATACAAAATTCACCTTTAGAATAGCGATATTCAAATGTTTCAACAAAAGAGAAGTCTTAACTCCCCTAAATATTCTTCATAAAAATATCTTATTAAATCGATCCATTAAATCAAAAATAAATGGCTTTGAATTATCCAAATACATACTTTAAAATCCGGAATTGAATTTTTCTTGAAATCATCCTAATAATCTGCATAATGACTGTTACTCAATAATGTCATAATTTAAATCTCGGACACCAAACATAGGGTTGAACTGCATAGAATTCTTTCTCTGAAAGTAAGGTTCACAACATATAGTTTATAATGTAAGGATAACAATGTAATGTTAATAAACCATAATTTTCATTTCAACTCTTAAATGTATTGTACAATATCTATATATTCCTTTTTTCGAAAAACATAAGATATATATTTTGTACTATTCATTATAAATGTAAGGTTGATGATCCATACTTTTATCATCTTCTAAACATAAGGAATAAGATACATACTTCATGATAAAATGTAATGTTGTTTTCAAAAGTAAGTTTGATGAAAAATTCTTTTTTGAAACAAACATAATGGTTCATACTAACATAGGGTTCTTCTTCTATAATTTTTTGATATCCCAAACACATGTTTCCATCCCAAAGTAGGGTTCATCATCCATACTCTTGTGTATAACATATGGTTTCTTAACCATACTTTTCTAATATTCCATAATGTAAATTTCAAATTCCAGCCTTATGCTACACTCCTCAACGTATGGTATGAACAGTGTTTCCAGAAAACGTAAAAGTGATTTCTGAACACATAGAGCATGAATACTGTTTACCGAACATGCTAAAATGATTTCTGAACACATTTTAAAATATTCCATGTAGATAAAATGCTTTAATATTATCCAATAATAGAGAATCAATGAATATTAATTTCCTGAAATATACTCAAAGTGAAATCATTAAAATAACAAATAAGGTTATTTGTTAACATCAAAATCAATATAAATATATATGGTCTTGTATTCAATAGTATCCCAATAATAAAATATAGTGTTGTTGAATACAACACATGATTAACAATATCCCCCATTTTGATGATCAGAAGACCCATTAAATAACCAATGAAATTTTTCAATGAAAAAAACAATATTTTATTTTAACAAAATTATTTCTTAATTTTTACATTTTCTCCCCCTTTATAAAGAAAAATAATATATCTTATTTTATAAACAATGAATATATTTTTATGTTTAATGCAAAAATATCTTATTAAAAAAAATTAAGAAATTCATCCTCTTAAAATGAAAATTTTTCTTTTCTCCCTCTGAGTAAAATACATATATAAAAAATGTTGTGCTTATCCATATTTCCCCCTTCAAAAATATGTTGTGTTTATACATATTCTCCCCTATAAATATATTTTCTTTTTATCCATATTTATCTCCATTTTTGTGATATAAAATAGAATGATAGAAAAAGTAACATAACCCAATTTATTATAGCACTGAAATTATGTTAATGCTATGATAAACTATTCATCAATATTTTAATCTGGATTACTAGAATTTTAACATAGAGAGTACAATAAAACAAATAAAAACATATAATAATGAGATGAATGTATATTTTATTGAATATATAATTACATGTACAATAATGAAAATGAGTATCAAGGTTGGGATAAAAAGGTTTGGGGAAGAGGGTTCATCACCTCTGAGAAACCTCCTTGAGCTCTGACTTGTATAGTCAATAACATTTAATCAGTCCATCATCTAACTGGACAATGAGATCCCTTCTATCCTGAGTCAGATGGATATCCTCAATTAAATTGACTCTAAAATACTCATATAACCTCTCTTCCTTCTCTATAAACTAATTTAGCTTCTCTGTGAATATGTTCAACACAACTATGATCCCTAGATCTTTTGAGGTAAGCTGGTCAATAAGATTCTTTTTATTATCCAGAAAAAAAATAATGGAACACTATTACACTTTACGTTTATAAATCTAACATTTATATTGGCCAGTACTACTATAATGGCCTAAAATATCCTTATCAGATTAGCCAAAGTACCTTATGTACCTTCTTGACTGTTCCTGGCAGTTGAAAATTGTTGCTCCATGAAAAGATTAATATCTGCCAAATCTGACATCAATAACATCTTAGATTTAAAATTATCAACATCAGACAACGTATCCTAATTAAAAACATCAACATCTGGCTTTGAAACAGAACTGTCATTCAATTTATGAAATCATTGATTTTTCGTTCCTTATTCTCTTCTTAAATCAACATTATCTGATTCAATTCTGTTAAACATTCGATATAGCTCCTCAAATTTTACATTCATTGAATCAGTGGCACCATGTGCTTGATTTTTAGTCTGAGCTTCCACTGGTTTTAACAACACTAATGGTAGATATTTAGGATCCGATTTCTCTTCATATTCTCTTTGTACTGGCTTCTCAACTAATTCTTACATCACGTTATTCCCTGACTCATCCACAAGAAAAATCCTTATTAATAACATTAGTATGAATTTCAGAAGGATTCTCTTCTAAATTCACCTCAGTAGGATTTTTCTCTTCTTGAGCATCTTCTTCATTGAGTTCCTCCAAAACTGGATCCTCTAAAATAGGTTTCTCTTGAGCTAATTTCTCTTTAACAATTTCAAGACCATCCACTTAAACTTCTCTAGGATTTTCAACATTTTTAGGCATACTTTATTATTCAACTTGAGGATTAACCTCAATCGGAGAACTGTTGGTTGTTAAATTTGTTGTACTACATGTTCTCTAATAAATCTGTTGCTCAAAAGGGATTCAGTTGCAGTAGAAGTTGCTTGAACGTGTTCCTAACTAGTTGGATCCACTCGATGATTTTTCATAGGAAGTACCAAGTGACATTCCTCTTCATCAAATGGATCAAATAATTCAAATTAGAGTCTTATTGAGGTCTCACTTTTTCTTGATTTATCCATTCCTTCTTTAGATATAGCAGGATGCTCCCCCTGAGCCAATTCTTGGTTTTCGCTAGCTGCAACAAGCATAAGCTTACCTTTCATAATACTCTAGATGAAGCTAATGTCACTTAGAGTTCTAGTATTGAAAATATTGATGTGATGACATTTAACTCTGGCATCTATTAATTTTACCATATCAGACTTAAAAAAAAATTTGAAATGAACCTTCCATAGGGACATAAGTTCATTCTATCCTCTGGTTAACAGAAGTTGTTGAGATATATTATCAAATATCTCAAATATCTTAACTTCATTTCACTCGTAAGAAAAAAATATTTATGTATATATCATAAAAAATCTCCTACATCTCTAAAATGCAATGCCTATTTACAGAAACATAGAAAGAATCTTCTGATCAGGTTCATGATCCATTACGAACATTTTTATTATATTATTTGATCCAAATAAAAATGACATAATTTCCTTAAAATTATGTTTATCATCTACAATATTCTATAAGTAGAACTGATAAAATCCCTCCTAAAGACAGTTTAAGATTCTATCTATTTCCACAGATGAAATTAAAATATCTCAATCTTCAATTTTTGCATCTATGGTTTCCTCTATGTCTCGAATACTGAACTGAATGGTTTTAAAAAAACTGTGAATCTCTACCTATTATATGAACTCTGTCTCTTATCCATTGAATGTTTTCCTGAAATTATAAAAAGCGAGGGCATGCCACAACATGAGATCTATTAAATACAACCATTCTATGACGATTACATTTCCCTGTAGAATCTTTCATTGTGCCAAGTGTTGACAGCTGACATTACTAGCGTCTCCTTACATTATTATCTGTGTATTTCCATTTATATTTCAATGTTTTGAAGGCTCTAAGTATTAGGGTTTTGAAAATTAATCCAAATGTAGGAAAAGGTGGTAAGGGTTTCTTGGTGATTCAAATGGTTTTGAGAAAATGAATGGGTTTGTAAATTGAAATAGTTCCTGACATCCTTGATTCTCGTGTCATTTACTTACATAATATTCATTACATTATATAAATTAAATAAGATGTATGTGGGAAAAAATAAAAAGTAAATAGTAAGTTATTCTAAAAAGAAATAATTAAATTATTTAAAACAGTAAAGATTATAAAAAACATGTAAAAATAAATATTTTATTTTATTTAAAATAAAATAAACCTATGTCCCCCTTAATAAAATCACACCTCACAGTGGGACATGGTTTAGTAAAAATTTCATCTAATTTTATTTCATTATGTACCAATTCTAAGAATATATCCTTTGTAGGATCATAATATCTTACAAAATGATGTCTGATAAAAATATTCTTAGTTATAGGATAATTAATTGGGTTTTTTTAAATATTTATATAACTTTTATTATCACATAAAAAAGTTGTGTTACTAAAATTCGGTACAATGTTCATAACAGTGTTTTTCATCTACAAAATATGTGCCCAACAACTGCCTATAGATACATTTTATGCCTAGGCTGTGGATAGAGAAATTGAGTATTGTTTATTACTAGACCATGACACTAAATATTTCACTAAAAAATGATAAGTCCCTGAGGTTATTTTCCTATATAATCTTTAATATCCAAAGTCAGCATCTGAATATGAAATTAAATTAAAATCATATGTTTTTTGACAGAGAATAGATTGAAAAAATGTATCGTTTAACTATCTAAAAATTAATTTAACCACATAGTAGTGATATTATTTATACTCAAATTGAAATCTAGGACAAAGACATACCGAATACATTATATATGTCTGTATCGTAGTAAGATAGAATAAACTACCAATCACACATCTATATTACTTATTGTCATCTAATTTTCAATCACATTTTACATATTCCAATCACATTTTACATGAGCACACATAAGAGTGGTATATATTTTTCTATTTTCAATTCCAATTTTGTTTAGTAAATCAGCAATGTATTTGCATTAATTTAAAACAGTTCCTAAATCCTTTTGATAAATTTTATTTCCTAAAAATAAATTTTACTCTCCCAACATATTCATTTAAATTTTTTCACATTAATTTTGAAAAATCATGAGAATGTTTTTTTTGTTGAACCAAAAATTACACCATCATCATAAATTTGATCCAATAAAATATTATAATTAATAGTTTTCATAAATAGTGTTGGATCTTCCATCCCAATAGTAATATCATTTTTCAAAATAAACGAACTTTATAATTCATACCAAACTCTAGGTGCTTGTTTAAGGCCATAAAGATCTTTATTAAGTATAAAAACAAAATATGGTTTTTGTGAATTTTCAAAACGAGGAGGTTTGTCATCATAACATTCTCCATTAAGTAACCTTTTAAAAAAGAAGACATAACATCCATATGAAATAATTTAATGTTCGTAAGACATGCATACGATAAAAGGATTTTAATTACTTCTAATCCACCAATGGGTTGAACTGTCTTATCATAATATTTACTTTCTTATTGATTATATCACTTATCTACTAGTATATTATTATTTCTAGTATTTATTCCCTAATCAATTTGTTTATTTCTAAATAATCTTTTTCTTCCTACAACTGAATTGTTCTGAGTTCATTCATCTAAATTCCAAACATTAATTCTCTTGACCTGGTTTAGTTTTTCATACATTGTTATCATCCAAAATTCATCAACTAAGGATTATTCTAATGTCTTAGGTAATAATTGGGATATAAAGTAAGATAATTCAACAATATTTCCAACATTTCTTATAGTTTTTATTCTAGTGTCCAGGTATACAATGATTGTTTCTAAAGGGTTATTCTTTTACATTCTAGACTCTCTAGGTAGTACACTATTAGGTTCTTCAATGTCATGTTAATCTAAACTGGAGTTAATTTCATTTAAATATTATTCAAAATCTTCTTTTATGTTCTCAAGTCTCATTTTATCAATAGAGTCAAATTCATTAATTTAGTCTTTCCTTTTATTAAAGGGATCATACACATCAAATTTACATGAACTGATTCATCAATAATCATTTAATATTTATTAAAAACACTATATTATTTGGAAGTAGTAGAATATCT
Source organism: Viscum album (assembly GCA_963277665.1). Classification (NCBI taxonomy): domain Eukaryota; kingdom Viridiplantae; phylum Streptophyta; class Magnoliopsida; order Santalales; family Viscaceae; genus Viscum; species Viscum album. The sequence goes on from OY728152.1 coordinate 1,753,736,388, forward strand.
TGAGAAAATTTCTTCATCATATTTTGTATCAAACTTACCAAGATTGTCCTTGGTGTTTAATGTGTAAACCTTGTATCCAAAAACATTAAAGTAATTTTCTTTATGTTTTACATTATTCTATTTTTCATATGGTGCCTTTTTAAAAATTGGTCTCATTAAAACTCTATTCATTGTATAGAAGGATTTACATAGAGATTCAGCTCGTAAATGGGTAAGAAGACTATATTAATTTAACATAGTCTTAGCCATTTCTTGAATAGTACTACTTCTTCTATCAAAAATTCTATTTTTTTGATGTGTTAATAGTGAAAAGAAGGTTTGTTTAATGCCCATATTAGAGCAGGGGGAAATAAATTCTATATTCCTAAATTCTCCACCATGATCACTTCTTACTGATATTATTTTAAAACCTTTTTCATTTTGGATGGCTTTGAAAAAACATTCAAATATAGCGAATGCTTTATTTTTTTATTTTAGAAAATAAATCCTAGTTAATTTAAAATAGTCATCACCTAAAAAATATAAATATAATTTTACAACCAAGCTTGTTATTCTTGAAGGTCCAAACAAATCCATATGGATATGTTCTAGAGGATTATATGTTGCAATTTTCTTAACAGATTTGAATGATGATTTGTGCTGCTTACCAAGTTGACACGCATTACAGAATCTATAAAATTCAAATTTGAGATATGGAATATCAGAAACTAATTGTTTCTTTGTAACATCCCCAAATGATAAAGGGTTAAATGACTAATTGATATGACTCATGTCAATAAGGTTCACCTTCTTTTTCAGGAGCCTGTCTGGTTAGAAATCCACAGTTATGCGTGCCTTGATTGGAGTAGTGGTCAGGATGGGTGACCCTCTCGGAAGTTTCTCAGGGTGTGTGTTTGTGAGGACAAAGCACACTAGAAAGGACATGTGTTGGCCTTTGGGGACTGTCATTAGTCAAGTGACTCGTTCAGGCATGTCGGTGGACCCTTGGGTGGGCCCCACGTGTCTACGGGGCATCTTGTGGTACCTGGTAGGCCAGGACCCGACGTCCACAGTTAAACGTTCTTGACCTGGAGTAGTAATCAGGTAGGCTCCCAAAAAGGAAGGTGCACCTTGTTGACATAAGTTATATCATTTTGTCATTTTACCCTTTATCATTTGGGGATGTTATAATCACCCCCCTTTAGGGCACAATGCCCTCATTGTGGGCCCTACATATCAACCCAGGAAGTGCACCGCACTTAAGGATGGGTTCCTCCTTTGATACCAAATGTGACAACTGGGACCTGGTGACAACACATACACCCCGCCTTAACATGGTCGTCAGGTCCATGCCCACCAGGTACCCCCAGTTGCCCCCGCAAACACGTGGGGCCCACCCCAGGGTCCACCCAACTACCTGAACGGGTCATCTGACTAATGACAGTCCCCACAGGCCAACACATGTACTTTCCAGTGTGCTTTGTCCTCACTCACACACACCCTGGGAAACTTTCTAGAGGGTCACCCATCCTGACCACTACTCCAAGCCAAGCACGCTTAACTGAGGTGTTCTAACCAGAGAGGCTCTCGAAAAGGAAGGTGCACCTAAGTCATATCAATTATTCATTTAACCCTTTATCATTTGGGGATGTTACATTCTTAGATAGCATATGTAAATCATGCACATTTCATTGTCCATGTCTTCTATTCAAAACCCACGTTTCATTTATCTTAACAGTTAACCATTTTAATTTTCATTTAGAAAAAGAATTTAAGACCAGAGTATAAACATTATCAGATTTGGGTTATCTAAATTTAAGAAATTTATCTTTAAAAATAAAACAACAGCTATTATAAAAATCATTAAAAGAACCATCATCACAAAGTTGAGAGATACTTATAAATTTTTGTTTTAGTCTTCGTACATAATGAAATTTATTAATTGAGACAACTTCTAGATCTATAATTGTTCCAATAACAATAATTTTACCTTTTTTATTGTCACCAAATGTGTCTAATCCATCATCCTTTATATTTAATGTTTTAAATTTTGATGAATTCACACTCATATGACTTGAGTAGCCACTTTCCATATACCGTATTTCAGTTTGGATTCTATGACTTGCATCATGTAATGGAATTTAAACAAAAGAGTGTTTTGGTGCCTATATTTTGTTGGGTCCAACATTGTTGGCCAACAAAGACTGGGATATTCATATTTTTTTCTATAATCAATAAAATCATATAAACTTCTTGTAAAAAGGCTTTCTTAATCCAACTTATTTATGGTCACCTTAAAAAACTGTTTTTAGATATGTGACCTTTTGTTCCACAGATGTTACAAATTTTACGTTTTGTACATGGAACCAAACAGTTCTTATATAGTTTGGGTTTCTCACCATTACTACAAATTCAATTTCATTACTTTTTAAACACATTCCTTCCATGATTTTAATTTAGTGTATTTTCTCCTTTTGTAAAAATAAGAGCTGCACTTTTTTATGTTTTTACTTCTGTTTAAAGTGTTTTTTTAGTTTCATTATTTTTAGAGTTTATGTTTGATGAGTTATATTTTTCTATTAACAATTGATGTTGTTTTACCAAAGTGTATCTTTCTCCTTAAACAATAGTGTGAATATTTTTCAGTGATTTATGTTTCTAAAATAAGGAATCATGTAATTATTCCATCATGTTGTAGTATGCTAAAAGATTATTATTTGAAAAATTAGAACTAGAATCGGAATCAGATGAGTAATAAGACTATACCTAATCAGATTCTTCCATTATGCACATGTTTTATTTTAGATTTGATTCTTCTATTTCTGAGTCAGACATTGATGAGCTGCATGAGTCATCAGAAACACTCCAAGTAGCTTTTATTGCTCTTTTTTCATTCTACTCATAATGATTGTTTTTGAATAATTTCTTTTTCTTGTCTTCGTCTAGTTGAGGATAGTCAAGTATAATGTGACCCATCTTCTTGCATTCGTATAATAAGACTTCCTTGGTTATTTTTCATCCTTTTGGAAGGATTTTCTAAATCCCTCTTCATTCTGTAGAATTTGATGAATTTCATGGCAAGCTGAGGAACTTCCACTTATGAATTAGATGAATCAGAACTCTCTGATTTCATTTTGATTTCAGTCTTCATCTTTATGATCTTATTTTAATATTTAACATGTAAATCAATATTTTCTCTCTTGATCAAGACAATATGATAATTTTCTTTATATTTAATCTCATCTTCATACATCATAATCATTCCAATTAACTTTTTCAGTATAATAACTATAACTGGTGATGATTTCTTAATAGATGCTTATATTCATTTCTTTTTAGGTGGTAGTACTCTCAGTACGTTTAGGGCATGATATTCTTGTGTGATGGTATCTCCAAAGGTAGTGATGTTATTAACAATTTCTATATGCCTTCCATTCATCTGGGTGATGCGTTCTCCTTCAAATATTCCTAATGTATCGAATTTCGATTTAGTAGTGGAATATCTCATCTGTCTAACAATGTCACTTCCATCAAAAGCAACTGGAATTGTCTTTCACATTTCACAAGATATCAGGCATTGAGATACTCAATTGAATTCACCTGTTCCACGAACATAGATGATAGCAATCATATCTTTTGATTGTATGTCATACTCTGATTCTGTATCTACACTCCAGGTTTCAGGTTTTGCTGGAATCACATATGGAGTTAGAATTTTCGAGTAGACATTGTATACAAGGTTCTTTAAGTAAATGATAATCCTTGATATCCTGCATCCATAATGTTCAGTGTTTAATTAGTGAGCGTGAACCATTGACATACCCTCATTTTTATCTACCATTGTGCATTTTATAATCCAAAAACATTTATCTTGTTATAGGTTTGACAAAAAATCCTCCTATAGTAAACTTTTTTGGATCGGGTTATATAAAATACACAAAAGAGGGGGGGTGAATTTTGACTTCTAAATATTCTTCATGAAGAAGTTGTTGACCGAGTCTATACTTTTATCTTTATAATATTTTTTATTCCGTTGAAAATAAGAAGATAAAGGGCGCATGTATATAAACATGTTTGGGGAAAATAAGGACCATATTCCACTCCACTAACACTCTACAAAACGCTTTTGGATATTTTCACTATCTGGTCCTCTTATCAACAGATCATCCACAACTGAGTGTTGGGAGTTGACACATTTACAAGTAAATGAAAATAAACAGGGCATTCTAAATCATACATAGAACCGAATGCATAGCTTAGTACAAGAATTCGATTACTCAAAATAAATATAGTATTTGTCTCGAAATAATTTCCGGTCAATTTCTATAGTTGCAAAAACATGAAACTGACAGTAAATAAATCATTATCTTTAGGAAATGCATTCTTCAGATAAGGGTAGATCTGAGTTGATCTAGCTGTAATAGATATAGAAATTAATTTAGCAACTCTAACAACAATGGATTCAGAAAAGATCTTCACTGTAGAAACAATGAATCTTCAATGTGTTTCTTCATCATAAAAAAATCAGTGTTTGATATATCATAATAGTATCAAATCATTAAATCTTGAATGACTCTATAAAACTATAGTCATAAAGTACACAAACTGTTTTTATACATTATCATGATGATTTTGCCTCTCTTTTTTGTAATACAAAATATCACAAATATATATAGAATAACAATGATACTTTTCCTTAAAATCTAGATCCACAAAACTTTCCCATAGAATTGCGATTTTCAAATGTTATAATAATAAAGCAATCATAACTCCCCTGAATATTTGACATGAAGATCTTCTCATAAATTGATCCTTTGCATTGCTAATAAATGGCTTTGAATCGGTCAATGACGTGCTTTAAAATCGGGCATTGAATTTGGCTTGAAATCTTTCTGATAATCAGCAGAAAGAATTTTTATCAATATTGTCTTAATTTAATTCATTATCACCAAACGTAAGGTTGATCCACATAGAATTATTTTTCTGAATGTATGGTTTATAATGTAAGGTTCACAAAGTAAGGTTGATAAAGTATAATTTTCTCTTCAACTCTCAAATGTATGGTACAAAATCCATACTTTCATTTTTAGAAAATCATAAGATACATTATCCATAAGGTTAATTATAAAAGTAACATTGATGAGAAATACTTTTATCAACTTTTAAACATAAGGTATATGATCCATACATAATTATGAAATGTAAGGTTTTCATCAAAAGTAATGTTCATGAACCATACATTTAAGAAACAAACATAGCCTTCCACAATAATGTAGGGTTATTCTTCTATACTTTTATGATATCCCGAATGTAATCTTCCTTCAAAACATATGGTTATTCTTCTATACTATTGTCTAAAATGTATTGTTGTTTAAACAAACATTTCAGATATGTCGTAATGTAAATGAAGAACTCCATCCTTACGCTACGATCCTCAATGTATGGTACGCACAGTGTTTCCCTGACACACGAAATTGATTTTTGAACACCTAGAGCAAGAAACATGTTTCTAGAACACGTTAAAATGATTTCCGAACACTTTGTCAAATACTAATGCTGATAAATCAATTTAAATTTATTCCTAAATAGAGAAATTATTAACATTAATTTCCATAAATATACTCAATGTAAAATCATTAAAATAACAAATAATGGTATTAGTGAACATAAAAATCATCATAAAGAGATAATGTATTGTCTTCAACGATCTCCCCTTAATAAAATATAGTGATTTTGAAAACAACACCTATCTAACATTTTATTCTAATTTCCCTTAGTTAACAAGGTCATTTATCTGATAAATACAGTAAGGCGCCGAACCCCAAAACACGAGTTCAACCCTTACAAATCTGGTGTAATTTTTATAATATAAGAAACGTGAATAAATACAGAACATTAAATACAATAGAGTAACTTTTATCGGTCTATGTTATGTATAATTAGTACATGAATTATATTTCAACAAAATATATAAATTGAAAACAATGATTATTTAGTGCATTGCTTATTCAATGTAGGAAGTTTTTTAAACCAGTAAATGTAATTATAACTCGTAGGGTGAGTATAAAATTCCCATTAAGAGGATTAAAATAATAATTAATATATCATTTTTAAATCATTTTTTAAAAATTATTATACATAATTGAATAATTTTTCTAAAAATAAAATAACATGTCTTATAGTATGTCATCATCATTTATTGAGAGTTACTAAAAATAATTTTCACAGAAAACTCTTAATCCAGAGTTCATATTCTTATTTTCAAATTTAAAAAAAATACATTATTAAATATGTATGAACTTATAAAAAATTAATTAAATTCCTCCTATAAGTTAGGAAATTGGCATTCTTGATTACATAAGGCATTTTAGGGGTGCAGATACAAATTTTACACTTCAAATAATATTATTTCAGAATTTCCACATAAAACAATGTCATTTATCATTCAAAATATTGATGAAAACCATGAAATTATTGATAAATGTGTAAACATTGTTTAATAGTTTAGAAATTAAATATTAATCCTTCATTATAATTGAATAACTATACATGTATATACTTAAATATAAAAAATTTAACTCTGTGTACTTGAAAATAACAAACTTAATAATATAGGATCTTAAGAGAATGATCATTAACCATGGAAATTATACGAGTTGAATAATCACAAGGAAATTCACTTACTAGATTCATTAGGAGGGAATTCATAATGTTGGACATCCTAACCATACTGTCAATGTCTTATGCCAATACCATAAATAACCATTTTCTAGGCTTTGTGCCAAGACCATAATTTGCCTCATGATACCTACTGATCCATAGAGAGACTATAGAGGGTCTCACCCATCACATAATAAGTCCATTTTATTTCTCATATATCTAATAATAATATGCCTTCAAATCAATTTGTCTCATACGACTTAGATTAATTTGAATCTTAATCATAGATGAAAATAAGATCATTGATAAATAATTGTGGTAGATAATCATTAAATGATACAAAGTGTCTCATACCACTTTAAAAAGAATAATTCTTAATATATATAATATCATAAATAAATTAATCTCACACATGAAATAAATGTATCTATTCTCATTGCACAAATATGAAGTATAAATAAATAAACACATACATACTATATAAGAAAAATGAAATGTCATTTATAAATTAGATGTTAGCCATAACTAAATATGCATGACATATTATGTGATGAATATACCATAAAATAATAATTTTTCCCCATAAAACAATAATATTCATCACATGAATTGTGTATACATTGTGACCATAGTCTCGGAACACATGTTTGCTGTGCATTGAGAACCTGTTACAACCTTTAAATAATTTGGAAATAATAAATATACATTGGTTTTTTAATACTTCAATGCATATATATATATATATATGAATTTATTTGTATATATAGCTATATATATAATGATATATGTATATGTGTATGTGGTTCACATTCATAAAACGATTTCAAAATTTTAAAACAAGAACCATCTTGTATGTACTCTCACAAAAATATATGGTAAATATGTTCAATTATGTTTAGTAGAATTCCGTATTGCACTAATTCTTATATGGTTTATATCACCTATACAAAAATAAATTCTAAAATCTATGTTAGTACATACATTTTATCAAATAAGATTCATGGAAAAGAAACCCTTAATATATATATATATATATATAATATTATGAAAATATTAAGAAATATATTTGTATATAAACATGTACACACACAAACACAGATATATATATATATATATGTAATGTTTTGGTAAAAGGAACAAAATTGAGTAAAATTATTTCATTCATAAAACCATATTACTTTAGATATTGATCGTCTATATCAAGAAAAATTTGAATGTATACAGTTTTGGTTAAATGGATATGGAATGCACATATATATATATTTAGATACATATTTATATTTATGTATGTATATTAGTTTACACAAAAATAATAAAACCCCCTCGATCATCAAAACCACACCTTTGTGTCTATAATATTTCCTGGAAAAAATCATTTAATCTTGCAATTTATCAAATATGTAATTCAGATTAGAGGGATGAATGGTTTTACCTAAATAAATATAGATAACTAAGTATATATGTATATATAAGTGTAAAAAATAAATAAATATTAATAAAATTCATTTAATTGTTTCAGATCCTGAGAGGGATGATGTTTCTGGAACTGAGATAGAGTGAGAGAGCAATCTTGACAAAATAAAATTTTTAGTTGATTTTGGGTGTGCATGGTTAGGTTTAAAACATGTTTTCAATTATTGTTCAAAATTTACCATAGCTAACCTAAAAAAACAGTATTCAGTTCAAATCAATGACCAATATGTTGATTGAAACCCTATAATATAAAATTGTAGTAGTGAAGAGGATCCACGTAAAGGATGGAGATTTTTTGTTTAAAGAAACACCACATTAGGAAATAAAACAAGGGAATAAATAAAATGATACACCACAAGAGTTGAATTATGTAATCACAAGAAATAAACGATGGAGAGGGTTTGGTGGCTAAAAGGAAAGATGGGGACTAGTGTGTCTCCACAAGGAAGAAGAAGCAAGAAGGAAGGATGGTTCAAATAAAAACTAATCCAATCCATGTGTTGGAATTAAGCCTACAAATTTTTATGAAATGGGGTTGTTTTGATAAGGAAATAGATGGCTAGATGAGGATGTGGGTATTGATTGGATGACCCAGATCATGCAACTGGTTTTAAATGAATTGGATAACCGAGATTATATTTTGGCTTGATTGGACAGTCGATGTAGATTCATGTTTTTAAAACAGTTGAGTGTTCTAGATAACACATGAAAAATTGAACGGTTGAGAAAACTTACGGAAAATGAATGCATTGTTGGGGGGTTTGAATGCGAGATTGGCGTAGACAACCAGGATCTCACGTGGTGAATCATGCGGTTAAGATCGCGTGCTCTAGAAAAAAGCATGTCCCACATAGAAATCTCGCTGGTTTTCTGACTGCCATGTAAAGCTCAGCATGCAAGGCATATATCTGATGACAAAAATCACACCAATAGGTCCTTATACACAGGACCCCACTAATAGGCCTCAACCCATCATTTGTGTGCCTTGTCATGTGCATCAGTGCACGACCTAGCTCAACCTATGTCAGCTAGGGTTCACTCTAGCACTGATCACGTTCTATGCTATGCTCCCACCCTGACCATGAGGGTTAGCATATAACGCGCCCCTCAGTTTGTGGGTGCTAAGCCATTTTTTTATAAGAAATTTATTACAAAAAATTAAAAAATATAAAAAATTGTATGTCCTTCTAGAATATATTATTTTTTTTATTTGTGAATATTTGATTCCCATTGTTGTTATTTAAATGGCTACATTACTGAATAAAAACATTATGTGTAAGAATAATAAAATTCTACTTATATTTTTTAAAACACCCACCATTAAAACACAAATGTTTTAAAACGCATCAATACCGATATTTTATATTTAAAAACAAAACATTAACTAATAAACAATAATTATAAATTATAATTTTATTTTACTAAAAATATTATTTGAAAACATTTATAAACACCCAACAATAAGAAAAATCATTAACAGTCACCTTGAAACTGTATCAATATTTATAACATTAACTTAAAACCATATAAATACTTGTAATGTTATTCAAAGGATCACGATAATTTTATATTTTAATTGGATGGTGGTGTACATTTCTTTGACTCTGTGTATATTTTTATTCTTATCACTAATTATTATTTTATTTTGGTGGATTCAAGGGGAAACAGTTACTTAATCATACTTATAGGGATGTTGGGTGGTTTTTTGTTTATTTCATTCGATCTTGCGATGAGTTTTCTTATGTAGTTTTAATTTGATGTATTAATTTATTATTATAGTGTTTAAAAAATGTTTTTAATTGTAATTATGTATATTAGAAATAAATAGAACCATTGTGTAAAATAAAATAATTAACAAAAATAACATTAAAAAATCATTATTATACTTATAATTATGTTTGTGGTTTTATAATAATTCGTAGATTGACATTGAATTACAGTTCATATACTCTAGGGTTGTTTTAGTTTATTTGTTGTTGTTGAACCGTAATTTTTTTTCTGATGAATTTGTTAGCATTGTTATGTAATTGTGAATTGAATTTAAAGTAATCACATAAAATAATAATGGAAAACTAAATTAGAAAATAAGTGAATTTTTAATTCAATTTAATAATTTCTTAATTTTTAGATGATACATAATATTTAATTCTTATTTCTAAATATTTTATGTGTGTGATGTTCAAAAAAATTATTTATATAATAGTGAAGTTAAATATTCACTAAATACATATGTGTATGAGTTATTGGGGAATTATTTAACAATGAAATATAAATAACATTACCAATATGAATGTAAAATATTATGTGTATAATAAAAAATAAAAATGACATTAGAGTATTATAGATATTGGTGGTGTTGTCTATGACTTTTATTGAGGTTTTTTATCATTGATTTGAACTAATAAGACAATATGATTATGAAATCTAATTATAAAATATGGTTTGTAATGTTTTAACTAGTGTAATGTAATTATAGATGAAAATTTGTAATGTCGTATAAGTGTTTAATTATGAAACATTTAGTGAATACTCCCACATATATATTTATTTATTTTGATGGTTGAATATCTAATAATATTATAGGAGGATTTTATAGAGATATTTTTTTATATTTGATTAAAAATATTAATCAAAGAGTGTTAATTTTTAGATATTTAATGAGATATTTACTATCCGAATTTTATTGAAATTTTTATAGTAAATATAAAAAAAATCATGAATGATTAATAGAAATTAGATTCTACAGTATAAGGAAAAAATTGTCTCATTTTTAGGCTATTAAAATTAATAATAAATACTAATTATTTAAAATAGATTTATGTGAATTTAATTACGAAGATTGGTATAATATTAAATTTGAAGAAATATAATATGTAATTTATGATCAACATTTTGAATATATGTGGAAACCATGTTAGAACCCCCTTTAATGAAATACAAATTTACCATATGTGAGAAATTTTGATGATATTCTACTAATCTAATGTAAATAATAGAATAAAATGTTTAAATTGAATTTCAAGTAGATTTAGATAACTGGAGAAGAGTTATAGAATTAATTATTTCCTGAATAAGTTCATGCATGAAATTAATGACATAGAATATTTATTATTTATTTATATTATATTTTTAATATTTTTTTAAAAAATTTATAACAGTATTATTTTCATGTTGAGGATCTATAAGGGATCCATTAGGATTTATATTAGTAACATGTTCTTACACCGAAACTAAAATGGGTGGGAGGGATTCAATTATATATGTGGGTTAGTTGTAAACTTGCAGGGATGATTAAAATCCATAAGGGATGCCATTATGATATTTTATAATTGTTAAAGGAATCACTTCCACCAAATTCAACGAACTGTCTAATCAAATGATTGATAAACAAATTATTTTTTCCTTTGAAATTTTCATTCACTAAGAAGATATCATCTTATAACCCACTAGATGAATCATGTACAAATATGTGTAAGTTCTTTGTATATTGTAATATCAATATAATTTTTTCAAAATAAGATTGTTAAAAATATATATATTAACTCTAATATAATGTATGTCTTTACACTGTTTCCATGTATTTCTCCCCTTCAACCTTTTTTATTAATAAATTTATGGGACTTGTCCCCTTATCTTTAAAAAAAAATATTCACTATAATAAGTACTATGGTTTTTTATAATAAAAATAAAAACACTAATTCCCCCAATCTGACTCTCTACAATTATCAATTCTCCTAGGGAATTCCACAGATAACATGATAATGGTTTATAGCATGAACAATTATTAAACAAATATAAATGTATGTCTTGGAGAAAAATTTTATTTGGTTCTAAAAATAATGTTCCAAAATAAAATAGTTATTTATAATGTATCAGATCAAACCCGCCATACGATCAAGTGATTTTATAACAACACTTAACCTACCCCATGAACAAAAATAATCACAACCACATAATTGACTTTTTGTAGTGGAAAAACATAACAGTGCTAAAAAACACAGATAAAATGGGTATCATTATCAGCGCTAAAAAATGCTATTAAAAAGAACTTTTAATAGTGGTATAAACATTGATAAAAGTATCCATTTTTCAGCATTTTTAGCAATGATAAACAAACACCCTTTATCAGCACTTTTCATAGCACTGATAAAAGGTATATTTCATAATAAAAATATTTATCATTAAAAATAATATATTAATATATAAATATATTTATATTTACATTAATCTAATATATTTTATAAAATATGATTTATATAAGGATAAATATACATTTACACTTAATATAAAAAATATTTAGTGAAATATTGAATATAAAATAAATAAAAATGTAATATTAATTAAAAAATTTCTAAATATTATAGAGTAATAGTCATTTAAAAAAATTTGAAGATCGAACAAATGAAAAAATTAATAAATTGTAAGAAATAAGTTGAAAAGGAGACATAATCATCATACGACTATAAATTCTGATTAGAGTGTCTATTTGGGCTCTTCCATATATAAAATCGAATCCTGTGATGTGAACCATGTAGTTGTATCTAGTGAAAACCTTGATCACTTTTTTAGAGCACAAAAATGACCCAAAATGTCTCCAAAGTTGATTTTTTAATCAGGGTATCCCAATATATTGACATTGGATGGAATTTCATCCTAGATTAAGGGGTTTTTTTGATAATTTTTGTGGACACTGAATTGTTTTTTCATTCACTTAATTTTTTTTTAATTCTCACTATGTGTCAATAATATAATCATTCTAAATCTTTAGATAATTTTTGAAGGATCAAGGGGTCTATTATAAATGATGAATGGAAGAAATATTGTGAACATATTATTTTTTTCTCTTATTTTCAATCAACAAATACCAATTATATGTTTGATTAAATTTTAATAATTAAAAAGACCTGACCCTATTAGGTCCTTATCTAGGTTAGGGATGTGAAAATGTTTAAAACATCATGTTTTGTTTTAATATGTCAAATTTTAAAGACACACCTCATTCAATTCTACAATTTTTCAATATTTTAGGCTTTTTTGATTGTTATGTATATTGAGGATCAAGTAATTATTTTGATATTTAAATCATCAAAGTATGAGAAACTTCATTGTACCATTGATTTTAAAATATTTCATTTCCCTAAGCTGTGAGTATCAACATGTTCTGATAATGATATTTTCAACACAATATTTTGTCAATTTATTTTAATTTAAGTATTAAATATATTAAATGAATCTTTTATTTTATTAACATCATGATGGGCCAAAACTATTATTTTTTAAAAAATTAAATATTGATGAGCCATAAAATTATTATTGAGGTAGATGGATATTTACCTATTAAATAATTATAAATTAATATTATAAAATAACTAAATTGAGAAATAATTTTTTATTTTTCAATATTATATTTATGTTTATAATCGGAAAAATAAAAAAAAATATTTCTCATTGATTTAATATTATGAAGTAAATTATATTCTGATACATTTTAATAAATTAAATAACTTATTTCATATTTTCTCAAATTTTCCATCATCTAAAATAATTAAAAATATACAATTATTTTATTATAATCATTTCAAAAATATTCCTAGAGATCTAGATTTTTTTAATGGATATTTTGATATCACCAATTTAATAAATGTGTTACGTGTCATTTAATTTATGTTATACATTTTTGATATTTTATTATATTAATTTCCATTGTTGTGAGAGTCAAATAAGAAAATCTATAGATTTTTTTATTTATTTTGTGTGTTGTTTTTTATTATATCTACAAAATTCATTATTATTTTTAAATCATTTTCTTCATCAATTAAAAAAATTGGGATAAAACATATAAATATAGAAATACAATTATTTTTAGTTTATAGATTATTTATAGGTTTCATATATTACAATTCATTGGTGGCCATGCGAGATTTTATTGGTTTAATATGAATATTGTGATATTTTTCATGATATTCTAAATGAATTGATATATTTCTCTATTATTGACTATCAAAAAATAATGTGAAAATATTTGTTATATTATAGAAAATTACATGACCATATTCATAATCATTTATTAATTTTTGAATGCTAAACAGATATGAAAAATGAATTATTTCTCTTATGTTTCTAAATATATGATTCTAAAAAATTATAATTTAAAACATTAATTTAGCTGATAAAATTATTTGGTGCGTTTTATAATTTTTGGGGGATTGAAACTAATAAAATTTGAATTTAAATGACTACCCTAATCACTAAAATAATTATAACATTATTTAATATCTCCATCTATTTTTGTCGATGTCTTTGAAATCATGAATATTAATTAAAATTTAATTTTGAAATGAAAATATTAGGAAGATAATTTTAAATCCCATAAATTTCAATGGAATTGATTTTATACATTTGTTTAGATTGATATATAATTTAAAAAATGATCCAATTTTCTAGATAATATGACTCGAATGGTAAGATAAAATAATTTATTTCAAATAGTATATTAGTCCAATAAATTAAATATATTATGAATTACATCATTCATAATACCTAGCATTTAGTTACATAATTATGTTATTTTGGAATATACAGTTGATATTTAACAATATTCATATTGAGTCATTTTTTTGATTATACCGTATAATACAATACATTCTTATGAAACTGAAATTTATTCCTTATGAAAAAACTTGTAATTTCTATTAATTAATATCGTTGGGGAATGTGTGGGTCAATAGAAACATCAGATGATATTTGGATATTTTCGGATGTCCATTAAATGGTTTGTATCAATCATTTTAATTAACGTAGTTGTCATAGGTCATCTCATTTGATTGAATATTTTTACGTTGCGACTATCTATAATTAACATGTAATTGTGATTTAATATATTATATATATACATTTTTATTTATGTTTTTAATCTTATATTTATATATATATATATATAAATAAATAAATAAATCTTATATGATTATATATATAAGTTAATATATATATATATATGTTCAATTTGTAGTACATGTGTTTCTCACTTTATATATATATATTTAACATTATGATTATACATTTGTAAATGAAAAAATTACAATAAACACTACAATGATTCCCGGCCCTAGAGTCTATATAGATGGAACCATGAACTTGAAAATCATGGTTTGAATGAATATACCAAAGGGATATTTATGAAATGTTTTATCCAAGTTTAGCAAGTGGGTTCATGACTTCATATGCTTTTTGATAGTTTTCTGGGTATCTTTTCATTGTCAGAAAAAATTTATATTATCGATATAATGGAAGATATTTTTCCTTTTATAAGATAATTCAAATCATATCGAGTTGTAGTTCCATTAGAATTGGCCTCAATAATAAAATAATCCTAATAATTTTGAATAATATGACCCATTATTCATTATATTATATCTACATAAATTACAATGGAGGAATATATATGTAATTGGATACAAAAATATGATCTTACTAATTTAATCTCTATAAATTTATCTTCTTATAGATTGTTCATTTTTTAAAGAAACATCAACATTGTGTTAACAATGATACTTATGGGAAGCCTATACTATTCGAAAATGTAATATCCCATCCATTATGGAGACATTTCATGTTTCGTTTTAGGAACTAATTTACCATTTTTCTGAGTATATATTAGTTGGGTTTTTTGGGGGTTGTTTCCGATGAAATAGGTAATGTTAGGAAGCCTATGTGGATGTGCACGGTTGGCTTATGATTTGGAAATACCATGCATCTTACCACATGAAATTGTGTACCTCGTTTTGGTGATACAATAGGTGGGTCCCGGTTGGCACACAGTTTCGAAAAAGGTTTGATACCTCCCTCCCAAACTGTACACCCTCCAAGAGAAGGTATTATCTCAATTGGCGTACAATTTGTGAAATTGTTCCCCACTAAGAAGAAATCGTACACAGCCTATGTAGAAGAATGCATTTTGGAAAATTTTTCACCTTAGCACCAAAAACTATGCACAAAAGTTTTTAATCATTTAGAATTTATTTAAAGTACACAAACCAAATAATTTGAACCCATATTTACCACCCCCCCTTGTCCTAACCTATTTCCTTTGATTTTGGAAGCTCCCAAGAGGATTCTAATCCTCATCGAACTAGTTTCCTAATGAATTGAAGATACAATTGAAAGATCAACTCCTCATTGGTAAGTGATTTCTTCTCTATTTGGTTTCCTATCTCTTTTATGTCTCTTTCCCAACAAAGAAGAGTGAGATATAATATTGTGGATCTGGTGTAGATCTAAGTTTTAATGGATATTAATCCTTTAGATCTTGATATTTGTTTTGGGTCCTTTATCTATTCTGTCATTCTGATTTCTAGCTTTTTGCTTCAATTAGGCATTTCAGTTTGGTGACCGTCCATCAACAACCTTATGGTAGGAGTTCTAAATGTAAAATCTCATAGTATTGATTATAAATTCATGTAGGTGATTGTGAAATTTCAAATTCCATAAAGGTTAATTTTCATTTTAAATTGAACTTATTGATTTCTTAATTTTCACCATGTGTTAATGAAATTGGATGATTATGTTATAATGAAATATTAGAATAATTATATTATGAAATTTATTGATTAATAGTTTATAAAAATGATAGAGACCCATGTGGTGTGATGATATGATTGAAATTGATAGAGACCCTTGGGGTGGTCCAGAATATTTTAAATGATGATTAGTAATTTATCCTTGTTTGATAAATGAAATTATGAAATGGGTTTAATAATGAATTATACTAATGAATGATAAATGGTTAGAGATATGGAACCTTGTGATGTGATATTTATGAATGATTTGTGGGACAGATACTACTACTCCAAATACTCATGGGGTGACTGAATTTCACTATAGGATCCCAAAATATTTATGTATACATGTGATCACTAAGTTATTGGACAGAGACAGGTGCTCTAAATACCAAAGGGGTAACAGATTGCGGTTCTGGGACCTCATTTCATTAATTATATAACTAAAATGTATTGATTAATTAAAATTCTAGATGGAATAAAAGTTTTATATCCCTTTGGGAATAGTTCAGGCTCCGACATGAGTCGAAGAAGGTAATGATGGTTCTGGTGTCTTTATCAACCCGAGGAAATTTGTGGTCAATTAAAGAATAATTTAATTTGAAAATAGTTTACATTATTATTGAACATGATTTTTATACTATTTTATACACTATTATAGACTTGATGTTGTGTTAGACACCATTGGTGGTTCCCTACCGAGTTGTACTCACACCCTACTCATGATACATGATCAGTAGCCGAAAAGACTTCATGTTTACATGACATGATAAGGGAAAGATCTCTCTGTTAGATGGATGATATTGGGATGGAGAATGGATGAGGGAACCAAAGATGATGTTGGGAATTTCTGGGGATTTACAAAGGTATCTTTTTTAGTCCTTCATTTGACACTTGACACATATATGACATGACATATCAACTAGTTTGGATTGGATACTGTTTTCATGTTTGGGTTTATCATTTGATAATACTATGAGTTTTTTTAATGGAATCTCAAGGTATGACCATTTTGGAACCCACAACCAATGGAAACCCCCTCCCTATGAAGAGAACACTCCATAGAGAGCCCCATTCATGAATGGGATGTTTCCAGCAGAGATGGTAGATCATCTCGGAGGGTGACAACCCCATCAATGATGGTTTGAAACTACAATCCTTCATCATAGGTTAGTTAGGCATTATTTATCCCTCATAGAAAGAACCAGATGACCCGATGAGATTAGTTGTTCTAGGGGGAAGGGTAAGTTCACTGATGATTGGAATCCCTAGTATTGAACCCTGCACCTCCCAATGAATGACATGGTTATGCTCTTCACAATCACCACAATGCCACCACTGAAGCGTAATATTGGTTTGTATTGGTTATGAAATTATTATGATTATTATTTGTTATCATTTGGAGGCTGGTTATTTATTAACATTGTTGTTCTTCTTTGATAAATAGTATATAGTCACTCAATGATAGATGTAACTGACCCTCGATACTAGTTGGAAGACTCATGTGTATGATGAGGTCAACTTGAGGTTCTAACATCCATGATCTTGGTGCATCCCTAAGGTTCCCCGAAGTAGGTTGGTGACATAACATCAAGAAAATTTCTCTAAATTCCAGAGACTTCAAACTAGCAGTGAGGGTTATGGTGTTATTTTGGGGAAACAATTCCCTCATTGGTAGAGTATACACTTCAAAAAACAAATAGTAGACAATAGAGGTAGCATTAATACCATACAACAGAAGTAAACAGTGGAAGAATGAATGTAAATCCAATGGATTTCACAATATATATAAAGGATAAATGATATATGTATGTGAAAAATAGTCAAACAAGTCACAATGCTGGAAAGTAATACAGAAACCAAAGTACAAACGAAACAAGTAAACACCAACATCATCACAATCCTCTTCTTGGTGCCATGCTCTCCACCTCCAATAACAATCAAGTACCTAATGATGACGGGTGTTTTCCCTTACCTATACCTATAATCATATAAATTTTTTGGGTCTAAAATCTTGACCCAAATAGGGTGTGAGACAAATCCAAGTTGTAAACCACCAAAATATTTGTGCATTACTGTATGTCAATATATATATATATATAGGAATTAATATGCACTAATGAAGTAATAATCTATGAAGTACTCAAAAGATAAAAATCATTCTATTCAATTACATTCATTTAACACTATTTATTCATCTATTGAAACATGTAACCTTGATATCTAGAGAAATACATATATACCCGTGTAATGTAACCAAAACAGATGTCTCGTAAGACCATCAAAACAATCTAGAAGGCCGAGTCCAATCTTGTGCTTTGGCATAGCAGACTCATCAAAATCATTAAATTATTCATACATGTCACCATGGTAAGGTATCACTGTATATCCCCTCTAATATAACATAGTATGAATTAATTAGATAAAAACCCTTTTGGAATCTCTCATCGTATATACCTTTTTGGTCTAACACAACATCAATAAATTAAATTATGATCCTCTATAAAATCTCTCATTGTCTAACCCCTTTGGTCTAACGGGAAGATCCCATGGTAAACAAATATTGGTCCAACATTCATTTAATCAAAAAATAATCATCAAATAGGAATCTCTCATGGTCTAACCCAATTAATTATAAATGACCACATGGGCAGCTCTCATAGTCTAACCCCTTTGGTATGCTCTCACAATCCAATCCCCATTTGTTAAACATTCAAAATTCATATCACATGAATTTTATATATAATCAATCAAACTCCATATTAATCACCCATGTCATGGAAAACAAGGTAAGACTAACAAGAATCATAGACCAAACAATCATAAACAAAAGAAATAAGGCAAACACAACCATGTGGGTCCCATTAACAAGGTATCTAACCTTACACCTAGGAAACAACCCTTAATTAACCAATTAAACCATAGTATGGAATAAACAGGGTTTAATTTCAAGTCAATTAATACCCCAAATGTGGTTATGTGGCAATTTTAGTATATATAATCCTATGTTAATCAATTAACGACACAAAACACCTTACCTCAATGTTTTACAGTGGATGTACTTTAACATTGATCCTTGAATTAGCCTAAATTGGTGTAGATATACAAAATGATAAAAAAAAACCCAACAAAGAATAAATAACGAGAGAGGATTAATTAGGAAGAAAGACTATAGGTGTTTTGAGAACTCATCGGTTGGATTCCAACATACCTGATGGCCTCTCAATCAGAGCTCAGATGGAGAACTAGGATGAGTTCAGAGATAATCATCCCATCCATCATGCACATGTACGGTCCCCTACCAGAAGAAGGAATTTTTGATGAGGAGACACAACCCTACTATGATATATCAAATAAAAATAAAATTACACGGCGTGTTCATTAAAAGTACACATCGTGTAGTGTCCTTAACTAGACCTTTACTTAAGTAGTATTCCAGGTCACCACATAGCTCTGTACTCGGCTAGTACACAACTAGTGTGTGGCTATATGCGAAAACTGATTACACATGGTGTACATAGAAGTACACGACATGTACATAGAAAACCCCCATTTTTTCTCATTCCTAACAAACTACCCAAATTCAAGATCCACGCATGAAATGAAGATCCAGGTTCTTACAAACTCCTCCATTTAATAAAATTCATCGTCATATTTTCCTTCCAAGGGTGGTGAATAACAATATTCAGACAACTTTGGCCACTATGATACTACGATGACCTCCCTCTCCCACGTCTCATCTTGCACTTGACCATGTTTCCAAAGAAGCTTTAAAAAAGGAACATACCGATCATATACAAACTTCATTCTTCGATACACACTCCATATTGGGTGCTCTTAAAAGGATGCATCAACCTCCAAATCAACCTCCTCGGGTTTAAAAACATGAGACAGGTTCAAAAAGTAACATCGTAGCCGAGAAACATGAAATACATCATGCATAGCCCGATACCTCTGAGGTAACTGAAACTGATATGAAACCGGCCTGACTCTCTCCAAAACAAAAAATGGCTCGATGTATCTTGGTGACATATTTCCCAGTCTCTTAATTATATTGTGTCCTAAAATTGGAGTGTCATGTATGAAAACTGCATCTTTGAACTAGAACTCAAGATGACATCTATGTCGATTAACATAATATTTAGTGAGAGATTATTTAATAGAAGTCCTCTTATGAATCAACTACACATGCTCAGTGGTATCCTGGTCCAAATGAGGTCCCAAAATAACTACCTCTTCTACCTCCAACCATCATACGAGTGATCTGCATGACCTACCATTCAAATACAAATAGGTTTCCATCTATATCATTTAATGAATACTATTATTGTAGAAAAATTGTACCATGTTTTGTGTCTCTCCAAAGAGCCCACGAAATCCAAGATGCATGCTCGAAGCATGTCCTCCAAATCCTAAATCATGCGCTTGGACTAGCCATCTATTTGGGGCAGGTAGATTATATTCAGAAGTACCTATATAACCAAATCCATCTACAGTACTTTCAAAACATGAGAAGTAAACTGGGCATCCCTATCTGAAATGATATTGTGAAGAGCCCCATGAAAAAAAAATCTCTTGGATTTAATTCTATCCAAGATCATCAACACTGAAGTTTTCTTTGATTGGATATAAATATTCAACCTTCATGATTGTTTCGATAACAACCCAAACAACATCACTCCATCGAGGTGAACTCAGTTTACCTGTCATAAAATCCATCGTTGCATCATTCCCTTTCTAACCAGGAATGTGTAACTGTTATAAAATCCCTTCCGGTTGCTGATGATCTGCCTTCACGTGCTGACATGTAGAACATCTCATAACAAAACCCACTACATCCCTCTTCCTACCTGGCCACAAATACTAACGATGTAAATCTCGATACATCTTGGTGATACCAGGTTGACCTTCCCTTATTGATGCATGGAAATCTCGGAAAAATTTCTCACGTATGTCTGCTCACACCCATACGCATCCATGAAAATGAAAAACCACATCCTAAACTATGGTCCACCCAAGAGTAGGGTCCTCGCCTTACACACGCTCTCATAGGACTATTCATTGAAAATCTGATAGCCTCCTCGTTCACAGTCAATCCAGTAGAGTTGAGGTAATAACTATAGAAGAAAGAAACGTCTACTTGTTTCTTTCATGCATCTCCAAATGTATTTCCGAGATTGGAGCCATAAGCAGCCACTCACTATTGGCCTTCTTGAACTACCTATATCTAAGTCATCCTGCCCATTGAATCAACCAATACGTTGCTTTTCCCAGGCCTGTAGTCATGCTCAAAGTCAAAATATTGAAGGCACTCAACCCACATTCCCTATATCAAATTTAGATCATGCTGAGTAAAGATATACATGAAGATTTTATGTTCAGTGTATACCACAATATGATCTCTCAAAAGATAATGTCTCTAAAAATGCAATGGATGAACAACATAAAACAATTCGATATCGTACATTGGAAAATTCATCCCATGTTGACTAATATTTCGAGACCCAAACACAATGACCCATTATCCTTGCAAAAGCACTACTCCAAGCCTGATACCTGATGTGTTGCAGTAAATGGTGTAACTCTTGGCCACCTCTAATAAAATAAGTATATGTGCTAAATTCAATATTATTTTCAGATCATGAAAGACTTAATAATATGAATATGTACACATGTAATTCACACAATTCAAAGTCAACCCCGTCATTGGTGCTGCTAATCATGAAAATTCACATATAAAGAACATGTAGTATCCAACCAGCGCAATAAAACTCAGTACCTCAAAAAAATATTCGGTTGCTCCCCAGAAACTACCACTCCCAATTTATCTAGGACAACTTGTACTCCTATCTATGGGATGACTTTACCAATGAAGTGAAGCTGGTCCATCTAAAAGTGGATCATTGAGAGAATATCGTATAACTGTTTCTGTCTTATTGTAATCAATACAATCAAAATTTGGGTGGCATGGTTGTGTCGAGTGTGATAGTACACCAAGAAATCATACATAAAGTCTACCACAAAAGAATGAAAATAATGATAGAACACTAGATTTATTGGTGCCATGAATATTGTCAGCACATTCATGAGATAAAACACCATAACTGAATACTCATAAAGACCTTTCCTTCTCCAAAAAGTTGTAAGAGGTATATCTGATGTTATAACACGCAACTGATGATAACCATATCTCATGTAAATATTCAAGAACACTTGGTCTCCTCAAATTCAGATAACCTATACAATTTCAAGGGGTACTATCTGCCTTCTTCGCTAAAAGAATAGGTGAACCCCACGGAGAAGTACTGGGTTTGATGAAACTCTTTTCATATAACTCTTGTAATTGCCTCTTGACCTCATTTATCTCCAATGTAGCCATCTTATATGGAGGAATGAACACCAGTCCCACTCTTGTCACAACCTAAACAGAGATATGTACCTCTCGCTCAAGTGGTAAACCTAAAAAGACCTGTAGAATGACATCTTTGAAATGATCTACCCCTGGAGGAATGTCCATTTGTGATGTCCAATGGTCATCTATATATAAACTTGATATCTGGGATGTAATTCTATCCAACCCATGATGCTGGGGTCTAGCTCTGATCTCCTAGACATCCCATTCCCCCTTGTGTAGAAAAGTCCCACCATGCGGTGATGTCAAAATCACCCTTCAATGATACTAGTTAATAAAGAACTAAAAAGAGACTAAACAGTCCATTCATAGAACGAAATAAAATCCTTTCATCTCTAATATATAAAGGTACCATAAGAAGTGATACTCACTAAACTCAAGATTGTACACCTTGCACTGACGTACACTAGCCATCTTGATCCATAAAAAAGTGTCTATCATCATAACATAATTAGAAGTAATGATACAGAACCCAAGGCACTTCAAAATGTCAACATTTATGAATCAATGGGAATCCCTAGTATCAAAATGAAAAATTTCTAAAACTAAGGAAACTAAAATAGTGCCTCTAACCGTAGAGGGTTCGATATCCTGCTCTTGCTAGGTCTGTTTCATCACAATAGTTTGACATGCACCATAGCCCTACGACCCAATCTGGATATCCAAAGCAGATCTACTCCTCTATCACTAAAAAACCTATCACTAGTTACCACAGCCATGACCACCTCCTCACCCTGAATTGCCTAAAAAACTCTAATCTTCAGACCGATGGAAAAACAGGTGGTCTTTCTATTGAATGTGGAGTCCTAAAATATCCCCTCTCACTCATTGCTAGTGAGAACATCCTGCAGAAAAATAACTATGACCCATCTTTCCGCAAGATTGACACTCAACTAGGTCTTTTGGGAACTATGGTCCCATCTTCCAACTCTTTTGGCTCCAGTATCATACCACATGTATACCTAAAGAAACATCCTAGTTGAGATTCATGTTATCCATAAATGGAGTGCCTGCCCGAAATGATGAACCTCCCTGGCTCGCGTCTTCTAACTACCTCATATTGTACTTAGTAATCATCCCCAGATTTACTATTATAGTTGCTGAATTTATCCTAAAAACATTCATCTGTGATCAAATGTCATACCTGAGACCATCCACAGATTTTCTAGCCTATGACAACTCTTCACCTCCCAAAATATTTGTGATGCACTGATGCTCTATAAAGAGAGAAGAGTAATCCATCCCTAAAAGAGTTCCCTTATCCAAACGCATGAACTCCCATGCTAGATCCACCATCAATGTTTCAGGGAAGAAGTGATCATAGAAGGTCCTATAAAGCTCTTCCCAAGTCATATCCCAATAAAGTCCCACCTATGAGATAAAATCCCACAATCTATTAGCAGAATCACGTAGCATGTAAGTAAAGAGCTTCACCCTCCTCTCTGAAGGAATCAACATATTCTTAAAGATTAAATGAATGACCTAGAACCATGACTCTGAAACCTATGGTACTCCATCCCTTGAAAAAATGGGAGGATGATTCTACTAGAACCCCCGCGTCAACTTTTCCATAGACGGGGTAGGATGTGGTGCTCCATGAAAAGACTACATCATCCTTATAAATCCTTCACAAAATTATGTATCAACAGTTACATCTGATGTAATAGCTAGTTCCAAGTGTAGCATGATTGAAGGATCAGCTGGTATTCCCTGATCTCCCATTTCCAGTGTCTGATCATCTCCCCGCACCTAGCGTAAAACCATAGGGCATCTCAAAGGCATGACTCTGCAAAGCCAATTTCACACCTCAGAACAATAATATCAAGGACTGTAACATAGATGTGCATGAATATAACATGATGAGGAAAACATTCATGTTCTACAAAATAGGATTACACATCTTGTAGAACCACTACATAACATGTTCCCATAATCATTGACATGGGTGTATAAATCTATCGACTAGGTCATGTAACACCCTATACACACAGAATGTTCCTCCTGAGACATGACTTGTACTTGAATATTACTTCCTTCCCATGTACTTCTACATGTCTATAACTATATAGTTCTCTCATAGTGTAACACTACATGGCATGTACACAGTAGACACGACATGTACCATGTAAGTTCCATCCACCCATTTTGTTATTCACATGACCTATTACACTATTAACTACTACACTCTGTGTATAAGATAGAAATGGTGTGTAAAACCCTTGTTTTATCCGCTTGTGTCATTAATCACACGATTGGATACATGGTATATTAAAGCAAGTTGTGTACTCCCAGGACACGAAAAGTTCAACCAAAATTTAATAATCCCCATGTATATACTCACAGAATCAGTCAAATAGTCATCATGTACATAACGTTTATATAATGAACTTGGTGTGTACTTATGAAAATTTGTATCTTAAAGAATATAAGAACACATGACTTGTGTTAATAACATCATATGCCGTGTTGTCTATGTTAATAGACAGTAAGCCTCTGAAACTTCTCTGAAACACCCAAAATCATAATTTTTTTGCAAAGGTATGCCAAATTCTGTTCTGTGAGAGCCATACTCCCAACGAAAAATTATATTTCATGATGAAAACCAGAAATTCCATATATTTGTTGGAAGTAGGATACATTGGGTGAATTTTGATTGAAATTTAATTAATTGATTAGTCAGGGAAGGATTTATCCCTTCAATTTTTATGGTAGTTTCTCTCTAGAACCATTGATTAGAATAGAACTATCTCCCTAAATTACAAGGCCATGTTTTAATAAAATGTTTTTATCTGAAAGTCATATAATTACATATCGAGCATATTGGTTGATAACACCATCATGAAACCTATTTGATAAGATATTTTGAAAAATGGATTATATTACATAGTGAGCATTCATATGTCATTGTCGATGTTGTGACATTCTATTATGTATCATGGATGACTTGAACTATTTCTACAGAGTAATCTTAGACATTAGGAAAGAATGCCCAATTCCAATGAGAAAAACTCCTAGAGGGTCACACACTATGAGTTATTATTTATCTCAATTAAAATTTATTTTAATTAAATTAATGGAATTCATATTATTCAGATGTCTGAAGAATAATTTTATTTATGTTATATTGATCACAAAAATATAATAAATTTTTATTCACCGGCATGTGAAAAAAAATATATTTATTTTTTTATTGAATATGTAATAAATATTTATTCTTAGGAATGTGAATGAAAATTTTATTTTTGAATAAAATAAATATTCATGTATTTAATAAATATATAATAGTTCAAACAAACCATGATCATGTCCAAAAAATAAATAATTCATTACAAGAAGGTAAATATTATTTATTAATTTGTAAATGTTGGAACACACCCAAAAATAATAATATTATTATCATTATGTGGCATGAGGTTTCATTAATGATATTTATATTATGACTGATGTTCAATTAAATTATTATTTTATCCTAATCCTTATCTTTATAAATAGATAGTTATGCCTCTTCTATGGATCATTGATCAGTGCAATTGAACGAGAGAATTATTATACAAAATGAATTCTTTCTCAAATCCTCCCTCCCTCTCCCTTTGATGAATTAGAAACAAAATTTTGGTTTCATTAAGACCAATGAACGTGCAATGGATAGCTAACAGTGCGAGACATTTGATTCACTACTCTAACTCCAAGATATTGAGTGAAATTGATCAGAGATCATATGAGCATGTGTGGATTACATCTATAGGGATTCTATACTTGGATACTCATAGTATAACAAAGGCAATCTAAAAGGATCTTTTCATATGATCAATATTAATCAATGAAGAAATTTCCAAAGCCTAGTTATTAATTTATTCAAATATGAAATAATATAATTATAAATTTGATGTGAAACGTCATTGGTTATGGTTTCAAGAAATGATAATTAAAATAATATGTAATATATCTCTCAACTTAGTATGCTAATTTTGTTCATATAACTAACAAGTATAATCAAGGAGAGGTTACATTTAAATATATAACAATTTATTTGATTATTGATCTATGTGAATTGTGGTTAGGTTTTCATTTCATGTTATTCATTTTATAATTCTATTTTAATTAACATGACTCTACATATTAATCATAATTCATTCAGTGTTTCATTTTATATAATTTGTAATAATAGATAAAGAATGACCGGAGATGTCATCGGGTAACTACCAATTTTTACCAGTAAGAGATGGTTACATGTCGTGTAATCTAATGTACAAAATGTATAACCTGGTGAGCTATATCTGGATATGTAGAGGGATGCATGTTTTTTCACATATTAATTACATGTGGTGTATTCTGTGTAGTTATTAATCTACCTAACACACATTTGTCAGATTCCATGGCGTGTATCGGTGTAAAAACAATGTAGTCTAAATGGTTTAGAGGTGTAAATAACTCAATATGTGTCGTAATTATACACTGTCAAAACTGTGTGGGACCGAAATCCTAGAGAAATTATGATATACATGATGTAAGATCCCATATTTTATTATGTACATCCCATATTGAGTTTTTCATTTTATCTGTTGTGGCTGAGTCTTGTTTAGAGATAGAGAGACTTTGTTGGAGGGAAATGACATACAATTTAGGGATGTATTATTGTTTGAATTAATGTATTATGGGTATTAATGGGTTATGTTTGTTTGGGTTCTTAGTATGTTGAGAAGCTTCAAATGGGGTTCTAGTAGTTTAAATGGAAAACAGGATGAAAAAACAACTGCAGAACATTTACACACTATGTAAATAGATTACACATCATGTAATGTTCATGTGTTTTTAATAAAATAAATATAAGGATGTGTGTTTTTTATAGTATTTTATTAAATATATTTACTTGATGTGTAACTACATTACACAACATGTTATTCCATAACCTACAATTTTAATGTACATTGTGTGGATAAATATTAATCTAATTCATTATATCTCTTCCCCACTCAACCAAGGGTAACCCTCTATGTGATTTTGGAGTATTAAATTCCCATCAAGACATCCCATTTGTTTCATTAATCCATGGTGACTCTTTTTGGTTATGATTTTTTCTTCTCTCCCTTCTTATTTCGAATAATTTAGTGCAATCCATTGACCAAGAGCATTATTGGTTTTGATCATGATTAGTTTTGATCTATTTTTCTCTTGGAGTTCATCCAAACCTTCTTCCTCATGGGTGTTTTTTTGGAATCGTTTTGGATTGTTAGTTAAAGGTAAGTGGTATAAATATTAACCCTATGGTTTGGTAATTTCCATGTTTATGAAATACTGTTCTTTCACAAATGTTACATGCACCCAAATTTATTAAATACACGAATGAGATTATTCCTTGGAGTCCTTTGTTTTCAATTGGATTAAACCGAGCTTATACCCGTTAGGTTAGCGGACCATGAATATAATTAAATTGGCTAATGGCATAAAGTGTTTTTAGAAGTACATGAGATCATAGGTTATTGTTTGATATAGAATCCCTAAGTTGTGGATTATTACTTTTTGTTATAACTGTTAATCAATTATGATTTAAATGAAAGTTGTACATGAAAGATAAATGGAAATTTTCTTAATAAAAAAATTGAGATTTATGATTGGATATTGTGATATATATTTTTTATGAAAAGACTTGTGTTTGATGTTGAAATGATTATATATTAGGATCAGACCTAGAATTTTCACCCTTATATGTTGTAATGTTGATATTGAGTAGGTTTAGCCTATTATTATGCTATAATTCTTATAGGGATTTGACCCAGATACTGTAAATATTATTGGGGTTTGACCCAGATTGTTTTGACCATACAATGTTTATATGGTTTTGAATGTAACGTTCCTAATACATGCTCTATGACATTATTGGATGGTGATGAACCAGGTTATTTTACCTTGTTTATATGACAATGCTTAGAAAATACATGATTAGAGATATTATAGTAAGGAGCCGAAGCAGGTTGTAATTGTATTTTATTAAATGTTGAATTGTTTAATACACATGGTTTTCACTTTATTGCATACACTTATTATCATACATGATAGTTTACTCATAGTGGTGTCGACCTACTGAGTTATACTCACACCCTATTCTTGACACCATTTGGTACCTGAGTAGATTATATAGATGCTAGTTTAGATAAGGGAAAAGAACCTTGTTGTAGATTTTTTTCTTGCTGGATGGGCTAGAGTTTGGAGGTGGGACCAATGTGGTGCTCGGGACAAGGTGCATTTGAGAATTTTTTGATTCTACAATTCTTTTACATAAATTGTTTCTAGAATAAAATTTATTTAAACTCTAGAACATCATTAAAAAATTCATTTAAAAATTATTAGATTATTTGGTTTTCTTTTATTGTTATCATTCACTATGTTTATACTTTGATTTCTTTCATTTGTATGGTTTATTTTCTTCTGATATGAAACTTCATACAAGTGGGTATAGTATCCCCACTATAAACTTCACACCCCAACTTCTAGTCGGCTTCCTCTAGAATAGATGGAGTTTCACATGAGGTATCATAACCTACCCTTTTTAGCCACATGAGAGAGTGCCCGATTGAGACATTACATAGTAGTGTCAAAGGATCATGTTTTCTTTTTCTTCTACTTCACCATTTGGGAAAGGTAAAATAATGAATAGGATGTTTCAAGACTTGGTAATGTTATTTTTCATGATATTATTTTACCTTTACACGGGGTAAAATCCCAGAACATAGGTATTGTTTTTACTGATTGTGTTATGTGATTGATACAGTTGATGTTATATCATCTGGGGTGATTCACATGTTGTATGAGATTATTATTTTATGATGTTACTATTCCTAAGGTTTTGTCTCATGGACTGGTATAACGTGAGATAAAAATACATGCATAATAATAGGCACATAGGGATATATTGACATGAATTGTTCATGATAGAGACCTATCTATTTTCCATTTGATATATAATTGCCTATTAAAATATGATATAAGATATTTGTTTCACTGGATAAATAAATGAGTAGGCATGTCATGATAAAACAAATATAATCCATGTTTGTTGAGACTAGAAGTTGGTGGTTCCCTTTTTTATTCACTTCTTGAGGGTGACCATGTTGCTATGTAGTTTTCTAAGGCATGTTTTTGTCTTGTAGAGAATATTCCCCCTAGTTTTCTTCAACATGAGTATTAGGGGAGTGGAAATTAGTATGATCATAACATAATAGAATCATAGATTCCTATATTTATTGAAGATTAGATAGATTTTCACCTTATTGAATGCTTTATAAAGGTCATGTAATCCATGTAAATGGAAACTATTCATACTATTCCATTGATGTATGAGCCGACAAGAGAGTTTTATCTACAGTATCTTCCAATGTTTACTAGGGAAGGGTGATCCCAAGAAGTTGAGTTCTGGATCATGTTATTCTAAAATATAATTAACAATCTATAGAAATCCAAGAATATAAGGGTGAATATTGATGAATATATTCTTCATGGACCAACCAAGAGTTGGTCAGGTATTCTGGATAATTCAAGAGAGAAGGATGATCTATCTTGGAAATACTTTGAGATGAAGTTCATTATCTATTTATATCAAAAGAAATTGAGGGATAAACAAGACAATGAGGTCAAGAATCCGAAATAGGATGGAATGTATGGTCTGGAATATACTGAATGTTTCACCAAGAGAAAGTTCATTGGGCCATATTAGGTAGTTGATGAGCGTTCTATTGCAAGATGTTTTTTAGATGGTTTTCAATATGATATCAGGTCATGAGTAAATGTTTTTCATTTGATATTCTTTGAGGATGTGATGAACCAAGAGTGCATCATGGAAGGGAATCTGAGAGAGGCCTCGAGGGACATCATTGATTATTCAGTATGGAAATACGAGATTTATTCTTTATGTGGAAAGAAACACCACGATGATAGATTCCTAAAATTTAGTAGTGGGAAAAATACTCAAGGAAGTGGACAACCATCTCAATATCACATTTTGTGTTAGTTCTATCACTGTGGAATGTTTAGTCACAAGTGCCCATAATGTCCTTACCTCATTCTCAAGTGTGGTATTTTTGGAAGACTGGGTCCTCATCATAGTTTTTGTGTTAACATTTCATAGAAGCCTAGTGGCCTGGGATCAAGAGAAACACCAGAGTCAGGAAAGGGGTTAACTACCCCTCAACAGGTCGGAACATATTGTTCCACTGGATGTTTATGCCATGGTAGAATACGTGGTACCCGAGTGCAATAGCTGCAATACCAGGAAAGGTAAATAACTAATGATAGTCATTCTGGATCCTAGGGAAGAGCGAAAAGTTAGCTACATGTTATGCATACTACTCTGGCTATCGTGGATGCAGAACTGTCTACAGTCAGAGGTATGGTTCTATTATCTTCTTCATTATATTGTGTTTTGTTTAATATATGAGAATCAAATTATTTTCTATATTCTATTTTTGAAAATATTTTGGGCATGTAACTGTATTTATTAAATATTGATTTTACTATCAACAAACCATTGAGAGTGTGGTCATAGAATTACAAATGTTTTAAGGTATGTTCTCTAGAGATTGGTGGTTATCATTTTTTTGGTAACCATTATTGATAGAAATGACAAGATATGACTTGATTATTAGTATGGATTATTTAATTCTATATCAGGATCATATCGATTATTATAGGAATAGATTTACCTTTATAACTCCAAAAGGAGGTAGTTATTTTTTCAAAGGTGTGTGGGACTTTTTGGATGGTCACAGATGGTCAATTTAGTGTAGATATGATTGTATCACATCACGTATAGACATTCATTCTCTAAATGATTGTGTAATGCATCTGGATTCTATTCCTCTAGTGGTAGATATTTTTCATGAAGTCTTTCCTGATTATTTTTATGTCTTACCACCCGATCTATAGATCGAGTTCATGATTGAGTTGGTGTCGAGGGCAGATATAGTTTCTATCTCGTCTTATAGAATGGAACAAGTAGAAAATCAGGAATTGAATGTTTAGATGAAGGATATAGAATAGAAAGGCATTATATGACCTGGTAAATATCCTTAGGGTCTTCAGTTCACTTTTACAAGAAGGTTAACGGGTCTTTGATCTTATCTATAAATTATTAAGGGTTGAATGAGACGTTGATCAAGAACTGGTATCATCTTCCATGCATTAATGATATTTTCGATTAGTTGAGTGTTTATTAGATCTTCTCTAAGATAGATTTTATATTTGGTTACCATTAGTTGATAGTGATAAAACTATACAGACATTAAACAAATTTTAAGACCAGATATGGATTGTATGTGTCTGTCGTGTTTTTTTTGGGTTAACTACTACACCCGCAATATTCATGGTCATAATGGATATGATCTTTCATACTTATTTGGATTTGTTTGTGGTGGTATTTTTATAATATAAATTTGTTTAATCACATTGAATGGATGATCATTCCAAACATATTGAAAACATCTTGAGTATATTGAGAGTGAATCATCTTTACACCAGGATAACCAATTTCAGTTTCTAGATTAATAAATTGAACATCCAATGCCATTTCATCTCAAAGGTAGTAGTTTCATTGGAGCAAAAGAAAGACACAATATTTTTATCTTAGAAAAAACCCAATAAAATATTCTAGATTTAGATATTTCTGGATTTAGTAGGTTATTATAAAAACTTAATCCACGATTTATCCAATTTTGTAGCAATAGTCTATGGTCCAACAAAGAAAAGGCTACGGTTTGTTTTGTATGATTCTTTTGGGAGAACTTTTCAGGTGCTGAATGGAAGGGTGAGATCAATAAAAATCATTAATTTACATGTTCTTGGTAATGAATATATCATATAATGTGATGCTTCTATAGTTTTAATAATAGAAGTTATACTGTATGAGGATAGAGTGGTTACTTATAGATCTAGGTAGTTGAGATCAAATGAGTGGAATTGCCCTACTCACGATCTAGAGTTAGCATTAGTTGTACATTCTCTAAGATGATGGAGATACTATCTCATGGGTGATAGGTTTTTCATATACATGTACTACAAGAACCTTTGGAACATATTTTCTTATTGGGACCTAAACCTCTTGCAGAGGAAGTGGGTCAAGTATTTGAAGACTGTAGACATTGAGTTGGATTGTACACCAGGAAAGTGAAATGTTATTTTCGACACATTGATCCAAAAGGCACATACAAAGGTAGTATGAAAATATTATGATGTGTGGTGGATAATGGATCTTTTTTCAGACATGCCTTTATATGTTAAGGTGTCTAAATATTGTGTAACTCTGACTTTGACATCTATTATAACCGTGCTTTTGAATCGTATTACGACTGAGAAGTTTCATAAACAGGATGGCTCAATTATAAGAGGGAAATTATATGGTGGGGAGACCCCATCACTATGGTCACTAGGTAGTGGTGATTCTATTCATTTTCCAAAGTCGATCAAGGGTTACTATGGACTTACATGAGAATTTGATGATGGAAATTCATGCTTTTATATGGGATGCTTATATTGGTTTAACAAAGATGTATTGTGATATCCATAGACTGTATTAGTGATTATAAATAAAGAATGATATAGAAGGATTCATGGCTAGATGCGTAACTTGTATGTTGGTGAGTAATGGAAATCAAATTCCATCTGGGATTTTGTATCCCTTTCCAATTCCTGAGTGTAAAATGGATGAAGTAATAATTGATTTTCTGATATGATTACCCATAAAAACCCCTAAGAATGACGTAGTATGGGTTTTTGTGGATCGTTTGACAAAGGAATCCCAATTATTTCTTATATGGGAATCCTTCAATGATGATGATATAGATATTATTTATATGTTTGAGGTGGTTCAGTTTCATGGTGTTCCAAGGAGTATCATTTTAAACAAAGATCCACAATTCAAATCACATTTGTAAAATGGTCTTCGGATGGCTATAAGATCATGGTTTCTTTTAATTATATGTTATTATTCATATAATAATGTTCAATATGGCTAGAATATTAATGTTTTAGAGGATATGTTACAAGCTTATGTTTTGTATTTTGGTTGTTTATGGGAACAACATATGGAACTCGTGTAGTTTTCATATAATTATTTCTTCCAAGAACCAATTCAAATGGAACCATTTTAGTCTTTATATGGTATGTTGTTCCATTCAAATTATTATTGGATAGAGGTGGGTGAGTCAACACTTGTTTGCCATTGTATTGTATAGGATACATATGAGAAGGTTCAATTAATCAGACATTTGTTGGTGACCACACAGAGTAGGTAGAAATCATATGTTGACCATTAGAGACGACCACAGTAATATGATGTTGGTCATCATTTTTTCCATTGACTGTCATCTAGGATGGGTAAACACCCTATTAAGAAACACGTAAAGCTATCACCATGTTTTTTTGGGCCATTTGAGATGGTGGAACATGATGATCAATTGATTACTATTTATACCTTGTAGGATGCAATAGTTCCCTGAACGATGTGTTCCACGTATACAAACTACAAATATATCATCCATAACCTTTACATGTGATATATGTAGAAGAAATTGATATTTTTTATGATGATTCCTTTGAGGTGCATCTGATACAGGTTATGGATAGTAGTGAGAAATATAAAGGGTTTAGGACTGTACCATTGGTTTTAGTGTAGTGACAGCATGGTAGAGTTCAAAAGGAGACATGGAAGAGGGATTTTGATATGGAAACTCATTGGATAGAATTTTTCAATATGACCTCGGAATGATTCTAAGAGATTCTTGGGACAAAGATTTTATATGTTGGGGTGGTTGTAAAATATTTTCTTATTTCAGGTATGTCCCTATATGATTTTTCATTTGAGCCTTGGTGGACATATCTTGTTTAGGTACAAAGAGTCTTTATTAGGATA
Organism: Viscum album; assembly: GCA_963277665.1. Taxonomy (NCBI): domain Eukaryota; kingdom Viridiplantae; phylum Streptophyta; class Magnoliopsida; order Santalales; family Viscaceae; genus Viscum; species Viscum album. The sequence continues at coordinate 1,753,771,366 of OY728152.1, forward strand.
AAATGAATTACTGTTCATAGATGTATGCATTTTTTAATTTATGGAACCCGTGAATGAATGGGTTAAGTGTGTCATGGGTTCTTGGTATGTTGAGAAGATATAAAGGGGTCCAGGTTTATTAAAAAGAAAATGGGATGAAAACCCAACTGAAAAACATTTAAAATCATGTAAATGGATTACATGTCTTGTCATGTTTAAATGTTTTTAATAAAATAAATCCAAGGATATTTGGTTTTCATTTTATTATATTAAAAATATTTACATGATGTGTAACTACATTACACACCATGTAATTACCCAACCTGCTATTTTAACATATATGATGTAGTTGAATTTCATTATATTTGATTTAAAATCGTCGCCTCTTATCCTATGGAAACCCTCCATGTGATTTTTGATTGTTAAATTCCATTCTGGACATCCCATTTTTATGAGAAATCACTGGTATGCCTATTCAGATGGAATTTCCCATTCTCTCCCTTATTCTTCTGACCATTCCTCTATAATCCTTTGATTATGTGCATTGCTGGTTTTGATATTGATCAATTTTGATCTAGGGTTACCTTGTAATTCATATTAACCATCTTACTCATCGGATTTTTATATTGGAAGAATTTTTGGATCGTCAGTTAAAGGTAGGTGGTCTAAATCTTAACATTATGGCATGATAATTTCCATGTTTATGAAATATTGTGGCTGAGCCAAATTAATGCACACCAAAATTGAAAAAATAAATTAATGGGATTATCCCATAGAGTCATTTTTTCTATTCTCTTCTAACCTGGAATTTGGCTACCCGTTGGGTGAGTGAACCATGAGTATAATTTAATTGGCTAAGGGATTGCAGTGTGTTTAGCATGGCATGAGACTTTAGGTGATTCTTGATATATAATCCCTAAGTTGTAGCTTATTGATTATTGTTATAAATTTTAATCAAATGTTGTTTAATTGAAAGTGGTATATAATGGATAAATGGAAATTATCCTAATCAAAAATTGAGATTTATGATGTGATACTGTGATAACCATGTAGTATGACAAGACTTATATTCCATGATGAAATGATTACATATATGTATCATCCCTAAAACTTTTACACTTTTATGTTCTAATTCTAATATTGAGTGGCCTCAGACCAATCCCATGTTGTAATGCTTGTAGAGAGATTCCTTTTCCCTATACGATACTAAAATTCTTATAGGTTGTTGACTGAGATGTTTTAAATTTTATAGGGATTTAACCGGAATTTTTGTTTCTATACCATGGTTATATGGTTATGGTTGGAATAGTCATAAGACATGCTCCAAGGCAATTTTGCATGGTGTAAATGCTAGATATTTTATATTGGTTATGTGGTGGTAGTTTACATAGTTGGAATACATGATCAGTGATTTTCTCGCATGGCGCTGAAGCATACTGTTTTTATATTTTATAAATTTTTGAATTAATTAATACACCTATTTATCGATTTATTTCATAAACATATTATCATACTTTTTTGTTTATACATGGTGATGTATACCAATTGATTAATAATAACACCCTATTTTGGACCTCATTTGCTACTTGACCAGATTACGGATAAGCAGGTTTGGACAAGGGAAAAAGACCTTGTTGTTGATTGTTTATATGTTAGATGGGATGAAGTATGGAGTTGTGGCCGATGTGGGGTTTGGGAAATGTTAATTTTGAGTCTTATAGTCATTTACTTATATTTTTTCTTGCAGGACATTAATTTACATTCCAGCCTATTGGTATATTATTCATTTATAATTTATTGGATTGTTTAGTTGGATTTTATTATTGCCTTTTGTTATTTTTATAATTTAACTTTTTCATTTGTATGGTTTATTTTCTATTGTTGTGACACTTCATACCAGGGGCATAGTCTCCTCACTATACACCTCACACCCACAATATTATTCAGATTCCACTTTCATATGGGGAGGCATACTTTAGGTCTCATAACCAACCCATCTGGACATGAGAGAGTGTCAGATTTGGGGATGTTACACATAATGTGTATGTTGTGTACACAGTGTGCAGTTTATCAAATCTCACATCAGAAGAAAAAAAAATCCACTTGAAAAGAAAATGGACACATCAAAAGAGGAACACACTGTGAGTAGCTGGTCTGTACATGTAATGTAGATTGGAAGAGGTACACACTATAGACACAAACATGTACCATGGATGCATAAAAATTGAGATACACCACATGTAGATGGATGTATACATCGTGTAGTCTATTATTAATATACATAATTATAAATTATATTAAAATGAAACAATCCGCATTAAAACCATATTTAATTGATTTACACAACATTTTCTGTTTGAAAATTTAATAATGGTTAAAGAAATTTAAATAACCAAATTATTTATTGTAATAAATATATGTCATTATTTTTTCTACCATTTATTTTCAATGAATTCTATAAATTTTGGGTGTATCTAATGATGTTTGGCTGATCATTAAGATGAAATATAATCAATTAATTAAATAATTGATGTGAGTTAATTCAAAATTATAATAATGAAAAAATAATGAAAGTAATGATAGTCAGTTACTTTTGTGTATTCAATACATGTATGACCATAAAAGTACCTGAACAATACTTGTGTATAAATTAGATGTTTTAATTAAATTTTCTACATGGGTTGTCAATAATTTATTATTAAATTAAAAATGATGGTATGTGTGTCATCTCTCACTCCATTTTAATGTAGGACCTACATGTTTATGGATATTCATGTAATCCCCTATTATACCATTCTATGGTTCCCCTCACCTGCGTGTGATTCATAAATACATGAAATTAATGGGGTATCCCAAGGAACATTGAGGTGGTTCAAGATAAAACCATTATGATTCCAACTAAGTTGGTACACATGTGGACAGGTGGAATCATACAACCCATGCCAATACAAAAATAGGATTTTTTTTCTTCTTTTTCAAATGTTGGTTTAATTCCCACTCATTAAAAAAAAATTAGATAAATATCATGAAGGATTCATTTAATTAACTAAATATTTTTTCCTAGGAAATTATTTATATTATGGTTTAAGGTCATGATCACATAAATAAATGTATTAATGTGAAAATATATAAATTAAATAAATGAATTGGGCCTAAATTTTTTATCCAACATGGTTAGTTAATTATGTAACATATTCAAAATATTTACAAGACATGTAAATGATATAATGATATAAAATGTATGCATAATTAATTTAAATTCCTATATTAAATATTAATTCTGTCATGGCCTTTCTTTACTTTATTGGAATGAAATCTCAATAAAAATAAATGGTTTCCATCCCTTGTTTGGACACATAATTTTATAACGGGAGTTTTTATGAAGGTTATGGGTTTACATAATAATTTTACATCAAGAGGAGTATCCATAGTGACTTGGTGTAATTTGGATGAAAGTGTTGAGGATATTCAATTTACTATTTTAGGATAGGGGAGTGCACTCAATAGATTAAAGAATTTTAATCCAATAGTTGGAAAATACCTAACTACATAAATACCATCAAATATCTTTACCAACCCTTGTTGGGGTAATTCAAATTGGAATATGGTTCCTTGACACTATAATGACTGAGAAATTGGACATAACATGTTCAATGCTGAGGGATATTGGGACCTCATAAAATAGAGGAGATTTAATAACTAATAAAATCAATTAATTTTTTATTTATCACATATTTTATAATTAATAAATGAATTAATAATATTATATTTTAATTTTAGAATAAAATTTCTAGATCATCTTCAAAATTATACCTATGATAAATATTGGAGACAAAGAAACTCGTCACCGACAGTAAATTATAAAATTAGTTTATATAGATTTTGGTTGTGGATTTCCATAAATGGAAATCTTTCACGCTAGGCTCATCAATTCCATATCTACATTTTAATTAGGCGAGTGATGAAGAGTTCATGGACTATAAAAAGCATTTGAGTGATGCACTCAATGTTCAATGTTTGATGATTTCATCTATGGTTAGTGAACTCATTAATTCTCACAAAACATGGATTCGTAGAGCATTCATGATCAACTTTGTGGCCTTTACCATGAGAGATCAAGACAAGAACAAATTGTGTTATCCAAGGAACTCTTTCTGAGTAATCAGGTAAAGGGTTCCACATGTGGGCCTCACAAAGTAAAGATCATTGGCTACATTGGGAGCATAGAGGATCTAGGGTTTAGAAACCCCAAACAAATGGGAACTGATTTCATTCTATCATCACTCTCATAGATCATAACCATATTTTTTGTAAATTTTAATACGAAAAAAATTAGATGTTCGTTGCTCTTATTATTACTCTCATTCACAATGAAATTATGCATATGTATCACTAAAATCATTCCATCCCTATGGTGAAACAGAAAAAATTGTAAGAGAATATCATTAAGCCCGGATCTTTTTCAGGTTCTTCCAAGAAGAAGAATATTAAGGGGAAAGTAGGGCAATATGATGTTGTCTATTTCTTATGTTCTAATAAGGGAAACTAGAATAAAAAACAACACATATCCAAATATAAAAGAGGAATCCCCATGCGTGTTCTTTATCAAGTTAAATTTATCTATTTCAATAAATTGGGTATTAGAAACAACATAGTATTATATGTGGGTCTTTTAGAGTTTCATCTGTTAAATAATTTGTAATATATGTGGTTATTTTGGGTTTAATTATAACCATGGACATGTTTTAGTGGTGGGTTTCATATATTAACAAACATATTGATATATGTGGGTATTTTCAAATTTATTTCTTATCATGGACATGTTTTAGAGGTGGTTTGTGTATAATTTTACCCACATACGCAATTCTGTTTTGGGTTGGGTGTCATGACAACTATTGATTGATGGATGAAAGGGGATGCGCTTAATTCCAAAAAATTTTATATTTTATGAATTGGATGAATATAATGGGAACCACACAAATGTTAGATACATTTTAGTTGTAATTTATTCCATGTATGTGTTGTGTAGAGTGGATTTGATTTAATGAAAACCTTTTAAGAATTGATTATTTGGGATGGGTGGAATTCCATCTATAAATTAATGTATGATTTAGTTTGAGTATAGTTATTACCTAGGGTTATACAATGGGATGATATGGGTATACATCAAACCATTCTGTATTTGGATTAATAGATTGATGCTCTACAAATTATTGGTTATGTGTTTGTGAAATTAAATGATACATGGATTCCATATAAACCCTTGGTAAAGCTATGTGACAAGATCAGACTGTACAATGACACTAGAGAAAAGGCAGTATGGTTGATATTGAGTGTCATGATATAACCCAATTATATGAAGTGTAAATATTTCGATATTCCTTACATAAATAATCATATCACTCTAACATGAACTTCTAATTATTTAATAATATTTGAGAAATTATTGGGTTTTACCTACTAATTTGTACTCACACCCTAATTAAGAATAATTTCACTGAAAATAATTTATATTCTAGGGCCCAAAAAATATTGAGGGACCAAATTCTATATGTGGACTATTTTTAGGATATAATTTATAGTAAAATATATGAATAAGGTAAAAATAATGACCATTTTTCTGATTACCTTAGTTTTTTTATTTTAGAAACATGATCATTTTAACTAGGCAACATGAATTCCAATTTATTTCTATAATGAATAAGAGACATGATAGTTGGGCATTTTTTTATAGCATATTTTATATTGGTTACTTTTTTGGATTATTTTTCTACCCACATTAAAATTTGATATATATTGTGTTGACTATTAATATATACATTTCCTTCACTATGATTTTTGGTTATCATTACCAAAGAGTCTCTAGAATCCATTTGATACATTTATAATATCTCTATTAATAAGAATGATCTAGATTACATGGAGTTACACCTATGGTATGTAAAACCTGTTTGGTAATGGTGGAGGACAACTTCATTTGGTTTTCTACAAATTGTATTATTGAATAATTTTTTTTTTGTATTAATATTTAGGATACGATATATATAAGACATTCCATTTTTAAAACATTGTAAATACCCTATGAGAGTAAAAAGGTTTCCTTGTTATATGTTATATCCTAGTTACATGGGATGTATTAATGTTTTCAGTTTTTTCTTCTATAGATGGATGAAATTTTCAAAGTAAAATACATTATGCGATTTATTTATGGTCTATTATTTTAATCATTCATGAGGGCGGTATGTTGTTTTTTGTTCCTACATCAATTTTTTATTGTAGGGTTATCATGTTATTTGAATGATTTTTATTGAGAATAAAGTATATAATATTGGGTTTAAAATTTACATTATTTTCGGTAAATAATGTATTATTTAATAATATAAACTGATGGTGACATTCAAAATAATGAAACACAAGTTCTTATTTTTTCATTATATTATGATGAATTATTATATGCAATTTTGGTTCAATGATGCGGAGAAAATTAGATAGATAAATCAAGAGAGATCACACATGTTATGAGAACCATATATTATGAGGTGTTAATATAGATTAATACGAATAAAATTATGTTTTTTGTATATAAAATTTTTATATTAGAAATTTTGACAACTATAAAATTTATGAAGGTTTTTTCTAAGACATATGTTTGTAATTATAGACACATTCCATAATGAAATTCTCCAATAAAACTCTAGGAGGGGAGGGATGAGCCCCCCTTATCAACAGTTGTGTTAAAACCATCTTTTGTTATAGTGTTGATTACATATTATTATATCTGTGAGGCCTTGATGGGGCTTATCTACACTATGTTTATAATTACTATAGGTACTTGATAATTTATGTTTTAGTTAATATATAAGTTTTAAATATAAAATCCACCCTTTTATGGGTGAGGGTTGACCATGTGTTGCTATGATTTTGGTGTATTTTATTCCAACCATCATTTATTATCTAGATATTACCCCTATGATGCATATGAATCTTGTTATATAAGTATTATGAGGACTATAAATTCATAGGGAGAATGTATTATTATTTCCTAGATTGGATTATGTGGATTTTTTAGAAAGACATTCAAATTTTGTTTTAAGATAATTTATTTTTTGAGGACATTTATACTAGATAATACTTATGAGTTCATGATTATCATGTTGAAGGAGGTGCTAGTGGTGAATTATATAGTTCCATTCACATTTCTCTTTCTTTTTTTCCATCATTGGCTACAGATTATGGATCCATATTAATATTCATTTAGTATTAGATATGGTATGCTATTCAAATGAGGGAGAACATTTTAACAATAAATTATTTCTAGAGGATTTGAATTAGGGCCTTATTTAATAGAGGAACACGTATAAGGGAAAGATATTAGGGTAGTTTTCATCAACCAAGGGGACGATTCGGGGGTAACCCGGTAGTAGGAAGCACATATTTTACCATTTTATATTGATTGGAGTCTGATATAGTATCCAATGTAGTGGTTGCAATGACCCTTCTTTTCATGAAGCTATGTATCATTTGTTTTTCAATTTGAATCTTATTATTAATTATGGTAATCATGTACTAATAACTATGAAAAGTCATGGGATATTCCATGGCTTGTTCAAATCCCATAGTTCTAGAAAAATGTGAAAAATACTAGGCTACATGGTTTGAAAAAACCATGCTTCCCAACCCCCACATTTTTTCTGAAACCATGCTGTTACAGATATTGGAACTTGTAGGCCGTATGTTTTGTCGGAAACCGTATGGCCTGAGTCACACAATTATGAGGGCATGTTGAGTTTTTAGATAGATCTAATTTTATGGTTTGAGAAAAATTACCCAAATTCTATGCCTAACCATGCGGTGTTCTCCCTTATAGGAAACAATTGCGCATATGGTTTGGGCACGGTTTGAAAATCATGCTCCAAAATCATTTTTCCTCTTATTTGAGGGTGAAATTATATGTTTTTATAAAAATTTATTCTTATACCAATTTAATTGTTAACTTTTTATATTTCCTCTAGACTATCCCCATTTTTGTCCTGTAGCCTCCTAATATCTGCAATATAGGAATCTTGATTTCTCCCACATACGATATACGAATAAAGATCAATGAGACATATTTGGATAGATTATGCTATGATCATCCATCCTCTAATATTGATTAAAGTTAATATTAGAATCCTTTTTAATATTTTAGTTCAAGATTTTTTACACTATTTTTAGGGCGTTGGACCATTTCTCAAATGTCTTCCAGCTTACTTCAATACAGAGTTTGATATTGAGGGAGGAGTTGTCTACATTTTTGAGGTAGGTAGACTCAACAATTTTTTCATGAGTTTTGGGATCATCATAATTATGAAGTTGTGTTGCACACTAAATTTTGGTGATAATTCCATTTTATTTGAGTAATTCATATTAAATTGATCCTTACACCTTAATACATAACTATTGAGTCTGGTATAGTTTATTAGAGGGGGTAATTCACTTTTATGGACACCCCTTGGGTGTGCAAAGTAGAATTTATCCTTTTTGGATAAGTCTGATTTCACCTATATTACCTCATACGATATAGGATTAGACATACAAAGGGTTTTACCTGGAAATATTACTGTCTTATGAATCCCAAGAAACATCCTTGGTGTTCTGACTAACCTATGTTTGGAAATCCTATGTAGGAAATTACCTCATTTGACCATAGAACCATTATAAGTGATCCATTGAGAGCATTAAATTGAAATGATAGGTTATATGAATATAATTTATAGGATTATATATGATGAAAAATTATTTAGGGTGTCGTTCCATTAATTAATTTATTAATTCAAATGGATTAATAATGTAGAACGACTTATGCTATAACAACCCTACTTTTGTTTAACACTTAACATAAATTATTACATAAAACCTTCACTTGATACAATATAAAATATCAAGATGTATATTATCTTTAGGAATATGAACATTAAATAACAACCTAAAACATGAAAAATAGCATCTTATTGTAATCATCCTTTATATGACCACTACATTCCCTCATACTTAGCGTTGCATGGGATAACCTGAGGATATACATACCAATGGGGTGAGATATAATGACCAGTAAGGGAATAAACATGGAATAACATGAGGAATTAAATACATGTTAGACAATAGTAATATCAATGTATAACAAGATAAACATGAACGCAAAGGCATGTTAAATCATGATAATCATATCATGGATTTGTGGCAACAACATTTAACATGATATTAGGATGATCTAAGGCTCCTTGCACATGGAGAATGAGTAATCCCTCATTGTAAATGAATAATGGGTAAACCCTCATTTTACATGAATTAGTATGAATCAACACTCATTAAACATGACGTATCATGATACTATACTTTACACATTGCATTGGAGCGCTATCCGAGCACACCCTTCTTAAACATTTCGTTTCATGTATAAGTGTGGCACAAGGATCATATAACAAGGATTCATTAAACATCATAATTTTTTCATGATAAATAAATGTTTAAATAATACATGAAACTCTATAGTCAATAAATAAATGTGCATAATGGTTAATACTCTTGATAGATAAATGGGCATGGTATTCACTACACAATGACTTTGGGTTGGAAAATCGCGATGCAATTTTAGCACCATAACGGTGTGACATATGAATACATAAAAAAATGTTGATGAGTGAGAAAGGGGTGACTCATAATATGAACATTAAATTTACAGTAAGGGGGTCATATAGATACATGTCCCAACATAAATATTTTAATTTTATATTCCTAATACAAAAGAATTGCTTGAATGTAAATAAGGAGAGAGAAATTACTTACAGAATTTCGGCATGATAAATGGTATACATAGAAGGAACCGATGAGGGTGAAATGGGTCTCTCATCATTCAAGAATGAATATGAAAGTATAGGGGAGGTGCTAAATAATACCCCAATAGTTATTATTTAAAATAAAATGGAAAATAATATTATTAAATATGGATAAAATGAGAAAGGAAGGAATCCCCTAATTGCAAGTGTGATCCCAAAGGATTGGGAGATGCTTGAGAGAGGAATTTTGGGAGCTTGGGGTACCTTAGGAGGATTTTAGAAAGAAGGGGCAGATTTTGGATGATCTCAAAAGGATTTGAGTGAAGAGGGCGTGGGATCTTGGGTGGGATTATATTTGAAAGGAGAGGGAATTCTTTATTATTGAGCATTGTGACACCACACATTAAACTAATCAAAACTATAATCCTGACAATGGATTTTGGCCACAGCATTTTCCAAAGAGGAGTGGAAAAAAATATTTTATAAGTCAAATTTTCCAAATTCATAAAATAATAGGGTTGCTTCTGTGAAGATGAGTCACACTCTCAAGGAAAACAATTTAAAAATCTAAAATGTATTATAAGTATTAGATGATCTACTAAGTATTTTAAAATAAATTAAGTAAATATAAATCACATTATATTAAGGATAAAACATATATAGGCCGAAAATATAATTTATAGTATTTTATTACATCACTATTGGGACATTATGATGTCATAAACCACATTATATATATTAATGATATTTATTTTTTACCTAAAAATTCAACTATATTATACAATTATGAAAAATTCACCACTGGTTAATTTCGACATCTTGATTCCTAAAATAATATTCATTTTATATATATAATTTTTTAAATATTTGAATTTTTAATTTTAATATAAAAACCAACATTTATAAAAAATTCATTAGTTTTGACAAAAACAGCTTTCAAACCGTAATAAAAATAACAAATGTATTCATAAAAATTATATCATCATTTATACTTAATAAAAAGAAATTTAATAATAATAATGTTTCATTAAAATATTATTTAATTAAAAAATCCATTAATTTATCGTGATACATTCAATTTTAGAATATTAAAAATATTACTATTTGTGCTTAAAAAACTATTAACAAAGTAACCATAATAAAATGAATGTATAATATTTATTATATACAAAAATTATTCACATAATCATAGTGAAATGGTATTATTACAAAACCCCTTATAAAACCCTCATAGGACCGATGGGTAAGGTGTAAAATGGTGACATACTCGTGAGGTGGCTCGGATAACATTACTCCAGTGGTAATCTTTATCAAGTATCATTTCTCTTATAAGAAGTTCCGTTCAAGATTATCAGGGTAGATTCTTGGCTTGGGATTAGTAATGAGTGAACCCAATGACGCCACCTTCTTTTCGAGCTCGGAAAAATGGGCTTCGTACAAGAAAATTCTACTATATGTGGTTATCACTTCCTTTGTCTGAGTAAATTGGATTTGTTACAGCCCTATATTTATACTAATCATGTAATTGATGTTCGACGACTATATTGGAAATGGTCAGAATTCATAATGGTATTTTAAAATTCATAAACATAAAACCAATGAAGATCAAATTTTATATAACCATTTTACATAATAAGACATTTATTTAGATCAAGATGAATTTCCATTAATAAATGTTTGTGTCGTTACAATCTTCCCCCCTTAAGAAATTTCTCCCTCGAAGTTTAATTTTCCTACAAAAAATTAGTTGTGGGTAACTTTGCTACACCAAATCCTTATATTCCAATGATTCATCTTAAAACTGTGGTTGCACCACAACCCCTTGAAAAAAGGATTTGTCTTATTTTTTATAAATTTTTCCCTAAAATATTATATCTTCATTACTTTATTCTCTTAAGAAAGATCATCTTATAATTATACTACCACTGAAGAGAGTATAGGTGAAGGGTCTGGTATGTACTTCCATAGGAGAGATACATGAAACAAATCATGTACTTTGTCTAGGAAGATTGGATCCTTTTCAATATTATTCATTGATAAAGATGCATGATACATTATACTTAGAGAATCTTCCACCTTGTTTTCCAAACCAGGATGGTAGTGGATTGAGTAGTCATAATCCTTGATGAGTTCACTCCATTTTCATTGGCACATATTAAGCTCATTTTTATTAATATTAATTTGATGCTCTTGTGATCCGTATATATATAACACTTCTCTCCATAGAGATAATGTCACCAGATTATCAACACAATGATCATAACTTCCAACACCATATCATGTGTGGGATAGTTTTTCTCATGTAGTTTTAGTTGCCTTTATGTGTAGTATATCACTTTATCATTCTGCATCAACACACAACCCATTACCTTTTTTGTGGCATCACAGAATACCATTTAATGTTATCCACATGTTGATAATTGGAGAATAAGTGAAGTGATAAGCCTCTTTTTCAACTCCATGATGCTCTCTTCATATCCATCACACCATGAAAACATTACCCCCTTTTTAGTTAGCTTTGTAAGAGGGATGGAAAATCATGAGAAAGTTCTCACAAATCAGTTATAATATCTTGCTAACCCCAGGAAACCATGGATATCTGTTCCTGATGTTGGCCTCAGCCATCCCTTAATTGCATCTTTCATGGAGGGTCCACTGATTACCATTTCTTGTGATGATATGACCAAATAATGAGATCTCATTCAACTAGAACTCACAGTTTCTGTACATTTCATAGAGAATATCCCTTTGAAGGGTCTCTAGTACTGTTTTGAGATACAACTCATGATCTGCCTTAGATTGGGAGTATAGTAGGTTGTCATATATAAAGACTAACACGTACTTGTCAATGTAATCTCTAAAGACTCTATTCATGAATTCCATGAATGTTGATGGAGCATTAGTGAGTACGAAATGAATTAATATGAATTCAATGTGCTTGTATCTTGTATGAAAAGCAGTATTGGGGATATCTTCCTTCTTCACACTTGATAAAATCGCGACATCAAATCTACATTATAGAAGTATTGTGCTCCATACATCTGATCGAACAAGTCACCAATTTGTGGCCAAAAAAATTTCTTTATCTTTATTTTGTTGAGATCGCGATAATCAATACAATGATGCATTAACCCATCCTTCGTCATGATAAAGAGGACTGTTGCACCCCATGGGGAAGCACTTGGGCGTATAAATCATTTATCCAGATTCTCATGTTGTTGTTTCTTCATCACCTCAAGCTCCAAAAAATTAATTTTATATGGTGTTTTGGATATTGGAAATTCCCCAAGTATAAGGTCAATTGAGAATTCAACACATCTTCTAGGAGTAAGACTATGAAATCCCTTAAGGAACACTTCAGCGAATTCCCTCACAATAGGCATGTCTTCATGGATGGTTGCCTCCTTAGAATCAATCATCTGAACCAGATACATGTGATCATAGGGCAGTAATATCCATGCTAGAGATTATGGTTCTAAAGATGATTCATCTTCTATAACACCCCAAGCTTCCATGGTACACTTTCCTTTTAATAATATAGTAGTGTGTTTTGTACGCAACTTCAAGTTCTAACACACACACCACAACCAATCAAACTAGCCGTTATGAATAAGAATACCCAGTTTTTGAAATTTTACAAATTTTATCTTTCAAAATGAACATTATTTTTGGATTCAGAATATAAAAATTATCCTAGGGTGAAATTTTGGTTTTTTCTAAAAACATTCAATTTTTTATGAATACTGAAAAAACAATGAGTTATAGTTTAAAAGCAATTTTTTTTAAATAATGATTTATTATATTTATATTTAATTAAGGTCAAAATATATACATAATACCTATATAAGTTCAATTTAATTCATTGGATTTAGTTTATAATAATTTTAGATATATAAAAATTTTATTGAACTTATCACCGTCTTTTACCCACCTCCTAGGGGGATTTGGAAATTCACATAAAACATAATTTTTCTGCTTCTGTGAGTAGAATTTCAAAAATCTGAGACATACTGTTAATATTAATTAGTAAAATGTGGTTCATATAGATGAAAATATTTTTTTGTGAATAGTAACATTTTACTTTCATTTACCACGGTTAAAAGTAAATAGGGTAATTAAATGTAAAATGATATTAATATTACCCTAACACATGTCCTAATCCTATTTGACAAGTGTATCTCGACCAAAAACAACCTTAAGAAAAAAATATTATCATTTAGGTCCACTTGGATTACATTAGGACATTTATTATTATATAATTCAAAGAAGAGTTATAAGAGTTAAAATCTATGTTTATTTACTAAAATAATTGTAATATAGGGTTATACATAAGATAAATTAGATTGTAAATATTAATTAGAAAGCTATAAATATTTCCAACAAAAAGATAGTTTATTTATAATTTTTATACATTAAATAATTTAATTTATTTATGACACAATGGTGATGCAGTAATTACCTAATTAATGAAATATTAAAATAATTAACATTATAAATATCAAAATAAATGTAATTTGAGACTTTTTATTAATTACAATAATAATAAAAGTTAATATGACATATTATGATTGATTATATAAATTGTTTTCGAAGTAATAATTCTGTTAAGAATTTATCAAAAACAAAATACCCAATAGTGTCAAAATTGACATAAAAGAGTTTTTTAAAAAAATATTAAATTATTAATTTATATTCAATTTCTAAAAATCTAAGGATCATCCAAGAGACTTATATAACTATAGGTTAATCGTTAATGGACCACTTGGGGGGTCCCTTGTTGGTATATTGTATGTTTATTAATGATATAATATAAAAATACAAAGTGACATGGTAAGTGTCAAACTAATTAACGAAGAGTTAAAACTAAAAGATAAGTTTAATATAATGACCCAAACCTGTCTAAATTAAATTGTTTCCATGGTTTTCGACCCATACCCACCTTAAATATTAAATAATCCACTTTGGTGCCATTATAAACCGAATATGAATTTATAATAAAACAATATTTCTAGTTTTTCCAAAGGTTCCCCTCACCCCTCTTATAAAAGGGCACTCGCCCTTCTCACTAATTCACACATTCAATGCATTTTGGCCAGGCCAAACCCTACCCAAATATTCTAAAAACTTCCCTCAATTCATCCTAGATGCTTTAGTTTGATCAGAAAGCCAACCTAAGGAGACCTTTTGATCAAATCAAATGGAAGAGCCTGAAATAGAGGTAATGTTTTCACCACCCTCTTTCAAGTTCCTTTCTTCCTCAACATCTTCATTATTTGTTATTCCCATTCTAAAATAATAACTCCAGTATATTATATATACTGTGATGTTATTATAAATATTTTACATCCATATTCATTATTCTATCCATCCTTTGAATGACATGTCACCATACGTGCGTACGTACGGCTTACCGTCTCCACGTCGTGGTGTAATTGTTATTCAATAAATTATTATGTGGATGGGTATAATAATGACGTGTAATTCAAATAAATAATATATATAACATGATAATAATTATTTATATATGATATAACATCCAATTATATATTATTTTAATATCAAAAGTATGATATTGTCACTTGTGTGTATGTACGGACTACCGTCTCCACGAGCGTGATGAGATTCATTCCCCATCGTATCCATTCAAGGATAATTCTCAATTAATGATTAAAAATAATGTTTAAGGACTTGATATAATTCTGGATATGAATAAGATACAACCTATCTATGACAAACATGGCTTACGTAACAAAACATATAAAAGAAAACGAGTAAGTTAACATACGAAACAACGACAATACTAAGATATTATTAACAAATAAATGTTAAAAGATTATATATGATATAATATTAATGTATATAATTATTTTATAATTTAATAACATTTATTTCACCATTTTACCAGAGGTTAACCTACCCTCAACCAAATAAAAGTACAAGTTAAGGGTTATTTCACAATCTCTTCATTATCCAAGGGTTTTTATACGAAATTATCTATCGGGACCTCTTTATCATCCACATCCATGTTTCTTAAATATGTATTCCAAAACATTTTTACTATTTACAAGACAATGGGTTGAAGTCATTTATACCATTTTTTTACTTTTATAAAATATTTTGAATGGATACTTTCCGTCGTTTTCCAAACAAGGTCCTTTTTAACCCTTTTGACAAAATTAAGGTAAGAATTTACTTTTTTAACTTATACAGCAGGTGCAGCTATTTTCCACCATTTTAAAATCATCGAAGCTTCCATTAAAATCATATAATAATATTTTTAGAGTAAATTTTTTCTTTATAATTATGTGACTTTTAAATGATTTCAAAAAGATATATTTCTCTCAAATAGTTTTCATTTCATCTATGTCCACATCCTTTGATGGATTTTAAGATTTTTTGAAGTTTATTTATTATGATACAAAACATCCTTATTTTATTGAAGGATTAGTGATATGTTTGACTATGGAAGTGTTATTTTTATACCATTAATGGTTTATGGAGAAAGTATTGACATTTCATTTTCTAGTTTTAATACGAATGTTAATGTTATGTTAAAACTTATTCATATGAGGAATGCATTGAACTTAATAAGTGATGGGTGGAGCCTGCTATAGCTCCTCGATGCATCAATAGGTCTCATGAGACAAACAGGTGTCTTGGCATAAGGCCTTGACAAAATCTTATTTTTAGTCTTGGCACAAGGCCTTGTCTATGTTGTTATGATAGTCTGGAATTATGCATTCCATCATTATGAAAGTGGTTATTGATATTGCATGTAAATATTCGACTAGTAGAATATCCATGTGAATTAGTAAATGGAATTATTTCATTTTATATTTTCCATATTGTGCTGAAGTTAATGTTTAAAAGGATTTTGTTTTAGTTATACATTGCCTTAAATGTTTATGACTATTTATGAATGTTTCTGCTATATTGTTATCCTTACTGAGAATCTCAGCTCACCCCATTCAACGTTTTATTTTTCCCAGGATGTAATGAAGTAATTTATGAATGACCTGTAGGGACAGTATGATGGGATATGAAGAAAGGATGTTGTTGTATTTTATTAGATTATGCTGTAATGTAAGACATATGAATATATCTATTGTTTCCAAGACTACTAAACTAATCGGTCTTTTGAGACTTGATATTTCTTGTGATCATGCCAATGTTATGTAATAATGCACCGACTCTGGGTAAATGGGGTCGGGGCGTTACAGTTGGTATCATAGGAAGTTTAGTACAAACCTTGGATGCTAGATTTAGATAATATCTTGATTAGAGCACATATATTTAAGATGGACTTTGAGGATTATTATAGAAGAACTTCGTAGAATTTTCATATTTTAGAGATTTTGTAAATTTTCTTAGCAATACATCCTTGTCTGGATACGAGCAGGCAGAGGCGGATCTGGAACAGATGTACCAAGGGGTAAAACCTGAAAACACCACATTAAGCTAGACTCTAATTGAAACTGGTGCACGAAAACGGGCCTTGCTGCACTCTTGGTAACGACACACTAGGGGGATATTCTTAGGATAGCATTCATTTTCATTAAAAATCATTATGAAGGGTTTATTATTACATACGTCCTTAAATAAAACATTTTTATGATTATGGATTATATCCATAAATAGTTAAATTTATGTTAAGTGTTTTATTAGTATGGAATTATCTATTTTGATTAATAAACAGATCTAGTTTATGCCATTGTTTATAAATGGCGCTTAGTAGAAGAAATGGAAACTATATCAATGCACACACTCCATGTAGGGATTTCACTCCTACTCAAGATAATTATAGTGGAGCTGGTGATACAACTGGTGTTGATCAGCTAATCACCATACTGGGACAACTCACTCAGGTTATGAATAATAACAATACCCGTATGAAGCACCCTGATCCGCAGCATGGAGGATCTATGTTATATTTCTTAATGAGGAAAAAACCACCGACATTAAATGGGAGTACAAATCCAGTAGTAGCTGAGGAATGGATAAGTTCCCTAGAGAAATTATTTCAGGCTTTGGGGAGTAGTGAAAGGTAAAAAGTTGTCATGGCAGTTTATCACCTCACTAGAAATGCCGATTAATTGTGGTAATTAAGTCAAAACACAAAGGAAGATGATGAAGTATCAAATATGAAATGGAGGGAGTTAAAAGATCTGTTTTTAGAAAAATACTTTCCTCGTGACCATCGACCAGATATGGAAAGGCAATTTAGGAGTCTGAGACAAAAGGAAGATGATAATGTGGCAAAGTATGAGTCTAAATTTACGAGGTTTGCAAGGTATGCTGGAGATTATATAAGTATCCCAAGAAGTAAGATTTATCATTTCTTTTATGGGTTAAAACCATTTCTCCATGGAGCATTAGTCTCACAATCCTTCCAGTCGTATGAATACATTGTCTCATGTTCTACCAAGACAGAAAATTAATTCTCTATGTCTTATGACTTTAAAGAAAAGAAAAATAAGAAGAGATCTGCTGATCAATCTGGGAATGGAAATAATGGGAAGAAGGGAAATATTGAATATCCATCCTGTAGTAAATGTTGGAAGAAGAACCCTGATACTTTCTTAAAAGGAATGGGAGTCTGTTACATGTGTGGTGAAAAAGGCCACTAAGATCGTGAATGCAAGGAGAAGAATGAAGCTACTGATGTCCAATGCTACAATTGCAGGGAGAAGGGACATTATGAAAATTAATGTCCTAAGCGTCAAGGGAACTTATCTCAAAAAAGGACAAGGGATCCAGGCCAACCTTATGCTATCACTATTGTTGAGGTAGAAGCTCCGAAAGACATGGTGGAAGGTAATTTAATAGTTTCCTCAAGTTTATAAAATGCATTATTTGATTCTGGATCATCGTATTGTTTCATATCTTCACTATTTTCTATGAAAATTAGATATTTCCAATTTGATATAACAAGGGAGTTTTCAGTTAAAACTCCTAAGGGAATTATCATTGCAATAATGTTTTGTGAATCAGTCCCTATTAGAGCACTTAAATGTTCTTTATCCACTGACCTCATCTTCATAACTATGATTGAGTTTGATATAATACTCAGTATGGATTGGAATTCAGACCATGATGTGAATATTTTTTGTAAGATTGAGGAGGTTAGGATTTATGATGATGATGATAAGGAACACCTCATCTTTAGAGCAGAATCGTCACCACATAATTCTTATCTAGATCCACCCCTAGTAGCTCAACTAAATTCAATTATTTGCGAGAAATATAATGAAATACATGTGGGTAAGGAATGGAATGTTCAAATAGAGGATTTACCTATTGTGAAAGAATATCTAGTTGTGTTTCCAGAAGATTTACCTAGACATCCTCCAGAATGAGAAGTTGTGTTTTCCATTAATTTAATTCATGGATCAAGGCCTATATCGAAGACCCAATATAGAATTTCCATTGTGGAATTAGATGAACTAATGAAGCAAATAGGGGAATTGAGTAATAAGGGATTTATTGGACCCAGTGTTTCTCCATGGGGAGCCCCTATACTTTTTGTTAAAAAGAAAGATGGATCTATGAGGTTATGTATCAACTATAGGGAGATCAATGCTATAACAATAAAGAACAAGTATCCCCTTCCTCGCATTGATGATTTATTTGACCAACTTCATGGAGCTCAATACTTTTCAAAGATTGAACTTTGATCTTGATATAATGAGTTGTGTTTGAAGAAGGAATACATTACAAAGACAGCATTTCGAACAAGGTATATGCATTACAAGTTTGCGGTAATGCCTTTGGGGCGACTAATTCACCTTATTTATTCATGGATCTAATGAATAGATTTTTCAAGGAATATCTCGATGATTTTGTGGTGGTATTTATTGATGATATCTTGGTATACTCAAAAAGCTATGAACATCATGAAAATCACTTGCGCATTATCCTAAAGACTCCGAGAATACATGAATTATATGGTAATTTTAGCCAGTGTGAATTCTGGCTTCAAGAGATTTCTTTTCATGGCTATATTGTCTGTAAAGATGGAATATATTTTGATCCTTCTACGTTCAAGGCAATCCAAGAATGGCCAGCACCAACGAGTATAACTGAGGTGCACAATTTTATTGGTTTAGCAGGTTATCATCGACGTTTCGTCCAGAATCTTTCTTGATTTTCTAACCCATTAACAAAGCTCACACGTAATGGGGTTAAATTAGTTTGGACAAAAGAGTGTGAAAATGTTTTTAATAACTGAAGAGACGATTAGTCAATGCTCATATATTGACTCTACCATCGGGGAATGATGTGTGTGTTATTTATAGTAATGCATCGAATAATGGTCTTAGTTGTGTCCTTATGTAGAATGATAGGGTTATTGCCTATGCATCACGACAGTTGAAAATTCCTAAGAAAAACTATCATACTCATGATCTTGAGTTAGCAGCTGTGATCTTTTCTTTGAAGATATGGAGGCACTACCTATATGGTAAAAAATTTGAGATTTATACTGATCATAAGAGTTTGAAGTATATTTTCTCACAAAAAGAACTCAACAGGAGGCCTTGGAGATGGTTTGAATTACTCAAGGATTATGATTGTACAATACACTAATACCAGTGGAAGGAAAATAAGGTGGTAGATGCTTTGATCAGAAAAGATCATGGGGTTTTAAACAATTTTAGAATTTAAAGGGATCAAATTTTCATGGATCTAGTGAATATGGACATGGGAATAACCATGGAAGGTGAAACATCAGTGCTTTTTCAAATGGTTTCCAAACCATCTTTACTAGAAAGTATTAAGAGTTCTTAGACCGATGATGATGAATTTAAAAAGAAGATTAATGTTGTGAATGATTGGAGATTGAATGACTTTGGGTATAAAGATGGAATTATGCAATTTGGGAAGAGACTTTGTGTTCCCAATTTACCTGATCTAAAAAGGGAATTGTTAGACGATGCACATATTTCCAATTTCTCTATACACCCTGGGAGCACCAAAATGTATAGAGACATGAAGGAATTTTTTTGTGGGACAACATGAAGAGGGATATTACTGATTTTGTATCAAGATGTATTGTTTGTCAACAAGTGAAAGCCTGAAGGCAATATCCTAGAGGAGTCATGCAACCTCTTCCCATACCAGAGTGGAAATGGGACAATATAATGATGTACTTTGTCATGGGGCTACAAAAGAATCCTAGAAGGAATGACAAAATATGGGCTATTGATGATCGTCTTACCAAGTCAGCACATTTTCATGATATAAGAGAAGATCTACCACTGGAACGTCTAGCAAGACTATATGTTAATGAAGTGGTGAGACTTCACGGAGTACCCCTATCGATTGTTTCTGATCGTGATCCCCATTTTGATTCAAGATTCTGGAAGAGTCTTCAGAAAGCCCTGGATACTGAACTTCAATTGAGCACTTCCAACCACCCTTAAACAGATGGACAATCAGAACGGACTATTCAAACCTTAGATGACATGTTGAGATCCTACTCACATGAATTTCAGGGTATGTGTGATCAATATTTACCTCTGGTAGAATTTTTCTATAACAATAGCTTCCATTTGAGTATTCAGATAGCACCATATGAAGCATTATACGGAAAGAGATGTTTCACACCAACCTGTTGGGATGACGTTGGTGAACAAAAACTCATAGGCCCAGAACTGGTGGAGGAAACAATGTAAAAGGTGAAGGTAATCCGAATCCAAATCAAAGCAGCTCAAAGTAGGTAGAAGAGCTATACCGATAACCGAAAGAAGGATTCGGAATTTCAGGTAGGAGATCATGTTTTCTTGAAGGTATATTCATGGAAGGGAGTTATACGTTTCAGTAAGAAGGGTAAATTGAGTCCTCGGTACATCGGACCTTTCAAAATTCTAGAACGAATTGGGGCTGTAGCTTACTGTTTGGAAATGTCGCCATGTCTATCTAAAGTTCACGTTGTGTTCCACGTATCACTGTTGAGGAAATACATGCCTGACCCAACACATGTACTCACCTATGTGGAATTAGAACTGGAGCCTGATCTGTCTTATTGCGAATAGCCCTGTTAGGATTCTTGATACGAGAGAACAAGTACATAGAAACCGGACGACTCGTCTGGTAAAAGTATTGTGGAGAAACCATAAGATGGAAGAGGCAACGTGGGAACCCGAGGAACTTATGATGAAGAACCACTAGAGTCTTTTCATGCGGTAGTATTCTAGAAATTTTTAGGATGAAATTATTTTTAGGAGGGGAGATTGTAACACCCCAATCATCCATGGTACAATTTCCTTTGAATAATACAGTAGTGTGTTTTGTACGCAACTTCGAGTTCTAACACACACACCATAACCAATCAAACTAGCCGTTATGAATAGTAATACCCACTTTTTGAAATTTTTTTAATTTTATCATTCAAAATGGTCTTTATTTTTCGATTCGGAATATCGAAATTATCCTAGAGTGAAATTTTGGTACTTTTCTAAAAACATTAAATTTTTGATGAATAGTGAAAAAACACTGAGTTATAGTTTAAAACCAAAATTATATTTAAATAATTATTTATTTTATTTAAATTTAATTAATGTCCAAATAGATACATAATACCTATATAAGTTCTATGTACTTCATTGGAGTTAGATTAGAACAATTTTTGATATATAAAAATTTTATTGATCTTTTCACCGTCTTTTAGTCACCTCCTGGGAGAATTTGGAAATTCACATAAAACATAATTTTACCACTTATTTGAGTGTAATTTCAAAAATCCGAGAGACATGGTTAATTTCAAGTATTAAAATGTGTTTCATTGAGATGAAAATAATTTTTGGCGAATAGTAAATTTTTTACTTATATTTACCACGGTTAAATGTAGATTGGGTAATTAAGGGAAAAAATGATATTAATATTACCCTAAAACGTGTCCTAATTCTATTGTACAAGTGTATCTCGACCAAAAACAAACTTAGGAATAAAATATTATCATTTAGGTCCACTTGGATTAGATTAGGACATTTATTATTATTTTAATTCAAAGAAGTGTTGAAAGAGTTAAAATCAAAATTTATTTACTAAAACATTTTTAATATAGGGTTATACATAAGATAAATTCTATTTTAAATATTCATTTGAAATATAAAAATATTTTCTACATAATTATATTTTATTTATACATTTTAGACATTATTTAATTTAATTTATTTATGACACAATAGTGATGTAGTAATAACCTTATAAATGAAATATTAAATTATTTTATATTCTAAATATCAAAATAAATGTAATTTGAGACTTTTTATGAATTAAACTAACTTTCTAGGTTAACATGACATATTAGTATTGAATATATAATTTTTTTTATGTAATAAAGCTTTTATGAATTTATCAAAAACAAAATACCCAATAGTTTCAAAATTGACAAAAAAGAGTTTTTAAAACAAATATTATATTATTAATTTATATTCAATTCCTAAAAATCTATGGTTCGGACAAGAGACTTATATAATGATAGGTTTATAATTAATGGACCACATTGGGGTCTCTTGGTTGTATATAGTAAGTCTATTAACTATATAATATAACAATACAAAGTGACATGGTAAGTGTCAAACTAATTAACTAAGAGTTAAAACTAAAAGATAAGGTTAATATAATGACCCAAACAGTTCTAAATTCTATTGGTTCAGTGTTTTTAGACCCATCCCAACCTTAGCCTTTAAATAATCCACTTTGGAGCCATTAGAAACCGAATATTAGTTTATTATAAAATAATATTTCAAGATTTTCCAAAGGTGCTCGTCACCCCTCTTTTAAAAGGGAACTACCCCTTCTCACTAATTCAAACATTCAAAGCATTTTGGCTCGGCCAAATAACTGACCAAATACTCTCTAATCTTCCCTCAATTCAACCTATAGGCCTTAGTTTGATCCGAAATCCAACCTATGGATCCATTTTGATCAAATAAAAAGGAAGAACTCGAAGAAGAGGTAATGTTTTCACCACCCTCTTTCAAGTTTCTTTATTCTTCAACTTCTTCATTATTTGTTATTCCCATTCTAAAATAATAACTCTAGTATATTATATATACTGTGATGTTATTATAAATATGGTAAAACCATATTCAGTATTCTATAAATCTTTTGAATTACAAGTCACCATACGTGTATACGTACGGCTTACCGTTTCCACGTCATGGTGTAATTGTTATTCAAAAAATTATTATTTTGATGTGTATAATAATGATCTGTAATTCATATAAATAATAAATATAACATGATAATTATTCTTTATATATGATATACCATCCAATATATATTATTTTAATATCAAACGAATGATATTGTCGCTCGTGCGTACGTACGGACTACCGTCTCCCTAAACGCGATGAGATTCATTCCCCATCGTATACATTCAAGACTAATTCACATATAATAATTAAAAATAATGATTAAGGACTAGATATCATTCTGGATATGAATAATATACAACCTATCCATGACAAACATGGCTTACATACCAAAACATAGAAAATAAAACGAGTAAGTTAACACCTAAAACTACGATAATACTAAGATATTATTAACAAATCAAGTTTAAAAGATCATATATGATATCATATTAATGTATATTAATCTTTTATAATTTAATATCATTTATTTCACCATTATACATGAGGTTTTATTACCCTCAATAATGGAAAATTACAAGATAAGGGTTATTTCACAATCACTTCATTATCTGAGGTTGTTTATACGAAATTATCTAATGGGACCTCTTTATCATTCACATCCATGTTTCTTAAAAATGTATTACAAAACATTTTTACTATTTCCTAGACAATGTGTTATAGTTATTTATAACCTTGTTTGACTTTTATAAAGTAGTTTGAAAGGAATCTTTCGGTTTTTTTCCAAACAAGGTCCATTTTAATAATTTCGACAAAATTTAGTTAAAATGTCCTTTTTTAACTTATACGGCGGGTGTAGCTATTTTCCACAATTATAAAATCGTAAAATCTTCCCTTAAAATCATATAAGAATATTTTCAAAGTAAATTTTTTCTTTTATAATTATGTGACATTCAAATGATTTCAAAAAGATATATTTCTCTCAAATAGTTTTGATTTCATCTATGTCAACATCCATTGATGGATTTTAAGCTTATATGAAGTTTATTTATTATGATACAAAACTTACTTATTGAATTTAAGGTATTGTGATATCTTTGACTATGGATGTTTTATTTTTATACCATTCTTCGTTTATGGAGAAATTATTGAAATTTCATATGCTAGTTTTAATACGAATGTTTATGTTATATTTAAACCTATTCATATGAGGAATGAATTGGACGTAATAAGTGACTGGTGGAGCCCGCTATAGCTCCTCGATGCATTGGTAGGTCTCATGAGACAAACTAGAGTTTTGGCACAAGGCCTTGACAAAATCTTATTTGTAGTATTGGCCTGAGGCCTTGGCTATGTGGTTATGATAGTATGGCATTATTCATTCCATCATTATGAAAGTGGTTATTGATATTGCATGTGATTATTCAACTATTAGAATATCCATGTGAATAAGTAAATGGAATTATTTCATTTAATATTTTCTATATTATGATGAAGTTCATGTTTAAAAGGATTTTGTTTTAGTTATACATTGACTTAAATGTTTATGCTTATTTATAAATGTTTATGCTATATTATTATCCTTACTGAGAATCTGAGCTCACCTTTTTCAATGTTTTATTTTTAACAGGATGTGAATGTGTAATTTTTGAATGACCTGAAGGGATAGCATGATGGGATATGAAGAAAAGATTTTGTTTAATTTTTTTTCTGAGTTTATGATGTAATGTAAGACTTATGAATATATCTAGTGTTTCCAAGACTACTAAACTAATCGGTCCTTTGAGACTTGATCTTTCTTGTGATCAAGACAATGTTATGTAATAATTCACCGACTCTAGGAAACTGGGGTCTGGGCGTTACATCTTCTTCCATGCACTTTTATAGAATAAGCTGCCAATTATCTATATGGATAGTGGTTTCCCTATCATTGAAATTTATGATCACTCTATATAGGGAAAGCCAATAAATGCTAATAGTTACATGATATTCCACCCTAGGGAGTCTGACGAGATTCTTCGGGATGTTTAATCCACAAATAATAACAGGGTACGAGTTGTATTAATGTGTTTCAATGATTTCCCCATTTGCCATACTAACTAAAATATTCACTTCCATGATTTGTGGTGGTGTTGGGATTGTTCAAATAACCTATTTGGATATACATGAATTTGTAGAACGTGAATCCAAAATTATGTTCAAAATTCTCAAATGATTAACAAGGGTACCTATTACCACATTTTTGTTAGGGTTCACATCGGTCGTGGTGATGGAAAAAGCTCTCCCATTATACCTTGGAGGTTTTTGGTTGCCTTCAAAAACGCTTGGCTTAGGGAACTGATTTGCAAGGTGCCCTTGTTATTTGTAGTTGAAGCAATAAACAACGTGTTGAGAGTCGAATGGAGTATTCCTCTCCTCTATCACAGTTGATGGTTTTTCTTGTTGGCAGTTAACTGCTAGGTGTCCAATTCCACACCTAAATCATTTCCTCGTTCCCTTCAAGAAATTTTCAGGGAGCTTTTTTCAACACCTTTGGAAAGTGGGGTGCTGTAATTTTGTAGAACCTTTGGATGTATCCATCAGATTACTATAATTGAAGTCTAACTTATTCTTAACATCCCCCATGATACCACTGAGACACTTTCATCTCTATTTTTACCATGATAACCCATCATGCAATATCCTCATAGTTGTCGAAGTCTTGGATCGTCAGGGATTTTCGTAGGCAATGTTTTATCCCAACAAAGAAGCGGTCAACCTTGCATTTTGGGGTAACGACAATTCCAGAGTCATATCTTACAAGCCTTGTGAATTTTTGTCTCATACGCTCTGGTGGATTCATCTTATTTTTCATTAAGGAATGGATGTCCGTTTCCATCTTATGTCGGGGGGTGGAAGGAAAATATTTATTGAAATTTTTGTTCTGAAAAGTCTTCCATTATAACGCCTCGATCTACTCCTCAGGCTTCATAATGTTTTATCAATGTCCTCCACTGACTGGCTTCACCGTCCATATGATATGAATCCATATGAACCTTCTCTATTTTATAACATTAAAGGATGAAGAAGATCTTTTCATTGGAGTTGATCGTTTTTTTGTGATTGAGGGATCAGATGATCCATTAAAAGTAAGAGGCCTTTATCTCATATAACCATCGATATCAACATGTTCTTTCTATGGGGGGTTGAGAGTTCATATTGACCCATGTTTCTTTTAGAATCATGAGTTAACTGAGAGAGTATCCTTACAAAGTCCATGATTCCCTATCCAATTGGATAGGGAATGTAATTAGAACATTCATAACATTGGTCCACACATCTGTTGTTTTCTCAGGTCCTCCAATTAGTGGACATTGGCTAGAATAAAAGGAATGTTAGGGGTAACACAGAAATGGTAATCCAAGGAAAAAACAGATGAACTATAAATATCATTTATTTACATAACTTATAAATCAATATGATTAATTCTATGTTATCTATGATATAATTTCTAACATATATTCTTTGTGTATTTTTTTTAATTCCATTAATAATGGTTAATACTAATTTTGTGAATTTACCAAAGCATATCCCCAAGGATTGGCATACCCATGAATGCATCAAGACCCATTTTCAGGTACCATGATACCCTGGATCAAGCTTGAAACTCCTTTCTGAGGATTTCACTCCAAGTTACATCTATTCTAGAGCCACCTTTACGTGCTCGTATCCAAACAAGGAAGTATTTTCATGATAAACCACTTACTCAGTACTCACCAAAACATAGGTATGTTTTTATTCTACTTAGTCTTATCCATTAGGCTTTCACTAGGGTTCTAGAATCATAATCCTAAAAATAACTAAACATATCATCTGATACAACTATAACAACCATGCTTTTATTTGACACTGAACATATATAATTACCTAAAACCTTCACTTCATAAAACATATATGATCAAGAGGTCTAGTGTCTTTCGGGCATAGGAACATTAAATAATAACATAAAACATAAAATGTAACATCTTATTGAAAATTTCCTTTACAATATCACTACATTTTGTCATACTAATCATTGTGGGGGATAAATCAAGAACATTCATAAGAAATGGGTGAGGTATAAATCCCATAAAGAGAATAAACATGGATAACATGAGGAATAAAATACATGAAAGATGAAAGTAATATCAATGGAGAACAAGAGAAACATGAAAATAATCGAATGATAAATCATTATAATCATAACGCAGATATGTGGAAGAAACATTTGACATGATATTAGCATGAGACAAAGATCATTGCACATGAAGCATGAGTAAAACCTCATTTCAAATGAGTTTTAGTTGCATTACATTCTGGACATGTGCTGAATCAGTTGGACGGTGCTGCAGAGAGTAATGGGCAGCACACTCCCTGTGATGATTAAAATCTGAAAGTGCAAGTCGTGGTTCCTCAAGCTATCACTGACAGAAAGTAACTCAAATCTGTGAATTGTTTGCCTCCTATTTTGGAGGAGGGGAGTAATATAAGGTAGGAAAATTACCCAAATGTTCTCTATAGTGTCGCATTCCTCAGTTACAACCCCATCAATGCAAGAGAGGTTCAAATATTGGGGGCTCAGACCATAATGATTCTCGGACTTCAAATCTGGAACCTGCTAGAAATTATGCACATTCTAATACTTTACAGACTAATGTTTTTTTTGTTGAACACGTGAAGGATTCACCCCATGTATAGACCCAAAAGGCTGCCTCTCTCTTGGCTATTAATGCTAGGGGGTATGGTTCCCCTGCTTCTGCTATCCAGATTCATACATTGGAGAGGGCATTAATTCTTTGTTCTGTGGAAAATCCCAAGAATATGAATAAAAAAACCTTATATGGAAGTAAGTACTCATAACTCCTTTGAGTTGCTGGGTTCAGGTAGTAGCAAGGAGGAGGTTCAAAATAATGTCCATGAAATTTCAGTTGATGAGATGATGGGTTTTGTTTCTTCCGGCCTACTTGATGATGGCGGTGGACCATGGATTCAGACCAAATCAGGGAGAAGAGGGAAAAATCCTAGGGGTAGAGGTGGATGCTCTTCACATTACATCATGTGCACAAGATCTAAGAGAAGCTAATTTCTTGACACTGTCTTGTATTCAGATTTGACACTTCTCCCCTGTTCATTACATTTTTGTTTGAATATAATGGTAGTAGTGCCACACCTTTTATAAGAAAAACACAAGTATCATATAACATGGATTCATTAAACATAATCATTTATTCCACAATAAAGGATTGTGGAATTCAATCATGAAACTATATAATCAATAATTAAATATTCATAAAGGTGAATACCCTAGATAGAGAAGTCGGTATGGTATTCACAAGAAAATGACTTTGGTTTGGAAAATCATAGTGCAATTTCGGCAGCATAATGGTGTGACATAATAATTCAAAAAAAATTATTAATGAGAGAGAAAAGGGTGTCTCATAATATGTCCATGAAATTAAAATTAAAGGGGTCATATAGATACATTTCCCAAAATATTTAATTGAATTTTCGATTCATAATACAAAACAATTTCATGAATGTAAATGAGGAGTGAGAAATTACTTATGGAATTTTGGCATGGTAACAGGTATACATGGAAGGCACTGATGAGAGATAATGGGGTATCTCATCCTTCAAACATAAAGAGGACAATATATGTGAGGATTGAAATCATAACCCAACATTTAAAATTTAAAATAAAAGGTAAAAACAATATTATGAAATTTGGATAAAATGAGAAAGGAAAGAATCAATTAATTTCATGTGTGATCCCAACGTCTTAAGAGAGGCTTGAGAATGGCTTCATGGGAGAATAGGGTGACATTGGAGGATTATAGATAGATGAGGTTAGAGTTTGGATAACTCCAAAGTATTTTAGTTAAGAGGAAGTGGCATCTCTTGTGAGTTTATATAGGAACGAAGAGATAATTATTTATTATTTTGTTTTGGGACACCACACATTAAACTAATCCAAACCACAATCCAGACCATGGTTTTTGAAAATTAATGTACCCATAGGGGAGTGGAAAACAATATTTTAAAAGGAAAATGTCCTAACATCTTAAAATAAAATTGTTTCTTATGTGGAGGTGAGTCACACTCTCAAATAAAACAATTTCAAAAACAAAATTGTTTTTGAAGTCTTGGAGGAACCCATACAGTTCTAAAACAAATAAAATAAATATAAATCAGATACTTTTAAGGTTAAAACATATATTTTCCGAAAATGTCACTTATAGTATTTTATTACATCACTATTGGGTCATTATCATGTCATAAAACACATTATTTATTTAAACGATGTTTATTTTTTTCCCTAAAATACAACTGTCTCAAAAAATTATGAAATATTCACAGTTAGATAATTTCGATGTCATGATTCTAAAAATACAATTAATTTTATCTCTATAATTTTATAACTATTTGAATTTTTACTTTTAATATAAATACCGATATTTATAATAAATTCGTGGGTTTGGACACAAACAGTATTCAAACCTTAATAAAATTTACAAATGTATTCCTAAAAATTATACAATAATTTATACTTTATGAAAATTAATCTAATAATAATAAAATTTTATTAAAATTTTAATAAATCTAAATATCCATTAATTTATCAAAATAGATTCTTTAGATGAATATTATCAAAAATACTATTTGTTCTTCAAAAAACTATTTACAAAGTAACAATAACAAAATGAATACATAATATTTTTTATACAGGAAAATTATTCAAATAATCATTGTGATATTGCAGTGCTAAATTAACCCTTATAACCCCTGAATATGACATAAGGTTAATGAGTGCGATCATGAATGACTGTTGGGGTGGCTTAGATAACATCAATCAGGTGGTAATCTTAATCAACATTCACTTCTCCCGTATGCGGTTCTGTTCGTGCATAACATGTTGAAGCATGCCTTGGGATTGGTCATGTGTGATGACCAATGACACCACCTCCTTTCTGAGCTCTGACAAATGGGATTCCTACGGGGAAAGTATATTAGATGAGGCCATCACATCCTTTGTCTGTGTAAATTGGATTTGTTAAAGCCATATATTTATACTAATCATGTGATCACTATTCAAAAAATACATTATCAATAGTCACACTTCATAATGGTATTTTAAATCGAAAAACAAAAAATCAATGAATTTCACATTTTATATTTCCATTTTATAGAACAAGACATTTGATTAGATCAAAAATAATTTCCATTAATAAAAGTTTAGGTCGTTTCATATGCAAGATAAGTGCTCATACTAATATGAATTGCATGTACTATATAAAAATGATTATGATGGGTTCTATTCAATAATAGAACAAAATGTTTATATTAAATTGATTATAATGTGTGGTGACATCACACATTTTATTATGCTTTTTTAAATTCATTCATTATAATAGAAATACTTTGTAAGTAATGGAACCTAGCTAATAGGATGCATCAGAGGTATTTCCTCATGAATTATATTATAAATGAGCATTCCCTTATAGAGGCTATGATACGTTGGTAAGGTATTTTTGAGCATAGAGGTATCATGCGCCCTTATATAAGGTGTCAATCCTGAAATCTCACACCATTGACACTATTAGGATGTTGGGATTGACGTGCCACATTCCTTTCTTCAAGTAATGACATAATGGCTCACTCACCATCCCGATTTTCATGCGTGGTGTCTCACACACTTATTGGGATATAGGTAATATACAATATTTCATGATCTTATAAGATCATTACACTAGTCATCGATGTCTGAGTTACACACTGGTCCTACTAGCAACTAGTATTTTTGATATATAGTGACTTATATCCACACATACTAGGTTTATATAGGTGGATTAAATATATAATTAAACAATATATTTATATTTATTATTAATATATTTAGTAACCATTCATATTTTCCATCCTGAAATAGTTCGAAGAAGGTAGACCCTTCAGGCATCCTATAAGAACCTTAATGGGTTTGTTATTTATTTTGTAATTTTTATTATTATTATTTTTATAATTGATCACTGTTTATATATGAACACTACTCAAATTACGCGTAGAACCACTAGTTATGGAATACCGATATTTTTATTTCACAACCTACTCAGACTACCTTTTGTACCATAGAAGATTATTTGTCTGCAGATATTAATAAAGTCAAGCACCCTTCTAATGGCTATTGATATTATTACCTATAGTTAGACCTTAGGAGCAGAGAACCAAGCATTTGATCGATACTATAGTGGAGCATATTTTTGTTCTTTTTTTAGTTTTTTTATCACATGATTGCATTCTTGCTCTCGTGTTCCCTTTTTGTTTATAAAGATGATATGAATTCCATGTATCTAACACATACATAGTGTCTTTTTAATAATATTATCTGTTGTTAGTTCTATTTATTCTTAAACTATGTTATCATTAAGATTAGTCATTTATGATTCTACTACTATTTAAATCTATATTATGTATTTAATGTTCCACTTGGATTAGAGGGTATAGTATCTACATAGTACCCCTTCACACCGTTACTGCTAGTTGGTATTCTCTAATGTATGTGGTGGTGTGATTTAGGTCAAGTGACCTACCGGATCAGGGAATATGATCAATGGATCCAAGTATGGGATGTTAAAATTGGTATGAGAGGTAATGTTTTCCTTTGTATTTATATTTTGGAATTATATATGAGAATATG
This sequence comes from Viscum album, assembly GCA_963277665.1. Classification (NCBI taxonomy): domain Eukaryota; kingdom Viridiplantae; phylum Streptophyta; class Magnoliopsida; order Santalales; family Viscaceae; genus Viscum; species Viscum album. The sequence continues at coordinate 1,753,803,969 of OY728152.1, forward strand.
AGTTAGAGGGATTTGGAATTGAACTAGTTCCTGGACGTAGCTAACCTATGTATAGCGGGAACCCAAATTATATTGGATGGGTAATTTAATTTTTTGATTTTGAATTCTATAGTTTATATGAATTCACAATTAGATGACACACTTCAATTATGATGTTATTGAAATTGGTATGATTTAAATGAGTATTCCTTCTTCCAAGTCCTGATGAAATAAAAGATTTTCATTAGATCATGCATCATCATTGGAACTCAATAACAAATATTCCATGTATTTTTCTGTGTCATGTAAATTTTTAGCATTATTTTTCATTTTTTATATTTATAGTGAGTTGTATAGATAATGAATTATGTTGTAGGTATTGTAAATAATAATTGATACTTAAATTTTCTACCTTAACCTTAATTGTTTTTTTCTGGAAATTGTAAATGAAGACACCTTAAGTATTCAATTATGGAATGTTGAGTTATATACCATTATTTTCATGATCAATAATGTGTTATGGTGTAGGTTAAATTGATATCACATTTTGGTTCACAAGGAGTATGAGCCCCTAGTGATCGAAAATTGTAATCCACTAAATTCAACCATTTATAAGTGTCTATAGATTTTATCTAGAAAATTTTTTATAATGAATATGATTCTGAAATTTAAATGGCCATATTATATATATATATATGAAAAAGATACATAGACCCGATGTTGAAATTAGTAGTAGGTAGTTGGTATCTTTTGTTTTCTTATGACCATCACTATCATTTTTTTCGTCTTGACCTAGATTGTTGAGAAGGAAAAGAGGTGTGATCATGTTTGTAAGAAAGATTATTACTTTCCCTAGTTTCTCTTTGTAATTTCATCAATTGCTTAAATCTATTATGAGTTCCATTTTTGGCATTGTATATATTGACAACATGAAATTATTTGGTTTCCATCCCTGAAGGTGATGATGATCTTGTACCTAAGGTTGTGGGACGAGAACCGCTAGTGGTTCCACCTATAGAACCACAAATGGATTCTATTCCTATACTATATAAGGGCACTATCGCATAGTTTTGAGATAGGTTCCTATGTATTCTATATTCTATAGATGGAGTAGTTCTACATGCCCCACGTATGGAAGAGTTGACTCAAGAATTATTCCATCATCATCCTCTCATATTTTCAGGGGATGCAGAACCACACATGGTAGTGCCTTGGCTCATGCCTATCTTAACTTTTTTTAAGCATATGTAGATTCCTCTAGAGTTTAGGGTCAAAATATATTCATATATGATATGATATTATGTCACACGGTGGTGGGAAGTTATCATCAAGGAAGATCGGCATTGTGACATTGTCTGGGTTAATTTTCAAATGATATTCTAGGTTTATTTGAGACACTAGACTCTAAGAGATGATAGAGAAAGTGAATTCATAAATATAAAGTAGGGGTTCTTGTCAATTATAGAAAACATTTCTTATTTAATATAGCTAATTTGATTCAATCATACTCTACCTACTGATGAATTTATGAGCATTAGGGGATTTTAGGATGGGATGACATATGCCATCCAATCACAGGTCAACAAATTTAGGTTGAATACAATTTCAGAAATCATCAAACTGACCCTTATTATATACTAGAATTTTAGGGATTTTGAGTGTGTGAGTCATGGTGGTTCATCACCTAGGTCTACCATTACTCCATTATTGGGAGAAATAGATACGTTAAGGCTACTCGTGGTGGTGGCCGTAGTCTAACCCCATGTGCATAAAGTTAAATTATTTGTCACTAGTGTGGGAAGCCATGATACACGAAGGCTAGATGTTTTGTGGGATCTAGTTGAGTGCAGAGGTTTTGGTAGGATGGGGAATATCTGGTACTTCTATAAAACATTCCTTATAGTTCTTAGTGAGTTTGGATCTAAACCTACTCCTAGATCAAGGGTGGGCCCAATAGGATCTTGAAAAGGAGGAAACTGGAATACAACCTGATGATCCGGATGAGGTGGTGGTCAAGGAAGTGATAGTAAGAATAATGAATTTTTGTTCTAATAGAGAAGACTTGATTTGGGATGTTAGTAAGTGGCTCGGGTCCATGGTACATGATAGTTACATGCAGTATAGCTTAATCTAGAAGAGAATCCTCCATACATTTTAGTCTTTGAGGTACTATTTTAGTAGCCTCCAATATAGTGTATGCATTATTTGACAAAAGAACATCCCAGTCGTTTATATATGAGGAAATCAATGAGAGTATAGTACTAAGTATAGATAATGATTATGGAATTAGGATCTTATATACCTAGTTAGGTGTCGAATCATAGAGAGTTTTATGTCGTAAGGATTACCCTCTTGAGATAGGTAGTTACATCTTCTTACAGAATCGTTACACCCTTGACATGATAGGCTATGATGTAATCATTGGGAAGGACTAGTTATTTCTCTATTGAACCCCTACTGACTGTTATTGTCAGACAGTGATGTTTAGATCACAAGAGGGTGGTAAAAAATACATAATGGAGAATAGTATGTCCAAGCTACACAATCAGGACCTGAGCAGTAGAAGATGGGTAGTGTGACATTTTAGGTTGCCAGTCTCCTCCTGGATGATAGGGGTTATGACCCACTATATTTTCCACTTTAGTAGAGATATTCAGGGAAATATTTCCTGATTACTTCTATGTTCTACCTCTAATGCGATAGGGATAGTTTAATATTAAGTTTGTTTCAAGAGCCACATCAGGGACAATTCCTCCTTATAGGATGTCACCTAAGGGGATTCTAGAACTCAATAAGTAATCAGAGGATCCAAAGGTCATAGTATTTATATTCCCTATCACATTCCTTGTAGTTCACAAGTATTATTTGAAAAAAATTCATATGGTTCCCTTAGTATTTATATGGATTAGTGTCATTTGATCTTGATCACAATCAAAAATCCGAATCCACTACCTAAAATAGATGACCTCTTTGATCATATCCAAAGAGAATAAGTGTTTTCAAAGATATATCTGAGTATGTTCTATCACTAGGTGTGAGTTAGGCCTTTATACATACCTTGCACAACATTCCGAAGCAGTTATAGTCTATATGAGTACATTTTCATGTTATTTGGACTCATGAATTCCCTCGTGGTTTTTACGGATCCTAGGAATATGGTTTTCCATCCATATCCAGATTTTGTTCATGGTAGTATTTTTTAAGGATATCGTGGTTTATTCACACTGTATAATCTACCAATCAACCCTCCTAGATATTTTTATGAATACACTGATAAAGAAACATCTCTATGCTATTCTCAGTATATGACACTTCTATATTGAAAAAATCAACTTTTTGGGTCACATCATCTCAGATTTAGAATTTTTTGTAGACCCTGAACGAGTGAGCGATGTGGTTTCATGGGAGAATCCCAAAGAATTTTATTTATATCGGCAGTTTCTTTGGGATTTTTGGATATTAAATATGCTTTATCCAAGACATGTCATGTATTGAAGCACTACTTATAGGCTTGATATAGAATTCTTTGAAGTTTATAAGGTAAAAAGCATGTGAGGCCAAATTTTAGGAATTGAAGGATTGATTTACTTTAGCGTTGTTACTGATTCTTCCAGATCTCTATGGGATCTATACCATCTTCTTTGGCGCAACAAGTGCCAGTTTGGAGATGTTCAAATGCAGGACATGTGAGGGGTTTTATATGGGTCTCGTCAATTGAGGCCTCACGAGTTGAATTATCTGATGCACGACCTTGATCTCACAATTGTTGTGCATTCCCTACACTTTAGGATATACTATTTACTTAAAGAGAATTTTTTGGTATTTAAAAACCACAAGATCCTCATGTACACATTTACACAATGGGATACCAATTTAGGTAGCTCATGTGTGTGGAGTACCTATAGTAATTTGATTTAAAACAATCCTACATGGCTGGTAAAGGAAATTTTGTAGCTAATTATATGAGTTAGAAGACTCAAGCACATGTGTTTTATGAGTCTAGATATCAATGGATGCTTATGGACTTATTCTCATATATGAACATTGTGGTCCAGGAGTACCATGGTTAGACTATCCTCTCAGCCTTATCTGCGACTTTTTCTATTCTAGAATGGGATTGAATGATTAAATTACCTGATCATGAGGGGCTCATCGTAAAGGAAAAAATTTTAGAAGATGATACATCTCAAGTTTGTACCATGGATGGGGATGATTCATTTTTAACAGGATTGTATGGGACCCAATAGACATTAGAGAAGAGATGATGTGGGAATTTTATGCATTAGCTTGGGTGGTTCATCACGGTGTCACAAAAATATATCATGATATATTATTCTAGTATTCATTGCCTGGTATGAAACATGAGATTGTAGGATTCATCCCTTGATGTACCACCTATCAGTAGGTAAAGTCATAACATTAGAATCCAGTAGATATTTTATAGCTGTTAAATATTCTTGAGTGGAAATGGGATGATGTTTTGATTGATTCTGTGATGGGTCTACAATGGTGAAATTATAAAAAATATACATTGTTGGTTATCGTTGATTGTTTTAAG